>CAWUFW010001591.1:1362081-2724162 GCA_963921515.1 Calotriton arnoldi
CTAAAATCCAACTTTACCATTAAAGAAGTTTTTTATAATTACAATTCATTTGAGTCCCGCTGCTCCCAATCAAACGCTAGCGCTTATTGAATGTGATAAGACAACCCAATGTTATCCTATGGGATAGGTATGCCTCACACTAGTTATAAACAATTTAGGGGTATTTCACTAGCATGGCATGTCCAACTCTTTTAAATATAATGCACCCTGCCCTATGCGCTGTTTATTGCCTGTCCTAGGAGTCATTTCTATGTTTTTAAAATGGAGGTTTAGGCGTGGCAGTTCGAAATGGCAGTTTAGATCTGCAGAGAGGCTGCAATGTCAGGCCTTAGATGTGTTTTAAAAATGCTACTCAAGTGGGTGGCACAATACGTGTTGCAGGCCCACTAGTAGCATTTAATTTATAGGCTCTGGGTGCAGGTAGTATCACTTTACCTGGCGACTTATAAGCAAATTAAATGTTACAATTGGCTATTAGCCAATTTTACCATGTTTAAAGGAGTGCACAATCACTTTAGCTCTGGTTAGCAGTGGTAAAATGCACAGATTCCTAAAAGCCCAAAAAATGGATTCTGAAAACATGAGGGGTGAAGGCAAAAAGTTTGAGGGTAACCCTGCAGAGAGGACCAGGTCCAACAAACCACTTTCAAACTAATTGTTAAAATAGTTGACAACCATTTTGTATTTATCTGAAAAATATTGATGGAGAGACTGCCTTTGCATACTTCTTTCTTATTTTTGAAAAATTTAATATTTATACAAACGTGATAAAAGGCACAGTTATTACGTATATAAGATAAAGGATTTTGCTGGTGCTTGTTAATTTTCCTCATGAAGAATAATACTAGAGTCTGTTGCAATTCATGAATTCTTTGTTTCATCATTTTTTTGTAATTTGTAGTAGACCAACATAAAAGTTTCTCATACCTGACAACCATAATGATGTAGATGGTAGGCTTTCTTTTTAAGTTGAGCCTACAGACAACACAGATGTCTGGTAGCGAAAGACATATTTTAGGATTACCTAGAGCATAGAGGGGCTTGCAGCCCAACCATTGTTTACCATTGGTTGGCTTTACTGTCACTCTCATTTGCCTTCTCCTTATTCAATGGCTTGTCTATCTTGTGTCTGTTCCTCACCTGGAACATTGCTAATTTACTTTAAGGGAACTATTGTTTTCTTTTGTCTTAAGCACTCTATGAGAGTGCATGTTTTCCAGCTGCCTCCCTAGTGTGGTTCTCTTCCCCATTCCGTGCTCTCTCTCTCTCTCTCTTGCCTGTCTGCAATTCCCCATGCCCCTCTCTTATGCGCTCACCCTAATGTGCTTCATCTCCTGGCATTCCTTTTTTGCTTGTGCGCTCCCTTGCTCCATGTTGATCTCTCCTCAGTTCGCTTTTACCTCACCGTGCTCCACATTACTCTCCCACCTGTTTTCTTTTTTCCACCCCACCACGTGTTGTGCTCTCCCCCACCCACACCCTTCATGTTGCTCCCCTCGCCTCTATATTGTCTCCATCCCCGCTAAGCCACATTTGGGTTGGTTGCGCCCTCCTATGTTGCTCCCACTTGCGCTTTTTGAAAAAAACGAAACGCTTTTAAGTAGTTTCAGAGTTACAACGTCTCGGGGAGTGTTGCACTATGATAATGAAATTAGTTTTCAAAAAAATGAGTTGTGTCTGAAGTCTGAATATTTCTTCTTCAGTCCTCCATTACTTCATGTTTCCCAATTCTTCAATCATCAGGTCAGTCATTCAGCATTACAGTCTGAGTAGGGATGGCATTGGTAGCTAAGGTCTCTCTCTCAAGCTCCATAAGAGAGCCAAATCTCCCAAAAACTACAGAAGGTCTAATCAGGATACACCTTATCAGGTCCTCTGGTTCTGAAAGGACTGACTATTCAGCATCATTTATAGAGGGAGGGTCTATGTTTGGCTCCACCCCATATCCACACCTCCGAAGAGGATGGGGTTCTCCTGTGTGAGACCTTCCCCTGCCCTCCAGCCTCGTACTCTGATAGGTATTTGATGGATGATAAGAGATTCTGGGTCCTGCACCCTTCAAAAACCGGAGTCACCCATTGTGCACTGTACCCCACTTGATTGTCTCCACTATGCCATGGTGGCTGTGTCCGCATTCTCCCAGAACCCTGTCATTAATCTTAGCCAGGATAAGAGAACAGGAAAGATGCGGTCCAGCTTGCATACATCACTGCCCCTACCACAGAGGTCAGAATGCAAGTCTGAATTCTTTGGCAGGAGGTAAAGCTAGCTTTATGCCATTCCTCAGTTAACAGCCACAGGGAGCATTTATCGGGCACTCCAGTCTACTGTAAGGAAGGCCAACCTCAATACCCATCCAAATCCACCATCGTTCCAACCATGTGAACTGACAGGGAAGTTGGCAACTTTGTGGTCTTTTTCACCTTACTCCCAAGCAACGAGATATGTGAGTCTGGCAATAGAACTCTGCAGCAGCCACATAATAATAGGAGGGTTGATAGCAGGAGAAATGTAAAGACGTGGTCCCTGTAGTCACTTTGGGGCCGATTCACAGAACTAATCTGAGACAAAATCCTAAACTTACTACTTCTGGTATTCACAGAAGGCACTTACGATTTTTTGTATTCACAGAAATCACTTACGACTCCAGGACCCGATTCACAAAAGTAATCTGAGACAAAATCCTAACTTTACGACTTTCGTTATTCACAGAAGGCATTTAGGAGTACTAAAGTTAGGATTCCTAACTTTACTACTTCTAAATGCCTTCTGTGAATACCGAAAGTCGTAAAGTTAGGATTTTTCTCAGTTTAGGAGTAGTAAAGTTAGGAATCCTAACTTTAGTACTCCTAAATGCCTTCTGTGAATACCGAAAGTCGTAAAGTTTGGATTTTGTCTCAGATTACTTTTGTGAATCGGGCCCAGGAGTCGTAAGTGATTTCTGCAGGGCCGGACTGGCTACCGGGCGTTTATTTGCTGGGGGACAGGGTGGGGTCAAGGTTCACTGCTGAGGGGCTGATTCTGTTGCTGGGAGCTGCCGACACTCCTAAATAAACAATGCAAAACAAATAGCTTTAAAGTGTGCTTTTTTAAACATTTGTTTTGCATTGTTTATTAAGGAAAGCCCGGTAGCCAGTCCGGCCCTGGATTTCTGTGAATACCAAACATCGTAAGTGCCTTCTGTGAATACCAGAAGTAGTAAGTTTAGGATTTTTTCTCAGATTAGTTCTGTGAATCGGCCCCAAAGTCACTGCAAAATGGAATTTGGCTGGCTGTCCAAATACATTATAAATGAAACAGACCACACACACACGCATTCACTCACTCACTCACTCTCTCTCTCACACCATGATTTGACAAGGAGAGTACTCGGATTAGGTCTGTTTTTAAGTTAATAAAAGATTTTTTTTTTTTTTTATAAATACATCATAGATAAGTATATATAGATACAAAGAATATGGAAATGGATAAGTTTATAATAATATGTAAACAATACGCATCAGACCGATAAAGAAGGGAGAGGGATAAGGAGAGAGCATTAAGGGAATGGAGAGGCGAAAGAAGAGAAGCACGGGGACAAAAAGATAACATTATATATAAAGGCTAATAAAAAAAGATCAATGATACCCAAAGATGTCATTTTCTTCCGGTCTATACTCGTATCGTGGATAAAGACTTTAAAGTACCTTTGACCTTGAAGTGTGTTCCTTCTGCATCCTTTCAGTCAGTTAGTGAGGAAGTGCGCCGGACTCAGTGGAAGACCGAACATCAGTTTAGTATGGAGGACGACCAGGGTTTGGAGTAATGAAGATTAGCAGCAGATAACTGGGTCCTCTGAAGATATCCGTGTTCAGGTCACTAAAGGTTGAATTAAAATAGTATTTATGACTCTGGAAAATGTGGTGTCTTAAAGATGAATTGCTTTGAATTCAATAATCTGATCGCGCTATCAATTGATACTTAAATGGATGCGTTATTCTCAACTTGTTTTGAAATATGCATTTGAATATTTCATTGCATAGCAAAAAGTGAATTTCTGTATTTTAGAATTCTCCTAGGATACGTTATTGATAATTCCACCATAGAGGCTGTATTTGTAACATGGATACACTTTTCCTCTTAGCACCCCTCATTATGCGGCAGAGTGGGATGCATTATAAATAAGGCTTAGCAAACTCTGCCGGGGGCATGTCGACTCGAACGCTTCCCCAGTGTTCTGCAAAAGTTGCACTGATGTGTTGATGTTATGTTAATGCTCGAAGCTAAATGCATCTTTCCCACATTTGGATATTTGGTAGTTTATTATTTCATGAAAAACATACTGTATATGAATATATAATCTCACCTGGTTTCAGTTTCTGAGATACAGGGCATGTACTAATAAGTGTGTCAATTAGCTTAGCAGTGTAATTGGCCCTGAAAGCAATGCTTGGAACAAAATATGCGCCCTGCAAGGAACAGTGACCAGCAGTGAAGTACAGGCATTATTCCTAGTGCGATATAAAAAAAAAATACTCTGCTTTTTCAAAGCGTATTTATATTTATTTCTAACAAACTCACCTGTTCCAGTTGACCAGGGCTCCTTATTTCTCCTGTTCCGTGTTCCCTATAAAACCCGGCCTTCTAAATTCACCCGTTTCCCTATAATATTAATTGACTTTGTGTCTGCTCCAAAGACCCCGAATATGACGCCCCTCCTACCTAGATGATGGAGCGAACTTTTCTGATTGGCCCCTCATGGAATGGAAACAAAAGAATTTTACAGTTGGAGGAGTCGGGTGTGATACTCGTATGATCTGTCAGTCATCACAAGTGTCCCACTGCTGTGGGCCTAATGTGGAACCCTAAATGTACAACATAGACTATATGACGTGAAAGACAAGTCCTGTTCTCCATGCAGCTGAACTTGTCAAAAATATGGATCTATTAGGAGTTGAAAAACGTTACGCTCCTGCTCATCGGGTCATTTATTTTTATTAATTTTCGACCAATCTGAGAGAGCATTTGCAGTACTATAACCATTATGTTGCAAAATATCCCACATGAGCCATGGGACCAACCGCACCAATGACGACCCAGTCATATTTAACCATATCAGTGACAAATGTGCCCGCATGGATGGCATCCCCCATCTTTGTACATCATCCACCCCCTTTCTCAACCCACCCACATCCTAGCAGACTTTATCGAGTCATTTATTGATCTTGCCCCAGATCCTCTGGACGGAGCACACTTCTGTCTGGATGATTGCCCCATTCTTCTGGTTTAAATGTTACTGAAAAAAACTGCAACCTTCTATTTTGCTTTATTTTGGTTGTTTGTTAAGCATAATATATTGATGCAGCCTCGAGCCCAGTATTAGCTGGGGGAGTGGGGCATAAAAGGGAAAGATATTGATATACAGAAATTAGTTGACGTCCAAGTCAAATGCCTGGATGAAAAGCCATTTTTTTCAGAAACTTAGGTGAGGCTAGGAGACTCGTAGTAGGGAGAGATTTACAAATCTCCACGCAACGCAGCGCATCCCCCCGTGACGCTGCGCTGCGTCGCGTGACATGGAGGAAGCAGGAGAGCGCCATAATTGTAAAGATATGGCTCTCTCTTTCCCTTGCGCCGGCGCTGATTTCAGCTGCTGTGCGCCATGCACACACCTTAGCGCTGTAGCGCTAGGGTGTGTGCATGAGTGTAGCATAGGTTTTGTACAGGAAGGGTACCCTTCCTGTACAAAATACTATGCTAGACACAAGGGAAAGCTTTTCCCACTTTGTGTGCGTGCTGCACAGTGCAGCACGCATGCAAAGTCGGAAAAGGAAGGAGAAATGAAAGCAGTTCTCCTTCCTTGCGCCTAGTTGAAAAGGGCGCAGTTTTCTCACGCTAAACCCAATCTACTGGTTTAGTAAATTGGGTTTAGCGTGAGAAACCTTGGGTGGTTGCATGGGAACGCCCATGCACCACCCTTAGCATGCCCCCCTGGCGCAAAGTAACGCGAAGCAGCGCAATGCGCTGCTTCGCATTACTTTTATGTTATATCCAGCGCTAAACAAGTTTAGCGCTGGAAAGGTAATTAGGAAAAAAAGATTTTGTGCCATTTTGAGTCACTTTTGTGACGCAAAGACGGCGCAAAATCTTAGTAAATCTCCCCCGTAGTGTTTCAAAATGTGTGCAGCAGTGAGCTACATAGCAGAGAGGACCTACCTGAGAACCATTTGCTGCTGGGAGAGTGTGACCTTAATGGAAGCTGGAATTAAGGAATTGAATACAGATCTTGCAGTGCTGTAGGAAAGATAAGATCAGAATTAAATTTGGAAGACTTATTGTGCTGAGCTGTGTGAGTCAGTATTACAATTTCAAGCTACCGTCTTTCTTTGTGTAGTAGCCATAGAAAGTCTTATGTCCAACATGGAGAAGAGATAAACTTGATTTCAGAATTGTGTAGGACTTGTTGATAGGTTCTTAAGTGGCATTGCAATACCCCAACTTAGATGAATTCAGGTTCTGAGTAACTTGGCTAATGCTGATGCTGCAAAGGAGATAAGTTACATTTTGCATCAGGCTAAGAGTGAAGTTTCTAGAGGCTGTTTCAAGATTAATGTGTGTTAATGTGATAGGAGAACGCTGCTGCGCTAGGCTTCGGGTAACCCCATGCTCAGCTCTTTTTGATTTAAATAAGCTGTGGTTGAATAGGGTTGGGATGAGGTAGTAGTTGTTCAGCTCTGAGGGAGAACTGGGTGAGACAAGTTTGAAGAACGCTTCTAAACCTTTATTTATTGTTTTCTTAATTGTGCACAAAACATCAACATTGGCATTTAGAGATGGTTCCATATTACTGTGACTCATACTGCATGACAGAGTACAAATGCAATCGTTTTTGTTTTAGGGAGACACAACCCCGTCTCTCAAGCATGTGACAGAAAGTCACGCCCCTTAATAGATGCTTCAGATATGTCATTGGAGTTTTGTCTCGAAGTAGAGTCGAAGCAGGCCCCAAATCCGCTGGCCAGTTTCAGTTAAATTGCATTTGGGCATGGTAATCTACCAAGCCACTGCAAAAAGCTGCATCATGCAACGAAAAACTCATTTTCAACAATGTCAAGACAGTCCTGTTGTAGCTCAGCTGAGATTAGGTAGTTGTCACAGTTTCTGCATTGAGATGTAGTTTAGAAATGCATTGCCTCAAAGATCACTGTATAATTTGGGGTGTCATTAGGTGAAACCTGCCCCTCGATTTGTTTCCCAGCAGTTGCGTGTAAACGTTGAATTACACAGAGGACCCAATGGATGTAACTGGAGGGATAGGCAAGTGATCTTTGGAGATTTGAAATTGTTAGTTGAGAAACCAGTGCATAGAATGGGACACGTGTGCCACCGAATTATTGATGGCAGAGTATGTTGGCATGGAAGGTGTCAAAAGCAGATAACATCATGTGCATCTGTTATCCTAAAGAGGTCATTAAAGATGCTACCATAACTGGTTCAATATAGCTTGCTTGCCAAAGGCAGCTTGACAAATGCTTAGAATTGATTTTTGAGAACAGTGTGTAGTAGTTGGCAAACTGTAGATCCCCATATTTTGCAAATAAAAAGGATGGTGTAGCATGATCAATAGGTGGGCAGGACTGTTGGATCCAGGGGACAAAAATAAGGAAAGATTTTTTTAGTGAGCCGGTAAAAATTCCTTGCATGGTGATGTGGTTGCAGAATGGTGTGAGCATTGGGGGCAGGGTGCAATTGTTGACCTTAGATCTTAAGGTTTAGGATAAAGATCGAGACACTATCACAAAAGGTACAAACCAAAATGGATGGGAAGGAGTCTCTGACTTTTCTCCACTTGTTATTTAAGAAGGCAAGCATTTTGGTTCATCATCCTCAGAAGATAGTCAATAATTAATTAAAACAGGTGGATGTTTATGGTGATCAACCACTTTGAATATTTGCCTGGATTGGGGAGAAGCCCCATCAGTTTCCGGTACAAAATGTTTTATTTCTGGTTAAGTGATAGTGGCTGTGTGTCAAAACACAGACAGGTAACCACTAACCTTTGAAGCCGGATACAGCGGGAGCGATGGGTGATGCTGTGTAACCTTTTCCCCCGATAGGGCGCGACCTGCGAGTACGCTAATACCACTCAACAGACAACACCGTAATAGGGGAAAGGGAAAAAAGGGACAAAGGAAACAATAAAGATGCGGCTGCGAAACACTCCATGGGAAGACACTTAGAGTTGTAGGCTTCACTCCTATTCTTGTCCCTCCGTTGTCTAGCCCCGTGTTCCCTGTAGTAAAACACAAGCACAACACATGTAGGACAACCACCAGATGCAAACCGAAGAAGGCACAATAAGACTATGTGTTTGTACTTACATTAAGACTTGCCGCACTCACTCTACTGTACCAAATGCAAAATCCAAACAAAAATAACGCATAAAAATAAATAAGTTCTCCTTCAAGGATTATACAGCGTCTCATGCATCAAAGTTTGTGTACTTAGCTGTGGAGATCATCTTCAGTACTGTAGGATGGGAGTTCAAGGGACTGGCAAATGCAATGAAGAGTTGAGAGGCACTCTGTTCCTGCGTGCCTTTAGATAAACAAAATAGATGTATGGCCCTTCCTCCAAGCCTCTCAACGGCTTTTTACAGAGCTGCAGTCTGAGGTCGTGTTGATATAAAAGTAAAACATACAGGGAAATCCGAGCCTCTCAGCGGCTCATTGGTTGTGTTACAGCGCTCCCCTCTGGTTCTCTAATGAAGCCCCCTAAAACAAGAACGATATCTCGAGCCGAGTTCAGGCTCATGGATTCTCTTAGCTTGCTTGGGGAAGGCAGAAGGAAGCCTAATTCGAGTGCGCAGGCGAGCTCCTGCTCGTTTTCCTTGACGGGGAAGGCGAGCTCAGGGACTACACAGAGACGCGCTCCAGCGCGTTGTGAGGCACACAGAGAGAGTCTGGTAACGGCTCGAAGACGCGCTCCAGCGCGTTGTGAGGCACACTGAGAGAGCCTGGTAACGGCTCGAAGACGCGCTCCAGCGCGTTGTACTTCACCTGACAAGCAAGCCCAGTGTCGGCTTGGAGACGCACTCGCGTCTTGCACTGCAAACAGGCGAGCCTAGCAACGGCTCAACGGGGAAATACGGATATGTCAGAAGGAGCAATTCTTCTCTTCTCCGTTCATAGAAAACACAGCTTCTTCCTCCATACGGTCCAAGTCATGGTACTTGATTGACAAGCACCGGGCCTTCGGGAGGCGGAGCCTATATAGGACTCAGAGTGCTGAGCCCACCTGACCAGACACACAGGATTGTGGGATATGTAGTCATTCTCCTGTGGTCCCATACATACAGTGTGTACATGCATGAACCTACCTCTGTCTACCTACGCCGTAGTGTGACAGAACCCCCTCTCAACGACCGGCGTCCCGACGGTCTGCCAGGCTTACCAGGGAACTGAGAGTGAAAACGCCTGAGAAGTCCAGGGCAGTGTAGATTAGACCCAGGTTCCCACGAACGGTCCTCGGGACCGTATCCCTTCCAGTCAATAAGGTAATGTACCCTCCCCCGGACGAGCTTGGAATCTAGAATACACTTGACTTCGTACTCCTCTTCCCCATCAATATCTACTGGCACTGGTGTCAAGGGTAGTCTGGTCTGCGGAAGGCAAGGCCGAAGCAAGGAGACATGAAAGACAGGATGGATGCGCCAAGAGGAAGGGGGTGTTAACTTGATTGCCACAGGGTTGATTATCTTAACGATAGGATAGGGACCCACAAATTTTGGTTTCAGTCGGGAGTTGCCCTTCAGTCTCAAATGTTTAGTGTCTAGCCACACTCTATCACCCACAGTGTAAGAAGGTCCTGGGGAACGTTTTTTATCAGCATAACGTTTGTCACGGGTTTGGGCCTTGTCTAACTGCGTTTTAGCGTCCTGTAGTACTTTTCGGAGATGTGCATGGTGTTCCTGAATGGTAGGGTGTCGGGATTGCACTGGCCATTCGAAAGGCAGCATGTTAGGGTGGTATCCTGTAAGGCAGAAGAAAGGGGAACACCCCAAAGAGGAATGCTCCGCATTGTTATATGCGAACTCCGCCATCCACAAAAGCGTACTCCATTCTTCTTCATGTTGTAGTGTGAAGCATCTGAGATACTGTTCCAACGTTTGGTTCAGTCTTTCGGTTTTGCCATCCGTCTGCGGATGGTAGCTAGTGGAGAGGCGAGCATCCACTTTCATAGCCTCACATAATGCCTTCCAGAATCGTGAGGTGAACTGGGTTCCCCTGTCGTGATGATAACTGCTGGGATTCCATGGGAACGCACAATATGCTGTAGGAACAATTGGCCCAATTCTGCCGAGGTTGGTAGTTTTGTTGTAGCAACAAAGTGTCCCATCTTGGTCAGGTGGTCTATAACGACCAGTATAGTATTGTGTCCTGAACTAGGAGGCATGTCTACAATAAAATCCATGGACAATGTATGCCAAGGTGTTGGAGGTATAGGAATGCTCTGGAGCAGTCCACACGGTCTCTTATGTTGGGTCTTTCCCTGGGTACAAATGGCACATTCTGACACGTATTTGGTTGTATCCGCCTGTAAAGTTACCCACCAGAAGTGCCTTTTCATAGCTTGGAACGTTTTCTGGATTCCCAGATGCCCACCCAGCGTGGAGTCATGAATCCATCTCAAGGCCTGTTGTTGTAATGGTTCATGAGGTACATATAGTCTATTATCATGGTATAGCATGTCGTTAGCAATCGAACGTTGTGTGGGATTTTCGTTTATCCATGTCTGGACGTCTATCCCTGCCGTCTGCTTTTTTACCTCCCTAGAAAGTTTTGTGTGGTCGTCAAGGCCAAGATCTCTTCAGGAAAAGAGGCCTTATGCAGTATTACAGGGGTTCTTCCATGGAATCTGGACGGGTATCCGGCGTTGGGGCTGGTCTTGAAAGTGCATCAGCCTTGCCGTTTTGGGGTCCGGGACGGTATTTGATCACGAAATCAAAGTCAGAGAAAAATAGTGACCATCGGAGTTGTCTCGGGGTTAAGGCTCTAGCGGTCTTTAAGAACAGAAGGTTTCGATGATCAGTATAGATTTCTACTGTGTGCTTAGCTCCCAATAGGTAATGCCTCCACTCTTCACACACCCTCTTTATGGCCAGGAGTTCTTTGTCTGTAATACTGTAGTTAACCTCACATGATGACAACTTCTTTGAAAAGTAGGCCACAGGATGAATTTGGCCGGTGTCCGGATGTCTTTGGGACAGGATGCCTCCGATGGCGTAATGGGATGCGTCCGTTTCCACTACAAAGGGAAGCGAGGCATCCGGGTGTCTCAATACAGGAGCGTGCGTAAAGCAGTGTTTGAGGGTTTGGAAGGCCTGTTCGGCTGCGTCCGTCCAAAGGTATTTAGCTCCTTTCTTCAACAGATATGTCAAAGGTTGTATCATCCGGGAGAAGTCTTTGATAAACCTTCGATAGAAGTTTGCAAAGCCTAAAAGCTCTGCAAAGCCTTAACAGTGGAGGGCGATTCCCACTGAACGATAGCTTGGATCTTCTTGTTGTCCATGCATAGTCCGTTTGGCCCTATGATGTATCCTAGGAATTCTACTTCGGTGGCATGGAAAAGACACTTCTCCAACTTGGCATAGAGCGTATGCTGTTGCAACCGTTCCAATACTGCCGACACATGCAGGACATGTTCCTCTGTGGATGCCGAATAAATCAAAATGTCGTCGATGTAGACGATACAAGACACGTCCAACAGGCCTCGCAATACTTCATCCATAAAGAACTGGAAGGCGGCGGGTGCGTTGCAGAGCCCGAAGGGCATAACCTGATATTCGTATAACCCAAACTTTGTCCGGAATGCTGTCTTCCATTCGTCCCCACGCCGCACCCGCACGAGATGGTATGCTCCCCTCAGATCCAATTTGGTGAAAATCTTGGCTCCTTTCAACTGGTCCAATAGCACGGGTATTAAGGGCAAAGGATACCTGTTCTTTATGGTGACTCTGTTAATTGCTCTATAGTCTATGCAAGCCCTTAAGCCACCTTCTTTCTTCGGTATGAAGAAGAGTGGCGAGGAGGCAGGAGAGGAAGAAGGTCGTATGAAGCCAGAGGACAGTAACTCATCAAGATACTGCTGTAAATACGTAGTCTCGGCCTCCGTAAGGGCGTAAACCCGACTGCATGGGATGAAGGCTCCTGGCTCGAGGTCGATCACACAATCATATTCCCTATGAGGGGGCAACTTCCCTGCGTCCTGCTTGTTGAAAACGGAGTGGAACCGTTTATATTCATCCGGTAATGGGGAGATACAACATAAGACTTTTTCGCTATATCCCATAGCGAGCAGGCCTGCAGGATTCTGCATTACTTCAGGATTTCGTACCTTGTCTCTTGTACAGTGTTCTGTACAGAACGAGGAGTTCAAGGAGACGGTGCGTGCTGCCCATTGCACCAAAGGATCATGATAAGTCAGCCATGGCATTCCCAATATAAGTTTGAAGTGGGGAGTATCGATCAGGTCAAACTGTATATATTCAAAGTGGTGCACCCCTATTTGCATCAGAATCAGTTGTGTATGGAAGCGTACAGGACCTGATGTCAGTGCCGTACCATCCACCGCCTTCACTGGTTCGGGTGTCTTCTTCTTTACGCAGGGGATCCCTAATTCCTGGGCGTACTGCTGATCAATGAAGTTGCCAGTAGCTCCTGAATCCAACAACGCGTGAACCACCACGGGTTCTCCACTGGGCAGCTCCAATGAAACGCACAGATTCATATGTGCCACTGCGGTTTGTACTGTATTAGCCAGTGCTGAAGAGACCACATCCGCCATGGGCCTCAAGCAAGGGGTCTCGATCTTGCTTGAGAGCGTTAGTTTCCCAATTTCTCTGGGGTGTACTCCACCACGGTTAAGTTTCGGGCTCCGGGGTTTTCTTTGTTCACGTATTTGGATCTGGTCTTACATTCCTTAATGAAATGCCCGGGTTTCCCGCAGTACATGCACAGCCTCTGTCTTCTTCTCTTTTCCCTTTCCTCTTGGCTTAATGGGCCCCGTATCCCACCAACTTGCATGGGTTCTGTTCCGTCAGTGATATGTGAACGTTCCTCCTGAATTGGCTTAGGGCGTGGTAGATAGGCTTTTGCGTCGGTCCGGTACTTGTCTCCTTTCCGTTCTTGAAGTCTGTGATCCAATTGAACTGTGAGATCTATCAGTTCCTCACAGTTATCGGGCATATGCACCACTTGCGCCAAGACGTCCTTCAATTCACCTCTTAACCCTTGATAGAACATGGATGTTCTTTTTTCCACAGGCCAATTGGTTTCCACAAGGAGTCTGTTGAAGGTTGTAATATACGTGAGCAAGTCTTGTGTGCCCTGTTTGAGCGTGATGAGTTCTTTGTCTAGAGATAGTAGATGCGCTTTTCTATCAAACAGCTTGCGCATTTCAATGCAGAAATCCGAAAAGTTGTACAGGACAGGATCGTCCCTCTCTATCAGGGGGAAGGACCAGCTAGCCGCATTACCACCCAAATAGGACATGACAAAGGCCGTCTTAGCTTGGTCGGTAGGAAACACCGTGGGTTTGCACATGAAATGCAGCCTACACTGACCCAAAAATATCCCAAACTTCTTTGGGTCCCCGAAGAACCTTTCAGGAGGGGCAAGGGGCAGTTGCATGGGCTGTATCAGGTGTATGGAAGAAGGTCCTGCTTGGGAAGGGTTGGAAAACGAGGAAGTGAAGGGCCCCGCACCATGTGCACCTCCTCCCTGAACAGGGTCCGTGGCACGGGAAGTCAAAGGAGGCGGGAGCGTCCAATCTTTAATATAGGAACCGTTCCCCCTCGCACTGGTAGGACCCATACGGGATAAACCCGCTACCTCACGCCTCATAGTGCCCATCTCATTCCTCAATTCTAAGTTCTCTCCTCTGAAAGCATCCATCTCCATCCGTAATGCGGTTAAGGACTCCAACACAGATGTGAGCACAGTGGAGGTATCCATCGCTCAGGCCGTAGGTAACCGTGGGCTTGTCAATCTGTCAAAACACAGACAGGTAACCACTAACCTTTGAAGCCGGATACAGCGGGAGCGATGGGTGATGCTGTGTAACCTTTTCCCCCGATAGGGCGCGACCTGCGAGTACGCTAATACCACTCAACAGACAACACCGTAATAGGGGAAAGGGAAAAAAGGGACAAAGGAAACAATAAAGATGCGGCTGCGAAACACTCCATGGGAAGACACTTAGAGTTGTAGGCTTCACTCCTATTCTTGTCCCTCCGTTGTCTAGCCCCGTGTTCCCTGTAGTAAAACACAAGCACAACACATGTAGGACAACCACCAGATGCAAACCGAAGAAGGCACAATAAGACTATGTGTTTGTACTTACATTAAGACTTGCCGCACTCACTCTAATGTACCAAATGCAAAATCCAAACAAAAATAACGCATAAAAATAAATAAGTTCTCCTTCAAGGATTATACAGCGTCTCATGCATCAAAGTTTGTGTACTTAGCTGTGGAGATCATCTTCAGTACTGTAGGATGGGAGTTCAAGGGACTGGCAAATGCAATGAAGAGTTGAGAGGCACTCTGTTCCTGCGTGCCTTTAGATAAACAAAATAGATGTATGGCCCTTCCTCCAAGCCTCTCAACGGCTTTTTACAGAGCTGCAGTCTGAGGTCGTGTTGATATAAAAGTAAAACATACAGGGAAATCCGAGCCTCTCAGCGGCTCATTGGTTGTGTTACAGCGCTCCCCTCTGGTTCTCTAATGAAGCCCCTAAAACAAGAACGATATCTCGAGCCGAGTTCAGGCTCATGGATTCTCTTAGCTTGCTTGGGGAAGGCAGAAGGAAGCCTAATTCGAGTGCGCAGGCGAGCTCCTGCTCGTTTTCCTTGACGGGGAAGGCGAGCTCAGGGACTACACAGAGACGCGCTCCAGCGCGTTGTGAGGCACACAGAGAGAGTCTGGTAACGGCTCGAAGACGCGCTCCAGCGCGTTGTGAGGCACACTGAGAGAGCCTGGTAACGGCTCGAAGACGCGCTCCAGCGCGTTGTACTTCACCTGACAAGCAAGCCCAGTGTCGGCTTGGAGACGCACTCGCGTCTTGCACTGCAACCAGGCGAGCCTAGCAACGGCTCAACGGGGAAATACGGATATGTCAGAAGGAGCAATTCTTCTCTTCTCCGTTCATAGAAAACACAGCTTCTTCCTCCATACGGTCCAAGTCATGGTACTTGATTGACAAGCACCGGGCCTTCGGGAGGCGGAGCCTATATAGGACTCAGAGTGCTGAGCCCACCTGACCAGACACACAGGATTGTGGGATATGTAGTCATTCTCCTGTGGTCCCATACATACAGTGTGTACATGCATGAACCTACCTCTGTCTACCTACGCCGTAGTGTGACACTGTGTATCGAGTTAGAAGAGACCTTTTCTCGAGTTGGCCAGAAAGAACTTGAATTTTCTCTATTTATTTTATTTCAGATGAAGAGTCCTTTATAACATGAACAGATGTGAAACCAGAAGCTTCTGAGAGATGCTACCTCACAGTGGCTTTTAGTCAGACGACCGATAGAGTCGAAAGCCAATGGGAGGGTGAATGTTTATCTAGGAGAGGCAGAAATTGAAATCTTTCCTTGTTGAAGGAGGGTGCATTTTTATATTCTTCCTCATGCTATAAGGAAGTGGTTGATAGAAGGTGCATTCACACCTGACTTGTTTGTGATAATTTGTTCATTTATATCTGATTTTGACATCCGTAAGGTAAGCACACACTTCATTTAGGAATCTTGTAAAGTTCTTATAATGGCAGATAAAAGAAGTGGAAGTTATAAGCATGCATTATTATTATATAGTATATAATATCATAGGTGAGTAGGCTCATAGCATCATCCTGGTGTTACTAATGGTAAGGTCAGTGCTTTTTTTATCGGTCTAAAATGAACAAAATACCTAGTCAAACATCTAGCATTAAACAGTGATCTGTCGGTTGCTGCATCTGGAACATGCATGACCCTGCTAAGCTATCTCATACCCTATTTTTTTAAAATACATGTTGAAATGTTTACTCTGGAAATGGACTATGTATTGAGGACTAGAAACGAAAATATCACCACTAAAGGCATAAAATATTTACTATTGGCACTAGGTTTACCTTTATTAAACCGAATAAGGCTGATTTGATGATGATGACAATGGTGATAAAGTCCCTATAAGAACAGACAAGAATAAGGTTGGATTGACTCCGAGCTCATCAATAGAATAACCTACTTTACAGCAGTGTCTGAGTTGGGGCGATGTATACCTGCGGTCTCAACTCTCTGTAATCTAGAGGAAGAGCCTAGCACCTGGGGGTGGGGCTTCACTGGTACACTTTTATCACATAGTGTGCAATATCTGGGTAGATCAATAGGGGAAAATAAAGGGTGTTACTGCCTGAAACATTTAATCTTTCGGGACAATTTTAAGAGCCTCATTGCTCATGTCTGTGCTCCCCATTAATCAAAGCCAAATTAGTGCTATTGCGCCTCATCCACTGACTTTAGCACTCTCACCCACAAAGGTCAGTCATGCATGAGTTCTAATTAACTGTAGTCTGCCACGTTACAATTAGCTTCAATGGGCTATACACATTAAACTCGAACTCTCTGATTTGAAAATGGAAGATCTGTGGTGGCTGTGATTGCCATTGGGATTCTTTGCTTTTATCCAGCATGATCTTTTTTCCATGTGAGAATCTGACAGTCAGCCCTGTATTTCATCCTTTTCTTAATGATTTTACTCTTTTGTGTCTTTGGAAATCTCTTTGGGATTTTACTGAGGCCAGGATGTTTTCATTGCAGATTCAATAATTCAGCTACCCTTAACCCTTTATTTTGTCTGTTAAATCCAGGGCTTTGGCTAGCTTTTTGTGTGAATCACAGTAGTTCACTAGTGTATCCTTCCATTCCATAAGTTTGGATTCATTCACTGATAAACTTAAATTACATTGTAATGGTTGGCTTTGTTGCCTTTTCATATGTATTCTTCATAGACCTTTGTAGTCGATTCAAAATATTTCAGGACACATGAAACCTATGTAAGCTGATATGGTCATGTTCTGATTGTATTTATGAAATGTTAACTAGAACAGGTGATATTCTACTCTTTAAGATGGAGAATGCTGGTCCTGTCACTTTGCAGTGCTTGTTAGAAAAGGCAAGCATGTCTGTTCTGTGCTTGATCCCATGCTGCATTTTCTACGGTAAACTAGAATTCCAATAAGATATCGGAATAGATGCTGAGAGAGATGAGCTATTTCCCTGAGAGAACGTTACAATACATACTAATGGTAATGGAAACGATAATGGAAACGAATGTAGCTTCATAGGGTAAGGTCCTGTTGCATAGTTCTGATTGTAAATGGCTAGTAAAAATCAGAAAATATATTGATCATGGTTGGCTAACTAATTTCTATATTTTAAATTAGCCATTTCACTAAAGTGTAAAACAAATCTGCTGTTAACCAGTGATAACACTGATCCTTATCTTATCTTTTCTAAGGATCTCCAAGTCGCCAGGATCTTTTTACCTGCTGAATAGTGTGAATGGAAGAAAATCTTTCAGTTATGCAATCATTTCTTTAGAATCTAGTTCACCTACAAAGACCACTGACTCCGTATTCAGTTTCGTGGGTTTATTACAGCCAAGAATAACTGCACGTGCAAGCACCTCAACACGAGGTTAAAGAAATAAATGGGCACTAATACAAATAGCATCCTACGCAGGAGTCTCATCCGACTCAGGATGAGAAGAATCGTTAGCTCCAGAAGTATTAGGCAAGCAATAACAGCTCCAATCTCTATGTTATTCCTCATTTATCTAAACAAGCATAAAACCCATTGGCTGTCCCTACACTATTTCTAAGATGACATACCTACTTAACGAATTTCCCAGACAAGTGTAAGTAAAAGGTGTCAGCTGTGAAGACTTCCTAAGAAGTCTACTCACATAGCCCTTTGAGCTCGATTCTAAGATGCTCCTTCACCGAAAAACTCTCTATCCTTTTCTCTGCTCTCCTCTACCTCTTCTCTGGCCTCCACCCTCGGGGCACTATCCCTAATACAAAACCCAAATACAATTGAACACACCTTTTGTCACGCCTCTTTGGCCAGGTCTTTCTTCTTGTACTTTTCCATCGAAACTCTTACTTCATCTTGGACGGTTGCAATGACCTTGAGTCCCAGGCACCTTCTCCGCTGAAAGTATCATCCCTAAATTCCGTTGCACTCCCATTTCCATGTCTCCCATTTCCCTAACTCGTGAAACAAAGAGCCAGTCTTTAGCTAACGAGGCATGTGTCCTTGCACCTGCAACAGAAGATACGTTCAACAGAAACCCTCTACTGTGCTAATTAAATCTACTGTCGGTGCCCAGAGAGCCTTTCCAAGAGAACCATCTCTGCCTGCAAAATAAGCTAACATAAGAACAAACAGGCCTTTCCTTGGCATATATGCAGTCAGGCCTTTACACAATCTAAACACACAAACCTTAATCACTTCTCTAAGCATTGGTTCATTACATTTCATATGCGAAAAGTAAACCACACGTGCAACTTAATATGGTACACGTTTAAACTACTGCATCTCGGTTACACATGGGCTGATTCATTTATGCATTATTTTGAACACGATTCAGTTAAGCATTACATTTGCATGATTAAAATAGCACAATTATGCTTCTATTCACTCTAATAACTGCGGTTTAGAACTACATCTTACTGGCCATTCATTGATATATATCTGGATATATGCGGGTGCGAACTAACGGTGATTATGATGCACCCCTACAAATTTCACGAGAACATGGCGCTCTATCAGTTCCCCCCTTTGTTGACTCCTGTCATCACATTTTATTCAACTCCCTTGGAGAAAGAACCGACCTAAACAGAACTCGTTGCCATTCTCCCTGGTCTGTGATTCTCCAATCTCTTGAGTCTTTGATATTGACTGTCCTGCAGTCTAGCCATTCTCGTCTCATTTTCTCTCAGAGCTCTCTCAATTCTGCCTGCTCGATACCATTTGTAGGCTTTGATCAGACCCCACAGACAAACCACGCAAACTACCACAATAAGGAGAGGTCTCAGAATATAGCCAAGGAATCCCTTCCCCAAATTCGCAAACCAGGTCCCCACTTGACCAAACCCTTTTCCAACTTTTTCCCAGGCTCCCTCTTCAGTCAAGTCCGTTATCTTTGTGTGAATAGTAGTGATGTTACTTATATATTTCTCCAGATCCTTGCTGTGGTCTGGTATATAAGTACAGCACTCTTGAACCTTCAATAATTTACAGACTCCGCCCTCTTTTGCCAATAAGACATCCAAAGCAAGGCGATTCTGCAAAACCATTGTCCTTATTGACAACATCTCTCCCTCTACAAGTACTAACGATTTTGCTGTGTTCATCGATAGCTCGTCTATCACAGTCGCCAGTCTCCGGATCTTCACATCATTCAAGATCACTCCCAAACTTGGTATCATAGCTCCAAAGATATCTCCCACTACGACCCCTGCACTCGCACTTCTCCTCACTCTCGAATGCTTTCCACCTTCCAGAAGTTCCAAATCCTCTGTATGGTAAATCTTTGGAAATATTATTCCCAAGTAACATGTACCATACCAGTTCGCAGGCAATCTCACATAAGCATTCCTTCCACACACAAAATACACCGTAGGTATCACTTGTACAGGACCTTGGTGAAAATTCTTTGCTGCATCTGCCATGGTGAAAACATGGTCACACGTACTCTGTCCCACTGGAACCTTTTCATAGTAGGTCTGATAACGCCTCACACACAGCTTTCCCCTCTGCTCTTTGTCCAAAGCTATAGGACCATAACTTCCCTTTGTCCAGTGCAATTTTTCCTCCTCTGTCCAATCCACCGTACTATGCCCTGTGTCTCGTGTCAGTGTTAGTTTTCTATATCTGTCTTCCACCTGATCCACAAACTTTTTCTCTACATCTGATAATGAGCACGTCAAATTATGTCGGTGGGCATATGCTGTGTCCAATTCCAAAGACAGTATGAAGAACTTCCTAAGTCTATCCTCCGACTTATAATAATCATACTTATTCAAATGTTTATAAGCGGGGACTTCAGGAAGCACTGCATCGTAATTGGAAAAGAAATACTCAAACTGATCTCTTTCATAGAATATACTAAGCAACAAGCTACATGTAATTCCATATGTCAGTGGAAGATGGTGATACCTAATACCCTCATCCACTGAAGCAGGAAACTGCATACACACATAACAATCTTTCGCATCCATCGCATCCACATACTCGTATAGCAGCTTGGCGTAAGCATTGAGCTTAAAATCACTTCTAGACAAATCTACATGCAATCTACGACTTTCTTCTATCAGCAAAGATTTGTCGGCTCCTATGTTTACCTCTTGTTGGCTAGGTGTAGTAGGTGTAGGAGTCCCTGGCACCCCCTGCACTGCTAGCTCATGTGGAACTGTATATGAAACTACAATTACTATGATTATAGAAACTATCACACCCCCTATAAGTATGCCTACAATCAACTTAGATTTACGATTTGGATCTCCAGCCTCCATGATTTCGAAAGTTCTCAAAAGTTCTTGGTTTCAGCAATGAACACTCAAAAGTCTTTGTTTCCTCCACTCGTGACTTGCTTAACCAGTTCGAGCAATACTTTGAAACCTCTGGAAATCCCCTTTTCAACAACAGTCTCTTATTTACATAGTCCAGAAAAAGACTTCCCTAGGTTTTCGTTCCTCTTCTGAGGAAAGTCCCTAAGTTTATTCTTCTTCCACTCGGACCTAGGTTATCTTCTTCTTTAGACTTTTTATTTACAACAGGTTATATTTCGTCCACGATAAGACGTTTGTAAGCGCTTCCAAAACGTGATACAAAAGTTCAAGACGCAGGATTACCATTTCGTGTGAATACGGCTCAAATCCAAAGGACGGAAATTCGAGTCGAGGCAAAACCAATTCTCGGACTTTACTCAGAAGCGGGGGATTCGGAACGGTGAGGGTCAGTATTCCTTCGACTTCGAGCCCTGGCAACAACAGCACCACCTTCACTACCACATTCGGGCTCTTGCTGACCACCTGCACAGACCTCAGTCTCCCCGTACTCACTACCCCCTGCATCAGTCACGGTGAAAGTCCACTCAGGGGTAGAGTATCTCCGGCAGGGTACTCTTGTTCTTTTCGACCTTCGCCGACCCTCTTGAGTCTGCTCTTCGTCACTTGCTTCTGTTTCAGACGTTTCAGACACTGGAGCAAGATCTCTTTCGGGTGCCAACCTCAGATTCAGTTGCCTCTGTCTTTCAGGCCAATTTTCCTCAATTCTGGTCGTTCTTCCGCCTTCCCCTGCTATACCCAGTGCACCACTTCCTTCTTCTGCTGAATCTGACTCTACTCCACCCACTGCACCACCTCTGTCTTCTGGGTCAGAGTCGAGGTTTGGGTTGTCGAAACCCCATTCAGCTTGTTCTGGTGCACCACCAGCTGTGTCAGTGACCCTTACAGCTTGACTTGTCCTCTCATGTGGACCTGCCACATCAGCTGGATTTTCGTTTACGAGAGGAGCTGTTTCTTCCAAGGGTGCTGAAACTCTGCGGGTATGGGAGGCATGTACCCAGTTCGGCAATCCTCCACACTTCACTGCGGTATTCGTTACCAGTATCACCTGGTACGGGCCTCGCCACCGAACATCCAAACAGCTCTTCCTCACGTGCTTTCGGACAAGCACCCAGTCGCCTGGACACAGGTCGTGGCACAGATCACTCGAGGCCGGAACAGCTGCAGCTTGCACCTGCTGGGACACAGAACGGACCACATCAGATAGTCCTTTACAGTAATCGAGAATCAAGTCATCAGTGATGTTTATCAAATCTGTAGCTGGTACTGCTGGCAACCGCATTGCCCTTCCCATCAATATTTCGTGAGGGGACAACCCGGTCCTCCTATCTGGGACACTTCGCATGCTCATCAGTACGAGCGGCAAAGAGTCAGGCCATTTCAGGGACGTTGATGAACACATTTTTGCCATCCGGGCTTTCAAGGTTCCATTGACCTGTTCCACCATCCCAGAAGCCTCTGGTCGGTAACTGCAATGGAGTCTCTGATCAACATTCAATGCGGCACAAAGTAACTTCATGATTTCACTGTGGAAGTGTCTTCCTCTATCTGATTCCAAAGAGGTTGGAATCCCGAATCTCGGGATGAGCTCCCTCAACAATAACTTAGCCACTGTGAGAGTGTCACACCTGCGCGTTAGGTAAGCCTCCACCCACCGTGAGAATACACATACCAGCACCAAGATGTATCTCAACCCATTGCACTTAGGCATTTCCACGAAATCTAGCTGTATCCTATTGAAGGGCCCTCCTGACCTCCCAATGTGACTCAAGGTGACTACTGTTTTCTTTCCGGCATTCATCTGCTGACACGTAACACACCTCTGACAAACTACTTCCGCAATCGCACGAAATCGTGGGTTATACCACGTCTGTCTAAACACACGCATCATTGCATCTCTACCAAGGTGAGTAGGTCCATGTATTAGTCTCGCCATCGGACTCAGCAGGTTTTCTGGCAACACAGCTCTCCCATCACTGGAGACCCAAACATCCACATCCCCTCTTTCACACCCTGCTTTGACCCATCCGTTCCGTTCCTAATCTGAAACTTCATCTTGCAGTCGCTTGAGCTCCTCCCAAGTGTCTGCCATGGCCAACATCATGTTGAGCTCGGTTCTTTCTCGGCTCTCTCCTGTGTAACCCTCTGTAAATATGCATCCTTGTTCGGCACAGAAGCGGGCGACTTCGTCCGCATAATTATTTCCCAAAGACACAAAATCCTCCCCCTTTCACATGTGCAGTGTACTTGACAACTGCGATTTCCTTCGGATATTGCAATGCATCTAACAGTTGTCTTACATGTTCTCCATTCCTAATGGGTGAGCCAGATGATGTCAAAAATCCCCTCTGGGACCACAACTGTCCGAAGTCATGAACCACACCAAACCCATACTGACTGTCCGTGTAAATCGTGATTCGAATTCGATCAGCGGCCAAACAGGCACGAGTCAAGGCAATGATCTCAGCTACCTGCGCGGAGTGTACTCCTTCTAGGCAAGCAGCCTCAACCACCCCGGAAATGGTACATACAGCAAATGCTGCTCTTAGTTGACCAACACTGTCTCTTAAACATGAACCACCGACAAAGAAAATTTCATCTGGGTCCGTCAGTGGTTCATCGACAATGTCCGGTCTCGGTTTGGTGCAAAGTTCAGTCACGTCAAGACAATCATGGTCCGCACAATCTTCATCATCTACATTCGGTATGGGCATCAATGTCGCAGGGTTTAAGACGGAGCACCTCTTCAGAGTCACATTCTCTGCGGCGAGTATGACTTGCTCATACCTTGTTAACCTGTTATTCGTTAGGTGCTGAGTCTTAGTCCTGGTCATCAACAATTCAACCGAGTGTGGCACATATACAGTCAAAGGATGACCCATTACAATGCTCTCACATCTTTCGATACTGACACCTGTTGCAGCAACGGATCTTAGACATCCGGGCAACGCAGAAGCTACTGGATCTAGAGTAGCTGAAAAGTAGGCAACTGGTCTACGGACACCTCCATGGTTCTGAGCTAAGACTGCTAATGCGCATCCTTCTCTCTCGCAACAGAACAATGAAAAAGCCTTGTTGTAATCAGGCATTCCCAGAGCTGGAGCACTACACAACTCCTCTCTCAGTTTTAGGAATGACACCAAACACTCCTCGTCCCATGGTACCGGATCACTCACATCTTTGTGCGTAAGCCTCTGTAAAGGCTTTGCTCTCAAGGAAAAGTTGGGTATCCACTGCCGACAATAGCCGACCATTCCCAAAAACATCCTGACTTCTCTCTGAGTGGTGGGCACTGTCATATTCATTATTGCCTCAATTCGATCTGGTGACACCTTCCTCTTGCCTTTTTCTAATCTGTGTCCTAAGTACTGTACCTCGGTTAGGCAGTACTGTAACTTGTTTGGAGACACCTTGTGCCCATTCTCCGCTAAATGGTTCAACAGGGCTACTGTGTCTATCTTGCAAGCATCTTCTGTTTCTGAGGCAACAAGCAGGTCGTCTATGTACTGCACGAGAACCGAGTTCTGTGGCAATACCAGGCTCTCAAGATTCTTTTTCAAGATCTGATTAAAGATCGATGGGCTTTCTGTATACCCTTGAGGGATACGACACCATGTTAACACACGATTTTCCAACCAGAATGCAAAAAGAAATTGGCTTTCCTCATGGAGTGGTATCGAGAAGAATGCTTGACACAAATCAATGACGGTAAACCACTCGGCTTCGCATGGAATCTGAAACAGTATCACTGATGGATTCGGTACCACTGGACAACAAGGGACCACTATCGTGTTGACCTTTCGCAGGTCTTGCACGATCCTGAATTTCCCGCTCGGTTTCTGTAGTCCCATAATGGGTGAATTACATGGGCTACCTCTGATCTCCTTCAGAATACCTTGGTTGATGAAAGACTCGATTACAGGTTTAATCCCTGCGATCGTTTCAGGTGACAAGTTATACTGGGGCGTTCTAGGGAACTTAACATTCTGTTTCACCTGGATCTGCACAGGTTCAACTCCCTTGATTAGCCCCATTTCCTCTCCGGTGAAGTCCCACACCTCAGGTGACACTGTATCTCTCAAATCCGGTGGAAGTTCCTCCATGGTCACCATTGGATACAGGTCTATACACAGATGCTGATTAGCAACTTTAAAGGTACCATCATCATCCCTTGTCTGAACCTCCACTCCCATGGGTGTGCAGTAAATTGTGCAGTTCAATTTACATAACAAATCTCTTCCCAAAAGACAACTGGACTCGTATCGCACACCACAAACTGATGTCTAGTTTGGAAGGAACCTATCCTTACTGGAATTGGTTCGGTCAGCGGGCTGTTTATTCTTTTGTTCGCTACTCCAACAACTTGGATCGATTGTCCCGAGAGGGGTAGGTTGGGGACTACTGCTGATCTTACAGTAGACAGGGTAGCACCAGTGTCGACCAAAAGTGTGGTAGGATGACCATCAATGTCTGCCTCCACAAAAGGTCCTCTCTGGTCTACCTCCAAGACTGCTCCAAGGGTGCAGTCTTCCTCCCCCCTCAGGCACCGTCAGGATGTAGGGTCTGGGCTGTACTCATCATACCCTTCGAAAAGGGGCATCTGCTGGTAAGTCCGTATTCCCTGCGAGATCCTTGGTGGCTGTGGGGCCTGTACTTGTGGGTTATACGTCCCCCCTTTCATCGATCTGGGCCTCATCACAGTGTTGACTACCTCCGGCACAGGTGCCTGAACCCCTTCTCCCTCCTGTTGCACTTGGTTGGATGGGTTCAAGGGCACTCGCGCTTCCAATGCCCGATCTGGTGACAAAGATGACACGCAGTGGTCTTCTTCAGTGTCGCCACATCCACCCCCGTCTTGGGATCTATGGGTTTCCCCTTTCCCTGACCTTGCCCATTCTGGTTCCCTTGGTAATTTCCTTGTCTTCTTCCTAAGGTCCCTCCATTAGGCTGGACCTGAGTTGTCTGCATCTGAACGAGCATCAATTTGTCTTTTAGCTTCCGATGCTTCGAGTCCACTTCATCGCTACAATACCTCGCATACCGCAAGATTTCATCTACCGGCTTGTTCTGCCAACAGATCAAATGGTGCTGTATCATGAGGCTGACTTCTGGTCTCAGGCCTAGCACAAACTTTGAGACAAACTGTCCCATATCCTTGGGGTCTAATGCATCTAATCCGCTATACTGTTTAAAAGCTTGCAAAAGTCTTTCATAATATTCGTGCACCGTCTCTTTAGGTTCCTGCACAGTTCGGTCTATCTTAACCCAATCTATATCTTGAGGAGAAATCTTCAGTTTCAACCATGTAATCACTTGCTCAAATTTTTTCATAACAAGGGGTGACGGACCATTCGTGACAGCATCCCTTTCAGGTTCAAAGGTTGGCCACTCGACGGCGATTTTACAAGCTGTCCACAAATCTCCCGGCACCACTATGTCAAACAAGGTGTTCAAATCAGTCCACAGCACCTTCAAAATTTTAACAAACTGCTCAACCTGCTTGTACCACTCTACGGGTTTCTCCCTCAGCCGAGGAAAATCATTTGTAAACGCAGCCAAGTCACCTCTACTCCACGGCACATGCATGTACCCTCCGTTCTGTACTTCCCGTAAAGGAAAGTTTCCAACGCCCGTCGCCCCTCCCCCCGGAGGCGGCGTTTCTCCCACTATTTTCTTTGCTATTTTCTTCTTTGACCACCTTCCCTCCCATTTGTCCAACAAGTTCCATATACGCATCCCTACAATCAGATCTTTAGTATGCGTCCTCAATCCTGTGATCCTTTTCTCCTCTAGTTCCTGGTCACTATATTGCAACCTATGCGGCCCTTGCAACGTTTTTGTTTTATTCAAGTCTACCTCATATCTCCTGGCTAATGCTGTCAATTTCTCATGTGCTATCCTGGCTTTCCGAGTTACATCTTTTGCTATGAAAAGCAGCTCATCTGACCCATAAATTTCTATTCTTTCCAAAGGCAGGCTTCCACTAATCATTTCATCTACCTCTGCTTTCAGTCTTACTACGTCTAGCAACCTTGCCTGCACTGCACTCTTCAGTACTTCTTGGCAAGCTGCTCCATCCCGCTCATCATAGTCACTATTTTGTCCTTGTGACTTATTCCCTTCTATCGTACTCCTGGAACTTAGTCTACCTTCCGAAATGTCTTGTCCCCTATCGCCTGGCATCCTATCACTTTGGTTTCTTACTGTTGGTGTCCACATCCTCAAAGCTGACTTAGATTTGTGTAAAGATCTTGGTCTGACCGGTCTCTCATCCTCCTGCCTAAAAGAGGAGTCTGCCGTGGCTGGTAATGGCGTGCTTGTTTCTAATGGCTTCGGGAAGTGGATCACTTGTACTCCGAAACCATTCCCACCAGCACTGGTTCCCTCTTCCCCTGTCGTCTGCTTTGAACTTCCTTCTCTTATTCGGTCTGGGTCATATACCGGTACTATAGGACCAATAGTAACCGGTACCGTCAGGGAGTCCGGTAACCGGATATTCCCGATGGAAGGCAGTGTTCCCGCTCCATCTGTTCCTGTGGAAATTTTTCCCACTACCCTCATATTAGTCTGATTCTGCGTCTCGCCAGTTTCTACTGCTGACGTTGATTTTCCCTCTTCTGAATCTGGATTAAATGGAGGTGGTCTCTCTGCTAGCAACCTATCTAACAGGCTGTCATCTGTATCACTGTCGTCCTCTTCAACCCTTGTTATTTTCCCATCTTTTATTAGCAGTGGGTACAACCTATCTCCTTCGATCGTTTCCACCCTCCACCTTTTCTCCAGTGCATCCCATCTCGCATCTTGAAATGCCCTTATCGATTTCTTCACCCTTTCCTGGCTTTTGTCTCTTTTCCTGTCATACGCTGCCCTGATCCATGCATGTAGCGCCTCAAACTGTGTCGGTCTAGGCAGTGGTCATAAAGAAGCCATTATAGTCTTTAGCTGGTACAACACTTCAAACCTGAAAGTGCCATAGCGTGGGAAAGTCCATTCTCCTTCCCCTTCTGTCATTTTCTGCCAGTTCTCAAGCCAAATTATAGTATGCAATCCTACATTCGTAGCCATATAATGTGCCGGCGTATCCTCGGGAGGGGCTTCCTCTCCACCCTGAGTAACCACATGTCTGTCACCTCTGCAAAGTTCTCGTAAAACTTTAAAACATTTCATGGTAAAGCAGATATCTGTTCGCACCCAGTATTTTGGTTCTGCTTCCTGATTCAATCCACCAATGCCAGCGCGGCTCACACCAACCGGCCTATCACAACGCGGCACTGTCTGACGTCACTCTTCCTCCGCTCGCAGCAGTTCCCCTCCTTGCTAATTCTCTCGTTCTTGTTCGCTCGTGTCCCAATCACACTCCGAAGCAATGGTCCGTACTACCGAACAATTACCTCTCTGACTGTCGGTCCTCCAATGACCGATCAGCCTCTCGAAATTGTTGACCTCAATCTGGCAACTGTCTGCCCGCGAAACGACCGGACATTCACCTCTAATACAATCGATAGGATTCAATCGCCCAATATTCTGCACACAACAACCTACGACCAGCGTCGGTTATTCACACACTCACACATGTACTCCCTATCTTCAGTGGTTTGATCAATGACGTCTCATGATCCCCACAATCTCTGGTCAACGCTCTCAATTCTGGGTGTCTTCTACACCACAATATCTCTCGGCCCCGCGCGCGCTCACGGTCCGATCCTCAATCACACGACTCTCATTCCAACTCCGCAAGACATTACCCAACAATTAAACACCGCAATCTAACAAACATCACCCTGTTCATACTCACTCTACCACGAACTGCTACTTCCGCCGCACCATCACTCTCCGTCAGTTTTCAGCGACCGTCAACGTCCTCTTCTTACGATCCACTGGATCACCATCACTGGAGTTCTATGGGGCAACTAATCTCTTATCCTAATCTAGATCTCCCCTTACTATCAGAGGAAACCATCCTCTGCTACCAACTGATAACGCTGATCCTTATCTTATCTTTTCTAAGGATCTCCAAGTCGCCAGGATCTTTTTACCTGCTGAATAGTGTGAAGGGAAGAAAATCTTTCAGTTATGCAATCATTTCTTTAGAATCTAGTTCACCTACAAAGACCACTGACTCTGTATTCAGTTTCGTGGGTTTATTACAGCCAAGAATAACTGCACGTGCAAGCACCTCAACACGAGGTTAAAGAAATAAATGGGCACTAATACAAATAGCATCCTACGCAGGAGTCTCATCCGACTCAGGATGAGAAGAATCGTTAGCTCCAGAAGTATTAGGTAAGCAATAACAGCTCCAATCTCTATGTTATTCCTCATTTATCTAAACAAGCATAAAACCCATTGGCTGTCCCTACACTATTTCTAAGATGACATACCTACTTAACGAATTTCCCAGGCAAGAGTAAGTAAAAGGTGTCAGCTGTGAAGACTTCCTAAGAAGTCTACTCACATAGCCCTTTGAGCTCGATTCTAAGATGCTCCTTCACCGAAAAACTCTCTATCCTTTTCTCTGCTCTCCTCTACCTCTTCTCTGGCCTCCACCCTCGGGGCACTATCCCTAATACAAAACCCAAATACAATTGAACACGCCTTTTGTCACGCCTCTTCGGCCAGGTCTTTCTTCTTGTACTTTTCCATCGAAACTCTTACTTCATCTTGGACGGTTGCGATGACCTTGAGTCCCAGGCACCTTCTCCACTGAAAGTATCATCCCTAAATTCCATTGCACTCCCATTTCCATGTCTCCCATTTCCCTAACTCGTGAAACAAAGAGCCAGTCTTTAGCTAACGAGGCATGTGTCCTTGCACCTGCAACAGAAGATACGTTCAACAGAAACCCTCTACTGTGCTAATTAAATCTACTGTCGGTGCCCAGAGAGCCTTTCCAAGACAACCATCTCTGCCTGCAAAATAAGCTAACATAAGAACAAACAGGCCTTTCCTTGGCGTATATGCAGTCAGGCCTTTACACAATCTAAACACACAAACCTTAATCACTTCTATAAGCATTGGTTCATTACATTTCATATGCGAAAAGTAAACTACACGTGCAACTTAATATGGTACACGTTTAAACTTCTGCATCTCGGTTACACATGGGCTGATTCATTTATGCATTATTTTGAACACGATTCAGTTAAGCATTACATTTGCATGATTAAATAGCACAATTACGCTTCTATTCACTCTAATAACTGCGGTTTAGAACTACATCTTACTGGCCATTCATTGATATATATCTGGATATATGCGGGTGCGAACTAACGGTGATTATGATGCACCCCTACAAATTTCACGAGAACATGGCGCTCTATCACAAGCATTCGGTTTCAAGTTTCAAAAAAGTTCTATAAAGTTTACCAACCCAACCTTTCCAAAACTCACAAATAACTTTATACGTAGATCCCTGATATGTGAGCTCAGCTTTAGTCTTACTCTTCATACATTTATGGGGTTGAATATTGTACCTACTGCTGAAGTAGTTTGTTACTCGTCAAACTGCAATTATTTCAAGCTAAGTGAAACTGACACATTGCAATAGCAGATCGAAAGAATGCTGACCTTTAGCATCCTTTTTTTGTTTACCAGTAGCCCACCCAAGGAGGATTTTTATAGGTTGAATCACTATTTCTTCCCATTTGACACAGTTTCCATAGAGAAACACAGTAAGAATGATTCCCATCCCACCCTTTTTGCCAGCATGTAATGGAAATTTGGGATTGAATTGTGGGCTTAAATAGCTCCCTTATTGCTGCCTGTTTCGTGGGAGTGGAAGAGTGTATTGGCAACTCCTAAGTGCTCAATGATTTACTTCCTACCTGAAAGGCTAAAAGGGCATTCATCAATTTAGTCTTCCAAAGGATAGTGGTTTATTCTCTTATCTGAGGTATCATTCTCCATCTCCTTGTTCCTCACAAAGGCAGGAGAACCTCTACCAGGCTTGGCAGAATAAATAGAAGTGCTGGCGAGACAGACAGACAGCAGTGAGGCAACACAACATCATGTTATCTTGTTTCAGGACATCCCTCCTGAACTCTTAAGAGTCTGCTTAGAGTCTCTGACCAAGAACATGTGGCTTTATTGATATGACTGTAGATTAAGCCAGGTGCAGATAACCCAGTGTAGTGAAGTCCGTCCAAGTACTCTAACCCAACCTCTGGAGTCAATGGCCCCATCAGGCATGACCTATTGTGCATTGCCCACTTACTGCCACCAAGTGTTTGGGCCTGAGTTCCACTGATTTCTTGAGCACCTTGTGAACATTAGTTGCTGGGACAAGGATTGTCTCTTCTGCTGGTGGTTTGGACCTGGCTGAAACCCAACTTAGATCCAGACCACTCAGCCCTTGAAAACTGGAGTTTCCACTCCACCTTCTCAGGTAGGCTCCATTGCTACTGAGGGATCTCCCAAAGAGATATCATTTTAGGATTGTATCAATTTTTATTTTCGAATAGAAAAACAGCATAGTTTTCACCTACATCCACTGGCCGGCGAGAAGAAAAGGTAAGAGAAAAGATAGAAAAACAGAAACCAAATTCCAACTGCAACATACAGTCAGTAGAAAATAAACAGCATGCTACGTTTGCCTATGGTGCTACACAAAAAAAATGTCCCCTGTCCCCGACCCATCATGAAAAATTATTAAGTAGCAGCCGGCATGCCTGCCGTTAGGCGAAGGACCCGCAAATATATTGGACAAGAGAGCTGTCGAAAAATGTAGTAGACAGGTATTTCAAACAAGGGCCCCACATCTTCTCAATGTATGGTCCACAATCTCTGTCAATTTCTCCATACTGAGTAGGTCCCAGAGCTTCGGTGTCCAATCTGCATGTGTGGGTATGCTATCCATCCCCCATTTTGACAGCAAAACCTTTTTTGAGGCACACAGTGCCAGGGTTATGGCCCTCCCCCTAGGGGATTGCAATGGGTATGTTAAAGCATTGGGGAGTACCAAAAGAATGTAGCTGGTAAGCTGGGCAATTCGGTATTGAACATAAGGTCGATGTCTGCGAGAACATCCAAACAATAGTGATGTTATTTAGGACAGTGCCACAATAAGTGAGAAAGTGTGCCAGAGTGATTGCAGTGGCGCCAACATTTGTCATCACTTAACCAAACGGAAGGGTGTAAAACACCAATAGTGAACCACCTTGAGGAGAGTTTGTCACGTGGCCCATAGGAACATTGTCGTTTTCACTAAGTTAGCATGAGCACGCTGCAGCTTGCCTGCTGCTTTGCACACATTCCTACATGTTTTTATTTTTCGCAATAATTTCTATGGCTGCTTTCACACGAGAGCTCATCACTGTGTTCACTCTCTGCATGGTCCTGGGATTTTGACTGAACATTGTGAGCAAGGTTGAAAAACAATGCCCCTTGCTATTTTGTTCTGGCCAGGCCTTTGCTCTTAGACAAAACATACCGATGCAGCTGTTGTTTGGACAAAGGCACTTTGGTCGTATTAGAATACATGAATAGGAAGCACACACTTGGAGAGGGACCTTTCCAGAGAGAAGAGCGAGACAGCACCTATGATGTAGATCTACCATCTATAGGCTAAGTTATGTGGTCTGCTGACAAAGCCCAGAGATCTTCTAATATATAATAATACCACTTCGTAGCAAGGGGAGGGAGGTTAGGCTCTATAGTTTTTTCATTATGACATCTCCCTTCATGATATATGCACTAGCTGCTATGCTGACTGTATTTGTACTATGCATTTTTCTGCTTGTTGTGGCACGTATACTGCATGTTAGGGCACATTAGTTAAATAAATATTTTAAACTGTTTCGTGTCTCTGTCAGATGTTATTGTGAACAAGTACAAGAGTGAGAGCGAAAGGGTGTGTCTTGTTACCGCGATTCCTGAAAGATCTGGGAGTGTTGTGTTCTGGGGTGTCTAATCATTTGTTTCTCTGTGAGTGAGTCGGAGAGCAAGTGAGACACTATAGCTAGTTGGTTCTGGGCTCGTGGGTACTAAGGTGGTAGGAAGACGCAGTCCCTATACACAAAGGTCCCATAATCCTGCGCATAGTTCTGTGTTTGTGCAGAATCCCTGCAACAAGTTTCCCTCCCAGAAGCGCTACATTCCAAGGTGCGGGCCCACCATAGAATATCAGCCCATTCTTTATTTGAGAATTGGTGCTCGCACTCCAGCTCCCATTGCGTTCTGGCCGGTGAGGCTAGAGGTGTAGCGGAAGTGATCAAAAAGGCGAGGTTGTCCCACAGCAAGCCGTAACAGAAGCCATCGTTCAAATGAGGTGATTGGTCTGCTTGCATGCGGGGGTATCGACGGGTGATTCACCCAGTGACGGATGGCAACATAGTGCTAGCGCTCAGTATCTGCCAGCCCAAAGTCCTGTTAGACCCTGGAAAATTATAGCAGGCCCTGTACGTCGAATAGATCTCCTATGCGATTGTAATTTGCCTCCTGCCACTGGGAATATACCGTGCCCTGCAGTGCCGGGGGGATATCTGCATTACCTATAAGCGGCATGAGTGGCGAAATGGGAATGGAGAGACATTTAAGAACATAGAGTTTATCCCATGACCCAACCGTAGCTCTAACCACCGAGGATATATACACTCACGGCAGGCGATTTCTTCGCGGGAGCCACTGGATCTTCCATATTTGGATATCTGCTACTGCTTGATCTAAAAAACACCAATGCTTCTTCGTGTATGGGCATTGCCGTTCCACCAGGAATCGCAGCTGGGCTGCCTGGTAGTAGCGCAATATGGGAATGCCTAGTCCACCCATGGGCATCGGGAGATATGCACGCTCCCTAGCCATTCTAGCGCGCTTCCCCCCCAGAAATAGGTCTCTATCGAGTGTTGTAGTTTCTTCAGCGCAGAAGGAGGGGGTTGAAGTGGCAGTAGGGACATTTTTATAGAGGCTATACACCCCAACCAAGATAGTGGGCCCCCATGCCAGGACTGAATCAGGGATTGCGCCGTAGCCAGCAGGGATGTGTAGTTGTGTGTCACTGATTTCTCTATGGTAGAGAATAATTGAATGCCCAAGTAAGACATTCCTTGCGTCACCCATGAAAACGGAAAGGTCGTGGCTAGATAGGCCTGCTCGTCTCAAGGAATGGTAAGATTAAGGGCCTGGGATTTGGTGGCATTCACCTTAAAGCCTGATTCCTTCCCAAACAACTCCAGTTCCTCTAGCAGAGGGGGTAACGATTGGCAAGGCCTGGTAATTGACAAAAGCACATTGTCAGCGTACAGTGATATCTTATGGAGTTGGCCTCCCATCTTAACTCCCTCGATAAGGGGATGTCTCTGGATTCGCTCCGCCAGCGGCTCCATGTATAGTGTGAACAGGAGCGGCGAGAAAGGGCACCTCTGGTGCGTTCCCCTAGAAATAGGAAAGGGATGGGATAGCAAGCCATTTACACGGACAAGTGCCACCAGATCCGAGTAGCTAGCCCAGATCCATTGACAGAAGCTGGACCCAAGCTCACAGCCTCAAAAACCAGTTGCAGAAAGGGCCAGCGCACTCGATCAAATGCTTTTTCAGCATCGAACAAGAGAAACAGTGTGGGGGTTTGAGAGCGTGTGGTCTTGTCGAGTAGGTGGAATAAGAGCTTAGTATTACTGCAGGTGCACCTGGGGATAAAACTCGATTGATCAGGGTCTATTGACCCGGGCATATACTGCCCCAATCTATTGGCTAGGATCCCAGTGAATATCTTTGCATTTACGTTCAATAGAGATAAGGGGTGGTAGGAGGCGCAATACTGGGGGTCCTTCCCTGGTTTGGGCAGGACCGTTAGATTAGCCAACCTCATAGTGTCTGTGAGAGCGCCCCGGGGAGCTAAATGAATTGTATAGTCAAGCCAGCATGAGGACAGCTGCGCAGCAAATGTTTTGTAGAATGCAGCTGTAAACCTGTCCTGGCCAGGAGCCTTATCGAGCTTGAGCCTCCCAATTGCCTCAAGGACCTCCTGCACTGTGATTTGTTTTCTTGGAGCACTGCTGTGGGTTCTGGCAACTTAGTTAAGGAGGCCTGTTCCAAATATGCAGAACAATATGCAGGGAGTATTGGCTCTGTGCCAGTGTGGCGTAGAACCGACCAAATTCTGCTGCAATATCCGGGTCGTGCCTCAGGGATTGCTGGGCCTGGTCAACTATAACAGGGATTCGATGAGCATGAATCTGTGCGCGCAGCCTGTGAGCCAAAAGTCTCCCAACTTTGTTGCCCCCGCAAAATATTTTTGTTTTGTGCGAAGCAGGGCATACTCCGCCGCGTCCCTATCTAGGGCCTTGGCCGTGGTGAGTTGGCGTCGCACCCTATAGGAACCCGCCTGCCTGTGCAACTCCTCCAACTCCCGTACCCGGGTCTCCATCTCTATGTGTTTGGTCTTCCTCTCCCCATTAAGACGTGCAGCTACCGCTATATATGTCCCTCTCATGACCTCTTTGAGAGTTTCCCAGTGGGTCACTACCAAAGTATGGGGTTTATCATTGATTTCCAAATACTCTACAATCACCCCCTCCACTTCTTTGGTCGTAGGTTCACAGGATAGAAATTTAGGGTTTGGGCACGACATCCTGGATCTTGGACAGCTATTAGGTAGGTGTAGTGTGAGCGTGATAGGAGAGTGGTCCGATATGGAAGCTACTTCGATATCTGCCCGTGTTACCACAGGCAGGAAGGGGGTGAAGACCAGGAAGTAATCAATTCTGGCATATGACTGGTGCGCCGCCGAGAAGAAGGAATAGGTCCTCGTGGCGGGGTTCAATGACCTCCAAATATGAACAAACCCCGCATCTAAGAGTCATTGAAGACCCTCTGGGGAGAATGCCCCCGCCGGTCCTGCTCTTTGAAGAGGCCGATCTAAAGGAGGGTTGGGCACCAAGTTAAAATCACCACATATCAGAACTTTGACATCAGGTGAGGTAAGTAGAGCCCCAATTGCTGGGCGAATAAAGAGCTCCTGGTGGTCGTTGGGAGCATATAGGTATGCAATCATTAAGGTGTGTATGCTATCGGTGCGGATGGAGAGTAAATCCGCACCGATAGCATATGATCTGTGATTTCAGAATGTACCTGAAGGACCTGCTCCTGGAACTGTGCAGACATAAGAATCGCTACCCCAGTTTTCTTTCCAGGTCCCGAGGACCAGAATTGGCACTCAAACCACTTCGACCGCATACAGCCCCAGTAAATGTGTCTCCTGTGAAAGACATATGTCGCAATGATCAGCCTTCAGTTGTGACAGCAGTGCCACTCTCTTTGCAGGGGTATTGATGCCTATTATGTTTAGGCTAAGTATCTTCACCATAGGCAGAAGGGGAGAGGGCCAGCCATGAGGACTCTACTATGGAAATGGCGCATTTGCGCTGCCGCAAGGGGTGGTGGTGTGTGACAATGCTGTATAGCAGTGAAGCATGGGAATACCTGTAAGAAAAAACGAATCAGTAAAACATGTATAACAAAAAATACCAAATTGTGCAAAACAGTGGATCAAGTAGCACGGGTCCATGTCGTCGGCCATCTGTCTCAGGCAGAAGGAGGATGTAGAGGTTGCGGAGGCCCTCCGCCGCACCTCATCTAAAGTTCGCTATGGATTGGACAGTCCCAGGGTCCATGCATCTGGCCCAGGTGTCAACAAGAACATTGGCAAAACTGGCGTGGGTGAGAACTAAAAGTCTATTGTCATTGGGGTTAGGATCTCCACTCTATGCGTGCGTCGAGGATGAGTTATTTCTCTGCCAGCTCTAGGACAATGTGGCGGAAGAGGCAAAACACACAATCTTCCAGTAGGCCAGCATTTTCCTCCTTCTTACTTACCTGCCATCTTCTGTAATCTCATGAAGGGCAGATTCTGCTACTTGCAGTAGGAAAAGGAAACTACCATCTCCAGAATACAAAATTCTGTTGGCTAAAAAAACAAAATGGCTGAATGCGGCCCTTTTGGCAGGGTACCGTTTGTCAGCTATAACTTCTGAGCTGCCTCTCCTTTACATCATTGTTGCAACATACATTTGATCCATGCAGGACCCCACAGTCACTTAAATGAAAATATGTGACTCCACGGAACCAATTCAATTCTTTTTAAAAGTCACACTCAAGGTTTTTTCTCTTATTTAAACGCCGATCATTATGCTACTTAATGCACAAAGAAGCTGCTTTTTTTCAGTAATTTTACTCTGTACATTCTAGTGCTGTTACACGGGGGTGCACTAAATCTAATAGGACATAGGCTTCTGTAAACTTATCTGTGTGGTCTGCTGTTGGTTCAATGCAAGCTGTGCAATTTTTAGTCATGAACCCCCATTATTTCCAATGGTTCCGATAACTGTAATTGCACGCCCAGCATGGCCATTAGAGTGCCTTGTCAACAGCACGCGCAGAAACAAGCACTGGCTGCGATTCATGGCCAGGTGCTTTGAGGCTAGCGCGCACTGCGTTTAAGTTGTTATCCAAATTGCTTTTATTTTTAGTCGTGCTTTTTTGTACAAGTCTTTTCTCTGACTGGAAAGTATTTTCTTTATAAGCTGCAATTTGGGGATTAGGTCAAGGGGATAGCAGGTAATGGCAGGGTAGGTGGTAACTACAGTAAATGCAAAGGTCAAGACAAAGGCATATTTTTAAGGCCAAATGTTTCTAAGCAGGTTCCACCTTGAGGGTCAAACACTAGTTCCTTTATTTTGCTTCCCACAAAATTGGCCTACCGCTTAGACACCAACTAATTACAAATTCAGGAATGGAAACCTAATGGAACCTCAAGTTGTTTTTGTTTTGACATGAATTAATTTGGCTCTTGCAGTCTGCAGTTTCAGGGAAAATTCCAGAGTGGCAGACTACCCAGCCCGGCCCTGGTCACAGATTGCTTTATCAGTGATAAGTGAAATACGTACCTGTAGCTTTCTAGTAAAAATATTTTTCTTTGCAAAATCACCACATTGTGGTAGGTGGTTTGCAACTGCATAATTTAAAAATGTCCTGCCATTTAATCTGCAACCAAAGATACAAGCGCAGATTTGATTTAAAAATACTGGTGGGAAAGCAAACACATATCTTATGGTGTCTCAAAACTGTACATTGAATGCAATGTTTTCAATCTTTATAAATTGGATGGTTCATCTTTCAAATTCTTTTCAATCAGGAAGTTGAACAGAATTAAAAAAGAATACGGAAGTGTCAGAAAGTAAAGGGAAATACATGCGAAAGCCTACATTACTTTTCCCAGTATCCAACCTGTGGTACTCTAGCAGCCCCGGGAGCAAATTTATGAGCCTCCAGGAAAATGGAAATGCTAAGTACATCTTCTGCTTCAGACACTATAGGAGTGAGTGCAGCAGACGGCCCTTCCCCCAGCACCACAAAAGCCTTTGTGTACTAAGGCTAGTGCCTTTATGCAAGATGTGGAATGCAGGAGATAAAACAAAAGTGACCCTTTAAGTCTGATCTGTAGCCCTATCCAGCAAAAATATCCCAGTTACTGTGCTTTTAAATACAAGCTGGGAGGGGTGGCGAGCACCATTGCTTGGGGAGGATGTTTTGAGAGAGGACAGCAGATGAGGGAGACAGCTAGAAAACACATGAATTCTGATGGAGAGCAGAACACAAAAGAATAAAAGTAGTTCTCTAGATATGAGCAGCATAAGGGTACAAGTCAGCCAAGCACAAGGACCGTAAAGAGGCTATGCTCTAGGGGCGGGTCACACACCAGAAGAGGAAGGCAAACCATTGAATAAGAAACAAGCAATTAACAGTGATACTACGAAAACCAACAGTAAGCAATGGGTGGGCTGTAACCTCACAGTAAGTTCACAGTAGGTCTTTGCAACAATCAGCCAATAAAAATAGAAGTACATTTGTTTACATGTTCTACTTTTATATTGGCAGATTGGAATATAGCCCTCAAAAAGAGCAATCTGATTGCTGGCCAACTCCCAACGTTCCATCCAGGGTGCTAATAGCAGTTCATGCCTTCAGCAGATGTCAATGGAGCTTAAATACCATGCTTACACTGTACTGCTTATTAACTTGCAAGTCATACTGGGTCCTTCATATGACAGGTACAATAACAGTATTTTGCATGTGAGATAGTGCTAATAGTTTCTCTACTGTTGAAGTGGAAAATAATGCAATCAAGTAGTAAGCCTTTTTGGCCTCAGTATTAGCACTACACAAAGCATCAACCCTATATGTTTTCATGGATGTCTGTGCTCGTCTATCCACCAGTCACCTTTGTCAATCAGGCCCACACATCAGAACTGGCAGTGAAGTGAAAACCAGGCAAAATATTTCTCGTTTACATTTTAAATCCTGTATTTGTCATTTGATCTTGGGCCTAACATTCTCTAGCCTATTTCTTTTAGCGCGATTCTAGCATGCAGACATGTCACATCAGATAAACCTGACTTCAGTATCTGTGTTTTTAGTATATTTTATTTTTTCTGTATCCCTGTTTTTTCAGCAGAGTTAGTGGACAGGATCCGTTAGGCACAAAATAGTGTTGTGATGCATACACTTTTCAAACATAACTTGTTTGCTACCAATGGTAAGGAAAGAAAGCTCTAAGTGGACAAAATCAACACCATTTTCTATAGAAGCTCAAAAGGAACAAACCACTTAACTGAGCTATAAAACAATATTCTGAATTTCCCAGATGTGGAGCATCCCTGCATTTTTCCTTGGGACCCTCTTCCTCTTCATCATTGTGAGAAAGTGGAATATGAGCTGATGGAGATGTGAATCTGCACCTAATAATAATGTCACAACTCCGTACGAGGTCCAGTAAGGTCTCAATAATTTAAACCTGAGCTCAACCCTTGGTAGCTAAAGCACAGAACAGACAGGCTTAACTTAATCTGATGTAGGAAACCGATGATATGATTTTTCTAAATTTTAGATGTTTCTAGCCCCCAAAAGCACAAAGCGCCAACCACAGGCATCTGGTTGCTCTATACCTGGCCAAAGTCAAAAGTTAGGGCTGACTGTGATGGAGTGTGGGCCGGACACAGGGAACAGGTATGTCCTGGTGGAAAATTTGCCTTTTGACTCAGTTCTTTTTATGGAGAGAAGTCCTCGTCAATGGTGTTATTGGCGGGTCGAGGTGCCAGGTGGATCCACAGAGAGACTTGTTGACTGTGGCTGGTTGAAGCGCAGGACCTTGGCTCTGGTGGGAAGTTCAAGACTCTCAACATCAGGAAACCCCCAAGCGGACAAATTCTGGGCCCAGGAAGGTGTTGTCGCAGTGGTGTGCTCCTCGACGTTGGTCCTGGTGAAGTCCTATACATTCAAATGTAGAAATTTGTCTTGAAGTCAGGATCCTTTCAGTGGGCAAACCAGCAACTTGAGTCTAACCAGCAGTTCGGTGGCTGCAGCTTTCCAAGTGCCCTGTCCTGCAGTTTGTGATGGGGAAAGAGTACACTAACACCAGGCAAGTGTCCAGGAGCTTTGGGGTACCGCTTAGGGGTTAGTACTTAACCTTTCAGAAGGCACTTCCCAGCAGGCTGCCAGGTGACAGTTGGGGATTAACTCTGAAATCTTTATTAGAGGTTTTAGGCAGGAAAATGCCTACTTTCTAAAAGTGGCATTTTTAAAATAGCAATTTAAAATCAGACTTGACCATTAGATTGGATTTTAAATTACAATTAATTTGAGTACTTGAATCATGGTTCTAGCTAATCCCAAACTGAAGTTATGTATTATAAGTTGTTTATAATGTAACCCAGAAAAATTAAGAGAAGGATTTAGAACATTTTTTACTGCCAGGACATGTAAAACTTAAGTACACATGTCCTACTTTTTAAATACCATGCACCCAGCCCTATGGGCATTTTGGGCCTATTTATAAGTATTACAAAGGAAGGTAGGTTTAGGCCTAACAAAAGGTTAATTTTGCCAGGTTAAATTTTCAGTTTTAAAACTGCACACTCAGGCTGCAGGGGTAGTCCTAGAGACATGCTTTTCATTGTTACTTTAGTGGTGGCACAGTAGGTGCTGCAGTACCCTAGTGACATTAAACTTACAGGTCCTCGGTACACTGGGTACAATATACAAGGGACTTATAGGTGAGTTAAATGTGACAATTAGGTTTTTATAATCAATTTGACAAGTTTTAGTGGTTCAGACCACATGCACAGGGGCCTGGTTAGCAGGGTCCCAGGGCATAGAGCCCAAAAACCAACAGCATCAGTTAAAAAAATAGGGGTCATTATTATGGGTTGGTGGTAAACTTGCTTCTGCTGGAGTTTGCGGTGTTTTGCCCACTCTGCACTTTCGCCAAAAACTCTGCCAACCACCTCGTATCGGGGTTTACCGCCCGGCGCCCATGGCCCACCACTAAAATATGCTGTGCCTTTAAGAAGCACCCACCCTGCATGCAGTTGAGCCTGTTTTTCAATAAATTCCACAAAGAGAAGCAGCACAGGGTAGGGTTGTGCAGCAGGCGGAGCCTCGTCTACCTCTTCTCTGTGTGGCATGGACCGGTTAGCTTGCAGTCATGGTAAGCGGGCTGCAAATTTCAGAAGTTATATTTTAGGTGTTTTGTGTACCTTCTACCCATGATGTGTACTGTTTCTACGGTTGTCATATTGCAGTGCAAAAAGATCAGCTCATTGGGAGATAAACAAATTAATAGCTTAGGAACATTTAATTATTTTACCGTACGGTGTAGAGGCTGCTGTTTTGGCGCAGGCATAACTAAATTTCCTATTAAGCACTCTAATTCGAAAAGGGTCTTTCTGTGAATCTGCAAACTTTGTTCTTATTGCACAAAATGGATAAAGTTTCTCTCCATTTTGCTCCCTTGAGGAGAGACATAAATTGGAGGGAAAGTAGACAATAAGTGACTTACCTTGCTTGTTTTTTATTTTTCGTGATGCTCAGCAAAACAAGCTGTTGCTCTGGTCTCAAGCGGATGTGGGATGTCAGTTCTATATTATTATTATTATTATTATTATTGTAAATGTTGATGTTTTACAATCAGTGATTTGTAGGGGGTTAGCTGGGTTCTTAACTTTTCTTGATGGGGCATTAGAGAGTGCTTACTGTAGGCGTTTTTTCTATTTTCATTTAAGTCGATGGTAGAATAAGTTTAAAGGCGTGGTGCTTTGTTGAAGTAGTTGATTTATCCATTTGAAATTGGGGATAGCTTTGCTTTCTTAACTTTAGTTCAGAAACATTTGGCTTAACAACAAGGTGGTTAGTGCCTATCAGATTGTCATTGCATTCACAATCACTCTTTTACTTATGTAGCTTTGCTAAAAAGTGCTACACGACACCGAGGTCACCGCGGAGTACAAGGGAAGTGATTCTTTTATGGGTACTGTGGTAGATGAGCACTCTGATAAATAACCTTTATACTTCAGTTTTGGGCATGGTTTATTGTTTGCTGTGCCCATAAAGTGTGATGGTGCTCTTTTGGGTCTTGCAGGCTGATGTGGGAGGAGGGGTGCTGGATATCTTGAACCACTAGCGGGCTGTGAACGTGGCTGCTGACAGTCTGGCTGCTAAGTAGCTAAGACTAGATGCGTAGTCCTTTGAAAGGAATAATGTGTTCCCAAGGGCATGCATGCGGTGGGCACATTGCAGACAATGCTGGCCTTCGAAATGGCGTCTATGAGGATAAAACATTTCTGCTGGTGCCAACAATGAAAATAGAAAATGACACATTAAAACTAAGCATGGAACACGCTGCACTCCATTCGCAAAGTGTGAGGCCTTCTTAACTTCCCTTGCTCAAGAAGCTGCAAAATGCGCAAAAGAGAGCTAACAAGGAAAAGAGCAAAACTGGCAAAAGCTGGAGCTAAAGTCCAGTCTAAGTAAGCTTATTGCGATTGTCAGGGGTGGGCGGAACTCCGTGGACTCTCGCAGAGTTTTTATGTAACTCAGCGGAATTCCGCGAGTTCCGCCCACCCCTAGTCATCATACAAAAAGAGGAATTTTTTTACAACCATCTTCTGTGCTCCAACCTAGTTTATTCAATGCAGTTAATGCACCTTGTGTTATTAGATGTTTCCCTAGCTCTTGAGTAGAAAAAGTTCATTTTATAAAAGTATGTTAATATAGAATATTCACACTAACCATGCAATGCTTATTGTGCGTGTCAGCGGTTGGTGGGGGGGGTGCATCTCATATTTGTGCTGCCTGGAAGCCTGACGGCTTGGTTTGATTTTATTGTCCATGGATTACATGAGAGAACGCTTTTTTAAATATAATGTCTTTATTAGTTTTTCAAGTACAATCCATATGCCATAACCTTGACAAGAACATAGCAGAAAAAGAGAACATACACGACCCTTTCAGGCCAATTGCAAACCAGTATGCAACCCCCAAAATAATGAGTGGTATCATGCAGTGAATTATAATAACAAGTGTCCCCGTCCCCCCCCTGTCTTTTCTCTGCCCCCATATTAAACTCAATCAAGAAGACCGATCTTCCGGAGCCTTGAACATGACCTCCCCCCTTAAATTTCGGATAGCTGGGAAAATCATATACCAGAAAAAGAGCAATTCGGCCAGTCACCCAGCTCATCAGCCCCCGTGCCTGTCTTCACCTCAAGAGATGGCTTTAAAGGAACATTTGAAGAAGAGTGATGAAAGTGTTAGGCCTCAAGAGCAGATACTTGCTCAGAGTTGCATATTTGCTCAGAGTTCCATACAGTCAGTGCCAGGTTTCTCTTCACTACCTGCCAAACAGCTACTGGTTAGCGATCATAATCCTTTGACATTTTCTATGATAGGGGCGGGGGATCACCCGAAGGGCTCTTGAAAGTCTCAGGATTTTTTAATCCCCACGGACCAGGGTAGGTGCCTACGTTGGTCGCAAATTGATGTTAAGGCTTTTAACCACAGTCTCTTTTTCACTTGCCAGCAGGAGATAGGTATATGTTTGGATCCCTTAACCCCCGGCGACGAGATGTTAAGCTCGTTTGCTTCCATCGCTCAGGAAGTTTGTGGCCTTTCATCAACACAGGCAGCGGGGAGCGGCCTGGCTTCCCCTCATGGTTTGATCCAAAGTGCTCACCGGCCCTAAGACAGTTGAAGGAAATTTTGAAACAGGTGCCTCGGGACAAGGCCATGGTGTCATTATGCCGTCGTCTCTATAAAGAGGCCCTGAAAGTTCGCAGGCAACAATTACAGAAACAGGCATGGGAAGATTTAATTAAAGCGGGAGATTTGAGGGATTCAACACGTTTTTGGAAGACGATAAATAGCCCCTTCTATGCGAAGCCAACAAGACCTACAGTGTGCCATCATATCACGCCAGAACAGTGGGTTTCCCATTTTGAAAGCGTTTATAATGCAGGCCTCCTGGTTGAGCCCAGTGTAGATATAATCCCGTGTCGTGGTTACACCAGTTATGTTTTTGCTGGAGGAAGTATACGCGAGTATTGAATAGGACACTTTACTCTGCACGCATTTGCAACGCTTGCCATTATCCCGCATTTTTTACTCCACAAAAACATTTACAATGCAGGGCTTTACAACGCAATCCATTACAACGCATTGTCCATTACAACGCAATTTACTATTCTAACTCCACCGGGGCGTTGTAATGGGGAATGCGTTGTAATGGTTTGCGGTGTAAAGCCCTGCGTTGTAAAAGTTTTTGCGGAGTAAAAAATGCAGGGTAATGACATGCGTTGTAACGCATGTGGAGTAAAGGATTTTTCCCGCGAGTATTGAATCGTTGTCGTGGAATAAGGCACCGGGCTCTGATGGGATCCCACCGGATCTTTTTTGCGACAACATTGATGTGTGGACCCCAATTCTGACCCAAGTGTTAAATACAGCGTCCCTGAAAGGGACACTGCCCTCCTGGTCCACCGCCATTATTATACCAATCTTTAACAAAGGGGACAAAGAAAATCCGCAATCCTATCGTCCTATTTCCCTTATCGATGCAGTAATCAAGGTGTTGGGTTGGGTCCTTCTATCTAGACTCTCTCTGTGGGCTAGTGACAATCAGATCTTATCGGATGTCCAATTTGGCTTCCGCCCAGGCATGTCAACCACGGAACAATGCCTTAATCTTTATCTTTTAATAAATAAAACTACGGTGGCACAACCGGGCGCTTTGTTTTCAGCTTTTATGGACCTTACATTCACTTTTGATCGATTCAATCGAAGGAAGCTGTGGGACATATTGACCTCCCTGGGAGTTGACCCCCCCATTGTGTCGCTACTCATGTCTCTTCATGCTCACATGACTGCGGCAGTTAGATTTTCTCAAGAGGGGGCCCACACCAAACATTTTAATTGTTCTCGGGGGGTCCGACAAGGCTGTATCTTAGCCCCTCTTTTTTATTCTTGATTTAGAAGCCGCCCTTTTGGCACTCCAGTCGGACTCCCCCAGAGTGGGTAGGAGATCTATGCCAGTCCTACTTTATGCCGACGATGCGGTGCTCATGGCCCGTACGGCTCGGGGTTTGCAGGTTTTAATAGATGGGTTTGTTGCTTTTATGGACAGGCTGGACTTGTCAGTTAATTTTACCATGTCATATGTCCTTATTGCAGGTCCTCTGGACCTTCGGTCAAAAACATTTTAAGCTGGCCTGCATACCCTAGCAAAGGTTCTGGTTTTTCCCTATCTGGGAGTGTTATTCGATGATCAATTATAGTGGAGATTGCTCCTAGAGGGTAAGCTGAGTGATTTGATTAAATCTACGGGCGCTATTACCAGTTTCGCTAGCAGATTGGGATCATGGGCACCCGAGGTCCTTTTAAAATTGTACCGGTCCATAGGTATTTCAAAGGTATTATATGGTAGTGAAATATGGGGGTACTTTCCTGTACACAGGCTTCATGTGGTTGAAAATAAGTTTTTGCGTCGGATCCTGTGAGTTTCTCAAAGCACTCCAGCTTGGTTAGTGCATTAAGAGTTAGAGGTTGAATTTTTGGTCGATCCAGTGGCAATTAAACCTTTACTGTGCTGGATAAAGATATGGACTAGCGAAAACAAGGTTTTAAATCGTCTGATTCTTTCAGACTGCCTTTCTCTGGAGCATGGCAACAAAATCCCCTGACTACATTATGTAAAGGAGTCTTTTCAGGCTCCAGGGAGGCCAGATATTTTTCTTGCACATGATACTGTAAATCCCAGGGATGTTAATATTATAAAAGACATATTTTAAACACTCTTCTGCTCATCGTGAAAATATTGAGCTAAGAAAATCCTCAGTGAGGGCTTATGTCATGTTAAAGACAGTTCTGGGAATGGAACATTATCTTTTTGCCCTCACTAGTGCTCATGGTAGATTTCTAATCACTCGTTTTAGATTTAAGTATCTCCATTTCCTTTTAGCATCCCCAGCAGGTTTTCTCCCGCCAAATCAAAGAGTACCCTGTGGCTGCAATTCTAGATCTCCTCAGGACATGTTACATTTCGTATTATTGTGCAAATTCATTTCTTTGCCAAGAAGACAATATCTCGCTCCCCTTTTAAGGAGTTTAAAGTTCAGGCATGCCAGGGTGGCACTCTTGCATTTACAGCTGTTGCCAAATGCTTTTACCTTATGTGCAGTGACAAGATTTTTGCGGGCTGCTTACAGATCTAGACTTCCGAGACCCGATTGAATTGTGCTCGCTTTGTGCCTACGTTGTATTTTTTATATTTATAGTATGTATTGTTTAGGGATTTGTGAGGGTCCTTTCGATTTACTCTTCACTTTTTTACATGGGCTGTGTATTAGTCTTATCTATTATCTTAAATTATGATGTGTCTTTTTTTTTTTTATAAAACTTTTTATTTAGGACAAGGTTAAACACATTAGACATCATACAGACATGTGTGTCCAGGGGTTTTGTGCTGGCACAAACTTGACAATGTACCTGAGACCATAGCGTTTTTACACACAATTTACATTGGGTCCACTTATAACCGGCCATTCCCGATCAGCACCCCGCCTAGGCTGCGGCGGATCACAGATTCCTCCCAGTGTTGGTGGTTCTTGCGCCCGCCACAATCTTGCAATATTCCTCTTGGCAAGTATCATCCCATGTGTCACCCATATTCTCTCTTTAGTGTTTAAATCTGTAGGGCCCCAAATATTCAGGAGACATAATTTTATGTTACAGTCAATCTTGTTCCCCATTACTCGCTCCATACACTCCGTCAATGAGGACCAGTATCCCTGGATGACCGTACACTCCCAGAGTATGTGCACGAAAGTGCCCTCGTGCCCGCATCCACTGAAGCATGCGGCCTCAGTGCTATATCCCATCTTTACCAGCATTGGTCCCGCGAGGTATATTCTGTGGAGCATCTTCAGCTGTACAAGTCTGAGCCTAGAGGAGATGGCAGTCTCTCTAGGAGAAGCCAAGGCCTCAAGCCATTCCTCATCCTCCAAACCCGCAACATCGTAGTCCCACTTGGCTCTAAGTCAGAGAAGAGGGTTCGTCATGTTATTGATAAGTTTTTTATATATTAACGATATGGCTTTCACCGGGAGATTCCCGTCTAAGACCCTATCTTCTAGCGGGGAGGATTCTGGTGGCGTCTCTCCCTTTGCTATCACCGCGAGCAGCGCGTGCCGGATCTGTAGATACCTAAAATGTTCAGTATTAGCGAGTTCATACTCTACTTGCAATTGGGCAAAGGGGATTACTCCTCCCGCCTTCAAGAGATCCCCAACCTTAGAGATGCCTATTAAGTCCCAATGGTCAAATCCACGGGTGTGTCGTAGATTGCCAAGTAGGTCGGTGTCCCAGAGTGGGGTGGCCAGTGTAATCTTGCACTCCCATCCCAGGCTCCTCATAGCAGCCCGCCACACTTGGACCGCATGCCCAGTGGGTCCCAACAGTCTCATCTTGGCAGGGTTAGTGTATAGTGCCCCATCAAAACTTCCCCCCGGGAGCAGCCATCTATCCTTGTGAAATCCGGGATCTCCCTGCGGCCTATATGTACACTGATTTACTGCGGTAAGTTGCGCCGCCCAATAATATTTCTTAATGTCTGGGAGACCAATTCCTCCATCGTACCGCCCTCGTGTAAGCTTCTGCATGGCAATTCTGGGTGGTTTACCGTCCCACAGGAGCTCTCTCAAGGCACCGTCTATGGCCTTGAAGTATTCTGCTCCCACTGGGTGCGGTGTGTTCTGTAAGACATACAAAAACCGTGGAAGGGACATCATTTTGAATAAGGCTGCACACCCCAGCAGGGACAGTGGGAGCGATTTCCAGTGTAGGACATCACTCCTGAGTCGCTGCAGCGGGGGCAGGAGGTTGCATTCATAGAAATGAGCCGGGTCTTTAGAGACCCGGATTCCCAAGTATTTGAACCCCGTCTCTGCTTCTGTAATAGTGAAGCCCCTGGGCAAGGAGGGCAGCCTTCCACTAAGAACATAGATGACTGATTTGGACCAATTGATCCTGTATCCGGCGAACCTTCCAAATACTATGAAAATGTAAAGCACTCTATTCAGGGAGGCCGCCGGGGATGCCAAGTACAATAGAATATCGTCGGCATACAGTGAAATACGGTCTTCCCAGTTCTCAGCCCACCTGAGCCCCCTGATAATGGGATCTTTCCCTATCCACATCGCCAATGGTTCAAACACCAGGGCGAAGAGTAATGGGGAGAGGGGACAGCCCTGCCTGGTACCCCTACCGAGTTCAAACATGGGAGACTTTCTATTATTGACCACTATTTGAGCAAGCGGTTCTGTATAGAGGAGGCGGACCCACCCCAAGAAGTCCGGGCCAAATCCCAACTTCTTTAATACTGAAAACATATAGGGCCATTCGATCGTATCGAACGCCATGGCCGCTTCCAGAGACACCACCACCGCGTCTTCGTCGACCGTGTTGGCTCGGTCCATGATGTGTCTTTTTTGATGTATTTTTTTTTGTATGTCTGTATCTTTTATAGTGGCATTTGCTTCCGAATAAAGAAAGTATTATTACTGGTTATGGAGCATCAGATATCAGTCCAATCAGGACATTCAGAAAAAGACTATGGGAAGCACAATAGATGGTCGTTTATCAACCTTGAAAGTTGTAGTGTTAGTAATGTTTAAGCATAAAATCAGGACTAATGGTATTATGAGTCTGCAACTTTTTCTGCATAAGAATGGTTTTTCCACACTTGCCACATACTCCACCATCTTCATTGTGTCAGACTGGGACAGAAAATCGGCCTGGGCACCAAAATGATAGTGGCCTAATCAGCAAATCAGATAAGTGGTCCACGATTGCAAATCGGGTCAATTTGAACATGGGAAGACTGTATAAGTGTTTTGCAAGATATGAGAGGCCGCATGAATTTGTGCTTTTTGCAGGCAGTGTATGTTATTTCCAGGATATCAACAGTAAAAACCAGACCATAAAAACAGGTCCACAAACAGCCAGAAAACTGTCCCCCACACTGATCTGTGAGACCAACTCTTCGGACACTGCCAGATTGCACTATAAGCCCGTCCGACCCTGCATCTGCAGCAAATCTTGCAGGGAAAAAAGTTACTCTAACGGATCAAAAGTTGCATTAAAAGGGCACCACACGTGGTGCCCCGTAGTGGCTGCCTATGGTCACCTTGTATTAGTGGTTGCTATTTTCTTGTGTTAATCTGGAACTAGTAGGTGAACCTTTTTCCGATACAGCATTAAATTCTACTGCATTCTGGAGGCGCCTTCGTCTAGCAGTGCATAGCTGCCTCCTGCTCCCTTCACTGTAATATTGGTCTTGGTTCATATGTAATGCCCTTTTGCCCTATTGTTCCTGCTCTGGTTTTTGTGGCCGGAGTTGTGTTAGTGTCAATGAACCATCCGTAATACCACAGAACGTTTTGCTTTGTTGTTCACTCTATTTTGACCATTTTGCACGGTTTCTCTTGCTGTTCATTACAGCCAGAATGCAAAGAGTGGGTTTAAAATACAGGGGCATATTATCTAAAAAGTGCGCTAAACATCGCAAAGCGTGTTTAGCGAGCACTTTTTTATCGCCGGCTATCGTCGGAATAATTTGCCATGCTAACGCTGTATTAGCGACATTTAGCGCTATGGCGATAATTATTCCAGCCATAGCGGTGTTTTCCATGAAACATCGCTGGTTTTCCAGCGATGTTTCATGGAAAACGGCGATAACCTTGCTGATACGACCCTGTGGTCGTATCAGCATAATCCACCCCCCCATGTTAGATATGGCTAACACCTGCTAATTGCAGGTGTTAAATAAATGGCGATGACCCCGGTTAGCGCGACTTTTCACGTCGCTAACTGGGGCCATGGCCACCTTGCTAATAGGCAATAGGCCTGTTAGCGGGTGTTTCCCAGGTTTGTTCGTCGGGAACGCCCACTTTGCATGTCATTAGCGATAAATATCGCTGACATGCAAAGCGGTAAAAACACGGGCGCTAATGCCCGAAAACTGTCTCTAACTGCTGTTAGCGACAGTTTGCTGATAGGGCGATAAGAATATCGCCGCTTTAGCGGCAAAAAGTGCCGCTAAAGCGGCGATAGTGCCCTTGCTAATATGCCCCACAATCTCTTGATCCCGCACGTGCGAGAGGACGCGAAGCCCTCCGAGCACAGGCCCAGCCACGGGATAACATGCGGTTTTAGTTTTATGACAGGAAGTGTCAATAGGACCTTGTAACCAACAGCAGTGATTTAAGATGGCGCCAGCACAAGTAAACGTGGTTTTATATATCTCGGTGACAGCAAGACGCCTGCGCCACATTTGGCTCACAGTTTGGAAATATAACACGTAGCTCCAAGTACAACATTTGGGAAGTATTTTAAACGCAGATTGCGATCTTTTAAAATCATTGATTGTAATCTAAGCCAAACACGTATTTGTGTATTAAGGATGTCTGTGTTGCTGTAATCCAGGTGTGTCACATCACCCTGTGGCTCATTGTGGAAGGTACAGGCTAATTTGCTGTCAGAACTCTGCCAAGTGATTCCATACAGTAGAATAACAGAATAGAATGTTTCTTCCCTTGATAAATTGATCGAACTAGTGGTAGCAAATTGTTAATTTCACTGCACAGCTCTCTAAGTTGTCTGGCTCTAAGGGAGCACACTTGACATTTTCCAATTCTTAAATATTGTGTTAAGCAAGCTTGACCCTCATATAGGATCTGGGAAAGGTAGGACACCTTCAGCACCAAATCCTTTTGAATAGATTGAGGGAAACTGCATTTTCAATGCAAATCCCATAACAAGATGGCCTGAGTTTAACAGCCTGGTCCAATAATGTACTTAAACATTTCTCTGTTTACTACATTTTTTAGGTACTACTAGTGTTACCGTCACAGTCAGCGCACTTCAGGGTAAAGCTATTACAGGGTTAGACAGCAGACATATTATCAGTGCTTAATTTGAACTGGTGGTTGCTGGTGAGGGCCACCGGCTCTCATTTTTGGAGACAGCACTTATTTTTGGCATAGGGCATTTACCGAGAGCAAGAGAGGGAAACGCCCTCTAAGCGGCAGGACGCAGGAAGATAAAGACTGAATAACCATCACAAAGGGTAAAAGCAGGAACCTGCAAGAGTGAGATAAAAGGGCAGGGAATGTCTGGTACTGGATTGAGGAGACACACAGTGGATTCAAGGCTACGCATCCTTGGTATTTGACGCACCGATGTTTAATTGCACCGGCCGCGGGCTTCTGAGTGGAGCTTTGGGCACCGGCACTCATTCTGTTACAAATTAAGCACTGCATACTATTTCAGTTGCTGTGATCTTACACGTTCTTCCCTAAGGAAGCAGTGACGATCATCTGTATCGGCTGCAAACTAAATATGAATCATTACTCAAACATCATCTTTAAATATATTTTGGTAAAAAAAGTTGGTTTGTGCATATTTTTGCCCCTTGTCTCACTTCGGAGCACTCAAAGCTGATGAACAATAATAAATGTCAGACTTCTAAATTGCAATTGTCTGGAGGCAATTCGAAAATGTCCTAAATGAAGGTGGACTCGCCTCTCTGTTATTTGAGAGCGAAGCCATGATTCTCGGACGATGTGACATCCTATCCTTTGTGTGCAAAGTCCTGCTCCTTTAATTATACAATAGCTTATCCTTTGTGTGCAAAGCTATGATCCTTAGACTGTGTCACCACATATGCTTTGTGTACAAAGCCATAAGCCATATATTATGTCGCAGCCTATCCTTCGAGTGCAAAGCCATGCTCCTCAGACCAGGTGATAGGTTATCCTATGTGTGCAAAGCCATGGTTCTCAGACCAGGTGATTGGCTATCATATGTGTGCAAAGCCATGCCCCTCAGATTAGGTGATAGATATCCTATGTGTGCAAAGCCATGCTCCTCAGACTGGGTGATAGGATATCCTATGGGTGCAAAGCCATGCTCCTCAGACTAGGTGATAGGATATCCTAAGTGTGCAAAGCCATGCTCCTCAGACTAGGTGATAGGCTATCCTTCGAGTGCAAATCCATTATTCTCAGACCAGGTTATAGGCAATCCTATGTGTGCAAAGCCATGGTCCTCAGACCAGGTGATAGGCTATCCTATGTGTGCAAAGCCATGCTCCTCAGACTCGGTGATAGATATCCTATGTGTGCAAAGCCATCCTCCACAGACTAGGTGATAGGATATCCTATGTGTGCAAAGCCATGCTCCACAGACTGGGTGATAGGATATCCTATGGGTGCAAAGCCATGCTCCACAGACGAGGTGATAGGCTATCCTTCGAGTGCAAAGCCATGATCCTCAGACCAGGTTATAAATCCTATGTGTGCAAAGCCATGGTCCTCAGACCAGGTGATAGGCTATCCTATGTGTGCAAAGCCATGGTCCTCAGACCAGGTGATAGGCTATCCTATGTGTGCAAAGCCATGGTCCTCAGTCTGGGTGATAGGATATCCTAAGTGTGCAAAGCCATGCTTCTCAGACTAGGTGATAGGCTATCCTTCGAGTGCAAAGCCATGATCGTCAGACCAGGTTATAGGGAATCCTATGTGTGCAAAGCCATGGTCCTCAGACCAGGTGATAGGCTATCCTATGTGTGCAAATCCATGGTCCTCAGACTAGGTGATAGATATCCTATGTGTGCAAAGCCATGCTCCACAGACTAGGTGATAGGATATCTTATGGGTGCAAAGCCATGCTCCTCAGACTGGGTGATAGGATATCCTATGGGTGCAAAGCCATGCTACTCAGACCAGGTGATAGGATATTCTATGTGGGCAAAGCCATGCTCCACAGACTAGGTGGTAGTATATCCTATGGGTGCAAAGCCATGGTCCGAAGACTAGGTGATGAGATATCCTATGTGTGCAAAGCCATGGTCCTTAGCCAAGGTGCTAGGATATCCTATGGGTGCAAAGCCACATGTTGTGGCTTTCAATGTATTGGTGTTCCTTTAATTGAAGGTAGGCAGCGCATGTAAAGAATTTTGACACTCTCTAGGGAGGGAAGTTCTAAAGGGAGGCAATTGGAGACTGGCAGCTGTGCTGGACTGCTGACAATTTTAATGGTTCTGCATTTATGCAATAAACGCCTTTTGAAAGTACTACAGGCTCTGCATCGTACCACATTGCTCCTCAGGCTAGCCGATAGGCTTTCTTATGCGTGCAAATCCATGCTCTGCAGACTAAGTGATAGGCTATCCTATGTGTGCAAAGCCATGCTCCCCAGACCTGGTGACAGGCTACCCTATGTGTGCAGAGCCGTGCGTCTCAGACTAGGCAAAAGGCTATCCTATGTGTGCAAAACCATGCCCCTTAGACTAGATGATAGGTAATTCTATGTGTGCAAAGGCATGCTTCTCGGACTAGGTGTCAGGATAGCCAATGTGTGCAAATCCATGCTTCTCAGACTAGGTGATAGGCTATCCTATCTATGCAAAGCCATGCCTCTCAGGCTAGGTGATAGGCTAGCCTATGTGTGCACAGCCATCATCCTCAGACTAGGTGATAGACTATGCTCCTCAGAGTAGGTGATAGGCTATCCCATGTGTGCAAAGCCATGTTCCTAAGACCAGGCAGTAGGCTATCCTATGTGTGCAAAGCCATGCTCCTCAGACTTCTAGGTGATAGGATATCCTATGTGTGCAAATCCATGCCCTAGACTAGGTGATAGGTTATCCTATGTGTGGAAAGCCATGCCCCTTAGACTAGGTGATAAGCTATCCTTTGAGTTCAAAGCCCTGCATCTTAGAATAGCTAGTAACTTGTGCTTTGAATGCAAAGCTGTGTACTTGAGACTAGCTGCTCACCTTCAATTTCTTTTTTTCCCCCGGACTTTTATATAGCGCAAACTTGACCTGAAGGTATCAGAGCGCTTTACATGAGCACCAGTTGCGTTACAGATGGACACATTCATTTTTGTTAGGCACTGGAAGATTAACTGATTTGCCCAGAATCACAAGATGTTGAGCGTCATTGCCGAGACTCAAACCCGGTTCCCCAGATTTGATGTCGACTGCCCTAGCCGTTATGCTACATCCTCTCCCCTTCAATACCTGCTGAAGACATTTTAAGGAATGGCTACATAGCTGAGGTAGTCAGGAACTGAGTTAGTCTCCTGCGGTTGTTATTTGAATAAGCCAGTCCTACACGCCCTCCTTTTAATAGGTTGCCCTTACCCTGTAGTGTTATAAAGGGGCAGCAGCTTAACCCCATAGGACACTCATATGTTCGATCTGCTTGCAGATTTGCCTGTTGTTTATGCTTGTCTTTGCTGGCCCACTCCATTTAGGATTGTTCTGAGTTAGTAATGAAGAATTAACAACCTCTCTTTCTTGTTAAAAGGAGCAATGTAAAAAGACACACATAAGTTTACATTAAAAGGCAGAATCTCAATCCATTATACACCAACCATGAAGAATAATTAATGCTTCAATCAAAGTAAATATGTATTTTTAGAAATGGAGTTTCTGGTTAGCAGACACAAAGCAGGAAACCACCATTCTAGTCAGCAGGGCCGGCTTTAGAGCTGGTGACTCCCGGTGCGACAATGTTTGTTGGCATCCCCCCATCCATGGTGGAGGTGGTGACCACCTCCATCACGGATTCCCTCACCAAGACCTTTTAACAATGCCTTTTAAGTCTCCGTAGCCACTATCTTTCAGATTAATTTATTTAGTTATATAGCACCACTCATACCAATGTAGGGTGTCAAAGCACTTTGCATTGCACACACATTGGACAGAAACAATCAATCATACATGTGTAAATCAGTTTATAGGAAATGTTACATAAGCCAGAGGACTACAAGGTATAGGAGTAACATGTCATCCATACTGGTAGGCAGTATAGTTTAAGAGTGCTGGTCTAGAGAAGCACAAACTCAGAATTGAAAAATGGAACACCATAATTGGGGGTTCTCTTTAATAATACGAATCAATTTCTACCCAAATGAACCCTTTTTGCAACATTCATCTATGCTCTAATCTGTACTTTGCAGTGTGCATGTGGTTCTTTGATGACAGTTAATAATTCACTGTTCTATATTAGGATTTTAACTTATAAACTGCAAGTAACAAAAGGATGTCTCTTAGAAAAGCAGTAACCCACTATGTACATTATATGCACTTTGTGATCGGCGGGGTAAACGTTCTTAGCAGCAAGCATAATAATCCTCTGAGCTGTTTTATGATCAGTCAAAATCTCAAATAGACAAAACTCCAATCTCTCTCTAGGAAGAACATTAATCACAGGAGTTATCTTGACATTGTTATTGTTGCCTGGAAATTTCTGAGGGCAAGGAACGTGGCAGAAGGTGCTTTTAAAACCAAAATAAACTTGCAAACAAGGTGCCAGTTGAAGTCAGCACTCGGTGCAGTGGCACTGGTCGCTCCACCCTAGAGCCTCCCTTGCTAGTCAGGGTAAACTAGATACACACTAAAAGATAATCTGTGCTCACCCTCTGGTAGCTTGGCACAAAGCAGTCAAGATTATCTAAAGAGGCAGTGTAAAGTAGTTGTGCAACACACACACAGTAACACAATGAATACACCACCAAAAGACTCCACACAGGTTTAGAAAAATAGATTATTATATTCTGAACAAAACGCGACAAAAACGACAAAAATGCAATAAGTACAAATCGATATATGAATTTTTAAAGAATAAGAGAAAAATAGCACTTAGAAGCAATTAGCGCTTCAGAGGTTATTTGAGGTCGCGGTGGACAGGGGAAAGTCAAAATTTGGGGCGATGGAGCGCAGGCCGGCTTCAGGATCCACACAGGCCCCAGTGAACAAAGTACCTTTCTTGGTCGCAAACAGCAAGATGCATTGTGAAATGAGTCGAAGCTGGTCCCGCAAGTCGAGAATACATTGATCTTTTCCAAACACTGATGGTGATGCGTTGGTTCCATAGACGGGTGCCAGAGTCGAGATGAGTCGAGCGATGCGCCGGGTTTCTCCACACAGTCAATTTGATGGGATGCATTTATCTCTCCAAGCTGCAGGGGCGGCGATACTCTGTCCAATGCATCGATCTCAGGAGGCAAAGCGCTGGTTCCGATGCTTTGCGCCGATTCTACTCCCGCAACCGGGTCAATGCGCCGGTTCTGTTACCTTCAGACAGGAGATGTGTTGAAGTCCATGTTGCAAGTATCTGGGCCCACATCCAGTGAGCCAGCACAGGAGCAGGGGTAGATAATTTGATATCCCTGAGTCTCAAGCAACAGGAGGAAGCCAACAAGCCCTTGGGAGAGAAAGGCCTAGTCCAGCTCCCCTTCAGCAAAGTCAGGGAGCAGCAGATAGCAGGGCAACACAAGAGAAAAGCAGGCCTTCCAAGTCAACAGTCCAAAGATGAGTCCTTTAAGCAGCACAGCAGTCTTTCATGCAATGTGCAGTTGTAGTTCCAGCAGTGTCTGTTTTTAGGGGTTCGGAGACCCAGTACTTATACCCAAAAGTGCCTTGGGGGTAAATTCAAAGGAAAGGCTTTGAAGTGCACCAGTATCCTTTCAACCCAGTCCTATCTTCCAGCCTATTTGTGGGGGGTAAATCAGTGCTTTGTGTGATGACAGGACACTACCTATGTGTGTGAGCTTATGCCTGCCCTCCTGCCCAGGAAGACCCATCAGTATGCAGATGCCCTTAAGTTTCGTGTGTTTGTGGCTGTCTATAGGGAATGTACAAAGCATAGCTGTCATCCACCCCAGATGTGTATAGAGACAGGCTGCAAGGCACAAAAGAGCTAAGAGCAGGGAAATACCCACGTCCTAAAAATGGCATGTCTAAACTAGTTATGCCAAACTCACCTTTATCAGTAAATTGGATTTTGTCATTACCAATCCAAAGATATAAAACATAAATCACCTACTCCTTTCTAAACAGGAATTACTGCTTAAAAGTATATTAAGGAATTCTCAATGTTAGCCTATGAGAGGACTAGGCCTCACAGTAGTGAAAAACAAATGTGGGTGTTTGTCACTACTAGGACTTGTAAAACATACAGGTACATGCCCAACCTTTTACTTACATAGCACCCTGCCCTTTGGGCTACCTAGGACCTACCTTAGGGGTGACTTGTGTGTAATAAAAGGAGAGCTTAGGGCTTGGCAAGCAGTTTTAAATGACAAGTCAAAGGGGCAGTAAACTGCACACGCAGGCCCTGTAGTGGTAGGCCTGAGACAGGTTTGAAAGGCTACTTATGTGGGTGGCACAATCAGCACTGCAGCCCACTAGTAGCATTTGACTTACAGGCCCTGGGTATATGGTATACCATTTTACAAGGGACTTAATAGTAAGTCAAATATGCCAATCAGGTATATATCAATGTCATCATATTTAGGGGAGAAGCACATGCAGTTTAGCACTGGATAATAGTGATAAAGTGCTCAGGGTCCTAAGGCCAACAAAAAGAAACATCAAAAACAGGAGGTAAAAGGCAAAAAAAAAGTCTGGGGAAAGACCAACCTAAGGATGCCAGATCTAACATGCATGCAAAGAAGCATGGTGTTATTTATATACCCTACTGTTTGTTCTATTATGCCAGTTGCTTCTAAAGAATCTTCCACCCCAGAGTATGGGAGTAGTTCCCTGTTGCCTGGTAATCTAATTCTGCAGATTGTTTAGTAGTAGTATGGTAATGCCTGTCCTTGAAAGGGGAAAGGTTAATGGCGTTCCCTCACTAGATCTACTCCATTCTGATTACATTAGTGACACTTCTCTACAGGGTCTCTTTACAACATAGTCATCGCTGCTACGATGAGCTACGCCCATAGGATCATCTTGACACCTACTACGAGGCATATGGGGACATATTTACAAAGAGCTGACATAGTGTGGTGCTGCTAGTAGTTTAGCAGCGCCGCACCATTTCAAAAACACAGGGATGCACCGTATTCACAAGAATATGGCGCACCCCTGTGTTTTCCCTTGCGCTAAAAAAGCTGCCTAGCACCAATGCATTCACCCTTGCGCCCTGATGCAAGGGTGTCTGCATTGCAGGGATGATTGTTTATGTGCAGGAGGGGACACATTCTTCCACATAAACAATTATTTTGTTTATGTGCAGGAAGGGACACCTTCCTGCACATAAACAATCATTAAAGGTGATTGGCTCCTTCTATATGTGCTGCAGAATGCAGCACACATAGAAAGAGCAAAACACGAGGAGAAATGAAGGTATTTCTCCTCGTTGCACCACTCTAATGCCTGCTTTTCAATGGCGTTAGTTTTTGGCGCTTGTTCAGATTTACAGATCCTTATCTGGGGCAATGTCAAAAAACAATGGTTGTTGCAGTGGAAAGCCCACAGGAACAACCATTGCACATCCCTTTGATGCAGAAAACTGCATGAAAGGGTGCGATATTTATAATGCGGTGTTAAGCCATGCAAAGTGGCTTAGTACAGCATTGTAAATATGGTGCAGGCATTGCGCCACCCAAACATCATAAAAAGTGACACTCGGGTGGCGCAATGCCCTTGAAAAAATGCCCCCTGGTCTTTTAACTGTGCCGCAGGCAATCATGCAATAAAATCAGGACTACCCAATAACCCACTTTTTTCAAAGCCCTTACTGTAAATTCAAAAACACCTTATCTGGTCCTCCCTTTCCTGGAGCATTTAAATGCCCGACCCTTTAAAAGATTATTCCACAGCCTAAAAATTCTAGAGCCCAATTCACAAAGTCATTTTTAGGTATAAACATACTTTTGATTCGGAAAATACTTCATTTACGACTGCTATAAAGTCAGAAACGGCTGCCTGGCTGGCATAAATGGATTCACTATTTCAGCATTCTCCACAAGTGTGGAAAACAGTGGCGGCAGGCACGGGAACGGAGGGCAGTGGGATAGGCGAGAAAAAATATTTAAAATAAACAAAATACTTACCTCCTTGCGCCGCAGCCGCCTCCGTCTCTCTTCCGTCGTTGCTGAAGAGTCCGGAAGCACATTGGCTCCTCTGAGCCAATCACAATGCTGCAATGCAACGTTGTGATTGGTCTGAGAGCCGTGGTTCGGCGCTCAGATGGGGACAGGGAGACTGTGCATGTTCCCCACCCAGGCTGTGATGCAAAGTGCGCATGACTGTTTGGCCAGCCCGAGACGTGTGCGCTTAGTGTGCACAGTCCACTCCTCCTCCCTGAGCCACCAGCCCCACCCCCCCCTAACCCAGCCCTGCAGCAACAAAAAATAAAATGATAATAACCTCGATATTATAATTTTATTTTATCCTTTTCCACTGCTCTGAGAGCAGTGGGGCGACGCTCCTCCGCCTTAGCAGAGGAGCCGCCCCTGGTGGAAAAGTCTACAGTAATAAATCCCATGCAAGGGGCAGGGGGTGGGCGTTACAACGCATGGATGCGGTATTATGTTCTGAGTTTCAAATCCTCATATCGCTGATACCCCCAGGGTTCTTCGGCAGGTAACTTCCCTGTCCTTGTTTTAGTTACATCCACATTCATCTGTGTTGCAAACCCTACAATAGAAGTGACATCTGGATTTTCTGCGCCATTATCTAAGAATAAGCCAAATGACATATTGTTTTGAGGTGCAAAGTAAAAGCTATTAATGCATTGTGGCATCAGTGAGCGGCAGGCCAACCAGGGAATGAGTGTTTTCACCCAGCATTAAAAGGGTGATCTGCTGGTACATATTTCAATCTGAAAAACTAAAGCACAGCAGCAAAATAATAGCACACAGCAAGCCAAGCCATTTCGTCAAAAGCAAACTGGGGTTCTTGTGATTTTACAAGGCGGCTTAGCCGCAGAGGGTACTCATTACACCTGATCCCTGCTGGTGTTGCATTCCACCTAAAGGTTAATGCTGATGCGACTTCCCGAATATCCTTATACTGCAGCATTCAAGGCAAGGGCAGAAAAATAGTGTATTGTGTTCAGAGTTATTTACTGCTTTCTGCCTGGTATTTTGTAACAAATATCTGCAATTATTTTTCGGTAGTTTCACAAATTCCAGAGTTGTAGAGATGGTAGAGAATGGGTCCCTGGGCTGACCACATCTGTATTGCTCACTTCCACAATAACAGTTATTATTTCACTAAGGTTACCTTTGTTCGCTTGTGGCGAGCTTCTATTAATTCGCTTCCACAGAAGGCCAATGAAGTCGGTATCACTGCAAAAACCTTTCTCAAAAATGTAAAGTCATGGTTTAAATTCATAAAATATGTAGACTTGCACCATTACTTTACTTTTAAAATAGATTTCCTTTAATAATTGTTCCCTTCTTGTAAAGTACTCCATATTAAATAGGTATACATAATTTCTGGGTGCCTTCCTTGAACATTGAATGTAGTTTATTAAACATTTCTTTATAACATCGGAGTTGTCATTTAAAATTTCAATGAGAGAACATTGTCATAGAGTGTGTCAAATGAATATTTAATCATTCATGCATTGATTCAATTATTTAAAATAGTTAAACTGTGAATTATTGATATTGTGTGTGCTCCATCCCTATATTAAATGAAACACTAGATCGTGCAGTCATTGAAATCACCAATAGTTCCTCTCATGCTGATGGTGGCACTACAGCCTTGAATATGTAAATATAATTGTAGGGACATCTAGATGCTGAAAATGGTACTGCAATATAGTCTACAATGTGTTCTGTGATACAATTACTTAGCAAAAATTAGAATGAATCAAAAGGAAATAAAGCAGAATTATTTGTGTGTAGCAAATAATGCGTAGTACTTATGCATACAGTGAATGTAAGACAAACACACAACGTGCAAATGTCTTACTCAATAAACATATATTTTTCATCATCTATATTTTTGAATAATGATTATTTTAGTATATGACGGTCACATATATCAATAACAGAACAAACAACACAAATTACGTGACTGTAGTGAGCCATGTGACATAAAGTGCGTTGGTGCTATATACAGAAAGAACGAAAAACACACAATTCATGAACACATGAACAATACATGTAGGTTAGGGTCCGTCCTCCTAGTGTATCAGGTTCAGCACACACCCTTCTAATCCCTTTGATTATAATTCTACGGTGATGAGACTGAGGACATGGACTAATCATAAGCATCGACGTTTAATAATTAATTATACAGCGATCATCTGTTTAAAATACCCACGCCAGAGGTCATCTTGCCATTTGCAATGAGAGAAATTGACTCAAACTTTGAAAAACCTCTAAAAAACAGCAGTGCCTGAAGATGTGACCTGTGGTGCAATACAGCTAACTTGTAAATTATTGCTGCTCTAGTCATTAGACCAGTGTGACAGAAGTGTGCATGCTCGTATGAGCTGTAGGTGTTATTTACATTTCTAAAATTGAACTTATTCGGGTGACACGTCCTAGTTGTTAACGTACTCCCTCGTTTAAGGAAGTTTGGGAAAGGGAAATGTATTCTGAGTGAACTGCATTTCTCTGCATGCACTTTGAACAAATGCGTTTAGGGAGAGATGCTGGTGTCTATTTTTTATTTTTGTTGCAGTTTTATATAGCGCCATCATGGCCCTGAGAGCATTAAAGCGCTTTACAAGAGATTAGATTACGCATTTTCTTTTTTCAAGGTATGGGAGATTAAGCGATTTGCCCAAAATCACAAGATTCTGAGCTGAGACCAAGACTTAAACCTGGTTTCCCTATTCCCATTTCCATAGTTGGCAGCTCTAGCCCTTAAGCACCATCTCCTTCTCTTGTCTGCATTAAGAGCAATCAATTCCTTTTCACTCCTAGATATTGTTACATTTACAACACACCAACCGAAAGTCACCAATGGAACAAGTGAATACACGCAGTACCCACTAGGTGTGGATGCACAGACATGAGCATGTGCCTGTTTACCTCAAAATTGTGCTCTCCCCAGTACTTGGACTGTGAGTCATTGCACATGCTCTGCATAGTGCAGCTCTGAAATACAGAGCACGTGTGGGTTCAAATCACCATTCCGTGCAGTACAGGCAGACCGAGCTTGCCTTGCAATGTGGCCATTCCAAGGACAAAACCAGCTGTCAGTATCGGACGGCTAGGACTAGGTATGGTCACGGAACACTCAGGCAATGACAGTGGAAGGGGTTGACACAGTGCGCATGTCACTACCCTCCAGATCACACCTTGATTTCTGGACGATAGTATATTTTTACCGGTGCAGGACATAAACATTTACAGCTTATGGAACAAAAACTATCTTTGCCTTAGCTTCCGAAATACAGAAAACTTTGTTTGTAGGAAATCTGCCTTTTCTGTGTGTTCACCATGGATTTGTCACTTTTTGCTAGACCGTATATTTTTGCTGGCTTTAGATCTCTATTACTTGTTAGAAGGGGTAAAGTACACAAAGTGCCCGTGCTCCCCCTTTAAACATGGTCAAATAGGAAAATAGGCAACTCGGTGGACTTTTCACCTGTTGCTGAACCCTATATTTTTGCTGGCTTTAGAACTCTGTGCACTTTGCCCTTTCTAATAAGTAATAAAGTGCTCTTGCTCCCCCTTTAAACATGGTCAAATAGACACACTCCTAATCGGTATATTTTACTTACCTATAAGTTCCTGGCACATGGCACAAGGTGTACCCAGGGCCTGGATGTCAATGCCTCTAGTGGACTGCAGCACCTGTTATGTCATTCACTACCATTGGTAGCATATGCCTACCTTGTGAAGCCTGACTGTAGCAGTGTAGAAACTGCAACGTGACCTATCGAAATAACACCTTTTGACAGGTCAACACCTCCCTCTTAAATTTTAATAGGTCACCCCTACGTAGGCCTTGCAGTCTACAAGACAGGGTTCATGATATTTACAAGTAGGACATGTAGAAATTTAACGTTAACATGTTCTTAAAGTGACTAGCACCCAAAACGTATTTTTCTCTGTGGCAGGCCTTGCTATCCTATGTAGAAAGCCACATACAGATTGGTCGATGCTGCCTGGAGCCTAATCTGCATATCGCACTCTCCCACTCTCCCACTCTTCATCTCTGTCTCACTCTTTCTCTGACACTCTGTCTCTCACTAGGTTTCTCTCTTCCTCATGCTCTTCTTCTTTTATGCATTTTTTTCTTTACAGCTCTATTTCCTACGCAGTCTCAATCTCTCCCTCCTCCTTTCACTGAATCTCTACACTCCGCCATGCTGAATCTTTCTCACTTCGATGTGTCTTTCTCTCCCTCTTCTCTCACTTTCTTCTCTTTAAAAAGCAATTCTAAATGTTATTTTATTTAGGTCTTCTATGTGAGCAGACGTGACTAAAGTGAATGGGGTGGTGAGAGGGTCCAGGAAAGCAGGGCACATAGAATAAAGGATTAAACATATAACATAGGATAAGAATAAAGACGACAGAAAGACATTTAAATGGCCTGATAGGCATATATATATATATATTCTTTCTTTGCTAGAAATAAACTTGTGCTATTGAAAACTGCGTTGGTGGGGCTGTTTCCTGCTGACTGCGACGGATGTCCACAACCAGTATTGCAGGATTACATTTGGAATATATATATATCAAGCTCGTGTGTGGCGAGCGAAACGCGTCATGACAGGTACTATGCCTGATTAAATCTGTGGATTACCTTTGAATAAACTACACTGCTTTCTCCACAACATTGAAGTTGTTTGAAGTCTTCTTGCGAGATTACTGAGGTCCGTGCCTGGTTGCTCTGCCAAAGATCGGGAGACAGGAAGTCAACGCTGCGCACTCAGGCTCATTGAAGTTTTAAAGATTTATTTTTCCATGCCACTCGAAAAAGAAAGAAGAACTGACAAACGCGTTTCAGCCACCTGGCCTTCGTCTGTGTCAGTGGCGGCCCGTGGCATCGAGCCTTTTAACAATAATTAATTTAATTGGATCGCACTAGTCATCGAGATAGTCAAAGGACCAAAATTAAACAGTACATACAGAAACAGATATCGGCCATCTTGGACTGCCTTATAATTGCCATATTCCTATTTACAAGTGGAGAGATTTACGACTCATGTAAGTACCGATATATTTACATTTGATTAAGGGCAAGATATACATCATAATTTCATATTGTCCCTTATCAACATCAATTTTCAGCACAAAACATTGAACATTATCAACTTTGATGTTGACCAGTTGTAACACTATATTGGAATATTTGATTTCAATTAGATATAAAAGTTATCCTAATCAGTGTTGCCCTATTGGGCCTGGTGTCACATCCAATAGTGTTGTTTTCATAACCGTATTGTTGTTCAAACATGTTTAATCTGCATGTCAATCATGTCCTGTATGGGCTATTTCATTATCTGAATTCCACTTATACTGTGTTCAAAATATGTACAATGTGAATGGGGAAAGGTTACTACTTATCCTATGAAGGACCATAATTCTTCTTCAGTATTGAGGCCCCAAGGTGTACGAGTTCTTAGTTCGACTATGTATCTAGCTGCGCTATATAAAAACGGACTTACATTTTACATTTGCCTCCAGCTGTCTGAGGAGCTTAACTCTGTCTCCCCCTCTTTCTGTTAGAAGAATCTGATCTAAACAGAAGTAGCGTAATTTGTCACTTCTCGAATTATGAAATTCAGAGAAATGCCTGGCTACGAGATATGAGGCATCTTTGTTGGTGATTGCCCATGTGTGCTCCAGCACACATTTTTTGGCCGGATGGATGGTACTGCCAATGTACTGGAGACCACACGGACACACCAAACAGTATACAACGCAGCTGGAGTTGCAATTAAGCAGTTTGTTAATACACCGCTTGGCCTTCTTTCCTGGGACTACATAGTCATTCACCTTGGAACTGTTTTTACAAGCCTTGCAACTAGTATAAGGAAAAATCCTGTAATTGACATTCTCTTATTTACAGGTTCCTCCATGAAATGGCTATGAACTAGAATGTCTTTCAGTGAAGCATTTTTCTTATATGTAATAACGGGTCTGTCCGATATTAAACGCCCGATTACACTGTCAGTTTGAAGAATCCCCCAGTTCTTTTGGACCAGATCCCTGATCTTTGGTGATTCTGCTGAGAAATCAAGAATTAACCTGACTGTCGCAGTATTTTCCTCTGCGCTCAAACTATTGACAGATCTCTTAGTCAATAATTCCTGTCTATCTTTTGAATGGACCTTCTCCATAGCACACTTCAAAATTGTCTGTTGGTACCCCCTAGCCCTGAATCTTGCAAGGGATTCTTTTTCAGCTTCTTCATAATCCCCAGGGAGTGAACAATTCCGTTTTAGCCTCAACAGTTTCCCATAGGGGATGCTGTTGATCAGATTGCGCGGATGTTGGCTCTGTGAATGCAAAACTGTATTACCTGAAGTCAGTTTCCTATAGAGTTTGGTGCAGAGTTTGTCATCCGACTTAAAAACTAACAGATCTAGAAAAGCAATTTCCTCACTGTTAATGTTGCTGGTAAATTTAAGATTTAAATCATTGCTGTTCAGATGTCGGATGTAGTCTTCTGCTTCGGCGAGTGTTCCTCTCCACACAGTGAAGAGATCATCGATATATCTCGCCCAAAGTGCTATTTTCTCTACCCATTCTCCACAGTCATCCGCCCAGGCCACATGCTTCTCCCACCAGCCCACGAAAAGATTCGCGTAGCTGGGGGCAAAGCACATGCCCATGGCGGTACCTTGTATCTGCCGGTATAACTGGCAAGCAAATACAAAGATGTTATTGTTTAAGCAAAACTCCACAATTTCGAGTATCATTTTGCTATGTGTTTGGAATTTCAAAGGTCTCGTTTTTAACCATGATTCAAGAGCAGACAAACCCTGGGAATGTGCTATGCAAGTATAAAGACTTGAGATGTCGAGGGTAATCAAAAGAAAGTCGTCTTCCCAGCGGATAGTTTGAATTAGCCTTATAAAATCAGTGGAGTCCTGGATGAAGGAACTTAAATCTTCACCTTTGGAAAGAGGAAGAAGTCTGCATAAATGGAAGCTTTCTCTAGCAGACTGCCTTTACTAGACACTATTGGGCTACCAGGAGGTCTCCTCATGTCCTTATGAATCTTAGGAAGGTGATAGAACGTGGGGAGAACCGAATGATCAACCTTCATGTACTGGTATTCATCCTCTTCTAGTATGCCCTTCTCTTTCCAGTTATTTAACAAATCATAGAAGGCTAGGACACTCGTGTTGTATTCTCCCTTGCTGATTTTCTTATAGCTATGTGTATCACCCAAAAGGCGTAATGCTTCCTCTTTGTAAAAATCTCTTGATAAAACCACAACATTCTCCCTTATCTGATTGTTTAATGACAATCGTGTTGTCTTCTTTTGAGAGATTTCACTGCGGTCCATTGTGCTCTGGAGAGATTATATTTTCTCTTGGTCGTTGATTGGATGGGCGCAGTTCGTAATGCATCCAAATCTTTGATCATCGCTTCATGAAAGCAATTGATTGTGTCAAAGGGGGTCTTTGGAATGAATTTTGATTTAGGTTTAAAGTGGCTTCTGCCGCTGGTTTGTTCAATTCCCAGGTGTTCCGATGCCTCAGTTTCACCGACAGTGTCACTTGATATTGTATCTAATTGAGAGTCCTGCAACTCGTGTAAAATCTGTAATGTTTCAAAATCATTGCCTGTGAGGATATCTGTTGGGGCTGTAGATGATTCAGCACCAATGTCACTCCGTCTAGGATGTTGGACAACATTTTTCTTTAATTTCAATTTCCTGACGAATTGATACATATCGATGCGGGTTTGGGCATAGTCCCATTCTGTTGTTGGGCAAAAAGTGAGTCCTCTTTGCAGAGTTCGAATTTCAATGTCTGAGAGATGTCTTTCTGATAAGTTCATAACAGAAAGCTGGTTTACTTTTTGTTGTTGCCCCTCTTGCTCCTTGTTACTCATGGTTGGAAGCTTGGATTTCCACTTTTTCCCTCCTCGCATGACTTTCCGCCGATTTGTTGCGGTGGGCGTGTTCGTTGTGGATATCTCCTCCACGACTCTTTGATGAGTTGGTACTCCTGGGGAAAATTCTGCTCCCTAGTTGTAACAGGGCCCGCATCTCTTCTGGGACCTTCTGTTTCCGACTGATCTGTGTCTGCCTCGGATTCTGAAGTATCTCTGGGGGCTGATTCTTTCACAATCCTTGTTTCTTGTAACGCTTTGCGAGGGGCATCATACTTTTTAGCGAAAGTGAGGACTCTGCCTGTTTCATAGTCCTGTTGGTCCCGAGCAAACTTGCTCTGTTTGCGACGTTTGATATCGTTTTCGTATGCGACCAATCTCACTTTCATTCTGGCCCTCAAGTTTTCAGCCTGCTCCTTATCCTCAAAGGTCGTTATGTTGCTTTCGATGTTATTGATATTATGGGGAACTGTTGAGGCTAAAACGGAATTGTTCACTCCCTGGGGATTATGAAGAAGCTGAAAAAGAATCCCTTGCAAGATTCAGGGCTAGGGGGTACCAACAGACAATTTTGAAGTGTGCTATGGAGAAGGTCCATTCAAAAGATAGACAGGAATTATTGACTAAGAGATCTGTCAATAGTTCGAGCGCAGAGGAAAATACTGCGACAGTCAGGTTAATTCTTGGTTTCTCAGCAGAATCACCAAAGATCAGGGATCTGGTCCAAAAGAACTGGGCGATGCTTCAAACTGACAGTGTAATCGGGCGTTTAATATCTGACAGACCCGTTATTACATATAAGAAAAATGCTTCATTGAAAGACATTCTAGTTCATAGCCATTTCATGGAGGAACCTGTAAATAAGAGAATGTCAATTACAGGATTTTTTCCTTGTACTAGTTGCAAGGCTTGTAAAAACAGTTCCAAGGTGAAGGACTATGTAGTCCCAGGAAAGAAGGCCAAGCGGTGTATTAACAAACTGCTTAATTGCAACTCCAGCTGCGTTGTATACTGTTTGGTGTGTCCATGTGGTCTCCAGTACATTGGCAGTACCATCCATCCGGCCAAAAAACGTGTGCTGGAGCACACACGGGCAATCACCAACAAATATGCCACGTATCCCGTAGCCAGGCATTTCTCTGAATTTCATAATTCGAGAAGTGACAAATTACGCTACTTCTGTTTAGATCAGATTCTTCTAACAAAAAGATGGGGAGACAGAGTTAAGCTCCACAGACAGCTGGAGGCTAGATACATAGTCGAACTAAGAACTCGTACACCTTGGGGCCTCAATACCGAAGAAGAATTATGGTCCTTCATAGGATCAGTAGTAACCTTTCCCCATTCACATTGTACATATTTTGAACACAGTATAAGTGGAATTCAGATAATGAAATAGCCCATACAGGACATGATTGACATGCAGATTAAACATGTTTGAACAACAATACGGTTATGAAAACAACACTATTGGATGTGACACCAGGCCCAATAGGGCAATACTGATTAGGATAACTTATATATCTAATTGAAATCAAATATTCCAATATAGTGTTACAACTGGTCAACATCAAAGTTGATAATGTTCAATGTTTTGTGCTGAAAATTGATGTTGATAAGGGACAATATGAAATTATGATGTATATCTTGCCCTTAATCAAATGTAAATATATTAGTACTTACATGAGTCGTAAATCTCTCCACTTGTAAATAGGAATATGGCAATTATAAGGCAGTCCAAGATGGCCGATATCTGTTTCTGTATGTACTGTTTAATTTTGGTCCTTTGACTATCTCGATGACTAGTGCGATCCAATTAAATTAATTATTGTTAAAAGGCTCGATGCGACGGGCCGCCACTGACACAGACGAAGGCCAGGTGGCTGAAACGCGTTTGTCAGTTCTTTCTTTTTCGAGTGGCATGGAAAAATAAATCTTTAAAACTTCAATGAGCCTGAGTGCGAAGCGTTGTTTTTTGGACTGCTGGTGCTATTTGTTGCACGGGACCGCCTCCGTGAGCTGCGACACCCGCCGTGTGGCGAGAGCAGGCAACCTTTGGGCAGTAAACATGTTTGAATATATATATATATATATATATATATATATATATATATATATATATATATATATATACATATATATCCACAAACACAGGTAGCCCCAAAGGAGTGAAGCCTCAGACACAAAAATTGTTGCTCACGTATTTATTGGCGACTTGCAAGCAGGCAGCTAACAAGGAACAGGCATCAATGTCAATTCAACGCCAGACGCGTTTCAGAGTCCTTTATCCCTTCTTCAGTGGCGTATGTTCGTGAATAAAAGCAAAGTTAATCGCACACCTGCTAATTAAAACTACCCGCCCCAGTGGGCATGGCCCTCTCACAGCCTTCTGGTCGTTGTGGTGCGAGATAATGAATCCCCAGTGGGCATGCTTCATCACGGAAATAAAATGCAGTAACCCATGTGGGTTGATGCCAGGTCCTGCCAGCAACCCTCCCCACTTTCCAGACGCAAATAGAAGCACCAAGGCGGCACCACCCTGCAAATGGCGCCGAACTTGCATGTCTCCCGTAGTTGCCAGCACTCCTTAAAGCCAGCACGGGCCCGCAGAACCGCAGTGGGCTTCACTCCGCGGCTGGGCAACAGCCGTATAAATCCACAAACAGAGGTAGCCCCAAAGGAGTGAAGCCTCAGACACAAAAATTGTTGCTCACGTATTTATTGGCGACTTGCAAGCAGGCAGCTAACAAGGAACAGGCATCAATGTCAATTCAACGCCAGACACGTTTCAGGAGTCCTTTATCCCTTCTTCAGTGGCGTATGTTCGTGAATAAAAGCAAAGTTAATCGCACACCTGCTAATTAAAAACTACCCGCCCCAGTGGGCGTGGCCTCTCACGGCCTTCTGGTGCGTTGTGGTGCGAGATAATGAATCCCCAGTGGGCATGCTTCATCACGGAAATAAAATGCAGTAACCCATGTGGGTTGATGCCAGGTCCTGCCAGCAACCTGCCCCGCTTTCCAGACGCAAATAGAAGCACCAAGGCGGCACCACCCTGCAAATGGCGCCGAACTTGCATGTCTCCCGTAGTTGCCAGCACTCCTTAAAGCCAGCATGGGCCCGCAGAACCGCAGTGGGCTTCACTCCGCGGCTGGGCAACAGCCGTATAAATCCACAAACACAGGTAGCCCCAAAGGAGTGAAGCCTCAGACACAAAAATTGTTGCTCACGTATTTATTGGCGACTTGCAAGCAGGCAGCTAACAAGGAACAGGCATCAATGTCAATTCAACGCCAGACGCGTTTCAGGAGTCCTTTATCCCTTCTTCAGTGGCGTATGTTCGTGAATAAAAGCAAAGTTAATCGCACACCTGCTAATTAAAACTACCCGCCCCAGTGGGCGTGGCCCTCTCACGGCCTTCTGGTCGTTGTGGTGCGAGATAATGAATCCCCAGTGGGCATGCTTCATCACGGAAATAAAATGCAGTAACCCATGTGGGTTGATGCCAGGTCCTGCCAGCAACCTGCCCCGCTTTCCAGACGCAAATAGAAGCACCAAGGCGGCACCACCCTGCAAATGGCGCCGAACTTGCATGTCTCCCGTAGTTGCCAGCACTCCTTAAAGCCAGCACGGGCCCGCAGAACCGCAGTGGGCTTCACTCCGCGGCTGGGCAACAGCCGTATAAATCCACAAACACAGGTAGCCCCAAAGGAGTGAAGCCTCAGACACAAAAATTGTTGCTCACGTATTTATTGGCGACTTGCAAGCAGGCAGCTAACAAGGAACAGGCATCAATGTCAATTCAACGCCCAGACGCGTTTCAGGAGTCCTTTATCCCTTCTTCAGTGGCGTATGTTCGTGAATAAAAGCAAAGTTAATCGCACACCTGCTAATTAAAACTACCCGCCCCAGTGGGCGTGGCCCTATCACGGCCTTCTGGTCGTTGTGGTGCGAGATAATGAATCCCCAGTGGGCATGCTTCATCACGGAACTAAAATGCAGTAACCCATGTGGGTTGATGCCAGGTCCTGCCAGCAACCTGCCCCCGCTTTCAGACGCAAATAGAAGCACCCAAGGCGGCACCACCCTGCAAATGGCGCCGAACTTGCATGTCTCCCGTAGTTGCCAGCACTCCTTAAAGCCAGCACGGGCCCGCAGAACCGCAGTGGGCTTCACTCCGCGGCTGGGCAACAGCCGTATAAATCCACAAACACAGGTAGCCCCAAAGGAGTGAAGCCTCAGACACAAAAATTGTTGCTCACGTATTTATTGGCGACTTGCAAGCAGGCAGCTAACAAGGAACAGGCATCAATGTCAATTCAACGCCAGACGCGTTTCAGGAGTCCTTTATCCCTTCTTCAGTGGCGTATGTTCGTGAATAAAAGCAAAGTTAATCGCACACCTGCTAATTAAAACTACCCGCCCCAGTGGGCGTGGCCCTCTCACGGCCTTCTGGTCGTTGTGGTGCGAGATAATGAATCCCCAGTGGGCATGCTTCATCACGGAAATAAAATGCAGTAACCCATGTGGGTTGATGCCAGGTCCTGCCAGCAACCTACCCCGCTTCCAGACGCAAATAGAAGCACCAAGGCGGCACCACCCTGCAAATGGCGCCGAACTTGCATGTCTCCCGTAGTTGCCAGCACTCCTTAAAGCCAGCACGGGCCCGCAGAACCGCAGTGGGCTTCACTCCGCGGCTGGGCAACAGCCGTATAAATCCACAAACACAGAGTAGCCCCAAAGGAGTGAAGCCTCCAGACACAAAAATTGTTGCTCACGTATTTATTGGCGACTTGCAAGCAGGCAGCTAACAAGGAACAGGCATCAATGTCAATTCAACGCCAGACGCGTTTCAGGAGTCCTTTATCCCTTCTTCAGTGGCGTATGTTCGTGAATAAAAGCAAAGTTAATCGCACACCTGCTAATTAAAACTACCCGCCCCAGTGGGCGTGGCCCTCTCACGGCCTTCTGGTCGTTGTGGTGCGAGATAATGAATCCTCAGTGGGCATGCTTCATCACGGAAATAAAATGCAGTAACCCATGTGGGTTGATGCCAGGTCCTGCCAGCAACCTGCCCCGCTTTCCAGACGCAAATAGAATATCTCGATGACTAGTGCAATCGAAATGAAATTAATTATTGTTAAAAGGCTCGATGCCACGGGCCGCCACTGACACAGACGAAGGCCAGGTGGCTGAAACGCGTTTGTCAGTTCTTCTTTCTTTTTCGAGTGGCATGGAAAAATAAATCTTTAAAACTTCAATGAGCCTGAGTGCGCAGCGTTGTTTTTTGGACTGCTGGTGCTATTTGTTGCACGGGACCGCCTCCGTGAGCTGCGACACCCACCGTGTGGCGAGCGGCAACCTTTTGGGCAGTAAACATGTTTGAATATATATATATATATATATATATATATATAAGCTCAGGTGTCACCCTGACTGCTGAACTCCGGACGGGTGCTTCTTTAACGTGAAGGGTGAGATCACGGTAATTGTCAAAACTCAGGCACAGAGCACTCATGGGACACTGTAGATTAAAAAGAGCAAGATTTTAATGAGCAAATGCATTTCGGCGTGCTGCCTTCTTCAGTGCTCAGCTCAAGTGCATCACAAATGGAGTGTATTTAAATTGCATTATTTCAAGCAATGTCATTGGAGAGTAAAGACATGGTCAGCAACAAGGGACTGTCTAATCGTCGTTATATATATATAATGTTTGTGTGTGTGTGTATATATGTGAGTGTGTATATGTGTACTTTTATGTGTGTGAATGCATATATTTTTATGTTTACTTACACCCAGTGATTGGGCAAGTGTTAATAAATTATGGTCCAAGCGGCATTTTTGAGGGCATTGTAGTTTAAAATGGTCTGAGAAAGGAATTGTCTGAATAGACAGGTATAACATAACAACAACCTTAGCTGTCTAAAGTATTTTGTAGTTGCGGCAATTCCAGTACCCCGTAGAGGGGGTAATAGAGAGCGTATGCTCAGACAATTAGAAACTCGTATGATCATGGAATTTGACAGTAACGACCCTAATGGATTAAACACCACAGAGGACCTCCACAATTTCCTTTAATAAATATATACATAATGGTACTGTTCCTAGAAGTCTTAACTTTTGCAATATTACAACAAAGTGGTAGTATTTAGTTTTAAGGATGCACACGACAGCCTCGCATCAACAAATAAGTTTACGTAATCATCCTTTGATCATAAATGAACTGTTTTTATAAAAAATGATGACATTTCCCCATAAAAATGAATTGTACTTTTAGATGTGTTTTTTAAATCGTATTTATTGTGTATATTTATGGTATTATAATGATAATAAGCACATTATTTTAATAAGGCACAATATGCACTTAGCAACTAGACACTTAGCACTTTATTTGTATATTTGCACAAAAGATTGGAGGCATTAGTCACTTTTCTATTGATATAGTAATATCAGTATCATGAATTGATAGAGCATATTGAAGAATCAAATCATCTGGAGCAACTAGCGAACCGGTACATATAATGTGGGCTCCAATTGTTGCACCAGCATACGTGGAACAATAGATAGATATGATATTCAAATCATGTTTTATTATGTGAGTGTCTAGTTTCATTTAGGCCAGTTACGTACCATGCAGTGGTGACATTTAAGCATTCATGCAGTCATCGAGGTGTGCTTCGTTAAGTTGAAAACAATAATTTAAGAAATGCTCAAAGATTGTAAATGTAATTTTACTGATTTTTACCGTATATTTATTATAGTGCCGGCTGGCTCTATATATATTTTATTAGATGTTGGAATATGTGACGCTATAATGCCATCATACCGAATAGTGCTGATACAAAGTCTTTTGTCTATGTTTATTGGGGATCACATGACACATTAGGGTAGTATTTAAAAAATTCACAGCAACGTATTTCCGCATGTGATCAAGGCTGTTCAGGCAGCCGAAACGCGTTATGACTGGCTTCATGTGAGGAATAAACATTGATTTCGCCAAAATACCAGAGGAGTTCGTGCTTTCTTCATCGCCTGAAAGGAGGTTGGGGACGGCAAAGCTATAGTTTTGAATATATATATATATATAAAAGCTCAGGTGTCACCCTGACTGCCGAACTCCGGACGGGTGCTTCTTTTCCGTAAAACGTGAAGGGTGAGATCACGGTAATTGTCAAAACTCAGGCACGGAGCACTCACGGGACACTGTAGATTAAAAAGAGCAAGATTTTAATGAGCAAATGCATTTCGGCGTGCTGCCTTCTTCAGTGCTCAGCTCAAGTGCATCACAAATGGAGTGTATTTAAATTGCATTATTTCAAGCAATGTAATTGGAGAGTAAAAACATGGTCAGCAACAAGGGACTGTCTAATCGTCGTTATATATATATAATATTCATTTGAGATGTCATCAGTGATGTCATGAGTGATGTCACTGACCATGCCATGAGTGATGTAATATGTGACGTCATCAGCAGTGCATTGCGGGCGCGCGAGTTATAGTTAGCTGAACTAACTGTAACGGGGGAATTTCTATGGTTTTGTACGAGTGAAATGTCCAACTAACTATAACACCCCTGAAACCTATGGTTTTTTCAGTGAATTTCTAAGGTTTTTTAAATGCTAATTTCTAATTATAACGTGCCTGAAACCTATGGCTTTTTCAGTGAATTTCTAAGGTTTTAAATGCTAATTTCTAACTATAACGTGCCTGAAACCTATGGTTTTTCAGTGAATATATATATATTTATTATACTATGTATACATGTGAAAATGTCTCGGTCCCCTGTTTGCCTCGGTGGCACGGAAAAATGGGTGGAACTGATGTCAGCACGCCGACGAGGTCCTCTTATGGCTCCGATGACGTCATACGGTGTCGCGAGCGGAGCCGTGCTATTATGACGTCCTCGTTGACATGGGAGAGCTAGGAAAGAATTTCTGTGGAATGCTGGTGCAGGGATATTCACCTAAGTGTTCAGGCTAGTCCTTTGGGAGCAACTGTTTATGTTGCCACTCCAGAAACCGAAACCAGTGATCCAAGGGCAGAGGCCCTGCAGATGGCACACGAGGTGGGGTGCCCAGTCGTGTGCACCGGCGGAGCAGCTGAAGTGACAAGCACCACAACCCACAAAAAAGGTAACGAGGGCACTGAATAACACAGGATCTTCTCTTTGTATCTGGCAGGAACAACGAAGTTAAAATGCCCTAGTACCAAAATGTAGAATTAGTGCTACAACGGTCTTCAAGAGGACCTGCGATGCCGCTTCTGCCTCCCGTACCCTGGAGGCGGCACATGGGTCACGCGGTACGGTCATACTGCGGTGGACGCACACTCGTTGACCTCTCATGGCACTGCTCCACACTTCAGGGAGGACGCTTTCCATTAGCTATGTTTTCTGATGACATGTCGCGCCGTCCCTGTCCAACAACAGAACTCCTTTAGATCCAAACAGACTCTTCCACTCTCTCACCGGAAGTGAAACCAGGCCACGCGGACACTTTCACAATACAACAGCCGGGAATGCACTTTTCGGTAAAAAAACACATTCCTTCCTCCTAATTAATCAAATAAACGTCTCACTGAAGAACAGGGGCCAGCTTCGATCGGTAAACAGCCGTTACAACGACTTTTTACTTTGCGATACCATTACAACGCATGCATTACCACGCATGCGTTGTACATCACGAAGTCATTACTACGCATTTTTAGAACGCATGGACATTTACCACGCATGCCTTTACAACGAATTTTGTTGTAAAGGTATGTATGGTAAATGACCATGCGTTCTAAAAACATGTAGACGATCCATGTCGTTGTAAGGAAACAGAGGCTGTTCCGTTTCCTCACAACGACGTGCACCGCCCCTCAGAGACGACGTGAAGCAGGAACCACGAGGAGAGAGGAACCACGAGGAGTGAGAGGTAAGGGGATTGGGCATGGGGTGGGGGTTTCTTTTCTAGGGTTTAGGGTAGTGCAGTGGTGTTTGGGTGGTGTGAGGGGTCGTGCTGGGGGTAGTGTTTTAGGGTTTAGGGTAGTGCAGTGGTGTTTGGGTAGTGTAGGGGTCGTGCTGGGGGTAGTGTTTTAGGGTTTAGGGTAGTGCAGTAGTGTAGGGGTCATGCTGGGGGTAGTGTTTTAGGGTTTAGGGTAGTTAAGTGGTGTATGGGTAGTGTAGGGGTCATGCTGGGGTAGTGTTTTAGGGTATAGGGTAGTGCAGTGGTGTTTGAGTAGTGTAGGGGTCATGCTGGTGGTAGTGTTTTAGGGTTTAGGGTAGTGCAGTGGTGTTTGGGTAGTGTAGGGGGTCATGCTGGGGGTAGTGTTTTAGGGTTTAGGGTAGTGCAGTGGTGTTTGGGTAGTGTAGGGGGTAGTGCTGGGGTAGTGTTTTGGGTTTACGGTAGTGCAGTGGTGTTTGTGTAGTGTAGGGGGTCGTGCTGGGGGTAGTGTTTTAGGGTTTAGGATAGTGCAGTGGTGTTTGTGTAGTGTAGTGGGTAGTGTTTTAGGGTTTAGGGTAGTGCAGTGGTGTTTGTGTACTGTAGGGGGTCGTGCTGGGTTCTAGTGTTTTAGGGTTTAGGGTAGTGCAGTGGTGTTTGTGTAGTGTAGGGGGTCGTGTTTTAGGGTTTAGGGTCATGCAGTGGTGTTTGGGTAGTGTAGGGGGTCGTGCTGGGGGTAGTGTTTGGGTTTAGGGTAGTGCAGTTGTGTTTGGGTAGTGTAGGGGGTCGTGCTGGGGGTAGTGTTTTAGGGTTTAAGGCAGTGCAGTGGTGTTTGTGTAGTGAAGGGGTCGTGCTGGGGATAGTGTTTTAGGGTTTAGGGTAGTGCAGTGGTGTTTGTGTAGTGTAGGGGGTTGTGCTGTGGGTAGATTTAGGGTTTAGGGTAGTGCAGTGGTGTTTGGGTAGTGTAGGGAGTCGTGCTGGTGGTAGTGTTTTAGGGTTTAGGGTAGTGCAGTTATGTTTGGGTAGTGTAGGGTGTCGTGCTGGGGGTAGTGTTTTAGGGTTTAGGGCAGTGCAGTGGTGTTTGGGTAGTGGAGGGGTAGTGTTTTAGGGTTTAGGGTAGTGCGCCCAACCAGCCACAATATCCGTGGACAAAGGGGATCCTGACTCTTTGGAACGCTCCGTCAATTGAATAATTTGGGTCAAGGGCCCTACCGCGTCCAAGACCTATCAATTCCTTTCTTGGGATCCCTCATATACTTGGAGAAAAAGGTACATAGTTTCTCATCAATTTCAGGCGTGTGTGCCACCTTCCCCTTCAGTGAGGGCCTGGGGCATTCTCCCTCATCCTATTCCTGACCTCCCTTTCAAGGGGTTGATGGATTTTCCCCACCACATACTCTGCCACTTTGGCGTCAGGTGTCCACTCCGCCGACCTAGGATGGTAAATTTGGGTAGGCTCGAACATGTCCGAGTGGACCCCGTCCCCAACCGGGGACTGAGAGGAGTGGGACTCTGGACGCCAGGGACGCCCCGAGTCCTTATCCTCATCGGAGGAGAAATCGTCCTCCGATACACCCTCTCCCTCTAAGGGAAACCCGCCGTCGGGGTCTACAATAGTGGTGACAGTGTCGCAAATTTCTCTGGGCGCCTCCTCCTCTCGGCAGGGTGCATGTTTTAGCGTTCGCGCACTCTTGAGGAAGGTCTCCGTAAGTTTATCAAATCCTTCCAAGTGCCCCGCGTTATGCTTAACGGCCCTTTTATTCCCCATCTGGGAGCTACTGGGACCCGCCACCACCAGATCTGGGTCACTGAACACCCCAGGGATGCTTTTCGCCAGCTTATCAACCTGATCCCTAAGAGGAGCCAGCGCCTAGAAATAGCCAGAGAGGGCTTGGTCCACTGCTGGAGGGAGAAGTTGGGGGCCATTCCTCCTCCACTTCCTGGTAGGAGGAGTAAAAATGGTCTTCTGGAGAAGACATGATAGAGGGTGTGAGCACAGAACAAATGCCGTTAAAATCCTTAAGGCAGCCCCCTCGCCGGTGCTCCAACAGCTGGGCTTTCCCAAAGCTGTTATAACAATAGACTGAGGCGCAATACCAATTACCACCACCAGTTGGCGCTGGTCACTAACGTGGCCGTGTGGGGAAATCACTGCGTAGCGGTGTCAAAATTAGGCGAGGTTGGTCGGGAATCAAGCGGACACTAAAGGAGTGACCGGATTCCCAAACGCGTAAAGACCAGCGGGAGCGCCGACGGAGCTGCCTCGCTCGGACCAGACGCGCCTGACAGGATCTCACCGCGCGCAGAGCACACAGCGGGAGAAACTGCGAGGGGGAGAACGCGCTCGGGCAAGAGCCTGCTGCGCAGGGAATATGAAACAATACCAAGGCAATAATGCTAATAACGTGCACAAGAAACCGCTATACAAACAGCAACAACGTCAGATTAAGCCAAGAATGTAAGAAATGCACTTAACTGACGAGCAGTGAAGAAAGAGGAAGCGGAAGGCACGTCACAATATTATATACGATGGACTGTGATATGATTGGACTATAGTTGCCTTGGAGACTACCTCCCTAATGGTTCATGGGTTGGGTAGTCTTTTGTTTAATGATTGTTGTGTTACGTTTTCTTTGAACTGCTATGCAAATTAAGTGAGGAAAGATATGCATAATCCTCGCCTCCGTCCTGCCATAGAATTCATTAAACTTTATTTGATCTGATTTAGAAACATAGATCATAAAAGTGTACATAAAAACAGTAAATCCTCTTTCCTAATACAATACAGTGAGAATTAATTAAAACCAGTAGGTAAAAACGGGTGTTACAAAGCCCGGTTCAGAGCAACTTCAGGTTAACAGAATCGTAAAGTTCAATGTTTCGCAAGATCAATCTCATGTACTTTGTGCAAAATACGCAATAAGGGGTCCAAGTAAGATGTAACGCTCCAATACCTGACCAGTTTGCACTATATAAAACTGCAGGAAAACTAAAAATAAAAAGTGTTTTGCACACTTCTGTCATTGGGCTATATGTGGGCTACATCTGGGTGATATTTGTGCTACATTTGGGCTCTTTTTTCTCTGGTGGCCATCTTGGGAGACTTATTTGTTATGAAGTTTCCTAATTTCGTCATTTACTGCAGTCTCCTCAGTAGGAAATGCTTTCAGTTTTTACTTTGATTCCATCAAGAAGGCATTCAGATGTGTCACACATTTGCCATAAATTCAGAATGTTAGCACTCTAGTTGTTCATTAGATCACTGTAGTAAAGCTGCTGCTCACCAGGGAGTTAACTGGAAGTCTACTGCTGGTATTGAAAGTGATTGTTTCAGTCTGCATGTCAGAATTTTCTAATGAAATAGAAGAGGATTTGAGATCTCACTTAAAACATGCCCTAAATTTTCTTTCTGCAGCACTAACCATAATTTCTATGACAAAATGAACCCCCTCATTTTGTTCCTTTTTAAATTAAATGTTTTAAGAGTTACCAGTTTATTCCAATCAAGATGGCTTCAGGTGTGCCATAATTTTGTCATAAGTAAGACTGTTAGCGCTCTAGTTGTTCTTTAGAACACTCTGGGAAGCTGCAGTAGAACACAAAGGCATCAACTGACAGGCTGCTCCTGTTGAAATATAACAGGAAGATATTTGAGATCACACTTGAAACATGTCCTAATTTTTCTTTCTACAGCACTAACCATAATCTCTATGACAAAATGAACCCCATCATTTTGTTCCTTTTAAATTAAATGTTTTAAGTGTTACCAGTTTATTCCAATCAAGATGGCTTCAGGTGTGCCATACTTTTGTCATAAGTAAGGCTGTTAGCACTCTAGTTGTTCTTTAGAACACTCTGGGAAGCTGCAGTAGAACACAAAGGCATCAACTGACAGGCTGCTCCTGTTGAAATGTAACAGGAAGATATTTGAGATCTCACTTAAAACATGTCCTAATTTTTCTTTCTAGAGCACTAACCATAATTTCTATGGCAAAATGAACCCCCTCATTTTGTTCCTTTTTAAATTAAATGTTTTAAGTGTTACCAGTTTATTCCAATCAAGATGGCTTCAGGTGTGCCATACTTTTGTTATAAGTAAGACTGTTAGCGCTCTAGTTGTTCTTTAGAACACTCTGGGAAGCTGCAGTAGAACACAAAGGTGTAATACACGCCATGGTTTAGAATAGTTGTCACACTACTAAGAATGTTATTACATTCTTATTCTATGTTTCCCCTTGAGTCTGCGTTCTGTTCCAAAGCAGTTAGATCCTGTCTTCTGCTTGGAAGAGTCCGCTCTCGCCGTTTCCCCTGTCTTCAAATAAAGATCCACAGTTTACTCACCACGTCTGGACCAAGTTATTTACCACATTTTGGCGACGATCCAGGATTCAAGGAACCCAGCGTGCACATCATCCCCTTCCATCCGACTTCAAAAGGAGCAGAGCGGAAACAAAGCAGGGTGAAAACGGAGCAAGGCGAGAGCGGACAGCACAGTGAGTAATAAATATCTTCCCAGCACCTAGCATGCGTTTGAGAAGCAGGCTGTAAGTGCAGCCGTGGAGATTGTGTCACGCGTATGACATCACAGTGGTTGGTTCGTGAGGCGCCTCACAGCGACTGGACTTGACTGCGGTTGCCTGCGAGAGGGGAGGTTAGGCGCAACCTAGAGCAAAAAGACTTGTCATCGGCGTGTCTGCGAGAGGGGAGGTCAGTCGAGGCAACCCGGAGTGACAGCGCCAGGCATCTGCGTGTCAGCAGCGGCCCACAGACTCTTTCCCGTTGTCTCCCAGCGGAGAGATCCTCCCTCTTCTCAGTCATCCTTGTTGTGATGACGTCTTAGAATTTACGCTTGCGCCAGCGCGTACTTAAAGGCACGTAACCAGCGTCTGTGTTGCTCTGGTTACCAGCGTGGTGCAACGTCACAGAAGCTCTTTTTTCCCCGCAGCGAAAGCACGCTCCAAGAGGCACGGCGTTTACTTCAGGGTTGTCCTGGTTACCAGCGCACAATAAAAGGCTGTTCTGAGTCAAGCAAAGCCTTCAATCTCACAACAACGTGTTTCCTTTACACAGGATCACATCCACGCTTCTCATGGCAAACTGGTACATTCACTTGGCAGCATGCCCATCAGCATTAAGGTATTTCAATTAACTGAGTGTTGTATACGTTACCTGCAGCGATATACACGCTAGTTGTATATCCCTTTTGACTAAGTTTTCTACAGCGATATACACGCTTTCAGTATATCGTCGTGTGATTTTGGTTACTTTAAAGCTACTCACACGCTGTTTTTTACTCTTTTTCTTTCCACCTTCTAGTCCTACACACTTGCTTATACTGAGTTATTCACACTCCATATTACTGTATTATACTATGGATCCATCTCAGTTTTCAGCCGTTTTACCTCCCATATTCCTAGCACAGCCTGGTCAACCTAGCATTCCGTGGGAGGACTGGATCCTCATGTTTGAGAACTATCTAGACGTACTAGAAGGGCAAGATGTTTCAGCAAAAAGAAAGAAAGCTCTTCTTTTGAGCACACTAGGCAAAGAGGGACAACGTGTTTTCCGTTTTCTCCCACAAGCTCTCCAAGCCAGTGGCCAACCCATCCCTGATGAATTCAAAGAAGCTGTGTGCAGACCAGAAGTCAGGTATTCCAAAGAGGAAAACTTAGTTATGAACAGGTACAAATTCTATACGCAACATCAAAAGACAGGTGAGTCCATTGATGACTTTGTCTCAAGATTAAGAGAGATGTCTATAAAGTGTAACTTTGGAGCGATGACAGATGAGCTGATTAGAGATCAACTCATCGTACAATGCAACAATAAAAAAATCCAGGAGCGGTTGTGGGCGGCAAAAAACCCCAATCTTAAAACTGCCATTGACTTAGCCAAAGTGGTCGAGCAATCCGAAGGATGCATGAAAGAATTGGAGAAAAGGAATCTCAATTCAGAGGTCAATGAAATCTCACCACAAGATCATCGCGGCACACGTCATGATGACGATGAACATAGTAACATTGCGGCCATCAAGAATAAGGCAAAGTTTGTAAAAAGACCCTACAACTCCAAGCCCACTGCAGTTGTGCACAAGCTTTCCAACAATAGAACATGTAGCAGGTGTGGCAGTAATGCACATGCTTCTGACTCTAAATTTTGTTTTGCTTCCAAGCAGGAATGTCTTAAGTGCGGTCGCATTGGTCACTATGCTCGTGTATGTAGGAGTAGGTTTAATCCCAGTGTTTCTACTGTACATGTTGTAGAGAACGATCCAGAATTCGATGGTGATAACATTTTAGTCATTGAGTCCAAGGATTCCCAAATTGATGATGACAAGAGGAAAAATAGTCCCAAAGCTATTTTCTCTATCGATGGTCATGATGTGTCTCTCATGGTCGATACTGGCTCAAAGTTTACAATCATTCCCAAGTGTCTCTTTAAAAATAAGTGGGATAAAAAAACACTTCTTCCCAAAGACATTTCTCCTGGTGGGTATCAGGGTGAATCAATTGACATACTTGGGTATTTTGAGGCTCATATTTCCTTTTCCCACAGGCACATTCAGGGTAAGGTATATGTTTCTGACCATGGTCCGGCAATCTTAGGGTGGGTACACCAATACGATTTACACATCATAGTTAATCCGAGGGCGCCCATGCAAGTCATGGTTGTTGAGGATGAGGGTCTGGACAGCATTCTTGAAGCGGCTCATGCGGTGTTTAGAGAAGAACTCGGACAACTTAAGGGCTATGCTCATCGAATCTTACTTAAGGAAAACTCAGTACCCGTCCAACATAAAGTTAGGCGCGTTCCCATCGTGGTTAAGGGCGAAGTTAAAAACCTCATCAAAGAAATGCTTGGTTCAGGTGTCATAGAGCCGGTAGAAGCTTCCCCTTGGATTTCTCCGGTCGTTATTACTAAAAAGGCGGATGGAAAATTGAGATTCTGTGTTGACTTACGCTCCTTGAACCAGTGTGTTATTGCTGATACATTTCCACTCCCAAACATCACAGAACTAGTCTCCACACTCAAGGGTGCCAAGGTTTTCTCTAAACTTGATCTTAAAAGCGCTTACCACCAGATTAGACTACATAGTGACTCCAAACAGCTCACGGCTTTCATAACTCCAGAGGGCACCTTTCAATTCACACGGTTACCCTTTGGACTTATTTCTGCTGCCAGCGTTTTCCAACGCATGGTCTTTGACATCTTCAAAGGGGTGGATAACACTATTTATTTCCAGGATGATATATTAGTCTATGGTCAGTCCGTTGAGGAACACAACGCCATCCTTAAAATTGTTTTAAATAACCTGAACAAATCAGGTCTCACACTCCGCAAAGATAAGTGTAAATTTTTAGTTGATCAAATTGATTATTTGGGCTACACCATTAGCGCCTCTGGAGTTCAACCAAAAGAGAACTTGTGCAGTGCTATAAGCTCAGCCCCTTCTCCAGTTGATAAAGATCAACTTCGCTCATTCACGGGTCTCATAGAATATTATTCAAAGTTTGTAAAAACTTTTCGGATAAAACTGTTTGTTTACGTTCACTCCTCAAGAAAGGTGTAAGTTTTCTGTGGTCCACTCAGCATCAAGAATGTTTCGACCAAATTAAGAAAGAAATTTGTGAGGCTAATGTTCTCTCCCCTTTTGATGTCAATCACAAATCCATCTTAACTGTAGATGCTAGCTCAACAGGCTTGGGAGCAACGTTATCCCAAATAGTTTCAGGTTGTGAGAAGACAGTAGCTTTTGCCAGCAGGACATTAACTGATTCAGAGAAAAACTATTCTGTCATTGAAAGGGAGGCACTTGCAGCAGCCTGGGCTGTGGAATATTTTAGGACATACTTGTGGGGCACTAGATTTCTTCTTAGAACTGATCACAAGCCACTGATAAAAGTATTGTCTCCTGGTGGTACTGGCAAAGGCTCTGCGAGACTTGTCATACTAGCAGCCAAGCTTCAATGCTTTCAATATCAAGTGGAACACATTCAGGGTTGGAGAAATATTCAAGCCGACTGCCTTTCCAGACTGTCTGTTGATTGGCGCTCTGTCTCTGATCCTGCGGTTGTGCATTATAACGATGACATTGCAGTTGCCACAATTGACGATGCAGTCTTTGTGGGTGAGGGTGTGTTCGATGCTAATGACTGGAAGCGTGAGATGCAAAGTGATCACACTTTACAAGAAGTAATCAATTTGTTAAAATCTAGTCCAAAAAGAGAGAGTTGTCTTCCGGTGTCTGTACGTCCCTATTCAAAAATCCTAGGCGAGTTGTCCATGTGTAGTGATAACATTTTAGTTAAGGGTGAAAAGTTTATCCCTCCTTTTGGTATCAGGAGTAAACTCTTGACCCTAGCACATGAAGGACATCTTGGTCAAAGTCTCACTCAACGACGCATCAAAAATCATTTCTGGTGGCCTGGTTTAGATGCCCAAGTGGTAGATTGGGTGGAAAATTGCTCTATTTGCAGGGAAGGAGAAAAAAGACTGAAAGTAGGTTGCAAATCTGATGATTCCCATATTGCCAATCCTGGCTTACCCTGGCACACGGTTTGCCTAGATTTTATCGGTCCCATGGGCGAATTACATGAGTCTGACAGGTTTGGCATTGTTGTGGTAGATGTTTTTTCAAAATGGCTGGTGGTAGAATTTACAAATGACATTACCACTGAGAGCACTATAAAATTTTTAGGTAAACTGTTTAGAGATGAGGGAATACCCTCGATTCTCATTACAGATAATGGCACACAATTAGTTTCCAACGATATGCAAACATTCTTAAAAAGTTGTGGAGTATCTCATCATCGCACTTCTCTATACAACCCACAAGGAAATGGTTTGTGTGAGAGGTTCAACAAAGTGGTTAAAGGTATCATTCAAATGGCCTCGGCCAGTGGTTGTATTGTACGAAAGTTGGTTGATGAAATGCTGTGGGCTTATCGATCCACTCCACATGTTCAGGATGGAAAGTCCCCCTTTGAGTTGATGAGGGGCAGGTCCCCTGGAACAAAATTGGTTCCTTCTTGGATGAAACTGTTAGTCACCTCACATGATGTAAAATTGGCACCACAAGAACCCATGAATAGAGTATGTCGTTTCAGCATTGGCGATCAGGTTAAGATCAAAACAGGCAGAATAGGGAGAGGCCTCTCTAAATTCAAGGGGCCATTTACGGTGAAAAAAGTTCTTAATCACTGCGTTATCTTGAATAATGGTGAGTGTTGGAATTTTCGCAGGGTGGCTATGTATCAGAAATGTAATGGTCGGCTAGTACAGAACAAACATGATGGAGCTGCCAACAATAGTGGATATGTGTTGGCCCAGGATCCTAGAGTTCACTCTCAACCGAGTGTTTCAGGTAATACTGTGGGCGGAGGTGATTCTCTCATTCCTGCAGGTTCGAACCAATCTACCATACCTGGTTTGGAGAGTACGGCTTCCTCTCGTCCTCTTAGGTGCCGCAATCCTCCTGTGTATCTCAAGGATTTTATATATTAAGAAATGTTAATGTGCTTTCTTTACTGTTAAGTTTTTTTTCTCTTCTTTATTCTTTTCAGATGTATCATTTTTTTGTTTGGAAAGGAAGAAGATGTGTAATACACGCCATGGTTTAGAATAGTTGTCACACTACTAAGAATGTTATTACATTCTCATTCTATGTTTCCCCTTGAGTCTGCGTTCTGTTCCAAAGCAGTTAGATCCTGTCTTCTGCTTGGAAGAGTCCGCTCTCGCCGTTTCCCCTATCTTCAAATAAAGATCCACAGTTTACTCACCACGTCTGGACCAAGTTATTTACCACAAAAGGCATCAACTGACAGGCTGCTCCTGTTGAAATGTAACAGGAAGATATTTGAGATCACACTTGAAACATGTCCTAATTTTTCTTTCTACAGCACTAACCATAATTTCTATGACAAAATGAACCCCTTCATTTTGTTCCTTTTTAAATTAAATGTTTTAAGTGTTACCAGTTTATTCCAATCAAGATGGCTTCAGGTGTGCCATACTTTTGTCATAAGTAAGGCTGTTAGCACTCTAGTTGTTCTTTAGAACACTCTGGGAAGCTGCAGTAGAACACAAAGGAATCAACTGACAGTCTCTGCCCTTGTTGGATGTACATGTTTTACTGAGAATGTCAGACTTCATTCTCACATGACTGAGAAAGATAATGTGAATTTACAGAAAATATGCTCTCATTTTAGCTTCTGGAGCACCTTCCAAAACTGTATGGGACAAGCATGTGAAAATAGTTTTCTCTCAAACATGATTCATGATATCCCAGCAGAAGGTTTTTCACATGGTAAAATCACCTTAGAACACACCACAATTCCTGAAATTAGTATGGTACCATCAACAAATGAATTCTAATGTAACTAAAGTCTGTTATCACCCTTTATAGTTCTCCTTTTGGTAACCCTCAAAATCTTCGATTCACTACAATGCATTTCAATGGGGTACTATCATTTATATTGGTCCCAAGATGGCTGACAGCAATTCCAGGATGAAGTGCTGACAGCCAATCAGATCTCACGATGACATGTGTGGTTAGGCTCCGCCCAGATATCGATATGTTTTCTTTTTCAAATTTCTCAGGAACTACTGAATGGATTTACACCATTTAACAAAAAGGGTTCTTTCTGAACCAAGAACTACCTCTTTGCCAAATTTGGTGTAATTCCGTTCAGCAGTTCGGGCTGTAGCCGTGTCTAAAGTTTCGTATGGAAAATTGCATGGGGAAAACATGTTTTGGGACCCCCCTTTTTTCTCAGCCCCCGCTTGCCGAATCACCCCAAAACTTTCAGGATAGGAGCAGACCAGAGCGCCCCACAAGTTTTGAAAAGTTCACGAAGATTCATCAACCGGCGCCAAAGTTATTGGAAATAGAATGTTGTGAATTTCCTATGGAAAATAGGTCCTAACTGTAACTACCTACTGGCGACCGCCAGTAGGTAATGTGTGTGTGTGTATATATGTGAGTGTGTATATGTGTACATTTATGTGTGTGAATGCATATATTTTTATGTTTACTTACACCCAGTGATTGGGCAAGTGTTAATAAATTATGCTCCAAGCGGCATTTTTGAGGGCATTGTAGTTTAAAATGGACTGAGAAAGGAATTGTCTGAATAGACAGGTATTTAACTAGTCCTTAATTGTACATGGGTGTTTAGGCTGCATGTGAAGGATAATTTGATACAGAGTCTGAGGGCATTCACTAAGAAGTCTGACATGCTTTTTCTTTGTCACATTTATGGATTTCGAGCCAGGCTAAGACGTTTCTACATCTGGTTCTACGGGCCACCTAATGTGGATTTGTTGGTCTGATTGGCAGGCTACTTTAAAATGGTGGCCTTGAAGATGATGCATCAAGAAATATGTATACAAGCCAGCATTGGTGCGTTTTTGCATATAACAATGTCTGACCTTAATATACTGGTTTGAGACTAAAAGAGATCCCTCTTTCTCCTTTAATGCTTCCAAAAGGGTTCGATCAAAACATAGGAAAAATTCATTTTGGTGAGATAAATCTTCTCAATAAATAAGTTGTTCCATCAGGAATTTTGATTTCTTCAAGTCCAATCTAAACTAATCAGTTATGTGTGTTTCTTTACCAAGTTGTAAACATGGTACAGCCAACACTTTTTATCGTACAAGACTTTCTCAAGGCATGGATGAAATGTCATCTTAGTTAATTTGTGTCAGAAATTTGGTTTTTTGTTGAGGTGGGTGTGAACATCATAAATTCAGTTTGTACAATTGGTAGAACCATGATTCAAAGACTCAAATTTATTAGTAATATAAAATCCAATCTAATGGTCAAATCATATTTTAAGTTACTATTTTGAAAATGCCACTTCTAGAAAGTTGGCGTTTTCCTGCCTCAAGCCTCAAGTAGCCTTTTCAGAGTTAATCCCTGTCACCTGGCAGAGTGCTGGAGGCGTTAATGGCTCTCAGCAAAGGGAACAAAATGGCCTTGGCTGGGAGGAGATGTGACCTCCTTCTGACAGGATGGCCTAGGGCAGTGGCTCTTAAGCTTTTGACTTCTGTGGACCCCCACGTAATCTTTACTGGAATCCATGGACCACCCATTGAATCATTATTGGAATCCGGGGAGCCTCACTGAGTCAGGACTGTAGGCCAGTGATCCCTGTCTAAGCATATTCGATGATTTGAACCACTAAACAATACACAAAAAATACAGAAACAAGCATTCATCAAACAAATGCACAAATGATGAAGTATTTATTTTTATTCACACACACTTATAAAAAAATCAACATTTTAATAGGAAGGTTGGAGCTTTTCTAAATTTAATTTAGGCCACTCATTGTCCACACTATAATCTGTTTGATGCACTTGCAGTGCTCCCACAAATCAATTTGAGGATACTAACTTAATTTCTAGTCTCCAATTTCAAATTTCTTCACATTTACAGAATGTTTTAAAGTGTTTAATTTTACATTTTGCTTCTTTACCTATAGACTTTATTAATTTGTTAATATTATTTAATTTTGTAAGCAGTCGCAGATGCCAGGAGGTTCCCAGATTACAGGTTAAGAACCACTGGCCTAGGGGATGCGCCCACCAACTGCACAAGCTTCAAAGGGACATCCCCTGTCCAAGCAGTTGTAACTCATGCCTAGCCTGACCCTGGTTTTGTCCAAATGGTAAGAGTGGCACCAATTCCATTGGAGGCAAAACTAGGCCTGGGCGGAGTTCGCGGAGTTGCGCTACGCGGAACCCTGCAAAGTGCCAGAGAAACTCCACTACGCTATGTGGCGTTGTGTGAGCGGGCAAGTCTGATACGTCGTGCTGTTCGTGCTAGGAAGGGTTGTCCTAGGATCTTTTTCCCTAGTGGACAGGGAGTTTCCCTCACCTATGAGCCAGCTCCTGGCATACAAGTGACACCCCTGGATACGTTCCTCAGAACACCTGTGGACCTGTGGAAGATAGAAGAAAGACTGCACTTGCTGTTGAACCTTTCCAGAGAGACCCTGGGCCTGCTCCCTACTTGAACCTAGGACTGCTCGGGCTAGTCGGGTAGCTGCCTGTTAAGCCCATGGAACACAAAATCTGCAAGAAGCACAATACTCTACTGATTGCAAGATTGGATATTTAGAAACTTCTTCTGCACTTTTCACAAAAAGTACCATAAGCTACCACTAGATTGCCATCTCCATCGACGGGGACCTGCCGGTCAGATTCAACTTTCTGGTTTGCCTCGTAGAAAGGATCCTGACTTCCAGAAAAGTTTTAAAGTCTGAACGTAGAAGACTTTACCGGATTCAACATCTAGCAAGACCCCACCAATGACAATGCCTTCCTAGGCCTGATCTTCAGACTTTGCACATGTGGAGTTTTCCTGCCTTCAATGTGGAGGGTCCCATCGAGGTCCTCCACAGAAGCCTGCCACTGTTGACAAGTTCTTCTTCAGATCCAGCCTACACCCGACCCGCCAACGATCTCGTCATCGAATATTTTCTCCAAGAAAAAGATCAAATCAGAAGGTAAACGTTCCATGGGGCCGAACCTGGTCCCTGCATCTGACACGCGCTCCAAAATGTTCTGCCTTAACCTTTGACTTTGACCGGGTCTAGTATGCCCAGATACCCGTGGTTGCCTCTTTGCACTTTTTGGCACTAGAAACATCTAAAACTTTGAAAAATTGTTGTATTCCTCCTAGGGTGTCCATACACGGGCTTTCCTGTATCATGTCCTTATATAGGCACAATTCGCCCTGCCCTTATATAGGCATAAAATCCCAGTCCTTATTTAGGCATTAAACCGTGCACTCCAAATACAGGCATGGTCTCCGACATCCGTCCACCCTAACATCACAACGAGTTCTTGAAGAACAGACTCTTAGGCTTCGGGAGTTTCCCTAGCATAGGACTATTGATTTCTTCAAGGACTCATCTATTATGCATGAACCGTTATACCTTAGGGGTTCATTCATGACGTCTTCCGCTGTCCGATTCACGTCAATGCTAACATTGTGAGGTACCTCTCAGGTATAAATATACCTTCCCAGCCCTTGTAAACTAGAGGAGACCTCGACTTCAGAGGAGCCCGTTTCCCGGCCTGACGCACTGAGAAGACGCTGTCATCCCTGCACGCAGAGAATCCAGCTTCCAGTGATCCGACTTCCCTTGCAGGGTGTTGGAGTTCGAATCTGGCAAGAGATTCCCACCTCTCTCATTTCTAAGGTATGGAGCTGACTAGAACCTAGAGGGACTCTCTGGCATACTAGGCATACTAGACTTAACATACTCTTAGTATACCATAGTAAGGAATACTTCACCTACTACATACCTCTCCCTACACCTAGGTTAGGTTAGGTACATTGGGGTAGAACTAGCTTAGCAACGCATCGTATGAGTACTCGCATTTTTAGTCTGTGTTATTTATGTAAATGAATATCTGCTAAAGATAATGCTATCGCAGTATTATTTATTTCTACTGCTTACGCTGTACATTATTTATCTCGCATACTGTCTTGTGATCATAACAGCACATTTTACTTACACGAGAAACAAGACTGTTCAATAAATCTTTTATTGAAACGCCCGTCTATTTTTTCTGTGTAACTTTGAGGAAAACTAAGTATGCACGATTGAGCTGAGTGAAATAGTTTTCTATTGTTTCCACGACTCTGGGACACGTTCTGATTCTAAAGGGAAACAAAGTTGTCATGTTTTGCGGATGCCAGAAACTACACCCTTCTTGTTATCCAAGGAGTTTCTAGTGGCCTCTGAGCTAGCTGGCACAAGTAATTAAGTTTAATATACTCGATAGGGACATACTGACCTTAGTCCTATGTCAAACCTAAAGGGGATATTATTCCAATGTGCAGAGCCTATTAGGGAAATAGGAGCTACACTACATGGCGCCCAATGTTTGGTAAGGCGGTAATTTAACGCTAGATACTGAGTAACTCATCCGTGCTTTTTCTCTCAGAGACCCATACCCATATACTCCAAAAGACGTCTGGAGTGGGCAGGGTTAAGTATCCACCACAGCTACATAGGGAAACACCCTATATATTAGCTGTTTGGTTTGCTCAACGTTGAAGGATACAGTGTTCCAAAATATTGTGCACCTTATCTTTGTTTCCTTGAAACTTGTTCTACATTTTTACAAAGAACAAGATGCCTGGCTCCGACACTGAAACCGGAAACGGTGGAGCTGCGGAACTGCCAGCAGCAACAGCTTATAATATGACAGGTTTTATTGAAACCGAGGAGGGTGTTATAGACATCCCTCAAAACTTAAGAAGAGCCATCACTCTAAAACTTATAAAACACGGTCTGCCACCAAGAGGTGGTAGAGCAGTTTTCGTGATAGAGGCACACGAATCCTTTCAGACAGAGGTATTCTATTCATGGGTAATATTTCCTGAATCCAATCCAGTAACAAACATGTTTCACTTCTACAAAGAAGATGATCCACCAGAGGAATACATTCCTTTCGAGGATATAGAAATTCCATTAACATACCAAGAGCATCAGCTCTGGTTTAAAGGTGCCCTAAAACATCACAGAAACATTACCAGGCTCGGTCCACTGGGTAGACCAGGAGCAACATGGCCGATTTTAGCCGGCTATACACCTCATCCCGACATTGAAGAAATGTCAGACGAGGAACTACTTGTTCAACTACAAGAAATAATAAAAATCTACAGACAACTGGTCCAATATGTCATGCAGACTTTCACAGTCCAGCAACCACTGACACTTCCAAATCCAACTCCCCAACAGGGGAATACACTAAAAATTACACCACAGACTCGCTACGCAGTCATGGGTAAAATGCCCACAAAACGCGAGCAAATTCCATTCTGGATAGCTCAAAAAATTACTCAAATCAAAGCAGTATTTCCAAATACTAGCCCGTATGAGAAACACAGAATCCTAACAATCAGTTTACTGATGGGGATCACACCACAACTGGAAGACTGCACCACCTGGGACTCAGTCTTTGCTGCCATCTATACTAACACACATGGTATTCCGTCAATTGCGGTAATCCCAGATGTCCTGAAACAAATTCAAAGCGAATACGGGGCAGAGCCTGCTCTAAATTTAGGTATGAAATTACTGAAAAATTTCGACCAGGTCTCAACAATAATATTATCTAATATTAAAGGGAGGCAGCAGCAGTGGCGATCCTACAAAAATTAAGGGAATTCGATGTTACAGAACATCAAACTGAACTACCCAGAATAATTGAACAATCCTATGCAGAATTAGGCAGAGATAGTTTGGGTAGAAGACCAGTGAAGCTGAAACTATCTGAAAGTCCTGAGAAGGACTCTATTAAACAAACTCCTACCTCTTCTAAAAAGAAGTGGGAGACTAATAAACAAAATTCAAACGAGAAACGTTCTCAATCCCGAGGTAGGTCTCCTCAAAAGGAGCCCTCTGAAAGGAGGTATAACCTCAGGAATAGGGATAATTTGAGAAAACTTGACAGGTATCAAGATACTGATACACGTTCCTCTCGTCCCTTTCAGATCTCATCACAGACTTCGGAAAGAAGAGGACGATCAGAACATAGAGAAGAACGCGTGAAATCCAAAGAAGAAAAACACGCTCCAAAAAACAAAACACAACCTCAATTCTCCAAAGAGAAAGTAGCAGGTCTGAAGATCAGACATGCCGAGAATACTGAGAACACAACTCAAGAACGGAGAATGGGCTCAGACAATGCTGGACAGTGCAGCAGAAGTCACAATAGCTCGCCAGAACCTGAAGGAACTTCTGGAGATAGTGGACTTGAATGAGTACATTACAGTTGAAACTGTAGACACCAGGGTTAGTACTCCACAAACGTTATATGAAATAACACTCCGGATGGAGGAAGACATACCCAGACAGGTGAAAGCACTTTTTTGGGAAAGACTATCAAGGGGCTATGACATACTTCTAGCAGAAAAAGACTGGCCACCACAATTTGTCAGGGAGTGCCCACATGGCGAGGACATTATTATGCCTGCCTTCTCCAACCATATTCCAATTCACCTAAAATATACATATGCCAGGAAATGGGCAGTAGCCCAGGCCCCAGCATTATATAAAAATCATGTAGGATGGGATGAGGACTCACCTCACCATAAAATACATCTGAAACATGAACCAACTGCACAAAGGCAGTATCCAATAAAGCAAGAAGCTAAAAAACAGGTCAGGGAGATCTTAGATCAACTTGAATACCAAGGGGTGATTGAAACATGCACCTCCACAATGAACAATATTTTGTTTCCTGTCTCCAAACCAGACAATACATATCGTCTAGTTTTGGATTACAGACACTTAAACACTTGTTCTAAAACTTTTGCAGTGCAAAATGCACATAGCACAGCATTAATGAATAACATTGTGCAAAAAAAATATAAAACCACATTAGATATCTCAAATGGTTTCTTTTGTCAAAACATAGCACCTGAAAGCAGGTACTTAGCAGCTTTCTCCATAATGGGGACCCAGCGTCACTTTTGTCGACTCCCACAAGGGTTCAAGAACAGCCTAGGTTTATTCTCAGTGAGGGTAAGGGAGTTACTACAAATTTATGACAATGAGGCATTGTCCTATGTCGATGACATCTATCTGACAGACGATGACCTGGACAAACACTTGAACAGGGTGAGCACCATTATACTGGGCTTCGTCTCTGAGGGCTATAAGTTCAACTTTAAAAAGTCTCGAATTGCCCATCTCAATGTCCTATTTCTAGGATATGAGCTTTCAAGTGAAGGCAAGAGCTTGGCAGCTAACTTTCTAGAGAAATGTGCGCTGCTCCAACCTCCAAAAACGCTAAAAAACTTACAATCCATTCTGGGTTTCCTAAACTTTTGCAGAACATACATTCTAAATTACGCAGAAAAGGTTAAACCTCTCTACGCATTAATCAAACCTGATTTTTCAATCAAAAATTGGACAAACAAACACACAGAAATCTTGTGTTCACTCCAGGCTAATATGTTAGCAACAAATCACTTACAAACACGCGTAAGTCAACGCAATTTGGTGATCCGAATAATTTCGGGTCAATGCGGATTCACCTACTTAACCTTCAAAGAGGGTGAGAAAATACCAATTGCATACAAATCTCATTGTACACACAAGCGGAAATGCGCTTCAGTTCAACTGAAAAAATTCTAACAGCAGTTCAAACCGCTGTAGCAAAAGAAAGAGCCATAGCCCAAGGGAAACGCATTATTGTCGTAACCCCAGTACCAGCTTTAGAAGCGGTCACAAAAGCAAGCATTCCAAATGCTAAAGCACTACATCCAAGATGGATACAATGGGTTAATTCTCTTGCTGCAACAGATGTTGAATATGTTTTTGATCCAGATTTAAAAACACAAGCATTCCTGCAATATGAACAAGAATGTCCTCTGCCCTCTGAGATTCTGCCTCTCGATCAGTACGAATTCATAATTTACACTGACGGATCCGCACAACCCGCAACAGGGAGTAAGCAAGCTTACAGTGCAGCGTGTGCTATCGTTAAAGGTCGCATGCAATATGGCATCTTCAGACCTATGGTCACAAAAACCCAGTCTCTAGGAGATTGTACAGCTCAGCGAGCTGAACTACAAGCATTCAAACTGGCACTTGAAAGTACAGATCGAGAATTCCCCACACTGATAGTGTGCGATTCCTTTTACTGTGTTCAGTCGTATAATGAATTTATACAAAACTGGCTTGAAAATGGTTTCAAAGATGCGAAAGGTGGCACAATAAAGCACAAAATGCTTTGGGAACAAGTAGTTCAGTTGAAAAACGAACTACCAAAGGCTCACGTGATCCACACACTGAGTCATCAACGTGATGGCGTTCACGTTGCAGGGAATTCATTGGCTGATGAAGCCACAAAGGGGGCTGTTCAGACGGCTTCCGTAGCTGCGATCACTCGTTCAAAAACAAAAATAGACGGGGAGATAATGTTGGCTGTCAATGCTTTAAGCAAGGGCAGCAGTGCAGCGTTACCAAAAAGTTTCCACTCAAGTACTCTTATGTAATTGATGCGAACAACGTTCCTTTTGCTCGAATCCCTGGAGTGGGGGATAGGGTAATTCCAAACATGGAACGAAGAGCAGCTTTGATTTATGAGGCACATTTGGGGGAGGGTCTGTCACATCAAGGGATCTCTAAAACAATTTTGACATTAAAAGAGATGTACTGGTGGCCTGGGATGAATACAGAAATCCACAACTTCATCAATAACTGCATAGACTGTAAATTACAGCGAGAAAGCCACCAGACACCATGCTACAAATGTAGCTGCCCAGTACAGACACCACTGTTAGACAGCATTAGACTATCTAGGCGCATGCGTCCTTCTGGACAAATGCAATCCCACAAACACTGAATCAAGGTTCCTATGGATATGGCCTCAGCGCTCGGTTGATGCTCGAACTGTTATAAAATATTTGCGAGTCTTTATCGGCACATACGCAATAGGCACGCTACATTCTGACCAGGGCCCTGCGTTTAGCTCTCGGGCTTACAAAGAAGCCATGGCCAGTCTGGGCGTTGCATTGCGGTACTCCTCTCCATTCCATCCTGAGGGGAATTCGGTTGTGGAAAGGAAAAACCGGGACATAAAGCAGTCTATAGCAGCTAGGGTATTAGGTTCGGGTGATGGGTGGGTCAAACATCTTTATGGGGTCCAACGCTCATTGAACAACCTGCCAAGAAGTTCTCTAGGGGGGGTCACTCCATATGAGGTCCTATTTGGGACAAGAATGTGGGTACCAGATCTCAATGACGTAGGCACAGTGGTGGAGAATAAAACGTTTGATATCAAAGATCGTTTGGCTGTTTTACAGGAACTGAATGAGTTAAGAACGAAACAAAGCAACGTATTCCTACAGCCAACCACCACTGGGGAAAAATCGGCGGTCCCAGCAAGGCCTGTCTGGATTCCAAAAGTTGGGGATCTAGTCAGAGAAAAGATTGCGGACAAGAAGGAATTTGGACCTTCTTACAGACAACCAGTACCTGTCCTAGCAGTTCAAGGAACAAGAACAGTACTCCTGCCGCCCCTTGCTGGAAGAAAGGAGAAAAGATTTGTGTCCATCGACCTCATCAAACCACAGTATGTGGCCAATACTAAATAGTAGGCCTCGTGGACTCCGACCTAGTAGCAGACGCACTCCTCTCGCTACTATCCAAGAGGTTCAGACTGAAAGACTGATAACAATTGAGAATTCAGCTGTAACAGATGAAGGACTAAGCAACAATGCAATGGAACTCATTCCTCTTGAAAATCAAGTAACAGTTCATCCAAATACACCAGTCTACACCAATGTAGCGAGTGATCAACTGGTTCCAAGGATTTCTACAAATCCTGATGCAATTCCAACAATTGACAGAACTGCTTCTGGCTATTTCATTAACTTTGATACGTTCTCAGAAGATCCGAGTGAACCTGAAACGACGCCAGCATCATTGAAATTCAAGCAGCAAGTACAAGACTTTCTTCACTTTCTGAAAAAGACTTATTTGGTTTCTCCATGGATTGAACTCTGGATTACATCTGGACTTTTTGTTTTCCTGCTCTGGCTAGCTTTGGTTACAACTGTGAGCGTGCTTATAAGTGGCAGATACATCCAAGTGAATACTGAAGGAAAAGACGTGAACGTACTTTTGAAACCTCATAAATCTTCCCATCGTGAAGCAAGAGTCTTGTCATCATTGAACATCACAGCTGTTCCTATACAGGATGGTATAGTGTGGGACAAAACAGATTTTGATATCTTCGGCCCGACGGAACAAATGAACATTCCACATTTGTTTAAAATTTCACTAAGTGATCTAATTTCGTCCAGTACCTACTCTGATGATTGGGACTTTGAGACTGTTAACGACATAATGTTTGACGTAAAAAAATCTGCTGCATTTTCTAAAAATGAATATTTAGAGGGTTCATCAGACTATGAACAACTGTATTGTTATAACCACTATGGTCATCATTTTTGCATAAATCTGCATACCCTAGAAATGTGTTTATGTTTAACCAATGGGAGCATTGTCCTACACCACCACAAGGTAGTTCAAAAACATTTGCTAACAAGTTTCCATATTTTTCAGGTTACAATACATCTGATCCAGAAACGTTTTACTATAAAAATGTAAACAAAACAGGACTGAAAATTATGTTAACAAATACGAAACAGATTTACTCTGCAATATTTATTGCCCAACTGTCTAGACAGGGTTTCGACTTATGGAAAGACACAATAGACACAAAAACTGTGTGGGGTACTAAAGATTGGCAAGTGCAGGGGATAGAAGCGTTATTTAGAGCCTGTATCATCCCTGAACAAATAATGTTTTTGAATGAAACTGTCCAACAAACATCTTGTCTTGGACTAGCCAAGATCAAAGAGATGAAAACACCTTCTGTACCAACACCTGCCAGTGATAATAATACACAGGCAGCGGTGACAGTTGACAATATACTACAACTCAACAGATCTAATCCTGAATGGAAAAAATGGTTGATCTGACCCACAGACACGAACAACTGTCAGGAAAGATTCCTGAATAAAACTCAGGGCTTTACTATTCATAGGCCAGACCCAAGATACGTCCAAAGACAGCATCCGGGGGTAGTAACAACATACAGTGTAGGTAAATTATGCCTCGATTGGCTTCAGAAATCTACACTACAGGATGTGAAACAACACTTATCCTTACTTAAAGAAGACGCAGACCTTAGGGAATTCTTGCTTGGTCCAAGAAAACCGCGTCAAAAACGTTTCATATATGCCGACATTTACGCTGCTTATAATGAAGCATGGAAAGTGTCAAAGATGGAGGCCGCAGAACGAATACGTGAACTTGATCGTATTAATTTAGAGAAAACCCTCTCTGTGGTCGACAATGGGTTAACAACTTTGTCCTCCAGAATATATTAATTGGATGGCATTGTATCCTCTGCTATCGACATACTAGAACAAGATTTGGCGATGTTACAGCAAGGCCAATCTCAATTACGTTCTATTGTGTTATTAAGCTAGACACTGCAAAACTTTGCGAGCGGGCTATGTGCCTTGGCGTTTCATAAACACATCGGCTCTGTTTGCAGAATAAAATCTAACTGATAAACAGATCGAACTGGCACAAAGAGGAGCAAAGTATACAGAGCTGAGCATTGAAAAACTGGAAAAGTTACCATTCACAGTGGCAGAAAAACAAGCCACAGAATGGCTTATTCATGGCAAAATCACATTACCTGTGACTACTTTTCAGTTTCAGTATTGCCTCAGACAAATGCAAGCAGGCAAATATGAAAGGTTGGGTAAGGAATACATTAAGACATCTTGGGATTTACCGTATACATATAGATGTTGGAGTGGGGACCCTGAAGTGTTTTTGAGCGGTACACACTGTAAACGTGCACTGAGCGGTTCGCTTATATGTCAGGACATTTCTTTACACGGGGCTTGTAATGGTTCTGTGGCAAATTTGTCTTGCCATCAGCAGGGCACACCAGCTGCTGTGATTAATCCAACGTTTGGACAACTTTCTAATGGGAGTTACCTCATGTTGAATGATCAGAGTTGGTGCGGCATGTTGCCAGGCATCCCATATCTAGTAACGGTTAACTCCAGGGTCACTTGCTGTATGCAAGTATTGTTTGCCCCAATAGACACAGTCAGGGAGTCGCGTTTGTGGCCTTCGCTGAACGTCTCTTTTATAAGATTTGATACTTTGAGCAGAATAAAAGCCATGCTTTTACAGCAAACAGTGCCTTTGACCTCGGCCAAAGAAACCTATGATCTACAAGTAGCAAGGACTTTGGCTGAGATACAGACTTTAATACGTACAAACTGCCCTATACATTTCGTGGAAATGATAGGACGTATCTTTAACATGTCTGATACAAGCGGAATTGTACATGTATTTAAGAGCATCTGTTCCGGTCTGTTAGCACCTTTCCAGGCAATACTCGGAATCATCCCGAACTTTGCACATTCGGTGTTTGGTGGCATACCATTAATTCTAGCACTTGTTGCCGGAATTCTATTTCTCTTCCTGCTATTACGCTATGGCCAGCCTATTCGCAGACATCACTCCGAGAGAAATGGAGAAAGCTCTCCTTGAACGAAAGTGCCGTGAGCGAATAGTACAGCTTTGGGCATGACTCGTCTCACGGGACCTTAATACCACGTGGTTCCTGTCATTCAGACCAATCTGGCAAGATTGCATCTTACCTGTTCTACGATGCCTGCTATGCAGTGAAGAATGCGTGTTGGACACCTGTCTAACATTTCCATCAGCGACGGCAACGGATGTCGATACTCTGCTGGTCCCGATATCGGCCCATGCTCTGTGTTGTCCCCAGAGGCTGCCAATCCTGATGTCAGCATTCATTGAGATCTCACAGACGCATCCGGCTGCTGCTGAGGTACGAGAAAGATCTACAGGCACACAGGTAACAACTAGGCCTGGGCGGAAAACTACGCTACGCTCGCGTAGTTTGCGAAGTTTGCGCTACTTCGCACAACGCGAATTGCACGACACGCGTAGCGTAGCGTAGTGCAGCGGTCATTTTTTGCTTGCTCGCGGTCCTCAACGTCAAGTTGGCAACCGCGAGCAAGCAAAATGACATCCCGGCGAGACTTTTTCCTCGTTCGCGATCAGCAACACAAGTTGCCGATCGCGAGCGTGGAAAATAAACCTCCCGGCGAGATTCTCAATGCGGGGAGGTCAGGTTTCTCATTGCGAGTGGTCGCGTATGCTCGCGACCGCTCGCGATGAGAAACTACCAGTCCGCGTTGAGAAAGCTGCCGCTCGAGTAAAAATCTACTCGAGCGGCAGGAAAAGACAGCTCGCACTGTGCAAGATGCCGTTTTCAATGATTGCACAGTGCGGACAAGCATCCGGCACTGTGTAATCATTGCGAACACGCACTACGCAGTTCGCGTAGTGCTACGCGAAGCTCGCGTAGTGCGAACTTCACTTTGCGTAGCTTCGCAAGCGATACTTCGCGAACTACGCCCAGGGTTAGTAACAACGGACGCGAACTTTGCTGCGGCAACCTATGCTGAAAGCGATGCTTCACATCTCTGTGCAATTAATCTACTACACGAGGTGTTCCAACTGACACCAACTTCAGTGGACAATGTTTTGTCTATGGAAATAGATGATCTCATGTTTACACCAGACCCGTAAACTGACTCTGATTCAGCCCACAGTGTTCAAGAGATGCAGTAACAATTTGGCCTTCATACTTCAAAAACTTGGAACTCTTCCCAAAATTGAACTTTTTTTTTGTTGTTTTTCCATTTTTCGAACTGAAATGGCACTTCAATCTGCTTAAAGTAGAACTGGCCTTATAGTACAGACTTCGCGGTACTTCCACAGACATCTTGTTTATCTAAAAAGTCCATTTATTTTCATGACATGAAATGACTGATTTTTTAACAACTTATCGATCATTTTCTGTCAAATGTAAATATTACTGCTAATTTCATTCATATTGTATTTTATTTTAAATATATGCCTGAAATGAAAAGCGATGCTTCAAATGTACAGTACCTTTTGCATTCTAATAGGTTTTTAAATGCCTTTTAAATGGTTTTATGAAATATTTTAGCAATATGCGGTACTCCATTTAATGTTTAGCATTTTAAATGTTTAGCATTTTAGAATTATCGTACACACGAAAGTGGAGTGGGTGTTGTATTCCTCCTAGGGTGTCCATACACGGGCTTTCCTGTATCATGTCCTTATATAGGCACAATTCGCCCTGCCCTTATATAGGCATAAAATCCCAGTCCTTATTTAGGCATTAAACCGTGCACTCCAAATACAGGCATGGTCTCCGACATCCGTCCACCCTAACGTCACAACGAGTTCTTGAAGAACAGACCCTTAGGCTTCGGGAGTTTCCTAGCACAGGACTATTGAGTTCTTCAAGGACTCATCTATTATGCATGAACCGTTATACCTTAGGGGTTCATTCATGACGTCTTCCACTGTCCGATTCACGTCAATGCTAACATTGTGAGGTACCTCTCAGGTATAAATATAACTTCCCTAGCCCTTGTAAACTAGAGGAGACTTCAACTTCAGAGGAGCCCGTTTCCCGGCCTGACGCACTGAGAAGACGCTGTCATCCCTGCACGCAGAGAATCCAGCTTCCAGTGATCCGACTTCCCTTGCGGGGTGTTGGAGTTCGAATCTGGCAAGAGATTCCCACCTCTCTCATTTCTAAGGTATGGAGCTGACTAGAACCTAGAGGGACTCTTGGCATACTAGGCATACTAGACTTAACATACTCTTAGTATACCATAGTAAGGAATACTTCACCTACTACATACCTCTCCCTACACCTAGGTTAGGTTAGGTACATTGGGGTAGAACTAGCTTAGCAACGCATCGTATGAGTACTCGCATTTTTAGTCTGTGTTATTTATGTAAATGAATATCTGCTAAAGATAATGCTATCGCAGTATTATTTATTTCTACTGCTTACGCTGTACATTATTTATCTCGCATACTGTCTTGTGATCATAACAGCACATTTTACTTACACGAGAAACAAGACTGTTCAATAAATCTTTTATTGAAACGCCCGTCTATTCTTTCTGTGTAACTTTGAGGAAAACTAAGTATGCACTATTGAGCTGAGTGAAATAGTTATCTATTGTTTCCACGACTCTGGGACACGTTCTGATTCTAAAGGGAAACAAAGTTGTCATGTTTTGCGGCTGCCAGAAACTACTCCCTTCTTGTTATCCAAGGAGTTTCTAGTGGCATCTGAGCTAGCTGGCACAAGTAATTAAGTTTAATATACTCGATAGGGACATACTGACCTTAGTCCTATGTCAAACCTATAGGGGATATTATTCCAATGCGCAGAGCCTATTAGGGAAATAGGAGCTACACTACAAAATCATATCTCCGGTACCCTACATCCAATTATTCTCATCTTTGTGTCTATTTGCTCATTAGAATATACTCTAGTTTTATAAACTGGAGTAGGATTTTTATTGTATCGTGTGTTCTACTTTTTAACTCTTTTGGTACTGATAAATGCTTTACACATTTCTCATACCTTAAGCCTGTATGCTCTGTGCTACAGCTACCAAGGGTTGAGCTCATACAGGGTTAGGCTCAGGTTTAAAGTATTGAGACCTAACTGGACCCAGTAAGGAATAGTGCCATTATTACTTGAAGAGGACTACCATCCATGTCAACTAATAATCCACTTTCTCTCAGAAGGCATTCTCTTCTCTGAAATTAGTGGAAGTTTTTGGACAGTTGATCTGTTGTGTAGAATTTTTTTTCACAGACAGCCTTATGCCTAGTTTAGGGCTACCTCATTATATTGCAGACAACATCTTTGTGACATCATTTGTATATCAAGACGTCCCACAAAATCCATGCTTGTCTCTTTCACACCACAGAGTGGACATATGTGACTAAGAACTGGCAATTAAGCTGTCATCGCTGCTCCCAGGCACCATATAGCCAAGCGCACTGGGACAAATATGTTCTTTATTGGTGGTGTGGTAGGTAGATGGGCTGAAGGGTGCAAGAGTTTGGCCTCTCAGCCCACATTCGCACTTACTGCCCCTCTAAACCTCATCCAATCCCCCGACTAAATTCACCAACAGCCAGTACAGCCTGAGGGAGGGAAACTGGAAGGGGAGAGTCTGGGAACACTCACTGATCATGCCTAACATCTCCTCATCGGTTTAATTAATGGGTTTTAGTGGGAGATGAAAGGCAAGCCTTAAGGATCCACCCAGCACATCCCTCACCCTCACTCAATCCCAACAAATTAATTTATAATAGGATAAGAGACATGGCATAAGGGGGATGTGCTGTTTACCAGTTAAGTACGAGGAGCTAAACTGATGTATGTGCTGGTCAACAGAGGTACTTATTGCTGTCTACGCTGCAATTATTTAGACTTCCTTATATATGTGCTATTGACTCACTTTCTTCCTGTTTGTTTAATTTCATATGCGGTATTATCTATAATTCTAGAGTAACGATTGTACTCTGGTAATTACTTGTAGCTCTTATTTCGTTCTTGCACTGCGTGTCATTTATGAAATAATGTTGCAGTCAATTCAATGCCGGCTAACTACTTAGACCATAATATTTGATTGACTGTGCATTTTCAAGTTATTTTATAAAACTAATAAGGCTGCTCTAATGCATCTCTTGCAGCCCTAATTTTCTATCCACTGCATGTCATTAACGTCTGTGCCTTGTGAGGCATGAGTGAGGTGTGCTGTATTTACTTTGATAATTATATTTGATGTTCTTTTCCTTTTATACTTCAGTGATTAAATATTAAATCTCCCTGGAGCTATACGTATAGAGACTGTGTTGGACTTATAGCATTTAATGGCCTTAAGACTTTCATGCTGTGATGTATGGAATATACTTTATGTTCTTGAATCATTATATTTCATTTTCCATGATATGTCAGGAGCTTTAATGAGGTGATGGGGCTGCAGTGATGTATTTTACGCAGCACAGGTCTAGTTATTGCACCTAGTGATTTTAATATCATTATCCTGAGCCCCTTTCAATTACTTCAGCTCTCTCCCTTTGTCTTTAGTACAGTGTGTCTTTTTAACCTGTATTAGAGAGTAATTAATTCACACCGCGATCTTTGGAGTTCAAATTTAGCAATTACATAAATGTGATTTTATTTTGGTCACTGCAGTGCATGATTGCTCATTGCTTTTAATTAAGATTAGCTTTAATTAGCCGTTTACTAAATCATTTTCAGCTGGTGTAGGCAGTGATCCATGTCATCTAGGCTTGAAAAGCTATCATTGTGAGCTGACTTCATCACATACTAAATATACAATAACCTGAGGTGTCTGCGTATACATGTCACTCTGCCATTATCAATACAGTCTGAGGCTTCTGAATCTTGGTCATACTTTTATTGAGTCCTGCATCTACCTATTGGCCTCTCTTCAGGGACTGCTTTGTTTTTCTAGTATTAAACATTCATTTATTTTATCTGCTGTATTTAGTTTTCTCTAGCTGTTACAAAACACCTGGGCTTTATTATTCTTTGATATTCTGATCAGTTTGAAAAGGAATATGTGTTTTGATGAAGTCATGACATCATTGTGCTCATTGCCATGTTTACAGTAAATTTGCCTGATTGCATTCATCCTATTTTTCCCATTGTCCATGAAGTCATCATCAACCCGACGGCTAAATGTAGTATTCTTTCTACGAGGGCTGGTGCTGATGAACTTCAGTTATGCCTTGGATACTGGTTCTCATTAATTGAGAATTATGTGCTCTGTATAGACATTACATTTGATATCTTTGCCTATTATCATGTGCAGTATCTCTGCTCTCGACTACACCTCTGCCTCCCTAAATGACTAGAGCACAGTGGTACAAATTGCAAGAGGATCCTGATGATGATCTTGTTAAGCAAGGCATGAGGTTGAAACAATAAAAGTATAGAAAACAGATTGTCATTGCATTCTCATTGAGAATTTGAGCTGTGAATTCTGGCAAATAACTCATCCAGCACCATTATCCGTACCATATCGTTTGTTGCTGGCATATACACATATATACAGTTCAATTGCGTTTTTTGTGTGATCTCTGGGGACACCATCATGCACATTGTTCTTTATCTGTTTCGTAGCTTAATGATCAATATGTATTGCTTTCACAATTAAAAGTGACCAGGCCCAATTTAGTGAACTGGGCGTTTGGCCTACTGTGCTTTGATGGGCTATCCACTCCTCCCCGCCCAGGTTCCTCTCCTCCTCAAAATTAGGCGGCTCCCCCCGCTGAGTAAGAATGTCTGTCTTAGCGTGAATCAAAGTTCAGATGGAGATTTACCCCTCTCCCCAGTACATTTAGTGCATACAGTTTATCACAGTTCTCATTAGTATTTGGTATCTCACCACAGTGCGGATCAATGAAGTGCAGGACTAAGACCTGCAGTGAGTCGGCTACAGCACATAGGCTCTTTCCTGTTTCTGGGAGAGTTGGTGCTTCTCAATCAGATGCAGCCTCCTTCAGCTCTGGCACATTCACTGTGCAGGGTGGGATTAGGAGCTAGTGTCGGAGGCAATCCGGACAGGAATTTCAGGTAACCTGGAGTCGTGGTGGCCCCACAATTAAAGTCTGGTCACAGTCAACCTCCTATCTGCTTCTGGGTGTTGGGAGTGGGATGAAGGCACAAGTAGTCAGCTCCAGTCTCTCGGTCTCAACAACACAGGATGAGCCGTGGTTGCAGTTTTTGGGCACAGTGGTACAGGATGAGTTGCGATTCTTCAGTTTCTGTCTGGAACCGACATTCGAAGAGGCTAATGTCAGCCAACACCAAGGGCACCCAAACCACTCTCCTCCGTCCTCCTTTCTCTGGCAAACCCCACCAGCAGCAGAGCTGCATTGAACTCTTACTCAACAGTCACACCTCCTGCAGGGTTAGCAGGCTCCTTCCCTCTCTCAGTTGGCAGATTTGCTTGTATAATAATAATATTAACAATCCATACTTGTAAAGCACGAACATATCACCCCTTAAGGTTTCAAGGCGCTGGGGGCCATCGGGGAGATTAAGTGAGCTATTGCCCAGAGTCACATGATGCTGAGCTGCCACCGGCGCCGGGAATAAAACTGTGGTCCCCCTGCTCTGGAGTCAGCTGCTCTGGCCGCTGTGCCACACCTCTCCCTTCTAGACACCTCAGGTTAAACGAAGAGCTTCTTCTGGCAAGGCAAGACATCAGGGGGTGATCTCCCCTCACCTCTTTGAAGCTGACTGTCAGGGAAACACTAGCTTTAGTTTCACAGCAGTCCTCAGAGTATTCTGCTGAGCACTCCCTTCCTTGATCATAGAGAACTTGGAAATGATATAATAAGAGGACCAGTCACTCCCACATTTATATAGTAAAAAGCAAATAGGAGATGTCGATTCTCTAGCTGCACGTTCACACCAGTTTAGCCTAGTTATCCTTTTGCTCTTAAGGCACAGCCACTGTATAGATTGATGCGCCTTACAGCAGTGTCAGGTTGGTCAGACTGAAAGGCCACTGACCTTCAGGATCCACCAGCGGGAGTGATTGGGCAGAATAAATCCGACTATTCCCCTTTCGCACTCCCTCACAAAGAGTGCTTGTAACCCACTACTTTGCAGGGAAGTGCGCCGGAGAAAAGGGGAATGGATAAAATAAATCAAAAACGGCTGCTTCGCTGCTCTGGAAGATCTTGTGTGATGAATCCCTCACAGAAAGTGAAAATGTCCTTTCCTGATGTGAGACCCTGGATGCAAGAAAGGAGACAGTAGGGTAGGGTCAATCACTCCCCAGATCACTAGCAAATCCCAATTACTCTGCACAGATATAAACTTATGTAGATACACTTGTACTCACATCCGTATAGCAAACAGCCAGCTTGTAAAAATGACACTTCAATATATATGTTCTGCAATGTTGAAGTCACAATTCACAGGTGAAACGAATAGTCAATTTTGAAAATAATAAGAATTTCAATGCACAAAAGCAGAATCGTTATCGACACGACTATTGTCTTTGCCGGAATCGCCACAAATCTATGAATCACAATATCAAGCGCATACTAACACTGAACGCGCTGCATGGGTACTTATCTCAGTACCCTGTTCTGTGATGGCGTCTGAGGGCCTTCCTCTGTTCCATCACAGGAGGAAGAGCTGGAGGTTCCAAGGCACTGGAGCGCTTCCCGTAGCACGGAACACAAACGTTTGCGTCCCGTGTGAAGATATGGCCGCTCTCTGGAGCCAGGAAAGGTTCTGGTCAGCAGCAGGAAAACCCGACCACGAAGGCGCGGCCGGCTGACTTCGCTGAGGAAGCGAAATTCCTAGGACGCTGTGCGGAGAACCATGTGCACAGGAAACGGGAAAACAGGCCGCGAGGAAAGGCGCCAGGACAACGCCTTTTCCCCGAAGGCCAGAAAAGACAGGAATGCAGGAAACTGGAACGTGCTGGGTATTCAGAGCGGGCCAGCGCGGAGAGCGAAGAACGGACTCGAAGATTGTCAAGCACTGGAATGCTGTGGGGGCGGGGTTAATATAGGCCTCGTGTTTTCGAATGAAGGAGGAAACTCCAGTTGCCCTCTCAGAGGCATTCTGGGAGGTGTAGTTACCTTCCGCTTCCTTACAGATTTTTCCATGCAAACATACGTCTCCCACTGGTACAGGAATACACAGAAGGTGGGGAGATAGTAGTGCGTGCTCCCCTCACCCCTGGACGCCCTGGATGGCAGAGAACCATTATAAGCAGCATAGTTTCCAGCCTCGAGCACCCACCACAGACACACAAAGAGGTGTGAGGTTTCTCCAGATGGCTGTCATCAACCTCAATGAACAGTGGGAAAGGCAAAAGGCTGTCCTCACCTAAAGGGTCCCTTTCGCCTTGAACAAAAGAGACTGCAGTCCCACCATTCACCCCCACCATCTACCAAATGGCATTGCAGTGGGAAGACTAATCAGTGGCCCCTCTTAGGAAAAGGTTTGATTGAATACCTAAAGGAGCCTTGTCTTGTATCTCCCCACTTAGGACTATAGATGATCTCTCTTAAGCTTCAGGAATGTCAGCAGTTCACTCGCACTGTCTGTTAAAATAGCCTCACCTCCATCTTGGCTCACTCATGCACACAATGCATGTACCATGCAGGCCACATTAACAATCATGCTCCAAATACACTTGGGATGTTAGCAATACAATCTTAGTTTACGCATAGAAGTGGATCTTTACATAAGTGAGCCAATAGGCCTTCACTTCAGCAACACAGGCAAAAAGGTCTGGTTACAACAACCGATTCACTAAGCATGGTACGGCCCTCTATGTACTAACCCTATGACTGGGATAGTAATCCACTGTCAATACAATGAGGCTTCTTTGGTGCGCTCCTCCAGGCCACAAGACAGGTTCAGGACCTCACTCTTGTGAAGAGACACGTCTAGGCCTCTCCCCAGTCACTAGATAAATGTAAGGCTAGAGCCAAAATGAGGATACCAGGTCTCTCAGTCAGACACTCAAGGCAGGGAAACACAACTGTACACCATGCAGGGGACATTGCCACCCAACACCCCTCCATGAATGATAACAAAAAGAAATGTAATTTGTCTGAAAAAAGCCCTTTGATGGTAATGCAAACCAAAGACAGTCTAAATAGGGATGATAAGAGCTAATATCCAGTAGAAATTTCAACAGAAATGAGCCAAGATTACTAAAACGCTTTCTTCTCTTTCTAAGGTCAAAGTGGCAGGACAATCTCATTCTTGTTTAGATGAAAAGATATTATGTATTTATTTTTTTGGCTTTCATTTCTTTTTTTATCATGATTATTTTTTTAACTTTTATGTTTTACAAGGGAAAAGTACAGATTCTTGAGTGTCTTGTAAAATAATGTTAATACACAAAGCAGTTCCATAAGCAATGTTGGAAAACAGAATGGCCCACAAATAAATACATATCAACTACTCAAGTGTAACTAGAGTGGGCTCCGCCTGATAAAACAAGATCAAGAGAGAAAAATAAGGGAAAGAACCCCATCATTACAATCCAATCAGGGTTCCAGTGCACCTAGAAAAATGTCCATCAATATAGACAGAGACTCTCCCATGGCCGCTCCTTAAACAGCCCACAATGATTTGGCATGTAACACTACAACAGTGGAACAACAATCTCAAAGGGCGAACCAGTCAAAATATACCTTCTTATACAAACTTGCAGGGAAAAGTGACTATAAAATTATGACAGCTCGAGGTCCAATATCCAACTAGCGCACAGATAATTTGTGTTGGGACTCGTCCACTAGTGAAATTCACCCTCAATGAAGGATCCCCAAACAGCCTCAAAGGTCTGTAATTTGTCCTTAAGTTTGTAAATCTCTCAAGGAAGGAAACCATCTCAAACATTCTCCGAAAGAGCCACTTCTCAGCATTAGTTGTGTATAGAACATCAAGTTTAAATTTTTCTGCTGAGAGGTCCCTCAGGCTTTCCTGTGTCAGGGATGTATAGTAGGCTGAGGTCAAGGTTTTAATCGAGTTCTCCAAGTGGAGCTTAGAAGTGTCAGCTTGTCATTTGGCCAGTGCCGAATTCCCCGTCAGCATACCCCTCACAAAGGCTCTCTCAGCTCCCCATATGGTCTGTGTGGATGCGATCAATTGTTTATTTTACTCCAAGAACCTAGCGAAGTGTGCATAGAGGCATAGAGGCACGTTTAGCAGTTGGATCTTTGTAGTTACAGAGGCTAAGGTGCCAAGGGCGTCTTTGGGGTCTACGCAGATCTAAGTCTACCTGTAAGTCCATGAGGTCATGATCCGATAATTCATAGGGGATTATAGACAAGGCAGTCAGCTGTTGTAGTTGGGAGGGCAAGCACAAAAAATAGTCAGAATTCTGATATTATGTGGACAAGAGGTAAAAGTGTGGTCTCTGTCCCAGTGGTGAAGAAGCCGCCAGGGTTCTTGCAAATCATGGTCTCAGATGAGGTCTAGCAGTGCCTGTCTGTCTCAGCTGTGTCGTAAGTCGGGGGACCCTAAACTGTCTGTAACATGGTCAAGTGTCACCCTTCCAGTCTCCTCCAAGAATAATTTGGGTGGAGTCGAAAGAGGTAAGCTGTCTACTAACTTTAGATAGAAAGGTAGATTTAGCATCCAGTGGCACACATTTGGAGCTCACAATGATGTATGTATTGGGAAGTAGGAGTTTCGGGAAAACATGGCATCATTCGGTCTCTACCCAATTATTTAGTAATGTGAATAGGTGATTTTTGTGTAGTAGGATGGCGGCCTCACATTTTCTGGGAGAATGGGTCCATTCCTACCCTGCTATTTAGATGGGAAACTGACATGAATTACTCAACCCACCAACTCTCTCTAAAGTTTATCACTTTCGTCCGGGATGAGGTGTGTCTCCTGTAGGAGAGCAATGTCAAGTTTTATGTTTCCTTTAAAAGAGAGGATTTTCTTTCAACGTTTAAAATGTGTCAGCCCATTAACGTTAAGGGACAATACTTTCAATGGCCTGCACGCCGTTGTCTGAATGGGAGTGTCCGACAGGAGCTAAGGGAGTGAATCTATTGGGGTAAGAGGTGAGTGCTGCAATGTGGGCTGAGGGGTGGTTTGAGAGGGGTTCCCCGAAGTTGAGGCAATCAAAGCAGTATGGGTTGTGTACCCTTTAGTCCACATAGCAAGCACTACTGAACAGGAAGTTAGCACCTTTGGGCACGGAGAGGAAAAGGCACCATCACCTGCAGGAGGGAGGGCGCAGGGCCAATGTAAGTCAGTGTGCCGTTGGTTGGTAATAGACAAGCAGCGCATAACTGGGGGTTGTGTGAGGTATTGTTGTAGGGGGGAGGGTCCGGGGCCTCAGGGATGTGCAAACCCACTGATTAAATACTACCATGGTAGGGATTAGAAAATTACCACTTAGAAAATATAAACCACCTAAACATTCCTATTCCCAACATCTACAGCAAGAAACTCTCATCCATTGGATGGGAGGCCTGTAAGGAAGAAAGGTGACATTAGTAGATATACATTATTGAAGTCTGGTTCCTGAGTCTTAGGGATATTACAGTAACGTTTAGGCCTTGAGGAGTGATCTTGATTTGTCCCTTTGAGGCATTCTCCAACTCGTCCAGGAACGTTTCCAAGTCTCCGGGTCATGGTACTCTATTGTGCAGCCTTGAAGCATGATGAGCATGGTAGCTGGTCCTAGCAGGTCATACTTAATGTATTTTTTCTTGAATCTGGGTTGTAGGGCAAAGAACTGTTTCTGTTTAATGTTGGTGGGTGACACAAAATTTGCTGTGAAGATAAGTTGAGTGTTTTCATAAGGGTGAGGGCCATGTTTCATTGCCTCCAAGAGGATCTGCCAGGTGTGCTGGTGTTGTAGACAGCACACCAGGATGTGACATGGATGAGGTATACAGGGTGTGTGTAAGGAGCAGACTCTGTGTGCCCTCTGGAATTCAAGGGGTGGCTTAAAGGTGAGGTTCATGAGAGTGGGGATTAGCTTGCCCAAAAAGGTAAACATATCATCTTTCTCAAATTGTTCTGCAAGTCCAAAAATCCTTATTTGGTTGCTCTGGTCCTCTAAATCAGTAGTTTTGCAGAAAAGTTGCCATACTTCCTGAACCCAATTCGATGTGTGATCCAGATGTGACTCTTCCTTCGTTATTCTCCCCTCCATGGTGTGCAATTATGTCTGAACCTGGTAATGTCCCCTCATAAGGTTTGCACTTCAGAGTTGGTTGCGGTCACTGTCGTGGTCACCTTGGCGATGGAGTCCTTGATGTTCGTCAGTTCTTTCATGAGTGTTAAGGCTATGGTCAAGATGTCCAGTGAGGATGCCTTGTCTGTTGCCGTGCTCTTCGTTTCTTGACTATTATCCATGGCCTTCAGAAACTAACGCTGTCTCTCGCGTGTTTTATCTTCGGCATGTCGTGAGGGGTGCGAAGGATGAGAAAAAGTGAATGGTGCAGCAGCGACCGATGAGGGGGTACAATGTCAGATGTTGATGTAGGAGCGCAGGTAATCGTTGCTGTATACCCACTGTATATCTCTGCAGGCCAAGAGGGGTGAGAAATATGAAAGTAGCAGAGTAGTGGCTCAAAGCCAGCGCTATGCGTTGAGTTCAGAAATAATGCAACTGTCCGGTTTCTAGTATCTGGAGAGGGGAGGTGAAGGTAGAAGAGAGGGAGGCCCGGAGGTCAAAAGATCCTGCAACAACATCAGCCCCCACCCTCACCCTCAAACGACTCATACTCAGAAAGCCGGGAATGTCGCTTGATGACATTTTTACACTGGCCCGGTCCCATGAACTCTCCTATGACCCAGCTGAGCAGATGGAAGTCTCCTTCAGTAAAATGTCCATCAAAGAAGAGTTGAGCGACATGCAACCAATCAAAATAAAGAGGGTTCTGGCTATCACAAGAGAGTGGGTAGCCCAGGGGCCACCCAAAACAATGAAAGTCAAAGAGCCAAAAGAGAAAGCATGGGGCTACTGTGGCTATATGCCCACCACCTCTAGGGCTGCCGAGCCAAAGGCAAATGTGCTCCGCATGCCAATATCCCTACTACTTTGCAAGGGTTTGTAGGGGAAGCTTATGCACAATGGCACCACGCACAAGGAAACTGCCACCAAGATGCACGATGCCCTGGCGGCCTATGAAGAGTCCAATACTCCTAACTAGTACTCTCCCATCCTGCAAGATAACCCAGACGAAGGTGACAAAAATAAACTATTCTGCATCTTCTGTGTGGTAGAGAGTCAAGAAAGACTTGGAAAGCTTTGACCACTTGCCGAATCCACATATCCAGAGTACCAATAACCTCTCTCATTGACACAGGAGCAATGCTCAATGTGATGAGTAAAAAGCACTTTGATGAAATGAGCCCACATACAACACATCAACTGATAAAAATTAAGATATTCAGTAATGGGTGCGCCAACCCCTTTACCTTAGAAGGGATGTTCAGAAGGTCTGTCTCACATGCTGGCACGATGGTTTGTGCCTGGCTCTTTATTGCAAAACAGGAACTGGAGACCCTGCTCAGCTGCTCCACGGTTGAGGAACTCAAACAAATCTTCTTTGCCACAGCTATCCAATAATGACGAGTAGTGGATGTATTGACCGAGTTCCAACATCTCTTCACAGGGATAGGCAGACTGCATGCAACTCCAGTGTCTCTGCAGATAGACATAAAAGTGAAGCAGGTAGTGCTACACCATCACTGAATTCCCTTTCACCTTCACCCGTCATAGAGGCTGAATTATAAAAACTTGAAGACTTGGGGATCATTGATTACCTTTCAGGCCCCACTCCCTGGTTGTGGCAAGTAAACCAAAGCAACCTAAAAGCATCAGAATCTGTATTGACATGAGGCTATCAAATACACCCATGAAAAAGAGCAGAACCCCAATGATAAACAACCTCATCAAAGACCTCAATGGGGCTTGCTGGTTCTCTAAGTTAGATCTAAATTCTGGTTACCATCAGCTGGAACTTAGTGAAGAGTGCAGATACAAAACAACATTTTCCACCCATGTCAGTGTGAGACTTTACCGCTGCCTCAATTTTGCCATATCCTCAATGCTGAAAGTATTTCAGAATGCAATCAGAAAAGTTCTGTCCAGGCTGGTAGGTGTCATAAATGTCAGTGATGACATTATGATATATGCCTCTACAGTTCCAGAACACCAAAAGAGACTGAAGGCAGCCCTACATCAAAATATGGACATGGTATTGACCCTCAACTGGAGCAAATGCCTATTCCTTCAACAGGAGGTTGAATTTTATGGCTATATATTCTCAGGAGATGGGGTAAGGGTTGACCCTCATGAAAGGGTCTGGCATCAGGGAGGACGTACCTCCACAAACCCTCTCCGAAGTTCAGAGTTTTCTTGGCCTGGCTACATACTGTGGGTGATTCATCCTTAATCTTACAACCTTAGTTGGTTCGCTGAGAGAAAAAACAAAAACGACGATTCCATGGACAGAGGGAAAGATGGAAGAGTAGGTGTTTCACATCATTTAAAATTGCCTTACTGAAAAACACCACCATGGTGTACTTCAACTGTGTCAAACTCATCATCGATACAAGCCGGATCGGACTCAGAGCCATTCTGATGCAACACACAAGAATGTCTGAATAGAAGTTGATTTCCTTTATGAGTAGGACACTGACTGCAACTTGACATTACCAGATTGTAAAGCTGTGCCCCCGGGGAGAGGATGTAGCCTTACGGCTAGAGTGGTCGACCTCGAAGCTGGGGAACCAGGTTTGAGTCTTGGCAACGACGCTCAACATCCTGTGATTCTGGTCAAATCACTTAATCTCCCCGTGCCTAACAAAAATGAATGTGTCCATCTGTAACGAAACTGGTGCTCATGTAAAGCGCTCTGATACCTGATGTCTCAGGTCCAGTTCGTACTATATAAAACTCTAAAAAAAAAAAAAAAAAAGCTATGTGCACATCCAGAAGGAGGCACTTCCCATCAAATGGGGTTGCATCCATTTTCACCTCCATCTATGCGGGCAGCACTTATAAGTAACAATGGACCATAAACGTTGCTTTCACCTGTTTCCTAGCATGGCACCCCACCACCCTTGAATAGAAAAATGGGTCCTTTAGCTCCAAAAGTATCAATTAATGCTGGGGTATAAGTCTGCATGCACAAACCCAGCTGACTGCTTGTTGCAGCACTGCTGACAGCCCAAGCCATGCTGACAGAAGCCACTGGTGGAGCAGATGTATATGCTGAGTGGATTGCAACAATAACCTGTCACAGAACCATCAGACTGAGTGAAGTGGCTGAAGCCATGAAAAAAAACTGCCTCCAGCGGGCTGTTTGAGTTTTGAGGCTAATCTGGTGGAAAGAGCTTCTAGTGATGCAAGAGGCTGTGATGAAGAGCGATAGAGACCTCAAGGCAGTATGGTACATGCAAGATGAGCTCAGCACCACATAGAATGGTGTCCTCCTTAGTCATTCCCCCCCTCCACTCTCCAAAAGCATATCATGTGCCTCACACTTTAGTAAACAAAGAAAATGAAAGCGTCTCTGATTGAAAAAGTCTGGTCCCACCCTGGACATGGATGAACTTGTACCTGGGTGCCAGTGGTGCCAAGCCACCAGTCCCCCTCACAGACTAGTGCCAGTAATCACAGTGGACCTTAGTGATGATCAGTGCCAGAACATCAGTGTGGATTTTGGATCCTTACTTGTGTTGTCAGACACTTTCTTCAAGTTTCCTGTAGAAATACTCAAGACCGAATTTTTATAATGCCCGGAGCCAGCTGGAGCATATTGTTACCATTGGCCATGGCCTATGAAAAGCAATGAAAACCGATAATGGCTAACCATTTCAGAGTTGTGACTTCAAAGATTACTTAGACTCCCTGAAAAAACACCTTCTGTAAAATCACTCCTAAGTGTCCTCAGGCCAGTTGTACAGTCGAAAGGCACATTAGGACATTGAACAAAGCCATCCGCATAGAAATGGAACAAGAAGATGTGGAGATGGTGTTCAACAGGTTCCTAGGAGCCTGCAGGCAGATACTGCATAGCACCACATGATGCTCACCCGCAACCATCATGTTCGGGCGCGCCACACAAGACGTGAAACCACATGCGACATCCTAGACCCCCACACCTCTAGACATGAGGGCCAGGCACCAAAGCAGCAACATTAATAAAGCCAGTCGAGCTTGACAGTCCCAACAATCCAGCATTGATGTTAGTGACTTGGTGCTAGTGCACAATAGAGCGAGTGGGGACAAATTCTGTCTACCTTTCAAGAGACGTCCCATGTGGCGACAAAGAGACAAGGGCAATGATAACTGTGACAAGAAGTGGTGAGGAGGTCACTAGAAATATATCTATATTTAGAAGGTGGAATGGTGATCCACCGAGAATAACCAAAGTATCAGAAGCAGACAGTGGTGATGGAGCGAGCTTTGGAGAACCAGGAGACCTCAGGACCTCTGGGAGCACAGAACCGACAGCATCACCAACTGCACCAGAACTGATGGAGCCCTAACCTCTCCAAAAGAGGTGAGGGAATCACAGGACACCACACCGACTTCCAGAGACCATCCGTACAGGCTGCGACCACATATGCTTTACCTCACAGGTTGTGTTTATAGTTTGATAGACCTGACAAGAGGGTAGTGCTGATGTTTATCATCATGTATATGTTTAGCCTTGCATGTGTGGCCCAGCCTGAGGTATATTTAAACATGCAACTGTCACCTTGCCGAAGGCGCACCTAAGGCAAGCCCGTCTGCGCCCGTCCGCGCCCGACCGGTCCCAGGTGCCAGAACCCCTGCCGGTTGCACGCGGGCGTCACTCATTTATACCACTGATCAGCTCCAGCAGTACAGAGGGACGGTAAGGAGTACTTGTATTCATAGTATGTGCCCTGATGGGAAGACAATGCAATGTGTGCACTGCCCCTTTCAATTTCGTCCTGCCTTCAATGAGCACACAACCTCGACTCCAGCCACTGTTTTTAACATGCTTCTGCTTAATTGTCGCTCAATGCCCAGACATGCCATTGAAATTAGATTATTGTTAGAGGAGGAGAGTCCAGACGTTCTGTTTTTAACAGAAACATGGCTAACGAGTGAGTCAGATCCGAGCCTTACGCAAGCCCTCCCCTCTGGGTACATTATTCAAAGACATGATAGAGAATATAACAGAGGAGGTGGCATAGCCATCATTTATAAAACTGGATTTAACTGCCGTGTGTCAGGGAATCCTATAGCCGACTGCGAGAGTCTGCTCTTTTCCATCGGCTTCTCCCACACCTGCACTTTTTCTGGGATTTTAATTTATCGCCCCCCGGGGACATTGGGCAAATTCTGCAACGATCTCCCCGAGATCACAGCCAACCTAGCTAGCCCCCTGTCCAACTTTTCCCTTCTGGGAGATTTTAACATGCATTTTGATGATTATTCCTTACCAGCCACACGTGACCTATTGGATAGTATGGAAGCCCTCCAATTTTCCCAAAAAGTGAGAGGCCACACCCACTCTCAGGGTCATTTACTTGACCCTATTTTTACTAACGCCACAGATCTTCAGGTTGGAAATCCTATTTCGCTTCCTTGGACAGATCACTCCCTCACTCCTTTTTCTTGGACCTATAAAGCTAGTAGCAGATCGGCGGTAACATCTACCAAACTGCTCCGCCTATGGTCACAACTCCCAGTAGAACGCTGGGTATCAATACTCAATGACACCAGACCAGCACCAGAGTCCAATCCAATTAATGCAAGTTACAATTTTGAAAAATGGCTGATCTCTTCTTTAGACATAGTGCTCCCAAAGAAACAAATTAAGGATAAAAGTGGTGCAAATAGAACAGCTTGGTATACCCCCAAACTGCGTAAACTTAAGCAGGCTTGTAAACGGTCCGAAAGAAAATGGAGAAAAGATTATTCCATTACTAATAAAATGATTTATAGGGAGGATATCAAGAGGTATAAGGAAGAAATTAAGTGTGCACAGTCACTCTACTATGAAAACCAAATACTTTCAGCCCCCAATTCTTCTCGCGAAATATTCCGCATAGTGAAATCTCTTATTAAACCTCCTCCCCCACCTATTTTTTGCGATGATATGTCATCTCGTTGCAATCATTTAGCTACTTTTTTCTTCAATAAAATCCAAGATATTTATACCTCTTTTCACCAGACCACAGCTTTAATTAATGTCCCCCCAATTAACAACAAAGGAGGCATTGATAATCGCATTTTAGCTGAAATTCCTCTCCTGGATCATTCCGCCCTGCAAGGTATCCTTGGCCAGTTGAAGTCAGGTTCCCCCAGGGACACAGTTCCCCCCCTCATTCTAAATTGAATCTTTGATACAGTGTCCACTACTATCTTAGATTTGATTAATGCTACATTCCGGACAGGCATAGTCCCTCCCCTTGGAAGCAAGCAATGGTTAAAGCTTTGCTGAAAAAAACCAAACCTGGACCCTGAAATGTTAGGGAACTATCGTCCCATTTCATTATTACCAGGGATCAGCAAAATTGCCGAAAAATATGTGAATAGTGCTCTGTCCGTGTTCTTGGAAAGCAATAACTGTCTTCACCCATCTCAAACTGGCTTCAGGCCCCAACAGGGCACAGAAACCGCCCTTTTAGCTGTGGCTGAGGGAACTAGGAAAATCCTAGACAATGGGGGCTGCGCTGCCATTGTGCTTTTAGATCTGAGCGCAGCCTTCGACACAGTCAATCATCAGCTGCTCATCCAGAGGCTCAAAGATGTAGGAGTGACGGATCTGGCCCTTAAATGGATTTTTTCATTTCTGGAAGACCGGTCATTTCAAGTGTTCCATGAAGACTGTGTCTCGGACCCTCTGCCACTTCGATGTGGGGTTCCTCAGGGATCCTCCCTGTCCCCCACTCTTTTTAATGTGTATATGAGCCCCTTGGCAGGTGTTGTGGAGCCTTTCGGCATCCAAATCATCACATATGCCGACGATACGCAGTTGATTGTCTCTTTTAATCAGCTCAACACCACCGCCCCGGAGTGGGCCATGTGTCTTCGAGAGATCTCAGCATGGATGGAGGGTTCATTCTTGAAGCTGAACGGATCTAAAACGGAGCTCATGTTCCTGGGTAAACCTTCTATACCCAACATAATATCTTCTTGGCCGAGTTGCTTCGGCACTCTCCCATCCCCCAAAGATCATATCAAGAGTTTGGGAGTTTGGCTAGATCGTAACCTTGATTTTGGGGAGCAAGCAAGGAAGGTTGCTGGTAGCTGCTTTGGGCTGATGAGGATGACACGGAAAATCATTCCTCTCCTCCCTTTCTCTGCAAGGAAAGTGGTGGTCCAGTCCCTTATTCTTTCTAGGCTCGACTACGCTAATGCCCTATACTTAGGAGCACCTTGCTCCATGGTTAAGAAACTGCAAATTGTACAAAACTGTGCGGCACGACAACTTTTGAATATCCCCAGCCGACAGTCAGCAGGGGCTGCCCTGGCCGCCCTTCACTGGCAGCCCATTCAGCAGAGAGTGCAGTTTAAGGCTGTCTGCATTTCACACAAGGTGCTGTTAGGTTCTGGCCCACCTATCACACGCTCTCTCATTTCCTTTTACCATCCTGAGAGAACCCTGCGATCGTGCAATAAACAGTTGGCAGCTGTTCCTAGAATTAGGAAAGCCCGCACAGGGGGTCGCCTCTTTTCATATAACGCCGCTAGGCTTTGGAACTCCCTCCCCTTGCCATTCGGTGTGAAACTAACCATCTGGTCTTCCGGAAACGCATAAAAACCTTCTTGTTTCCATAAACTGATATGTAGTTCATGAACTTCGGCCTCTAGCGCTGGGATGCCTTTGGTAACCAGGCGCTTTACAAATGTTTTTACAATTACAATTACAATTACCTGAAGTTTAGGAGATTTGTGTTTTTTGAACTAGGTGGCAGAGGCTTTACACCTTGCCAGCAGCATCCGCACAATAGGGCATGGACACTGTACACTGACCTTTTCAGCATACATTTAAACATCAGAGAATGTGGGTTATAATACACATAATTCTAACTATTGCAGGCCAATGCTTGTCAATATTATACATTTTTCCAAATTGCGCATATAACCTGTCGAGGCCACATAGAGGTGTTAACATCCCACCCACAAATGGTTCGCTAGTTCTTAAGGTCATTGTTAGACCTGGCTTGTCCCGAGGGTTTATCCCCAGTATTTTTGCTTTTTGGCCTCCTGTTTTGGACCCTATTTTTGATGGTTTTATGACTCTGGGCACTTTACCACTGCTGATCAGTGCTAAAGTGCCTATGCTCTCCCTGTAAATTGTGATGATGGATTGGTGATTCCATGATTGGCATATTTGATTTACTGGTAAGTCCCTAGTACAGTGCACTGTGTGTGCCCAGGGCCTGTAAATCAAATGCTGTTAGTAGGCCTGCAGCACTGATTGTGCCACCCACAGGAGCAGCCTATAAATATATTCAGACCTGCCACTGCAGTGTCTGTGCGCAGTTTGGTACTGCCATGTTGACTTGACACGTGTACCCACTTGCCAGGCCCTAACCTTCCCTTTTCTTACATGTAAGACACCCCTAAGGCCCAAGGTACCCCTGTGGGCAAGGTGCAGTGTATGTGAAAGGTAGGACATGCCCTGATGTGTATGGCATGTCCTGATAGTGAAATACTGCCAATTTCGTTTTTCACTATTGAAAGGCTATCTGTCCCATAGGATAGAATGGGAATTTACTTATAACATTTTGTAAGTATAACTGCCCATGGGAACAAGATTGGAAAATAGAGTTTAGTATGCCTGAACTCAGAATATAAAAATGCATCTTTTAGTAAAGATGATTTTTATATTGTGTGGTTGAAAATAACACTTTTAGAAAGTGGGTATTTTCTTGCTTAGCCATCCTGTGTGCCTCTGCTAGGATGTGCATTGACTGTCTGGCTTTCGAGTGACAGGGACTGGGGATGTGCAGTGGCTCCAAAGAGTATGGATGAGTCAGGGTTGGGTTGACTAGACCTGGGCTGCATTTAGAGTAGGGGGAGCATTGCGAAGCGAGGCAGTGCTCTCTGTGGTGCCTTCAGGACATGGAATCCTGCGACGGACTCAGTGACAGAGTCGGTTGCCTTTGTCTTCTGTGACGACTGAAACCAGCGGTTCCAGAGACAGTGCCTAGAAGAATGGTGAGGCCTTTGCTGTTCCTGAGACCTCCTGAACAGGGGGCAAGCTCCACTTCAAGCCAGTGGAGATACTTTCTCAAACAGGATGCACCCACAGTCCCTCTCCTTGGCAGAAACAGCCACTGTAGGCCAACCCCAGACAGCAGACAGCAAAGGGGCAGTACTCCTCCTCCAGTTTCTCCAGCTCTTCTCCTTGGCAGAGGTTCCTCTTGAAGTCCAAAAGTGATCTAAAGTTCTGGGGTCTAGGCCCCAAAATTTATTCAGCAAAATCCTTTGCTCTCTGGTGGCAGAGAAGCCCTGTGCCCATTCAAAACCAGTTCTGTCCTCTCTGGTGCTCAGTTGCTGAATTACCCACATTAAAGCGCCATCATCGTGCAGTCCCCAAGTTACCTGCAATGATATGCCCTCATAGTACACACTGTTGTCAAGTTTCGTAACAGTATACTCTAGGGCACTAATGCCTGCTGTAACTGCAGAAAGATGTTGAAAGCCCCCGGGTTATGTTCTTCAGGTATCACCTGCTTGGTGGACAAAGCTTTCTTTGTGAGCCACATACTTCATAGTGAAGAAACTCGTGACTATCAAGCTAAGAATTATAGGTTGGTTACAGGTTAGTGATCAGAAGAAGCAATCCTTTTTGTTAGTACCGCTAGACTAGTGTGATCATAGATATTCTGATCAGATGGGACACCTAGCAGAGTGAGTGAAATAGAATGGCTAAGTACAGTAAGGGACTTATTTACAAGACCCTTGCGTCGCCAGTGCATAAATAAGCCCCTAAGTTTTACATTCTTAGGCGCTCCTTAACTTCTGCTGCACAGTAACCAAAGAGTCTCCAAAGTAAATGTCTATTGTATGTTATTTAACCCATTCACCACTTCTCCTTATTTCTTATTATCATTTCTGACTTCCTCTTCAAGAATTCAAGGAGCAGGTATTCTAGTTTCACTGTTGCTTCTGCAGCAAAACACATACCCGAGGACCTTACATCCAAACCTTCAGCTGACGAGCGAGTGCATAAATTAGTGGCTGCCAATTTCCGTTAATCAGACTTCAATGTACGCTAAAATTCCAATAACCGAAGGTGCACAAAATAGGTTTGAAGTCTCAGCACAAGGGCCACTGAAAATTAAAAGGCCCATGCCACCAACCAGAGATGACAAGAACTGGGTCTTTGTTAGCCTACAAAGATTCACTCCTACCTATCTAGATGAAAGCTGTCTTCAGTGTCTCAGAAGAGGACCAAGGATTACAACCCAGGCAGTGCCTCAGGAACTTAAACAAACCAACCTGGCTTTCAGGTTAAGTGCCAGATAAGGTGGGCTAAACTACTTTGCCTGGACAACAAACAGTTGATGGCGCGCGGCACAGCGGAAAAAGGGTTTCGGGTAACCAAAGCAGAGCGTATAACCATTTATACCACGCGCTATAAACAGTTTGCCAGTTTACTTATTATATTTCTTTCTCTACTTTTAAGACTACATTCTGGCCCATATTACATCAGGTCCATGACGGACCGGAGAATTTGACAGGGATTTGGCAAAAAATTTAGATGAAATATTCCACTTATGAGGACCTAGAACAAAGAGAATATTTATATTTACACCTTTTTATATACATTTATATACATCTCTTCACCATTGAAATAATGAATAAAGACGGACTCAGTTTGTCTGTTAGTTTGCTTTTATCTATTTTCTTCGGAATCATACAGAATGGTCGAACAGACACAATGCAGAATCTGAATATTCACTCAAGAACACAATACAGGTAATCACAGTAACATCTCAATTATGGAGCATGAGCTGAGTGGATAGTGTAAGAGACAAAGAGCATTTTTTCAATAAGAACAAATGCAAATACAGAATTTCATATGAACCTAGAAAACTATAGCACAGCGTGCTAATAGCTGGAAATGCTAACCCTCCGGCCGAGAGGGAAAGCTGGGGATATCCTCATGAGGTATGAGGAGAAAAGTTAAATAGTCAGCTTACAGACAGCATCAGCCAAGTACATCAAAAAAACAGCTCACGCTAACGCCTCAGATAGATCTACACGAACGCCTCAGATAGATCTAACACCAACTCTCTCTGCCTCTGCCTACCCAGCCAAATCTATCACTAATAATTATACCCTAATGTTTATTGATTCTAGCTTATTCTTGTAACTAAATCCAGGAAAGTCTTTTTCTGATTGGCTAACAGGCATAGGATGTTAAGTCACACCACTTCCGTCGCCCTTCTCTTTCAAACGTCCATTGTTTTAGTTCCATGCTGTCATCATCGTCCTTCAGCAGAGGAAATCAAATTTTCTCCTTCCTCAGCGCAACCATATTCAGATGCATTTAGAAACATTTAACAGTACAGTTTATCACAAGAGCACACTTTTTCCTGCGACAGTAGGAAGCATCGTTGATACACTGGACACATAGCAGCCACTCGAGAATAAAGAACACAATAGACTGTTTTGAAGAATAAAACTCCTTTTCTGTATTTCTACATTGTAAAGCAAAATTAATTCTAGCGCCAATGCTGAGGCCTTCTTGTAAAACGTGCAGTTTCTCTTGGAGAAATAAACAGGCTTTATTATTTATTTAAAAACAAAAGCTCCATTTCATAACTTAATTTCAATCTTTCACTAGGATATTAAACATAATCATTTTGAACTATTGTTCTGTAATTAAGATTTACTTAGTTATGTTAGCAAACAATACACATCCTGTTTCGTATTTTTACTCATGGTACAGAAATCGTTTGTGGTCTACTTAGACACAGTGTTATTTTTCCGCACCTTTCTTATTTCTTTTTCTCGACTACATGTTAATTATTTTCGATTAATTTTCAAACTTTGTTAATAACTTTACACCAAGGAAGGTTTAATCCGAGCAGGTTTTATTTACACAAAACCCTGCTCCATCACAGTCCATTTAACTGAAGGTGCATTTCTTATGGATTGAGAATCTACCAAGACCTAGGTGCAGCTGAAAAAGCCTCGTTAAATCACATTGGGCATTCTAAGAGCTTTGTGAATAAGTAAGTTTTACAGTAGATCTATCTAACTTCAAACCTTTAGACATCTCCTATAATTTCTCTGCTGAGTGGCAAACTACCTTTGTGATCAGGAATAATGCTCTCTGCACAGCTCCAGTGCCTAAAGCTCCAGAATGCAACACAGAAGTCATTTTATCGACAGGTGCCTGAGTGTTAGCGTAGTTTGATGGGAAAAATGGAAGACCAACCGGTAGCCCCTCAAGGGAGAAGAACTGGGGCAAAAGTAAAGTTAACTGTTTATTATGATCTATCTTTAGAAGTTTATTCTGTAATTATTTGGCAATCATCTCACTATCCAGACTGGCTAAAAAACCTTAGAAAGGGGTATGATAATGAACAAAGAAAATCCAAAGCTTGTGTGATGTGCACTATATTTCCAACTCTTAAGCCTAATCTTTGACCGAATGCCTGGGAGGTGCCACGCTAATGGGCATGGTCTTTCCTTCTCAAAGGCCAAATAGCTTTTTGGAGAACACTACGACTCTCTATCCTGGGTACCATCACCATTTTCAAGATGGTGATGCTTCAGAAGCTCCTGTACTACTTTGCTAATCTCCCAGTTAATCTCACCTGGTATTTTTGGGGGAGTTAGATGCCCTCCTGGGCGAATCTGGTCTGGACTGGCAATCGCCGCAAAGTTGCACTGGCCACATTAAAACTCCCAGTAAACCAGCACAGTCTGGGGGGTGCTAACTTTGAAGCACATTTATTAGCAAGGCAACTGCAGGGGCTGGAGATCGCTTTCAAGATCGAGACTGGATCAGACTGGTGCGACTGATAGGCTGTTACGGATGCTCAAAGTACCAAAGTTGGCTCTACCTGGTTCCAGACTTAACCTTACTTTTTCTCAATTGGTTCGAGTAGTACTCTGTTGCCTGGCTCGACTCTGCCTGGTCATGAACAACCTGTCCCCTTACGCTCGCAGTATTCTTTTATTGGGCTGCTCAGGACAACACTCCTTCCTCGACAAGAGGAGACTTAGGCCTTGGGGTGCAGCTGGGTTGGACGCATTGGGGGTTTTGGTTTAGGATGGTTGCCTTCAATCCTTCCAAACCTTCCAAGAACAACATGCACTTCATACATAGAAAATATTAACGTATGGTCTAATAACACATGTTCTGAATACTAGATGGGCAATTCTAGATGCAGAACCCAACACGCATCAACCGACTCAAACTTTGTACACAGGGCACAAGCAGACACTGCACCATCTGGTTGTAGAAGTCAATGTACACCCACCTCCCATTCCCACACCACACTTACAAGACCTCGGGGAGCCCAAATTTGGGAGGCCAATTCATGACAAAGTATGGGAAAGGGCGTTATTATAGTCACACTCCTTTTCTTGAAACGCCAGGTTTAAATGAATTCAGTTCTTTATCCTGCATTGGGCTTTTCCAAGAGCTGCTGCTTCTTGCCCCCGTTGTTTACTCAATGACGCTGACTTAGAGCACATGCTCTAGAGTTGCCAGTCCTCTTCTCACTGGCCCCATATCTCCCAAGCACTGTCTGCTTATACTAGAATCCCTTTACAGCCTCCTTAGGAAGCTTGCACATTGGGGAACTTCCACCGTCCAAAGATCCGCCGGGCGGCAACACATTGCCTAGATCTCGGCCTCCTTCTTGCTAAGAGAGCAATTAGCTATAAATGGAGGTCACCCCTTGCACTCGTGTGAACCATGGCGTCAGGTGATTTTTACATTGGGCCCAGGCGGAAAGTAACGCCCTACATAGGGAAGAGAGTTCAGGCCTTTGCAAACACTCAATAGCAGAGGACTGGGGTGGGTTATGGACGACCCCAGGAGAGGAACCCAGGGATGACACTTTCCCCGCCTGAACTGACAGTGGCAGGGTCTCATTGAACACCCAAAATCACTCCCATGTGTTGTGACGAGGCCTCCTCCCCCCTTTGAGCTTGAGGGATGCCTAGCCCCGTCTACTGGAGAACTGTATATAGACGCCCCCTTCCTCCATTTGAACTTTAGGATCAAACCTGCTGCCTGTGTTTTTTTCCGTCTGTTATTCATAGCGTGGGACCCCTTAAACGCCCTCCCCACCGTCGCACCACAGTTACTATACACAGGAACTCGGTTACCAAGTGTTTAGAACATTCTTATTGATTCTAGATGGCTATTGGTTACTAAACCGCCAATGTTACGACGTTTACTGGAAGTTATTCCTGGCAATTTAATACATTTTAGATCAGTCAGTGGTAAACGTATGCCAGCAGTTATTTTGTTTATTTGTCACTTTTTTGGTAACTGCAAAATCGTAGAATTAATCTACACATGTTGGTTTTATTATCAGATTTTTTAATCTGTTTATTTATCAAGGGGCACTTGTGGTTTAAATGTCAACCTTGTTGAGGGGAAGATGCTTCAAAATAGCACCTGAGCCAGTAGATAACTTTATTTAAATGACTTGGAGTTTGTGAGGGGCTCTCACATCTGTCTCGTCAGCACTGCATACTGATGTGACCACGTACCCAAGGGAGATGTGAGTCATGGTTTTCCGTGTTCTCAGATGCTCAAGGCTCAGCTCTGTGAGCCTGAGGTAATTTGGTATGCCCGGCAAGAAAATACGATATATTAAAGGAGTAGCCATTAAACAAATGTAGTGTGCCCCATGATTTTAATTTACATATACTGTGCATGCCTTGAGGGTCAATGGCACAGGAATTCATAAAGTGTTTTAAATCATGTCTGAATCCCATCAGCAGGTGTTTTTTTTTATTTTGGAAGATGTTTATTTCCTTTCTGCATCATTTCTACTTGCTGTCAGTTAAAGGTGGGCTAAAAAGTAACGTCAATGACAAATGTCAGACTGGCATTTTGAAACTGTGTGGCTTATCATTTTAGGCAATGAAGAGCTCTCTTACCCACCACATCCGAGAAAGTGGCTCAGTTCTGCTTCATCTCCTTTTGAGCCATTATAATGGTGTGCAGCCATCACATAAGCATTTGCATGACATCTTCATTTCTGGAACTTTAAATTTGTTTTACACATTTGCATATAAAAGGCAGTTTCATGATGTGTGAAGGTAGCAAAGCAAGCGTCTTTTAATTGTGCTACTCATTCTAATGGCCAGCTCTAGTAAATATCCGCAGACTGTTATTCCTAGTATGCAATGGCATTCTTTAAGGATGTATCTACATTCACCCACCTTCAAAATATTACAGGTCTATGTCACCAAAATGCCGGTGTCCTAAGTTTAAAAAGCTAAAGACACCTGGTAAATTAAGTTTAAATGTATCTGCACTTTATTGGACGGGAGAATAATTATCCTGCACAATCTTGTCTTGTGTGCACAGTAATTGGATTATTAATCACGAAGACGCCTAATGACCTCTATTAAGTCGGAAAGGCTGCAGTGTATGTTATGTTTGGGACTATGAAGTAAAGCTTTGCATTAGTGTATATGCAGCTATTCAATGGGATGTGAAGGGACAAGGAAAACCGAACCTAGACCGAGGCATCCCAACAAACTGACTTTATCCTGCTTATCCTATTGTGGCTTTAATGAGGCATTGTTTGTTTACTTGGGCTTATGTTTGTCCTTGAAGCCACCATTCCATGGTCTGTAGTTCAAAAGGTCATGTGTAGGGCAGTGCTTCATTTGTAAATAATATAAGTGCCAGGGCTCTAGTTAGGAGTCCACTGCAGTGTGCGCCATACACTGCTCCTGCCAGCGCTGCCGATGATAGTAACAACACAACTACTAACCATCACACTCCTACAAGTGTGACAGTTTGGACTATTTTAGGCCCCCAAGGCTATAAGCATGGCTTGGGCGGCAAGCAATAGTCATTTTTAATGTAAATTGAACTAATAACTGTTTTTGTGGTCATCTCTAAATTAGCCAGACAGGGCCACCTTCTGGTAGACTGTTGACAATTAAGTGCCAGTGCAGCGCACCGGAAACCACCTGCTCAAATTAAGCGCTGATGTAGGGAAGTATTGCTTGCTTATTTCTATAGGTGTTTATGCAGGTTAGGCTTAGCCTCATGGTCTGAGAACCATCAACGTGGAGCAAGCACATCATAGTGGATTTAGAATATTTATGCACATACCTAATGGTTTTATGCTGATGCATGCAATGAAAGAGATTGGTCTAGAGTGTACAGGATCCACAATGGTGGGCAGATGGAAAGAGACGAGAGAGGATCAGAGGGAACTATGGTGCATAAGATCAGAACATGGGAGCCACGGAGAGCCAGATCTTCAACTTCTATCTGAAAGTTGTTTGCACTTTGACATCTTTCAAGAAGTTCAAGAGCTTACCGCCAACCATGTTTCTTCTTCCTTCATGTATCATGATTGCATATTGTAGTAACTGACTCCAGGTAGCCGTGATGTCTTTCAGGTAGTTTTATTGAGTTAGTTACAAGTAGATGAGTTGTAGAGTAACAGACCCACCAGGAGCAGTCTTCCTGCTGCTCAGCCCATACTCCAACTGACACACTCAAGCATCCAGGCACCCAAACATTCCATTCAAGACTCTCACACCAACATTCCATGCATCACATTCACACTGGCTGAGCAGCTAGGTAGTAAGTAACCAGATAAATACAACACAGGTTACTACATACCTTCCCTTCTTCTACAAAACAAAAATAGCAACCACCAAGAAGAGCAAGGTTCAAACAAAGGGAACCCCAAGAAAAAGGAAAATGGAAAAGTAGAGAAAAAGCGAGAAGAAAGTGGACCCAAAGCGTGAAAGGATCATAGCAAAGAAACCAAAGAAAATCAGGCGTGAACAAAGAAGAAAATACAATGGAGGTATACAAGAGTAAGTACAATAGAAAGAGAAAATGAAATAACAGGTTAAGACCGAAGTACAGGAGAAAGGAAAGAAAATACAGAGAAAACATACATGAGATGTACAAAAAGTACATGCAATAAAAATAAACAATGTAGAGGAGATGCAAAGATAAATATACAAAAAATATATATTACCCACCCATCATCCTCCAATAATTTTTAAAGAAAACATTAGAAATGGGTGACGGACACCCAAACAGGCTTTCCCCAACAAACAGGTGAATAAATGGACCAGAAACATGGAACATCTACACCAAACATGAAGAAGAAAAAGTGGTTAAGGAGAAAGAAATGTTGACTGCTAACCATACAGCTCATTAGGCCTAGGGGCAGACAACCAACGAGTGTGCACAAAGTACGCACATACAATGATACACATGGGACTCAAACCCATTAGAACCTCTAAATGAAGGTTAGAAAAGTGTAAATAACAATTAAACACGTGGGACTCGTACCCATAAGAACCCCTGTGAGGAGGTTGGAAACATGCACAAAACAGCAGAACACATGGGACTCGTACCCATTAGAACCCCTGTGAGGAGGTTAGAAACGTGCAGGGAACAATAGAAAACATGGGACTTTTACCCATTAGAACCACGTAGATGGGACTAAAACCCACTACAAACTGTGTAGATAGGACTAAAACCCACTACAAAACATGGGACTAGACCCATTAGAAACTACGTAGAAGGGACTAACACCCACTACAAAACATGGGACTAGTACCCATTAGAACGACGTAGATGGGACTAAAACCCACTACAGACTGCGACGGTGGGACTAACACCCACCACAAAAACATGAAGTGAAACACCAGGTGACTACACCAAAAACTGTGAAGATACGTTGAAAGGGACTAAAACCCATCAACTGTGATAAGGGTGATTCGTAGCCAAGAACTGTAGTATGCATAATACAAGATCCCATCCTTGTCGCCAAAATTCTGTAGTAACTGGCTGCAGGTAGCAGTGATGTCTTTCAGGTAGTTTTATTGAGTTAGTTACAAGTAGATGAGTTGTAGAGTAACAGCCCCACCAGGAGCAGTCTTCCTGCTGCTCAGCCCATACTCCAACTGACACACTAAAGCATCCAGGCACCCAAACATTCCATTCAAGACTCTCACACCAACATTCCATGCATCACATTCACATTGGCTGAGCAGCTAGGGAGTAAGTAACCAGATAAATACAACACAGGTTACTACATATATGAATGTCTGGGTTGCTCTCTTTTCCTTTGAAGATGGGCCCTTTGTTCCAGAATTCCTTGTGGGAGGTACAGAGCGTCTAATATACAATGTTCGCTGATTTCGGACCCTTTGGAGACATGTTTGAGCTTGCTGACTGTGAATAAAATCTTTGAATGCGAAAGGACTAACAAAACATATGTCACCACAAGTAATTTAGAAACAGGTAAGTATAGTATGACAAGAAAAGGCACATTTTGCTAAAAAATGACATTAGGGTTTGTCACTTTTCTAGTTCAGTTTCAATGACATTGCGCTAATGTTGAAAAATTCTGCTAGAAAAGCAGACATTTGAGTGCAGATTTAGAGTGCCGATGATGTGGTTGATGCACTTCATGCAGAGGTGCACTTCTCCACCTAAAGAATAGGGGCCACATGTATCATGCATTTTACTGGTCGCAAACATCACGATCGCAGAACCGGGCCGCTTGCGAGTGGTAAAAATGCTTTTTGATATGTATAAATTCCAATTTGCGATTCAGTAACATGTTACCGAATCGCAATTTGGAATTGCGAATACATACCAATTTGGTTTTAGGAAGGGGTGTGTTTAGGGCGTCCCTTCCTCATACCGAATCACAGCGGTATGTAGGAATGTTTTGCAACCGAAATGCGGTTGCAAAACATCTGCATTTTACCACCTACTTCAAGTAGGTGGTAACCAATTCGCAAGTGGGAAGGGGTCCCCAAGGGACCCTTTCTTCTATGTGAATGTTCGTAAAAATGTTTTTTAAGAGCAGGCAGTGGTCCCACGGACCACTGCCTGCCCTTAAAATATGAAAAGAAAACTTTTCCTTTTTCTTTTTTAAATGCAGCCCGTTTTCCTTTAGGGAAAATAGGCTGCATTTAAAAACAAAAGATTGCTTTATTGAAAAGTAATCACAAACTGCTGAGTCCAGAAGGCCACTATCCCTGTGATTTTAGTGATTCCTAATGAGTCGCAAATTGCGACCTGCCTCATTAATATTAATGAGGTAGGTCGATTTGCGACCCATTAGGAAACGCTAAATAAAACTCATGGAGTTTCATACATTCAAATAGCGATTACCTAATTGCGATTCACAGATAATCGCAATTAGGTAATCACTATTTGAAATAATGATACATGTGGCCCTAGATTCTCTTCAAAATTCCCTGTCATTGTCTGCATAGGGATAGATTGATTGATTGATAGAAAACTCTTTAAGGTAAATTAAGCAAAACTTTGTTCATATCATTAAAGTAGGATGTATTTATCCAGTTGTCAGAAAAAACACAGTTAAAGTTAAGGTTACGATTTTCAATCAAAAACACACTGAAACTTGCTGGTTATGGATGCTCTCATAACGTGGCCCCATGGTCTGCTCATGACCTTACACATATCATAGGCAACATCACAATTGTGATTCAGTACCAACAAAAAAAACTTGGATATAAAACCACAGTATCTCAAGGCATAATAATGTATATTTGACTAAGCTTTGTACTCAAGGTGAGTCGGTTATGCAGCTAGAAATCATTATTGCTTTATCAAATGCACTAAGAATGCAAAGATTGCTTGAGGGGAAATGACAAAACCTTTAAGAGCATCTTTTGGTCATCGGAAATGGGACCAAGCTGCACTTGGGCAAAGAGGTGCTCAAGGCTTGATCAATGCATAAATATGTATATATATATTTCAATGTATACATAATGGACCCAACTCTTCAGTACAACTCTGGACCTGTGGAAGACTCAAAAGGACTGCTTTGCTGCTCTGCAAGAAGGACAGCTACTCTGTTGCCCTGCTGCCTGAGTGAAGGGAATGGACTTGCATCTTGAACCCAGGACCACAACAGTGACTCAAAGGGCTAGTTGGCTGGCCTTCTGGTCAGAGTCTCAGGGACAGGAAAGGCTCCAATCATCTTGAACCCAGCACCTGGACTTTACTTGCTGTGAGTGTTGCCACCCCAGTCCTAGACCCTTGGAAGTGGGCCTGAAAGTGCTCTGCCAGCCCAGCCGTGTTCCTGTAAGCAGAAGCAATACATCACAATGCATCTCCTCACAGCCGCCTAGGAACTGCCGCAACATGATGCATCCTGAAGCCGGACCTTGCATATCATTCGCAGCCCCCAGTCCCCTCGGAACTGCTGCTGCGTGATGCATCCTTGATGCAGGCCTCCGCATCGCAGCCCTGTAGCTCTGTGGAACTGCAGGTACATGATGCATCTTCAACACAGGACTACAAATCACAAGCCCCTCGTCAACTGCATCCTTGACTACAATGCAGGACCTCGCATCGCAGCTCCTCGGAACCGTCGCTGCACAACTCATGCTTGATGTGGGATCTCCCATCGCTCTGTACACCAGGATTTAAGATGGTTTTTTTCAGCTGGCCTAACTTGGCCCCCTGTATTCGGTCCATGCTCCATTGCAGTTGGCCTGAACTTGTGACTTTGTCTGGTCTAGCGTGACCAGATAACCACAGTTGGCGCTTTGTGCTTCTAGGCACTATTTTCACTTAAAGCTTTAAAATTGCATATCTCCGGTCTACTGTATTTTTGCTGTTTTGGGGTAACAAAATTTTATTACATTTTACTCTATTTTTATAAATTATTGTGGGATTTTTCTTGTGTTGTATTTTCATTTTTTTACTGTTTGAAGTGCTGCATAAATACTTTACACATTGCCTATAAAATAAGCCGGACTGCTTGTGCCAATGCGACTTCACCCTGACAAGAATTGTGGCTGTTGCTTAAGTAGGGTTTCACCCCCCTCAACCAACACCACAATTTCTCACAGGTGGATATTGTAAGTTGATTTACTTCTAATTCAATCTTATAGCTCAACCCCCACCCCCCTCCCCCATTACATTTAGCACCATCTCTTTTTAACGTTTACTAGAATGCCATAAAGTGGGACAAACCTGAGCTGAATATAAACATTGAATATAAAACAGCAATAATTAAGGATTGTAAAAAACTGAAATCGTTACTTGAAATGTTTTACAGCCTTCAAAAGGTGGTTCTAATTTGACATTCTACTAATTGTCTGTGCATAAATAATTTAAGTAGATACCTGCGGATTTATCAATCCAAAAATCTGATCACCAGTCAACAAGTATGATACATGTATCATCATGGTTTAAATGTAATTAAAACTAATTTAAATTAAAAAATATCAGTGTTGTGAAAGAAAATGTAGACCTTTTTTGGTTCTTTACAATTCAAACGTGTGTTTCATTTCTTGACATTCTTTGTTAAACAGCTAGGAAAACTAGTTTTCACTGGCTAATTGTGTCATGCCATCTACCAAAGCATCATGTGTGGGCTCTGAAAGCTGTTGTTCTTGGCATAGCCTTACTTATATACCTGGTGGAGGAACATAGATAGATACCTGGTCAGTGAAAAACAGAAAAATGGCGTGAGTGCGCTTTTGTACAACAACTAGCCAGACCCAGACCCATTCCCATTATTTATAATGCATAAAGAAATGCCTAAATACCTTATTCCAAATTAAAATAGAGTATCAAACATGCAGGGGCCTATTACTTGAGGCAAAGTTCTAAGTGGCCCTCAAAGATATCCACGCTTTGGTAAAGTGATATGCGATTTGAAATGGAAAAACGAAGTTGCAGACATGCATTAATGTCCATAATTACATTTTAGCTTGTTTTGCATTTCCCTTGCCACCATTACATAGCCGAGCCACAATTTATACAACAGTTGCTTAAAAAAATGCTATTTAATCTCTGAAGTAGCATCATGGTGACAGAGAGGCACAATATTAAACCCAAATCAAATGCCCCAATCCTTTGACCACATATTTCCCTTTTTGGTTTCTTGCAGCTCTTTTGTATGCAACTATTTTTGGAAATGTGACCACAATCTTCCAGCAGATGTATGCCAACACTAACCGGTACCATGAGATGCTGAACAGTGTCCGCGACTTCCTCAAGCTCTATCAGGTGCCCAAGGGACTGAGTGAACGCGTCATGGACTACATTGTTTCCACCTGGTCGATGTCCAGAGGGATCGACACTGAGAAGGTAAGAACAGTGGGGACTCTAATCATTGCTCAGCTCTTTTCATTGGTTTATCTGCCCAGTGGGGTGCCTAGAAGTTATTGGTTTGCCGCTTGGACTCTAAAATTAACCACACTCCACAAACCTAAAGCAGTAGTACTTTGATTTTATAATAGTAACCCAACCACCGGCATGATTGGTTTTTATAGAATTTGCAAACAGTCCTTTTTTGGGGGGGAGTTTTATATAGCGCAAACTCGACCCGAAGGTATCAGAGCACTTTACATGAGCACCAGTTGCTTACAGATGGACACATTCAATTTGTTAGGCATGGGGATATTAAGTGATTTGCCCAGAACCACAGGGTGTTGAGCTGACGCCGAGACTCGAGCCCGGTTCCCCAGCTTCGAGGTCAACTGCTGTAGCCCTTAGGCCACATCCTCTCCCCACTTAGGTAAACCTACGCACTTGCATCACTTTTAAAAGCCCATTCAGGCGAGTGACTCATGTTGTGCAGAACTGCCTTCAAATCATCAGAACGACATCCACCTAGGTCTAAGCTTTCTAGCAGATACCATGGGACCCAAGAAGCCTCTTTAGTATTTATTATTCAAACTATCTGAACACTTCGTTGAACCTCTTCCAAAACTCACCACAAACAAAGGAATCCTGAGCTTTCGACCTTTCAGGCAGGTGATTTCCCCGTGAAACAGCTGAAGATAGAACCCATTGGATACGAAATATATTGTCATTTTATGGAAAAGTGAAAATAAACATGATCCATATGCCCAATGTTTCTACGTGGGGGATTTCCTAGCGCTGTCCCCAAGAAAATATCGAAAAAGATGGGGCCAGATGATGCATTTTAAAGTACAATGTTCAAAGACATTTGCTAAAGTGCCAGGAGGCGTACGGAATGCCCTAAAAAGGCCCTAAGAAAAATATTTGATGGAAGACTTCTACCCCTCTATCTCACCATCTTCCTTTTTTTATATTTATCCTTCTCACATGCACTCTCCCGTTTTCTCACATTCTCTTCTTCACCCTTCTCTGTCAAATATTTCCTTTTCTCTCTCAATCTTCTGTCTATTCTGGTCCCTATCGATCCTTAACACATTCTTCCCCCTTTATTCTGTTAGGCCCTCAATATAAGTTGGTGAGAATAGGGTGGGTTATTTACCACATGTGTTAAATACCATCACCTGAGGGTAAAGAATTTGCCATCTATAGGAAATACGTTTAACTTTTCAACTTTAAAATGAGGCATAACATGTAGAAATTGGATTTTAACACACCACATTCCATGCGTTTTGCCTTTTTCGTGGGCTCTTCCCCTAATAATTTTCATTAGGTTTGACCTGCCAGAATTTATCAGGGGAAAACTGTGAATGTCTGAGAATTATCACACAACTCGTAATGGCAATCCCTATGCAAACTGATGTTTACACTGGTATCAGAATGTAGCCTTTAACGTTTATTAGCTGGGGATTTTACTTTTTTCAAGTCCTTGTAGGTACAGAGTCTTTAGGTCTTTTCCCGGTTACATTTTGTTGTGCTGTTGGCAAGAGGGATGTGCAGGTTCATCATACCACCGCCATATGTTTATTGCATGCTGGGTTGGTGTGTGCGATGGCATGTTATGTGCAATGGTGTGTGTGTGTACGTTTGTTTGTTGAATTATGTTTGTTGGTTGTGAAGTAAATAAAATACTGCTAATCCAACTTAGTGAAGCACATATCTGTTTTTAAAAAACCTCTCTGGCACTCCCAAAACGTGAACTGGCTAGACAGTAATATTTTTGAGCTATAATATATACCTGCTTAGTGGTCTACATACAAGTGAGAAACTTTCCAGCTTAGTATTAAAGCAGTCATTTTGTTGCGGCTACAGGTTAAAATGCAGTGTCACTTCCGCCTGAGATGGCAGAGCACCTTTGTGCAGCTCTGGGCCCCCATTCCCACAGCGGGATTTTCTTTCTAGATGGTAGTAAGTGACCACTTCCCAGAGCAATAGTGGAAGCTATTCTGACCCCAGAGCGCACATTACTGCAAGCCTGGAAGTGATGTAGGAAGGCTAAATGGCAGCAATGGGGTCTCACATGGCAGCAGCCGCCTGGACTGGGTCTGGTGCCGGGGACTGGCACCCTGGTCACAGTGCTCATTCACTTGGCCCTACCTAGAGCGGTAAGTGGAGGCATAGTTGGGGATCCAGACAGTACTTGCAGTCATTGATAGAGAGATTGCTGAATTCAAAGCAGACATGCACAGCATGGGTCTTTACTGCAGACCTTTGAGGAGATAGAATAGCTGACAACCACCAATCTCTGCCAACTAGAAGCTCAAACTGATACTCTGTCCAAACACAAAGACCTTGAAACTAGGGCACAGCATGACAATTTGCGTGTTCAAGGCCTGAAAGAAAACACTGATGACATGATTTGCTGTTTAGTTGAAATGTTCTGAGACGCTTTAAAGGAGCAATCTGAAATCTGCATTGGTAGAGAGGGCACATAGAGTTGGCCCAAAAAAATATAGCTACTGTCCCAGTGATATTGTATTACATATGTCCACTTTTAGAGTCAAAGAGAGACTTATCACCCTAGCCAGGGTGATGAAAAGAATACAGTGCTGTAACAGCACTGTTTTCTTGTACCAGGACCAAGAAGTGGTGACCCTACAAAGGCATCGGACGTACAGACCCACAGTTCAGGAGCTGACAAAGCATCAGATACAATACAGATTGATCATACTAGAGGGCAAGCTATTCCAATGGAAAGGCACAGAGGTCAGAATTCCATCTTTGGAGGAAAGAAAGAAGTTATACAACATCTCTCCCAGCCAACAGAAACCCACCCACCCCAGGACCTACTTAATGCAGGCTGCAGTGCGACTGCATCAGTAGGCACCTGGACACCTAGCCTCTGGCCTCCAGGTCCCAGCCTGATCCAGTGACACCGCCACTGTCCACGTTTTCCTGCTCACTGTTCTTCCCACCAACAGAAGCCTGCCTACTTTAGGCCCTACTTAATGCAGGCCGCAGCACGACCACATCAGTAGGCACCTGGATACCTAGCCTGCCACTGGCCTGTGACCTCCAGTTCCTGCTTATTACAGCCTGATCCAGTGACGCCGCCACTGCCTGTGTTTTTCCGCTCACCGTTCACCCTGCCAACAGAAGCCCCACCCACCCCAGGACCTACTTAATGCAGGCTGCAGCACAAACGCATCAGTAGGCACCTGGACACCTAGCCTGCCCCTTGCCTGTGGTCTCCAGTTCCTGCTTTTTCTAGCCTGATCCAGTGACACCGCCACTGCCCAGGTTTTTCCACTATCTGTTATTCCCACTAGCAGAACCCCTGCTGACCCCAGGACCTACTTAATGCAGGCCGCAGCGCAACACCATCAGTAGGCACTTGGACACCTAGCCTGCCACTTGCCTGTGACCTCCAGTTTGTGCTTGTTCCAGCCTGATCCAGTGACACCATCGCTGCTCACGTCCGTGCCTGGGCCACGCCCAGGACCACAACCCCTGGGCTTCCTCCCCCTGAAGATACACCATCACTGAGCTCTACACGCTTAACCTGGCCCCGCAAAAACACTGCGAATGCACAGAGACACGCTCCACGGTAGCACCTTTCACAAGCACCCACTGCCACTTCACCTGCCACAGCACACACACCAGCCCACTGATCAGCCCCACCCCAAACACACCACAGACACTACCTGAACAAAAGCACCAACTCGCATGCGCACTTCTGAACACACACTCACCATGCAAACACACCACTAAGATTTGGGACCTCATCTCCATCTTCACACCCGACGTCCTCTTCCTCACTGAGACCTGGCTCAACCCCACTTCTGTGCCTGACATTGCCACCACAATGCCCAAAGAATACGAGTGATCACATCAACAAGCCTGGCGGAGGGATTGTCATCATACACATGGAATCCATCCAATGCTACGTTATGTTATGTTATGTTATGACATCACTCCAGCCATGGAACACCTCAACTTCGGACTCCAAACATACAGCAAAACTACCATCAGGGGCACCCTCGCTTACCATCCTCCAGGACCATGTCCAGCATTCTGCAACTTCATCGCCGACTTCATCGCTCCCTTGCCATAGACTCCAACAACTACATTTTCCTTGGGACCTCAACTTCAATCTCGATAAACACAATGACATTAACACTTCCAACCACCGTCGACAGCATGTATAACATCAAACTCGCCCAACTTGTCCACGACCCCACACAAACCTCAGGCCACTCACTAGAGCCCATCTTCAACACCAGCGACCGCATCAGGTACAGCCACATCACAGAGCTCACCTGGACTGACCACTCCATCGTCCACTTCAACATCACCAGCTCATGGACCTCCACCCCCAGTCTTCACAACACCCCCCATCGCACCTGGAGCAAAGTCTCAAAGGACATATGGATCTACACCCTCAACACCACCCACCCCATCTCCTCCAACAACCTAGACAAGAACAGCAGAAACTTCAACAATTGGATCATCATCTGTGCCGATAGCGTCGCTCCCATCTGCAGCAACGCCCACAGAAGGTCCACCAAGCAGGCTATCTGGGAGACTGAAGACTTCAGAACCGATAAACAACACTGTAAACAACTGGAAAGGAGATGGCGCACCTGCAAACACATGACCAACAAGACCCCCTTCAAGACAGCCCTCAACCTTTACCACATACAGTTCAGAGAATCAAAGAAAAATGCCTTAGCCTCACACATCAAATTAAGCTCCAATAACAGCAAAGAACTTTTTAACATCGTCAAAGAATTCTCCAGCCCTTCAGCTGCAACAAACAACATTACCACCTCACTGGAACTCTGCAACAACCTTGCAAACTTCTTCAATGACAAGATTGCCAACATCTACAGAAACTTCAAACCCCAGCCCAAAGCCACTGACTTTTTCAAGCAACACAACGACCCCCACTACCACCACAGAGAAACAACTAACCGAATGGAGCCAGCCCTGCCCCAAAGGATACCGCCTCCATCATGAACTCTGTCCACTCAGGAGCTCCAACTGACCCATGCCCTCACCACATCTTCATCCTAGGCAAAACCAGAATCAGCCACGTACTTACCACCTTGTTCAACATCTCAATTGCCACAGTCACCTACCCTGAGGACTGGAAACACGCAGAAGTCAACGCCCTAAGAAAGAAACCACCGGCAGACCCCAACAAACTCATCATCTACCGACCGATCTCCCTGCTCCTGTTCCCGGCTAAAGTAGAAAAAAGCCATCAACCAACAACTCTCCTCACATCTGGAATGGAACCTCCTACTCGACTCCTCCCAAACCGTATTCCGCAGCAACCACAGCACTGAGACAGCCCTCATCACAGCTCTCGATGGCATCCAGGCCCTACTCGACTGAGGAGAGACTGCGGCTCTGATCCTCCTAAATCTCTTAGGAGCCTTCGATACAGTCTCCCACCACACACTCATCACAAGGCTGCACAACATAGGCATCCAAGGAGCCACTCTAATAAGGATTGCCTCTTTCCTCACCGGAAGAGCGCAAACAATCTGCCTTCCCCCCTCCAGCTCTGAACTCAAGGAAATCATCTGTGGAGTACCCCAAGAATACTTGCCCAGTCCCACAATTTCCAGCACTTATATGACACCTCTGGCCATGGACTCAACATCATATCCTACGCCGAAGACACACAACTCATCCTCACCCACTCTGAAGACAGCACCAACACCAAGACCAACTTCCACAGCTGTATGACAGACACCACCAACTGGATGAAGGACAGCTGCTTGAAGCTCAACACAAACAAAGCAGAGGTACTGATTTTCGGAAACAAAAACTCCCCATGGGACGCATCCTGGTGGCATGCCCCAACAATGCATGCCTGACCCTCGCGGTCTCAACCACAACCACGTCTTTACCATGCATGCCTTTACCATGCATGCCTTTACCATACAATTTTGTGGTAAAGACATGATTGGTAAGGGGACGTGTGTGGTAAAGATCATACCCCTGCCTCCGGGCCTGAAAACTGTCCCTTTTCTCCTGCCCTACCCTGAGCCTTAAACATTTACCCCACGCCCTCAAAATAACCCCGACCTCAGCTCCCCCTGCCCTGAGCCCTAAAAACGTACCCCATACCATGTAAACTACCCCAACCCAGCTCCCCTGAGGCCTAAAACTATCCCAGCTCTGAAAACTGTCCCTCCCCTCCGCCCGGAGTTCTAAAAACTGACCCCATGCCCTAAAAATGACCCGAATCCAGCTGTCACGCCCTGAGCCCTAAAAACTGACCCCTATCCCTGAAAACTACTCCGAACCCCACCCCCAGCCCTGAACCCCAAACCCAGGCCCCCTGTCCTATAAACAACCCGACTCCACCAACCCTAAAAACTACACCCACCCCGAAAAACAAAAAAACTCTGGCCCCAGCCCACTTACCTGACCACTTCCTTTCCCAATCCTTCCTTTTACTGCCCGCCCATTCCAGCATCTAGACCGCGCACTGCCTTAACCACGCATATGCGTGGTTAAGGCAAATGGGTGGTTAAGGCAAAAGTGGTCCGTCTTGCGGGGAAACGGCACGCATGGCTCAGCCTGCGTTTTTAAGGCCATTTCCCATCAATAATATAGACACAATTATTTATAAATTATACCCATTATTATAATTTCAAAATAAAAATAATAAACTTAATTTGAGCTGAATTAACATTCTTGCTATCTCCCACAGCTCAATATTTGACAGGCCGCTCTCTACCCAATCTACGGCCTGACCTTTTAGCTCCAACACCCTCTGTAAACTCTGGATACGCCTTAGAATTGGTGTTTTGTTTATCCATTGTGTGGACATTTATTTTCAAGCAGCTACTTGAGGGAGAATGTCCAGGGTGGAACTGGCCTATAGGTCAATCAGGCAGTGTCCAATGGGCTGGTATGATAGATCAGTGTGCGGACCGTTTTTTTTAGCAGTTTGTGGACCTGTTTTATGGCCAGATGGGCCGGTTTTACTATTGATTTCCCTGATATTAAAACAAATATTTCCTGCAGCAGACACAAATGCATGCAATCTCCCATGCCTTAAAAAATACCCATACAATGTATCTTTGCAAGTTCAAAACTGGCCTGATGCATAAATGTGGGCCTCTTTTTTAGTTATCTGGTTCGCTAAGGGGGGGGAGGGCTTTTATTTTGGTGTTCAGGCATATTTCTTGTCCCAGACCCTGAAGATGTCTCAGGATTTCCAATTGGAGAAGGAAACTATAGGATCACCTTAATGGGTCTATAGTGTGCTGGAGCAGGCTCATCAAGCTTTGCTCTACATTGTTGAAAGACCCTTTGTCTTCTAGGGATACCTTTGCACCCTCCATTTTAACTTTGCTCTCTGTTTTAATTACCAACATATATTTAAGTTAACTGCCAAACTCTTTGTTACTCGTGCTTCTTGTTTGGTTAGGGTGAAATGATTGCCCCCTTTAGATCAGATAACTCCCAGAGGTCATGTATCCAGAGACGTCAACATCTCAGTGTGCAGTTCCTGTTCAGTTGTGGTGCCCCTGATGTAGCTCTACAACACCTTGCTTAGTCACTATATTATGATCAGGTGCCATAGCACATCACCAGTGGCATGGTTCTCTGTGTTGGGTTCCTCTTCAACACCACATCATTAGCCGCCAAGCCAATGTAACAGATCCGGATCCTCTGCAATTGTGGTACACTGCAGGGGGAAAGAGAGGGTGGGAGGAAGGGGAAGGACTTCCTCGGGCACTTTATTCTGTTTTATTGGCTCTCGTTTTCACTCAATGGACATTGCTAGTCAGACATGGTCCCTCACCTTTGAGTCCAACTCATAGTTCTAGTTATGTTTGTCATTGCATTGAGCACAGTAGGAGAGTGTGAACAGGCAACACACATATAGTGTGAGATAGGCAAATGCAACACATTACGCAGTTTAAGTTGAGGCTGAATCCACGACAATGGGCAAAGAATATCGGGTGAGATTGAAAGGGAATGATGGGAAAGAGACCAAAAGCAAAAAGAGATGTGCAGGATATAACTTGACCACCATAAATGGTGTGTTTCTTTGTGCTTTGCAGAAGTCTTAATTTCGTTCTTGGGACACATGAGTCAAACCTGAATTTGATATGTAATCAGGTTTTAAAATATATTGGAAGATTGAAGATTGGTATTTCCTGATGGCAGATCTAGACCAAGGAAGAGAATGTCAAGAATAATACAAAACATACAATAAAAGTGAAAATATAGTTTAATTCAGGCATTTCAGGACCGGGAGGTATTTCGTGATCCCTTTCCTCACTCTCATAGACGGAATTTCTAGTGTCAACATCTTAGTTCTGGAAACGTGGATGGAGCCTGCTGTTGTTAGAAACTTTCCTTTTCATTATATTTCCCTATGCTCTTTAACGAGTTGTGTGACTTTTGCAAAAGTTACTCCCAGGATGATCTTTGGGCTAACAGTGTTCTCACTCAAGGTCGAGGGAACTTTACTGTCATGATCTTCTTACTATACCAAAAATAATCTGTGCAGTTCTCTCTCCCACAGTTTATGATGATATGATACCTCTTAGCATCCCATTCATTCTCTGAACATCATTCAATTAATTAATTTGAATCACTTTTGGTTACCCTTTTTTTAAGACAGCCCCAATTGGTTGCACAGTATTTCTCATGGTTACCTTCTATTGATTGTAGACACTTTGACAATTCTTTGACCTTGGATTCCCATCGATGTAGGTGCTTTGGACTGAGCAATGTTTTCTGTGGGTCGAGTTGTGGCTAGTTTTTCTTGGAGGGGGCCCAGTGTTTTTTTGGATGGCTTCAGTTAGAGTTGAATAAATAAATGTATTTGTGTGATTGGGTTCATCCAGGTTGCCGTAGGAACTGAGGAGGCTCAATTTTCAAAGGGTGCGGCCCGATCTCTTTCTCCCCTGGTATTTTGCGAGCAATGTCTGGTCTTTTTGCACGTGCTTTGGGTGTTTTTGATGGCAATAATTAGTAGAGCCAAGAAGATGCTTGACACTTCTTATTTCAGTCTTTTAGATGTATGAGACAGGTTCACATCTCATTTGATTAGTCTGTTAGGTGGACCCATTCTCTCATTCTTTTATTTTGTTTTGTCTCAAAAAGAGCCTTAATTGAGCTCTGGGACAATGCAGTGTCTCGCCAGGGAGAGAGTGTTAGAAATGGCAGTCTCTAGTTGGCAGAGGTAGGTACCTTTGTCCAAATAGGGACCCTTGCTTCAAGTCAGGGTAAGGGGGATACACTTCTAAACTAACCCCTGCTCACCCCATTGGTAGCTTGGCACGAGCAGACAGGCTTCTCTCAGAGGCAGTGTGTAAAGCATTTGTGAACACATACAGTAATACAGTGAAAACACTACAAATGGACACCACACCAGTTTAGAAAAATAAGTAATCTTTATCTAAACCAAACAAGACCAAAACGTCAAAAAACCACAATACAGTAATAAAAATAAGACTTTCAAATGGTAGAAATAGTTCTTTTCAAAGCAAATTGCAGATGCAACACTTTTCACACAAAGTACCTTGGATGCGTTGCGCACACTAACAAAAAGGGTCGCAGGGAAGGTGATGCATCGGTTCCTTACACTCTGGGAAGGTGATGCGTCGGTTCCTTGCTCCGGGAGAGGTGATGCATCGGTTTCTTACTGCTGCGCAGGGAAGGTGATGAGTCGGTTCTTTACCGGAGATGAGGTGATGTGTTGGTTTCTTACTGTGTGGGGAGGTGATGCGTCGGTTTCTTACTGCGTTCCAGAATGATGCAACAGACTTGGTGCCTCAATGCGATGTGATGATCCCGGACGATGTGTGGGTTCTTGAAGCCACACAGCAGGCCTTGCGTCGGAATCGGTGCGTTGAACTCGGACTTCGGAGATCGGTGCACTTGATGCGGCATGCAGGGGTTGCTCGAGCTGCGGGCAGGCGCTGCGACGATTTCTTTGGCAATGCGTTGGAAACAGGTGCGGATGCATTGCGCTTCTTGAAGTTGTGTTACTTTTCCAGCTCCTAGCGGCAAACAGCCTTCAGAGGTCAAAAACAACAGCAGGCACCTCTTAATAGGTCAGAACTCCCAGCAAAGAAGTTCAGGGGAGCTGGTGGTGAAGTCTTTGTGTCCCTGAGACTTCAGAACAGGAGGCAAGCTCAGTTTTAAGCCCTTGGAGATCTTCCTCAAGCAGGGGACACAGCCAACAGCAAAGTCCTTTTCCCTTTCCTTGGCATAAAGTAGCACTGCAGGCCAACCTGAGACAGCAAACAGCACAGGTGCAGAATTCCTCCTCAGCTTCTCCGGTTCTTCTCCTTGGCAAAGGTTCCTCTTGATTCCCAGAAGTGATCTAAAATTCTGGGGTCTGGGCCCCTCTTTTTATACAGTAAATCTTTGTTTTCTCCTGGCCCACGGCTCTGAGCCCAGTCCAAACCAGTTCTGGGGGGCACTTTGCAAGTGCACAACAACCTCCATTGTCAGTGTGTGCCCTCCCATCTTTGTGGAAGGCAGGCACAGCCCTATTCAGGTGCAGGTGCTACTCCTCCCACCACTCCAAATGCAGACCAGGCCTATTCAGCCTACCGCTGACCCATCCAGACTCTCTGGAGCCACTGCACACCCCAAGCCCCTGTCACTCCAAAGCCAGATATTCAATACACATCCTAGCAGAGGCACACTGGATGGCTAAGCAAGAAAATACCTACTTTCTAAAAGTGTTATTTTCAAACACAGAATTTAAAAATCACCCTCACTAAAAGATGGATTTTAACATTCTGAGTTCAGGCATACTAAACTTTAATTTCCTATCTGGTTCCCAGGGGCAGTTACGCTTATAAGATGTTATAAGCAAACTCCCCATTCTATTCTATGGGAACAGATAGCCTTACAATAGTGAAAAATGAAAGTGGCAGTATTTCACCATCAGGACATGCCACACACATCAGGGCATGTCCTACCTGCACCCTGCCCACAGGGGTACCTTGGGCCTACCTTAGGGGTGACTAACATGTAAGAAAAGGGAAGGTTAGGGCCACGCAAGTGGGTGCACTTGCCAGGTCGACATGGCAGTACTAGACTGCACACAGGCTCTGCAATGACAGGCCTGAGTTACATTCATAGGCTGCTTATGTGGGTGGCACAACCAGTGCTGCAGGCCCACTAGCAGCCTTTGATTTACAGGCCCTGGGCACACACAGTGCACTGTACTAGGGACTGACTGGCAAATCAAATCAGCCAATTATGGAAACACCAATCCATACATACAATTTACAGGGAGAGCATATGCACTTTAGCACTGATCAGCAGTGGTAAAGTGCCCAGAGTCATAAAATGAACAAAAACAGGTCAGAAACAGAAGGCCACAAAGCAAAAAATCTGGGGATAAGCCCGCTGTAAAAGCCAGGTCTAACACAACCCCTTTCACCCTAAAGCCAGGGTAGACTAATCAATCCCTTGATGGGCTTCCCTGGTTGAGGCGATAGGACCTAGACCTGGCCCACAACAGCGGGGGCATGTTGTGGTTCTACGCCTTTCTGAACCCAGTTGGATCCCTCTGTCCATACTCTCAGGACCCACTAAGCTAACCCATGGGGAACCCTTCTCCTCACCTGTGGACACCATCTGTGCAGCACCTAACCTTAGCTTGCTCAAAGGTGTGTCCCAACAGGCAGACAGTATCCATATGGCCAACACAGTGGTGTGACCCAGTTCACCCCCGGGGCGTGACTCCTGCCCCCCCCAGGGGCCACTCTGACCACCAGGACAGCGAGCCACAGTGGCTACTGACAGTTGTCAGTGATGAAACCCAGGCCTTATGCCTCTCAGGGCTCTCGAACCTCTGTGGCATCAGAGAGTGGGGGGCAGTAGCCCAAGGTGCCTGGCACCCTTTGTCCACTCTCCCTCCTGTCAGGTCAGGGATGGCATCCTGACACTGACCCACCAGCCCAGGGCCTGTACCCGGTGGCTGGACAGGAGACTGGGGTGGGCTTTCCCACACCCGGTCCTCCTCCTCGGAGTTCTGCACCCTCCCACCTGGAGCAGTACCCCCTTCCAGAATTGTCAGGGCACCTGTGGCAGGTGTCCTGCGCAATTCGTCCACCAGTTCAGAGGTTCTATCCTGCAACTGGGATCCCAGCCTAGGGTCTGCACCCTTAGACTGGGCAGAGGTCAGGGGTGAGGCTGCCCTCACCCCACCCACCTTACTGTGGCCCTGCACCCTCCCACCTGGAGCAACCCGGTAGGGGTACTGTTAGCAGTCGCCCCTTCCTTCAGGTCAGGGGGTACACCCTGAACCTGGCCCTCCAACCCAGGGTCTGTACCCTTGAGCTGGACCTGTGCCGGGCAACCCAGGACTTCTGGGGGAGTACACCAACCACCCCCTAAGGGAAACACACTTCTCTGGAGTTGTGTAAGAGCCTGCCTGGCGCAGGTCTCCCACCTCCTGTCCACCTGACAGAGCATGAAGACTCCCCAGGCCAGAAGTGGCCTCACCAGGGTCAGTCCTGGGGGGCTCTGACCTCAGAGCTGGCAACCCTTACCCACTGGTCCTTCCACTGGGGACTGCATCCCCCCTCACCCCTCTCTCTGGACTCCCACCCCCCCAAATGGAGAGGTGCTGCCAGACACCAGAGCTGGTGGACTGCTAGTTACAGCAGTCTCCCTCAGCTCAATTGACACCTTGGGATCCCCCTCAGGGAATTGCCTCCTGGTACAGACTAGGCCCCCCTCCTGGTGTTCCCTCATGAAACCAACCAGGCCTTGAGACTTGGTTTCGGGTACCTCGGGACACAGCCCACTCCTTCTCCTCTGAGACAGGACATGGGACCCTACACTCCTCCCACTACCCTGGGACCTATCTGGGCCATCACGACCCTCCCCTACCTCACTTGGCTGAGGAAAACCTGAGCCACCTCCTTCAGGATCACCCCCAGATGCTTCTTCAGACCCTCCGGAATCCACCAAAAGGTCTGCCTCCAGTGTGAGCTCCCTGGGGTCAGAGAACTCGCGCTCCACCAGGTGTTGGCATAGCTCTGGAAAACAGGGGCTTAAAATATGCTCTCCACCAATTGAATCACACCGCCCCACACAGGTGTTAACCAAGCTACCCTTTGCCTCACCATCCAGGGCCTTGCACAAGTACCCCACATCACTCTCCTGAGATTGGCAAGACCGTGTCTGACTGTCTGTCACTCAACCCACACTCTTCTGGGTGGTCTCCACACTCACAGACCAGGACTTCTACCATGGGGGAGCCCCTCTCCCTGCACCTCTCATCTTAGAGTCAGTAGAGTGTCCCTCCCACCACTAGGAACATGATCCCCTGTGCCAGTTCGCCAATCCACTTAATGGACACTGCGCACCACTGGAGCTACCTCATAAACCTGAACTCCCTGGTGTATGTCAACCCCCTCCTTCAAGTCAAGCGCCACATCTCTGGGTGTGTGTACTTATTCCTCACCACTAGATAACACCTTTTTTGCTGCCACCATCTGAGCTGGACTCCACCTCCAGCTCAGCCAAGCTCACTTCCTGAGCTACACACATTTCTTCTTCTTGGGTTAAGGCCCTCTTGGCCTCAGCCCCCTCAAGCTCCTCATAAAGCTCTCTCAGCCTCTGCTCACAAGCTAGAAGACAGCCATCTTTTTCTGTTTCTCCCTCACTTTCAGGGAAGTCCTCCTCCTCAGACTCCACTGGTAGTGTTGGCCCCCAGCGAGGTAACTCATAATGAAATAGGGATGCCTCTAGATCCTCCCTGGACCTTCTCTTCACAGGCAGCCCTCTTTCCTTGCAGAACACATGTAGCTCCTTCATTGTGTAGATGAACATGTGCCAGAAGTCAAGTTCCATTTTGCAACAACTAACCAGATTCCTAGCTAGTTTCAAAAAATACTTCCAGGAGGACACCAGAAAACAGAAAAAGCAGAATGTGGTTGCGTAATGGTCTGCATTATACTAGTAGTGTACACCAATCACTGTATGTAGGGCAGAAATGCAAGTCCAGATCCTCACCGTTGACCACCAATGTTAAAAATGGGGGCCTCTAGTTGGCAGAGGTAGGTACCTTTGTCCAAATAGGGACCCTTGCTTCTAGTCAGAGTAAGGAGGATACACTTCTAAAATAACCCCTGCTCACCCCCTTGGTAGCTTGGCACGAGCAGACAGGCTTATCTCAGAGGCAGTGTGTTAAGCATTTGTGAACACATACAGTAATCCAGTGACAACACTACAGATGGACACCACACCAGTTTAGAAAATAAGTAATCTTTATCTAGGTTATTTTAGGAGTGTACCCCCCTAGCCTGACTAGAGGCGAGGGTCCCTATTTGTCACAAGTACCTACCTGTGCCAACTAGAGACCCCCAAATCTAACATTGGTGGTCAGCGGTGAGGATTCTGGACTTGCATTTGTGACTCATGTACAGTGATTGGTGAACACTACCTAGTGAGTGCAGACCAAGCGCAACCACATACTTTTGGTAGATATTCTTTTTGGGACTTTCTATTTTTGCTAAAAACTGCCAAGTTTAATCACCATGGATACAGCAGCATCCATAGTATCTGTTGATAATGATTGGGAGGAGGAGAAACTGGAATGCTACACCGTTAACCAGCTCAAGCACTTCTGCAGGAAGTTCAAAGTTTCTATCACCGGAATCTCCAAGAAGGATGATTTCCAAAAGGGGCTGAGGGCCTGGGTTGAAGCAAGGAAGACCCCTGAGAATGAGGAGGAGGCTGACAATGCAGAGGAGCAGCTGGATGGGCCAGTGGGTCCAGGGGAGAGGAGAGCATCTTCCCCCGTGGGTAGCAGTGTTTCTGCCAGAGGTCTGTCCCCAGAAGAGCTGGAGGACAGAAAAGAATAGGATGCATGCGTTGGAGCTGGCAAAAATCAGTGGGCAGTTAGAAATTAGGAAGTTGGCCCTGGAAGAAAAGAGAATGCAGCTTGAGCATGAGAAAAGTTTGAGGGAGTTGGATTTGAAAGCTAGGAGCTTAGAGATTACTCCCTCTGGTGGCAGCACACCGTCAATGCCTGTTGAGGCTAGGGAGTATATTCCTAAACATGTGGTTAAGGAGTTTTTTAAGAATGATGATATTGGGCAATGGTTCAAGGCCTATGAGGTAGCCATGACTTCCCACCGGGTCCCTGAGAAGGATTGGGGAGCGGGGTTGTGGGGTCGGTTCCTTAGTGAGGGGCGGGATACTTTGTTGAACTTGCCCTCTGAAGTCTATAATTCCTACAGCCACATGAAGACTGCATTGATGACCAGGTATGGATTGACTCCTGAACTCTATAGGCAGAGGTTTAGGAACTGTAAGAAGATTGAAGGCAGTACCTGGGTTGAATATGTGACTTTTTTTTGCAGAGCCTTGGATGGTTGGGTAAAGGTTAGCAAAGCAAATGATTTTCAGGCGCTCTGTGATTTGATTGCATGGGAGCACTTGTCCAGTAATTGTTTTCTGAGCTACGCCAGCACCTGATTGACAGTAGGCTGACTAACCCTAGGCAGCTTGCTGAGGAGGCGGACCGCTGGGTGAGCACCCGGGTCCACAAGGGTCACGTGGGAGACTCCGCCAAGGGTGGGCAGGGTCCCCAGCAGAGGAGTGGGGGGGACAGGGGTAAACAGAGGGAGTTCCAGAAAGGGCCCCAAAGTAAACCCCAAGGGAAAGGTTCCCAGCCTCCCCCTGAGCATAAGCACGGGGCCCTGACAGGTCCACCTGTTCATAGGGGACCCAAGGTGTGCTACAAGGGTGCCACACTTGTAGCACACCAGGGGTCCCCTATGGCCCTGTGGCACCCTAGGCCACAGGGCCAATGATCCCCAGTGCTCTTTGTTTGGAAAGCCAGCACCCCCTGGTGCAGTCCCCCGGCAGTTGGCTAGTGTAGCCCTGGGGGAGGAGATGGGTGCCCAAGTTGGGCGGGATCCCGTAGTATTGTCCCTTGTCTCATTAGGAGACTCTGAGATGGTCCCTAGGACCCAACTGCCTGAGAACACTAAGAAGTACAGGCAGTGGGTGACCATCAATGGCCATAGGGTGGAGGCTCTGAGAGACACAGGAGCCAGTGTGACAGCTGTCAAGTGTCACCTGGTGTCTAAAGAGCAGGTGGTCCCTGATGCATTCTATCCAGTTGTTGCTGCTGACAACACAGAGAGCCACTGCAAGGTGGCTCAGGTTCCCCTTTGAGTGGGGGGTCTCTGGTACTCTTCAAGTAGCTGTGAGGCCAGCCATGCCTGTTGACTGTTTGTTAGGGAACGATTTGGAGAGCTCCCCTTGGGCTAAGGTGGAGCGGAGTGCTCATTTGAAGATGTTGGGCTTGCCTCATTGGGCGTGTGTGACCACCCGGTCCATGGCAGCCAGAGGTGTTCAAGAGGACCTGGAGCCTGAGAGGAGGCCCAGGTGCCTGCCAGAGAGAAAAGGCAGGGGCGTGGGAAGCCGGCCCCCGAAGTTCCCACGGTCCAGGAGGAGGCAGACCCTGAGGGGGACGCCCTGGAGCCTACAGGGGAACAGGTAGCTGAACTGGGGGACCTGCCTGAGCTGACCCATTGGCAGCAAGATGGAGGACCCTCCAGGGAGGAGTTCTGCGAGGAGCAGAACAAGTGCCCTCTCTCGTGGGTCTGAGGCAACAGGCCACAGACCAGGCAGCAGGTGATCAGTCTGGATCACATTGGATCTACTGGGAGAATGGTCTCCTGTATAGCGAGCCTAAGGTTGCTGAGCCTGGGTCAGCCCGTGTGCTGGTGATACCACAGCGCTTCAGAACCTTCCTACTGGGTTTGGCTCATGATGTGCCTTTAGCAGGACATCTGGGGCAGGACAAGACCTTTGAAAAGCTTGTCACCCATTTCTTTTGGCCCCAGATGCGCAGGAGTGCCGCCACTCACTGCAGGACCTGTCAGACTTGCCAGGCAAGTGGAAAGAGTGGGAGGAAGCAGAAGGCTCCTCTCCAGCCATTCCCTGTAGTCAGCACCCCCTTTGAACGGGTGGGTATTGACATTGTGGGGCCACTGGACCCCAAGACAGCCATGGGCAACAGGTTTATCCTGGTCTTGGTGGACCATGCCACCCGGTACCCTGAAGCCATCCCTCTGCGGACAGTGACGGCCCCCGTGGTGGGACGGGCACTGATGGGAATTTTCTCCCGTGTGGGGTTCCCTCAGAGGTGGTGTCTGACAGAGATACTAACTTTATATCCAAGTATATGAAGTCCCTGTGGCAGGAGTGCGGTGTAACGTACAAGTTCACCACTCCTTACCACCCCCAAGGAAATGGGTTGGTTGAGAGATTCAGCCGGACCCTGAAGGGCATGATTATGGGTCTGGAAGAACCCATGAGGCGTAAATGGGACGTCCTCTTGCCATGCCTTCTTTTTGCATATTGTGAGGTGCCACAGAAGTCTCTAGGGTTCAGCCCCTTTGAGCTCCTGTATGGTCACCCAGTGAGAGGACCTCTGAGTTTGGTCAAGGAAGGCTGGGAGCAATCTCCCAGGAAACCTCCCCAGGATGTATATAGCTACATGCTGGCCTTCAGGAACCAAACTAGGCGTTTCAGGCAACTTGCTGAGGCAAATCTGGAAGCCAGCCAGGAGGAAATAAAGCGGTGGTACGACCAGAATGCCACTCTGGTTGAGCTTCAACCTGGACAGAAAGTGTGGGTCATGGCCCCAGTGGAGCCCTGTGCGCTCCAGGATAAGTGGACCGGACCCTTTGAGGTGGTGGAGCACAAGAGTCCTGTTACAAACTTGGTGGACATGCGGTCTCCCAGGAACCCCTTGCGGGTCCTGCACGCCAACCGCCTGAAGCCCCACTTGGAGAGGTCCCAAGTGGGCATGCTCTTAGCTACAGATGCTGGGATGGAGGAGGATACCGAGCCTCTTCCTGACCTCCTGTCAGCCCAAGAGCAAGATGGATCAGTGGAGGGTGTGAACCTCTCTACCTCCCTGACACCTGAGCAGCAAGGTGACTGTCACCAACTGTTGGGGCAGTTTCCTGACCTGTTCTCCCTGGTTCCTAGTGTCACTGACTGGTGCGTCCATGATGTGGACACTGGGGACAGTCTTCCTGTCAAGCACAAGGCTTACAGGGTGACTGACAGGGTGAGAGCTTGCATCAAGGAGGAGGTCTTCAAGATGTTTGCATTGGGGGTAATTGAGTCCTCTCACAGCCCTTGGGCCAGCCCAGTGGTCTTGGTCCCAAGGCTGCTGCGCCATGGTGCCACACCCGAACTCCGGTTCTGTGTGGACTACCGAGGACTCAATTCCATCACCAGGACTGACGCACACCCCATCCCCATAGCTGATGAGCTCATAGATCGGTTAGGGGCTGCCCGGTACCTCAGTACGTTTGACTTAACGTCTGGGTACTGGCAGATCGCCTTGACTGATGGGGCAAAGGAGAGGTCAGCATTCTCCACACCAGATGGGCACTACCAATTCCGGGTGATGCCCTTTGGGATGAAGAATGCCCCTGCCACCTTTCAGAGGTTGGTCAACCAGGTGTTGGTTGGACTGGAGGACTTCAGTGCCGCCTACCTGGATGACATCGCAGTGTTCAGCGCCAGTTGGGAAGAACATCTGCGCCACCTCTGGGAAGTGTTGATGGCTCTGCGGAGGGCAGGCCTCACGATCCAAGGCGAGTAAGTGCCAGATCGGGCAGGGGTTCCGTGGTGTACTTGGGACACCAGGTTGGGAGCGGCCAGGTGGCGCCCTACAGCCCAAGATAGATACCATACTGGCTTGGGAGCCCCCCAAGACCCAGACAACGGTGAGCCTTCCTAGGACTCACCGGGTATTACAGGAGATTTGTCAAGGGGTATGGCAGCATGGTTGCACCCTTGACAGAGTCTGACTTCCAGGAAGCAGCCCAAGAGAGTGATTTGGACTGACACCTGTCAACAAGCTTTTGACACCTTGAAGTCAGCCATGTGCACGGCGCCCGTGCTCCTGGCCCCCAACTTCTCCAAAGAGTTTATCGTTCAGACAGATGCTTCAGAGCATGGTGTGGGGGCTGTTTTGTCACAGATGAATGAGGAGGGCCTAGACCAACCTGTAGCCTTCCTTAGCAGGAGGTTACTTCCACGGGAACAGAGGTGGAGTGCTATTGAGCGTGAGGCATTTGCTGTAGTCTGGGCACTGAAGAAGCTGAGACCATACCTGTTTGGGACTAACTTCCGGGTTCAGACCGACCACAGGCCCCTCAGATGGTTAATGCAGATGAGGAGTGAGAATCCAAAGCTGTTGAGGTGGTCCATTTCCCTACAGGGGATGGACTTCACGGTGGAACACCGCCCTGGTACAGAACACGCCAATTCTGATGGTCTGTCCAGATTTTTCCGCCTTAGTGAAGAGGACTCCCTAGAGGTAGGGTAGTTCTCCCCACATTTCAGCTGGAGGGGACACGTGTTAGACCTGGCATCCTTGGCGTGGGTCTCCCTTCCATTTTGTGATGATGCCTCCAATGTTATTGATCTGTTTTTGCTGGTTTAGATGCTTTGGGCACTGTGCCACTGCTATTCAGTGCCACAGTGCAAGTGCTCCCTATTGTAAATTGATGTATGTATTAGTGACTCCATGATTGGATGATTGGTTTACTTGTCAGTCCCTAGTACAGTGCACTGAGTGTGCCCAGGGCTTGTAAATCCAATGCTGCTGGTGGGCTTGCAGCACTGGTTGTGCCACCCACAGAAGCAGCTTGTAAAATGTGTGTCAGGCCTGCCATTGCAGAGCCTGTGTGCAGCCTAGGGCTGCCATGTCGACTTGGTGAGTGCACCCACTTACCAGGCCCTAAACCTTCCCTTTACTGCATGTTGGTCACCCCTAAAGTAGGCCCTAGGGCAGGGTGCATTGTAAGTATAAGGTAGGACATGCCCTGGTGTGTGTGGCATGCCCTAATAGTGAATTACAGCCATTTTCGTTTTCACTATTGCAAGGCTACCTGCTCCCCATAGGCCAGAATGGGCAGTTTGATTATTACACCTTATAATCCTAACTGACCCAGGGAACATGGTAGAAAAAGCGAATTTAGTATGCCTGAACTCAGGATGATAAAATACATCTTTTAGTGAAGTTGGTTTTAACATTCTGTGTTTGAAAATACCACTTTTAGAAAGTAGGTATTTTCTTGCCTAACTATCCAAGCCTGCCTCTGCTAGGTTTGTGTATTCCTTGTCTGGGTTTGTGAGTGACAGGGGCTGGGGGACTCCAGGAGACAGGGTGAGTCAGCGCAGGGCTGAATAGAGAGATCTGCATCCAGAGTGGAAGGAGGAGTTGCACCTGGGTCTGAATAGGGCTGTGCCTGCCTTCCACAATGCTGGCTCCACCTCCTGCTGGGCGGCTGAGCACTCTGCCCCACTTTCTGAAAGGACAGAAGGAGTCCTGTAAACAAAGTGCTCCAGGACTGACCAGAACTGGTTTTGGACTAGGCAAAGGCCTCTCTGCCTCCAGAGAACAAAGAGAAAAGGTGTATAAAAAGGGGACCCAGACCCCTAGGAAATTAGATCACTTTGGGAAACAAGAAGAAACCTTTGCTGAGGAGAGGAACCAGAAGGAACTGAGGAGAGACTATCCCTAAGCTGAAGTGCTGCTTGGGGGATTGGCCTGCAGTGGTTGCCTGGCTGCCAAAGAAAGGAGAAAAGGACTTTGTGTGCACTTTTATTCAACTTGTGAAGGATCTCCAAGGGCTTGAGAAAAGAGCTTGCCTCCTGCTGAAGTCTCAGGGACAACAGACTTCAACCCCCAGCTCCCCAAGAGTTCTTTGGAAGTGCCTGCTGCTGTTTTGGGCCTTCTGAGGGACTGCGTGTCGCAAGGAGCTGGAAGCGCGACTCAAGAGGGAGAAGCGTGTCGCCGTCGCAGCCGCTGCCGTCGCATCGTGGATGTCGCCGCTGTAGCTGTCGCATTGCACCGCATCAAGAGAAGCGTCTCGCCACGAGGAAGAAGCGTGTCGCAGCCGCTGCTGTCGCATCGTAGATGTCACCGCTGTAGCTGTCGCATTGCACCGCATCAAGAGAAGCGCCTCGCATCCACGGAGAAGCGTGCCGCCGTCGGAGCTGCTGCCGTCGCATCACGGAACAAGGGTGTCGCCGCTGCAGTTGTCGCATCGAGCGGAAGCGTCTCGCAACGTCGGAGAAGAGTGTCATCGCCAAAGCCGCTGTCGTCGCATCACGGAACAAGGGTGTCGCCGCTGCAGCTGACGCATCGAGCCGAGACTTCTCGCAACATCGGAGAAGCGTGCCGCATCAGGAAGAACTTGACGTCTTTATTTCTTTGCACCGGATCTTTGCCGCATCTCCATCTCTGCAACACTTAAGTTGTAGAAGCGTGACGCATCGTAAGGTACATTGACTCAAAGTGTCGCATTTTAAGAACTGAAGAGAACTAAGCTAAACCTACCATTTTAAGTACAGTATTGTGGATTTTTGTCGTTTATGGCCTTGTGTTAAATCTATATAAAGAATACTTATTTTTGATATAAAACTTGTATGGTGTCCATCTGTAGTGTTGTCACTGGATTACTGTATGTGTTCACAAATGCTTAACACACTGCCTCTGAGATAAGCCTGTCTGCTCGTGCCAAGCTACCAAGGGGGTGAGCAGGGGTTATTTTAGGAGTGTACCCCCCTACCCTGACTAGAGGCGAGGGTCCCTATTTGTCACAAGTACCTACCTGTGCCAACTAGAGACCCCCAAATCTAACATTCAACATCAGCCGAGACTAACTGTACTCCGTTGTCTGAGATGACAGTCTTAGGAAATCCCTCCCTCATGAAGATCTCATGAAGATCTCATGAGAAAACTCTAGAATCTCTTTTGAGTCGGCTTTGGGTACAAACTTGACTTCGGGCCATTTTGAGTAGTAGTCAATTAAAACTATGGCAAACCAAGTCTGATGGGGTAGAGTGTGAAATGGACCCAGAACATCAATGCCCAAATTTTCCCATGGATTCTCAGGAAGAGGTATAGGAGTGAGAGGAGGATTAGATGTGCGTAGAGTCTTATCGCTACCCGCACAAATGGTACACTCTAGGACCAAAGCATCAATGTCTCTGTCCATTTGGGGCCACCAGAAGTATTCATGGATCCTACTTTTGGTGAGTGTAGCACCCAAGTGTCCCTCGTGGGCCTTGTTTAACAGTGTTTTCCTAATACTGAACGGGGGAACTATTTTATCTAGTCTGAAAACAAGACCATCTTCCAGCGATAACTCATCACAGACTTTTACAAATGGTTGGATATCAACATTAACATTTCTCTCTTTAGGCCACCCTTTAACAATGTATTGTTTAACATCTTTCAATATTTCATCTGAATCCATGGCAGCATTCCAGCTGCTTTCCCCAACTGAACACACATTTAGCAGTTCTACCCTTGCAACTATGCAGTCTTCATGCTCATCATCATCAATATGCTTCTCGCTAGCCACTGACTCGTTGGGAATGGGTGGTAAACGTGAAAGTTCATCAGCTCGAACGTTCTTTCCTCCAGAGATGTGTACCACATCGAAGTTGAATTGGAACAGTTTGGACGCAAGACGGGCTATTCGTGGCGTGGTGTTGCGATGGTTGGCGTTTCCCAAAATGGCTACTAATGGTTTGTGGTCTGTTTGTAGAGTAAACTTCCTGCCCCATAGGTAGCACTTGAACTTTTCGATTGCCCACCAACAAGCAAGAAGTTCCTTTTCTATGACCGAATAGTGTGATTCTGAGTCCCTCAGCACCCTAGATGCGAAACCAATAGTGTGTTCCTGATTACCTACATCCTGGGTCAGAACAGCACCCAGACCATAACAGCTGGTGTCTACAGTCAAAGTGCAACGTAACGAGGGATCAAATGGTTTTAAAGCTTTGACCGTGCGGAGTTGATTTTTGAGCCATTCAAATGCATGCTTACATTCTTCATCCCACACAAACTCAGTCTGATGTTTGAGCAAATTTGATATGGGGCGTATTCTGGTGGCATAATCGGGTACGAACCGTGAATAAAACTCAGTCAGACCCAGCAGTTATTTTACGCCTGTTTTGTCCTTTGGTGCAGTGGCACTCACTATGGCTTGTACAAGATTGGGTTTAGGCGTGACCCCGGCACTAGAGATGGTGTGACCCAGGTATTCTACAGAGTCTTTTGAGAACACACATTTGTCACGTTTGAGCACGACCCCATGCTCTTGAAATGTGGAAATTACCTGTCCCAGAGTTTCATCATGTTCTGACTGCTCAGCTGCGTAAATAAGGACATCGTCTTGGAAAATTGCCACGTTTTTGATGCCTTTGAGGAGATTGACCATGAGCCGCTGAAAAACTGAAGCTGCCGAGGCCAGGCCAAACGGCATACGACAGAATTGAAACATGCCTGAGGGGGAGTTAAACGCTGTGAGATGACACGATTCCTTATCCAGTTCAACCTGGTGATATGCCGACGCCAGGTCGAGTTTAGAAAATATTTTGGCTCCTGCTACCATTCCCAGCATTTCAGAGATGTTGGGTAGAGGGTGCGAGTCAACCCAAATTACTTTGTTCAGGCTGCGCAAGTCAATGCAAATCCTCAACTCGTTTTTTTTTCGTGCTACGACCAATGGAGATGACCAATCTGATGATTCGACTGGCTCGATCACTCCTCTCTTACGCATTGACACAAGCTCTTTTTCCAAATCTTCCCTTATGCTAAATGGTACACTTCTCAGTTTATGTCTTACGGGAATAGCGTCTTCTTTTACTTTTATTCTATGTTTGAACCCTTTGATTTTTCCTAATTCTCCAGAGAAGACTTTGGGATATTTGTTCAGGAGTTTTTCCACTTGAGTAGAATCGCGAATGGCCAAGACCTGTTTCTTTGCACCTGGGCATAACATCATGTCAAACAACCCTTGGTGAAACCACCCTAGGATATTCAACCCATGTATGGCCACGTATATTTTACCATGAATGCGCCAGTTTTTGAACTCCATGACGTCTTCAAAGTATCCGTGTAGGTCGATTTTACGTCCTTCGTAGGACACAGGGGCACGATCCGGGGGAAATAACGGCCTGTCTCCCCAATTTGCTTTAAAAAGTGACTCTGTAATCATGGTGATACGGGCACCTGAATCCACAAGAAGGCGTATCTTCTTTTCTCCAACAATTATGTCAACATAGGGGTCAACACAGTCATTGGGATCACCTGTTCTGATATCGCTGTCCTTTACTACTAGAATCATATCTTTTAATTCTTCCAGGGGATCATCATTTTCACTGTCACGTTTGTCTTTGACGCGTCCTATCCCCCCATTTTCTTTTTTGTGACTCAGGCATACTTTGTCAAAATGTCCCACTTTACCACAAGACCGACACACTACGTTTTTAGCTGGACATGGTCTACCATTTTTTGTATGAATAGAATTACCACACCTAAAACAAATGTCAGTCCTTCTGAAAAAGCTGCTCTGTGGGGTATCTTTTTTCTCTTGTAATTTGTAAGACGTACTGGAGTGACAACTTCTGTAGTCTTGCTCTCAAGTTCCTTCACTGAAGCTTGGGAAGTTTCGATGCTCTTAGCGATGCAAATGGACTCTTCCAGAGTGGGGTTTTCTAATGACAATAGCTTTTGTCTAATGATTCTGTCGGAGCATTGGCTTATAAACTGATCGCGAACCAACTGCTCACTGAAATTTTCAAATTCGCAATCAGCAATCATTTTCCTTAGAGCTGTGATGTATGTGTCCACATCTTCATCATTTTTTTGGACACGTTTGAAGAATTTATGTCTTAACACAACTACGCTAGGCTGGACAGCATATCTTTTAGCTAATTTCCTAATGGTGCTCTGATATTCGTCTGGCTCTTCACCCTCTATAGCTTCTGATTAAGGCAAATGCTTTAGGGTTGCCATCCCTTCAAATCCCAAAGAGTGTAAGAGTAAAAAAAAAATTCTTTCTGGTCTGAACCTGTGAGCCCCAATTGCCCCTAAATAGTTCTCAAATGCATCGAGCCATTGTCGACATTTTACAGGTGGTTCTCCAGGTGAGTCTAAAAATGGAGGTGGAGGCTGGACTGCCTGCATGGTGAAGATGAGGAATATTTGAGGAAAAAAAATGAGACTAGAAAGTCTAATGAAAATGATTTAAGGAAGATTTTTGAAAGCGTCACTATCAACAATATATGAAAGAATATGAATCTTCAATTAGCACCCTAAACTGGTTATACCATGTGTGAATTAGTAAATGGCCCGGTGTGCGTGTCACCGTATATGTCAGTGCACGCTAATCACAGTAGGGATGACAAACAAGGGTGTGCGTGTCACCGAAAAGCCGGGAAGCAATGCTCACGTTTTTAACTGTCCTGGTGTGCGTGTCACCGTGATGGTATGCGCACACAGTGGAGAATGAAGCAATACAAACAAAAGGAAGAAGTACCTTAAATATCCTTGTGTAAGAGAACTTTTTGTAGAATGCAGCCAAGACGTTACCAGAGGAAGACCGAGTCGCTGCTTAAGCTCACCCGCGAAGGCTGAAGAAGCTGACAGGCATGCATAAGCGTCGCTGCGCTGACAGGGCTCGTTGTCAACCTTGATCGTGCGTTCCCCAGCAGTGGGCGTAAGAGTGCGGACCTAACGGTGCAAATGCGTCATGCCCCTCCTCCTCCCCAAGGTGATCCGCTCTCCTACCGTCTTGATCCACGTCAGTTGCGGGCGAAGCTCAAGGACACCTCTTCCGGTAGAATTCTTTCCTGACGTTGAGCAGAGCCTCTCCTTCGAATTCCGTTTCTCTTCCAGCTTTACTTGATAGCATAGTTATTCATGCTAATCTTCATCCGAATACAAGGTACTGCTTTTACATATTTTTTAGTGATCCTCCTGTGGTGATTCCCCTCGCTTCCCAAACGATATGCGTGGGTGTTGTGTGGGAACTTTATCATGTAGCTCGTCGCCACGAAGAATGTAGTAACGGAGGACGCTGGAAGTCGTAGAGATAAGATTTATTGTCAATATCAAGTTCCCACAGATGGCCGAAATGTGCGTGCAAGCACTTCCCAGGCCAGTCACAAACTGTCCCCAGCAACTGTCACCAACGAGCCAACAGTCACCCAGGGAAAAGGACTCGCGCGCCAACGGGCAGCGCGAGACAACATACAATACAATGACCTCGCGGGAGGGGCGCGCGAGGAGAAAACACTACAGTCTCCTCTTATCGGGGAGAGAATAGTTCTTGGCAACCTCAGAACATGACAACCCTGATCCCCCAGGATCGTGGAAACAATATACTACCTTTCGCTCAGTCACTCGTGCTCACTTAGTTTGTCTCAGAGAGATACACAGAATAAACAGTCTGGGCGTGTCAATAAGTATTTATTGAACAGTTGTTATTCTAGTGTAGAATAGATGAGCTGCAACAACCATTAGACAGTAGCAGAGATATATGATTAGCAATACTACAAAAGTAAAGAGATGGTATAGTTCTACCATCTTGCAGAAATCATGAATATATACAAGTACATAAAACACATGATAAAAAGTGCGTACTCCTACTATGCCTCCCTAACTAGATGTACGTAAATGTACCTAGCATCTATGTAGGTGTTATGCCAAGAATCCCTCTAGGATCTAGTCCACCCCATTACCTGAGAGTTTAGAGAATGTGGGACCCCGTCCTGGTCTCGAGTTGGACACACCGCGAGGGATGTTAGACCACTGCTAGCTGGAGCGTCTGCATGCAGGAACCTCAGCGTCTCTGGTCAGTGTGTCAGCCGGGAAGTCACGGTCTCCTCTATCTACCTAAGCAAGATGTGTTGTATATATACCCATAGGTCTCCCCAGGGGTCCTACTTTGCTGCGTTACTGTGTCGGCCTAAAGGATGACGTTGGGCCTGAACTTTATACAGAGATATTATACAGGAGATGGTAATCTTACTGTTAGTCCTGCTGTGCTTCCAAGAAGCCTCATGCATAATGTATGAGAATCAAACCAGGGAAAAACCCGCGATCTGAGTGCAGTGTCATATCTAGGTAAAAGGTTAGTGCCTAAGAACCGTTATGTATGCAATGTAGGGAAGGATGTAGGTGAAAGGTTGCGATGTTACCTGCGCCTACATAGGGTACCTATATGGAATATAACACCCACTCCTCTTCCGAATGGACGACATATGTAACCTATTACTATACTACTAACATTACTAGATAGTGGTACGCACAAATTTATAAAAACATCTTTTGAACTAAAATATTAAAAAACTTCTAAAAAATTTCTAAAAAAAAACTGACAAACTTTTTTAAAAAGTTTGCAAGCCCTAGCTCTAAAATGTCCGTTGGTATAGTCTGGATCACTATCAGCATTATAAAGCCATGTATGCCCAAAAAATGAAAGGAATGTGAACTTAGTTTCATAGTTCCAAATTTGAGCTTGTTTAAAAAAGGGCGAATTTCTCCCAGCACACGACGAGCCAAATGAGTTCAAATGTTTGTGTGTCCTGGCTGGTAGACGCAACATTTTCGTTGCTTGCTTCCGCAGTAGACGGCCCCTGTAGCACCTCGCAGAGCACATCAATTGAGCACAGATGTACCACGCTGTCCACAGCCGGTGCTGGGGCAGCCTGTGCACCGTCCAAAGCCTGGGTGTCAGAGGAGGAGCCGGTATTCATACCAACAGGTGCTGTTACTACCCGTGGGGGCTCAAGGAATGCCGCCATCAACATTGGAATACGCTGAGGACACTGCAGAACATGGGCCGTTATCGGGTTCAGTAAAGCATTCACGTCCAGTGGCGCACATGATTGTAGTGTCAAACAAAGGTCTAACACGCATTCTTCTCCGCAAAACAGGCATCGGAGGACAGGTAAGATGCAGTCTATCCAGACTGGTCGAAATGACAAGAACCAAGATTCACTTAGTTCTCTTAGGCGAGGCGTGCCTAGAAGTTGTACCATGCGGTCACAGTATTTACGCTCCAGGAGTGTTCTTTCCATCGCCTTGGTGACTGGGACGTCCATTGCCTAGCAAATAGAAAACAATCAGGATACCTGCTATTAGAAACAGGATCAGCGGAAGTCCTCCAAAGATGTTTCCGAATACGGAGTGTATGAAGTTTTGTATAACCCCAAGTACCGTCTGAAAGGTGCTCAGAAGTCCAGAACCTATGGTCTTAAATAGGTGGACAATGCCTGTCGTATCAGACATGTTAAAGATACGATTTACCATTTCTGCGAAATGGAAAGGGCAGATTGTATGAATGAGCGCCTGTATCTCTGCCGAAGACCTTGCGATCTGGAGATCAAAAGTCTCTCGAGCGGAGGTTAAGGGCACAGACTTCTGTAGAAGCATGGCTTTCATTCTGTTTAGAGTATCAAACCGTATTAAGGAAACATTCAGTGAAGGCCATAACTGCGGATCCCTGACTGTATGTGTCGGTGGAAACAATACTTGCATACAACAAGTAACCCTGGAACTCACGGTTACCAGATATGCGATGCCTGGGAGCATGCCACAGCAGCCTTGACCGTTCAGCATCAAGTAACTCCCATTTGAAAGTAGCCTGAATGCTGGAGAAATCACTGCAGCTGGGGCACCCTTCAAATGACAGGACAGGTTTGCTACAGAACCATTACAAGGTCCGTGCAACATTATATCCTGGCATATGAGTGATCCACTTAAAGCATTCTCGCAGTTTGTACCGCTCAGAAACACTTCTTGATCCCCACTCCGGCATCGAAATCTGTATGGTAATTCCCAAGATTCTTTAATGTATTCCTTACCCATTTCTTCATATCTGCCTGCCTGCTTTTGTTCAAGGCAATATTGAAACTGAAAAGTAGTGACCGGTAGAGTTATCTGGCCATGGATTAGCCATTCTGTAGACGGTGATTCTGCCACTGTGAATGGTAATCTATCCAGTTTTTCGATACGCAGCATTGTATATTTTGCTCCCCTTTATGCCATTTCCATCTGTTTATCTGTTAGATTGTATTCAGAAAACAGAGACGTGCTGTTGATAAAACGCCAAGGCACGTAGCCTGCACGCAAAGATTGCAGCGTCCAGCTTAACAACATAATAGAACGTAACTGTGATTGCCCGTGTTGTAATATGGCCAAATCTTGTTCTAGTATGTCTATCGCAGAAGATACAATGTTGCCTAAGGAATATATCCTGGAGGTCAATGTAGTTAACCCATTGTCAACCACTGCTAGAGATTTTTCTAGATTTATACGGTCTATTTCTCGTAGTCTCTCTGCGGCCTCTTGTTGGGATATTTTCCAAATTTCATTGTAGACAGCATAATAGAAACGTTTCTGACGTGGCTTCCTGGGACCCATTAGAAAATCCCTAAGGTCCACATCCTGTGATAGTAAGGATAAGTGTTGTTTCACCTGTGTGAGTGTTGAGGTTTTTAGCCAATCAAGGCACAACTTCCCAACACTGTAGGATGTCACTACCCCTGGATGTTGTCTCTGTACGTATCGTGGATCTAGCCTATAGATACTAAACCCTTCGGTTTTACCCATGAATCTTGCTTGACAACTATTAGTGTCTGTGGGCCAAATTAACCATTTTCTCCCATCAGGGTCTGATCTGTTGTATTGTATAATGTCATCTACTGTAATTTCTTCCTGTGATGTTTTGTTGCCCTCGGTGTGTGATGGAGTCGGCAACCGAGGCGTGTTTAAGTCTTTGTTCTTGGCTAGTCCAAGGCAAGACGTCTGTTGCACTGTCTCGTTCAAAAACATGATTTGTTGAGGGATGAGGCATGCTCTAAACAAAGCTTCTGTTCCATGAACTTGCCATTCTCTAGTACCCCAGACTGATTTTAATTCTATGGTGTCTTTCCACAAGTCGAAACCTTGTTCGGACAACTGGGCAATAAAGGAAGCAGAGTAAATCTGTTTGGTGTTTTTCAACATATTTTTCTGTGCTGATGTTGGTGCAACCTTATAATAATATGAGGCTGGGTCAGACATATTAAACTCTGAAAAATATGGAAATGTCTGTGTAAATGTTTTTGAACTACCTTTCGGCGGTGTTGGACAATGTTCCCACTGGTGGTATGTGAACACATTTCTAGGATTAGCAGATTTATGCAAAAAGTGATGACCATAGTGTTGATAACAATACATACTCTGGAAATCTGATGTGCTTTCCAATGTTTCACTATTAGAAAACGCAGCAGATTTTTCCAAATCAGATAACATGTTATTAACAGTTTCTAAATCCCAATCATCGGAAAATGTACTTGATGTAATGACATCACTCAATGATATTTTAAATAAATGTGGAATTCTTAAAATTTCAGTCGGACCAAATATATAGAAATCAACCTTGTCCCACACTATACCATCAGGTATAGGAACTGCTGTAATGTTCACTGATGACAAGTCTCTTTGTTCTCAATGAGATGATTGGTGTGGTTTTAAAAGTAAGTTCACCTTTTGGGCTGCAGAGCTTTGACAAATGTATTTCCCATTAATAAGCATACTAAAAACTATTACCAAGCCTACCCAGAAAAGAAAGAAAAGTATCCCGGTGATTATCCATGGTTCTACCCAGGGTGACACCAGGTAAGTCTTTTTAAGAAAGTGCATAAAGTCTTTAACTTGCTGTTTGCGTGATTTTTTGGCTGGCGTCGTTTCCGGTTCGCGTGGATCCAAAGAAAACGTATCAAAATTTATGAAGTAGCCAGAAACAGTTCGATCAATTGTTGGTATTGCATCAGGATTTGTAGAAATCGTGGTTTGCTCTTGTCGAGGCATGTTGACGTAGACATCTGTATTTGGTCAAATAGCGAGTTGTTTTTGATTTTGAGTTTGATTTTGAATTTGAACTTCAGGTTCAAGAGGAACGAGTTCCATAGCATTGTTGCTTAGTACTTCATTCCGTGTTGGAGGCTCTTCGAACGTGATGAGTCTTTCTGTTTGAACTTCTTGGATTGTAGCGAGAGGAGGGCGTCTGCTACTTTGGAGTCCACGTGGCCTACTGCTTACTATCGGCCACATAGTGTGGTTTGATTAAGTCAATTGAGACAAATCTTTTCTCCTTTTTTCCGGCAAGAGGCGGTAGAAGTACAGTTCTTGTTCCTTCGACTGCTAGGACCGGCACAGGTTTTCTGTATGATGGCCAAAATTATTTTTTGTCCGCTATTTTCTCTCTGACCAGATCCCCGACTTTTGGGATCCAGACAGGTCTTGCTGTGACTGATTTGACTTCCCCAGTGGCGGTCTGCTTCAGATGGACATTACTTTGTTGTGTCCAGGATTCATTTAGATCCTGTAAAACAGCCAAACGATCATGGATGACAAAAGGCTTTTCATCCGCCACTGGGCCTTCACGATCAAGATCAGGTACCCACATTCTTGTCCCAAATAGGACCTCATATGGAGTGACACCCCCTAGAGAACTTCTTGGCATATTGTTAACCGCTTAACCGCGGCTGCAATTCCGCCGCGGTGCGGCGGTTTAATTGAGTGGGCGGGGCCGCGTCGGCCAACGGACGTGCGCAGCACTACGGAGGTAGCGCTCGCGACGGCCGTTGGCCGACGGGCACATCGAAGGGGTTAAGAGCACGCTGGACTCCATACAGATGTTTTACCCAACTTTCACCCGTGCCTAATACCCTAGCTGTTAAAGATTGCTTTAAGTCTCGGTTTTTTCTCTCCACCACCGAATTTCCCTCGGGATGGTACGGAGATGAGTACCGCAATGCTACACCCAATCCTCGCATGGCCTCCTTGTAAGCCCGAGAGTTAAACGCAGGGCCCTGGTCAGAATGTAATGTGCCAATTGCGTATGTCCCTATAAAGACTCGTAAATCTTTTATAACAGTTCGAGCATCAGCCGGGCGCTGGGGCCACACCCATAGGAACCTCGAGCAGAAATCCACTACAACCATGATATACTTGTAAGCCCCATCTCTTTGTAAGGGACCACAGTGGTCCAAATAAACACATGCTAGTGGTATGTCAGATATTAACAGCGGTGTCTACGCTGGACGTGTTATGGTGGAACCTTTCATCTGCTGACAGATGTCGCATTTCAAGACATAGTCTTTAGTCTGCTTTGTTAACCCAGGCCACCAATAGCGTTGTTTCAACAATGAAACAGTCGCCGTAACTCCTGCATGTGCAGAACCTATCCCTTCGTGTGCTGCTAGAATTAAACCTAACCTACGATCCATGTTTGGAATTACTCTATCCCCCACTCCAGGAATTTGGGCAAATGGAATGTTATTGGCATCTAACTTGTAGGAGTACTTGAGCTGAAACCTTTTTGGGACGGCTCCGCTATTTTTACGGGTTGCATTAATAGCTACCATAATCTCACCGTCTATTCTCGTTTTAGAAAGAGTGATTGCAGCTACGGAAGCCGTGCATACAGCCCCCTTTGCAGCTTCATCAGCCAATGAATTCCCTTCAACGTGAACGCCATCATGCTGATGACTCAGTGTATGATTCACGTGAGCCCTCAATAGTTCGGTTTTCAACTCCACTACCTGTTCCCATAGCATTTTATGCTTAATTGTGCCACCTTTTGCATATTTGAACCCGTTTTGAACCCAGTACTGCAAATATTCATTGTAAGACTGCACACAGTAAAAGGAATCGCACACAATTAGTGTGGGGAATTCTCGATCCGTATTTACTTGTGCCAGTATCAGCGCTTTTAACTCTGCCAGCTGTGCCGTGCAGTCTCCTAGGGACTGCGTCTTTGTGCAACTCGGGTGGAACTTTCCATCCCGCATGCGACCTTTAACGATTGCACATGCTGCACTATATTGTTGCTTACTCCCTATGGCCGGTTGAGCAGATCCGTCAGTGTAAATTATATATTCATATTGATCTAGAGGCATTATTTCATTTGGAAGAGGATATTCTTGTTCGTATTGCAGGAATGCTTGTGTCTTTAAATTTGGGTCGTACCTGTATTCTGCATCTGTTGCAGTGAGAGAATTAGCCCATTGGATCCATTTCGGATGTAAAGCTTTAGCATTAGGAATGCTTGCCTTTGTCACTGCCTCTAAGGCTGGAACTGGAGTCACTACTATTATTCGTTTCCCCTGAGCCAGTGCTTTTTCTCTCACTACAGCAGTCTGTACTGTTGTTAGAATCTTTTCTGTAGATGCAAAGCGCATCTCAGCATTTGTGTACAAATGTGATTTGTATGCAATTGGTACTGTCTCACCCTCATTATATGTTAGATAGGTGTACCCAGATTGACCCGCAACTATACGGATCACCAGGTTGCGTACGTTCACGCGTGTCTGTAAGTGTTTGGAAGCTATCATGTCAGCTTGTAAGGAACGAAGTGTATCTGTATGTTCCTGTGTCCATTGTTTTACTGAAATATCAGGTTTTATTAAATCGTAGAAAGGTTTCACTCTTTCTGCGTAATCTAAAATGTATGTTCTACCAAAATTTAGGAATCCCAGAATTGACTGTAAATTTTTCAATGATTTTGGAGGTTGGAGCAGTGCGCATTTTTCAAAAAAATTGGCTGCCAGGCTTTTCCCTTCACTTGAAAGCTCATATCCTAAAAACAGGACACTGAGGTGGGCAATTTTAGATTTTTTAAGTTGAATTTATAGCCCCAAATTATGGTATTCACTCTGTTCAAGTGTTCCTCTAGGTCATCGTCCATTAGATAAATATCATCCACATAGGACAATGCCTCTTTGTCCAAATTTTGAAGTAACTCAGTTACTCTAGCCGAAAACAACCCCGGGCTGTTCTTATACCCTTGGGGGAGTCGACAAAATTGACGCTTGGTCCCTAGCGCTGAGAAGGCTGTTGGATACGTGCTTTCAGGCGCTATATTTTGGCAGAAAAATCCATTTGAGATATCAAGTGTTGTTTTGTATTTTTTCCGCACAATGTTATTCATTAACGCGGCACTGTGTGCATTTCGGACTGCAAATGTCTTAGTGCAAGTGTTTAAATGTCTGTAATCTAAAACTAGATGATATGTGTTGTCGGGTTTCATGACAGGAAACAAAGGATTGTTCATTGGTGAGGTGCAAGTTTCAATCACCCCTTGGTTTTCAAGTTGATCTAAGATCTCCCTGACCTGTTTTTTAGCTTCTTGCTTTATTGGATACTGCCTCTGTGCAGTTGGAGTATTTTTTAAAGGAACAATGTTGTGGGTTGAATCCTCATCCCATCCAACATGGTTTTTGTATAATGCCGGAGCCTGGGCTACCGCCCACTCCTGCGCATATGTGTGTTGCAAGTGCCTGGGAATATGGTCTGAGAATGCCGGAAGAATTACCGTTTTTCCTTTAGGGCAATCCATGACGAATGCTGGCGGCCAATCTTGTTCAGCTAATAAAATATCATAGCCAAACGCCAGGTTCTCCCAAAAGAGACCTCTCACTGTTCTACATTTGTCCCCCTCCATTTGGAGCGTTATTTCATATACTTTATGTGGGACACTTACCCTAGTATTAGGTGTTTCCACCGTGATATAATAATTCAAGTCGGCTGTCACCAGAAATTCCGTCAGGTTCTGGTGAGCTATTGTTAATTCTGCCGCACTGTCTAGCATCGTCAGAGCCCATTCCCCGTTCAGTAGTCGAGTCCTCAGAATTCTGGGCATATCTGATCTTTAGACCTGCAACTTTCTTCTTTTTGAAATTTGGCTTTTGCTTTGGTTTTTCTTCTTTTTTAGAAGTGTACTCTTGAGCGTGCTGTTTGTCTCTGGACTTTGTACGCTCTTCTTGTCTTTCTGACCGTCCTTCCCTCTCGGAATTTTTCGATGAACCCTGAAAGGAACGAGAGGAACGTGTATCAGTATCCTGATACCTGTCAGGTTTCCTAATATTATCCCTATTCCTGAGGTTATACCTCTTTTCGGAGGGCGTCTGTGGAGGAGATCTACCTCTGGTTTGAGATCTATTTTCTTTAAAGTTTTGTTGTTTTTTATTGTCCCACTTCATCTTAGTTGAAGCAGGTGTCTGCTTAGAAGTGTCCTTTTCAGGACTGCCCATCAGTTGTGGTTTTAAAGCTTTCCCACCCAAACTGTCTCTGCCTCATTCTGCATATGCAGTTTCAATTATTTTTGGTAGTTCGTGTTCCTGTTCTAAAGGATCGAACTCCCTCAGGCGTTGGCGGATGGCCACTGAAGCTGCTTCCCCCTTAATGTTAGCTAGTATTATGGCTGATACCTGGGCATAGTTACCTAGTAACTTCATCCCTAAGTTTAGGGCAGGTTCTGCTCCGTACTCATTTTGTATCTGTCTCAATACATCTGGTACTACTGCTAATGACGGGATACCATGAGTTCTGGTATAAATGGCAGCAAAGACTGTACCCCAAGTGGTACAATCCTCTAATTGTGGTGTTATCCCCATGGGCAAGCAGATTGTGAGCATTCTGTGTTTTTCATACGGGGTAGTATTCGTGAATACTGCCTCTAGCTGCATTATTTTCTGAGCTACCCCGAATGGTATTTGTTCAAGTTTTGTGGGCATTTTACCCATCACTGCGTGTAATGTTTGTGGTGTAATTTTAGTTGCTGTACCCTGAATTTGAGTTCCATTTGTTGCAACTATTGCTGGTTGGACTGTAAATGTCCTCATGACGAATTGCGTCACGTTCCTATAGGTTTTAATTAAATCTTTATGTTGTATGAGTAAGTCTCCTGGTGGCATTGTGTCAATGTCAGGATGTGGTGTGTAGGCCGCTAATATCTGCCATGTTGCCCCTTCTCTTCCAAGCGGGCCGAGTCTTACTCTTCTTCTTATGTGGGGTAGGGCGCCTTTAAACCAGTATAAGTGTTCCTGGTACGTGAGCGGAACCTCTATATCCTCGAACTGATAATATTCCACTGGTGCATCTCCTTCCGTGTAGGAGTGAAATGTTTTTGTTCTAGCATTTGCTGCTGGGAATGTAACCCACGAATAAAATACCTCTATTTTGTTTGATTCGTGTGGCACAATCACGAAAGCTATTATGCCACCCCTAGCTGATAAACCATGCGCAAGTGGTTTCAGGGTGACTGTATTTCTAAAGTTTGGTGCAATTTGTATTGCTGTGCACGGAGGCAGAGTACCCCGTTTTGAATCCCTGATACAAGGAACGTGGCTTTTATACATAGTTGCACCGTATGTAGTGAGAATCTGTCTTCCCTCCTTTGGACTTGAAAGCAAGATGATGATATTTTGAAAACCATTTTCTAATAAAAGATTGGCAGTATACATTTCTTGCCTTCTCTCAGCACACATTAGGAAGGTAATCTCTTCTAGAAAAGGTGCTGATACTCTATTTACAGAAGCTTGAGGAATTTTCTATCTCTCAACAAGTCCATACAGTTGTGGATGGTGAGGATTTTATTTTGTGCCTCTCCAGTATATCTGTGTTTGGGAGTACGTTAATTATGAGAATTATTGAAATGAGGTGGGAAGAATTATTGCTTTCCTGAAGAAGGTGGGGAGATATAAGATTGGACCCACCGAAACGCGTCGATGCTCTGTTTTAGAATACATCACGGATCAATGACTAATGCGACACTTCATAACTAATATTTGACAGGAATTTGCTGTTCTAAGTTGTGTGCATTTGAATTTTATTGTTTGTTTGACTATCGTGATGTCTTCCTGACTGGAAAAAAAAATTCTTGCTGCTTTTTGTGTCCCACTTGCTGTTGTGGTTTTTAACTGGAATGAATTTTTGTGATCTGTTTTTAAACTGATTGATATATCTGAATATTAAATTTGTCTTTGAAATGTATGATTTTTAAAAAAACCTTTGTAATTTTATATTATATGTATATACATTATTTTAATAAATTTTGGGAAGAAGTGTGATATATATACATTTTTGCACTGATTTGATTTTTTCAATTCATGTCATCTACGCCTCTGAGCATGGTGCACCCTGTTTGAGTGAGAAGTATTGGAAGTGTATGTAAAGAGTAGTGTTTATGTTTAAAAATTTTGCTCCTAAAGGGATTGCTTTCTGACTTTGGGCAATTTGTATTGCGCCTGCATCGTCCTCGTCTGTGAGGGCAGATTTTGTTGCAGTGGGTCTAATTCTTGGTTATTTTTGTCCTCAGTCATTTTGTAAAGAAGAAGTTTTTCAAGGGAACTAAGATAAGGTGTTTTTGCACAATTTAGGAACAATGTGTCCTTCAAGCTTGATTTACCAACAGCCAATAAATAGGATTTTTTAGCCTACTCAGCTGTGGCGGAGTTTGTGCCCACCCACTCTAGACGTCTCTGGTGTTTTGTGAGTAGGGGTCTCTGAGAATAGAACGACTGAACTACTCAGATTCTGCTGTTAAATAAGTACCCAACCAACGTTGGCGGCGCCATGTCGTGTAGTTCCTATATATCCTATACAGGATCTGCGCGTTCGGATAACATAAACTGTGGGTTTGGTGGCGGACGGATTCTGTACACCCCCACCGGATACGTTAGCCTGTCTGTATTAGCTAGCTCACAGTGCCACTAGAGTCTCCTCTTATCGGGGAGAGAATAGTTCTTGGCAACCTCAGAACATGACAACCCTGATCCCCCAGGATCGTGGAAACAGTATACTACCTTTCGCTCAGTCACTCGTGCTCACTTAGTTTGTCTCAGAGAGATACACAGAATAAACAGTCTGGGCGTTTCAATAAGTATTATTGAACAGTTGTTATTCTAGTGTAGAATAGATGTGCTGCAACAACCATTAGACAGTAGCAGAGATATATGATTAGCAATGCTACAAAAGTAAAGAGATGGTATAGTTCTACCATCTTGCAGAAATCATGAATATATACAAGTACATAAAACACATGATAAAAAGTGCGTTCTCCTACGATGCCTCCCTAACTAGATGTACGTAAATGTACCTAGCATCTATGTAGGTGTTATGCCAAGAATCCCTCTAGGATCTAGTCCACCCCATTACCTGAGAGTTTAGAGAATGTGGGACCCCATCCTGGTCTCGAGTTGGACACCCCGCGAGGGATGTTAGACCACTGCTAGCCGGAGCGTCTGCATGCAGGAACCTCAGCGTCTCTGGTCAATGTATCAGCCGGGAAGTCACGGTCTCCTCTATCTTCCTAAGCAAGATGTGTTGTATATATACCCATAGGTCTCCCCAGGGGTCCTACCTTGCTGTGTTACTGTGTCGGCCTAAAGGATGACGTTGGGCCTGAACTTTATACAGAGATATTATACAGGAGATGGTAATCCTACTGTTAGTCCTGCTGTGCTTCCAAGAAGCCTCATGCATAATGTATGAGAATCGAACCAGGGAAAAACCCGCGTTCTGAGTGCAGTGTCATATCTAGGTAAAAGGTCAGTGCCTAAGAACCGTTATGTATGCAATGTAGGGAAGGATGTAGGTGAAAGGTTGCAATGTTACCTGCGCCTATATAGGGTACCTATATGGAATATAACAGTGATGCGTCGGTTCTTACTGCGCCCCCCAACGATGCGACAGACATGGCGCCTCGATGTGATGCGACGATCCGGGACGATGCATGGGTTCTTGCAGGCGCACAGCAGGCCTTGCGTCGGAATTGGTGCAGTGATTTCGGAGATCAGTGCACTCGATGCAGCTGCGGCGATTGCTCGAGCCGCGGGCAAGCCCTGCGACAATTTCTTCGCCGATGCTTCAGAAACAGGTGCGGATGCGTTGCGCTTCTCGAAGTTGCGTTACTTTTCCAGCTCCCAGCAGCAAACAGCCTCCAGAGGTCAAAAACATCAGCAGGCACCTCTTAGCAGGTCAGAACTCCCAGCAAGGAAGTTCAGGGGAGCTGGTGGTGAAGTCTTTGTGTACCTGAGACTTCAGAACAGGAGGCAAGCTCTTCTTCAAGCCCATGGAGATCTTCCTCAAACAGGGGACACAGCAAACAGCAAAGTCCCTTTTCCTTTCCTTGGCAGAAGGTAGCCACTGCAGGCCAACCCCAGACAGCAAACAGCACAAGGGCAGTATTCCTCCTCAGTTTCTCCAGCTCTTCTCCTTGGAAAAGGTTCCTCTTGATTTCCCAGAAGTGATCTTTGAAGTCTTTTCTATCCCTGAGACTTCCAACAGGAGTCAAGCTCTACTTCAAGCCCTTGGAGAAAACTCTAACAGCAGGATGATGAAAGCACAGTCCAGTCCTTTCCCTACCCAAGGCAGAAGCAACCACTGCGGGCCAACCCCAACAGCACACAGCACAGGGGCAGTACTCCTCCTCCAGCTTTCCCGGTCCTTCTTCCTGGCAGGTTCCTTAGTTCAGCAGTGATCTAAAAGTCAGGGGTCTGGGCCCCTCTTTTTGCAAGTGCACAACAACCTCCATTGTCAGTGTGAGCCCTGGCCAAATGCAGACCAGGCCTATTCAGCCTAGCGCTGACTCATCCAGACTCTCGGGAGCCACTGCACATCCCCAGCCCCTGTCATTCCAAAGCCAGACAGTCAATACACATCCTAGCAGAGGCACACTGGATGGCTAAGCAAGAAAATACCTACTTTCTAAAAGTGGTATTTTCAAACACAGAATGTAAAAATCACCCTCACTAAAAGTTGCATTTTAACATTCTGAGTTCAGGCATACTAAACTTTATTTTCCTATCTGGTTCCCAGGGGCAGTTATGCTTATAAGATGTTATAAGCAAACTCCCCATTCTATCCTATGGGAACAGATAGCCTTACAATAGTGAAAACCGAAATTGGCAGCATTTCACTATCAGGACATGCCACACACATCAGGGCATGTCCTAACTTTCACATACACTGCACCATGACCACAGGGGTACCTTGGGCCTACCTTAGGGGTGACTAACATGTAAGAAAAGGGAAGGTTAGGGCCTGGCAAGTGGGTGCACTAGCCAGGTCGACATGGCAGTACTAGACTGCACATGGCAGGCCTGAGTTACATTTACAGCAAACAAATGATGGACGGAATGCTGACAATGCAAACATTCTCCCCCAGTCAAAAGATCTGGGTTCTTTTGCCCACTACGCAACCACAGTTTGGACCCAGCCATATGCAAATCAGTCTTGACCCTGTGCCCCATGGGAACAGTCCAGACCAAACTGCCAGGCCAGGTCCTCCCTGGACCGGAAACAAGCATTCTGGGACCGGTTTCAGGGTATGTCACCCTTCTTCAGCCAGGCTAGCTTGAATCCAGTGGCACAGTGAGCAAGGGACCCACGTCTGGGCATACCCATCCCACTTAGGGCGAAAAGTGCTACAGCAAACAAATGATGGACGGAATGCTGACAATGCAAACATTCTCCCCCAGTCAAAAGATCTGGGTTAAATCCATCGTTCTTTTGCCCACTACGCCACCCCAGTTTGGACCCAGCCATATGCAAATCAGTCTTGACCCTGTGCCCCATGGGAACAGTCCAGACCGAACTGCCAGGCCAGGTCCTCCCTGGACCGGAAACAAGCATTCTGGGACCGGTTTCAGGGTATGTCACCCTTCTTCAGCCAGGCTAGCTTGAATCCAGTGGCACAGTGAGCAAGGGACCCACGTCTGGGCATACCCATCCCACTTAGGGCGAAAAGTGTTACAGCAAACAAATGATGGACGGAATGCTGACAATGCAAACATTCTCCCGCAGTCAAAAGATCTGGGTTAAATCCATCGTTCTTTTGCCCACTAAGCCACCCCAGTTTGGACCCAGCGATATGCAAATCAGTCTTGACCCTGTGCCCCTTGGGAACAGTCCAGACCGAACTGCCAGGCCAGGTCCTCCCTGGACCGGAAACAAGCATTCTGGGACCAATTTCAGGGTATGTCACCCTTCTTCAGCCAGGCTAGCTTGAATCCAGTGGCACAGTGAGCAAGGGACCCACGTCTGGGCATACCCATCCCACTTAGGGCGAAAAGTGTTACAGCAAACAAATGATGGACGGAATGCTGACAATGCAAACATTCTCCCCCAGTCAAAAGATCTGGGTAAATCCATCGTTCTTTTGCCCACTACGCCACCCCAGTTTGGACCCAGCCATTTGCAAATCAGTCCAGACCGAACTGCAGGCCAGGTCCTCCCTGGACCGGAAACAAGCATCCTGGGACCGGTTTCAGGGTATGTCACCCTTCTTCAGCCATGCTAGCTTGAATCCAGTGGCACAGTGAGCAAGGGACCCACGTCTGGGCATACCCATCCCACTTAGGGCGAAAAGTGTTACAGCAAACAAATGATGGACGGAATGCTGACAATGCAAACATTCTCCCCCAGTCAAAAGATCTGGGTTAAATCCATTGTTCTTTTGCCCACTACGCCACCCCAGTTTGGACCCAGCCATATGCAAATCAGTCTTGACCCTGTGCCCCATGGGAACAGTCCAGACCGAACTGCCAGGCCAGGTCCTCCCTGGACCGGAAACAAGCATTCTGGGACCAGTTTCAGGGTATGTCACCCTTCTTCAGCCAGGCTAGCTTGAATCCAGTGGCACAGTGAGCAAGGGACCCACGTCTGGGCATACCCATCCCACTTAGGGCAAAAAGTGTTACAGCAAACAAATGATGGACGGAATGCTGACAATGCAAACATTCTCCCCCAGTCAAAAGATCTGGGTTAAATCCATCGTTCTTTTGCCCACTACGCTATCCTGGCTGAAGAGGGGTGAAACGCCGAAACCGGTCCTATGATGCTTGTTTCCGGTCCAGGGAGGACCTGGCTTGGCGGTTCAGGCTGGACTGTTCCCATGAGGCACAGGGTCAAGATTGATTTGCATATGGCCAGGTCTAAACTGGGGTGGCATGGTGAGCAAAAGAATGATGGATTTAACCCAGATCTCTTGACTGGGGGTGAATGTTTTGATTTGTTCTGCATTCCCTCCATCAATTGTGTGTCTTTGCTTTCTCGCCCTAAGTGCGCCGGGTATGCCAAGACGTGGGTCCCGGGCTCACTGTGCCACTGGATTCAAGCTATCCTGGCTGAAGAGGTGAAACCCGAAACCGGTCCTAGGATGCTTGTTTCCGGTCCAGGAGGACCTGGCTTGGCAGTTCGGGCTGGACTGTTCCCATGAGGCACAGGGTCAAGACTGATTTGCATATGGCCAGGTCTAAACTGGGGTGGCATGGTGAGCAAAAGAATGATGGATTTAACCCAGATCTCTTGACTGGGGGTGAATGTTTTGATTTGTTCTGCATTCCGTCCATCAATTGTGTGTCTTTTGAGTTACATTTACAGGCTGCTTATGTGGGTGGCACAATCAGTGCTGCAGGCCCACTAGCAGCTTTTGATTTACAGGCCCTGGGCACACACAGTGCACTGTACTAGGGACTGACTAGTGAATCAAATCAGCCAATTATGGAAACACCAATGCATACATACAGTTTACAGGGAGAGCATATGCACTTTAGCACTGATCAGCAGTGGTAAAGTGCCCAGAGTCATAAAACCAACAAAAACAGGTCCGAAACAGAAGGCCACAAAGCAAAAAATCTGGGGATAAACCCGCTGTAAAAGCCAGGTCTAACAGAGAGCAATCCTCTTCTTTCCACTAGTCACTCACATGCTGACTTTCCAGCTTTATTGTCCTGCTTTTCTGCTGTATGTGGGCCAGAGTCCCCCTTTTAAGCAGAAGTAGTCATCACAATGTTATTTCTCAATAGTTTTCCTGTTGCATCTACCTCCTGCTTTTGTCCAGTAGATTCTCCATTCATCCCAAAGATTAAAGAAAAAGATCTGTGATCCATCATCTCTCACTTCTTTGGTCTCTTCCCTTTCCCACTAGGATTATGCTCAGACTCTGCTGACCTTTGCATCTCTGCTGTGAATCCTGATAGTCATTATTTGTCTATGTTGTTGGAACAGAGCTGTCACTTTCAACTTGATGAAGCACATGGTGACTCGTGGCTGGTGTTAGCTTGGTTTAAGCTGGCAGAGGGAACTGCTTTTTCAGAAAAAGAATCAGTGGGCGTGAAAGAGTTTCTGTACTCTGAGAAACTTTTTTTTCCGTAGACATTTTCTATTGTTAAGGCTTACATTTGTCCTGTTCTGTCCAATTACCATTCATGAATAGATTTCAGATGGTATACCATGGGCTCTAGGTTGGCACACAGCTGTAAATATAAGAAGCCAATCCCACTCAGGTCTGCCTAGGGAATTGGCTCTGGGAGCCAATTGGGGCCAGAACACTTAGGGCTGAGGGAAGTTAAAGTTATACTAATTGGCAGGGGCGTAGGAGACACAAAATTTCTGGGGGGGACAGGGACAACCATGCGCCTGTGCTTGTGCGTGCCTGTGTGTGTGTGTGTGCATGCATGCATGTGTGTGTGTTTTGAGGATGCTTGCTGCAAGAGTGGTGAAGCACCTAGGCAAATGCTGTATTTTCCCAAATCTCCTCACTTTACTTCTTCAAATCTTACAGCTACCTTCAGGGCTGGGTCTTCAAGACGGCAGGTAGGGTAGGGCTGAGGAGGGGCAGTATCAGATAGCAATCAACAAAGGACCTCTCTCCCTTTGTTCTCAGAAGTGCAGACTGCAGGCAGCTGTGGCTGAGATTATAAACAATTCCTGGAGAGTTGCAGTGCAACTTAAGTGCAGGGGGCTGGTGGCCTCTGTGACTATCAGATTGGTCACAGGTAACTGGAGGCAGGTCACAGGTCATATGCAGTCAGGGCCGGCCTTTAGCGTGGGCGAGCTGGGCCCAGGCCCTGGGCACCAATTTTCTGAGGGGCGGATGGAGCTGTGTGCATTATGGTTATGCCAACAGCAACGCCCTTCTCCTCTTGCTCCAGCCTTATCCTTGTCTCTGACTGTTCGTTTCTGTATGATTTGCAAATTTAAAGTGGTTTTAGTACTTCTTTATCATAGGGCAGGTGATATTTTTCACACCCCTTTAGCTCCTTTCCTTACCCTCCCTTCACCCTCTGACCCCTGCTAGCATCAAACCCATCATCTGCCTGGGCAGCTAAGCTAAATGGGATTTAGGTGAGCTGGGGGACGTCCGGGATGTTTGTGTTCAGGGGCCAGTCCCTGCTCATCCAGGTACTGAACAGTGAACACAAAAGGAACCCCCTGCAGCCTCATTCAATTCACTACCATCAGCAAGGGCACCAGATTTCTCCCCGCCCACGCCCAGGGCGATATCTTAGCAAAGGCTGGCTCTGCCTGCAGGGCCATTAAATTTAGCACTTTTGCACGCTAAAGGCCCTGTGAATCAAAGAAGGCAGACGAGATATCTTTTGTCTTCTCTTCCCCCCCCACCCTTGTCCCCTGCGTCCCCCCCACTTCAAAATCTGGGGGGGATATGTCCCCTGCGTCTCCCACACATCCTACGCCCATGCTAATTGGTCTACTGAGGAGGTTGGAACTTCTTCACTTTTGGTGGAGCTGTTGTTGCAGATGGGCACTAGGGTGCCCAGTGTTTTAGGGTGGGTGGTGGAGGCTGCTGATCAGCATGGATCACTGTAGCCATTACTGAAGTTGTGGGCCTTCAGTGTAGGATTTGGAAGGTGTTGGAATGTGGTGATATGAACTGGTTGTCCTATGGTTGTGCAGGGCATTTTCTTGTGTTGGCTGTGGCATAAGGAATGATTATGAGGGAAATGGGTTATCCTTTAGCCAGAAGGTATAGTCTTCAGCTTTTAGAAAGTAACTTGAAGTAAGCAAGAGTTTTGGAGTTTTTCCATGGATATTGATGGTGGGCCATTGGGGTGATATAACTTTTTGATAGATGGTGAGGAGTGAGGTCTCTATAATTGAGAATGAGTCAAGGGGGCCATGGAAGTGGCGTTGATGGTATTTTTGTGGATATTGGATTCACATCCACCCTTCTCTGACTGTCCTCATGTGTGAGGGTTTGGTGGGTGGCAATATGTGATGGTTGGCAGCAGGGCCATTTGATGTTGGGTTGTGTGTTTAGGATTTTGTTTGTCAGAAGCGTGGTTTTTAGCATTGGGAATATGTGCATGTATGGTTGTTGCAGGTTGCACATTTCTAGGGAGGGGGTACTGGGCATAGGGAGCCATTGCTACTCAGCAGGGATCCAGGTCCTTCTCCCTTCCTGGCTCTAACAGGGCCAAACAGAAGTCAGCCTTGTCTTCTCTTTGGCTGTTTGGTCAGTGAAACCAATATCGACCAAAATACTGCTGGGTTGCTTCAGTCTGCCACCCATACTGATGCCCATGAATGTCTCGAATACACTGCCAATTAAACTCTACTCTGTTTAATTCCACAAATCATATCAGACTTGTTTTCATATAGCCACTTCTTAAATCCGACTCAAGACACATTTAATTTGTTAAGTTTCTTCTTATGTCTGCTACAAACCTTTTTAACATATTACTTTTTTAACTAACTTCAGGTTTGCCTTCCAACGTTCTTCATTTATAATAGCAATAATCCCCCTGCAATCCTATTATTCACAAATTATAATATTGCGCTTTAATGGTGTATAAAGTAGTCCCTGTGCCTTCTGCTTCCCTTCCACCCTTCTCCCGCCTGCACTTGGAACTCTCTCTCAGAATGCTCTTAACTTGTTTCAAGACATTAAAATCTATCAAGTCATTTAGGACCTTAATGGCCTAAAGTGTCCTCTCTATTAAAGTGTTACAATCGATGTGTTAAAATCACAAATATACATGATTTAGTAGCAGCCACTGGATTAGTGAGAGCGCATTTTAAATCAGCCATTTAATTCATTTTTGAAGCCGAGATGTCATTGTGAAAAAAAATGGCTGCTACATGGTTTGAATGAGAATATCCTTAGTTTTTCAAAGCGGTGCTTGAAAAGACAGTTTCTGCTCTCGGTGAAAGGCAAGGGAAGGACTGTGGTGGTTATTTCTTCCTGGAGGCTTATCTGCATTTCAATATTCCACCGCAATGCATCACTGGGTAGTGAAGATGTAAATGTGCAGCTGCTTTGCTTTATTAAAGGCCGCCCTTTTATACTTCCTGTAGAAGTGGTGAAATATTCCTCTGGCTCTGTGTGACTGGAGGTTGAAAATACCTTAAGAGAATCCTATTAGTAGGAGAAACCATTCTCTTCTCTTTCGTCTCACTGTGCCAGAGAGCCAGAGGCATTCTGCCGAATTACTGGGCCATGTCTTCTACAGAAACCCATATCTCACAATCATAGACATAGCAGTTTTGTGTGGGTTTTTTAATCACAAAGGCCGCTTGCTTTCAAGGTTAGAATAAAACACTGCTTCTGAAGGTAGTTTGTGACTGAGCCACTGGCTGCATTTGATCACTTTGTTAGCCAATATAACCCCCCATCCCCCCCCTCGGCTTTGCTTTCTGGTCATATCACATACGAACTAAAGTTGTGCATTAGTGGGAGAGGTGTGGCTCAGCGGCTTCATTTCTAGGAAGGTAATACATGCTTGCTTTTTTAGTAATTCGTATTTATTTTGCGACTTTGTATAGCCCACTGTACTTTTCAACCACTTCAGAATATCAGCTCGTCAGTGGAGTGTGCAGAGATAGTTTGTAGGCAATTGGAATACTGATGGATGCAAGGGTTTATTTATTTATTTATGCATTTTTATGTAGCGCGAACTTTATCCGAAGGTGTAGGAGCGCTTTACAATAGAACCAGTTGCATTACATAAGAACTTCAGAGTACGTGAATTACATAAAAGATAAGAACCAGATAAACTCTAAACTCAAAAAGAATGGTAGTAAGTACATATGTCTACTACAGATACTTGTGGTTAGAGTTACATATATACAAATTGCAAATTCACTCAAGATTACATATTAAGAAAAGTTTAAGCGACTATGGTTGGACAAATATATATTACATATTTACAGAGCATGATCTTCTCGCCATTACTGGGATTCTTGGGGTGCTCGTTCAGTTAGATTTTCAGGGAGCAGTTGCACTCATGGACAGTGATCTTAGGCCTGGAGGGATCCCCGAGCTCGTGATGGCTGTAGGGTCAGAAGGCCGGGTGGTGTTGGGCGAAGGCAGCGTGCGGTAGTCTGCAGGTAGATCTCGCACCGCACAGGGGAATCAAGCCAGGTTGTAGACATCCTGCCCTGAGTTGCACCAGGCATCTGGGATTCATGGCAGACCACCTTCTTCACCGAGGGTCGGTTGAGCATAGTAGAATGGAGCTCGTCGGGCGAAAGGGCTCTGTAGAGTAGAGAAGAGGCCCCTGACCGCAACATAAACTCAAGGGGCCAGTATGATCCCTCCTCACTGTCATCCCACAACCCTTGCATTCGACAATTTCTATGTTTCTCATGCTAGTCTTAAGTTGAACAACAACCCAAAGGGTATAGTCTCGAGGAGTCCTCTAAAGTGCATGTGATTAGGTTCAGCTCTTAGGCTTGACATCCAGGAATTCCTGAGTCCTAGACTGCCACTGTGCATTTTTTTTTTTTTAACATTTGTTGTTGTGTCAGAGTTGGGTGACTGAAGTTTACAGCTAGCATTTAATGATTTGCCAGTCTACTTACTCTTGGCTTTTGCTTATGTAAGGCCCAAGCACAATGCAGAATAGTTTGAACTTGATTATTGACTCCAATAAGATGGTTTCATGTATGTTTTCCTTAGGTAGAAACACATTTCTGACAACTGGTTTCTGTACTCTTTGCAGACTGTCAGTGAGCTTTTTGGGAAGTCAAGTTTAGACCATATTGCACTATAATGCAACCTGGGCCCGTATTACACATAAGACACACTTTCCCCTTTTTCTGCCTGTCACAGACCAGGATAGTGTGGTCTATTACAATGAATGCACTGCCCCCAGGGCAGCTGCAAGCTCACGCTGCCCTGGGGGGGCAGCGCATTCAGTGAAATACAGAGTGGCTGCTTCCAAGCCACTGCTTGTTTCTCTGCTCAGGTGGCCCCCCTTTAAAGAAGGCACACAGATCCTCCTGCAAGTGGGTGCAGTGAGTGACTGCACTCACCACCATTGGGATGTATGGGGGGGGTCCATGGCTCCCCTTTTCCTCCATCTAGGGGGCTGCCCTTAGGAGGCGCACTAACAGTTTAGAACAGCGTAATTTAGGCTCCACCCTTACACATCACAGAAGTGCAATTATGTACGTGCATCTGACATTATACTCATTGTGCGGCTTGATCTTAACGTGTGTGTAGCATTTAAATGCATTACTGCAATTTATTCACTGCAGAAGCTAGATATTCATATACGAGTGTGCACTAATGTTTAGTTTATAAATGAAGGAATGTATTTCTTTATTCACTTTTCAAATTTTCACTTCACAAGATATTTGCTTATGAAAACATGTATTCTTATGCTCACATGAGTAGTTATTTTAAAGTTACACATGTGCATTATTTAATCATGTATTCAAAGTGCACATTAAATGATTGAGTAAAATTAGTCTAAATAAAGGCCTCAGTTGAAATGCTTTATGTCTCGCCAGCATGTTTTTTGTTTTTCTTGCACGTTTATTATCATGATTGTTCTTAACTAGAGAAAGGTTTATTGTCTGTATTAGACGGCTGATAGAGAGGCCTCAAAGAAGCTTGACAGTGAACGTGGAGAAAAAAAGGTCGAAAGAAGCTTTCTGTTCATCATGTACCAGGATGGCAAGTTGTTCAAGGTTAATAACCAAAGCTTTAGTCCAATGCGATGTGAACCTGAAGCCATGTTGCAGACACACTCAAATAGTGTTCTGATTGGTCCTTGGTGGTGCAAGGGAGGAAAGAACGCATCTGAATCTTTTGTTACTTTTAAATTAGTGTTCTCACAGTTGAAGGTAAAGCAGATTCCCTTTAGATTTAGAGAAGTACAGACCTCTCTACTTGCCCTACTCTTGTAAGTGTGAAGCTTTATGCTAAACACTTATTTGCTTTTATTTTTGGACTTTTACTGAAGTCTGATCATCCTGACACCTTCTTCAGTGCTCCCGATTTAGAGACCCATGATGGATGAAACTATATATGCTTTGTGTTTAGAGGAGAGAAACGTCCCTTTTTTGAGTTTCTTTATGGAACACCTGTTGGCTTTAATCTGTGTTTATACAATTGTGATTGTTGCAATTTGATATGTTATTCTGTTGCACCATAACCTACTGAGATTCTTCAGCTTACCTTTTGTATTGTTGCGTTAACAGAATCTGTTTTTCGGTTTGCATATATACTGGCTTGATTGGCAGACCGAAATAAAACTCTTTTAACTATAGCTAGTGATTTCTGGTCCTTATTGTGGGGTCACACTGGTTTCACAAGTTAGAAATGTATTGTTGGTGTTTTCTCCCTTTCAGTGCTTCAAGTCAGCTAATAAAGATCCATATGACCAATGTGGAAGAATCTTTGACGACTTGACTAAGAGATTATGTTTCAGGGCCCAGTGCTTCATCACGTGTGACTCCTTTTTGTGATGCACTGTTAGTGCTCCTCATAAGGGCATGTTTGCCTCTGTGCTTGCATCCATAATACAGTGCAGGAGCAGAGGAAAAGTAATTCCGCCTCTCAACATAGCACTGGTGCTACATGTGTGCCAGCATTACTAGGATTACAGAAGGGGCAGCAGAAGCGTTTGCAGCCCCCTCTTGTAATATCATAGGCCCCGGGGGGAGCATCAAACAGACACACATGCCTGTTACACCCCCGGGGCACTATGTATAATTTAGCCCCTGATGGTTCTCACACTGCGAGTAGATCGCACAGCTCTGGAGGTAGCCTCCAAGTCTGCAGAGCAGGGAGCTTGTGCAAAGGTCTCACAGAGGCAAACGTGGGCTGTGTCACAGGTACCGGTCACTATGGAGACTGCATAGACCTGCAAGAGACCCTAACAGGATTATTTTTGGTCTTTATGCTTTTAGAGAATGAACCGCCTTTAGCTGATGCTCTTAGACATTTTTCAGTACAAACCTTATGCTTATGTTAAATAATTACACCCATAAAATGATAAAAAGTGTTTGCAATGGTCTCAAGTACTAGTAACTACTGTTGGTTAACCTTTAAGTCCATGGTCCATCTTGCTCACTGTTACACTACAGACAAGGATCATTGTTATGTAAAGGAGGTGTATCCATTCTGGACTGCTAGGCAATCTCCCTTTTTACGAGAACACATGCATCTCCAGACATGCTTCAGCCTTGTTTGAGGTGGTCTTGAAGTCCTCTGGGACAGTTAGCTAGATGACGCACTGGTTTATCCACCCATGAGCTTGCCTTAAAATTATCAAGGCCAATATATGTGACTAGAAGACTCTTGTCTTTGTAGCCTGAAGCAGCAGAATATGGTCCAGTTTAAATTTGAAAGATACATTTTGAGTGAAAACGACTCCAAATTAAAAATAGCTCTTAGCTTGATTCGCACCCCCCGCCATCAAATACTAATTACAATTTTGCCAGCACCAGCGTTTTGCAAAAACCACCACAGATTTGGCGTTGCCCCAATATTTCCATTGTGAGCATGGTCCTGATTCACTGGATGTTGGTATCCCTAGCTTGGCCCCTTCAAGTGGTACCATTGCCTCAGTGGCCATGCCTTCACATTGGTTTCATGCCAGTTTATGGGACTCTAGCCCTGTTGATTAAGTAGTAATATTCACCGTTGTGGTCTGCCTTTCTTATTATGGCTGGTTTTGAGTTTCCCTAGGCTGTCATAACCAGTTACATGTATGCTTCAGTAGTCTCTGTTCTCTGTAGGCATTGTAGGTCGTGCTGTCTCATCTACATTGTGTCACTGGATTGCTCTTCCCTGTTGTACGAACTGACTGATTTTTTAGATTTGTTGGTAGTGCCACTGCTACTCAATACAGTCACCAATGGCTCCCTGATTAGATTCCCCTTGCTGCAGCAAAGTTCTTTGTATGTTTGTGGGGATAGTTTTGGTTGTTGTTTTTTCTGCATCTGCTGTCACATCCTGGGACTGTTCCATTAGATTGGCCACCTTTTGGACTCCTTCCAGCACTCTCTTGGGTGTGGTTGCTATGTCTCTGGTCTTTTTTGGGTGGCAAGTTCATGCGGTTGGTGTTAGTGACGGTGTGGGGTTGCATTTTGATGTATCCTTCACCTGATGGTTTCTTGTTATTCGACTATGTCCTGGTTTTGTACCGCTGGCTGAACCCATTTCTTTCAGGATCTGTTGTCAGGTTCTGCACATTGTGCTGGTCAAGCATTACATATCCTACAGATATGCTCTTTCATTTCCCTGCCATGTGGCCAGTGGTGGCTGGTGACATTTGAAAGTGGTGAGGCATAAACGTTGGGCATGATTTTTATATAGCAAGCGATGTGAACAAGTTCAATGGACAAACCTGGGGTCCAGGGGGGAGTCCCTCTCCTGAGAAAGAAATGAAAAAAAGATTGGCAAACGGTGCATTTTAAAGCAAATGAATGTAACGATAAAGCAAGGCTTGTTAAGCAGTGGGAATGAACAGTCTTGAAATATTAAACACATTAAAAACTGCTCAACAGTTACTGTAATGTGTAAATTGTTCTGCATGGAAACTTTAGCCCTTTAAAATGTATGCTTGCCCAGTGTCTTGCACTGCATGCAGCATTAACTTTGGAAAAATATGCTCTAACCAGACTTCGTGAAGCACCCACAGATGCTGGCTGTAACCAGTCCTATAGAAATATGTGCAGACAGGTCTTTAAGTAAGATGAAAAAAGTGGGTGCTCTCTATAAAGGAACATGTCAAATACATTTCTGTGATTCCCATAGTGTGCCACCAGACCGGTATTTTGGTTTCTCTCTGAGATGTAATTTTATCCAGATAAATGGCACAGCAACTGACATAAGCCTAAAGCCTGTCAGTATGATTGGCTTTGTCACAGGGTGTTAGCTCTTTAAGATAAATGAGTAACAACAATGATTTCTTATAAATAATTAACATTGGAAATGTTTAAATTCTGAAATAGTGAGTCTGTGAATTAAAATAGCATTGAGGCCTGTGAAGGAGTTTTGGCCTTCAATTATGTGTGCTTTATGTTGGATATGTATCCTCTGCATATCTTGTCCATCTACACATCTTCAACCCCCTCTCTTTCCTCTTCAGCATCCTCTTTTCACTCTTCCCTGAATGCACTTCCTCGCATCTCTGTCACTTCACCGCCCCCAACATGCACTGCACTCCCTCAAATTTAAGCACTTTAATTTCTCTTACTTTTGCCTTGCAAATATTTTGACATCTGTGTACCCCCTTCACACACATATCCACAGAATTTCAGTTGCAAATGGAATACACAAACATTGTTCTGTGTGCTCTGCAGAGAGTCCAACCCACTGGCACACACTTTGTCTGGCTTTAGCCTTAGCGCCTGAGCACTCAATCAAAGCCCCTCATAAACACCTGGCATGACTAAAGCCTCAAAGTATGCACAGAAAAAAATACAGATAAACAACAACATTATAAGGTAGCTAACTCTTGGGGAATGCAAGATTAAGTAAAGCATGTAAAATAAGAGAGGAACTAAATCGCTGGAATGCATTCCCTTGACGTTTTTAACATTCATTTTTTGCAAGTCAATCCATGTTTTTGGCATCAGTGTTAACTTAGGGGCATGTACACATGGCCAGTTTTAATGTCATACATCAGAGAACTGGCCACTGTAAGCACATGTTCCACAGTAAGGACATATCTCTCGCTTTCGGCCTGACTCGGTTATTTGGATCCATTTCGCAAGGGAACAAGATCGAACCCTGCTCCTTATTTGGATCTATTTCACAAGGGAGCAAATGCCGCAGCTCCACTTCTAAAGGAGCGAGCAATGTGTATCAAGGGCCTGGGGTGTCACAGTGGGGGAGGTTAGCGTGATGAGGGGTCTCGGTACAATATACAAAACACAGCATTAGCTTGCAATCACTTACCAATACCGAGAACAAGACACCGGATCAGACGTTCTTGCATCCACTCTCACGTATGACGATTGACGAAAGGGTGGGATCTACACATTTGAATGACGGATGTCTGAAATCACGCAGGATTGAAGTCTCCGACGCCCGAAACCGTGACACTTATTGCATCACTGGCCTACAGTGTGCATACAACCCTAGACCACAATGGCAATGAAGGGCTTTAAAACAGAAAGCCCTGCGTCCTGCATCACGTTAAGAATCTCCTGCTTCAGAGCGAGGAGGGGCAGGCAGCCTGAAACAGACAACCCAGACTTAAATACATCAATTTATTTAGAGATATGATTGTATCTCTAAATAAATTGATCTATTTAATATTTTTTTAATGTAAATGTGTAGGAATTTTCAGAGGGTCGCAGCCCCACGGCCCTAATGGAGAAACCACCCCTGCAGCTGCGTGTCATCGGCTTATGAAACCAATGGCAGTCCGAATGAACGGACGATCTCGGCACGGGGGAGCATGTAGAGGTTAAGCAAGGTGGGGTTAAGGGACCCCACAGCTAAGACGGAGACTAGCTGAACAGCCGGACTGATGCAAAACCTGGAAGGAACGATTCTCCAGAAAAGATGCAAGCCATTCTAGTGCTCTGTCTTGGATGCCGACCTTTGAGATTCTCTGAAAGAGAGTGTGGTGATCCACGGTGTCGAAGGCTGCACTATGGACTAGCAGGATGGTGGCCGCTGAGCCTCCTTGATCAAGGAGACGCCTGAGCTCCTCAACCACCACCAGCAACACTGTTTCCGTGCTGTGTTTCGGACAGAAACCCATTTGTGTGGGGTGGAGAAGTTCCTTTGATTCAAGTGAGGCAGATAAATTACTCTTTAAATTAAATTTATTATTTGTGTAATTACTCATACAGATGCATCTGGCATTCTTACAGTGTATGCATATCTCTTATATACAAGGGTTGTACAAAGTCAAAAACCTGCCTCCAAATCATAGTTTCTCCTAAGTACTTGTGAAGTGATAACAAGCTGTGTGCCTTTGTTTCCCTCCCTTGCTTTTGCATCTAGGTGTTCGGTCCCGATAGTTCTCAGACAGGGTGATACTCAAACAAAAGGAGTGCTGATGGCCCTTTAAATCAGGCCTTTGTGTTGGGCCCAGCTCTGGATGAAAAGAACAAAGCCCCCTCAGGCATGCAGGGTAGTGTACTGCTCTGAAAAAAGTGACAAACTGGGACCACTGCTGAATGTGTCCTGATGTCCGCAACTTACAAAGGGACAAATTCAGCATATTTCACTGGGCCTTGAGGACACCGAATCCAACTAATTAATAGCTGCTGGATTCCCCTCTTTTCCTGCTTGCTTGGGCGTGATGCGTGTTTGTGGAGTAGATTCCAAACCTCTTAGCCATACTCAAACACTACCCATTCTGTGTGAGGGAAGCTTGCCCAGTTAAGCCATAGATCTATTCTCGGCCCCCATGGCACCTGTGTTAATCTCTCTCCTGTTCAGGCTAGCACAGCTTGAACAGACTTTGCCTCAGCTGGTTTGGCGCATGGCCCAACGCCAATGGAGCTAGGACTGGAGGATGAATGAATTGACCGGTTCAGACCCACCAGTCAGAGGACCCCCCCTCCGCACAAAGTGCGCATGCGCAGCCAGTAATCTTCATGAAAGCAGCTGATTCCGCTGCTTCTGCCAGGTTTATAGTACCGTGCATGCGCATCAGAACCCTGCGCACGTGAGAATAATGAAACCCAAGGGGAGTGGGGGAATGAGACATCTGAGCACGTGCTGACACTTGTGGCCATGTCCTTTTCCTTCTCTCTGATCTTGTTCAAAAGCCTTCATCTTGTGTCATAGTGCCGGTCCGGAAGGGGTTTATAGTCTTATTTTTCTCATTGTTGGGTGCCAGCTTCTGCAGTTTTGTCCACATTCAGCTCACCTTTCCAACTCCTTGTAGCACAGGAATGTTGGTGGCTTTTAGTGCTAGTGTGATGTCAATCTAATTTGACCAATTCTAGATATTTCTGTACATGTTTGGTGATGCAGAAAGGGGTTTGGTATGTTATTCCACTCTGGCGATGTGTTTTGCTCTTGGTTTTGATGGTGTGAGACTAATTCATGACGCTTGGATGTATCCTTATAGAATAAGGCATGGGATGAGGAGGTAATGATTTGATTACATACTGATACTCTGATTATTAATTCCTCATCCTAATACTTTCCTCCATCCATCTAGGAAGGGGTTCATTTGTGATTTGTGATTGTGATGTATGATGAAATCTGATGGTCAAGCGAGCCCACCAGTTACGACGGCCTCCATGTAGCCTGTGGAGGGACTGGTGCAAAAACTGTATTACTTTTAAGTGATTTAGGAAGTTTTGGGAGGGTGCTTGGCCTGAGGAGGTGGACTGTCAACCTTCTAGCATATATTGTGAGATAAGTAAGAGAGAAATGCAGTAGTGTGTATTACCTGTAATTGTTCAGACCATTTCAGATGGAGTGATGGAAACAACATGAGGGGGGGCTGGTAGCACAACCACCATGGAAGGTGGTTCTGCAAAGGAGTACCTCACCTAGACTGGCTGCATCGCAAGAGCATCCCATAGAGAAAGAATAAAGTGAACGGTGGAATGTTTGAATTAATTTCATTCGCTGGTAATTACCCTGGGGCGCATTCCAGTCCATAGTTTTTTGCTCAGCAATTCAGCTAAGACAGAGCCCTTCCATGTACATATCAGCCTGAGTCCTGCTCCAATAGGCACAGTTCAGCCCGAGCTGCAGACAAGGCCTCTCCAGATGAGAACATAAGCAGCCCCAGACTAGTTTCATCTTATTTGGACCTCGTCAGTGAGGTACAGCTCGAGCCCAATGGCACAGTGAGCACAGGACCCACGTCTGGCATACTTATTAGTGCAAAAACAAAACATTACTCAGTGGAATTCTTGAATTAATCTCGGTTCAAACATACTTGTAGGAAACTCAGTACAGTCCTAACAGCAGAACTTGGTTTCAAATATGTGATCAGAGTTACAGTAATAGTGCTGAGCAAGATGTGTTGGTGGCAGTGAGGGGAGTTTAATTTTCTCTGCTGTTGATGTAATTGCAAATGTACATTGAAATCAGACAGGTGCAGTGTACTAAAACTGAGGTACCTTCAATGCTAATAGATAGGGCACATTCTCTATTGGGAGCGTTTGTAGAGATCTGAATTCTAGAAAGGGGTTTTTGCGCCTTGGGAATGTTACATGGGAAAAGAAATGCAGATATAGTACCTCGAAAGCAACTCATTTGGTAGAACAAGTTGACTTATGCGTGAAAATCCATTTCAATGAGAGCATTCAAGAAATTCATCCTATTTGAACATGGAATGTACTTCCTGAGCAAGTCAAATATAGTTTCGCATGGAGTTTTTATTTTAGAAATGGTAAAAAGCTTTCCGATCTATGAAGCAGAGCACGCGGGAGATGTCTGCTTGTGGGTTGGTGGAGCCATTGATCTCTGTTTCAATCTAGTTGTGGGCGTGGCTATCAAGAGCATACAGGTGCAGTGGCACCTGGCCCAATGACAGGAGGGAGCCACTGAGGCCACTGACCCCTGATTACTGCTGCATTATATTATCCAACCAGTAGTCAGCCTTTTCCCTATCTTTGGCGTAGGGAAGGGTTCTCTAGAGTCGGTCCTGGAGGGCCAGATCCATGCCAGGTGTTTAGCATATCCCCATTTAGATAAATGTAGTTATCTTGAAAATCTGGCATGGATCCGGCCCTCCAGGACTGACTTTGGAGCACCCTGGCCTGGGGCAATAGCATCCTAGCTGCTCCACTGAATCAAGTCGCTGCCGCGGCTTTCACTGAAATGAAAGAAAAGCGCTGTACAGTAGGTCCTTTATGTGGCAAGAACTCAGCCTCTTGCAGCTGCCTAACAGTGCAGCACTCAATTCATTGCAAAGCACGAGACGATTGATTTCGCAATAGGGCGCGTAGTTGAGATTAGGAGCAGTAAATGAATAAACCATCCGGTACAGCTCACATCCGTGCTGTTTCTGAATGCGAGGCAATTACACGCAGCACCACAACAATTGAACGGCACGAAAACCGGTTTCCGCAGCAAATGTTCCTCGGTACCGTGGAGCCTGTGGATGTTCAGAGCCAATTACTTCTAGTTTTATTTGCTTGTTATAATAGAGAAGTAAAACACTGCTCTCGAGACAGATCTGAAAGCATCAGCTCAGTTTTTGCACATGTGCATTATGAGGAGATCCATCGATCTGCCAGGGGTGGACCACGAGAGCTGAGTCGCAGCTCACATCAGGTCTGTGGCCTGGCTCCCCTCCCCCACCAAGTTTAAGCACCAGGTTTCCTACATGCATTGATGCGCACTCACCTTTTAAATACAGATTTGTCTCTCAACCCTATTAGCGTTTTGGGGCAAAGTTGGTGTTTGACCTACATTTTTAGTCACATATAACATTCAGAAATATGGCGATCATCTGGCATGAAAACAAATTCTGGCATTGACGTGGTCAAAAGTCCGGACAAAAACAGAACAAAAAGTTCTGTTTTATGGACACATCATTCGAGAAGATAAAGCAATTCTATAAAAGTAAGAAAATAGATGACCAAAACACGTACAGATCAAGATAGGTTAATGTTCTTTGGTTTATACAATACATAACAGTATCAAGTAAACATTCATTGGCAATTGGTCATATTTAAACAATAAAATCCTGGCAGACGTATGCACACAAGTATGCAGACAGAGCAAAATTTGACAGTCAGCAACAAGATTCAGCCCATTTACCACTAAGAAAGTTACCTGAAGCAAAATAAATCAAACCTCTTTTCTAACTAGCTTATGCAACGCTTCAAAAACTTTACAAAATCACTGCATGCTTGTGCTTAAATAGGACTCCAGGGAAGTAAGGTAATTTCTGCATTAGAAAAGCAAAGAACTGGTTTTGCACTCAGTCCTTCAAATAATTCCTCAATATTCATAGGCTGGCTAGAAGCTCAGGGGTGCTCAACTCGTCCTTCTCAAGCTGTGAGATAGTGCTACCGCCCAACAAAATCTGCATTTCATGAAAAACCCTATACTTTTTCCTCCATTATATTCTGACGGGTTTGACCTGCTGAAATTTAACGTCAGGCGCAGACTTTATCACATCTGGTAATTACTGACTGTGGTAAACTCCTCTCAAATCAACCCCTGCACAAACACAAGGATCTGCAACCAAAGCAGTAACCCAATGAGCTAAGTACATACAATACAAATGTGTGACCTGCATGTTATGATATGTGTTTTGTAGTAGGCACATTGACCCTGCAATGTTGATGAGTCAAACCTATGACTATACTGAACGATGTCCTCAAATTACTCCACCAAAGGCATTAACCAAAAGGGTTATCCACAATGATTTCTCCAAAAGTTGTATTCCACTCATACGATATTTCAAAATGCAGGCTGTCTATAAACAAGTAAACCAGAAAAGACTTGCTATCATGTTTTTTTAGACTTGGCCCTTTTTGCAGGGTCATCCCAGAACTTTTTGCCTTCCTCCTGTATTTTGTCTGACCTGTTGTTGTTGGTTATAAGACTCTGAGCATTTTACCAGTGCTGATCAATGCTAAAGTGCATATGTTCTCTCTTGTAAACATGGTAAGATTGGTCTACACCTCTTTGGCATATTTAATTTACCAGTAAGTCCCTTGTACAGTGGTATCCCATATACCCAGGGCCTGTAAGTTAAATGCTACTAGTGGGCTTGCAGCACTGCTTGCACCACCCACTGAAGTAGCCTTTCAAACCTGGCTCAGGCCTCTGCTGCTGCAGGGCCTGTTCGCGCAGTTTACTGCCACAGTGAAACTCCCCTTTTACTACATATAAGTCACCCCTAAGGTAGGCCCTAGCTAGCACTATGTGCAGGGTGCTGTGTAGGTAAAAGGTAGGACATGTGCCTTAACTGTGTGGCATGTCCTGGTAGTGATAAGCGATACCAAAGGGGATGATGGACGGAGCACCTGAGCAAATCAAACACTCACCCCCAGTCAACTGATCTGGGTTTAATCCATCATCATTCTTTAGCTCACTCCACCACCCCAGTTCAGACATGGCCATATGCAAATCAGTCTGACCCTGTGCCTCATGGGAACAGTCCAGCCCGAACTGCCAAGCCATGTCTTCCCTGGACCGGAAACAAGCATCCTGGGACCGGTTTCTGGCCATTCAGCCGTCATCAGCCAGGCTAGCTTGAATCCAGTGGCAAAGTGAGCAAGGGACCCACGTCTGGGCATACCCTGCCAACTTAGGGCGAACAAAGCGATACCAAAGGGGATGATGGACGGAGCACCTGAGCAAATCAAACACTCACCCCAGTCAACTGATCTGGGTTTAATCCATCATCATTCTTTAGCTCACTCCACCACCCCAGTTCAGACATGGCCATATGCAAATCAGTCTGACCCTGTGCCTCATGGGAACAGTCCAGCCCGAACTGCCAAGCCATGTCTTCCCTGGACCGGAAACAAGCATCCTGGGACCGGTTTCTGGCCATTCAGCCGTCATCAGCCAGGCTAGCTTGAATCCAGTGGCAAAGTGAGCAAGGGACCCACGTCTGGGCATACCCTGCCAACTTAGAGGCGAACAAAGCGATACCAAAGGGGATGATGGACGGAGCACCTGAGCAAATCAAACACTCACCCCCAGTCAACTGATCTGGGTTTAATCCATCATCATTCTTTAGCTCACTCCACCACCCCAGTTCAGACATGGCCATATGCAAATCAGTCTGACCCTGTGCCTCATGGGAACAGTCCAGCCCGAACTGCCAAGCCATGTCTTCCCTGGACCGGAAACAAGCATCCTGGGACCGGTTTCTGGCCATTCAGCCGTCATCAGCCAGGCTAGCTTGAATCCAGTGGCAAAGTGAGCAAGGGACCCACGTCTGGGCATACCCTGCCAACTTAGGGCGAACAAAGCGATACCAAAGGGGATGATGGACGGAGCACCTGAGCAAATCAAACACTCACCCCCAGTCAACTGATCTGGGTTTAATCCATCATCATTCTTTAGCTCACTCCACCACCCCAGTTCAGACATGGCCATATGCAAATCAGTCTGACCCTGTGCCTCATGGGAACAGTCCAGCCCGAACTGCCAAGCCATGTCTTCCCTGGACCGGAAACAAGCATCCTGGGACCGGTTTCTGGCCATTCAGCCGTCATCAGCCAGGCTAGCTTGAATCCAGTGGCAAAGTGAGCAAGGGACCCACGTCTGGGCATACCCTGCCAACTTAGGGCGAACAAGCGATACCAAAGGGGATGATGGACGGAGCACCTGAGCAAATCAAACACTCACCCCCAGTCAACTGATCTGGGTTTAATCCATCATCATTCTTTAGCTCACTCCACCACCCCAGTTCAGACATGGCCATATGCAAATCAGTCTGACCCTGTGCCTCATGGGAACAGTCCAGCCCGAACTGCCAAGCCATGTCTTCCCTGGACCGGAAACAAGCATCCTGGGACCGGTTTCTGGCCATTCAGCCGTCATCAGCCAGGCTAGCTTGAATCCAGTGGCAAAGTGAGCAAGGGACCCACGTCTGGGCATACCCTGCCAACTTAGGGCGAACAAAGCGATACCAAAGGGGATGATGGACGGAGCACCTGAGCAAATCAAACACTCACCCCCAGTCAACTGATCTGGGTTTAATCCATCATCATTCTTTAGCTCACTCCACCACCCCAGTTCAGACATGGCCATATGCAAATCAGTCTGACCCTGTGCCTCATGGGAACAGTCCAGCCCGAACTGCCAAGCCATGTCTTCCCTGGACCGGAAACAAGCATCCTGGGACCGGTTTCTGGCCATTCAGCCGTCATCAGCCAGGCTAGCTTGAATCCAGTGGCAAAGTGAGCAAGGGACCCACGTCTGGGCATACCCTGCCAACTTAGGGCGAACAAGCGATACCAAAGGGATGATGGACGGAGCACCTGAGCAAATCAAACACTCACCCCCAGTCAACTGATCTGGGTTTAATCCATCATCATTCTTTAGCTCACTCCACCACCCCAGTTCAGACATGGCCATATGCAAATCAGTCTGACCCTGTGCCTCATGGGAACAGTCCAGCCCGAACTGCCAAGCCATGTCTTCCCTGGACCGGAAACAAGCATCCTGGGACCGGTTTCTGGCCATTCAGCCGTCATCAGCCAGGCTAGCTTGAATCCAGTGGCAAAGTGAGCAAGGGACCCACGTCTGGGCATACCCTGCCAACTTAGGGCGAACAAGCGTGCCCCTTTGTATCACTTTGTTCGCCCTAAGTTGGCGGGGTATGCCCAGACGTGGGTCCCTTGCTCACTTTGCCACTGGATTCAAGCAAGCCTGGCTGATGGCGGCTGGAATGCCAGAAACCGGTCCTAGGATGCTTGTTTCCGGTCCAGGAAGACATGGCTTGGCAGTTCGGGCTGGACTGTTCCCATGAGCACAGGGTCAGACTGATTTGCATATGGCCATGTCTGAACTGGAGTGGTGGAGTGAGCTAAAGAATGATGATGGATTAAACCCAGATCAGTTGACTGGGAGTGAGTGTTTGATTGGCTCAAGCGTTCCGTCCATCATCCCTTTTGTATCACTTTGTTACGCCCTAAGTTGGCGGGTATGCCCAGGCGTGGGTCCCTTGCTCACTTTGCCACTGGATTCAAGCAAGCCTGGCTGATGACGGCTGGAATGCCAGAAGCCGGTCCTAGGATGCTTGTTTCCGGTCCAGGGAAGACATGGCTTGGCAGTTCGGGCTGGACTGTTCCCATGAGCACAGGGTCAGACTGATTTGCATATGGCCATGTCTGAACTGGAGTGGTGGAGTGAGCTAAAGAATGATGATGGATTAAACCCAGATCAGTTGACTGGGGTGAGTGTTTGATTGGCTCAAGCGTTCCGTCCATCATCCCCTTTTGTATCGCTTTGTTCGCCCTAAGTTGGCGGGGTATGCCCAGACGTGGGTCCCTTGCTCACTTTGCCACTGGATTCAAGCAAGCCTGGCTGATGGCGGCTGGAATGCCAGAAACCGGTCCTAGGATGCTTGTTTCCGGTCCAGGAAGACATGGCTTGGCAGTTCGAGCTGGACTGTTCCCATGAGGCACAGGGTCAGACTGATTTGCATATGGCCATGTCTGAACTGGGGTGGTGGAGTGAGCTAAAGAATGATGATGGATTAAACCCAGATCAGTTGACTGGGGGTGAGTGTTTGATTGGCTCAAGCGTTCCGTCCATCATCCCCTTTGTATCACTTTGTTCGCCCTAAGTTGGCGGGAGTATGCCCAGACGTGGGTCCCTTGCTCACTTTGCCACTGGATTCAAGCAAGCCTGGCTGATGACGGCTGGAATGCCAGAAACCGGTCCTAGGATGCTTGTTTCCGGTCCAGGAAGACATGGCTTGGCAGTTCGGGCTGGACTGTTCCCATGAGGCACAGGGTCAGACTGATTTGCATATGGCCATGTCTGAACTGGGGTGGTGGAGTGAGCTAAAGAATGATGATGGATTAAACCCAGATCAGTTGACTGGGGTGAGTGTTTGATTGGCTCAAGCGTTCCGTCCATCATCCCCTTTGTATCACTTTGTTCGCCCTAAGTTGGCGGGGTATGCCCAGACGTGGGTCCCTTGCTCACTTTGCCACTGGATTCAAGCAAGCCTGGCTGATGACGGCTGGAATGCCAGAAACCGGTCCTAGGATGCTTGTTTCCGGTCCAGGAAGACATGGCTTGGCAGTTCGGGCTGGACTGTTCCCATGAGGCACAGGGTCAGACTGATTTGCATATGGCCATGTCTGAACTGGGGTGGTGGAGTGAGCTAAAGAATGATGATGGATTAAACCCAGATCAGTTGACTGGGGGTGAGTGTTTGATTGGCTCAAGCGTTCCGTCCATCATCCCCTTTGTATCACTTTGTTCGCCCTAAGTTGGCGAGGGTATGCCCAGACGTGGGTCCCTTGCTCACTTTGCCACTGGATTCAAGCAAGCCTGGCTGATGACGGCTGGAATGCCAGAAACCGGTCCTAGGATGCTTGTTTCCGGTCCAGGGAAGACATGGCTTGGCAGTTCGGGCTGGACTGTTCCCATGAGGCACAGGGTCAGACTGATTTGCATATGGCCATGTCTGAACTGGGGTGGTGGAGTGAGCTAAAGAATGATGATGGATTAAACCCAGATCAGTTGACTGAGGGTGAGTGTTTGATTGGCTCAAGCGTTCCGTCCATCATCCCCTTTTGTATCACTTTGTTCGCCCTAAGTTGGCGGGGGTATGCCCAGACGTGGGTCCCTTGCTCACTTTGCCACTGGATTCAAGCAAGCCTGGCTGATGACGGCTGGAATGCCAGAAACCGGTCCTAGGATGCTTGTTTCCGGTCCAGGGAAGACATGGCTTGGCAGTTCGGGCTGGACTGTTCCCATGAGGCACAGGGTCAGACTGATTTGCATATGGCCATGTCTGAACTGGGGTGGTGGAGTGAGCTAAAGAATGATGATGGATTAAACCCAGATCAGTTGACTGGGGGTGAGTGTTTGATTGGCTCAAGCGTTCCGTCCATCATCCCCTTTGTATCACTTTGTTCGCCCTAAGTTGGCGGGGGTATGCCCAGACGTGGGTCCCTTGCTCACTTTGCCACTGGATTCAAGCAAGCCTGGCTGATGACGGCTGGAATGCCAGAAACCGGTCCTAGGATGCTTGTTTCCGGTCCAGGGAAGACATGGCTTGGCAGTTCGGGCTGGACTGTTCCCATGAGGCACAGGGTCAGACTGATTTGCATATGGCCATGTCTGAACTGGGGTGGTGGAGTGAGCTAAAGAATGATGATGGATTAAACCCAGATCAGTTGACTGGGGGTGAGTGTTTGATTGGCTCAAGCGTTCCGTCCATCATCCCCTTTTGTATCCCTTTGTTCGCCCTAAGTTGGCGGGGGTATGCCCAGACGTGGGTCCCTTGCTCACTTTGCCACTGGATTCAAGCAAGCCTGGCTGATGACGGCTGGAATGCCAGAAACCGGTCCTAGGATGCTTGTTTCCGGTCCAGGGAAGACATGGCTTGGCAGTTCGGGCTGGACTGTTCCCATGAGGCACAGGGTCAGACTGATTTGCATATGGCCATGTCTGAACTGGGGTGGTGGAGTGAGCTAAAGAATGATGATGGATTAAACCCAGATCAGTTGACTGGGGGTGAGTGTTTGATTGGCTCAAACGTTCCGTCCATCATCCCCTTTTGTATCACTTTGTTCGCCCTAAGTTGGCGGGGGTATGCCCAGACGTGGGTCCCTTGCTCACTTTGCCACTGGATTCAAGCAAGCCTGGCTGATGACGGCTGGAATGCCAGAAACCGGTCCTAGGATGCTTGTTTCCGGTCCAGGGAAGACATGGCTTGGCAGTTCGGGCTGGACTGTTCCCATGAGGCACAGGGTCAGACTGATTTGCATATGGCCATGTCTGAACTGGGGTGGTGGAGTGAGCTAAAGAATGATGATGGATTAAACCCAGATCAGTTGACTGGGGGTGAGTGTTTGATTGGCTCAAACGTTCCGTCCATCATCCCCTTTTGTATCACTTTGTTCGCCCTAAGTTGGCGGGGGTATGCCCAGACGTGGGTCCCTTGCTCACTTTGCCACTGGATTCAAGCAAGCCTGGCTGATGACGGCTGGAATGCCAGAAACCGGTCCTAGGATGCTTGTTTCCGGTCCAGGGAAGACATGGCTTGGCAGTTCGGGCTGGACTGTTCCCATGAGGCACAGGGTCAGACTGATTTGCATATGGCCATGTCTGAACTGGGGTGGTGGAGTGAGCTAAAGAATGATGATGGATTAAACCCAGATCAGTTGACTGGGGGTGAGTGTTTGATTGGCTCAAGCGTTCCGTCCATCATCCCCTTTTGTATCCCTTTGTTCGCCCTAAGTTGGCGGGGGTATGCCCAGACGTGGGTCCCTTGCTCACTTTGCCACTGGATTCAAGCAAGCCTGGCTGATGACGGCTGGAATGCCAGAAACCGGTCCTAGGATGCTTGTTTCCGGTCCAGGGAAGACATGGCTTGGCAGTTCGGGCTGGACTGTTCCCATGAGGCACAGGGTCAGACTGATTTGCATATGGCCATGTCTGAACTGGGGTGGTGGAGTGAGCTAAAGAATGATGATGGATTAAACCCAGATCAGTTGACTGGGGGTGAGTGTTTGATTGGCTCAAGCGTTCCGTCCATCATCCCCTTTTGTATCACTTTGTTCGCCCTAAGTTGGCGGGGGTATGCCCAGACGTGGGTCCCTTGCTCACTTTGCCACTGGATTCAAGCAAGCCTGGCTGATGACGGCTGGAATGCCAGAAACCGGTCCTAGGATGCTTGTTTCCGGTCCAGGGAAGACATGGCTTGGCAGTTCGGGCTGGACTGTTCCCATGAGGCACAGGGTCAGACTGATTTGCATATGGCCATGTCTGAACTGGGGTGGTGGAGTGAGCTAAAGAATGATGATGGATTAAACCCAGATCAGTTGACTGGGGGTGAGTGTTTGATTGGCTCAAGCGTTCCGTCCATCATCCCCTTTTGTATCACTTTGTTCGCCCTAAGTTGGCGGGGGTATGCCCAGACGTGGGTCCCTTGCTCACTTTGCCACTGGATTCAAGCAAGCCTGGCTGATGACGGCTGGAATGCCAGAAACCGGTCCTAGGATGCTTGTTTCCGGTCCAGGGAAGACATGGCTTGGCAGTTCGGGCTGGACTGTTCCCATGAGGCACAGGGTCAGACTGATTTGCATATGGCCATGTCTGAACTGGGGTGGTGGAGTGAGCTAAAGAATGATGATGGATTAAACCCAGATCAGTTGACTGGGGGTGAGTGTTTGATTGGCTCAAGCGTTCCGTCCATCATCCCCTTTTGTATCACTTTGTTCGCCCTAAGTTGGCGGGGTATGCCCAGACGTGGGTCCCTTGCTCACTTTGCCACTGGATTCAAGCAAGCCTGGCTGATGACGGCTGGAATGCCAGAAACCGGTCCTAGGATGCTTGTTTCCGGTCCAGGGAAGACATGGCTTGGCAGTTCGGGCTGGACTGTTCCCATGAGGCACAGGGTCAGACTGATTTGCATATGGCCATGTCTGAACTGGGGTGGTGGAGTGAGCTAAAGAATGATGATGGATTAAACCCAGATCAGTTGACTGGGGGTGAGTGTTTGATTGGCTCAAGCGTTCCGTCCATCATCCCCTTTTGTATCACTTTGTTCGCCCTAAGTTGGCGGGGGTATGCCCAGACGTGGGTCCCTTGCTCACTTTGCCACTGGATTCAAGCAAGCCTGGCTGATGACGGCTGGAATGCCAGAAACCGGTCCTAGGATGCTTGTTTCCGGTCCAGGGAAGACATGGCTTGGCAGTTCGGGCTGGACTGTTCCCATGAGGCACAGGGTCAGACTGATTTGCATATGGCCATGTCTGAACTGGGGTGGTGGAGTGAGCTAAAGAATGATGATGGATTAAACCCAGATCAGTTGACTGGGGGTGAGTGTTTGATTGGCTCAAGCGTTCCGTCCATCATCCCCTTTGTATCACTTTGTTCGCCCTAAGTTGGCGGGGGTATGCCCAGACGTGGGTCCCTTGCTCACTTTGCCACTGGATTCAAGCAAGCCTGGCTGATGACGGCTGGAATGCCAGAAACCGGTCCTAGGATGCTTGTTTCCGGTCCAGGGAAGACATGGCTTGGCAGTTCGGGCTGGACTGTTCCCATGAGGCACAGGGTCAGACTGATTTGCATATGGCCATGTCTGAACTGGGGTGGTGGAGTGAGCTAAAGAATGATGATGGATTAAACCCAGATCAGTTGACTGGGGGTGAGTGTTTGATTGGCTCAAGCGTTCCGTCCATCATCCCCTTTTGTATCACTTTGTTCGCCCTAAGTTGGCGGGGGTATGCCCAGACGTGGGTCCCTTGCTCACTTTGCCACTGGATTCAAGCAAGCCTGGCTGATGACGGCTGGAATGCCAGAAACCGGTCCTAGGATGCTTGTTTCCGGTCCAGGGAAGACATGGCTTGGCAGTTCGGGCTGGACTGTTCCCATGAGGCACAGGGTCAGACTGATTTGCATATGGCCATGTCTGAACTGGGGTGGTGGAGTGAGCTAAAGAATGATGATGGATTAAACCCAGATCAGTTGACTGGGGGTGAGTGTTTGATTGGCTCAAGCGTTCCGTCCATCATCCCCTTTTGTATCACTTTGTTCGCCCTAAGTTGGCGGGGTATGCCCAGACGTGGGTCCCTTGCTCACTTTGCCACTGGATTCAAGCAAGCCTGGCTGATGACGGCTGGAATGCCAGAAACCGGTCCTAGGATGCTTGTTTCCGGTCCAGGGAAGACATGGCTTGGCAGTTCGGGCTGGACTGTTCCCATGAGGCACAGGGTCAGACTGATTTGCATATGGCCATGTCTGAACTGGGGTGGTGGAGTGAGCTAAAGAATGATGATGGATTAAACCCAGATCAGTTGACTGGGGGTGAGTGTTTGATTGGCTCAAACGTTCCGTCCATCATCCCCTTTTGTATCACTTTGTTCGCCCTAAGTTGGCGGGGGTATGCCCAGACGTGGGTCCCTTGCTCACTTTGCCACTGGATTCAAGCAAGCCTGGCTGATGACGGCTGGAATGCCAGAAACCGGTCCTAGGATGCTTGTTTCCGGTCCAGGGAAGACATGGCTTGGCAGTTCGGGCTGGACTGTTCCCATGAGGCACAGGGTCAGACTGATTTGCATATGGCCATGTCTGAACTGGGGTGGTGGAGTGAGCTAAAGAATGATGATGGATTAAACCCAGATCAGTTGACTGGGGGTGAGTGTTTGATTGGCTCAAACGTTCCGTCCATCATCCCCTTTTGTATCACTTTGTTCGCCCTAAGTTGGCGGGGGTATGCCCAGACGTGGGTCCCTTGCTCACTTTGCCACTGGATTCAAGCAAGCCTGGCTGATGACGGCTGGAATGCCAGAAACCGGTCCTAGGATGCTTGTTTCCGGTCCAGGGAAGACATGGCTTGGCAGTTCGGGCTGGACTGTTCCCATGAGGCACAGGGTCAGACTGATTTGCATATGGCCATGTCTGAACTGGGGTGGTGGAGTGAGCTAAAGAATGATGATGGATTAAACCCAGATCAGTTGACTGGGGGTGAGTGTTTGATTGGCTCAAACGTTCCGTCCATCATCCCCTTTTGTATCACTTTGTTCGCCCTAAGTTGGCGGGGGTATGCCCAGACGTGGGTCCCTTGCTCACTTTGCCACTGGATTCAAGCAAGCCTGGCTGATGACGGCTGGAATGCCAGAAACCGGTCCTAGGATGCTTGTTTCCGGTCCAGGGAAGACATGGCTTGGCAGTTCGGGCTGGACTGTTCCCATGAGGCACAGGGTCAGACTGATTTGCATATGGCCATGTCTGAACTGGGGTGGTGGAGTGAGCTAAAGAATGATGATGGATTAAACCCAGATCAGTTGACTGGGGGTGAGTGTTTGATTGGCTCAAACGTTCCGTCCATCATCCCCTTTTGTATCACTTTGTTCGCCCTAAGTTGGCGGGGGTATGCCCAGACGTGGGTCCCTTGCTCACTTTGCCACTGGATTCAAGCAAGCCTGGCTGATGACGGCTGGAATGCCAGAAACCGGTCCTAGGATGCTTGTTTCCGGTCCAGGGAAGACATGGCTTGGCAGTTCGGGCTGGACTGTTCCCATGAGGCACAGGGTCAGACTGATTTGCATATGGCCATGTCTGAACTGGGGTGGTGGAGTGAGCTAAAGAATGATGATGGATTAAACCCAGATCAGTTGACTGGGGGTGAGTGTTTGATTGGCTCAAACGTTCCGTCCATCATCCCCCTTTTGTATCACCTGGTAGTGATAAGCAGCCTATTTGGTTTCTCACTGCTGTGAGGCTGCCCTCTCATAGGTTTGCATTGGGGATTCCCTGATATGTGCTTCAGTCATAATTTCGGACATTAGAAGGGTAGCGTAACCATGTTTGGAATAGTAGTGATAATCCAGCTTATTGGTGAAAGCGGATTTGTCATTACTATTTTAGAAATGGCACTTTTAGAAGTGGGAATTTCTGTGTTCTTATGTGTCTTTGTGCCCTGCCTGGATGTGTATTCACCGTCTGGTTTTTACTGACAGGAGAGAGGAGATATACATTTACTTTAGATAGTCACAAAGGGGGTTGAGGTGTATTCTGCCTTTCCTGGGTGACTCAGCCCTAGGCTGAATAGACCTTGGCTGCATTTAGAGTAGCAGAAGGAGTTTCCCTTGCACCTGATAGGCCTGGTATGCATTTGGAGATGTGGGAGGAGTTGCATCTGCACCTGAATAGGGCTGTGCCTACTTTCCACAATGCTGTCTCCGCCCCCCTGTGGTGTTGTTGTATTCCGCTTTAGGTGTCCGTATATAGGTTTTCCTGAAACATGTCCTTATATAGGCACAATTCGCATTGCCCTTATATAGGCATAAGATCCCAGTCCTTATTTAGGCATTAGCCATGCTATCCAACTACAGGCATGGTCACCTACATCCGTCCACCCCAACGTCACAACGAGTTCTTAGAAACCAGACCCTTAAGCTTTTGGGAGTTCCCCTAGCACAGGATTATTGATTTCTCCAAGAACTCATTTATTATGCATGAACCGCTATTCCTTAAGGGTTCATTCCTGACTTCTTCCTCTGCCCGACTTTACGTCAATGCTAACATTCCAAGGAACCAACCGGGTATAAATATACCTTCCCTTGCCCAAGCAAGAAGGAGGAGACCTCGACTTTAGAGGAGCCCGTATCCCGGCCTGACGCACTGACAAGAGACGCTGTCATCCCTGCTTGCAGAGAATCCAGCTTCCAGTGTTCTGACTCCCTTCGCGGGGTGTTAGAGTTCGAGACCCAGAACGAGATTCCCACCTCTCTCATTCTCAAGGTATGGAGCTGACTAGAACCTAGAGGGACTCTTGGCATACCAGACTCTTGGCATACCAGAGACTTGGCATACTATAGCATACCATACTATAGAATACATCACCTACTTCTTACCTTGCACTACACTTAGGTTAGGTACTTCGGGTAGAACTAGTTAGAGAAGCATCTTATGAGTACTCGCATTTTTAGCTTATGTTATTTATGTATATGAATATATGTGTCATAGCTAAAAGATAATGCTAGCGCAGTATTATTTCTTTCTACTGCTTACGCTGTACATAATATATCTCGCATACTGTCTTGTGATCATAACAGCTCATATCTCTTACACGAGAAACAAGACTGTTCAATAAATCCTTTTATTGAAACGCCCGTCTATACTTTCTGTGTAACTCTGAAGAAACTAAGCATGCACGATTAGCTGAGTGAAATTGTTATCTGTTGTTTCCACGATTCTGAGAGTGTTCTGATTCTAAAGGGAAACAAAGTTGTCATGTTTATGCGGGTTGCCAGAAACTACTCCCTTCTTGTTTACAAGGAGTTTCTAGTGGCCTCTGAGTTAGCTGGCACAAAGTAATTAAGTTTAATATACTCGATAGGGACATACTGACCTCAGTCCTATGTCGAATCTATAGGGTATATTATTCCAATGCGCAGAGCCTATTAGGGAAATAGGAACTACACTACATGGCGCCCAACGTTTGTTAAGGCACTAATTTAACGCTAGATACTGAGTAACTCAATCGTGCTTTTCTCAGAGACCCCTACTCACATACTCCATAAGACGTCTGGAGTGGGTAGGGTTAAGTATCCGCCAAAGCTAAATAGGACAAAAATCCTATATATTAGCTGTTTGGTTTGTTCAACGTTGAAGGATACAGTGTTCCAAAATATTGTGCACCTTATCTTTTGTTTCCTTGAAACTTGTTCTACATTTTTCAAAAAACAATGTCCCTGAACGGGGATACTGCCACCGAGAACGGTGTAGCAGCGGCTGATCCAGTCGTAACAGCTTTTAACTTTACTGGTTTAAATGAAACTGATGAGGGTGTTATAAACATCCTCCAAACTTAAGGAGAGCCATCACTCTAAAACTTATAAAACATGGCTTATCACCAAGAGGTGGTAGAGCAGTTTTCGTGATAGAGGCACACAAATCCTTTCAGACAGAGGTATTCTATTCATGGATAGTATTCCCAGAATCAAATCCAGTAACAAAAGTGTTTCACTTCTTTAAAGAAGATGAACCACCAGAGGAATATATTCCTTTCGAGGATATTGAAATTCCACTCACATACCAGGAGCATAATCTCTGGTTTAAAGGCGCCCTAAAGCATCACAGAAACATTACCAGGCTCGGTCCACTAGGTAGACCAGGAGCAACATGGCCGATTCTAGCCGGCTACACACCTCATCCTGACATCGATGAAATGTCAGAAGAGGAATTACTTACTCAACTACAAGAGTCAATAAAAATTTACAGACAACTAGTCCAATATGTCATGCAGACTTTCACAGTCCAACCACCAATGACCATTCCAAATCAAACCCCTCAACAGGGGAATACACTAAAAATTACTCCACAGACTTTACACGCAGTCATGGGTAAAATGCCCACAAAACGTGAACAAATTCCTTTCTGGATAGCTCAAAAAATTACTCAAATCGAAGCAGTATTTCCAAATACTAGCCCTTATGAGAAACACAGAATTCTAACAATCTGTTTACCAATGGGGATCACACCACAACTGGAAGACTGCACCACTTGGGGTGCAGTCTTTGCTGCCATCTATACTAAAACACATGGTGTTCCATCAATTGCAGTAATACCAGATGTCCTGAAACAAATTCAAAACGAATACGGGGCAGTACCTGCTCTGAATTTAGGTATGAAATTACTAAAAAACTTCGACCAGGTCTCAACAATAATATTATCTAATATTAAAGGGGAGGCAGCATCAGTGGCGATCCGCCAACGCTTAAGGGAATTTGATGTAACAGAACATCAACATGAACTACCCAGAATAAGAAAAATCTTATGCAGAATTAGGCAGAGATAGTTTGGGTGGAAAACCATTGAAGCCAAAACTATCTGAAAGTCCTGAGAAGGACTCTATTAAACAAAATCCTACATCTTCTAAAAAGAAGTGGGAAACTATTAAAAAAAATTCAAACGAGACACGTTCTCAATCCCGAGGTAGTTCTCCTCAAAAGGAGCCCTCTGAAAGGAGGTATAACCTCAGGAATAGGGATAATTTAAGAAAACCTGACAGGTATCAAGATACTGATACACGTTCCTCTCGTACCTTTCAGATATCGTCACAGACATCAGAAAGAAGAGGACGGTCAGAACACAGAGAAGAACGCGTAAAATCCAAAGACGATAAATACATTCAGAAAAATAAATCAAAATCTCAATTCACAAAAAAGAAGGTAGCAGGTCTGAAGATCAGACATGCCGAGAATACTGAGAACACAGCTCAAGAACGGAGAATGGGCTCAGACAATGCTGGACAGTGCAGCAGAAGTAACTATAGCTCGCCAGAACCTGAAGGAACTTCTGGAGATAGTGGACTTGAATGAGTACATCACAGTAGAAACTGTAGACACCAGGGTTAGTACTCCACAAAAGTTATATGAAATAACACTCCGAATGGAGGGAGACATACCAAGAAAAGTGAAAACACTCTTTTGGGAGAAAAAAGACTGGCCACCACACTTTGTCAGGGAGTGCCCACATGGCGAGGACATCATTATGCCAGCCTTCTCCAACCATATTCCAATTCACCTAAAATATACTTATGCCAGGAAATGGGCAGTTGCCCAGGCCCCAGCATTATATAAAAATCATGTAGGATGGGATGAGGACTCACCTCACCATAAAATACAGCTAAAAAATGAACCTACTGCACAAAGGCAGTACCCATTAAAGCAAGAAGCTAAAAAACAGGTCAGGGAGATCTTAGATCAACTTGAATACCAAGGGGTGATTGAAACATGCACCTCCTCAATGAACAATCCTTTGTTTCCTGTATCCAAACCAGACAATACATATCGTCTAGTTTTGGATTACAGACACTTGAACACTTGTTCCAAAACATTTGCAGTGCAAAATGCACATAGTACAACATTAATGAATAACATTGTGCGCAAAAAATATAAAACCACATTGGACATTTCAAATGGTTTCCTTTGTCAAAACATAGCACCTGAAAGCAGGTACTTAACAGCTTTCTCAATAATGGGGACCCAGCGTCAATTTTGTAGACTCCCACAAGGGTTCGAAAACAGCCCGGGGTTATTCTCAGCAAGGGTAACAGAGTTACTACAAATTTATGATAATGAGGCATTGTCATATGTCGATGACATCTATCTGACAGACGATGACCTAGATAGGCACTTGAATAGGGTGAGTACCATTATATTGGGCTTCGCCTCTGAGGGCTATAAATTCAACTTTAAAAAATCCGGAATTGCCCATCTCAATGTCCTTTTCCTAGGATATGAGCTTTCAAGTGAAGGCAAGAGCCTGGCAGCTAACTTTTTAGAAAAGTGCGTGCTGCTTCAACCTCCAAAAAGCTGAAAAATTTACAATCCATCTTGGGTTTCCTAAATTTTGGAAGAACTTATATTCTAAATTACGCAGAAAGGGTTAAACCTCTCTACGAATTAATAAAACCTGAATTTTCAACAAAACATTGGACACAAGAACACACAGAAATCCTGCGTTCACTCCAAGCTAACATGTTAGCAACAAATCACTTACAAACACGCGTAAATAAACGCAATTTAGTGATCCGAATAATTTCGGGAGAATGCGGAGTCACCTATTTAACATTTAACGAGGGTGAAAAAGTACCAATAGCATACAAATCACATTTGTATACACAAGCAGAAATGCGCTTCACTTCAACAGAAAAATACTGACAGCAGTTCAAACCGCTGTAGCAAAAGAAAGAGCTCTAGCTCAAGGGAAACGCATTATTGTCGTAACTCCAGTACCAGCCTTAGAGGCGGTTACAAAGCGAGCATTCCAAATGCAAAAGCTTTACATCCTAGATGGATACAATGGGTTAATTCTCTTGCTGCAACAGATGTTGAATATGTTTTTGATCCTGATTTAAAAACACAAGCATTCCTGCAATATGAACATGAATGTCCTCTGCCCACTGAAATTTTGCCTCTAGATCAGTACGAATTTATAATTTATACTGACGGATCAGCACAACCCGCTACAGGGAGTAAGCAAGCTTACAGTGCTGCGTGCGCAATCGTTAAAGGTCGCATGCAAGATGGTAGCTTCAGACCAATGGTCACTAAAACTCAATCTCTAGGAGATTGTACAGCTCAGCGAGCTGAGCTACAAGCATTCAAACTGGCACTTGAAAATACAGATCGCGAATTCCCCACACTTATAGTGTGCGATTCTTTTACTGTGTTCAGTCGTATAATGAATATATACAGAATTGGCTTGAAAACGGGTTCAAAGATGCAAAAGGTGGCACAATAAAGCATAAAACGCTTTGGGAACAAGTAGTTCAGTTGAGAGACGAACTACCAAAAGCTCACGTGATACACGCGCTGAGTCATCAACGTGATGGCGTTCACGTTGCAGGGAATTCATTGGCTGATGAAGCCGCAAAGGGGGCTGTTCAGACGGCTTCCGTAGCTGCGATCACTCGTTCAAAAACGAGAATAGACAGTGATATATTGTTGGCTGTCAATGCTTCAAGCAAAGGCAGTGGTGCAGCGTTACCAAAGAAATTTCCACTCAAGTACTCTTATGTAATTGATGCGAACAACGTTCCTTTTGCTCGAATCCCTGGAGTGGGGGATAGGGTAATTCCAAACATGGAACATAGAGCAGCTTTGATTTATGAAGCACATCTGGGGGAGGGTCTGTCACATCAAGGGATCTCTAAAACAATATTAACATTAAAAGAGATGTACTGGTGGCCTGGAATGAATACACAGATTCACATCTTCATCGATGACTGCAGAGACTGCAATAAACAGCGTGGTGCAGAACGCCATCAGACACCAGACTACGAAGTAGCCTGCCCAGCACAGACACCATTGTTAGACAGCATTAGACTATCTACGCGCAGGTGTCCTTTTGGACAAATGCAATCCCACAAATACTAAGTCAAGGTTCCTATGGATGTGGCCTCAGCGCTCGGCTGACGCTCGAACTGTTATAAAAGATTTGCGAGTCTTTATCGGCACATAAGCAATTGGCACACTACATTCTGACCAGGGTCCTGCGTATAGCTCTCGGGTTTACAAAGAAGCCATGTCCAGTTTGGGTGTAGCATTGCGGTACTCCTCTCCGTTTCATCCTGAGGGAAATTCTGTTGTGGAAAGGAAAAACCGGGACATAAAGCAGTCTATAACAGCTAGAGTATTAGGTTCGGGTGATGGGTGGGTCAAACATCTCTATGGGGTCCAACGCTCATTAAATAATTTGCCAAGAAGTTCTCTAGGGGGGGTCACTCCATATGAGGTCCTATTTGGGACAAGAATGTGGGTTCCTGATCTCGAATGTAAAGGCACAGTGGTGGAAAATAAACCCTTTGATATCAAAGATCGTTTGGCTGTTTTACAGGATCTAAATGAACTAAGATCGAAACAAAGCAACGTGTTCCTGAAGCCAATCACCACTGGGGAAAACCGGCAGTCCCAGCAAGGCCTGTCTGGATCCCAAAAGTTGGGGATCTAGTCAGAGAGAAGATTGCGGACAAGAAGGAATTTGGACCTTCTTACAGACAACCAGTACCTGTCCTAGCCGTCCACGGAACAAGAACAGTACTTCTGCCGCCCCTTGCTGGAAAAAAAGAGAAAAGATTTGTGTCAATCGACCTCATCAAACCACAGTATGTGGCCAATACTAAATAGTAGGCCTCGTGGACTCCGACCTAGTAGCAGACGCACTCCTCTCGCTACTATCCAAGAGGTCCAGATTGAAAGACTCATAACCATCGAGAATTCAGCAGTAAAAGGTGAAGTACTAAGCAACAATGCTATGGAACTCATCCCTCTTGAAACTCAAGTAACAGTTCGTCCAAATACACCTATCTACACCAACGTAACACGTGATCAACTGGTTCCAGCGATTTCCACGAGTCCTGATGCAATTTCAACAATTGACCGAACTGCTTCTGGCTATTTCATTAACTTTGATACATTTTCTGAGGATCTGAGTGAGCCTGAAACGACGCCAGCCTCAAAAACTTTCAAACAACAAGTACAAGACCTTTTTCATTTTCTGAAAGAGACTTATCTGGTTTCACCAAGGATTGAAATATGGATTATTTCTGGAATATTTTTCTTTCTGTTTTGGCTAGCTTTGGTTAAGACTCTTAGCATGCTTATAAATGGCAGATACATTCGTATGGACACTGAAAGTAAAATTGTGAACTTACTTTTAAAACCACACAAATCTTCCCATCGTGAATCAAGAGACTTGTCAGCAGTGAACATCACAGCCGTTCCTATACAGGATGGTATAGTTTGGGACAAAACCCATTTCGACATATTCGGCCCGACGGAACTTTTGAAGATTCCACATTTATTTAAAATTTCATTAAGTGACTTTATTACCTCCAGTACCTATTCTGATGATTGGGACTTTGAGACTGTTAATGATATGATGTCTGATCTAGAAAGGTCTGCTGCGTTCTCTAACAATGAATACTTAGAGGGCTCATCGGTCTACGAACAGCTTTAGTGTTACAACCACTATGGTCATCATTTCTTGCATAAATCTGCAACACCTAGAAATGTTTTTATGTTTAAACCAATGGGAACATTGTCCTACACCACCAAGGGGTAGTTCAAAAACGTTTGCAAAGAAGTTTCCATATTTTTCAGGGTACAATACATCTGATCCAGAAACATTTTACTATAAGAATGTAAACAAAACAGGACAGAAAATTATGTTAACTAATACAAAACAGATTTATTCTGCAGCCTTTATTACCCAACCGTCTAGACAAGGATTTGACTTTTGGAAAGACACAATCGACACAAAATCTGTCTGGGGTTCTAAAGATTGGCAAGTGCAGGGGATAGAAGCTTTGTTTAGAGCCTGTATCATCCCACATCAAATAATGTTTTTGAATGACACTGTGCAACAAACGTCTTGCCTTGGTTTAGCCAAGATCAAAGACATGAACACACCTTCTGTACCAACACCTGCAAGTAATAGCACTACACAGGGAGCGGTCACAGTAGACACAATACTACAAAACAACAGATCAGATCCTGATTGGAAAAAATGGTTGCTCTGGCCCACAGTCACAAACATCTGTCAAGAAAGATTCCTGAATAGAATACAGGGCTTTACTATTCATAGGCCAGACCCACGTTATGTTCAACGACAACATCCGGGGATAGTAACAACATACAGTGTAGGAAAATTGTGCCTCGACTGGTTACAAAAATCTACACTCGAGGATGTGAAACAACACTTATCTTTACTTAAAGAAGACGCAGACCTTAGGGATTTCTTGCAAGGACCTAGAAAACCGCGTCAAAAACTTTTCATATATGCCGGCATTATTCTGCTTATAATGAAATATGGAAGGTTTCACAGGCAGAGGCCGCAGAACGAATACGTGAGCTTGATCGTATTAACTTAGAGAAATCTCTCACTGTGGTCGACAATGGGTTAACAACTTTGTCATCCAGAATTTATTCACTGGACAACATTGTATCCTCTGCTATTGACATACTGGAACAAGATTTAGCCATGTTACAACAAGGCCAATCTCAGTTACGTTCTATTATGTTATTAGGCTGGACGCTGCAATCCTTGCGTGCAGGCTATGTGCCTTGGCGTTTTATCAACACGTCGTCTCTGTTTTCAGAATACAATCTAACGGATAAACAGATCGAACTGGCACAAAGGGGAGCAAAGTATACAGTGCTGAGCATTGAAAAACTGGAAAAATTACCATTTACGGTAGCAGAAAAAACAGCTACAGAATGGCTTATTCATGGCAAAATAACTCTGCCTGTCTCTACTTTTCATTTTCAGTATTGCCTCAAACAAATGCAAGCAGGCAAATATGAAAGGTTGGGTAAAGAATATATTAAGACATCCTGGGATTTACCTTACGAATACAGATGTTGGAGTGGGGATCGTGAAGTGTTTCTAAGCGGTACACACTGTGAAAATGCACTGAGCGGATCACTCATATGTCAGGACATTTCTTTACACGGGGCTTGTAATGGTTCTGTGGCAAACTTGTCCTGCCACCTGCAGGGTACACCAGCTGCTGTGATTAATCCGACGTTTGGCCAACTTTCTAATGGGAGTTACCTCATGTTGAATGATCAGAGTTGCTGTGGCATGTTGCCAGGAATCCCATATCTGGTAACGGTTGGCTCCAGGGTTACTTGTTGTATGCAAGTATTGTTCCCCCAAATAGAGACAGTCAGGGAGTCGCCTCTATGGCCTTCATTGAATGTTTCTTTTATACGTTTTGATACTTTAAGCAGAATGAAAGCCATGCTTTTACAGCAGACCATGCCTTTGACCTCGGCCAAAGAAATCTATGATCTACAAATTGCAGGGACTTCGGCTGAGATACAGGCTTTAATTCGTACAAACTGCCCTATACATTTCGTAGAAATGATGGGACGTATCTTAAACATGTCTGATACGAGCGGGATTGTACATGTATTTAAGACCATCTGTTCAGGACTGTTAACACCTTTTCAGGCAGTCCTCGGAATCATTCCAAACTTCGCACATTCAGTGTTTGGTGCTGTGCCATTAATTCTAGCACTCGTTGCAGGAATACTGTTTTTATTCCTACTACTACGCTATGGCAAGCCTATCAACCAGCGTCACTCCCAGCAATTTGGAGAAAGCTTTCTTAGAACGGAAGTGCCGTGAGCGCATAGTGCAACGTTTGGGCATACCTCGTCTACGGGAACTTAAAACAACATGGTTTCTGTCATTTAGACCAATCTGGCAAGATTGCATCTTACCTGTTCTACGCTGCCTGCTTTGCGGTGAAGAATGCGTGCTAGACATCTGTCTAACCCTCCCATCAGTCATGCCAACGGATATCGATACTCTGCTGGACCCGATAACGGCCCATGCTCTGTGTTGTCCCCAGAGGCTACCAATCCTGATGACGGCATTCCTTGAGATCTCACAGACGCTTCCTGCTGCTGCTGAGGTACGAGATGGATCAACAAGCACACAGGTAACAACGGACGCGAACATTGCTGCGGCATCCTATGCTGAAGGCGATGCTTCACATCTCTCAATCAATCAATCAATCAAGCATTTGTATAGCGCGCTACTCATTTGAGGGTCTCAAGGCGCTAGGGGGGGTCCGCTACTGTTCGAACAGCCAGGTCTTGAGTTGCTTCCTGAAGGAGAGGTGGTCTTGGGTAAGGCGGAGGTGGATGGGTAGGGAGTTCCACGTCTTGGCAGCCAGGTAGGAGAAGGATCTTCCTCCCGTTGTGGCTCTTCGGATGCGGGGGACGGCGGCGAGGGCGTGGTTGGTCGATCGTAGCTGGCGGGTGGGAGTGTAGAAGGTCAGACGGTCGTTGAGGTATCTGGGGCCTTGGTTGTGGAGAGCTTTGTGTGCGTGGGTGAGGAGTCGGAACGTGATTCTCTTGCTGACGGGGAGCCAGTGCAGGTCTCTCAGGTGTCCGGCGATGTGGCTGTGTCGGGGGATGTCCAGGATGAGTCGAGCTGAGGCGTTCTGGATGCGTTGGAGTCTTTTTTGAAGTTTGGCTGTGGTTCCGGCGTAGAGGGAGTTGCCGTAGTCCAGTCGGCTGGTGACGAGGGCCTGGGTGACCGTCTTCCTGGTTTCGGTGGGGATCCACCGGAAGATCTTGCGCAGCATGCGTAGGATGTTGAAGCAAGACGAGGAGACGGCGTTGACTTGTCGGGTCATTGAGAGGGAGGAGTCCAGGATGAAGCCCAGGTTGCGTGCGTGGTCCGTTGGTTTGGGTGCGTTGCCCAGGGCAGGGGGCCACCAGGAGTCGTCCCAGGCGGAGGGTGATGATCCTAGGATGAGGACTTCCGTCTTATCTGAGTTCAGTTTCAGGCGGCTGTTCCTCATCCACTCGGCTACGTCCTTCATCCCTTCATGTAGGTTGGTTCTGGCGGTTGTGGGGTCGTTGGTGAGGGAGAGGATCAGCTGGGTGTCGTCGGCGTAGGAGATGATGTTGAGGTTGTGTTGGCGTGCGATGGCTGCGAGGGGGCTCATGTAGACGTTGAAGAGGGTGGGGCTGAGTGATGATCCTTGTGGTACGCCGCAGATGACTTCGGTGGCCTCGGAACTGAACGGGCGGAGGCGGACTCTCTGGGTTCTTCCGGCGAGGAAGGAGATGATCCACTCCAGTGCCTTCTCTTGGATTCCGACGTTGTTCAGGCGTTGCACTAGGGTGCGGTGGCAGACTGTGTCGAACGCTGCGGAGAGGTCCAGGAGGATGAGGGCCGCTGTTTCCCCGTTGTCGAGCAGGGCTCGGATGTCGTCGGTGGCTGCGATGAGGGCGGTCTCGGTGCTGTGGTTGGCCCGGAAGCCGGACTGCGAGTGGTCGAGGGATCCATTCGTCTCGAGGAAGGCGGCCAGTTGTCTGTTGACGGTCTTCTCGATGACTTTGGCAGGAAAAGGAAGGAGCGAGATGGGGCGGTAGTTTTTGAGGTCGGTGGGACCTCTGTGCAGTTAACCTTCTAAATGAGGTATTCCAACTGTCACCGACATCGGTAGACGATCTTTTGTCTACAGGAATAGATGATTTCATGTTTACACCAGACCCATACACTGACTTTGATTCGGCTCACAGTGTACCAGGGAAGCAATGAATTTGGCCTCCATATTTTAAAAACAGAACAAAACTTGGAACTCTTCCTAAAAATTGAATTTTTTTTTTTCATTTGAAAATACATGGCAATTCAATCTGCTTACAGTAGAACTATTCATATAGAACGGACTTCTTTGAATACTTCCAGGGACACATTGTCACCTTATTTACCACAATTTCATTTAGTACCATGATATGAAATGGCTTTGATTTTTTGAATACTTGTCAACCATTTCGTCATATGTATATATTTCTGTTTATTAGAAAACAACAAAAGAGTGACAACCAATTCCGAAGAAAAGGTACTTGATCTTAAAGAAACTGTGCAAGGAAAAGACTTTATTTCTTAAAAGAACCCTCACTCACCAACCTAGTTGGTGACATGCTTCATCATTGGGTTCCCACCAGGGAGACCGAATGTCTCCCTAGTGTGCTTCGACGCCTGAATTACAGCGGAGCAGGATATTGTTGTGCAAGGGTGACAGTGCTAGGGGTAGTGCTATTTAAAAGAATGAAGGTTTTGCCAGAAATCAATTTTAATAGTGGCAAAATCCCCAATCGTTAAAATGAAAGTGAAACGGATGTACGCTGGTTGATTAGGTGCACCAGCCCTTCCGATTTAACTAGCTATGTGTAAAAAATGTGGTCGACATGTTTCAGCTTATTAATGGCAAGTTAGCTAAGCTTTCTTCAGGACCATAACTCCCCGGCGGTATACGCACACTAAGGCGTACCCTAACCAGGGGAATTAGTGTGTACAGTAAAACTCACGGTTTTACCGCTGGGGGATCTGGAATTTCCAAGAGGCCCCTTTTATTGTGAAGTACAGAGTGGCTACGGTGATCGCATGGATAGGTCGTGAGAGGGACAACTCTAAATCGGAAAGTTTCTGTGGCAAAAAATCCCCCGCCGTGGACTCATGACGTGAAGCCACTCTGTACTTCACAATAAAAGGGGCCTCTTGGAAATCCCAGATCCCCCAGCGGTAAAACCGTGAGATGATATTTACCCAACGTGATGGTGTCAGGTGTTCAGATTATGATGTATGTCAGTTTGATTTCTGACGTGAACAGGACAGAGTACTGACTGAGGAGCCACATAATACCTGCACAGTAATGTGGTTCTCATGATGTTTCAGGACACATACTACCTACAAGGGTTTTGTTTAGGCACTAATGTGATGAATTATCCCTATTTGGCCTAAAGTGTGATGTTCAGGAACTGCATGAAAATTCCCAGTAATGATAGTTCTTACAAGGTTGGAAAAGCCAGTGCACCCTATGAGTGTGTACTTAGCGCACTACTGGTGATGTTATGACCAGCGCCCAATTGGCGAAGTGATATGATCTATGTGAAGTTATGACAAGTGCCTAGTGGCACAATGATTTATGTGATTATGGTCTAACGTGGTTTATGTGCAATACAAAGGATATTTTTATATAGCCTTGTGTGGAGTCTCTTTTTGTGGTGTGCTTAGTGTGTCACTGGTGTGTGAGTGTGTTGCGCAAATGTTTTACACATTGCCTCTGGGATAAGCCTGACTGCTCTGCCAAGCTACCAAGGGGGAAAGCAGGGGTTATCTTGGGTGTGTAACTCCCTTGCCCTGACTAGAGTGATGGGTTCTGCCTTGCTTAGGTGCATACCCTAGCCAACCAGAATCCTCCTTTCTAACACATTTGTCTTTGGAGGTAAATCTGTGACATGTTTTTTATGTGCTGAATTGTGTAGTAGGCACATTGACCCCTCTATGCTTGATGTGTCAAACCTGTGACCCAGCTGCGCAGTGAACACAAATCACCCTGCTAGTGCATTAAGAAACACAGTCATTTCACTGCTAGTATACCCTGGGACGTTAGGGATATACAATATTCTCTGCAGCTGGTGCATTACCCTCATAGGATATTTTAAAATTCTATCTGCCTGTGAACCAGTAATCCAGAACAGATCTGCTGTTATATTTATTCAGGGGTGCAAAGTTAAAAGAAAAATGCATAAACTGACTGTCAGTCTCTACATACTTCACCCATTTCCAGCACTGCTTGCAGGAGAGCATGCTGTGCAGCTCTAGAATTTATTAACCACAAAAGGTATGGAAGTAGATAAGACAACTAGATCAATTCAATCTAGGCTGATTGTCCTGACAAGGGCATCATAAAGATATGGACAGAAAAGCCCCAGCTACTCTTTTGTGGCATGTGTCATCATAGGCAATTCCATCCCGCCTATCCATCCCACCTTGGTCAGATAGTATCATCAAGGTGGTCTCAATGTCCAAGGAGGGAGATCTTACAGAATGCTTTATTCTAGATAATTGGGGGATCTAGCTAAAGTCATAAAAATGAGGGAGGAGGAGGAGATCATGCCTGTTTCGTCTGGAAGAGACATGTCTTGAAGTTCTTTTGGAAGTCCATGAGGGAGGGGTAGGTTCTGAACCATATCACTCTTTTGGTCGCCAGGGGTTCTTGCTGTATCCCAGATACGCGTGTTTTACATGATATGGAGTCCCCTATCCACAAGACTCCAAATAAGGGTCTTGATTGAGGAGATGAAACATTTTTAAGGGCATCCGTGGTGGTGTTTATAAACTGTGTCCTGTATCACACCTTGATTATATGTCTCTTCTTTTTCCGGGATATGTCCTGTTTCGCAGTTTGAATATATGTCTCTCCTTTTTTCCTGGATCATCCAATTTGTGGCCAAGGGATGTCATTGTTCAATCCTTTTATGTGTGTTTTTACATGGTAGACCCATCTCTGTTCCCTCCTCAATAGTATAGATGTTGCGTCTTCGGTTCCTGGGGTCAGCATTTCTAGTTCAAACCATCTGAAATCAATCTCATGATGTCTTAGTTCAATAAAATGTTTTATAATTTTTGTTACTATCGTTTTGCACCTAAAAGTGCTCATGTGTTCGTTACTTTTCTTGTAGTCATACCTTGTAGTTATACGTACGTATTTTAGGCCACACTTGCATTTTATGATGTATACTGCATTGTTGTAGTTACAATTACTGTGTTGTTTTAAGACCCACAGGATCTGGAGAACCAGATCAACTTCATTGGTTTTCCTGGTGAGGCAGCACACATTGCACTGACCACAGGGATAGTGGCTCACTCTTGGTGGATGGTCCCATAGAGTTCGTTGTTTAGATTGCAGAATTTTTGGTTTTGTTCATGTGTTTATCAAAAGGTCCCCAATGGTTTGCCATTGGTTCCTGGAGGTTAAAAGATCCTGCTCTTATAATATGCCAGTAATTCTTTGTGGGTTGTGTTACGTTGTTAGAGTACACAAATGAATCTCTCACTTTGTTCTTTCAATCTATCCTGGAGGAGTAAATCCCGGTTGTTATGTCATGCTCTTTTTTTTCTGCAGTTCTTATATTCTTTTGGGGTAATCCCTTTCTCTTAGTTTCTCTGTCAGAGTCCTCGCATGCTTCTGGTAGCCTCTCATTTCCGTACAGTTTCTTCTTAGGTGAAAACATTGGCCCACAGGAAGATTGTTCCTCACGCTTCGCTGATGGAAGCTTCCAAATCTTTTTGGTAGACCTCTGTCTTCAGAAGGCCCTCAGACATGTAAATCCATGAAATTAAGTTCTTCTTTTCTGATGGTAAAAGTAAACTTCAGGTACTGGTTCATACAGTTGATCCATCCTGCAAAGGCTAAATCTTCGCTAGTACTGCCACTCCATATGACAAAAATATCATCAATGTATCTTTTCCATCACCTAATCTTCTCATAAAATGGGTTGCTTCAAGTCCAAGATGGCTCTTGTTTCAATATCATGGGCACATAGAAAAGCCAAGCTTGGAGCAAAAGTGCTTTCCATTGATGTTCTGTGGATTTGCAGAAAGAACTGCCCCTCGAGCTCAAAAGGGTTCCTGGTTAGTGCTAAATGTACACAGTCCATCTCATATTCTCTGGGGGTCGTAAAGTCCCTAGGTTGGTTTGATAATAAATGATCAACCACCTTTAGTTTCGCCTCCTGTGGAATGCTTGTATACAGCACTAGAATTTAGACGTCATATTTTCAGAAGTGAGATGCAGAATGCTTAGAAACGACTTTGTGTGCATTTACAACCAGATGGGCAGCAGTGTATGAATGTCAGTGCACACAAAAGTAAGTCCAGTTTGTGCTTCCATCCCCCATGGACTGTGATGTGACTGTACTGTGTGCAGCACTGTGACCTGAGACTCAGACAAACTAAACATCTTAGCCGCAAGTGTAAGCACACTGCACTTCAACACACCTAAAACTTAGATGAGCAGCCCCTTGACCTGAATCGGAAACCACAATTAAATAAGCAAAAAACAATCATGGATTTGCACTTTTAGCACAGAGTCCCGGCAGGATGGTTTAAGCTAGGTACACCCCCTGGCAAACTTTAACATGACAGACAAATGCCATCTGTTATAAAAACAATTACGGACAATGGACATTCATCTGACATAACTGAGGGTCCATGAAAATTACGGACAGGTAGTCACCTTATTTAGAAAATATGTTCAGTCTCATTCACGTGCTGTCTTGTTAGATGTAATCTTCATTTCTTGGAGTCCTGGTTTTCCTCAACACAGCCCTTGTATAATGCAGTTTTTCTCATGATTTAAAGACTATGACGAGAAACCAGGACAAGGGAATAACAAGTTATGCTCCATCAGCAACTTCTTTTTAATAGGTATTAGCATGTTTAGTGCATCTTCAAGTGTCTGATGAAAAGCCTTTATAATCTAGGAAGTAAATTACAGTCAACATGAACCTGATAAAATGGGAGTTTCTCTGTTATATGGACATATAAATCTTGAGGAGATATGTTTTCCCAGGTCTCAAGAAAGTCCAAAATATAATCATAGAAGTAACAAACCATTCAAAGCAATTTTTAATAGAGAAGGATGATCAACCTTGATCACGGGAATGGAGCACCCGATATTGAGCCTATCCTTAGAGCTGAATAAAAAATCAAATTTGTGTCCAGCAGAATGTGTGGAACAGTTCATCCATCTGCAGTGCCTTTCACCCACCTGCAACATCCAAACCATCCTGTGTCACTTCTGCTTCAGATTTAACACATCTGGATTGATCACTCACACTCAGAATTCTGAGACACAATACTTCTTTATGACCACAACCCCTTATTTGCAAAAATCATTGCAGATCTCTAGATAAACACAAACACGAAATCCATGATTACATTTTAGATAATCAGCCAGTTGCTCTACTCCTGACCGAAACCTGGCTAAATGAGGACTCGGCCCGGAGATACTCGAAGCTCTCCCGCAGAATTATGGCATCCTCAGATTGGATCGCCAAAACAAACGTGGGGGTGGAATAGCCATTATCCATAAACTGTCCTTACGATGCACCTTGGAGATGGCTAACATTGAGGCAAGCGAAGCAGCCTTCTTCTCAATCACGGCGGCCGTGAACTGAATTATAAAGGGATTCCTGATCTACCGTCCCGCTACCCAGTTTGCTTCCAGCCTAGTGGAGCAGCTGATTCAACCGGCACTTCGTTATAACAAAGGGCTAGTCTTGGGGGATCAGAACTTACACTTCGATGATCTAACGAATTGTGAAGCTCAATCTCTCTGTCAGGAACTGGCTGCTCTCCAGCTAACACTGAAGTCGACTCTCCCAACACACCAACACAGCCACATATTAGACCCGATCTTCGCCAACTGGTCTGATCTGGAAACTGAACCTCCGATGGCAGTCGCTTGGTCGGACCACCATCTTATTCCCTTCACTGTCCCCTTAGCTACCACCTCTTCTATCGGTATTAAAGGTTTAAGCAGTCCACATAGGAAATGGGCTAGATTTACCCCTGCAAGCTTCAGTCTCGCCCTCCAGCAGAGTTGCCCCCTCATGGGTAACGATATTGAGGTGGCCTGTAGCTCAGTAGACGAATGGATTATGGAAGCGCTGGATAGAGTGGCCCCTTGGACCACCAGTGCTCCAAGCAGACAGTTAAAATCTGCACCTTGGTTCAATGAAGAACTAAGAATAGCAAAGAAATCCAGTAAGCGTCTAGAGCGCTTATGGAGAAAAGATTTCTCAGATCATAGGAAGGCCGAATACAAGAGAAATGTTAAAATACTATCACTCTCTTATAAGAAGAACGTGTGCTACCTACTACAGTGATAGAATAGGGCAAGCTGTGAGCTCCTCCAAAGAACTATTTGTCATTTTTAAAGACATATCCTCACTTGCAAGAATTACGGCCCCCACTGCTAGCTCAGTGGAGTCATGCAATCAAATGGCTGATTTCTTTGCGGAGAAGGTAGCACAAATTTACACTACCTTTCCGGATGAGGCACGCAATGGGATCTTCTGCCAAGTGGAGAGGACCAACATGGAGGAGGCAATCCGCCTCTCCAAATTTGATCCTCCCTCCTTTGAAAACCTCAAAGGCATAGCCTTAAGTATTAAATCCGGCTCTCCCAGACACCCCACAACACCCAAAATTATGAGTGATGGCCTGGAGATTCTAATACCCCACATCAGGCAGCCCCTTGAACTCTCCTTCGCTGTTGGGGTGGTCCCAAAACAGTGGAAGCAAGCAGTTGTCCTCCCCATAAAAAAGAAGCCGGGGGCCAACTCGAGTCAGCTGGAGAACTTCCGCCCTGTCTCACTTCTGCCCTATTTTGCCAAAATAGCCGAAAAAGTGGTTAACACTCAACTAACCGCCCATATTAACTGGCATGGTTTACTTCACCCCACACAATCGGGCTTTAGAGCTACGTACTGCACAGAGTCGGCTCTGCTCCTGACAACTGAGACAATACGCAGACAGGTAGATGATGGCCAGACAGTAGCCCTGGTCCTTTTGGACCTCAGTGCGGCCTTTGACACTGTATCTCATAAACTGCTCTTACAGCGCCTCAGTGAGGGCGGGCTGGACAAAATGGCAATAAAATGGATAGCTGCCTTTTTGCAAGACCAGAGCTTTCAGGTGGCCCAGCGACCACACTACTCCAAAAGTATTGCGCTACCTCAAGGGGTCCCTCAAGGCTCCATACTGAGCCCCACTCTTTTTAATCTTTATATAGCCCCCCTCGCAGAAATTATAGAAAGGCATAGAGTCACCGTCGTGTCATATGCAGACGACACGCAACTGGTGGTCTCGCTGTCACAGACCTCCGAGGCAGCTGCCACGAATTTCTCTGCCTGCCTACATGACTTATCATCTTGGATGACTAATAACTGCCTAAAACTAAATGGCAGCAAAACAGAGATTCTAGTGGTGGGAAAATCTCCCTCTATCTGGTCATCGGCATGGTGGCCACAAATACTGGGCCCCACCCCCTCCCCAAGTGATCAGGTTAAAAACTTGGGTGTGTGGTTAGACTCCAATCGCTCCTTTGAGGCTCACACCAAAAAGGTGGCAGGGAAGTGCTTCGGAGTTTTGAGGGGACTACGGAAAACTCTGGATGTGCTCCCCATTTCAGCCAGGAAAACCCTAGTCCATGCGTTAGTAACATCCCACCTGGACTATGGAAATGCTCTATACCTAGGAGCAACTAATAAGTGCCTTCATAGGCTTCAATGCATTCAAAACGCGGCTGCCCGCCTTGTTCTGATGCTTCCCAGGAGAACCTCTACCAGGAAAGCTCTCTCTGCCTTACACTGGCTACCACTTAAGGAGAGAATACTCTTCAAAACCTTGTGTATTAGCCACTGCATCTTGCAGGGGAAAGGGCCTTGCTATTTACACAATCTGCTCACCCCCTACACTCCAAACCGTCATCTTAGATCGACCGGAACCTATTTGGTTAAGATCCGAAAAGTTTAAAAAGCCAGAATGGGTGCCCGCTCCTTCAGCTACTTGGCCTCTAAGCACTGGAATGCACTTCCTCTCTTCCTACGTGCTGAAGCATCGGAGTTACTCTTCCGGAAGAAATTGAAAACCGTGCTCTTCCGTGCATAAAGCCTTTCTTTCCTTCTCCAGCCCCTTACATCTGACGAGTCTGTGCCTCAGCGCAGGGACAGACCAGTGGGTGTAACCATGCGCTTTACAAGCTTGACTATTATTATTATTGTTGCCTTGACCATATCCTTTCGAGGTACATAATGCAATCATTCAGTGAGACACCACTCCCTTAATCTAAAGGGAATGCTCACTCCTCCTCTGTATGAACCTCTCCACACTCTTCATCCCCAATCTCCCAATCAAGGCATAAAACACCACAACACAAAAATCAGACTCTTGTTCAGAATATTTAAAATATATTAGTCAATCCTAATTGCTTGTGTTTCCATCCTCCTGCACACCAAAGCAATGTAAACACCCCACTTAGTGAGCTACTCATCAGATCAACAGACGTGGAAGCACCCTTCCATACAACCTATCTTGGTCTTCTCAGATCTAACTAAACTCAAACAGCCATGCTGCTGAATCAGTCTGATCAGACACAAATCCCAGACTGACCATGCTCAATCAGCATTCAAACAATCCAAAGCCACATAGCATATTTATCCTAGAGCATGTAATAAGTTTTCATTTCCAACTCCATAACTCATGAAAAAACCAAACCGAGAGAATATGTTTACACCTGGTAAAACATAATCAAATTCACTTACAAATGAGTTGCTAACAGGTCCTGACAAGAATGCACCAGCTTCCAAAAATGTAATTCTTTTAAAAAGTAAAAATAAAATCAAAATTGATGTTGCAAGCTTCCTGCTCCAGTGTAATGTGCTACTTAGTGATATATTATATTTAATAATTTCCTCTTAGATTCAGTTATGGATCTGTGTGGAGACAAATGTGCATGGATATCTGCATGATGAATAGCATTGCCATGTTAGTGGGAGGCATACAAATAATTTGCAATTAATGTGTTATTACGTGGCAAACACTTAGCCAAGGATATAGATTAGAGTCATGTTGTGTGTATCATGGTACCAGTGGTTGTCTCCTATGTTTACTATCTGTGCAGGGCGAGGTATGAACATAACTTGACATAGATATGCTATTGAAGTGGCAAATGCTTGGCCATCCATAAGTTATTGAGCAGTCTTCTGCACCTCTTGGTACATTTGGCACTGCTTGATGTGTACTGTTGGTGTAGGGTCATATCAATGTTCAATGATCTCACATTAAGGGGGGTGAGGGTGGATTTGTGTCTTTGTAAAGACTGTTGTATATATGTTAAGTGTTGAGTTGCCATATGTGGGAAATCATACCTGAGAAATATAGAATGTCAGTCCTTCATTGGTGCCTTGATACTTTAGCAGTCATGTAGTCAGGCTCAGGATTCTAAAAGTATTGAAATAATTATATTGTATGTTACTCATCCTTTTACTTGAAGAAAAGACACATAATGGAGGTTGTTGATTGTCCCATGATGATTTTGTAATCGACTGCAATGTGTCAGTGTAGGTTTGCAACATTTCAGATCATACCAAGTAGTCATGGGCAAAAGCGTAGCGGGTGATGTGCCCAGGTATACTGTCTTCCCCAACCAAGAAGTCCTCTGGGATGAGTGGGAGAGGGGGGAGCACAATGAGTGTATCGGATAAATGGGAGTGGGGGATGCCTACAAGGTACTGGGATGCCACATGGAGATTGTGATGGGAGAGCAAGAATGTACTTGGATTTCATTGTTTTCATGCTGGTAGGCTTAATGGGAGGTACCATAAGGTTGTGGGAGACCATGTTGTAGGGGTGTCAGACACAGGAATACCACTGGTAAAGTCTGGAGTGCAGTCCAGCAACAATCGGCACTTTGGAGAAGGAGGCTGCAGGATTAAGGCTCAGGAGGGCATTGGGCCCCCATTTCAGGCCAATGCTCCTACCAAGGAGAAGGGGTAGAGGACATACCTGGATACCATCACACCCAGGGACCAGCAGAGAACGCAGATGAGCCAAGGACAGGAGCTGAAAATTAAACGCACTCACCTCTGGAAAGGATGAATTGGTCACAACATAAGCATGACATACATAAGATCAGCCCCACAGCCCTCTCTGACAAGAAAGGAGAAAGCAATTGGAATCAAGCTCCAGTGCCCTCCACTGTCTTACCACAGTGGGCCGGAGGAAACAATATGTGGTCATGGCAGGAGTGGAGAAGTAGAATAGGGGGATTAGAGGACATGGAAAATAAAGTCCCAGGGTACCAATGGAGCATCATCTGAGATGTGAGCCTATACAAAATGGGATAGTGATGTATAGCACAACAGCCAATACCTACGGCTGAAACTGCAGCCCACAACACCCAATCCAACAGTGGAGGGAATGTGAAGGACCCGCACAGATTCGATAAATTGAGGACTATGAGGGTATGAACGCCTTGCAGTTTTATGGGTAGAATCTGTATGAAGTGGGAAGGTGCTTGCTGCCAGCAGAGGAGGAAACTGTGTAGTCAGAGCCCAACCAAATGAAATAGAAGCATATTTTGGAGTAAGCTGGGGCAAGTCTGTTTGCACCTTTCTATGACCTCTTGTCATGGATAGCCCTACACAGAACCACAAAGTATGCTAGCTACTCCTCAACCATTGTCCGGGCACATCCACCTGCCAGCTTTGCACATGGTGACAGAGAGCAGCAGATGTGAGCAGCTCATACCTGCTAAGCTCCACATCATCTGTAGAATTATCTTCAAATGAAAAGATAAGAGGACATAGATTGCAGTCTTTGCTTGCACATATTTTAGTACGTTTTCCAATGCTACGTTTTCAACTTATTAGTTCTTATTCTAGGATATATTTGGCTACTGTGAAACCTCTGCAGCGTCAGGGCAAAGGTGCAAAGGCAAAGATAACTCAAAACTCAAACTACAAAATCCTCACCAGCATTCTTCCCTCACCTCCACCCAGCATGCACAAGTATTGGCCTAGGAACGGGGACTATCTCAGAGGACAACCAGTTTCCATGGATCTAATGGGCAGTGGACACTCGTGTGCAAAATGGTTGCCATGCAAGGAGAATGCTGTCTTCAAGAAAGAGTGCCAGAACTTCTTCTCACAATACAGTAACCCAGCAAAAGATGAAACTGTGTATGTGAGAGGGTATAGCTAACACTTACATGCAGAAGAATCCTTTTCAAAACATGTACTGTTCCCGAGTCATTCCCAAAAGCACAGATGCTTGCAACACGGGTAACTCATCATCAGGAGCAAGTGAAACCCTTCTAGCCACAGATTATAGAAGACATACTTTACTTCACACTGGTGCTATACAACTGTAACCTTGTGCATGACGTTGGAAGCTCCTGGGTCCTTTCCTCTGTTCCCTATTTGTTCCATTTGTTCCCTTCCACAATCAATGCTTAATGTCTTTTATCCTTTTGTTTTACCTCAGCCAGTCTATCCAGTAGTCTTCAGTGTCTCCTACTGCTCTTTCTCATGGTGTCTTCACAATTCGTCATAAGCAACACATATCAAGCAACCTATTCCCAATCTCACCTACCTTGCTGCAATTCTCATCAATTCTTGTATTAAGATACAGTCCACGTTGCCTCTTCCTGGATTCCACATAAGCTGAGTCTTCCTTCAGATCCAGGTGCCTTCTAATTTCCATTTAGGCCCCACAAGGGTTCGTGCTTCTGGGCTCAGAGAAAGAAGTCCACTGGCTCATACCTGCCTTGAGGACTTGACAGTAACCTTGGAAGCATTGCAGCTTAAAGGGCCTGGGGTGTTGGATGTTAGTGTGCAGTGGAGAAGTGTGGCTCAATGGTTAGAGCGGCAGACCCTGATGCAGAGATCTGGCCCGGGACCAGGGTTCAATTCCCGCCTCGGCGGGTCTTGGGCTCAATTTCCTCGGACCTGATAATTCTCGCCTCGGTGCCTATTCTAATCATGGGTCCCACTCTGCAACTCTGGGCAATAGCTTGCTTAATCTCCACAACGGCCCCAACAGCGCTGGGATGCCTGGCTTCACCCTGGGGGTGCCCAGGAGTGGACATTTCACAGGGAAAAGCCAGGAAGGGTTCCACAGCGGTATGCGTACAGCGCCTGGACACCCCTTTGGGGGTATGGGTGCGCTTTACAAGTACAAATTTCATTTCATTCATTTCAGTAAGTTCCCCCATTATGTATGTATTCCTAATTCCTTTCTTGAAGATTCAAAGCGGGATACATGACCTGAACAAAAATAAGACCCTCTAGCCCCCAAAACAGTTACGAAGCTAGATGTATAGGTCACAATTAATCAGAACATTGTCTAATATATAACACTTCAGTTTATGGCTCCTAGTTCCATTGGAGGGCATATCTATCAGCAAATCTCTCTAAACTTACCAATACTATTTCCAATTATATAGGTTATGGGAGATGCACCTCTCCATTCAAACTAATAAAATCTGGAACCTCACATGCACATAAAGCCCCCAACTCTCATCAACTTGTGAAAAGCCATGAAAATCATTCTTTGATCACACGAGGGGTCATTATCTCTGCAGATGTTAAGGTGTGCAGCAAGCTGACTGGTGGCATGCACATTAGACAATTAGGTATTTCTACAGGTCACATAAATAAAACAAATCTATAAATAAAATAGTTCTAATTGGGAACGGTGCTAAAATACTGAGTAGAAAACGTAGTTTATAGCAAAAATTGGAAATAGTTTATACTGGAGTGAGTGCTTAGAGAAGAATCTCACTGAATAGGTCAGTCATAACCCTTATTATTATTTTTTCAATCTTGGAGAATTTAAATTTGTACCAACTGCTGAACTAAGGCATGCCTCATTTCAAGACCTTTTGAAAAGATGCAGAGCTTACTTTTGAAGACTTCAAATGAATGGAAGAATATTTTAGGAAATTCTGCAGCAGAAGTCAAGAAGGAGGATATGATGTTGAAGTAATAATAATAATAAGGTGACTAGTAGAGCGCATAATTACTTCAGCTGAAGTGTCCCAGTGCTAAGGTTTCATTACCAAGGTTCAGAACAAAGTGCCAGAAGGTTGCAAATATGCGGATCTGAAGAGCCAGGTTTTTAATTTCTTGCGAAAGGATAGTTGTGATTTTTCTTGCCAGAGCAGGAGATGAAGGGAATTCTACAACTTGGCTACCAAGAAGCCAAAGGAGCATCCTCCAATGCAAACTTTTTGATGCTGGAGATACAAGCTAGAAAAGCCCCAGCTGATCTCAGATTTCTTCATGGGCAGTAGGTTGTACCCAGAGGATGCAGGTAGCTAGGTCCTTTCCTGTTAAGAATTCCATGACAATAGCACATAGCTTTGAAGGAAACCATTTCTTTCAAAGGAATCCAATGCAGCTTTGCAAGAGCAGGAGCTGTAGGGGAGCATCTAGGCAGATTTAACAGAGACTGAGCTGCCATGTTCTGTACACTCTGGAGTCTCATTAGTAGCGACCGAGAGACCCCAAGATATAGGACATTGCAGTAGTCCAGTCTGGACATCACCAGAGACTGGACCACTGTCTTCCTAGTTGCCTCTGGCAGAAAATCAAGGATCTTTTTCAGGGTTTTTAAGATCCCAAAGCATTGTCCCGCTAGGCCCGTGAATTGACTGTCAAATGATAGCTTTGAGTGAAACCAGATGCCAAGGACTTTAACTTCTGGCTTAGGTGCAGGTAAAGGGCCGAGGGAGTCAGGCCACCAGGCAGTTGACCAAATGGAAGGGTGTTTGCCAAGGATAAGAACCTCCGTCTTCCCAGCGTTAAGTTTGAGACAACTGAGGCTCATCCACTCAGCCACCTCCGTCAGGCAAGATCTAAGCAGCACCATGGTCTAAGCTGCATCCTGAGACAGAGTGATTATCAGCTGTGTATCATCGGCATACAACATGATGTCAAAGCTGTAACGCTCAATGATATGAGCCAGGAGGTGCATATACAGATTGAATAGTGTTGGGTTCAACAAGGAGCCCTCAGGCACCCCTGCTGCAGTGGAAAAGCCTTAGACAGAAAAGGTTTTTGTGCCACCTGAAAGGTGCGGTTCTGTGGATGCTAACCACAGCAGAGCCTGCTACCAATTCTGTGGTTCCACAGCCGTTCAAGAAGAAGGCTGTGGGACACAGTGTCAAATTCTGCGCTGAGGTTCAGCAGGAGCAATGCTGTGGTGTGTTCTCTGTCAACAGCTTGATAGATGCATTCAGAGTCGAATAGTAGTGCCGATTCTGTACTGTATTGAGGGTGAAAGACTGATTGAGTCCTGTGAAGGAGGTATCTTGCTTCAACGTAGGAAGAAAGCTGTTGATTTATATATTTTTCCGCTGCCTTAGAGATCAAGGGCCAGATGTACGACCGTTTTTGTGGTCGCAGAGGGGTTTCAGACCCCTTTGCGACCGCAAAAAACGAGTTGGCCATGTACTATTCCCATTTTGCGAGTCGCAAATTATTTGCGACTCGCAAAATAGGAATAGCGAGTCGCTATTAGGAAGGGGCGTTCTAAGGGCGTCCCTTCCTAATAGCGAGTCCTCCAGGTATGTATGACTCTTTTGCGACCGCCCTTCTCAGAAGGGTGGTAAAGCCCTCGCTAACAGGAAGGGGTACCCAGGGGACCCCTTCCCCTTTGTGAATTCAGGGGAAAATATTTTTTAAGGGCAGGCAGTGGTCCCAGGGACCTGCCCTTAAAAAATAAAACGAAAACGTTTCATTTTTTCTTTTTTAAATGCATCCCGTTTTCCTTTAAGGAAAACAGGCTGCATTTTTTTAAAAAAACTGCTTTATTGAAAAGCAGTCACAGACATGGTGGTCTGCTGACCCCAGCAGGCCACCATCCCTGTGAGGCTGGCCATTCCCAATGGGGTCGCAAATTGCGAGTGGCTCATGAATATTGATGAGCCTCGCATTTTGCGACCCCATTGGGAATCGCTAACAGTGTCTCTGACACTGTTGTACATTGGATTTAGCGTCTCACAATTTGCGACTCACAATTTGTCGCAAATTGCGAGGCGCTAAATCCAATGGTCGTACATCTGGCCCCAAGTGAAGCTGCAAAATGGGCCTGAAATTCTCTGGTTTAGTGGCATCGAGCAGTGGCTTCTTAAGTAGAGCACTATGGTGGCATGTTTCCAAGGTTGAGGAACCCGTCCTGTTATAGACATTACATAACACCGGAGCTATGACGCTCCAGGACATCATGGGAGGAGGGGTCAGAAGGGGTCCCAAATTTCACAGAAGCCATAATCGGAAATAGTTCCTCAGTTGTGATGGAATTGAAGCTAGAAAGTACTTCCAGCCGCGTTCCGTGCAGGTAAAAGCAGTGGGGCAGCGTGGGGGGGATTTCGAGGGACGATGCAGAGGGAAAATTAAATAAATAATTAATTTTCCCTCAGCTTCGTCCCTTGAAATCCACACCCCCACGCGGCCCCACCGCTGTTACCTGCACTGACCGCGGCAGAGTACTTCACTACCCTCAGCAGGCTCAAAACAGACCTTAGAATGAGGAGCATTTCTAGCAGCCTCAGGAAAGGTTGCGTAGATGGAAGCAACCTTATCAAAGAAATATAGAGCCAGGGCATTGCAATGTTCCTCGGACGGCAGGATCACTGCTGAAACACGATCAAGAGAGGAGAGATACTTTACTATTGAGAAGAGTTCACAGAAGTAATTCTGCGCCATCTCTATGCTGCCTGCGTAGTAGATGCGTTGTGAGATCCTGATCTGCCTGTGATAGTCCTTCAAGGCTGCACGATAGTTGGCCTTATCAGTATGATCCAAATATTTGCGCCAAATGCGCTCTAGAACCTTAAATTTTTTTCTTCAAGGTGGATAAATCTTCACTAAACCATTCTGCCGAAGGCTTCTGTCTTCTGACGATATGCTCGTCCATTGGAGCAATTCGGTCCAGTGCACTCTTGATCTACTCTGTCACTTGGGAGTTGGCTGGATCAGTACAGCCCTCCAGGACAGGGCAGCTCCCTTTCAGTGCTTGGGTAAATGCGGTAGATGTCACATTGGCCCATTTCCGAGTGTTGTTCAACTGCCCAGAGATGGAGGGAGGCGTCAATGTACACAAAGGAATTCTAAAAGGTATCACAAAGTGATCTGACCATAGAATCAGGATCGAGGAATCAACCTCCAGATTGGTTAAGTTGGAAAAAATGGGGTCCAATGTGTGACCCATCCTATGAGTAGTGGCATGAACCCACTGTGGTAGTTGGAGAGCTTCTAAATCAGCTAAGAGATCAGCTGCGGCCCGCCATTCGATGACCTCAACATGGAGATTCAGATCTTCAATCACTGTACAGTTCGAGTATCACAGAACCTAGGCTGGCAGAATGTTAGCTAAAGTAGCGGGAAAGTTTGAATCTAAACCTAGTGGTAGATTTTTAAAATGTGCAATTCTGCATGACAAATTATATTGAATATTAATGACTTGTATGATGAATTCTAGTTGTAATTGATGAATTAATAATAGCGAACTAGATACAATATTCTTAATTTGTGTACATATGTGTTTAATAATGTGTTTTATTTATTCCACATTTTTTCTTTGGGCACCATTTTAGAAAAAAGGATGTGGTTTCTGATGATCTATTCAAACTGCTCATTCCCCCTCCCAAACATGTCCCCTGAATGTCTTCTCTCCTCATGGTTTCTGCAGACTTCGCAGAGCACAAGAACATTGGTTACTTTCCAAGAACTCATGTACTGTGAATGAAACCTTTCTCTGTATCTTAAAAGTATCTAATGCAGAAGGCCTTTCCGCTGTAGCTTCCAGATGCTGCCTAGTTAAAAATGCTTATTTTGTAGTAAAAGAAACATAATGTGTAGAGTATGTCTGGATAGCAACAGGAGTCGTTGGGTCTTGCATGTGGAGCGGGATAAGAAGTATTGCATTACACTTCTACTTGTAATTGGTTAATGATGTTATATCTATGATCACTTCAGGCTGAATGAGCAATTTCTCCTCATTAGCTATGTGAAAATGTGTATAACACCCTTGTTTTTGGAGAGGGTCAGGAGACATTCTGATTTCCTCCCGAAACTCTGTTCATTTACTAGAGAGACTTTCTGAGTCCCTCCAGGGGCTCTGCCTGATTTACTTGAGATTTTCTTTTGCTATTAGAGATGCTGTTAGTTTCCTTTGCGATACTGACCGAGATTTTTCCTTAGCCTTAAGAGATTTAGCTTGATTTTTTAATTGTCCATTTAACTAATGGTTTTGCTGTATTAAAGGGATATTCATTCTGATTTCTGACTAATGCACTCTTTATTATGTCTTCATGGCATTGTGCATTATTTTGTATCGCTTGATTATTGAGATTTCTTAATAAAATACTTTAACTTTTCTTATCACTGGAACTCATTTATTGAGTTGTCCTAATTACTACTATTCCTGGTATTGTTTCATGGGACCTATTGTTAGAAGGGTTGTAGCTCTTCCTGTTAGATCAAAGGTGCTGGAATGGAACTTCTGAGGTAAATGTTGGGTGTTCTAATCTTGGGGTGCAATAGAATCTTGGGGTTCTGCTCCCACAATACCTCACCTTGATCCCTGGATTCTGCTGGACCATGGAGTTTAGCGCCTCCTACTAATTGGCAGGTAGACTTAGTGGAGGGCAGTAGGGGTGGGCACATTTCTTTCTGTCCATAGTACGTGGCAGTGTATCACTGGGTGAATCTGTAATTTATGGAACTTTCTTCTGCACAGGCACCGAGCTGAGACAGCAGTCCAGCAGATAATCATAAGTGTCTAACCTAAAAGAGATGTTCTGATTGGTTGCCATTGACTAAACATAACTGGCCTTTGTGATTAGTTCATTCCCATTAGCTGTGAGGCAGCTATTCACAATCACCAAGGACAGCCTGCACTTCACTGGACATGTAGCATCTGAAGTAAGAGATGTAGTCATCTTCTGTGTTCCATCCTCCTCAGTATATCTCAACCATTGAGGGTTTCATGAAAAGTGCAAAGTTCTATTATTATACTATTTATTGAGTAGGTTTTGAAAGAAATCTAAATGTGGCATGATTAAAATACCTCTATCCTCACCCCCAAAATATAGGTTCAGATAAAAATGCTTCATGACTTGAAGGTCCAAGTCCAAAGTATAAAGAAAGCTGTGTAATGGGACACTAAATAAATTTGTCTGCAGTGTTGTGAGATCTATTGGGCCTGCCAATACAAGCATTTGGTGCATTCCACTAAGTATATTTAGAATTTTAGACTTTGGCTCAGGGTGATGCTGGTTCTGATACTTATATTTCATACAGATGATGTATGAGTGAAATTGTTAATTTGCCTTTTCTGTAGATAACTTTAAATATGTATTTTTCTTATCATATTTTTCATTTGTTCTTTTAATGGTGGCTCATGGGTATGACACAAGTGCAGTACATCAATGCAGTGTGTCCACATGCAGAAGTGAATGTGTTGTGGGACACATGCAAATGAAGTATGTAATGCACCATCAGCTAAAATGAGACAGATTCTCTTTTCCCCACTTAGGTTTTACAGATTTGCCCGAAGGATATGCGAGCGGACATATGTGTCCACCTAAACAGGAAGGTCTTCAAAGAGCATCCTGCGTTTCGACTGGCCAGCGATGGATGTCTTCGCGCTCTAGCCATGGAGTTCCAGACCGTGCACTGTGCCCCAGGGGATCTGATCTACCATGCTGGTGAAAGCATAGACACATTGTGTTTTGTGGTTTCTGGATCGTTGGAAGTCATCCAAGATGACGAAGTTGTTGCTATTTTGGGTACGTCATTCTACTAATCTTTATTATCTCTGCTAAGTCTTCTCTTTGGTCTGCTCCAAACACTCATTCAGCATTTTATCTTTCTGTTACTTCCATCTCTTTCTTCAGTCCTTTGCTTTCATTGCTTCCTTTTATCAACATTAACTTCACCTCCTTTTTTTAAATTCTAATTCTCATTTATATGGTTAGAAATGCTGTCCCCGCACGTTATTACCTTCTTTCTTACTATTTACTAATAATGTCTAAAATGCATATATCATAATTAATCATTTGGGAAATTTGTGAGGTGCAATGTCGTCTGGAACTTTCTTGTGCGAAATAGTTCAGACATGATGGGCAAGCCATGAAGAAGAGAAAAAATCACATAGATTAATTAATTCGAAGTTCTGCTGAAAATCCGTATCTGCAGGGATTTCTAAAAGGTCAGTAGATTTTGGAGGTCTCTAAGGTGTTAGAGTCAGGCATGGGTGTTTGTCCCCTCGCAGTAAATCTGCATTCCACAATGGATAATTGGAAGGAGATGGGTTATTCAAAGACCTTTGAATGAGTTATGGAATTATTACTTTTGAGAGTACCATCCCACAGCTTTGTCATAGATGGCTTGTAAGGGCAGTCAACGACTTGAAATTTACAGATGTCTTTGACCCAAAACCAAGGAAGGGACTTGAGAATCTGACACGTGATTTAGACAATGTGTATTACTGCCTTGTCGTCTCCCACTGGATGATTTTTCGTGAAAGTGTCATTGGCGCTCTGGTGCAGCATTACAAAAGTCCTGTTTGGGAGTGAGGAGACCTTTGGCCACCATTCCAAAGTCTGCGTTTGATGGAAGATGTCTTATTCTGTACACACATATGCATAAAACGTTTCCAGTGGATATTAGGGTGATAATGTGTGGCTCAAATGAGGTTAGGGTATAAAGGGTGCCTCTGATGTACTTGAATTGCTTAGTACTGAAGATGTCTCAAGAAGAAGTGGAACGAGGCAGGCTATCTAGTAGTGGTTAAGCATAGCTCTGGATAATGCAATGGTAGAATTACATTTTTGCCATATTCAAGTTGAGTATTTGATTCATCCAGGATGAAATAGCCTTGAAGGTAGTGAAGACTTGGGTTAATTGCAAGGAGCTTCATTCTAGGAAGCGGAAAGGTCATTTGAAGCAGAACATTGTTAATATAATTGTATAATGCGACTTGTCAAACCTACAGATTGCACCGCTAAAATGTTATGATCTCTATTCAAATAGCAACATTTTTGAACTCAACTTTAAAAAATATTTGATGCCTTATATTTTTGCCTGCAGGAAAGTGTTGTCTCTGTTGCAAAGTGAAATGGTTTGACTGTGTGTGGGGATGGGGCCAATGGAGAAATATTCCTATTTTGTATGGGTTTGCACAATGTACTGGTCTCTCGCGTGAATGCCTTTGCAAGCTAACCTTCACATTTGAATTGTTTAAACATTGGCAACAGTACCTCACCTGTAAAAGGTAGGCCTTAAAACTGCTCAGTCCCTTCTAGTGGGAGTGAGAATAACTTGCATGGGGTTTCATAATAACCAAAGGTTTTGTTGGCATTTATAAAGTTCCAGGAGTCCACCAGCTTGAATGGGACTAAAGATGTTGGTTTCAGTGCATGCAGGAGGCTAGCTGGTAAATATTTACTTTGTAAATTTTCAGTGTCATTAGCCTACCATGAATAACAGTTTAGTATGATAAGACGCATCTACTACTGAAAGTACCAAAACCTTCATTTGAAATTCTGTGTCTTGAGGCAACACAAAAAAGCCAGCTCTTTCTTTCTTAAATCATCTTCTCTGTAACCATATTAATTTTCATGACAGGCTGCTCTGTGCTCGTCCCCCAGAACCTAAAACTGTATAATATTGTGGGAATCCTATATGCATATGTTTGTATAAGTGAATGCGGGACCAGAATTTTGACCACTATTGAAAACGATAGAGAGGTCTCTGACATGTCTACTTATACATAAGAAAATCTTTTTAGCGAGAAAGAGCGCAAGGCTGAATATTGGCTAATTTGTGAACTCTATTATGTTGTATGGCTTCTAGAGAAAGCCTTTATCATGAATAACCTGATTAAAATGCTATTATTCACTGCAGTGATGTAACAACAGTGGTTAACCACTGTTGTGACTTCACCCAGTGTAAGTACTTGCTTCCACTTTGTTCTGCTGCCTTGCCTGGCTCTCAAGAGACCTGAGCTCAACGGTGGAATAGCATCTGGTGGTCTCACCTGCCTTCTCCCACCTCTCTTGGGTATCCTCAGATGGGAGAGTGCAGGCAGTGCGGTGCCAGTGCTGCCCACCTGCTCAGTTGTTAGTGCATGTCTCTGCAGACCAGCGATAATAGGAAAATGAACCTGCAATGACTAGGAGCTCTCACTGAGCTGCTGTCAGCACAGTGGTGGTCTCCACTCTCAGTGTGACGGTGGGGAGCATGGCTTTGGGCTTATGGCCCAGAGGGTAGTGGGGGTTGATGGCAGAATGCCAGGTAATTCTTTTTTCAGTTTGGCTGGGGGATGGAGGGGGGGGGAGGATTTTGCTGACAGCAGTAGGGGGTGGCAGGAGGCCATGATTTTTTTAATTTTTTAATTTGGAGTATGAGGGAGGTTTATCGAGGGTAGGGGGGGGAGGGTTGGTGACAGGACACCATGTTGTTTTTTTGACTCTAAATGTTTGTTTTTTACATGTCATATATGGCTCGCCCATTATTCCTCTGCCCTAAGTATATGTTGGAAGCAGAGTCAGATTTATTGTGTGGGGGTGTCACGATTCTCTCCCTGCGCTCTCATGTTCACCACCAAATGGCCTACCTGTGGCACTTTTCAGTGTTCTAATAAGCTCCTCAACCCTCCACTGAAAGCATACACTGATTTCAAGGCTCTGAGACAGTATTCGGAAATTGACATCCGATCCATGACGGGCTTTGTGGAAGCCAGTCTGCTTATGCTAGAAACACCATTATCTAGGATTTGCTGCTCACTGCTTCATCTCCACCCCTGCAGGCCAAGGATGGGTGGAGGAATTTAGCACACATGTGGCTGGGAGGTGCAAGCCTTTTCTCACCTGAGGCATGTGTTCACAATGAGCTCTTTTAAGTCCCAGTTTCCTTCACTCCAGTGTTGATCATTTTAGCAGTGGTCCAGTTAGACCAACCCTTTGTTTCTAGGGTTCCTGAACGTTTGCTAATCCTTGTTTTGCTATTCTTGTTCCTTGACTCCTGAGTATTGAGCTGTAGTAGTAAAATATTTATTGTATACTTTTTAAAATTCATTACAATATACCATATTTTAAACAGGCACAAAAAGTGAAAAAGATAAAGATAGAATAATCACACAACTGCGGATTATCATACATATGGATCATATTTAATAAGTTAAATTTTGCTAGCTCCTTCTCTATTGTGGCTGTGTATTTAGTTCTTTACCCCTACTGTTACTACCTTGTGTGTTTGATTGCCAGGTGTTTCTTGTCCACTGTGAACGTTGTCTTCGAGTTACTTTTATAACATCACCATAGGTATCAGCTTCACAGACCCTGCCTTTGCATGTATATGCTATATGCGTATATTTGCAGTCAGTCTCTGTAAAATAAATCATGGGTGAGGAACTTACTGAGCTTCAGTCTTACAATGTGGAGTTCCTGAGTGCTTTACCCCATGTACCCTTTATTTAATGTTGTTATATATATATATATATATATGTCTTATATGATATGTCTTGCACATTCGTCTTATGTGTTAGTTATTCTGAATGCCAAATTGCCACTTGAGTGCCTGTCCGTTCTGAGGTTTGACCATCTTGTTCCCTTGTGCAGAGCTTCCCCTTAGGATCCCCTTTTTCCTCTGACTCCCTGTGTGGCCTTGGGTGGCTCTGTACCCATTATCATGCTTACTTCTTCTACCTTGCCACCAGTCCTTGCCAGAGCACCTGAAGGGGAGGGGGGTAATCAAATAAAATATAGAACTTTAGATACGTAGAATGGGAATAACGGGGACATTTTTCACTTCAGGGTTCTAAATTAGATAACCACCCAGTGTGAAATATTGAATTATCCTCATTATTCACAGTTACTCATTTATATTTCTATATAGCAGAAATGGAGATCGAATAGGTTGTATGTCTTCTTATGAGGAAAGTACAGTTTATTTCGTTCTGTTTTTCAGAGGTCAGTGTGAATTTCATGATGGATGCAGAAATGCCTCATCTTCAGAATTCTTTCATGGAGTTTTCCTGACAAAACTAGGGTAGTGAACATTACAAAATAGGCAGGGTCCTCGATTTCAGCCTGTAGGGTGTTAGAGTTGATGGAGCGATGGATCCTTAAATTTCAGTCTCATAGTGAAGTCATCAAAGAGGTTCCCCCACTGGTTGTTTGAACCTTTGATTGTTGACTTAAAGGATTAGAAAAGAGCAATCATCAGCAATGCATTTCAATTATAGTGAAACCAGTGTGGCTCCACAGACATGACAGAGTGGAAGGTGTCCAAACCCTAAAGGTTTTATTAGTGAACTGGTCAAAATCACAACCCAAATTGGTTAGCAAAGGTTCAGTAAATGTATCATCAGAGCAAAAATATTAAAATTATCAAGCAGTCAAAATGTGTATATGATGAGGGGAAAGATGCAAAATATAATCAAATAAGAGAGGACAAATATCCAAAATAAGTGGTCCAAAAAGGAGTGTTCCTTTTCTAAGTAAGGCATTGAAAGTGGCAAGGGGTTTCTATGAACAAAGCATCAGCATCAGATGACCCCCATCAAAGGTTCATAGGAAATGCAAGTGTTCAAGCATGAAGCTCAAACCTCTGAGCAAGGAAAATCAGCAGAGTAGAAAAGAAATCTTTTCTCCGCGAAGATAGGATGTTGTCTGCTAAACTATACTAAGGAACAGTTCATTAAAGCAGGAAAGAAACTTCTGGAAGACCTCCATATCAGTTCCTACTAAATGAACCAGTCAACTATTGTTGTTCTCTGGGAGCATGTAAATTCCCCAGTTTCCCCCCGCTGGACAATACGGCATACAAGTGTGCAACCTTGGATGTAATATTGGTCTGGTCTGACAGGTACAGGAGGATCTCTCCCACAATCTCAGTTCCATGTCTGAATCCAACTCCTCAATAGGTTGCAGCTAACCATCAACATATTGCAATAAACAATAAGCTTGTTCTAGCTAAAGAGACACATGATAAGACACCTGCAGAGGAAAGAAACACAAGACACTGGCAAACATTTATGAAAATTCAGCATGTGCAACTCTGGCCTCGTTAAAAGTTAGGCCAAAGGTAGATTCAAAATGGTATCCAAACAAATACAATTAGCATTGGTATATATCGAGTGCTTTTAAGGAAGGTATACATTTTCTATTTAAGGTGAGTACATTTGTTATAATTTAGCTAAATACACCAGTGGCTCATTAAAGAGAATAAGGCCACTTACTATATTTGATTAATAAAGTACACACATATTAACACGGTTAAACTCACATTGAATACATATATTTCACATTGAATATATATATTGCATTTGAAGGGGCGGAGCTCTAAATTATGTTGCTCCAGAGTAAACTCAGCCAACAAGGAGTACTACATTTGAATGGCTGAATAGACCAGATGACTCAAAGGTAGAAAGAGTGAATAAAAAACTATTTGACAACAGAAGACAACAGGACCTCTACATTCCAGTAACAAAAACTTTCACATGGGTCAAAAGTAGGACTTTTAGCCATACAGCTTAAAATCAGAAAAGAAGTGGAGAATGTGTTGGTTCACAAAAGACTTGTCAGAGGTGGCCATTTTTATTATGCTGTACCACAGAATTGTTGAATTTAAATCTTCAAAACTGACACTTGGATCTCCTGATTTTTTTTTTTATGCCCTTCACCGCATTCACAGTAGTAGACGAGTAGTGAGCCACAATACTCAAGTAGATTGACAGATAACTATAAGTAGCCATACCCATGCACTGCTAATTACCTTCCATGTTACATCACTCATGACATGTTCTATGACACATTGATAACTTTACTGCAACATCTGAAATGACATCATTGATGACAACACTTGTGCACGGTGGGGGCAAGAGTTGTAGTTACTTTAGGGCACAAGTTATAATTACTTGTGATAACTATAACTAGTGAATTTCTGTGTTTTTTTTGTTTAAAACTGTATGTTTTAACTGCCATTTTCACCTATTACGTCCTTTAAGCTTTGTTTTTTTGCAGTGAATATACATATACATATATATAGCGCGACTTCCGCCAATTTTTTTTTTTTTAATGCTTTTTGGGCCCTGGGGGGTGGGGTGTTTCTGTGGCACCCCACCAAGAGGCCTTGGGGGTCAGGGTGTTTCTACCCTGCCCCCTTTTCTTTTTTTAATGTTTTTTTCTTTGGACTCAGTTCAGCCGAGTCACAAGATGGCTGCCAACACTTTCTGGTTTGAAGTGTTGGCAGCCAATCAGTTCTCAGGCATGAGATCGGGAGGGGTCGTGCATCCTCCATGGCCTCAGTTGTATATCTTAAAAATCTTTACATTGCTCAGCAACTACTGAAAGGATTTACACCGTTTAACAAAAAGGGCGCTTTCTGGACCAAGAGCTACCTTTTTGTCAAATTTGGTGTAATTCCGTTCAGCAGTTCGGGCTGTAGCCGTGCCTAAAATTTCCTATGGAAATTAACATGGAGAAAAAGCGTTTTGGGCCTCCCCTTTTTCTCTGCCCCCACTTGACAGATCACCACGACATTTTCAAGAAAGCCGCCGAAGTGACTGCCAAATTAGTTTTGAAAATTTCTTGAAAGTACACAGATCTAAAGGTAAGAATAGTAAATTTATACTCATTTATAAGTGTTCAACTTCTTGCTATTTTGGTTGTTGATTTTTTGCCTACAATAATTTTGTATTGAGACATGTCTGTCCTCGATATTCTGACATACAGCCAGCGGATGCAGAATTGTGAATCAGTTGTAATCAGATGTGTTTTTTATAGGGCCCCCAGACTGGCATTCTTTTCCTTCTTAAAACATGGCTGCACCAGTGTGTTGGCCACAGCTAAGTGCACCTCAGGGTCTAGGAAGGCAGAGTATGTCTGTTTTTGGTGCACAATGTGTGTTATCATCATGCTGGGTCTTGTGCTGTCTTCCAGGACTATGTGATTGATGCATATTGTCCTAGACTTGTGCGATAGATCAGTCCTTAAACCAGGCCAAGTACATACGAGTGCTACCGGTCTGAGGGCCAATAATTCTCTTATTTTACTGATATGTTCATACGTGATTCACATGTCATTACTAAAACTGCCTAATTAAATAGACTCTTCTTGATTTTCTTAAGTTTACATCAACATTTCCCCAATCGCCCTTCAAAGCAGAGCTTAATTTGTGCCGGTGGTTGCAGGCAGCAGGTGCTGGCCTAGAATTTTTGGGACTGGACTGCCATAGCGAGGAAGAGAAAGGTTGACTAGAGAGAGAGGAAGAAAAAGTAAGGAAAACAGTGATTTGGGAAGAAAGAAGAGAGGAACAAGAACCTGCAGAAGTGGACCGGAAGTGTAAGGCGAACCAGGCATATTCAAGACAAGGAGGGCTTGCTATTCAGCATGTGTTTGTAGGCACCTGAGAAACATTTTGGACACCTGCTCTTATTTTTTCCAAATTAGCCACGGCATAAAAGAAACACAGCGGTATAAAATAAACGTAAAATATTGTGTACAGTACGAAACTTGATTTAAAAAGAAACGAGATGAGTTCTTTTTAAAGTTCTTTGGACTGACGCGCACCTGACTGCTTGACTCCGACCGATGCAGACGTAAAGCCCCTGAAAAGAAATTCAAGCAGTACAAGGGACATCTGTGAAGTTGAATTCTGAGTTCTACACCATTGTTCAGCCTGGTGTCTGAATCACACACCTAGGAACCGGACAAGAACGGTGACGCGAGCGCCTGCTGATGTTTAAGGGAAGAAAGAGAGATGGTTTCATATTTTAATTGGCACGTCTCAGACTTACATTCCGAGTGGCACTTCCACAAATTGATTTTAAGAAGAGAACAAGCTGTAGCCTAGTCTGTTTGGAATCCATCCTCTGAAATGCGTGTCATATAATTACATTTGAAGTGCAAACCTGTTCTCTGATACAGGAAAATTTCATTTTATAAAAGCTCTTAAAAAGTTTTCCGTGTTTCTAATTTTCTGAAGGAGCTCTGATGAGCAATTCTTGACAACCTGCACATGAATGGTGAATTGACTTGGGAAGGGAAAGGTAAGGGGGAGTATAGAAATGCAAAGGAGATGTTCTCATAGCTGCAGCTGAGTGAGGCCACCCTTTATGATGGTTGGGTAGTGGCGGCTGGCACGGCTCGCGGGTGGCGTGGTGGGCAGGGGGGAGGGCGCAGGGCACAATGTTAAATTGAAAAAAAATACACTTACGTTGCTGCCAGGTCCCGCATCCCCGCTCCTGCTCTTCTCGACTCCAGGAAACACAGCCATGGCCGTACTGGCCGTAGCGGGCACTGGTCGTTATCCCGCTGGGCCGGAAGGGTGGGGGCCGGTTTTGTTACTGGGTGCCGGTTTTTGGTCCCCTGTAACAAAACCGGCAGCAGAGCTAAACCAGAAGCAGTGCTGCTTCTTGCTAGCATCCTCCCCCCCCCCCCCTCCGGGGCGGTCCGGCAGAACTGCCAGGGCTGGTTTGTGTTCCCAGTCTGGCCCTGAACACAGCCAGGCTCTCCTGACCAATCACAGGTCAGGGAAGCCTTGTGATTGGTCTGAGCGCCTTGGTTCAGCGCTCAGCCGGGGACTGGGGACGTGGGCATGTGACTGTTTTGGGCGGGCCGAGAGTGCCAACCAAACAGTCATTGTGCACTTAGGAGGGTTCTACCACTCCTCCCCTGCTCTGCAACCCCACCTGCAATCTCACGCAAAGCTGCTGCAGCAGGAGGACAAAATAAAATGATTATAACATTACGTTATTATCATTTTATTTTTTCCTTTTTTTACTGCTTGCTTCAAGGCAGGGGGCGGCGCTCTTCCACCTTAGCGAAGGAGCTGCCCATGTGGTTGGGTAACTGCTTGCTTGGAATGTTGCACCTAGAAAAGGTCGCGCTCCCTGCTCGAGTTAATATTGTTAAAAATGTTCACGACCACGATCCGCAATAGGACATCATATTATGACTTTAAAATCGTAATTAAACAAGCATTGGCATAGCCAATAGGTCTCGCCTTTGGGAACTTATAAATACTTAGCCAGGCAGCACATTATCCTTAGTATTACAAGATCCACTGTTACTTCACGTGCCACTGGTGAACGGCCACACACATCCAAGGCTGGCCTTCTGTGCTATTAAATGAACACTGGGAATGCAATTCATGCCCAGATAGGGCAAGTCTGCAACCTAAAGGAAATTAAACGATGAATAAAAATAATGTTATTCAAATAATGCCTTCACTAACTGCACCAGCTGGTGATGCAATGAAAACAAACCTATATTGATTAATGGCAGGAGTGACATGATGCATGTTACATGATTATTGTTGCAGCTTCATTCTGGAATGTGCAAGTAAATGCAGGACGAATTTGTCTTATTCTTTGTAGTATTAACATGCTTACTGTAATTTTGCATTGTGTTTAATAGTTCTTATTTACCATGATTTACCATGTACAGTGCCTAGACGTAGCCTAAAAGCACTTTTTTCTTATGTGCTATGGAAGAGTACTTAATGAATTAATCAGACTACCAATGCATCATAAATCTCTTAGTCTCCCCATGCCTACCAAAAAGGAATGTGTCCTTGTGTAATGTAACTGATGCACATGTGAAACGCTCCAATACCTTCGGGTCGAGTTCGCACTATATAAAACTGCAAAAAACTAAAAAACTATAATAATAAAATGAAAACCGTCTGATAATCAACTACCTTCCAGAGAAATCCTGGAGCTCGTAATGAGCTTACAGCGCCACTCGAAAACAGTGTCTGACATGCAACCTGTGGGTCCATTTAGCAGAAAAGTATTAAACCCAAAAGCCCAGTAGAGATCGTCAAACACATTCAGAGCCTGGGTAAGAAGCATACCAACACTCTATGAAGAGCACAACAACCCACAAGCCAGGGAAGATCCAAGTTCGGCCAGAACCACTCTGTAAATTTAGAGGAAACTATTTCAGTTATAGGCAAGACACCTACGGAAAGGTAGTTTATTGCTGTATGCTCACGCCTCTGAATTGACCACCTCAAGAAGTTTCTAAGGCACCTCATATTCACTAATTAAGATCCATGGGCTTGCGTATAGATTATGACACGTTCCTAGAGACTATTAGAATCAGAGCGCATTTATAGAAGTGTACATACTTACATATTGTCAAGCACATACGCAAAGCAAACAGCAGAAAAAAAACGGACAGCCGTGTGAAAATCAGAGCCACCTACAAACCAAAGATCATCAACCATAACAAAATGCATGTTACCTTAAGGATTTAAATGAAAGTCATGTTGTAAACAAATACATGACTGCAACACTAGTAAATTTAGACATTCCAACAAAGTATTTCATTTAGTATTGCATTGCGTCCATTTCTCACTCACCTCCTGCCCTTGGCCCCAGCATGCTTACGCTCCTCCATGCTGGAATTTCAGAGAGGGACTTGAGTGGCACTCAGATCTCAAAGTGCAACAGGGCGGTGCTATTGCTAGAAAACTATCTAAGAAGCACATTGCTGTTTGTGTGAGGCATCAGGTAACAAGTAGAATAAAGAGAGATGGGACTTGTGCTAGAATTACACTATTAGATGTGAGCTGGTAGACTCCATTTTAAGGAAGAAATGTAGGTGATTGTACCGGTAATTGTAAAGGTGGATCAAAACTCAGGAGCTTTTAAGGGCGCTTACAGTTCACTTGAAGAATGATGAAAAATCTCAAACTCTATTTTCAAAGCAACCTCAAATAAGAAAGCTCCAAATTAAAATTTTGCTTCTGTGAAATTTATGAATGTTTAAAATATCGTTCTATGAATTTTACGAATCTTGAGGTCACGCCTATTCGTTTTTATAATAGTTTCTCAAAATGTTTTTTTCCAATATTGGATTTCAGCTGAAGCCTCGTTCTGGAGCTGTTTGTGCAACAGTGGTGAACCTACTGAGGAGCCCAGAGAGAGGGACGGGCTACCCAGGTTCACTTCTTTTTTCAGTTGCGCCCATTCCTGGTGTCCAGATAGAGCAAACTAATTAAATATATTTTACAATTTAGATGAAAGCAATTCATTTGCAAAAATCATTATTCATCTCAATCCCACAGCATGCCTGTACCTTTCCAAACTGGTAGTAGTTTAAATGCAAACAAACGCTCGCAAGGGAAGGAGAGCGAGTGTCTTTAAAAGATAAAATGCGGCGTCCATGAAGCGGGTGCCGCGCTGAGCCAGGAAAACTCTTGCAGGGGCCCTGGAAGAGAGACTCAGGATCCAAGTGAAAGCACTTGTTCTACACTTCTGCATAATGAAGGGAATGCCCTTCTAATGGGCTCATGAGAGGTGCTCAGGTAAACAAAAGGGAGGAAGGGTTAAGGGTGGGTGTATGGTGGGGGGGGTGACTCTTTGAGGAAAACGGAAATAAAGTCAAAATAAATGCAGATTTCTTTGGCGAAATGATGTGGCATAACATCCAGAGCTACTGACTTTGGAACTAGGAAACCAGGTTTGAGTCTCGGCTGTGGCTCTCCCCATGCCTTAAAAGAAAAACCAAGCATTTCAGAACAGACAAGCCGAGATAAAACAAAAATTGGCAAAAGTAACAGAAAAGGACAGAAGCGCACACCTACATGTGATAGGGTCAGTCGCTATGGGAGGGAACCCTCGCCCAAAGGAGGGACCAATACAATCCATGCACCACAAAAAAAAAGCCAGCATTTCTGAACGCCGCATAAAAGAATGAATGGAAATAGATGGGCGTGCTCGAAGCCCAAAGATGAGATACAGCATGTCTCGCAGACAGCACTTGCGCTGGCTAGGCTCTACCTAAAAGCAGTGCACTAAGCAACACTGAAAGACATATACTTCTGGCTTGAATTCAGATTACTGGCAAAAACTTTATAAAGATGGAAATGCAATCTAACTTCTCTAAGGTTGTTTGAAGATTTTTTTTAGGATCAAGGCTCTGTTTATCCACAATTAAACGTAACCATTCCAGGCCCTCTCTCTCAGAAAGCAATATTACCCTTATCTGGCCCAAGACACTATGGAGGCATGCTCACATGTAACATGTGTTCTTGAATACTAGCCCCTTTTCCTGCGATTTCCAAATACATATTAAGTGTTTTTAATTATTTTCTATGACATACGAATTTTAGATTTTTAGTCAGCGTGTTTCCATGTTTGCCTCCAAAAATACCTCCAGCTCCCACCATTGGCTGTGTTGTCTACCACACCACCTTGCTCGCATGCATGATGTTCAGCATATATATAAACGGCGTCCACCACATTACTATGTTCAAATGAATGATGTTCAGCATGTACTTGAACGGTGTACCACACATTCATGAACACATGCATAATGTTCAGCATATGCATGTAACCCCTTGTAGCCTGGCTTACCCAACAGGGCGTCTCTCGTGACCAGCATGCCAATGGCATACAGCTGTGTCTCTGTTGCATTCAATAATAGTCAATGACTCAGATCATTCCTGATAGAAATGGGGGTCTCTAGTTGGCAGAGGCAGGTACCTTTGTCCAAATAAGGACCCTTGCTTCTAGTCAGGGTAAGGGGGATACACTCCTAAAATAACCCCTGCTCACCCCCTAGGTACGAGCAGGCAGGCTTATCTCAGAGGCAGTGTGTAAAGCATTTGTGAACACATACAGTAATACAGTGAAAACACTACATATAGACACCACACCAGTTCAGAAAAAAAGCAATTTTTATCTAAACCAAAACAAGACCAAACGACAAAAACCCACAATACACTAATAAAAATATGACTTTCAGATGGTAGAAATAGTTCAGTTCAAAGCAAATTGCAGATGCGACACTTTTCTCACAAAGTTCCTGGGATGCGTCACACAAACAAACAAAGCGGGCCGCAGGGAAGGTGATGTGTCGTTTCCTTACACTCAGGGAAGGTGATGCGTCGGTTCCTTACTGCAGCGCAGGGGGAGGTGATGCGTCGGTTCCTTACTGCTGCGCAGGGGAGGTGATGCATTTGTTCCTTACCGGAGAGGAAGTGATGCGTCGGTTTCTTACTGCGTGGGGAGGTGATGCGTCGGTTTCTTACTGCGTCCCCCAACGATGCGACAAACTTGGCACCACTATGCGACGATCCGGAACGATGCGTAAACTCTTGCAGCCGCACAGCAGGACAACTTGCTTCGAACTCGGTGCGATGATCTCGGACTTCGGAGATCGGTGCACTCGATGTGGCTTGCGGCGATTTCTCGAGCCGCGGCAGGCGCTGCGACAGTTTCTTAGCAAAGGTTCCTCTTGATTTCCCAGACGTAATCTAAAAGTCTGGGTCTGGGCCCCTCTTTTTATACACAAAAATCCTTTGTTCTCTGAAGGCAGAGATTGTCTGTACCCAGCCAAAACCAGTTCTGTCCTCACTGGTGCAGCTTCCTGGCAGGAGGTGGAGACATCATTGTGGAAAGCAGACCAGGCCCATTCAGGTGAAAGGAAATCTCCTCCCCCTACTCTAAATGCAGCCCAGGTCTATTCAGCCCAGGCCTGACTCATCAGGCTTGCTGGAGCCACTGCTACTCCCCAGCCTCTGTCATCCAAAAGCCAGACATGCAATACACAAACCAGGCAGAGGCATACTGGATGGATAAGCAAGAAAATACCTACTTTCTAAAAGTGGTATTTTCAAACACAGAATGTAAAAATCACCCTCACTAAAAGATGCATTTTAACATTCTGAGTTTAGGCATACTAAACGTTATTTTCCTACCCTGTTCCCAGGGGTAGTTATGTTTATAAGATGTTATAAACAAACTCCCCATTCTGTCCTATAGGAACAGGAAGCCTTGCAATAGTGAAAAACGAAATTGGCAGTAATTCACTATCAGGACATGCCACACACACCAGGGAATGTCCTACCTTTCACATACACTGCACCCTGCCCACAGGGGTACCTTGGGCCTACCTTAGGGGTGATTGACATGTAAGAAAAGGGAAGGTTAGGGCCTGGCAAGTAGGTGCACTTGCCAGGTCAGTGCTGCAATCCCACTAGCAGCATTTGATTTAAAGGCCCCTGGCATACACAGTGCACTGTACTAGGGACTGACTAGTGAATCAAATCCGCCAATCATGACTTCTAATATAAGTAGAATCTTTGGGGCCGATTCACAGAACTAATCTGAGATACAATCCTAAACTTACTACTTTTGGTATTCACAGAAGGCATTTAGTAGTAGTAAAGTTAGGACTCCTAACTTTACTACTACTAAACTGAGATAAAATCCTAAACTTACTACTTTTGGTATTCACAGAAGGCATTTAGTAGTAGTAAAGTTAGGACTCCTAACTTTACTACTACTAAATGCCTTTGTGAATACCGAAAGTCGAAGTTAGGATTTTGTCTCAGTTTAGTAGTAGTAAAGTTAGGAGTCCTAACTTTACTACTACTACTAAATGAATCGGCCACTTTGTTTTTGCAGGATTTAGTCTAATGAAATTGTGGGTCATGCACTTTAGTCCAAGACAAAGACTTTGATAGAATTAGTGGTATAGATGCTTTGGGCACTTTGCCACTGATGTTCAGTACCAAAGTGCAAGTGCTCCCTTTGTAAATTGTTGTTATGGATTAGTGATTCCATGATTGGCATATTTTATTTACTAGTCAGTCTCTAGTACCATGCACTGTGTGTGCCCAGGGCCTGTAAATCAAATGCTGCTAGTGGGCTGCAGCACTGATTGTGCCACCCACATAAGCAGCCTGTAAATGTAACTTAGGTCTGCCATTGCAAGAGCCTGTGGGCAGTCTGGTACTGCCATGTCGACCTGGCAAGTGCACCCACTTGCCAGGCCCTAAACTTCCCTTTTCTTACATGTTAGTCACCCCTAAGGTAGGCCCAAGGTACCCCTGTGGGCAGGGTGCAATGTATGTAAAAGGTACAACATGCCCTGATGTGTGTGGCTTGTCCTGATAGTGAATTACTGCCAATTTCGTTTTTCACTATTGCAAGGCTACCTGTTCCCATAGGGTAGAATAAGGAGTTTGCTTATAACATCTTATAAGCCTAACTACCCCTGGGAACAAGGTAGTAAAATAAAGTTTAGTATGCCTGAACTCAGAATGTTAAAATGCATCTTTTAGTGAGGGTGATTTTTACATTCTGTGCTTGAAAATACCACTTTTAGAAAGTAGGTATTTTCTTGCTTAGCCATCCAGTCTGCCTCTGCTAGGTTTGTGTATTGCATGTCTGGCTTTGGAATGACAGGGCCAGGGGAGGAGCAGTGGCTCCAGAGAGTCTGATGAGTCAGGGCTGGGCTGAATAGACCTGGGCTGCATTTAGAGTAGGGGGAGGAGATTTCCTTTCGCCTGAATGGGCCTGGTCTGCCTTCAACAATGCTGTCTCCACCTCCTGCTAGGAAGCTGCACCAGAAAGGACAGAGCTGGTTTTGACTGAGCACAGGGCTTCTCTGCCACCAGAGAACAAAGGATTTTGTAGTATAAATATTGGGGCCCAGACCCCAGAACTTTAGATCACTTCTGCGATTCAAGAGGAACCTTTGCCAGGGAGAAGAGCCGGAGAAGCTGAGGAGGAATACTGCCCCTGTGCTGTTTGCTGTCTGGGGTTGGCCTGGAGGCTACTTGCTGCCAAGAAAAGGAGAAAGGACTTTGCTGCTTGCTGTGTCCCCTGCTTGAAGAAGATCTCCAAGGGCTTGAAACTGAGCTTGCCTCCTGTTCTGAAGTCTCAGGGACACAAAGACTTCACCACCAGCCCCCCTGAACTTCCGTGCTGGGAGTTCTGACCTGCAAAGAGGTGCCTGCTGTTGTATTGAACCTCTAGAGACTGTTTTCCACTGGGATCTGGAAAATCAACGCAACACCAAGAAGCGTGACGCATCCGTACCTGTTTCTGACGCTTCGCCGAAGAAACCGTTGCAGCGCCTGCCGCGGCTCGAGAAATCACTGCACGCCGCATCGAGTGCAACGATCTCTGAAGTCCAAGATCACCGCACCAATTCCAAGGCAAGCCCTGCTGTGCAGCTGCAAGAATCCACGCATCGTCCCGGATCGTCGCATCGCATCGAAGCGCCAAGTGTATCTCATCATTGGGGGACACAGTAAGAAACCAACGCACCACCTCCCCACACAGTAAGAAACCGACGCATCACCTCCTCTCCGGTAAGGAACAAACGCATCACCTCCCCTGCGCAGCAGTAAGGAACCAACGCATCACCTCCCCCGGAGAAAGGAACCGATGCATCACCTTCGCGGAGTGTAAGGAACCGACGCATCACCTTCCCTGCAACCATTTTTGTTTGTGTGCGCGACGCATCCAAGGTACTTTGTGTGAAAAGTGTTGCATCTGCAATTTGCTTTGAACTGAACTATTTCTACCATTTGAAAAGTCATATTTTTATTACTGTATTGTGGATTTTTGTCGTTTTGGGTCTTGTTTGGTTTAGATAAAGATTACTTATTTTTCTAAACTGGTGTGGTGTCCATTTGTAATGTTTTCACTGTATTACTGTATGTGTTCACAAATGCTTTATACACTGCCTCTGAGATAAGCCTGTCTGCTTGTGCCAAGCTACCAGGGGGTGAGCAGGGGTTACTTTAGAAGTGTATCCCCCTTACCCTGACTAGAAGCAAGGGTCCCTTTTTGGACAAAGGTACCTACCTCTGCCAACTAGAGACCCCCATGTCTAACAATCACTCACTCATCTTCAGTACATTCTCCATTTGCACCACCACTCAGTGAAACTGCCACGTCCCATTTGCAAACATATAAAAAGTGCCTTGTCTTGATTTTACAATGATTCATCCTATCAACTAAGTAACAGTGTTTATGCTACTGACACTACCCGCCTACCAAGCCTTTCACAACACTGATTTCTTTATCTGCTCCATCCTTCATATTGTTCAGTTAAAAGTCAGAGAAAGGAAGAATGTGTTACTCAATCCCCAGTGCCCTGCCTCCAACCACACCTTAGACTAAAATATCAATGTGCTTAGTATTTGCCGCCTTTATTGTAAAGTATGACAAAAGTAAATCAAGCAATAACCAGGTAAACATGCAACATGTCTACTTGAGTGTATTAGTAATTGTTTTGCTCCTGGTGCACTTCAAGACTTAAATTGTATTTCCAAATCAATCCCAGTTTTTCTACAGCTGTTGTATTTCTTTAGAGGCAGCTGAATTTGAGAGAAGTCTACAGAGACTGATTAATGACACACTTGTACACGGATCAGATTTATTTTTCTACTTAATAAACATAACACTAGCGTGAAGAGGTAATAACAACCAGGCTCAGTAAAAGAGAAGAAAATGTGAGTATGTCACTGTCTCAACAGAGCTGAATTAATTCTATCCCCCATAAGGCGGCTGTAGAGTAGGGGTGTGTAAAATGTGCGTAGTTTGCTTTCGCATATTTTGCAAAAAGTTACACGAGAGTATGCAAAATGCAATTCTGACATTTAGCATCATATTTAGCATGGAATGCACCCATGTGTCAATTTTTGACACGAGACATTTTTGCTGCTCCTAAAAATAGGGCAGACCCCCTTGGACTCCTAGCTTCAGAGGTGGCACAATCAGTGTCAGGAACACAGGAGTGTTTCCACACGTTTTATTTTTTGTCCATTTTGGTTAAATTAATAGTGTTTGTATTATTCACTATTTGTACAATAAAAAATGGAGCACACGTACCTGGAATGAGACGTTTGGTGGCAGCTAAGGTAAATAAAAGAATGCTTATAAATGTAAATTGTGTGCATGCTTCTGCGTAAGAATGTGTTTATGTGAAAAGGTTTGTGTATGTGCGAGAAAGTGAATGTATGTGTAACTGTATGTGTGTAAGAGATTCAGTTACAGGTAGTGAGTAAGTATGTGTGAGATTGAGTGTCAGTAAGTATGAGTGAGTCATAATGAGTGAAAATGACTGCAAGTGAGTGAGAATGAATATGAATCAGTGTAAGGGAGTGTGAGTGAGAATAAATGAGTTAGTGAGTGCGAGTTAGTGAATGTGAATGGCAATGTGGTGTTATGATTGCACATCTGTCTTTGGCCCTGGCCACTGAAGGTAGTTCTTGGCTTACAGAGACACCCATGGTAAAATCCTAGAGCTGGCATTCTTGGGGCATTTCTTATCATGACATAAATCTGTGACAAAATACCGGCACACTAGAGGTAATTATTGACATAATGGGCACCCATGGAAAAATACTGGTAATAGCATAATAGAGGAAATTCTTGGCAAAATACACTATCTGACCACATTCTTTTTAGGGGTGAGAAACCATCTAGTAGTGGTCTGGCTTTCTCACTTCACTCACTCACTACAATTCAGAGCAAATGTTACGTCAAAGATCAAGTTAGCAGAAAAATATAGATGGTATCTCAAATAGACCTTTGCGCATGTTATGTTAATCACGCAGTTATAATGGAGCTTCAGCGATGTAAATTATTGTGATGTCATCAGTGATAAGGTCATGTATATTTTTTTTAACTGTTTCTTTTGGGGTTTTCATATTCAAACATAAGGCAGGGCATTTGCATCATTCTAAGTCAATATACAATTACTGTTCCAGTGGTTCGCAAAACAGTGACGTACTCATTAGGCCATAAATTGGGTAGCACATCCACCTGCCTGATTGTGTTGTGTCTACTAACTTGGGCGGTAACCCTAAACTGGGGAAAGGAGTTGATGATTCAAACTCAGCAGAGGGTAGCACCACATGGAAGAGGGAAACGTTAGAAATCAGGGCTAAGGTGATGTGACATGACTCCCGGGAGAAATTGAGGGACATCCTGTGATGTCATTATAGTTAAAGGGTATATGGTGTCATTTCTGCTACTCCTGGTATTTTGGTGCATCGACGCCCATGCAGACACCCACACTTTATATTGGTGGGCTTCCGGGAGAGTGGGAGTTCCCAGTGGGGCTCTTTCCATTTTCTAACTTGATTGGCATAGTGGGGGACTTCAGTGCTAGCTAGTGCACAATAAAAATTCTACATGCACCACTTTGCAGCAGCTCATGCACGCCTCCTTACTGCTACTGCTGCGACAAACAGCCCCTCGCAGTGAACTGGGAGAGTGGTAAATAAGACAGTTGACTTTTTAACCTAACACCAATGCAAAATCGCCATTTCTAAATGTATAATTACACAATACTCTGAGGGACGTAAAAATGGAAAAACTTCAAACTACAATGGCTGAAGGGGACTGACCCAAAGAGCACTGTGGGTATTTGTGTGTGATGATAACATGAGCTCTCTTAGGCAGCTTACGCTGCTCTATCCAGACCTGAACAAAGCAATGGAGTAATATAAAATATTTTTATAAATTTGATTTTTGTTTTTCCTTCATTATGGATGTTTGGGTACTTTTGAAAGTTGTTAATGGATCAGTCCTTATTTCAGCTAGTTTATTGTTTGTGGTTCAAGCACTTTGTGATCCGGTCTTATTTGTGTGGTATTTATCCATCTTTATGAAGAACTCAACACAGGGGTCAACGATGGAAGTGGTTCCACCCATGACTTTCTGCTTGGCTGTTCATTGGGGGGCACATTTTACCTCGGGCTTTCATGCCACTAGGGTGCTTAAAGGCAATTTTCCACCAAACACACCACACAAAAGAAGTGATAGTGAAGTCTGTTTGCTGTCCTATCTTTAAAATCATGTTTCATTTACACGGTCCTTTTCTTTCCTTTGGTAATTCACAAAACAATTGTGTTGCTCATGGAGCCAGCATATTTCTTCTGAGTTAGGGAAGCATATCCCTTTAGAATTTCTTTTGAAATATCATTGCATGGACTTCCCACTGCATGTGAAACAAGCATTAGCAATGCCAATAGGTCTGGCTTAAAAAATCGTTACATGGTAATGTGAGACATTACAAGTAAATAATATGGCAAGGTATATGGATCTGTGTGAAGGCAAAAAACTGTAGAATAATATTGGTGTAGGTTAAAAGGTCAGGTGACAGTTGCACTGTCCAGCCAGCCCCAAACATCGATGAAGATTAATTACTGCTCTACCTCCATCAGTGCTGCTGCCAAAAGAAAAAGAAACACCATAAATTATCTAGTTATTTAAGACACTTTTCCAGCATTACAATGTCTTGTGTGTCCCTGAAAGTTCAACCCTGGCAGCTGGATAAACAGATAAAATGATTATAGCTGTGTAATGGAAAAGTATAATAGAAAGAAAATTACAAAAAACATGAGAATTCTAATTTGTCATTGAGACCTTTTGGGATGAGGGTATCTAGGAATCGTATCCAGTGTGTTTCACGTTGGGTCAATAGCTTCAACATGTCTCTATCTTGTTGCGGATTCACCACATCTAGAATCGTGAACCGAATCTGAGCTATCGTATGTTTGTACTCATTCCAATGGGTGGCTAACGGTGAGCATATAGTCTTTGTTCTGATGCGACTTTTGTGTTCAGTGATCCATGTGTGGAGTATCCTTTCAGTCATTCCCACATAGAATAGCCCGCACGGGCACTTGATGGCGTAGATGACATTCTGTCCATTCCAATCTGCTGTGAAATTCAAATGAATTTGTTTCCCAGACCGTGGGTGAAAAATGATCTTGCCAATCAGCACATTGTTACAATGTGAACAGTTGTAACATTTCAACATCCCTTTGTGTTCCACAACAGTCCATTTGACTGGCTTTGTCAGTATTTCCTTCAGGTTATTCGATCTTTTGTAATTGTTTTGTAATTTTCTTCCTATTATACTTTTTCATTACTCGGTCACTCTTACAATTCTGAGAGCCAGGTTCTTTCATCACACTTTTTTGTTTTATTACGCCTGTTCAAATGTACACCACACATTATCTTACTGTCACTTAAGTAGGGGGTTGCTTCACAGGAGTCTGCATTTTTCATACATGTTTGCATTTTATGTGTAGTTTGTGATATTGTTTTGCTCAACACTATATGCCATTCTTGTTCTTTTTCTATGCAAAGTCAATTATTGTGCTCTAACCCAGAGTTACCGGCCACCACAAATGCACCATGTTCTTGTATTTGTTGCACACATGTACTGTATATTCCATCTAGCGTAGCAGGTTGTGGCACACACTGTAAACCAATCACACCGTGCATTTGTTGTATATATGTACCCCATTTAGAGCAGCAGGCTACTAATCTCACTGTAAACTAATTATACCTTGCATTAAGTGCTGAAGCACTCCGTATCATGTTGTATGTTCCATCTTTTATGTTCAACACATACTACCTTCAATGAGTGATCTCACTTGTAAAAGAGGTTTTCTTTACATACTCTGTGAACCAATCACACCATGAATTAAGTGTTGAAGCATTCCGTACCATTTCGTATGTTCATTTTTTGTGATGTTCAATACATACTATTTTCAACGAGTGGTACTATTTGTAAAAGAGGTTTTGTCACTATCCTCACTTGGTCACTCTCTTTTTTCTTTTTCGTTTTTGTGTGTTCACATTTTGATTGTGGGAAACTGGTTTATTAATACCTTCCTCTCGCGATTTTTTCATGATGTTTTTTCTAGCTTTATTGTTTGTACCTTTCCAATAACACTGAAGTCTTTCTTCGGTGTCACTGGCAGGTTGACCTTTAAAGCACGCCTCACTTTTCGAACGCGTTCACGTTCTCTGACATCGCGGCCGCTACGCACTGTTCCGGTAGTACGCCGGCTTTTGAATTACATCACTGTGAGTCGGTTTTACTGGGTTCTCTTTGTGGGATCTTGTAATTTTTATTGTTTGTTCACTCACTCACCGATCAGTTCTGTTTGCTTTTCATGGCAGATTTTTATGTCTTGGTTATTTTGAATACTTTCTTTTCATTTACTTCACATCTGTTTTCAGCTGGCCATGTCGCTTGGAGGTATTTGTTTGTTTTAGATGTGTTTTAGTCACTGGGGTCATTTGTGACTAATAGACACAAACGGTGCGGCATGTTTTCAAGCATTTCAATGAGCCGGTAGTTGGTCTTCTTGACATTCTGGCTTCATCTTGTTCACTCAAGATGCTCGTGCATCACTACTTCGATATTCTGGTTTCTTCTTGTTCACCTTAGTTTCTCATGCATCACTATTCCCACAGTTTTGTGTGTTTTTCGAATCCTGTCTTTGTTTGGATCATTTTGAGACTTTGTTGGGCACTGCTTCAGGCACTGACTTCCGCTTTCTCTGCTTACAGTCACGTTCCTTCCTACTTTCACGTGTTGAGCCTCATGTATGTCCTGCACATTTGAAGACTGTCTTTTGAAGAACTGATAATACCTATTGATGTTGTGATATTCACTGAAGATGTTTTCGTTTCTAGATACCCCTGACGAAGGGCGACTGTGAATGCCCGAAATGCATTGGGATTAGCTACATTGTCAGTTTTTTATGTGTTGAATTTGGACTCATGTGTATGAGAAATATGTTTCTTTTTAAGACTCACTTTGTTGGAAATTAAATCGACCTGAGCAAGATACAGCCTACAAGCGTTTTTGTTGTTAATGGACACTTTGTTCAAATATCGATCATACACAAGCCGTTAACTTGGTGTTTCAACTGTTGAATTTATTTTCTTTGTAGTGCTTAAATTGTTTCCACTATTGCAGTGGACCATAGCAGTGCACTCTGTGTCTAGGACGCAAGTCTTAGGTATTATTTTCATTTTGAATTGGGTGGCTGGGCAGAGCCTCCCCACAGGGTGAACACTTCTGATTGTGCTTTTGAGTAATTTGTGAAACTCTGTATAATTGTTGTTAACTCAGAGTGCAACCCAGCTGTTTGCCTGTACTTTTAGAAAGTTGGCATTTTCATACTTAACCATTCTGTGCCTCTGACTGTCCCTAGAATACACGTCTGGGTTGAATGACAGTTGGGCTTTGTGAATTCACTCTAGACATTCACACACAAAAGGAGCTGAGGTGTGCTCTGCATATCCTGATGGCCCATCACCAGTCTGATGAGTCTTCCTGGGCTAGAGTGGTGGGAGGGGTTGCCACTTTTACCTGAATAGGGCTGTGCCTGTCCCCACACAAGGGGCTGCATACCCCCTTGTAGTGTGTCTGGAGCCAAGGCCAGGAAGGGCAGGGTATTGTGCACTACAAAGACCTTTCTTAGAAGTCTCTCTACTTCAAAGGTTAAAATGGGTATAAGTACTGGACCTCTGACACCATATACTTAAAACACTTCTGGACTGAAAACATTCTGCCAAGAAGAAGAGCTGTTGTGCTGCCAGGAGGGACTGCCACTTTGCTGCTTGCTTTGCTGTGTTGGGCTGCTGTCTGATGCTTCCATCTTGGGAATCAGGGACTGGACATTGCTCTCTGCATCCTGCTTACTAAGGTTCTCCAAGGGCTTGAGTTGAGCTTGCCTCCTGTCTCAGGGCCATCAAAGACTTCACCTGCAGCACCTGGGCTTTTCTGCTGAGTGCCCTACTCTGCCACGTGGTGCCAAATCCAGTTCCTGGGCCTTTGAAAGTGAGTTTTCTGTACTAAACAAGAAGAAACCAGTACATCAACTTTGAGTGTGACTTCGGAGCTGGCGCCGCTGTTCAACACCGCGTCTCTGCCTGCACTGGAGCCGTGGTCCCCGCTCAGCACATTGACCGTGAATTGTAACACAGGCCCGAGGCCACCATAGGGCCTCCAAAGATCCACCATAAGGTGAGTTTCGAGCACCGCGTCACCGAAATCCATGACACCCGACTCTGCCGCAGTACTTGTGGCCTCGTGGTGTGACATCGACACTGCAAAGTCGACACCTCGTTGCTTGACCCTCAACGCTTTATCAAACCCAAACCGCCAGCGGACCCAATGCCTCCCTGCCAACGCCACATCCCCTCCCCTGTGCCTTACAATGTCCCGTTCATCAAGGGCTCAACAACTCTGCACCGTCTCCAGCAACTGACGCCTCACTTGCTTCAGTGATGCCTCACCTCAGTTGTGCAACACACCATCTGGAGCACCGATGTGCCAACAACCTTCACCGACAGTAGGGAACCAACGCCACACAGGCCTCAGTGGCACCTCACCTCCCCAGTGCCTGGCAATGGCTTTGTTTTGTCATTGTTTCCAAGGTACTGTAACTGGGGTCTGTACGACTCCGTAGCTGGCTCGCGCTCCATCACGGTCGGCCCCAAACTTTGAGGTTCGACTTCATCAAGCATGTCGTTCTAACCCCAGGCGGAGCTATCACGCTTCTAAGCTTTAGAACTGCATTTAATCTTCAAATACTCCTATTTTGATTTGTGTAGGTTGGAATTTTGTCGTTTTGTTCTTGCTCACTCAGATAAATATTGGCTGTTTTTCTAAACTGGTGTGGAGTACTTTTGTTGTGTTTTCAGTGTGTGTGTATGTGTGTGTGTGTGTGTGTATATATATATACACAAATACTTTACACATTGCCTCTGTAGTTTAGCCTGACTGCTCTGAGCCAAGCTACCCGAGGGTGAACACAGGTAAACTTAGTGTGTATTACACTTATCCTGACTAGGATTGTGGGCAATAACAAATGGGGAGGGAGTAAAGAGGTGTAAAGATAGAATCTACCTCCTGGTTCAACTTACTTATAAACAATATGATTCTACCCTTCAAACGGAAATTATTATTTTATTTATTTATTTCTCTAGTGATTCTGAAAAAAGGTGTGATAGTGATCCATGAAATGTCATGGAGAAGCACTAAGTGTTTGTAAAATACCCCTCACACACTATGAATCCCATAGAGTCATGCTTCATCATAGGGGTCTTCCCGTCCCTCTACGGGGCGGGGCGTGCTGCAACCTACGGATACGCGGGAGCACTGTTTTTGTGAAAATAGGCTATGTGTGGTGTAGGGGTGAGAGTGGTAGGGTCTGTGATAAATTAAAAATTCCCAGGCTAGTGGAAAAAACACATTTTATTCACTTCCCTAGCTGGAAACATTAAAAATGGGGATGTGTAGGGGGTATACTTTAATGCGATGCCCCCTACTGGGTCATCATGTTTCGTAAGCAGTCCCCACTGCTTACTCGTCAGGACCTAATGTGATCCCTACTGCACTCAAAATATATTGCTTTATTTATATATGTTGTATGCCTATCTTTCAAAACAAACATGCAAAAATAAGCATGTCTGAAAACAGGGGTAAAATTGCCCCTAGTAGTTTTCAAAACCAATTCGGTATCTGTAATGATGAAAGAACATAGAGTAAACAACCCATTAGATTGTCTTTTTAAACACATCACCATAACGTGGAATCACAATGTTTAGGCAAATTGCCGTGATATATTTTTCTCGAGTTTCTGGTGCACAACACTTATTTATGATAGCCAGCGATTGTGATGCCCACTTGGTGGTACCTTAATGTTAGTTTACTGAAACATACACTTGAAAAACACAAAAATACGATCACACACACACATATACCATTGTCCGTTTTCTTAGTAAGTTGTTCTGTTTACTATAAATTTCAAATGCAACTGAGGGGCATATGAGGATAAACTCAATCATACATTAAAAAGTGTAGACACGCAAAGGGAAAAAAATCGGCTTGTCATATCTACACACAGTATGGATGGCATGTTTTTATCGTTATGGCAATAGAAAGAGGAAAAAGTGGTTCCGTTAAAAGGCACTATGTACATACGCTATTTAGAATGATAATCAGGCTTCATGAGCTTGCACCGAAGAGGAGGTTGCCTTGAAATATTCACTGCGGGTAAATTAAGAGGTCACATGACATTAGTGTATAGCCGATCCCACCGTGTTATACCAAAGTGAGATCAGAAAAAACGTCTTGATATTAAATAAACGAGCCGCGTTTAAAGACCTGCTCGAGTCTTACTTACATGAAAAAGGCTATGCCCTCGCCTGTAAATACCTCCGTACAGCTCCGGGGAACGTTGTGAATGCGTTCACGCTGAGTTTTTATCTGATTGTAATTGAAGGAAAAAACCGCGAACCGGTTTTCAAAACAACTAGAAGGCTGAGGATTCAAAGATGGCCGCCATTTCTGTGCCGATGCTGTACTAAAGAAGAACCACTTCCTGGACCGGTAAAAAAAAGGCCCGATCTGTCCTTAAAAGCTGGTATATACCATGTTACAAATGCGTGTTGCAACAAAGGTACTGTGGCTGTCAGGCATTATTATAGTACCAAGAATGACCGGTTATTTTTCACTTAGTGCATTAGGGCTATACACTTGTGATAATCCTGTTATCACTACTATGGGGGTGTTCAAAATGTTGCTATTGTGCAAAGACCAATATTAGGAAGATGAAAAAAATTATACATACATATATGAAGAACATGAGCTCCTGTTTTATATTTCGCAAAATGGGGAGAAAAAGACTGTCCTCAGATATTCAGTGAGAAAAGCAGGGAGAAAACGAACATTGTATATAAGACTGCATTCTCCATGATAGTCTGGTGATCATTGTAACATTCATAATTGGCCCCATGGGATTTCATCGTTTAAACCACTGATGTTTGTCTTTAAACGGAACACCCATCTCTGTTCCTTCTCAAAAGGTTCCTCTCGTTTGGGACCTGTTCAATCACTGTCCAAGAGATGTCCTCTGGCGCGTGTCCTTTTTCTAGGAAGTGGGATGCCATTTTTGTGGTGCTTTATTTGCACCTAATGTTGCTTTTGTGTTCTCCTATCCTTGTTTTTACTGGGCGTGTTGTCATTCCCACATACTCCAGTAGGCATGGACAGGTGATGAGGTATACTACGTTGCTACTGCTGCAAGTAGTAAATTTTCTCTGTTCCCATTTCGTGCCATTGAGGAAAGTGATTTCTTTGCTCTTCCTTGTTAGTTGGCAGACTTTACATTTCCCACATGGGTGGTGTCCGTGTATATTGGCCATTGCTGTTGATTGGCCAGTTGGTTCAATCTGTCGGGGTCTTGTGTGTACAATCATGTCACGAATGCTTTTCCCACGCCTGTGCGAAAAAATCGGTTTTGGGAGATTCATCCCACCACTGTTCAAGATCCGCCAGTGCTTATTGATGATCTTGGTTACCTGATTGGAGCTGGTGTTGTATGTTGTTATACAAAATGGCCGCATGTCATCAGGCTTAGGTTGGGCAGGTTCCAAAAGACTCTCTATGCAGTTGTTGCGTGCTCTTTTGTAGGCCTGATCTATTACCCTCTTGGGGTATTGTCTTTTTTCAAGTTTCTTTTTGAGATCCTCTGATTGTATTTTGAAGTCGGTAACTTCAGTACAGTTGCGTCTAAGACGTAAAAATTGACCGTAGGGGAGATTGTCCCGTAGATGTTTTGGGTGGAAGCTTTGATATAACAATCGACAATTTTTGGATGTTGTTTTGAAATGCGTTGTGGTCACGAGTCTCCAATCCCTCGGTGATATATTTAGGTCAAGGAAGACCAGTTCTTTGTTTGAAATGGTACTGGTAAAGTGTAAGAAATCATTTTGGTAGTTGAGCCAAGTAATGAAACGTTTGGCTGTCACCTCATCCCCATCCCAGATGATAAGTATATCGTCAATATACCGTTTCCAGGTTTTTATGTGGTTGTGAAAGGGGTTATCTGGGTGTAGGATTTTTGTTGTCTCCAGATGGTGAACATAGAGACCAGCTATACTGGGAGCAAAATGCTCCCCATGATGGTCCCATGCTTCTGGAGATATAAGGTCTGGTTATACTCAAAGAAGTTTTCTCTCAGTGCCAGGTTGCAGCATTCCATAATAACGTTCCTAGGTGTTTGATAGTCCCAATCTGTATCGAAAAGTACTTCTTCAATGATGTTTAAAGTCTCATTGTGGGGGAGACTGGTGTATAAGCTCTCCACATCACAGCTGATCAGAAGTTGGTGTTGAGGATCAAAAGAGAGGTTTTCTAGAAGTACTAGGACATCTTTAGTGTCTCTTAGATAAGTCGATGTTTTTGCACCATAGGTCTTAAATATGCGTCTGCAAATCTTGAGACTGGTTCCAAAATGGATGCTATTCCGGACACAATTGGACGGCCTGGAGGTTTTTCCAGACTCTTATGTATCTTTGGAATGGTGTACAGGTAAGGTGTTTCTTTTAACGGAACCACTTTTTCCTCTTTCTAGTGCCATAACGATAAAAACATGCCATCCATACTGTGTGTAGATATGACAAGCCGATTTCTTTCCCTTTGCGTGTCTACACTTTTTAATGTATGATTGAGTTTATCCTCATATGCCCCTCAGTTGCATTTTAAATTTATAGTAAACAGAACAACTTACTAAGAAAACGGACAATGGTATATGTGTGTGTGTGATCGTATTTTTGTGTTTTCCACGTGTATGTTTCAGTAAACTAACATAAAGGTACCACCAAGTGGGCATCACAATCCCTGGCTATCATAAACAAGTGTTGTGTACCAGAAACTCGAGAAAAATATATCACGGGAATTTGCCTAAACATTGTGATTCCACGTTATGGTGATGTGTTTAAAAAGACAATCTAATGGGTTGTTTACTCTATGTTCTTTCATCATTACAGATACCGAATTGGTTTTGAAAACTACTAGGGGCAATTTTACCCTTTTTCAGACATGCTTATTTTTGCATGTTTGTTTTGAAAGATAGGCATACAACATATATAAATAAAGCAATATATTTTGAGTGCAGTAGGGATCACATTAGGTCCTGACGAGTAAGCAGTGGGGACTGCTTACGAAACATGATGACCCAGTAGGGGGCATCGCATTAAAGTATACCCCCTACACATCCCCATTTTTAATGTTTCCAGCTAGGGAAGTGAATAAAATGTGTTTTTTCCACTAGCCAGGGAATTTTTAATTTTTAATTTATCACAGACCCTACCACTCTCACCCCGACACCACACATAGCCTATTTTCACAAAAACAGTGCTCCCGCGTATCTGTAGGTTGCAGCACGCCCCGCCCTGTAGAGGGACGGGAAGACCCCTATGATGAAGCATGACATTATGGGATTCATAGTGTGTGAGGGGTATTTTACAAACACTTAGTGCTTTACCATGACATTTCATGGATCACTATCACACCTTTTTTCAGAATCACTAGAGAAATAAATAAATAAAATAATAATTTCTATTTGAAGGGTAGAATCATATTGTTTATAAGTAAGTTGAACCAGGAGGTAGATTCTATCTTTACACCTCTTTACTCCCTCCCCCATTTGTTATTTTTCATAGTATTGACAGCGCGCAGCTGTGGGAGTCTCTCCTATAACTACATCAAGCAGAGGCGTTTTAAAGACACTAAATACCCTCTTCCGCTTAAATATTTACCTTGTCCTTATGAAACATACACATACCACTCACAGTTAGACGAAACAACACACACATACACTATGGCGGAGAATACAGGACTGACCTTCACTGAGGAAGAAATAGAGAATATTATGTCATCACTGGGAAATTTCGAAGGGCTCAATACAGCAGAACCTTCTGTCAGTAATAATGACTGGGACGAAATAGAAGAACTAAGACGTACCCAAATAAAAACTGCCCTCCACGGCTTACTCATGACAGAATACCTAAAAGTACGCGCAGCACCACAAGGACTGATTGTTCGAAATGAAGCGTATATCTTTCAACAAGATAAAAGTTTTAAGAAAGATTGGTCACAAATATCGTGGCATTGCACGAGAGATTGGATTGTGCTAATAATAAAAATGGCAAGTAGATTAGCACAAGAATTGAAAATAGAAATTCAGGAAATAGAAGTACGACTCAAAAGCTATGAATCACCAAGCACCTTCAAAAAACATCTTGAACAATTAAACAAAACATTGAACGACTTTGAAGCAACATTGAAACAAAGCAAATATAATAAACTAAAAAAAGATACAAGCCGGTTCAGTCATGAAAGGATATATCCTTACATCAAGGATGACTATAAGCCCAATCAACAAGAAACAACAGATGATGATTCCTCCGACACAGGATCCAACAGTTCGGGCTCAAGTCGAGGTAAGAGCCCAAGATACCAAGGAACAAGAAGCAATTACAGACGCCCATACCAGCATGGACCAAGAGGATGGGGCAATTTTCAAGGGCCATCCATGTATCCACCACAGCATTTTGGGCCGCCTCCTTTTCCACACCCCCAGGGAGTATACCCCCCATGGAACTACGTTCCTCAAGAATATGCCTTCTATGACCAAACCCATTTTTTAGGATCACGCCAAGGAAGAAACAAAGGAAGGAATCGAAGAGGGAACAATGTACACTGGACACCAAGAGAAGAGGAACAAGCGAGGGTATCAACCAGGAGCATGACGAAAGCATCAACAAGCACAAAATGAACTTGGTGGTAAATCTAACAGATGAAAATCTTACAGCCGCCCAGATCTCAGTATTGGAGAAAGGATTAGGGTTTGTGCCGACATCAAACATGGACAAATTCCTACTATGCAAGAAAATGCAAGAATTTATGAGAAGACAGAAATTGCAAGTCTTTTTCAAGGATAAAGAAAAATTGAGACACAAGAAGGGGATACAGGCGTAAAACCAAAATCCACCTTCACACCACCTGACTCCACCCTCCCCATAGAATTGCTTACTTTTGAGAAAGCAGTCATGAAGGACTTGGAGGATTTAGACCCCATTACAAATCGAGTTTTTCAGAACATAACAAATGAAGAAAGAAAAGCGATACGAGAGCTAAGCAATAACCCCAAGCTGGTGATAAAACCTGCGGACAAAGGGGGGGGCGATAGTCATGCAATCTGCAGATCAATATGACCAGGAATGTAGATGCCTCCTCCAAGATCAGAGGAATTATGAAATCCTAAGTCAGTATCCAACAGACAGGATAAAGGTAAAAATAACAAGCATGGTAGAAGAAGCAATTGCTCACGGATGGATGACCAAAAAAGAGGGCGATTTTTTGATCCAAGATTCACCCAGAACACCTTACCTGTACACCATTCCAAAGATACATTAAGAGTCTTGAAAAACCTCCAGGCCGTCCAATTGTGTCCGGAATAGCATCCATTTTGGAACTAGTCTCAAGATTTGCAGACGCATATTTAAGACCTATGGTGCAAAAAACATCGACTTATCTAAGAGACACTAAAGATGTCCTAGTACTTCTAGAAAACCTCTCTTTTGACCCTCAACACCAACTTCTGATCAGCTGTGATGTGGAGAGCTTATACACCAGTCTCCCCCACAATGAGACTTTAAACATCATTGAAGAAGTACTTTTCGACACAGATTGGGACTATCAAACACCTAGGAACGTTATTATGGAATGCTGCAACCTGGCACTGAGAAAAAACTTCTTTGAGTATAACCAGACCTTATATCTCCAGAAGCATGGGACCAGCATGGGGAGCATTTTTGCTCCCAGTATAGCTGGTCTCTATGTTCACCATCTGGAGACAACAAAAATCCTACACCCAGACAACCCCTTTCACAACCACATAAACACCTGGAAACGGTATATTGACGATATACTTATTATCTGGGATGGGGATGAGGTGACAGCCAAACGTTTCATTACTTGGCTCAACTACCAAGATGATTTCTTAAACTTTACCAGTACCATTTCAAACAAAGAACTGGTCTTCCTTGACCTAAATATATCACCGAGGGATGGGAGACTCGTGACCACAACGCATTTCAAAACAACATCCAAAAATTGTCTATTGTTATATCAAAGCTTCCACCCAAAACATCTACGGGACAATCTCCCCTACGGTCAATTTTTACGTCTTAGACGCAACTGTACTGAAGTTACCGACTTCAAAATACAATCAGAGGATCTCAAAAAGAAACTTGACAAAAAGACAATACCCCAAGAGGGTAATAGATCAGGCCTACAAAAGAGCACGCAACAACTGCAGAGAGAGTCTTTTGGAACCTGCCCAACCTAAGCCTGATGACAGACGGCCATTTTGTATAACAACATACAACACCAGCTCCAATCAGGTAACCAAGATCATCAATAAGCACTGGCAGATCTTGAACAGTGGTGGGATGAATCTCCCAAAACCGATTTTTTCGCACAGGCGTGGGAAAAGCATTTGTGACATGATTGTACACACAAGACCCCGACAGATTGAACCAACTGGCCAATCAACAGCAATGGCCAATATACACGGACACCACCCATGTGGGAAATGTAAAGTCTGCCAACTAACAAGGAAGAGCAAAGAAATCACTTTCCTCAATGGCACGAAATGGGAACAGAGAAAATTCACTACTTGCAGCAGTAGCAACGTAGTATACCTCATCACCTGTCCATGCCTACTGGAGTATGTGGGAATGACAACACGCCCAGTAAAAACAAGGATAGGAGAACACAAAAGCAACATTAGATGCAAAAAAAGCACCACAAAAATGGCATCCCACTTCCTAGAAAAAGGACACGCGCCAAAGGACATCTCTTGGACAGTGATTGAACAGGTCCCAAACGAGAGGAACCTTTTTGAGAAGGAACAGAGATGGGTGTTCCGTTTAAAGACAAACATCAGTGGTTTAAACGATGAAATCCCATGGGGCCAATTATGAATGTTACAATGATCACCAGACTATCATGGAGAATGCAGTCTTATATACAATGTTTGTTTTCTCCCTGCTTTTCTCACTGAATATCTGAGGACAGTCTTTTTCTCCTCATTTTGCGAAATATAAAACAGGAGCTCATGTTCTTCATATATGTATGTATAATTTTTTTCATCTTCCTAATATTGGTCTTTGCACAATAGCAACATTTTGAACACCCCCATAGTAGTGATAACAGGATTATCACAAGTGTATAGCCCTAATGCACTAAGTGAAAAATAACCGGTCATTCTTGGTACTATAATAATGCCTGACAGCCACAGTACCTTTGTTGCAACACGCATTTGTAACATGGTATATACCAGCTTTTAAGGATAGATCGGGCCTTTTTTTACCGGTCCAGGAAGTGGTTCTTCTTTAGTACAGCATCGGCACAGAAATGGCGGCCATCTTTGAATCCTCAGCCTTCTAGTTGTTTTGAAAACCGGTTCGCGGTTTTTTCCTTCAATTACAATCAGATAAAAACTCAGCGTGAACGCATTCACAACGTTCCACGGAGCTGTACGGAGGTATTTACAGGCGAGGGCATAGCCTTTTTCATGTAAGTAAGACTCGAGCAGGTCTTTAAACGCGGCTCGTTTATTTAATATCAAGAAGTTTTTTCTGATCTCACTTTGGTATAACACGGTGGGATCGGCTAAACACTAATGTCATGTGACCTCTTAATTTACCCGCAGTGAATATTTCAAGGCAACCTCCTCTTCGGTGCAAGCTCATGAAGCCTGATTATCATTCTAAATAGCGTATGTACATAGTGCCTTTTAACGGAACCACTTTTTCCTCTTTCTATTGCCATAACGATAAAAACATGCCATCCATACTGTGTGTAGATATGACAAGCCGATTTGTTTCCATTTGTGTGTCTACACATTTGAATGTATGATTGAGTTTATCCTCATATGCCCCTTAGTTGCACTTGAAGTTCATAGTAAACAGAACAACCTACTAAGAAAACTGACAATTGTATATGTGTGTGTGTGATCGTATTTTTGTGTTTTTCAAGTGTATGTTTCAGTAAACTAACATTAAGGTACCACCAAGTGGGCATCACAATCGCTGGCTATCATAAATAAGTGTTGTGCACCAGAAACTTGAGAAAAATATATCACAGCAATTTGCCTAAACATTGTGATTCCACGTTATGGTGATGTGTTTAAAAAGACAATCTAATGGGTTGTTTACTCTATGTTCTTTCATCATTACAGATAGCAAATTGGTTTTGAAAACTACTAGGGGTAATTTTACCCCGGTTTTCAGACATGCTTATTTTTGCATGTTTGTTTAGAAAGATAGGCATACAACATATATAAATAAAGCAATATATTTTGAGTGCAGTAGGGATCACATTAGGTCCTGACGAGTAAGAAGTGGGGACTGCTTAAGAAACATGTTGACCCAGTAGGGGGCATCGCATTAAAGTATACCCCCTACACATCCCCATTTTTAATGTTTCCAACTAGGGAAGTGAATAAAATGTGTTTTTTCCACTAGCCAGGGAATTTTTAATTTTTAATTTATCACAGACCCTACCACTCTCACCCCTACACCACACATAGCCTATTTTCACAAAAACAATGCTCCCGCGTATCCGTAGGTTGCAGCACGCCCCGCCCCGTAGAGGGACGGGAAGACTCCTATGATGAAGCATGACACTATGGGATTCATAGTGTGTGAGGGGTATTTTACAAACACTTAGTGCTTTTCCATGACATTTCATGGATCACTATCACACCTTTTTTCAGAATGACTAGAGAAATAAATAAATAAAAGAATAATTTCTATTTGAAGGGTAGAATCATATTGTTTATAAGTAGGATTGTGGGCCCCAACTTGGATAGGGCGTAAACCACTACCAACTAGAGACCCCATTTCTAACACCTCCCTCTGAGAAACCTGTTCAAGAAAAGAAACCAAGTTTTTCAGCCAATTACTCCTGTGGCCTAACTAAGGCTTTGTCCTACTTTTTATTAAAATGTTCATCATATGACATGAGGAGAAGAAACACAATCAAGTGCATCCTTGATAATGAACAGCTAGAGACTGATGAAGAATCCATGTTTTTACCCGATCTGTGATATCTTAACGAAAACAACAAGACACATGAGATGATACCTTGCTAATAGCTGGGACATAAAAAAAAGATCCACAGAAACCCACCTTAAGGTTTTCCAGACCTGCTGCTTTGCCTCCCTGTAATACTGCTGAGGGCACATAGACTGATACTGTTCTTTTTGAGAGCAGTTTCTTCTGAGAGCTGTGAGGGCAGGACTGGTCTTGAAATGCCGCCTTGATAATGGCAAGTCCTAGCAGTGGCACCATATGAACTATTAAGATAGATCTTTCTCAGGTAGGATACACATCACACAAATAGATTAAGCCTTTTTTGTGATAAATGTGTTATTCACGCTTGTGAACATGAAAGCTGTGAGGATTTTCAGCTCTGCAGGGTAAAATATAATGCTGAGTGGATCACTTCCCATGCAATGAAAAAATACCCAATAGTGAACTTTTTAGGTCTGGCTTCATAGCGCAGCTGTATGCTCGACCTTTTGTTACTGTTTCTTTAATATATGCATACCATGCACACCCAGAAGAGTATTTTTTGCTAAATGCATGCATTGCCCGTTTGGCTTATAGTTCCACCTTCAGTTAGAATGCATGATGCACTGTTTTACATCTGAAAGTATACTCAATCATCACACTGTCACATTCAATTATGTATCTCCTACATGCATTCTATATATATTTCCCTCAATAGCAAAGCAAATAAGGATGGTTTTATTGCACTAAAGAGCATTTTCACCATTTGTGCATGCAACACATGCTACAGAATTTGTGGAAACCGTTGGTGATGCGCTGTACTTAATTTAAGCCAGTGGGTTCCAGTGCTGGGCACCGGCACACAATTGTCAACACTGGCACTTATGAAAGTGTGCCACATGGTAGCACTTTTTGTCTAATTTAGAGATGAGCACAACAAATGTTGTTTATTAATTCAATACACATTAAGAATGACTAATACCTGCCTCACAAGCCATTCTGATAGCTTTGGGAGCCTGGAATAGCTTGAACTGTCTCAATTGTAGGAGCATGATGGTTAATAGAGTACTTTTGTAGGTACTGTCATTGCCAGTGCTGGCAGGGGCAATTGGTGGTGCAAGCTGCTGTGACCGCGTGGCAAGGGCTCTGGGACTTACATATTGTTTTTTTTTTTTACAACCTAAGCACTAGTTATGCATTAGCGTATTAAAACAGACCAATTTGTTTTGCCAATGCTCGTTTGGTAAGATGATGCCTCCGATCTGACTTAATCTCACTTTATGAAAGTGCCAGCCCTGCTTGTGTGCATTATGCCATTTCTGCAGTATGTGTGTTTTTCGTCCAACAAATAGCTTTGTGAATCGGACTCTAGCAGTCTATATCCCGAATTACCCTGACATTCACTTATCTAATTCCAAAGGAGCATAAAAGGCCAGTTTTCCAATTCTCATAGCATTTTCAAATTTAATAATGGAAAAATGGCTGGAATGTTTTTATATAAAAATAAAATTGATGCAAAAACCTCTAAGTTTTATTCTTCTTTCAGGAATATGTGTTTGTAACTAAAATATCGAAATTATATTTTTCACCAGACACCAGGTAATCAGTGGTTGCAAATTCTATCAGATTAATTGGTTCTATTTCTTTCAAACTGATTATGCACGTTATGGTTACAAATACAATGCGAGAAAAAAATTAGCCAGACAATTTATTTTCAAATAAAAGAGGCTGCAATAAAAACGGAATAAAATCATACATAAAGAATCTCTAGGCAACTGGTTAGTCTCAACTTGAGACCATGAATCTGGAATAATAGCAATAGACTCAATGTGCCACAAAAAGCTATAAAAAATTGAATTTATTGTCACAAAAATTGTTTCAAATAGGCTAAAATTATGTATAAATGGACATTAAAGATTCAATAACAACATCAAAAACTAAACAAGTGCATGACATTGTTTGACATAGACAAGTTGAATAATCATGGAAAATAATAATTAACATAACACAACAATAAACCAAAACATAGTAACACAACTAACGATAGAATATATACAAGGTTAGACAGTACGATGCAATGACTCATAAAATCAATCGTTGGTGGTTCTTCAAAGTATCTACACGCGTTTCGGCAAACATTGAGCCTTCATCAGGAAAACCACAAGAGAGATTTGATGTCTAAAAATAAAAGGTACATTGAGTCTCAATGAAGCCAATATGACTAGTAGATGCCTCTAAAACTCTAACACCAGTGGTGTGAATAAATAAACCAAACGAAAATATGAATCAATGTGAAAAGGTAGGGAATAGTGTGCTCCCAAAAATTAAGATAAAAATGTAAAAAGTAAATAACAAAAATGAGGAAGACTTGCCCATATTAAAGCCTAGGTGTGATATAGCAGATAGAGTAAAGATAGATTAGGAGAGACAAGGAAATTCAGATTGCTTACTAGGACCACATGATATATGGAAATCAAATGCACTTGGCTAAAGATCCAGAGAAGATATGCAGCTATTGGATGCTTAAAAATGAAAAAAACGAAACAATTAAATTAATTTTGGCAGGGGAAGAAAAATTGGTAGAAATCTAACCCTACTAATATTATAAGAAAATAAATGGAAAGCCTATACCTTTTTTATGCGCGGGTAGAGTGAATTGGTAAATTAGAATGTACATTCACTCCATGGAGGCGCAGCAATGGATGGAACTGAACCTACAGACATAATTGAAATGCTAGAGTTAGCACCTTGTTACTTTATTAATCTAGTGTTCGATAAAGACTAAGACACAAATAGTCATGGATGTACCGTTTCGATAAATGAACGCTAACATATATAATAGGAGGTCAATAAGAGAACGTGTTGATATAATGACAGCGTGTGCACTTCTGATGGAAGAAACACTGATAATCAACGATCGGTGCCAGCCTTAAGATATGCCGGCGGGCCTGAAAGCCTCAACTGTAAAGAATAACAAAAAGAATTAAACAAATGAAGATATAGCAATATGTGAAAACGAAAGATAACAAGCATTTGCAATGCAATAGGTCTCGCAGTTGTTAGAGTTTGAGCTATTGGCATTGTAAATGGCAATGCCTTTTATTTATGTGTTGGTTTTTAAAACATAAATAAAAGGCAATGTCATTTACAATGCCAATAGGTTAAACTCTCGCAAATGCGAGACCTATTGCATTGCAAATGCTTGTTATTCCTGTCTTAGAGAGGGGATACCTTTGCAGTTCATTGGCCTGTTCCTATTGAAGAGGACCGAGACACATTTCACGTGGTTTGTCTCTGTCTAAAGTGAGAGAGTGAGAGAGTGAGCAAACAATGATAGACTGGAGAGTGGCACTGGGCTTGAGATTAATTCAACCATTCCACTAATCATTTTATTCTTTTTGTCCTTGATACACAATGAGGCCTCATATGAGCTCTGTCAATGTTCTTCTCACCACCCACTTAATATCATATGAATCCGACACTATTTAACTACCCTGTGCCAATGCAGTTTTTTCAACACCCCTACCCCCCACCCCCATCCTAATCTTAGTTTCAGGACTGTTCCTCTCTGTTTTCCTTTCTCACCCAGACATACCCTTCGTCTAGCCAGGCTGACCTGCACCGGCCCTCACTGCCCCCACCCTCACAAATTGTCATAGAAATGAATAGGCATCGCCTGATATCAAAATGACACCCTTTTTAAGAACATTTATAACATTTTACTGAGAATGTAGCGAAATATCCTGAGCTGGGAATGCCTTCATCGGTGTGCAGAAAGCGCTGCTACAAGTGTGCAAATGGAGGTGCACTGTGCGCACACAGTGCACATGAAAAGGCTGCAGGGTGCCCCGGGGCATCCTTTCACCCTCTCAGCTGCCCCTCGTCCTGTGCGCATAAAGCACGGTTACGGCGCGTGCCTGGGACCTTTTATGCTCACGAGGAAAGGCGAGTTGCCTATTTATCCGGCCGCAGCTTGTCGTCCGTACAGTGACGCATACACGAAGACTGCTGTCTGTCTGCCAGCCCAGGCGCTTTACAATTTCCCGAGCGCGTAATTTAAGCAGCTGACAGGGGTGTAGGGTATGAGATAAGGTAACAGCACTAGAAGAGTCAGCGTATCCAGAGAGGAGGGCCGTTGACAGACAGACAGACGTACAGATAAACGGTTGTCTGTCACCCACCTATTCAATGCCCTCGGTTCTTAACCCCTTTATTCACCAAGAACAAAGGCTTGTGAGGCAAGCTTCGGCCGCACGGAGATGATGCCAGCGTAACATTAATATGCTGGTTGCAGAGACACGATTATTACACTCTTCCTTACATAACCCAAGGCTAACAGGCTATAGATAGACGCAGATTATCACAAACATCTCACCCGCCCCCTCCCGGGTTCCGAGTTCCCCTTTAGCCTAGAAAGCAAAAAATGCGAAACCTATTGCATTGCCCACGGAGCCGTCAGGAGTGCAGCAGGCGCACTGTCTCAGCGCGCCAAAGTGAAAGCGCGGTGGGAGCGCACGAGACGCTGTGAGCGTGCACATCAGCTGTCCCGGCGTAAGCTGAGGATTGCCGGAGAAGACACGCACGGCCAGCGTGACGGCGGCCGCATGGGCTGCGAGGTACACCGAGCACCCTGTGAGCTCTGGGGACACGCTGCAGGGCATCGCGCTGAAGCATGGCGGAACGACGGTAAGGAATGCTGGGAGAGAGTAGCTGTATGGAGAGGGCGTCAGTGTGTAGTCGTGGAGGAATATGGTGGGAGTTGGCAGATGGCGCATGGCTGGCTGACACTGGAGGGGTGCAAGGACAGCTGGGGATTGTAGATTTAATTATGCGTGCACAGCTCATGTTTTGCGGCTGGCGAGGACGGAAGGGGGACAGGAGATGTGCACATCGCGTGTCTGTACGTGCGTGTTCACGGGCACGTTCATAATTGCAGTCCGTCCTGCGCGTGCACATCTCCTGTCTCCCTTCCGAAGCAAGTCGGTAACAATAGATCTCGCTATCGACCGCGCTTTCGCGCTGCGTCGCTAGGCGAGACCTAAAAATAAAACAGGGCATTGCTTCCATCTATGGGGCAAAACTCGCTCTAAGCTATGCCTCCAAAACGGTACAACCAGACCGATAAGGCTGTCCGATCAATGTGAAGTATATCAACCAGCTAAATGTTGAAAAAATTTTTTTTAATCAAATTAACTCTCAGCTTACCAGAAAAAATGGAGTTCGAACTATGAGTCGGATAACACTACACACTATGTGGTCGAAGTAATCCTGTGAGGTTCAGATAACTGAACCAGTAATGCGGGTTAAATGTCGAAGAGGTCAAAGATCATGTTTAGATCGCCCTCCGTCTGCAGTACCATATAAATATAAACCAGGTTAATCCCTTACTGAGCGCGGTTGTCGCTGAAGGATATTTCAACAAAACTTGAACTGCTAAGAAAACTAGACGCTTTATAAGATGAAACGGACGTCCCTAGGGCGTCGGGCGCGAGATCTGATTTGCTACGCCTACGGGAACTTGACGTGCAAGGCATCAACAAAGAAAACTGAATAATCAATGTGTGAAAATTTACTTTTAGGAGCAATTTTCCCCTAAAACTGCTGTTACAATTTACAGTTAGAAATTTTGTTTTAGGCTTGTTTGCTGGAATGACAGCGTTCAGAAAACAATAGACCATTTTATTTGTAGAGCACAACATTGTAGCGGCCCAGTGCTCCCCTACCTGTGCTCCAACTAAAGAGGCACACATTTTTGTGTTTAGTGTATCGAGTTGTATTTATAGTCTTGCAATATTGTGTGTTTGTGAACTGGGCACTGGTACATCCCAGCAAACGAGATGAGAATTGGATGGGCCTGAAATCCCAACTCCCACTTCGCCCCCAACGGAGTAGACATAATGTACCCCAGAGGTAAATTTAAGATGACACCAGCACTTTTCAGCAGCAGTGCCATACTTTTAATCGGTCAGTACTGGCATGTAGCCTTAGTGCTAATATTAGTGAAGGGAAAGCTTCCATTTTCCACGTTCATCACAGGAAGCAGAAGTGCAGGCTTCTATTAGACACAGAACAGGCAAAAGACGCTCAGCTAGTGTACATATGTCCCTTAGGCACAGAGCGCATACACCAATAGCAACCGTAGGTCGAGCTTCTCTTGTAGGTATTGCTCAGGCAGTAGCAGCGTAGGTTTCCCACTTACACACAAAACACTCACAGTAAAGGTGGTAGGTGTGCAAGCTTCACCTGTCTAGAATGAATAGGCAGTTCTGCTGGATACATCTTTCCACAGATGCTTCCTCTGCTGCAGGTGGTGCTACGAGGATTCTGCTCCAACTATGCCTCTGGACATTACGTTCCCGGAGTACAGTTCATGCCAATTAGTGGTAGTTCCTGTTTTTCAATGCTTCACTGATATGCCCAGGAACTAGTTCTCCACAGTGACTAGGTCAGATGTCTCCTAAAAGGACTTCAGTCATCCGATGTGGCAGGCTGTGCCAGATAGATGCCTGTTTCAGACCCCTTCATTACTGGATGTGGTGTCTGGGGTCTGCACGTGACACCACAGCCTATGTCACTTTCACCTCCATATAGTAAAGGTCATCATAGAGCTGGAGGCAGAGTTATTTTTGGTTTAGGCCACCACCGATACTCTCAAGAGGACTCTTTTCCAAAGTAAGCCACCTTCCAGGGAACATTCTCCTAAGAAATTATTTCGCAGAAAATGCTAAAAGCACTGTAAGGAAGAAGTCCTCTTCTTCCTTGAAGAAGCGTCCTGTTCCTGACAGCATTCAGAGTCTTTACATTGTTCCCCGATGTTGGGCTCTTCCTCAATGTTGGGTGATTTCCTCCCTCAGCATCTAAAAAGGCAGGAGAAGTGTTCCTTGATCCTTTCACCGACACCACGCACGTCCAGCCCTTCTTGCTAGCAAAGCTGGGTCTTTTAAGGACAGCTCTGCAATCCTCTGGATTACTCTCCACTATGGGGTTAGTGGTTCTGGCCACAGTGCTGTGCCTCCATGGGCTCCTGCCCAGGAGTCAAAGGGAAAGTTGAATATGGCTTAAGTGCCATCCAACGTTTGTTCATCTATAACAATGCCACCCACAGAGCCAACTCAGGTATGACCAAGAAGTCCATAGAGGAAAACATATCCATGTAGCAAAGGAGAAGATCAGGGTGAATTTTAGTGATAAACCATTATGTGAGCTGCTCCCAGAGTCCTAATGTTCACCAACCTTGGATGAGATTTTCTGTTTGGATTCAGATGCCTTGTCTGTGGAGGACAGAAATTATGGCAGGTAGGAGGATGACGACTTAGAAGTTGATCATCTCATGGCACCTTATAATGCTGATGCAGGCATATTCTTGGACTTGCAAAATGTCAGTGGCTAGATACTTCACAATAAGAAGTGATTTCCTTCACCTCTCTCCCAGCTTCAGAGGAGGTCTCCAGTTTCATAGAAGTTATTTGGAAAGAAGTAGGTGGCTTGGAACTGACTTTACCTATTGCAGATGTGAAGTCTAACATTCTGTCAGAAATCCTACAATTCTCCACTCGTTATGTAGAGCCTTCTCCTTTATTTAGTGAGACTTAGACTCTATTTATGAAGAATGGCTGCATGGGAGAAACCCATTTTAGAGCCAGCAGTCCACTCGCAGATTTCCAGCCTGCCATAGGCCTGCTCTTGGTGTCCCACACTTTTTTTGCCCACCCACTTGTCACTGAAGAGTCTGATTGTTCAGACTTAGTTTTCTAAGCAGATCTTTACAGTGACCCCCAGATAGGGAATCCCAAAAATCTGGACACCTTGGGTTACAGTGTTTGCCTCTGGCAGTTTGGCTCTCCAAGTGACTAATGTCACCTGGCTCTTAGGTCTGTATGGCCATGTAGTATGGGCACTGGCAAAACTTAAGATTGTCGACTTCCAGGAACATATGAAGTAGCCATTCTCTGACCAGGTGCGTGATGATCTATATGAATCAAAACAGACAACAGGATAGAACTCGAGAGTCGAAAAAGTAAAAGTGTGAATGAGAAGGCATGTCAAAGGTCAATATTACCCTCTACAAATGCACAGCACATCTATCTACTAATGTTCGCAACAGAGGAAAAAATGCATTATTTGAGCATTGGAAAAGAGTCGTTAGTTTGTTTGCACAGTTAAAGGTGGGTACTCAAAAGTAGAGATAACGTGTACATCCCTATGGAAGGCCAAAACACTTTGGCCCTCATTATGATGTTTGGTGGAAAGCCCTCTGACAGCTCGTCAGAGGCTTTCCGCCCGACATCATAGGATTCCATCCGACCGCGAATTACGATACTGGCAGTCAGAAGGAAACCAGCGGGGGGATTCCGCTCTGCTTCGGACGGGCTCGTCTGGGTGGCAGGCGGAATTGTAATCCAAAAATGTCCCCCTAAACATCCCTGCAAAATGTGGCAGGCATCATGTGGTGCCTGCCACAGAGTGCAGGGATGTTTGAAAACATAAATATTTCTATTGCAGCTTGTGCTGTGGCCCTTTTCTGGCTGCAGCACAAGCTGCAATAGAAAAATCTATGTTTCCGACCGCCCATAGTATGGCCGCATTCTAATACTGTGGGTGGAACTGCCGACTAATAGGCGGATTCCATCCCGCTATGGTGTCGGTCGTACGCTCGTCCGACTGACATCGTAATAGGGCCCTTTGTCATTAAGATTCAATGGAAGAACATAAATAGAATATTCACTTTGAACCCAAATATCTCCGTTTACCTTTTATTTGCAAAATGAAATTTTGAAATATGAAGAAACAACACTGTTAACAGAAACACAAGTTATAAGGCTTGAATAATAATTAACTAATTCTCAAAATGTTAGAACCGATTCAACATAAAATCCCTTCCTATACTACTGAATGCTATTTCCGCATCCAATGTAATTGCTGCCATTGCGCTTTTTAATTTAGAAAAGGCATTAATATTTAAAATGTTCTTAAGTAATCAGAAATTAATCTTATTCTTATTAAAATGTTATAGGTTTAGGTGAAAAACGTCTAAACGTGAATCTAGTAATTTGGTACATTTTTTACAATCCACATTAATTAAGGTGATCATCTATCATTTTTACAGGTAGATGAGCCTTTATAATGTTTACGAATTAAACATAACATGGTGTCAGAAAAAGTGCTGTCTAATCTATTAACATTTAAAATGACAGACAAAGAATACTACTAGGGTGGCAGCTCCATTTACAACACAGAAATTCCTGCTACTCATGAGAGGATCTCTAAATATGGCAGAAGGTCTGTAGCCAGGGGTGCATAGGTCGTGTCCTTCTGCCCCTTCTGTGGACTCGAGGACCATCTGCCAGGGTCTAAATGAGGCACTAAAACTCTACTTATTCACATGCACTTAGAAAGAATGCAGTTAACCCTGCATAACCTATCATAGCCCTGGGCTGTCCAGATTCAAGACTTTACAATGATACACACACGGTGACTTGAGCATCAGGTGTAGTGATTTTAGCCCCATGTTTCACGTTATTTTTGTTATGTATTTCAGTTTCTGATAATGTGCAGTATATCCATCCATAGTTATTTCAATTGTCATCGTTATGAAGTCAAGGATCACTCACATAAGGAACTGTGTATAAATTAGATTATCGTGGGGAGTTTGGCAGATATTTTATTGAAGTTATTCAGTGCTGAATGGTGATGGAAGGGTTTGAATGTAGTGAAGCATGTAAATTGATACATAAAATAATCTAATGATTTGAGTTTCCAAAATCTTAAAAATAAACATAATTCGATTACAAGAGGGATGATTTTTCCCTTCTTACAATGTGGGATCATCGGAGGATTGGAGGATCTGGGCAGTATGATCGGCTGGTAGCAAAGTAAAATTATTGTTGCAGTAACAGTGTAAGATGCCGGGCACGGGCACCAAAACATGCATCCTTAGAAGAAGTGTCTGATAGGTATAAAGGGGAGGAGGAGCCTCCCCGCGTTCCAAAGACGTCCAAGGGTTTCCCAGAGAGGCAGACGCTGTCCTCTAAAATGTAAAAAAAGAAATCGTTTTTGTTGCAAGATTTGCAGATCCAGCACACGGTTCACAGATCCACTACTCTGCAGGTGAATAGGTGACAATTTTGAAATATTGTACAATTTTTGTAGGGAGGGTCCTGGAAAAAATGAAAATAAAAAAGCACAGGCCATGTCCAAAGACTGTGCACAGTGAGTATTTTACACCTGGAGGCTTGTGAAGTGGCATGGAGGCGGCCAGACCTTGTGTCCAGAGCCCATTACACATGATGGAAGGCCGTGTACAGCTGGCTTTATGGCACAGGGAGTGCTTTAGAGCCTAGCTCAGGCCAGGTGCAGCACCCAGAGTGTGAAGTGTCCAGCTAGCACAGTGGCATGGACGCGGCCAGACCTTGTGTGCAGAGCCCATTACACATGATGGAAGGCCGTGTAAAGCTGGCTTTATGGCACATGGAGTGCTTTAGAGCCTAGCTCAGGCCAGGTGCAGCACCCTGAGTGTGAAGTGTCCAGCTAGCACAGTGGCATGGACGCAGCCAGACCTTGTGTGCAGAGCCCATTACACATGATGGAAGGCCGTGTAAAGCTGGCTTTATGGCACACTGAGTGCTTTAGAGCCTAGCTCAGGCCAGGTGCAGCACCCAGAGTGTGAAGTGTCCAGCTAGCACAGTGGCATGGACGTGGCCAGGCCTTGTGTGCAGAGCCCATTACACATGATGGAAGGCCGTGTAAAGCTGGCTTTATGGCACAGGGAGTGCTTTAGAGCCTAGCTCAGGCCAGGTGCAGCACCCAGAGTGTGAAGTGTCCAGCTAGCATAGTGGCGTGGGGCAGGAGCAGGGCTGCACCTAGTGTCTCCTGTGCATGACTGAAGCCCATGCACATCTGGTTTGATGGTACATGGGGTGGTGCAGGCCCTGACCAGTCTCCTTGTCCCCAGGGCTTGCTGTGTGCTGCTGAAGGGCTCACACAGCTGAGTTTATTACAGAGTGCCAGAAGCAGCACCTGGCCTCAGATCAGGGCCTACTCTCATAGCCCACTCACAGTTCACAACGCGCATGGCAAACACATTGTTTTAAACTTGCACTTATGCAGGCCCTAGTGGTGCAGAGTGGCTTGTTCTATACACTGTAACTACTTCAGTCCTTGCTTTTTTACCCTCTTGTATTTTTGCAGATCATGGAATTTACCATGTGCCTCCCTTCTTCTCTGGTGGCAATGACGGCCCCCTCACTACAGGCCATTGTGTACACTGTTTCCAGTTCTGTGCTTTTAATCTTCAAATCATTGCCAATTGGTGTTTTCTTCTACTTATTTCAATGGAAACAAACCAACACTACAATATCCAGAATGCATCTGCTAATGGCACAAAGTCCAAGACTGGAAACAGTGTCGGTTATCTGAAGGAGTGCAGTGTTAACCTACCCTTAAAACCTTCTTTTGGCTCAGCAATGAATTGGATACTGTTCGACCTCTTTGTTTCTGTTGCTTCATTTTTTAACAAAAATCAGCTTATACTGACTTAATTGATGTGTTAACTTAGACACGATTGTGTTCAACTCCTGCAATGAATTACAGTGAATTGGTTCAAGCCAAAAAAAGTGGGAGCCTGATCTGATAGAGACATCTAGCTGCAGATTCCTTAACTTAGAATATCCCCAGTCTGAAGCCTGGGGATGTTCTAAGTTAAGGAATCTGCGGCTAGACTGTGTCTCTACCAGATACATCGTTACCGAAGGTAAGTAACTCGTTCTTTAGCACCTGTTTATTGATGGTGAACACGCGTAGGCTCGAAGGCGCCTGTTAACAATGCTGTGCTTTCGTGTGTGAATGCATTCTGTAGCGCACTTTCATTTTGTTCTCACACTGTAACAACATCAACAGCTTAGGGAAATAACACGCTGTCAATAGCTGTTTTTCTGTCGCGTGCCTGTTAGCAGGTCTAACGGTGTCACACAGGATATTGAACACAAATGTAACTTCAATTTCAATTCAGCTGCATACAAAGCAGTGCGCCGGCCTGGCTTCAGAGGGAACAAGCCATGACTAGGAGAATCCTCAGGCTTCTGATGGGATACCACGGTCGGATGAGTAAGGAGAATGAATGTCTCGAGTACGCAGTCTCATTTGGTACATGCTTTAAAAAAAAAATAGTCGTTGCATTCATATAGAGTGTTGCTCCCACTAGTTCGATTATCCCACTCTATTGGGCATATATAGGTGTTGATGATAAAGGTGTTAGCTTATTTTCAGGTCAGGATGTTTGGTGGGCTCTGCAGAGGGGTCAGTTTTGTTACTGAGGAAGTGTATAAAGTTAAGGTAACAGTTGTGTGTGTGGCAGGAGTAATTCTGGAGGCTACATGGCGGTGTGTGGTAGACCTAAAAAGGAAGCTGCATGGCGTTGGGTGGAAACAGTAGCACGCAGGCTGCATGACGGTGTATAGAAGCCGCATGGCAGTGTGCGGCAGAAGTACAGGAGGCTGCATCATGGTGTGTGGCAGAAGAAGTATGAGAGGCTGCATGGCAGTGTGTGGCAGAAGAAGCAAGGGAGGCTGCCTGGCAGTAGTAGTACGGCAGGCTGCCTAGTGGTGTCTGGCAGAAGTACAGGAGGCTGCATCGTGGTGTGCGGCAGAAGAAGTAAGAGAGGTTGTGTTGTACATGGCTTATGTATCAGGGGCATGAGACAGGGCTTGTCCTTGCCTCGTGCCTTAATTGTAAGGGAATCCTGGCACTACAGGATTCCACATGAGTGTTCTGCAGCAGGCGTTCCGTGGTGGGCAGTTGGACACTGGCCAGCAGGGGAGCGGCTGCTCTTAACCGTTGTTCCTAAATAAAGTCACTTACGTACATCCGCTTGGTGTTGCCTGCGTTCCTTCACAACAATTTTGGCGACAATCAGCTGGCCAATGTGGTGAAGGACTAATACAGTGGAAGTTAGTGAAGAAGTGGTGCTGGGCAACGACGACTGCTGTGGAGCAGCAGAGCAGAGGAAAAACCATTGATGCGGTGGGAGTCTCCAGGCCACTCCGACAGCCAACTTATATGTAAGTTAGCGGCACAGGGGAATGTCTCCAGGCCAAAGTGACTGAAGTGCGGCAGGTGTGACATAGAACGTCACATCACACGCCAGCCATAGACTGTCAAATCAAGAGCGTGCAGGCTAGTGCTTACTCTGATGTAGAATTTGGTGGCCATCTTCGCTGAGAAGAAACCCGGGGTCGTGGCACTGTGACGTTTGACGCCAAAACAACATGTTAGCCATCTTAGGAGAGTCAGAAGAGTTATGGATGGTGATGCACACACCTCATTAAGGCATACGCACACCAAAGGGAGTTTGTCCTTTTCAACGGTGATGCGCACATTTTGCTATTGAGTTGTGATACGGCGCGCACACTGAAGTGAGTGTCTTTTCTATGTAGTTCAGCACAGTGATGCACACACCTTACAATTAATCTTCGGATAGGTGAGCACACTGCTTTTGAGGCCTCATTTTGACATCTCAGCTTACGGTGTGTTTCACAGTGACAGGCAACCTATTCTCTGCACTTTCAAAGTTCAGGCATGATGTACTCTAAGTTACACTGCACTTCTCAGTGACAGGCACTCTGTTGTTTCAAGCCCGTTTGAAAGCTGTTTTACCTTAGAGTACTGTTGTTTCTAGTTTTGCTTGAATGTGGATATTATGGAAGCTCATGAAAGCAGTCAGAGTGAAGTTGCTCCTGTAACCTCATCTGCACACATCTCTGTCAACCCACCACCTTGTTTTTTAATGCAACCAGGTTCTCCACCCATGCCTTGGGAGGACTTGGTCTTAATTTTTGATAATATATAAGCTTTAGATGGTGAAGGGTTTCGACCAACAGGGAAAAAGACGTTATTGTTAAGCGCTCTAGGCAGAGGGTCAAAGGGTGTCTCGATACTTACCCCCAGCTACAGAAGTGAATGGTCAACCCATCCCTGATGTCTTTAAAGAAGCCAGGTGCAGGTTAGAATTTCATTATGCCAAAGAAGAGAATCTTGTTATGACTAAGTATAAGTTTTATACACAACATCAAAAGGTGGAAGAGACTATAGATGAGTTTGTAGCCAGGTTGCGTGAGTTGTCTACTAAATATCATTTTGGCCCATGACAGATGAACTCATTAGAGACCAACTTATTGTGCAATATAAAAACAAACAAATACAGGAGAGGTTTTGGGCGGCCAAAAACCCCACGTTAGGTGATGCCATAGGGATAGCCAAAATGCTAGAGCAATCAGATTTGCCATCCCGTCTCCTGCGTTCCTTTAATCAGCACCTGGCGGTTATACCGCGGGTTAAGAAAGCCAGAGCCGGAGGACGTTCGTTTTGAGCTTTAGCTCCTAAACTTTGGAACTCCCTCCCGGTGAACATCAGAAGCAATTATGATCATATAGCTTTTCGTAAGGCTATAAAAACATATCTGTTCTCTAATTAATGGGTTGGGGCGCTGTCTCGGCAGGTCTTCCTTTTGCTGTCTGTGCTTAGCGCTGGGACACCCCTGTGCTGGGACAGCCATGTGCTCTTCAAATTTTATAACAACATTTGTGCATGAAAAAACTGGAAAAAAAGAATCTGGGTGATGTAGTTTTGGAAGTTGGAGCTGTAGCTAGATCGGGAGGTGAGTCTTCTACCACGGCAAAGCCCAGCAATACTAGGGGAAGGAGCTACGTGCCATCCAGACAAGGAAACAAAGGCTGCAATAGGTGTGGGAGTGCAAGTCATGGTTCTGACGCGCAGTTTTGCTTTGTGAATAACAGAGAATGCAGGCAATATGGTCACATTGACCTCTTTGCAAGAATGTGCAGAGGGGCAGGTCGTGGTGAGGTGACCAGTGTCTCTGACATATCTACAGAATCAGCTGAGATGCCTGAAAGAATCTTGAATGTTGAGAGGGAAACAGAAGTTTTAGACGAAAACCAGAGGAGGAATAGGCCCAAAGCAATGTTTAAGTAAATGAGCGTGATGCTCAACTTATGGTTGACACAGGTTCAATGTACACTATTGTGCCCAAAGCCATCTTTGAACAACTATGGGGAGGTACATCTCTACAGCCCAAAGATATTTCTCCTGCGGGTTACCAAGAGGAAGTTATCGACATTGTAGAGTACATCAATTCTGACATAGAATTTGGAGGAAGGATTACACGGAGTGCACGTTTACATAGCAGAACAAGGTCCCCCAATTTTAGACTGGGTACACCAATGAGATTTACACATCATTGTAAATCCCAGGGCACCTTCCCAGGTAAAGGTGATTGAAGATGAATCGATATCTGATATTTTGAGTTCAATTGGCAAAGTGTTTGACCGTAAACTGGGTATGTTGAAGGGCCATGTACACAAAATAGTTCTAAAAGAAAGTGCTGTTCCTTTTCAGCATACACTTAGGAGGGTCCCGGTTATTGTCAGAGAAGGGGTGAAAGAATTGATAAGGGAGATGCTTCAAGAAGGAGCCATTGAACCTGTAGAGGCTTCCAACTGGGTGTCTCCGGTGGACATTACACGCAAAGCTGATGTACGTTTAAGGTTCTGTGTGGACTTGAGATCACTGAAGCAGAACATTGTGGCTGATACTTATCCCCTACCTAATATAAAAAAGTTGATCCTAATAATAATGGGGGGAAGATACTTTTAAAAATTGGATTTGATTTGAGGAGCGCATGTCATTCATAACGCATGCCATTTGGTTTGTCATCAGCGGCAAACGTTTTCAACGCATGATATCAGATGTCTTTCAGGGGATGGACAACATAATCTATTTTCAAGACGATATACTGATTTTTGGGAAAACCATTGAACAACACAATTTTAAAACATGCCCTGCAGTGGATTGTAGAGGTGGGGTTCACTTTGCGCAGGACAAGTGTTGTTTCTTGACAGAATAAGTGAGTACTTGGGTTACACGCTGTCAGATGATGGAGTTAAGCCAAAACAAAATCTTTTGAAAGCAATCAAACTAGTGTTCTGCAGCAGACGTTCCGTGGTTTGCAGTTGGACACTGGCCAGCAGGGGAGTGGCTGCTTTTAACCCTTGTTCCTAAATAAAGTCACTTGCCTTCATCCACTTGGTGATCCCTGCGTTCCTTAACAGGCTGCATGGTGATGTGTGGCAGAAGAAGTACAGGAGGCTGTATGGTGGTGTGTAGCAGAAGTACGGGAGGCTGCTGGGGGGTGGAGGGGCAGTAGTATGGGAGGCTGCATGGCGGTGATCAGGGCATAGCGATATCACTGCACTAAGGAGACTTGTGTGATTTCTGTGCGCAGGAGTACCAGGTGGACTATATGTGAGTGCTGATGACATGCGAGTGGTTCGGAGATGTGCACAAATTGTGGTAAAGTGAGCAGTAAGTACAGGTATGTGATTGAGGGATATATGAGGTGTGCCTGTATAGCCACTAAAACATAATTGGTTCCATCAAGTGTTCTTGCTGTAGAATGCTTCTAAGATGGGAGCTGAGTCTCCTGAACAATATCTGCCTGCTGTAATGGCGGTACTGCTTTGCTCTGATGTAAGGAAAGGTCAGGCCTTCACAGTTTTGTGAAAGGGTTTCTGGTTATTAAAGTCTCTTATCTTAGCTGGAAGCTTTTGCCCAGGTTTTACTACCTGGACAGAGAAGGGTGATTCACTAATCTGCTGTTTTTTCACACATTAGTATTTTGATTCTTAGGGGCATGCATTAATGGAGATGTTGTCTAGTGTGATATACGTGAAGTTTTCTCTGCAGCGAGTAGGGTCCTGCTCAAATTAAAGCAAGATAAGTGATGCAGAGAGTTTTGTCTTGTAACTAGAAGCCAGGGTAAGGAGTGTGGGGCATGGGTGTTGTGGCTCCATGGTTGCAAATGCAAGATTCTTTGTAAGATGTAAAAAAAAAAAAACATTCAGGTGCACCAATGTAAAATGTGTAAGTGTGTTACACAGATGCGAGTGCAATGGTTGACAGGACCTGGTGGGGAAAAGCCACGAAAAGGAAGATTATGCAGAGGGTTTACAGATGATGGAGGGAAGCCTTGAGGACTGTGTTAAGCTGGTGTTTATGATTGAGGTCAGAATTTAGACCTACTTCCGGGCATTTCACTGTGGATGCTGGTTAGGTCAGAGTACAAAATGTTCTTGGCCACTTCCGTTTGGGCACTGTGTGAGTTAGAAGCCCACAATGATAAGTTTCTGTTTCTCTGGAATATACTTTCAGGTGGTTTCTGATCATCCAGTCAAAAATAGTAGACATGCAGTACTGAGGTTAGAGAACCTTCTATCTCAATTCATGTTTAGGTAAGATCTGAGTATCTGCATAGTAGTAGCTGGTTAAGCTGAATGTTTGAATGGAAAATTGTAATAGACTGATGAAGATTTTGAAAACTGTGATATGCCATAGTTCCTAAGGAGTTGATGATGATCTGTGCACAGTTCGAGAAGAAGTTGACAGCCAGTCTAAGGCCTTGTGCATAATCCCAACGTAAAAGAGATGCATGATAGGATAGTTCAGATGACTAGGGAGCCAGAGAAAATTGAGAGGAGCTCTTCGAAGACCACCGGTGAACAGGTGTCAGCTGGGCAACCTGATTTGTGAATGAAGGCCCCAGCCACAAGCTTATGATATGAACGTTTACATAATCTCAGTGCCTTGAGCTGTTTCAAGATGAAACACTGCACCAGCTGTGCCTGCTAGAGCACCCTGGCACCTCACACATCTGGTAGTTTCCCAACATCTCACCCATCTCCACTCATTTGCTGGTTGTGGCATCATCTTGCCACCTTCATGATCTATCCCTTCTATGTGGTGCATTGTCCCGTTTGTCCAACGACATGCCATAAGTGGAAACATTTAGTTGCAGGCGGCACTGTGATCACCATGCACCAACCTTTCCTGATGGAACAATGGTCCTGGTTGTGGACTCCTCAGAGTACAATCGCTGCTGCTTAGTAAACATGTTTCAGCTGCCCGACGGACAGCCTGGACACTGTTCCCCAACTGCTGGCAAAGTGAAACTTTTTTTAGCCTGTGAATCCATGCATTCCCTAACCTTCTCAGCCGGCCTTACATCCAACATAGTTTGTCCACCATCTGGTGGGGTGGCAGTTTGATAGAGCTGGAGATCAACAACACTTCCCCATGATGCTGCTGAAGGAGGGATACTTGTTTTCATCTCATGTTTGGAAGAAGGTGAAGAAATCATGGGTCTGGTACCTTGCCCTTGGAACACAAAAGTCCCACCATTAAAACACAAGCTTATCACTTAAAAAGAAAAAACCCTCAGCAATGGACACAGTACTAGCCTGGAAGCTGGAGTGCTGCTCCTCAAATATGTCAGGAATTTACTATGGGCCTAATTTTGTGTTCGACAAGCAGGATTTACTCTGTCAGAGTGACGGAGTAAATTACTCCATCACCCTAAGGAAATAACCGCACACTGAATGTAGAAATGTCTGCTGGCCCTGTGGACATCTCTTGCATTGGCAGGAGCCCGCTGTAAAAGTGTTTCTTGTCAATGCATTGAAAGTTTGATGAATCAACACAAACAAGTGTGGTGGCTTGATGGGGCTGACCTGTTGTGGTCTTTGCCATGATAGTAGCCCTAATTGGGTACAGGGAACTTTCCTTACAAGATATCAGTCTTTTTGGAAGAGGAAGCCTCACCCACCTTTTGTGGCATCCGTCATCACAGGCGACCTCTCCCCACCCTTGTTGGATGAGACCACCAGGGTGGACTCAACCTCAAAAAAAGAAAAGGAGGGAGTTCCTAAATAAGATTCTACTGGGCAGAAAGGGATGCAGATAACTAAAAATACCTAGAGGCAAAGCCGGGCTATCACCTTCAATATTGGGAACCTCTGGTACAGTTAAAAACAATACTGGGATGGAGTGCAGGCTTAATGGCCCAATTTATCCGTATTACGCCAACATGTTTCTGCCCAGTTCCTAGCCAATTCAGGTCATGGGCATTCTTCAGGACCAAGGGATCCCTAAAAACTGACCTACCTAAGGTCAGTAAGTGCAATGCAAAATAGTAGTGTAGGGTGGGTCCTACCTTGAAGGTAAATAGTGCTTCCCTAACTTTTAGGATACCAAGCTTCCTGGTCTGGCAGGAGATCATGCCCTCTGTAGTCGCACACGAGTGATAAAAGGAAAATTCTCTAGGTTATGTCGCACATATAGAAAATTTAAAAGGAACGTTAGACACCTACAGCTGTCAAGCAGGTCCAACGGTGCATAAAAATAGTCAGTAACTTGTATCTACAGCTATTTCTGAAAGGATATGTGAGGAGCCCAAAATTCATGTTCAGGGATATGAAGCACATTTATTATCTTTGGGCAAAGATAATAGCCACTCAAACCACTTTTCATCTACAGGAAACAAAACGTCCTCAATGACCAATATGTAAGCTAATGGTTAAATGATCATTTTTACCATGCGTATGATTAGTTAGAGGTCCTTTCATGAGACCTATATTTATGTAAAATTCATCAAAACGTAGACAGGGTCAGGCATCGCAGTATATTTATTCAGTTTGACCCCCACACATCGTTATCATTGGTGACCTTGAGAGCCACCAAGGTTCGGAGGGGGGGTGTTTTTGCCTTAGCGTCAAAATTATTGGTGGCAGTGGGAGCATTACAAAGGTATCTTCCGTGGGCTGGGCTCTCCCATAAAATCAAATTAAGATGCTGCCAAATGTGGCATTCTTCCCCCCACCTGGAGCCTTCCACTCACTTTGTCAAGAGGTACATCGTATGGGAAACATGACCATTCTCCAAAACACAGCCGCTGGTACAGTAGAGGGCGAGATAGCGCTCTCTTTATGTTACTAATGCATGTGACATCATGATGCCACACATGCTAAATGAGTGTGAGACATCTCGATTCCATGCACGTGCTGCCGATAGAGACATAGGAAATGTAAGTTCTCTTAAATTCCTTGGTCCCGCATTGTGTACAAAGAGATAATGCTGACACAATTGGCTTAACTACAGTCAATTTGTGGATAGATGGAGCGAGAGGCAAGGCCAAGAGTTGTTTTGGACCTAGTGTGGAACAATAATGAATACTTCGCTATATCATTCATGATGTTCATCAACAGATCCTGTGTGTTTATATTCACCTGGGTGTATGTTGATCATGTGAACTCATCATTCTTGGGGACTATCAGGCATACACACACATTTCTTCATTAATTAATAAGAGAGGGGCAGTATGGAGACTAATTTATCATGCTTCCCATGTACACATCATTTTCTTGTGATAGTGGCCTAGATGGTATCCAACATTGGATTAATAGTATTCTTATTGGCCCTATGCATATTAATCATTTAGACCAATGCCTTATGAAGGGCTGTGAATGTTACCTTCTTGGGGGTCAAAAGCAATTATCCCTTCAGTAGTGTATTTGAGAGTTAATATTGCCCCAGGAAATCTTGTCATTTAGGCCTTGGACATTAGTATGAAGTCTGTACACCCAACGTTGTTCAAAGGTTAGCAGGGTTTTCGTCATATCACTTAGGAGGGTCTCAGTTTCTCAACAACGTACCCAATCAGGTCTCTGTCTGTGTGCCCTTCTTCAATGTAGTGTCTGGTTAATCTGATGGCATCACGTCTGCATCTAAAGATGCTTCGGTGTTTCGTTATCCTGGTCCGCACACATCTTATCATCTCCACATACATGAGGTTGCAGTGGCATATGATAACATAGATCACATTCTTTTAATTACAATTTTTAAGTGCTTTGAGTTTACAAGGGGTTTTGAGACTCAGTCGATCTCAGTCAGTCTCTTGGTGAATGCGCATACACTGCAGTTCCCACACGGAGAGTGACCTCCTGAAAATGATAGATTCCAGAGGGTGGATTGGGCATTCTTTTTTCTGGTTGTTTTGGGTGGGTATGAACCAGGATATCTTTTATGTTTCTGCCTCACTTGAATGTGTACATGGATCTATTAAAGTTAAGGCCTCCTGATTGCAGAATACCCCAGCCTTTATTTATGATAAGGACTGAAAGTGGTGACACGAATGAGTCTGTTGTGTTCAGCTCTCTCGAAAGTAGGTAAGAGTTGGTTCCCATCATTGTTCAATGGGTTCTGGTTTCCTTTTTCAATCAAGTATGATGGATAATCATAAGACCTGGCCCTTTCTGCAGGGTTATCTCCAAACCTTTTGCCTTCCTCTGCCTATTTTTCTGACCTTCTTTTTGTTTTGTTAGTTCTCTGGGCACTTTACCACTACTAATCAGTGCTAAAGTGCATGTGCTCATTCCTCAAAATATGGTATGATTGATTTACACCTGTTTGGCATATTTGATTTACTTGTAAGTCCCTTGTCGAGTGGTATACCATATACCCTGGAGTTGTAAATGAATTGCTACTATTGGGCCTGCTTTTTAACTTATATGGGGGTGATCCTGTTGAGGTAATTAGGGGTGGGATCAAACAAAGCTATATATTCAACACTAATACGCCTTCTGCCATAGATGTATGTTTTATTTCATACAACGTATAACTACAAGCCCCAATTTCCTTTGCGACAGGAGGTGCCAACAGTTGACACCTGAGGCAAGGGGTATGGGTAGGAGCCCCCTTTTAGCGCTATAAAGTGACACTACTCGCGTGATATGCATGTGCCAAGCATGAGCGTAGCCCGGGCCAAGGGTGGGCCTGCGCCCATCATCGACTGGAAGAGGCTGGGCTGGGCCACACCCCTTGGTTTGTTTCTGGAATGTGGCAGGTAACTTGCAATTTTAGTTCTAGTAATCAAATTTCTTGGGTATTTCTGCCACTTACTGAGCTCTCGATTGCACCATGAGAAAAGAAAGGCCACCTTGTTCAAACCACTACCCTCCCCAGCACCTGCCCGAATCTCTACCATCGAAGGCTTTTTGGCCCGGGCGGTTGGGGTAGTCTCCAAAGAGATTGAGTTTAGACAGTCTCTGACAGGAGACGGCCCCCTATTGCGCAGAAAGAGCCCTGAGCCACTGCCCAAGAGTGATTCCTTGGTGCCTGCAGACCAGCCGGACCTCGAGAGTTCCCTTTTGACACATGACCCCTCAACTCAGCCATGTGCTTGCAGCTTGACCACCAATGCGACATCTGATACTGACCTGATACAGGTGTCTGGTCAGTCTCGTAGCCCTAGCCCAGCATGCAAATGCAGGAGGAGGACCGCTAACAGCAGAGGGAAATCAAGCCAGACCAACTACAATGCATCGACTGAAGTTCCTTTCCGGTAGCGTTTGATCAATGCGGGGAACTTGGCCAATTCACTCAAAGCAGAATTTGAGGCTATCTTGAGTGCTAAGCTAGAACCCATTATCTCCCAGATGTTGTCCAGTGAGTCAACCTTGTTGCACCTTGTGGAAGCTAAGGATGTGTGTGAAGAAGGGAAGGGAGGGGGTGCCACCTCAGGCAGGCGAGGTCTGACAATGCTACCCTCAATGACGCAGTTATTCATAGCACCACTACACCTCTTACTTCTGGTGTGGGAGACCTTCCCATAGCAATTGGGAGGCCTGGACCTAGGGACCGACTGGAGGTCATTGAGGCCGGCATTAGAAGAGACATAGCTTCCTCACCAACGGACAGCTCTCAACCATCGGGCCGGGGTCCACTGCCCCATTACACAGGGATGAGCCTCCATTTAACATCTTCCACCGGTATTATGCCCATACTTGGTCGTCCTGGCCAATGTTCCTGTGTTACCCGTGGGGACTGGTGAAACAACTGTTAAACTGAGAAATAAGGTCTCCCAGTGGCTGAACACTAAAACTAACTTACCAGCATGCTTTGTTTACCCTGTCCATTACATTAAATTGGTACGAAGGACTGGGTGGGTGGGTGTTCTCCGACAAAAGTGTTATGAGTTAGATTGTGTTGTGAATTTCTGGATCCCTCAAATAGTGGATGGATTGGTGCCCCAGGCCAATAGGAGCCTGTTTCAATCAAAATTGATCCAGCTTTTGCCACTTTCTTATTTTTATAGCACTTTGGCTCCAGTGTCGAGGTACCCATCTGCTAGACCCAATGGGGGGCAATCACTGAAACTTGTGATATCTAATCACTTTGCACCATTCTCCACCCTATCTGAGGTGGATTGACTCTCTGCTGTAGGCACCAGTAGTCTCTCAGCACCTGCTATTCTGAATGGTCCAGATAACGTCCAACAGAGCTTCTTTCAGGGCAGTGTCCTAGGTAATGCTGGTCTAACCACAAACTGCCCACCTACTTTTCATGAACCTGTTCCCAGAAACTCCACAGGAGAGGGCGAAGTATATATGCCTGCCTTGCAAGAAACTATCCCGCTAGCAACTTTATCTCCCTCCCAAAGAACCCAGGCAGCTGATCCTCCGGGTCCCACAAACTTAACAATAATATCATGGAACATAGGGGTCTAAGGGATAAATTGTCCCAAGAAGAATGGGGGGGAAACATTGACAAGGCAGACATAATTATGTTCCAAGACATTGGGGACTTAGTGCCATCTGAGAGACATGGTTTTAAAACTTTTCATAATCCAGCCCTGGGAATAGGCACAGGCAAACCTTTTTGGGGCCGCATCACAAGGGTTAGCTTCTCAATAGGGTGTCAGGTGAAACAGCTAAATATTAACTCCAATGACACCATAGGGCTAGACTTCCTGTCATGATATGGTAAAAAACTCTCTCTATATTATCTATAATAGACAAATCCCAAAGGCTGTGCAATCTAAGGTCATAGCTCAGCTGAGAGACTGCATACCAGTGGCCAATTGAACTTTTGCTAGTATAGTAGGAGGCAGCTTCAACACACGCTTTGAGCCTTCAGCTTTAATTAGGGACATAGCAAGTGTGTGATGAAGACCAGCAAAGGGAAATCCCCCAACAACTAGGCCCCAGTGTACCATCTACATCTAAAGCTGCATTACAAATGATAGACTTCGCACTGTCATATCATATGAAAGCTTGCAAAGGCCGTACCCTCTCAGATCTAACCAGGAGACCTACATTCAGAAGGGAAGCGTATACAAGTAATATTGATTACTGTCTATTAGATCTCTACTCGTGGCCAGCTCTCACTGACATGGAGGTCCAGCTTGGGTATGAAAGTAATCTCTGCTCTTAAACTTCAAGGATAGCCTGGTTTCCGCTGTCCTTGGCTTCAGCCTGCCCAGCGGGGACCTGACTATCACTAACAACAGGAGGAATGTTAGATGGGACACTATTATCAATAACAATGTCACCTTTGGTCAATTATACTGTTGTTTAATCCCCAATCTATCTGCATTGGGTGATTCAGATCTCCCTCCACTCGCTGTTTTGAGTCTCCATGACAAATGCTTTGTGATCCTGAAGCATACTTGCTTCACTAAATCCATACCCAGACATAACTTTCCACAAAAAGGCAACCCTTTCTGGTGTAACAGGGAAAGTAAAGAAACAAAACCACCTGGTCAAAAGTATTAAAAGTGGTCCCCATTCTCACATCCAGGCAACTAGGAATGGATATAAAGAGAACCTTAAGCAGGCCAAGATATCCTGGAACTTATCCATATGGGGAGATATTCTGGATGCTATCCGTAACAAGAACCAGGCAACGATTTGGCATTGGCTGAGCCATGGAGGTAAAACCAACTCGATGAAACCAGAATCTAACATCTTACCCAAGGATTGGGATGCCCACTTCCAATCCCTCTACAATGTGTACAGTACCAAAAATGCTGACCCTGATGTGACTGATCGGGAGCCGCTGATTGCTGACCTAAACATCTCACTAGATGACTCCTTAGGGCCCCCTCCAGAGATAGCCAATGCTGTAACGTCTTTCACTCTTGACAAGACATGGCGAGCTGTCTGTGAGTTGAAAGTTGTCAAGGCCCGGATAAGATCCTTGGGGGCCTGTATAAATTTGATCCGGATGTCTGGGCGCCATACTTAAATAGAATTTTTAATGCCATTGTGGCTGGCGCACCTATTCCACATTCACGGAGGGAAGCAGAAATAGTTCTCATTCATAAGAAAGGTTCCAAATCTGACCTAGTCAATTATCGGCCTATAAGCTTGATTGACACAGCCCAGAAGATCTTTAGTAAACAGGTTTTGGTCTGTCTGAATTCCTGGATAGAAGATACTATCCCAATTTCATGCGGGTTTCAGTCTAAAAACAAGCACTGTCGACCAAGTTTTTAGATTCGAAATGCTAAGATGGAAAATAGTGGACATAAATAGAGGGAGCCTTTAGGTAGCATTTGTGCACCTCAATGCTTCATTTGATATGGTCCCCAGAGATAGACTCTGGGCAGTCTTCAGAGACCTGGGCCTTCCCCTTAACTTACTGAAAACCACAGTGCAACTCCATACTAAGAATTATGCTCAAATCAGATGGGGCCCTAACGGAGAGATAACGGACTGCATACTAATCGTCAAGGGTGTTAGACAGGGATGTGTACTGGCCTCAACTCTTTTTTTTCTTATTTATGAATAATGGTGTTGAGTTCTTAATGGGCTGCAAAAATGATTCCCTGTTTCTGGGTGGCACCAAGATCCTTGCCCTGTTGTTTGCGGACGAAAACCCCAAACGGTCTGGAAACTTCGCTTGATAGATTTAGTCTTTTTTGTTCTAACCATGACCTAGCTATAAACACCAACAAAACAAAATTTATGGCATTACATCCCATCAACAATTTTGTGAGATGGTGAGGTTGGAGGGAGTAAATTTGGAGAGTGTTAGAAGTGGGGGTCTCTAGTTGGCAATGGTTTGCACCTTTGCTAGTAAGGGTAAGAGAGTTACGTCCTTAGTCAACCCCTGGTCACCCCCTTTGTAGCTTGGCATGAGCAGACAGGCTTATCTCAGAGGCAATGTGTAAAGCATTTGGGAGCACATACAGTAATACAGTGAAAACACTACAGACACCACACCAGTTTAGAAAATTAAGTAATCTTTATCTAAACCAAACAAGACCAAAACAATAAAAACCCCAATACATATACCAAGATATTGTCAAAAATAAGTTATTCACACAAATGAAGCTTGTAGCAACAAATAACTCCCTCTGGGGCTACTATGAAGTTGTGACAGATGAAAATCCAAAGTATGGCGCCGACCGCGAGATGCGCACCGTCAGGCGCTGAGCCACAAGGACCCCCAAAGAACAGTACCTTGGCAAACGATGAAAGCAAAGATGGTGCACGGCGTCGGGGAGGGGATGCTTCATTGGCGTCGGGTAGCTTTGGTTCCTTACAACCCCAGGGGAGGTGAGGTGTTGTTTCATTACAGCGGTGCAGGGGAGGTGAGGCATCGGTTCCTTACTGTTGCCGGGGAGGCGACGTCATGGTGGCTTTGAGGCGTCGGTTCCTTATGACGATGCGGGGTCAATGGATTCAGGCGGTCACCCACATCAGGATGAAGCATCGGCATCGGTGAAGCCGGGGCTGCGGTGCGAGTCGGGGCGGTGCGTCATGAGCGTCACAAGTGGTGCCTCGGCTCCGGTGCTGGCAGTGGCCTCGGTGACGGCATCAGAGTCAGTACGGTGCGGCGGCGGCAGGCGTCGGGCTGTGGTGCAAGTCAGGCGGTGTGTCGTGCACTTCACGAGCGGTGCCCACAGTTTTGTTTCCCTCTGTGGCTGCTGAAACAGCAGTTCCAGGTGCAGGAGGAAAGAGGAAACAAAGTCTTTGTGTCCCTGAGACTTCAGAACAGGAGGCAAGCTCTACACCAAACCCTTGGAGATCTTCTTCATGCAGGATACACAGCAAAGTTCTGTCTTTGTCCTCTCCTTGGGAGACACAGCCACTGCAGGCCAACCCCAGACAGCACACAGCAAAGGGGCAGTACTTCTCCTTCAGCTTTCCCAGCTCTTCTCCTTGGCAGAGGTTCCTCTTGAGTCCAAAAAATATTCTAAAGTTCTGGGGTCTGGGCCCCAATATTTATGCCACATTTTTCTTTGTTCATATGTGGCAAAAATCTCTCAGCTTAGTCCAAACCAGTTCTGTCCTCTCTGGTCCTGCTGCCTGGCAGGAGGTAAAGACAGCATTGTGCACAGGAGACAGGGCCTATTCAGGTGCATGGAAAACACTTCCCACCACTCTAAATGCAACCCAGGTCTATTCAGCCCAGTTCTGAGTCATCCAGGAAGGGTAGGACACACCGCAACCCCACCCCCCAGTGGCTGTTTGCTGTGAATGCACATCTCCAGCCCCTGTCACTCCAAAACCAGGCAGTCAATACACAACTCAGCAGAGGCACATAGGATGGTTAAGCAAGAAAATGCTCACTTTCTAAAAGTGGATGGGCCTGGCCCTAAATTCTTTCAATAGACGTGTTTTAATTCACATTTGTACAAACACATTGATTTTCAGTTTGAATTGGTAATTTATTTATACCTTTTCTTTCAATCTCTTTTGTGATATTAGTTTATAGTTAAACGCAGAAAAAGACTTTACAATCTACATACAAAAGTCCATATGTGCATTATAAATTCACAAAACATTAGACGATAACAGTGAAAAAAATACATAAATGAAACATAAATAGTACATTAATAAGCAAACATCCAATTTTTCAATATTCCTAAACTTGCTGTTAGCAAAAAAGAATCGTTAGCTGTCTCAAAGGACTTCTACATCAGATATCAATTAAGGAGGAGGGGGACAGCAGGGAACACTTTGGTGTCTTATACAGGGTACTTTCCTCTGTACATAGACTCAATTTGCTTCATCGTTCCTCTGCGTTCCTATTAAATGCCAACAACAATGTTGCTTTTCTAAAAAAAATGGATGTGAGAAAGAAAAAAGTTTTTTATAAAAATCTAATATTTTGAGCTCCATTCCTTTCATATTTCCTTTTTTCCTAAAATTGTACCTTTTATTTGCTGTTCCTCTTCACAGCTTGAAAGCTTATATCTGTTGTAAAAAAAGGGGGTGGGGGCAGTATTTAGAGATTGTTTCAAGTTGCATATTAGCGATTTGGTGATTAATTTACACACTGCATTTCCGCATTTTTTTCCTACCTTCTGCTACAAAGGGGCCGTTCCTGATGATTTCCGTATCGTTTTACATTTCAGGAACCGTTCTGTTTAAAAGTTATAATATTATTAGTATTGGGGTGCTGTTTGCTGGTTTCTTTCACTTAGCGTGCATCATAAAGAAGCTTTTAGCATACCTTAACTCGGGTCTGTTTTCTTTCCCCGGTTATTTCTGCTTCTAATGAACCCGTTTTTCTCTTGGTGCTGTAAAGGATTAAGCTTTGTTAACTTAAAGTTTAATAAAGCGGAGGAGTGTGTCATAAAGATTTACGATCTTAACATACCTCGAAGTGAGCGCGGTCGCGTTTTCAATGGCCAGCTTTCAATGTGATTACTCGCGTTTTCTGAAAGAAAAAATTCAGAACGCGTTTATCTTTTTCCCGAAATCAAACGCAGTGCTATTTTTGGTTCAAAAATACAAGCGGGCAGCTTACCTCATTCTCTTATGACTTGTTTTTCTATCTTCCTCTAGAGCTAAACCGGGGCATTTCCAAGCAGAGGCACCTAAATATGGCTTTTCGCTGAGGTGCGTGGGTAGTGTAGTTCTGGACTGCATTCTGATAATTTATATTACCACTATTTGTGAAAGCTGAAGTGATGCATTGTGGTCCTTATATTCTAGATAACTCAGACATGTTATTTAAACCTGTCATTGCACTATTGAACTTCAAAATTAAGTATGCTTCCTTTTGAAGTAGGGCACTCTCAATATCTATCACTGTTTTTGACGGCTTGATGGTTGCCAATACTGTCCATTTGAATTGCGTCTCATTATGGCATTTCTCTACAAAGTGATCCACCATTGGAGTGGTCATTCCCTTTTTCTTGATTCTAGACCGATGTTGAGTAATGCGGGTATTAACCTGTTGATTAGTGTTCCCTATATAGATTTTCTTACAGGGACAAATTATTGCGTATACTGCGTTTCTTGTTTTGCAGTTTGTAAACTCAGTATGTTTCCATTTGATATTATTGTTGACAAGCTCTGTGCCCTCAATGAACACCATTGAGGGCACAGAGCTTGTCAACAAGTAACTTTTAAACAGAACGGTTCCTGAAATGTAAAACGATACGGAAATCATCAGGAACGGCCCCTTTGTAGCAGAAGGTAGGAAAAAACTGCGGAAATGCAGTGTGTAAATTAATCACCAAATCGCTAATATGCAACTTGAAACAATCTCTAAATACTGCCCCCCCCTTTTTTTACAACAGATATAAGCTTTCAAGCTGTGAAGAGGAACAGCAAATAAAAGGTACAATTTTAGGAAAAAAAGGAAATATGAAAGGAATGGAGCTCAAAATATTAGATTTTTATAAAATCTTTTTTTTCTCACATCCATTTTTTTAGAAAAGCAACATTGTTGTTGGCATTTAATAGGAACGCAGAGGAACGATGAAGCAAATTGAGTCTATGTACAGAGGAAAGTACCCTGTATAAGACACCAAAGTGTTCCCTGCTGTCCCCCTCCTCCTTAATTGATATCTGATGTAGAAGTCCTTTGAGACAGCTAACGATTCTTTTTGCTAACAGCAAGTTTAGGAATATTGAAAAATTGGATGTTTGCTTATTAATGTACTATTTATGTTTCATTTATGTATTTTTTCACTGTTATCGTCTAATGTTTTGTGAATTTATAATGCACATATGGACTTTTGTATGTAGATTGTAAAGTCTTTTTCTGCGTTTAACTATAAACTAATATCACAAAAGAGATTGAAAGAAAAGGTATAAATAAATTACCAGTTCAAACTGAAAATCAATGTGTTTGTACAAATGTGAATTAAAACACGTCTATTGAAAGAATTTAGGGCCAGGCCCATCCCCTTTTTTTGTGTAGTATATACGGCCCAGCCTGTACCTTGCCCCTAGGGCCAAACTCCCCTTGTTACCCACTTTCTAAAAGTGGCATTTTCAAACACACAATTTAAAAACCATCTTTACTAAAAGATGTGTTATTAAATTCTGAGTTCAGAGAACCTAAACTCCAACTTTCTATCTTGTCCCCATGGGAAGTTATACTTGTAAGATGTTACAAAGTATCGCCCATGCTATCCTATGGAACAGATGGCCTTTCAATAGTGAAAAACAAAATGCTCAGTATTTCACTATTAGGGCATGTCATACACATCAGTACATGTCCTACCTTTCACATACACTGCACCCTGCACATGGGGGTACCTTGGGCCTACCTGGGGGGTGTCTTACATGTAAGAGAAGGAAAGGTTAAGGTCTGGAAAGTGGGGACACTTGCCAGGTCTACATGGCAGTGGAAACTGCATGCAGACACTGCAGTGGCAGATCTGAGTACCCTTTGAAAGGCTGCTTATGTGGGTGGCACAATCAGTACTGCAGGCCCACTAGCAGCATTTGATTTACAAGCCCTGGACACACACAGTGCACCTGCACTGGGGACGTACTAGTAAATCAAATAAGCCAACCATGGGAACACCAATCCATAAACACAATTTACATAGAGAACACTTGCACTTTGGCATTGATCAGCAGTGGCAAAGTGCCCAAAGCATCTAGACGAACAAAAATGAAATCCAGCACACACCACAAATACAGGAGGCAGAGGCAAAAAGATAGGGGAAACCACGCCAAGGATGTCAGGTCTAACAGAGAGGGTAGCAGATTTCAATTATTTTGGTATTCGATTATCTGGTACCAGCTCATGTAACAGCCAGATTGCCAAGAGCGAGGTTGTCCTTAACCATAGATCAGCAACCATGCTGAGCTACGCAAATAATACTACTTTTCAACTGATATCTCCCTTACTGTAAATTTGAAGAGCCCAAGAAGTGGCTGCTGCCATCTACTGCTCCGAACTCTGGAACCATAGCAAAACAGAGGCCCTGGTGGTAGCCGAAAATATAAATATGTTTTTGAGCGCCGCATTAAAACTCCCCCAGAGTACGCCTCTGATATTTTTTTAATTAGATTTGGATATCCAATTGATAACTGCCATAGTCAGACTGAAAACCATCTTGTATTGGCTAAGACTATGGCTGTCTACCGAGCTGGAACCCTATAGGAAAGGTCTGAAGGATATTCTTAGTCTGCCAAGGAGTGTTGCTGTATTAACATGGCTGAAGTATGTGAAACAGACTCTATACACTGGGATTACCTTTGGCAACACCATGAGTCCATTAACTTCTTCTCTACTAAAAGGATAAAACTTGTCTTTTGGGACTATGAAATGTCAATATTACTCCAATCACAACAAGCCATGACAGAGTGGCCGAGTACCTTTTCAATCAAAAGTGTGAACGAAAATTTGAAACATTTCTTGATGAGACCGATGCGCCATTCACCAGTTCACTGTACATATGATTCAGGCTGGTAACCCTACCACTTGCATCTTTCGCTAGCAAATGGAGGTGTCGCCCAGAGGGCAGTGCACTCTGCCCAGCTTGCAGGAAATCTTATGAAACGGACAACCATGTTCTTTTCTTTTGCTCTATAAATGAGAGACAACAAAGGCGCTGGATTGTGCCCCTGTGTAGATGATTCTTGGGAATACCACAATATAAATTGACCTTGGGAGCTTGCAGGTCAGATAAAGGACCATGTATTGTTTTTTCTGTTGCCAAATTCCTTGAATCTGCATGGCCTATCCGCACCAAGATCGTAAAACAAGTAGTAGCTGCTACAAGAGGCGTAAAAACGAACACATTTTTTGGAGAAAAAAAACAAATGACAACTCTTTTATGCTGGGTATCGGGGTCAAAGTCAAAAGGTATGGCCGACCATGATGGAGTGCAGTTCAGATACATGAAGGGATTGGGCTGGTCTCTCCTTACATTTAGACTTAGAAGAATTTTTGAGAAAAAAAATGTCTGAGAAAGTAAAGTTCAGTGGGGCAAGGCAGCGCACCATGTCCAAGGAGGAGGCATCGTTATTGGGGAGGCACTGGATGAAGTCGCATGAAGATTTCTACGGTCAGATTTTGTCTCATTTATGAAGCTGAAAATCTCCAGCGATACGAAGCTGCAGGCTGTAGCCAATTAGGGTTCCACGAAGCCAGATACCCTTTCTGCAAGGAGCTGCTGAACAGGATAGTGCATAGTGGCAGCTACCTCAAAGTCAGGCCGACCGGCGGTGCACCTTAGGCAGATCAGCGAGCAGGTAGGTCCTGGTCTTCTTTTGGTTCTCATGGCACTTTTTGGCAGAAAGTCCCAAGTTTTTTATTTGGCTATCTGAGCACCTTTCGCACCACTTCCAAGGGTCCAGGACTGGAAGGGCACTACTCGGAGGGTTAGGACTCACTTAGGCTGGGTCCAGGTGTGGGTTTAAGACAGTTGGAGCCTTTTCTGTCCCACAGGTTCTGATCAACAGGCCAGCCAACTAGCCCTTGGTGCCATTCTGGAAGTCTTAGGTTCAAGCAGAAAAGAAGGTCTGAGGCCACATGGCAGTCCTCTGAGGGCACAGGGTAAACTTCAAGCAGCAGGGCAGTCCTCTTGGTGTGGCACGGCAGTCCTCTGAAGTGCATACCAGGCCACAGGCAGCAGGGAAGTCCTCAGAGTCCTACGCAGGTCCAGAAGTGAACTGAAGTGTGAGTATAATGTTATACCTGGTGGCAGTTTTGAAGTGGAAGAAAGTTCTAGAGTTTTCACACCCCACAGATGGTTTGGGATTTTCCTGCCTCCCTGCTCTGGGGTCACAAAAGGCTAATGTGAAGTTTTTTGTGTGTGCGCTGAGGCAGCCGCATGAAGAATAAGTGGGGCTGTGCACAGCTCTGCTCCCCATCCTGCCAACACGCAGTCCTATTTTTGTGTGGCTGACTGGGGGGGATACACAAAGGGCAGTTACCAACTACACCAAGTCATGTGACCCCAGAAACAGGCTGCAGGCACCAAATGGTTAGGAGAAGAAATTGCCAACTTTCTAAAAGTGGCATTTTTATAATTGTCACTTCTAGCCCGGCTTTACCTATAAAGAGGATTTTAAAATTACAATTCCTTAGACACCAACAATGACAGTTCTGCCTGCTCCCAAACTAAAGTTATCATTATTTAATGTAATGAGGTAGCCCAGTGTTATCCTATGGAAGAGGTAAGCCTCAAAGTAGTGAGAAACAAATGTAGGAGTTTTTCACTAACAGGACATGTAAAACTTAAAAGTATCTGAACAACTTTTTAAATACAATGCACCCTGCCCTTTAGGCTATTTAGGGCAGATCCTAGGGGTGACTTTTATGTATGAGAAACTGTTTTTTTGGCTTGGCAATAAGGTTTATTTTGGTAAGTCGAATCAGCAGTTTAAAACTTCACACAGACTGCAATGACAGGCCTGAGACTTGTTTTAAGGGGCTACTTTAGTGGGTGGCACAATAAGTGCTGCAGGCTCACTAGTAGCATTTAATTTACCGGCAGTTCGTATATGGTATACCACTTTACTAGGAACTTATAAGTAAATTAAATATAGCAATCAGGTGTAAGTCAATTTTACCATATTTTAGGGAGTGAGCACAAGTACTTTAGCACTGGTTAGCAGTGGTAAAGTGTACAGAGTCCTAAGGATAACAAAAACGAATTGAGCAAAAATGAACGGGAGAAGGCAAAACGTTTGGGGGAAAACCACCCTAAGGCTGACAGGTCAAACACCATCGCATGGATAATTAGATGCCATCTGTGGACTGCAGCACCTATTGTGACATCCACTACACTGGCAGTGAAAACATGGCTTCAGGCCTACCCTGTGTAGTCTTGACAGCAGCATATTACGCCCTGATGCACAGACCCGTCAGAATCACCCTTTTGACAGGTAGGAAAACTTGATTTAAAAAAATTAAATGTCACCTCTAAGTACAATGTGTTATCCACAAGGTACGGTGCCTAATATTTATGAGTGGAACTCTTGTGACATTATAAACTAGAACTAGGCCCGAAACAACATTGTCACTGGTCAGGCTATAACTGGCACATAGAAAAAGTCAATGTGCAGATTACATCTGTTAATCTATAATCTTTGACCTGCACCAGCTACATGCTCAATTTAAAAAAATCCAACCTAGTGGTGAAGCTGGATTTCTTTTAAATATATTGCAGATGTAACTTTAAGAAAGTTGCCTTTGACCCTGCCTGAAGTTGATGGAGGCTAATTTGCATTAGCTCTCCAGCCACTGCCAGGTCTGCACTTGGTCTGAATGATGCATAAAGGAGATATAAAATTTGCTCCCAGTGAAGAGACAACGGCCTGGTTGTTTGGAGGTGTTTTTCTTCCCCTTGCACGAAGACCAGTTAGGGTGGACCCAGGAACTTCCTTAGCTTGAAAGGGGATATGCCCTTTCACAAATAAATGTAAAGGGAGACCTGGGAGAAGCAGCCTTTGTGCCCCTAGTTTAGTTGGCACCATACCAGTTGCGAGGGAATTCACTTCAGAACTGGTTTAGAGTGGACACAGGGGAGGGACTGTTCATTTCCCTTGTTGCTTAAACTGAGACTTTGACTCATCTGTACAAGGTTTGTTTTCGCACTCACAGTTGACACTAGTGAACATAGTTCAATGCACCAATGCTTGAAGGTGAGAGACAGGTTACTGTAGCCCCTCAGAATCCCATCCAATACATAAATGAAGTGGCCTCAATGCTTTTAGGGTACTAACAGTCACTAAATAGGGTTCAGGCACATTATAGCAATTGAAAACAAACCTATTTTATTCTCTTCAATAGCAAACACACAAATATCACTAAGAGACAATTTAAGTAAAAAACATTTTATTTCAACAGTATCAACCTGTTAATTAGCACATCGAAAATAACCACACAAAATATCATAATAGCAGCACATATGAATGCTGTGATCACCAAGAATAAAATGAACATTTCTACTATAGTTAAAATGTCACCTAAAAACAGAACACCCTAAAACCTACTTCTATGCGCTATGGTAAGAGAGCATGCAGTAGTTTAACTTGCATCTAGAGTTTCTTAGGGAGAACCAGCGAACTGCATACCTGTTTGCAGCAAAGCACTGTAATTGTCAAAAAGTCGGGAAGGCATGTTCGCCAAAAAAGGTTAACACGTGTTGCATGAGCTCCTCTTCTTTCGGACATGGGTGTGGTATCAACTTTCAGTAGAAAGTACAATGCAACAGTGTCTCCGGCAGTCAAGATCGTGTCTGGCAGTATCTTGCGCGATAATCTGGGGTGAAGGGCCTTGCTCTACAAGTGGCCTAGTGCCAGGCCTTTTATACTATATCTTATCTAAGATGGGAATTTCCTATGTCACCTCAGGAATGTCTGGCATAACCAATGTACATCAAGATGTTAGTCTAAGACACATTCTTATAAACAAGTTAGGTAAACATACAACAATTCATACTACACTGGTTTGCCAATTGTTCTTGCTTGACCTTGAAATAGAGATAACAAGGCACTTGTACCAGACTGGTATTGCTTCAGGTGTCTTATCAATGTCATTGTCTGAGTGACTTGACACTTGCAGGGGTTCTTGGAAAGATAAAGATAGACAACACCTGTGTCAAAGCAGATATGTTTATGATTCTGCAAAATATGTTCAGCCTGCTCAAAATGGAGTCGGACCTTATGGAATTTGCAACACCCTGACCGCACCTATGGGTGGGCACACTGCTTAGGGGGACAAGGGATTCCCCATATAGGATTTTGGGAATAAGATGCACTGTGGGATTGTTTGCTAGTAGGGCAAATAAAAACTCTTAAAAAGTGGGCAGGGTTGCCCATGGGAACCTTTACCCCATTGGCTAGGAAAGAGCCTTGAGTTACCCCATCCACTATTTGGTCCCAGACATAAATGTGGCACCCCAAGGCACCATCTTCAGAATACTCTGTGCACCTGTGGAAGAACAGAAGAAGAACTGCACCTGCTGTTTCTGACCAATGAGAGGAGCTGAAGGGCTGGTCCTGTTCCCACTTGTACTCAGGAAAAAGAAGTGGACTCTATGAGTCAGTTGCTGACCTCCTGTGTGGCTACTCTTCTTCATAAAGAGTCCAGCTGACAAGAAGCAACTTAACCTGGTATGAACCTTGCTGATTGCCTCTGCCTGACACAATCTCTAAGTGTACTCCTGTGGCTGTTTGGACATCAGAAGAACAATTAAAAACTTTTAAAACTTTTCCTCAAGAGGGACTCACCAGGAATGCATTTCAGCATGCAGCTTCTCTGCACCTCTGAAAAAGTTACCATGTCCCAGTCTGCACTGGGATTTAGAAAAATTACAGTGAGAAATCTCCACATTTTCAAAGCCTAGCAGGACCAACCTCTTTCAAGTACGCAGCCTTCAGTTCCACATTGGCAGTTACAGTTTCAGGGGAGACCTGTGTGGTGAGGTTTTTCTTCTCAAAGGGTGACAAAGTCCCTTTCTGTGTTGGGTTTTGGAAACTTTTTCGACTTTTTGACTTCCAAACTTTCACCTGGGCCAATGCACTTGGTGTATCTGATCCAGACTCCATCGCGGTCGGCCTGATATTTAACCTTGGTCCCTGTCTATTGCCATCATTGACTTACATTTGGTGTTGTATCCTTCTTGGTGTTATTTTTACGTAAATCTTTAAAAATTCCTATCTCCAGTTCTCCTTATTGGATTTGTGTCATTTTGGTGTTATTTTGCTTATGGGATTTTTATTTTGTTGCGTATCTGACTTTTCAACTGTTTTTGTACTTCCAAATGCTTTGCACAGTTTTTCTAAGTTAATCCTGTCTGCTCTGTGCCATAGCTATCAGAGGTTAAACCCAGGTTTAAATTACTGAAAGCTTTGACTGGAACTAACAGGTTAGTGACTTTATGACTTGTGGTGAACTTTCATCTGCCCCAAATAATAGTTCACTTTCTTATAGCCACCATCTGGTTTTACCAGAACACACTGGTAACGAAGAGGTAAATTCTTCCTTCAGCAATTATGATGAAGCAAAGTGGTCTGCCTTATAAAATGGTCCCCACTAAATCCTAAAAGACAGAGCCTCAAAAATCAATGGTTCTTTGATCTGTAGCCAGCCTGCGCTTCCATGAGGTCGGCCCAAACTTTGGCTTTGCCCTGGTTCAGGGCGATCTGAAGTAACCTTTTAGAGCTAAGTGCTTTTATTGAATTTATTATTTAAAAATTCAATATCTCAACTTCTATACAATGGATGTTTGTCGTTTTGCTCTTGTTTTGTTCAGAATAAAATAATCTAATTTTTGAAACTTGTGTGAAGTCTTTTTGTGGTGTATTCATTGTGTTACTGTGTGTGTGCTACACAAATACTTTACACATTGCCTCTTTAGATAAGACTGACTGCTCTGTGCCAAGCTACCATAGGGAGAACACAGGTGATGTGTATCTAGCATACCCTGACCAGGACTGTGGCTTCTGCTTTGACAGCGTGCATACCTTTGCCAACCAGAAACCGAGTTTCTAACTGCAAGTTTTACGTACATAAGCCAGCCAGGGGATGGAGAGGCCCTTATCTAGATTCAAACAGTCCAGAATAATTTCCCTATTCACCTTTGTCTCGATATTAGTCCACAAATTAACCCATAGTAAGAATGGCGCCAGCTTAGCCAAGTCAGCGATATACCCAAGACTGAGCTCCAAGTGTAAAATCAAATGGGAACTCGTATATCTGAAGGATATCAGTGTAGCCATAACCCCAAACCCCGTAAAGAGCCATAGAAACTCACTGAGCATTTTAAATAGTTAAAATCATTCACGCTTCCTTATGGGTTCCCATTGGCCATTAGCTTAATCAGAGGTTTCTTACCTGGACCACAAGCCATTATGTGTGATTTACTATAGTTTGTGACCAGGTTCAGTTCATTCATATAGGATGTGAAAGATTCCACCAAAAATAGCAGGGCCCTTGGGGTCCACTACATAAGCAATGCATCATCTGCATAGAGCAGTACTGGCACAAATGCATGTTTAATTATCGGAATATCTCTTGTGACTGTTGTCAGAGTAGACTACAAAGAGTAAGGGGACTAAGATACAGCATTGGCGCACCGCCGAGCAAGTGGGAATGAGTCTGACAGTTTGTCTGCCCTACCAAACCGAACCCTTGCTACCAAATTATCATGCAAGGCGTGCAAAAAATTCACTGGCGCCACCTCCCCCCCTAAATCCAGCAACATCAACCAGAGTTTATTTATGTTGACGCAATCAAAGGCGGTTGACAAGTCCATAAAAGCCAGGTACAGTGGACAGCGCTTAGCAATTGTGTATTTGCTGATAATCGAATTCAGATTTAAGCCCTGTTCCACTGTACCCAGACATTGACAAAACCTAAATTGATAGGGCCACAAGATGTTATTGGAATTCTTCCAGGATTTTAAACCATTGAATATCAGCCGCCCAATGATCTAGCCCATACTGTCCATAACAGAGATGAGGCGGTAGCATATAGGTGAGTTGCAATCCTTTTTCTTAAAAATCAGCACTATGGTAGAGAGTGACCAGGATTAGGAGATCTTCCTACCTAGTGGATTGTTAAAAGTATTTGTTATCAGGGACCCCCACAATTCAATGTTACACTTAATTAAGTCCATGGGGACCCCATCCGGTCCTGGGGCTTTACCGTTGGGACTTTGTCTTATGGCCAGGGTTACTTCCTGGTGGATATTTACCAGAAGTGGTAAATCGGATAACTTATCCCTTAATGTCTCATCTTCTACTAGATGATATATGCTTATAAAATACAGGACCCATTCAAGGCTGGGAACACTGCAACTTAAGAGGGGGTTTGGTGGTGCTTCCCTTTGTTTAATCCTGTTCACCATATCCTAGAAGTTCTTACTGTTCTTGGAAAATGATGCTAGTTCCAATAGGTCCTATTCCCTACGATTCAGGTAATTCTTCCTTCACCTAATTATATGATTGTGGTCTTTGCTGGCCTCCAGTGCCGCAGTTGGAACCTTAGGATTAGCCGAGAGGGCTTTGCGTAACCTACGGTTAGCTACGGAACAACAGCTATCAAACCAGCAAGGCTTCTCCTGTCTGCTCTTTACTGGTTGTAGCAAGAAATGCCTGGTACTCGGATTTAAGGAATTAAAACGATTAATCACTGCAACACCTTGAACATCAGACAGACATAACATAAAGGTTGCAAGGTAGGACATTTGTTTGTCATTTATCACTGTATGAACACTCAAAAGCACTGATCACTCACAAGCACTGATCACGTTTTGTATACCAGTAAAGGTTTGGGATACTTTTGATGTGTCTCTCTGCTTCATTGTGTTTTGAAATTTTAGAAATTCTCACCTATTGATTTTTGTTGAAATCTGTAAAAGAACAATTTTCTTATTACATGGAACCTTGTTGTTTGTCAATCTTATGCAACACATTCTAGTTATTGTAAAGGGCAGAGCCTGTTTCTTAATTTCAGAACAACTTAACACATTCATTATCTGTAGTACTATGCCCATCATGGTCCCACAAAGGCTGCTGCATAGAAACAGCCACAATGAAAATGCTAGATGAAACGCATTGTAAATTGGGCAAGAGTGATACTCATCCTGATCAACCTCTCGACAGGCTTTGATGCAATCTATCACAAGGGGATTATCCATAACATAAGGTCTCTACTGCAGAGTCTTCTGCTGGTTCTTCACATTCATGGCCAACCACAGGCTGTTGATTAGAATGGGGGACTCTGTTTCGGACTGGTCTGGGATCATCTAAGCCATTGCAAAAGATTCAATAAAAACTCCCTTGCAGTTGAACTTGTACATGCAGCCACTAACAACCATGTTGGAGGTGTTGCTTGTCTCCATTCACCAGTTTGCCGATATTCAAATTTATTTAAAGATTTCCTATACATATATAATAATTCCTAATTAGAGATCCGATTGCAAAACCTCCAAAATCTGGCTGACATCTAGCTTCACTACTCTTAACCTAAGCAAAACTTAATTTATCTAGACAATACAAATCTAATTTTAAAAAGCAGTTGCTATCTAAAATCAACATGAATGACTTTATGCCCAGTCTATCAAACAAAGTGAAATCATTACGTTTCTGAATGAACCAGCATATTGCCATGACTATTCATATTAATGCTAAACCCTTCCAAAGCCCTAAAGACGCCCGCTCCATGGTTCAACCTCTAGTAATATCCCAAATTAACTTTGGAAATATTGCCCTCAGTAGTTTGCCAAACAGTTCGTAGCATCAGGACTATTTTCAGGAAAAATAAACTTTGACCACATCATCGGGGTGCTAAAATAGCCACAAACTTAATTTAGAAGCCCATATTAGTTTCAAACTTGCCTTTATCATGTTCAAGGCAGCACATCATCAGCACCCTTTGTACCTCGCTGATACTCTGAACATTTCTAGTGGAAGTAGAAACCTTAGGAGCACAAACAACCTTTTGCTGTAATCCAGTAAATTTAGAGCACATGTAGCTCCATCATAAGCATATTCAGGGGCAGTTCTGACACTATGGAATTCTCTCTTTTATTTATTTATATCATTTAAAGAGCGCCCGAATCACCCCAACCGGGGTATCTCCACGCTGTGACTGCCTTTGGCTACCGGGGAAAGAACATTAAAACAGTGTGGTTTTTAGCAGCTTTCTGAAGACTAGGTAGTTGGAGCAAAGCCGTAGATGGGTGGGCAGTTGGTTCCAGTAAAGTGGAGCCAGATAGGAGAAAGCTTTCCCCCCAACCGAGTTTGTTGTATACGGGGCATGTGGAGGAGATCCTTGGACCTAGAACAAAGGGTCCTGGTTGGTATATATCTGACCAGCTTATCTGTCAGATATCGTGGTCCCAAGTTGTTTAGGGATCTGAGAAGAATGCATGTGTTTAGATGATCTCCTTAAGTTTAAAATAAAATGAATACTCTGTACTTCATTCACTGCTTCATGTACTCATGCCTCCCTCATTCCTGCAGTGCTTCCTTAAATGTTTTCCTCTTTTACTCAGAGCTGTATTTAACCCTCTTAATGTAACTTCACTAAGCTATCTAATCCTCCACTTTAGCTCCCATCCACTTCCTTTCCTCTCATGGTGTTATTCTACCTTATTCAGGGAAATACACTGAATCAGTGGTTCCTAACCTGTGGCCCGGGGACCTCTGGGGGTCTGCAAAGCCTATTCAGGGAGTCTGCGATTTCTTAGAAAATTAAATAATACTAACATTTTCTGTATGTATAGGAATTTGAATTTGGAGGGTAAAAATTAAGTTGACATCTTCAGATTCATTTAAGGGAGTAGTGCGAGTACATCAAATCGAATATAGTATGGAAAATTAGTGACCTTAGTTGAGTTTGGTAAAGCTCCATTCTTTCCATCAAGATTTTTAATATTTGTATGTTTGTTTGTGAAATAAATAGCGTATATCATCATTTGTGTATTCATTTGATGCATGCTTGTTTCTGTATTCTATGTGTATTGTTTTGTGGTTCAAGTCATCTATAATGCTGAGGCTGGGGTCCCTAGCTTTCAGTAATGAAACAACATGGGGTGTGGTCCTCAGATTGCAGTAATTATTAAATACGGCTCCCGCAGAAGTCAAGAGGTTAAGAACCTCTGCACTGAATAACATTATCAATTCTTGAAAATGTCATTCATTTTAGCCACTTGATATCCCACGCTACACTCTCTAACAACCCATTTCTGCATGCAAGTTTTCTTTTTTTTTTGCAAAGGGAAAGTGGGAGCAAAAAATTCATAATTTCAATGCAAACACATCCCAGATGCATCTTTATTCATATTCCGTAGGCGTACTTTTTCATAACGATCTGTTTATTAAGAGGTACGTATACCGAGTAACATTACCAGTTCTTGAACATTTCATACATTTTCCCACATGATTTCCCACATTGTACTCTCTAATGCAAGTTCAATTTCTTTTGTCTCTGATTTGCATCAAACAATTCTTTTGTTAGTATTAATACAGTCTTAAGCACTCCTAGTTTTCCTCGGATATGATCCTACTGAGATAGGTAGCAGTGCAACAGGTAGAATGTCTGATATGATTTTGGGTCCTTCAATCCCTATTTTGTTACCTGAAATAATCCCATCACAGAGCTGCATGGAGGGTGTCAATCTATTTCTAATTAATAACCAACCAATCAATGATTTTTTCCATGAAATCCAATTTAAATACTTCTTATCTTCTATATGAAGTTTTTAATAAGCTGTGAATGTTTCCTTACACTATAAACTTCATGAAAGGCAGAGAACAGGTCTAGGAGGGGGTTCACAAATAAATCTCAGACCCTCCTGTTCTGTACATGAGTGTAATGCAGATATTAAAGTGGAAGCATCCAAAGTAAATGTTAATGCCAGTTATTCAACCCTGATCCATAACGACCACGGCCGGACTGGGAACAGCAACCAGCCCTGGCAGACTGCTGCTCGACTGGCCTCTGGAGCAAAGGGGGGGTGCTAGTGAGGAGCACTGCTCCGGCTTCTGTTACAGGGGGCTGATATTGCAGCACTGCTGCAAAACTAGCCCCAAGTAACAAAACTGGCCCCCACGGGTACAAAACCGGCCCCACCCCTCCGGCCCAGTGCCCTCTACGGCCAGACTGGACCTGATAACGATGTATATATATATATATATATATATTATCTTCTGGCGGTCGCCAGTAGATAGTTATAGTTAGGACCTATTTTCCATAGGAAATCCGCAACATTCTATTTGAAATAACGTTGGCGCCGGTTGACGAATCTTTGTGAAAGTTTCCAACTTGTTGGGGCGCTCCGGTCCGCTCCTATCCTGAAAGTCTCGGGGTGATTCGTCAAGCGGGGGCTGAGAAAAAAGGGGGGTCCCAAAACACGTTTTCCCCATTCATTTTTCCATAGGAACCTTTAGTCGCAGCTACAGCCCGAACTGCTGAACGGAATTACACCAAATTTGGCAAAGAGGTAGCCCTTTGTTCATTGTCGTGCCTTTTGCTTAAATGGTGTAAATCCGTTCAGTAGTTTCTGAGAAAATCACAAATAAAATCACATATATATCTATGGCCGAGTAGGGTCCGTGTACCCTCCCGATCACGAGCTGCATGCTAATTGGCTGTCAACACTTCAAATCAGGAAGTGTTGGCAGCCATTTTGTCCCTTGGTAGATGTTAGACTTGGCATCTTTTGGCGTGTTTCCCCTGACTTTTTGCTTTCTGACCTCCCAGTTTTGACTCTGTTTTTGCTGGTGTAATGATTCTGCGCACTTTCCTCACTGCTGTCCAGTGGGAAAGTGCAAGTGCTCCTGTATAAAATGTGTTATGGATTGGTGTTTCCATGATTGGCCTATTTGGTTTATGTGTCAGTCCCTTGTAAAGTGCACTGCGAGTGCCAGGGCCTATAGACCAAATGCTGTTGGTGGGCTGCAGCACTGGATTGTGCCACCCACGCAAACAGCCCGTAAAGGGTAACTCGGGCCTGCCACCGCAGAGCCTGTGCGCAGCCTGGGGCTGCCATGTCGACTTGGCAAGTGCACACACTTGCAAGTCCCTAAACCTTCCCTTTGCTACATGTTAGTCACCCCTAAGGTAGGCCCAAGGTACCCCTGTGGGCAGGGTGCATTGTATGCGAAAGGTAGGACATGCCCTGGTGTGTGTGGCATGTCCTGATAGTGAATTACAGCCTAGTTCGTTTTTCACTATTGCAAGGCTACCTGTTCCCCATAGGCCAGAACGGGCAGTTTTGATTATTACAGCTTATAATCCTAACTGACCCCGGGAACATGGTAGAAATTCGAGTTTAGTATGCCTGGACTCAGAATGATAAAATGCATCTTTTAGTGAAGTTGGTTTTAACATTCTGTGTTTGAAAATACCACTTTTAGAAAGTGGGTATTTTCTTGTCTAACCATCCAAGCCTGCCTCTGCGAGGTTGTGTATTCCTTGTCTGGAGTGTGAGTGACAGGGGCTGGGGGATGCCAGGAGACAGGGTGAGTCAGCACAGGGCTGAATAGCAAGATCTACATGTAGATGGGTGGGAGGGTTGCACCTGGGCCCTGAATAGGACAGTGCCTTCCCTCCACAATGCTGGCTCCACCTCCTGTGGTGCGTCTGATGTCCCTGGCCTACTCACTGAAAGAAGGGACGGAGACTTGTCAACAAAGTGCTCCAGAACTGGTTTGGACTAGGCAAAGGCCTCTCTGCCTTCAGAGAACAAAGGAATTTGGGATATAAATATTGGGGCCCTGACCCCATGAATTTAGATCTCGCTGGAATCAAGGAACCTGCCAAGACGAAGAGCTGGAAGAGCTGCCAGGAGGAGTACTGCCCCTTTGCTGTGTTGTTGCTTTGTTGGGTTGGCCTGCAGCTGCTGCTTCTGCCTTGGGCAGTGAAAGGACTGAACTTTCTACAAACTTGTGCTGAGTATCTCCAAGGGCCTGGAACCGAGCTGGCCTCTTGTTAAGAAGTCTCAGGGACTACAAAGACTTCACAAGCCTCTGGGTACCGCTTCTGGAACGCTGTTTCAGTTGCCACAGAGGAAGGGAACTGCAACCGACTCCGTCAACCGAATCCATCCCTGACCGGTGACCTGTTTGCACCGCAGACCGCATCGCCCCGCTTCGCATCGCAACCCTGGTCTCACCGTGGGCGACGTCCGACGCCGCCAACACCGAGCCGCTGCTTGCACCGTGACCTGTGGGCACCGCAGTTCGCATCGCATCGCTTCACTGAACCAGCCGGACCCGACCGACGCGGTCGCTGCAACTGGCTCAAGAGTCGTGACCGCACCGCATTTGGGGCACCGCTCGCACGTCTGCGATGCACCGCCCGACTCGCACCGCTGTCCGATGCCAGCTCCCACACTCCGGCTTGGTCGCCTGCCTCGCAACCTGTCAGCACCGCATCGAGCATCGTCTCACCCTGCATCGCACGCCTTGGACTCACCGACTCCGTCTGCACGACGCTCATCGAGCCGCTGCCTGCACCGCATCGAGGGACACCGCACCTTGCATCGCTCCGTCTTGCACCGCAACCGCGACGAACGCCGACCGGCTCGTACACTCCGTACCAGCCACAACGAGAAAGGTACTGTGACCGAGTCTGTTCACGACTCTGCTGGCCCGTATCGACGCGGTCGGCTGGAACTGTTAGACTCTGTGGTTTTCAGCATCGCGGTAGACTCGGACGGAGCTACCAACTCGTATCGAACTTTGTTTTTGAACTATTCCTGCAAAGAAGAAGTTACCTTATCAAGCATTCATTTTTAAAGTATAGTATTGTGGATTTTTGTCGTAATTGGTCTTGTCTTGAGTATATAAAAATTGGTTATTTTTCTAAACTGGTGTGGTGTCCGTTTGTAGTGCTTACACTGTATTACTGTTGGTTATGTGCAAATGCTTTACACACTGCCTCTGAATTAAGCCTGACTGCTCGTGCCAAGCTACCACGAGGGTGAGCAGGGGTTACTTCACGAGTGTAACACCCTTACCCTGACTAGGAAGAAGGGTCCCTACTTGGACAAAGGTGCAAGCCCTTGCCAACTAGAGATCCCATTTCTAACAGTAGAACCGAGGGACAGAAACAAGTGCGCAAAGCGCAAAAAGGGGCAGGGTAGAAACACCCTGACCCCTAGGTCTGCTCAGGGGTCCCACAAGGACCCCTGGGAGGAAAAGCATATTTTTTTTTAAATCGGCGGGATGCGCTTAGGGTGCTCGGATCCCGCCGAGAAAAAAAAGAAACAAGTGCGTAAAACGCACAAAGGGGGCAGGGTAGAAACACCCTGACCTCTAGGTCTGCTCAGGGGGTCCCACAAGGACCCCTGGGCAGAAAAAGCATTTTTAAGAAAAGAAAATCGGCGGGATGCGCTTAGGGTGCGCGAATCCCGCAGAAAAAAATAAAAATCGAAGCGCGGTCTCCGCGCTTCGATGCTATTTTGCCCCGGGTGGGCCAAGTCCCGGGGGCATGCGGGGGTGGGTTTATATTTAATTTTGGGGGCCTCAAAGGCCCCTAGCCCCGGGACCGCCACCCCCGGGGCTTTAAAAATATAGGTGCGGGAGGGCTCTTGGCCCTCCCGCAGCCCCGGGACCGCCACCCTTCGGGCTTCTTTTTATTTTTTTAAAAATTACCTGTGTGGGGGCTCGAGCCCCCACATGCCCCGAGGACCGCCACCTCCCGGGGCACTAAAAATTTCAATATGGGGGTCCATTACGGACCCTCAGAGCCCCGGGGACCACCACCTCCCGGGGCTTTTTCGATGGAGGGAGGGGGACGCGTGGCCCCCCTCCTGGAGCCTGTAATGGCCCTGGGGACCGCCACCCCCAGGGCCGGCTCCTGCAGTGTCCCGGGTGCCTACCTCCGGGATACTGTAGTTTGCTATGACAGGACGGGAGCCTCGCGGCTCCCGTCCTGTCATAGCAAACTGCTTTGGATATTAGGCGAGAGCAGGAAACCTGCTCTCGCTTCCAATATCCAAAGCAAATAGCTTTCACATGGGGAGCTGCATGTTAGCAGCTCCCCATGTGGAAAGCAATGCCGGCTCCCGCAGGAGGCGGGGAGCCGGCAGGGTCCGTGGGGAGTTGGGGCCCCCACGGACCCCAAAGGATAGGGCCAGCCCCGGGGGATGGGGTCCCCGGGGCAAGTAGTGGCCCGGGAGGGGGCCACGCGGCCCCCTCCCAAAAATAATTTAAAAAAATAAAAAATAAAGGCCTGGGATGGGGTCCCCGGGGCAAAAGGAGGCCTGAGGAGGGGGGCCACGCAGCCCCCTCCATAAAAATTTATTTAAAAGTGTGGCCATGCCCCGGGGATGGGGTCCCCGGGGCCGGATTCGGCCACGGGAGGGGGCCACGCGGCCCCTTCCCGTTTAATAAAAAAAAAAAAAGGGGTAAGGCCCTGGGGGATGGGGTCCCCAGGGCCCAAAAATAGGAAAGGGAAGGGGCCGCACAGCCCCCTTCGAAAAAAAAAAAAACGATTGGGCCGCAGGCCCCGCCCCTTCCTTTACCACTCTGCAAACGCGCCCTGGCGCGTTTGCAGATGGGGAACGAATTCCCCTTAAATACTGGGGGTCCCTGGGGCTAACTAGCCCACCAGGAACCTCCAGTATGCGCCAGGGGCTGCGTTGCAGAGAGGTGTACAGAGGCCACGCCCCTTTACACCTCTCTGCAACGCAGCTCTGTGGCGCTTTGGAGGTACATGGTGGGCTACTTGGACTCCAGGGACCCTCAGGATTCAAGGGGACTTAATCCCCAACTTAAAACGCGCTAAGGGGCGCGTTTGCACAGTGGTGAAGGGAGGGGGCGGGGCTTCAGGTGACATGTGTGCAAACAGGCCCTGTGGCGTGTTTTAAGATGGGGAATTAAATCCTCTTCAATCCTGAGGGTCCCTGGGGGCCAACTAGCCCACCAGGTACCTCCAGTAAGCGCCACGGAGTTGCGTTGCAGAGTGTTGTAAAAGGGGCGTGGCCTCTGAACACCTCTCTGCAATGCAGCTCTCTGGCGCATACTGGAGGTACCTGGTGGGCTAGTTGGCCCCTAGGGACCCTCGGGATTGAGGAGGAATTAATTCTCCAACTTAAAACGCGCCACACGGCGTGTTTGCAGACATGTATCCTCAGGCCCCACCCCTTTATTCACCATTGTGCAAATATTCCTCTAAAATCAGCTGAACTACGAATTCCGATTTACTCACCTGTTATCAGGAGAGACCTCAGTGCTGCATCTTTGAACCCAGTACTGATCCTGAAAAGTAATTTTAACCGTACTTACCAGTAACTTGAATTTCCTTCCATAGGATATCATTGCCTGCTTTTTGCTGAAAAAGTTTTTGTGTCGATTTTTGAAACTTACAAATATTCCTCTAAAATAAGCAGAACTACGAATACCGATTTACTCACCTGTTATCAGGAGAGACCTCAGTGCTGCATCTTTGCGCCCAGTACCGATCCTGAAAAGTAATTCTAACCGTACTTACCAGTAACTTGAATTTCCTTCCATAGGCTAACATTGACTGGTTTCACTTGGAAATTCTTTGAAGTGTGGAGTTTTGGAACTTTATAATATTCCTCTAAAATCAGCCGAATTACGAATTCCGATTTACTCACCTGTTATCAGGAGAGAACCCAGTGCTGCATCTTTTAGCCCAGCACTGACCCTGAAAAGTAATTCTAACCGTACTTACCAGTAACTTGAATTTCCTTCCATAGGAATCCATTGTCTGGTTTTCAGCAGAAAAGTTTCAAAGTGTCGATTTTCACAAACTACAAATATTCCTTAAAAATCGCCTGTGTGACTTAAACGCATTCTTTCAACTGTTTACAGGAGATGCACCAGTGCTGGATCCAGGATCCACCACTGAGTAAGAAAAAGTAACGATAACACTACTTACCTGCTAAGTGAATTTCCTCCCATAGGATAACATTGGTGATTCTATGTGAAAAAGTTTCTAAGTGTCAACTTTTAAAATACAATAATATTCCTTAAAAATCACTACTGTAACCAAAACGCTTTTACTCAACTGTTTACAGGAGATGTCCCAGGACTGAATCTAGGATCCAGTCCTGTGGTTAGAAAAGTAATCCATAAAGTAACTAATTGCATTTAACTAGAAATTCACATGGAGCTCAATGTTGCATTGTTTTTGAAATTGTGTTGCCCATTGCAACAACTGTAACTACTGTACTTAAAAGTCTATTGCCTATTTGCAAAGTATTTAAACTAAAGTAATTCATTCTGAGAAAGTATATTTTGTAATGTAATGTATAATGTAATTACAATGTAATTTAAAAATAAAATATCTAAAAATAAATAGTTTAAAAATTTTTTGTAAATCAGTATCAAAAAATAAATATAACAATTAATACATTTAAAAATTGTCATTTACAAAACCTTTGAAATTCACTGAAAAAACCATAGGTTTCAGACACGTTATAGTTAGGAATTAGCATTTAAAAAACCTTTGAAATTCACTGAAAAACCATAGGTTTCAGACACGTTATAGTTAGGAATTAGCATTTAAAAAACCTTTGAAATTCACTGAAAAAACCATAGGTTTCAGGCACGTTATAGTTAGAAATTAGCATTTAAAAAACCTTAGAAATTCACTGAAAAAACCATAGGTTTTAGGGACAGTTATAGTTAGTTGGACATTGCACTCGTACAAAACCCGTGAAATTCCCCCGTTATAGTTAGTTCAGGTAACTATAACTCGCGCCCCCGCAATGCACTGCTGATGACGTCACATATTACATCACTCATGACATGGTCAGTGACATCACTGATGACATCACTGAGGACATCATCCATAAGATAATTTGATGCATCTTCTCACACCCTAATATAACTTTTGATACAACCACTGTAAATTACAGACTGCCATTGTCAAAACCATAGACACTCCAACACCAATTACTATATACACACTCACTGATTCTTAGGTCTACACACACACACATCTACTCACTCACCCGTACAATCACTCATACTTATAGTCACTCAGTACAGGACTATTATATGCACTCATACACCTATATAAACACTCACACAAGGCCACTCATCCATAGAGGTACTCACACACCTAGTCAGTCATGCAAAAAATTAAACACACACCCATTTACTCACCTATACAGTTATACACACACCAGCTCACTTACTCATACAAATACTAGCACATTCTTACGCTCTTGTACAATCTCTGATACAAGCACACACTCATCCATACAGTCACTCTCACAATCACACACTCTCGCTTATAGCTATTTATATACTCCAACACACATATATACTGCCTTTCACATATGTAGTTACTCACACATGTACCACTGGGACATACATTCACTCACTAACATACTCTTACACACACTTACCCACCCATACAGTCTATCACAGATGCACTCTTGAAACCATCCACCCAGTGAATCACCCACTCACACATCTATGCACAGAGTCGCACACACCCCACCCACACAAACACTCAGGCACACATACAGATACTCAGACAACCAATCAATAACTCATATAGACACTCATGTAGCTATTCACAAACCCATGCAGCCACTTACACAGCAACAGACAGATGGATACAGACATTCACCCAGTTTAGTCACTAACCCATGCATTCAGTAAGATAGTTTAATCACTCACTTATAGAGTTAGTCACGCACCTACTAAATCATCCTTTCAGACACTTATACACCCACTCATTCTTCAATACGCCTTTCCCTATATATATTAAACATATTTAAACTTTACAGAAACACACAGTCATGGATGATGTCATCAGTGATGTCATTTGAGATGTCATCAGTGATGTCATCAGTGATGTCACTGACCATGTCATGAGTGATGTAATATGTGACGTCATCAGCAGTGCATTGCGGGGGCGCGAGTTATAGTTACCTGAACTAACTATAATGGGGGAATTTCACGGGTTTTGTACGAGTGCAATGTCCAACTAACTATAACTGTCCCTAAAACCTATGGTTTTTTCAGTGAATATATATATATATATATCCAGTCCATCGATTGACGCGCTGAGCACTCAGGAACGGGTGCCGGTCTTTATTTGTGGCGATGGCCCACATGTTATATTCTGCTCAAACCTCACAAAAGTGAAGAGACTGCACTCAATGCTGGGGTGAAACTCGGTTATTTATTTACCGAGACAAACAAACAGGACGCGTTTCGGCTTGCGCCTTTTTCCAACTGTTAACACAGATGGCTGTTCCACCATGTTTTATAATCACAACATGTCACTTCCGGATAATGTTACATCACAATAAACAACGGACTGTTTCTTCACAGACCGTAGGCGCCATCTTTGAATGGTTTAGTGTCCTGTGATACAAAATCCATTGTTACAATACATATTTGACCATCATAAACACGTAATAGCATAGTTTTTGTTATACTAGCAATTCATTCATTTGCCAGTGATAGTCACTGGACACAAAATGCTCGTCACAATGAAACGGGTCAAATTTATGGCTTAAATCATTCATATACCAATTGCCTTCTTACATTCGCGATACCAAAGATTTCATCAGGATAATTTCCAACACGATTTGGGAACCAGATATGTTAATGATGGTACAAGACATAACTAGTTTATATACCTGTATAAATCATGATAATGGTATAAGTGCTGTTCGTTACTTTCTGAAAGGAAGATCCTTAAAATTCGCGATAAACATGGTGGAACAGCCATCTGTGTTAACAGTTGGAAAAAGGCGCGAGCCGAAACGCATCCTGTTTGTTTGTCTCGGTAAATAAATAACCGAGTTTCACCCCTGCATTGAGTGCGGTCTATTCACTTTTGTGAGGTTTGAGCAGAATATAACATGTGGGCCATCGCCACAAATAAAGACCGGCACCCGTTCCTGAGTGCTCAGCTCGTCAATCGATGGACTGGATTGAATTATTAGACGCATAGTAGCACCACCGTAAGAATTCTGGAATCTACACTGAGAAAACCACGTCGACGGGTGAGTCAGAGGGCGCACAAGTCCCCGCTGTGTTTTTTCTTTCACGATAATCACAGCAGCATATTTCAAATTACTTTGGATCTATCCTGTGTGCACGGCTGGAACGCGTGAGGGGTGATTGTTTTAACTGCACATTTGGTTGAAAGAAACTTACGCACAAACATGTTCTCGGATGCCGACAGTCAAGAGGCGGCAATGGGGATTTTCAAACGTGGTTCCATGCAACTAGGAGGAGATAGAAATACTTCTACAAATATACAAGGAACTCTTAAATCACAATTTGGAAAACTTGAACGCCTGTACGAACGTGAAATAAGAAAGTGGTGGGAAGCCACCTCCCTTCAAAATTATATCGAAGTTCAACGTATCCTGAGAGACTTACGCATTTATACAATTCCCGCTTACGAAAATCCGGACCCCAAATTGTTGGACGAGTGGTCTGCTTACACCACTGATGTGTCCGTGGGAATGTTGAAAATATTAATCAAATTCGCATGGAGCGACAGGGACAAATGCCCGAAAGAAATTGAGGAACTTGAAACCTTGATTGCGCAAGAACCTGATGCGAAAACTAGAGAGGAGATCAGAGAAGCAATGAAAAAACGACTTCTCGCATATGAGTAAAAAAATCAAACAGCGGAAGCATACTAAGTTTAATAGAGATGCCCATGATTACGAACAGGGCAGAATTCTTACATTTGCTCAGAAATTCGATGCTCCACGAAGAGCTTTAAGGAGCAATGTGAATCGGAGAACTATGGAGCAGAGAGAAACCTAAGAATCCGACATCACAACCAATAATGAGCAATCAGGTGAGGATAGCACTGATTCCCAGGCACAACTCCCAGTGAGATCCCTTTTTCACGAAGAGTTTCAATTAATGCGACAGTCGTGGCAACGGGGAGGACAAGGAAACCCCCCCCCCAAATGCAAAGTACAAGGAAGACAAGAAAAACGCGAAGAGGGGGCTACCTCAAACACCAACAAAGGCGTGGCCTCACAGACGTGCAGCAAACGAGGATCAAAAAAGTAGATCAGGCGGACGACCTCACAATAGTTAACCTGACTTCAAGGAAATTGACAAAAAGTGAAGAATTAACCTTAAGAAGGGACTTACATTCTGCCAAACGCAAGGTCTCGAATACACACAAACACGTATAGATTTGTATCTTTTCACCAGAAAATTGAAACTACATAAATTCTTCAAAATCAAAGGTTTAAGCAGACAAGAACAAGCTGCCATTACATCAACAACAGCAACAACGATAACAACTGATGTACTAACAGGGGATGACCTGGAAACATTACTACTCTTGGAAAGCCAAAATGAGTCCAATGACAGAGATGAAGGTGCCGTAAATATACAGGACATAGAAAGTTTTGGGATTGCCCAAAAACTGTGAAAACAGGCTTTAAGGTCAAACCCACCTTTATACCCGCAACAACCTTTGATGCAATCGATGTCTTTGAAGAGGCAGAGAAAAAAGATCTAATGAAAATGAGACACCAAAAACCAAAAATGCTAAATTTAATCATGGTAAAGCAAATTTGACACTTGAACAAAAAAGAGCTATCAAAGGCATCCAAAAAGATCCGAATTTAATTTGTAAACCTTCGGACAAAGGAGGAAATATCGTCCTGATGACGAAAGAGTTTTATTGTAAGGAGGCTTTGCGACAACTGTCGGACAGTACTTGTTATGTCAACATCTCTAAGGATGAATATAATTCAAGCATCAATGACTACCACACTATGATTCAAACGTGGTTGGATAGAGGTATGATAGATTTTGAGGAATCAAGATTTTTGAACTGTCCTCACCCTGTGACACCAACATTCTGTCACCTCCCCAAAATCCATAAGGATGCTAAAAATCCTCCTGGACGTCCGATCATATCCTCTAAAGGTAGCTTATCAGAATCTATGTCACTATATATTGACTACTTTTCATCTGATTTTGTTAAGACATTGCCTTCTTACATTCGCGATACCAAGGATTTCATCAGGATAATTTCCAACACGATTTGGGAACCAGATATGTTAATGATGGTACTAGACATAATTAGTTTATATACCTGTATAAATCATGATAATGGTATAAGTGCTGTTCGTTACTTTCCGAAAGGAAGATCCTTAACATTCGTGAATCATAATGAAATGTTGATTGATTTCCTCACGTTTTGCCTAACTAATAATATCTTTTTGTTCCACAAGCAACTATACAGGCAGACCAAAGGGACAGCCATGGGCACCTGCTTCACCCCCAGCTACGCAAACTTGTTCGTGGGCTGGTGGGAGAAGCAGGTGGCATGGGCAGAGGACAATAATAAATGGGTATCATCCATTATTGGATGGTACCGTTACATAGATCTTTTTGTTCGCTGGAAAGGTCCCCAGGATGAGGCAGAACAGTACATACAGGCTTTGAATAACAATTCTGTAAACCTACATTTCAGTGGGCATATCAGTGCAACAGAAATTGAATACTTAGATTTAAAAGTATTCATTGAAAGTGGACAAATTTGCACCTCCCTGTTTCGAAAAGCTACAGCAGGGAACTCGATTTTAGAAGCTCATAGTAGTCATCCCAACTCCTTGATAAATAGTATTCCCTATGGGGAGCTTTTACGTCTAAAAAGGAATAGTACCATGAATTGTGACTTTGTACAGGCGGCAGAGGAAGCCATTGAGAGGTTTAAAATACGAGGCGACTCTGTGCCATTACTTCAGAAAACTCTTGCTAGAGTTGATAAGATCCCGAGACAATGTCTTCTCCGTGAAAAGAACCAGAAAGCTGGTGATGAGCCAAATGAATTTAGATTCATCACAACATTCTCTAGGGAGACTGAGACATTAAGGCAGGTCATTAACCGTAACTGGCATATCCTTAAAACAGATCTGGTGATTGGAAAGAATTTACCTGACCACCCTAAAATAACATATAGGAGGTGTCGTTCCCTTAAGGACAAACTAGTACAAAGTCACTTTGAAGTAGCAACTTATATTCCCAGAGTAAGCAACTTAACTGGATTTTTTCCCTGCACTAAATGCAAGGCGTGCAAAAATAGTCCAAAAACACTTTCATATGAAATCCCAGGATGCACGCAACCTAGAGCCATCAATAAATTTTTAACATGCAACACCCCCTTCTGTATTTACTGTTTAGTCTGCCCATGTAATTTAAAGTACATAGGGAGCACTATTCATCCAATGAAGCGTAGAATATTAGAACATGCTAGAGCTATCGAGAAATTTAATCAAAGTAATAGGAATCTACTTCGATTCTACTGTTTAGATCATGTCCCAGCCCATGAAAGAGGGGGCAACAGAGAGCTCAAATTACGCAGATTGGAATCTCGATTTATTGTTGACCTACAAACAAAAGCACCCATAGGTCTTAATACAGAGGAGGAATTGGCCATTCATTAGGGTTAAAGTGTAAAATTGATGACAGGAATGATTTAGCATGTAACACTGGAAACGGTGTAAAACCTCGGGTCATATGAATTTTGATGCTATCCACTGAAATGTGTGCCACATTTAGAAAGATGCTTTCTTTAATTATTAATGAAATGTAAATATTGTGATTATTGTAAATAATGAATTGATAATAGTATAGAAATTCCACTTACCTCCTTGCCCATTCAGGGCTTAATTTCAAGCAGCATAGATATTCTACCTACCTCCTTACCCATTCAGGGCTTAATTTCAAGCACAATGAACTTAGTGCACAATTCATACATGTAATGATATTGAGAACCCCAATTTGATATTGGTTATATCTTTGCCATCCTTGTAATGGTGTAATTACAAATGTCCAGTGAGATTTGCTCATACAGAGCTTAATTGTATATGAATGATTTAAGCCATAAATTTGACCCGTTTCATTGTGACGAGCATTTTGCGTCCAGTGACTAATCACTGGCAAATGAATGAATTGATAGTATAACAAAAACTATGCTATTACGTGTTTATGATGGTCAAATATGAATTATAACAATGGATTTTGTATCACAGGACACTAAACCATTCAAAGATGGCGCCTACGGTTTGTGAAGAAACAGCCCGTTGTTTATTATGATGTAACATTATCCGAAAGTGACATGTTGTTGTGATTATAAAACATGGTGGAACAGCCATCTGTGTTAACAGTTGGAAAAAGGCGCGAGCCGAAACGCGTCCAGTTTGTTTGTCTCGGTAAATAAATAACCGAGTTTCACCCCTGCATTGAGTGCGGTCTCTTCACTTTTGTGAGGTTTGAGCAGAATATATATATATATATGGTAGTCAGTGTACATTGGGATGTTCAAAAGTCCCTTTTTGTAAAGATTTTTTGCATTTTAGTTAGCAATAACCTTGTATTTTTTGCCACTGCTAATAACTTGACCAGTAGAAAATTATTGTCTTTAATGACACTCTTCAATATTCCTACCGGGAAAACGGATAAGAGGAAATTTACAGTAAAAGTAACTATCATACCTGGACAACCAATGTCAACAAATTAAACTGAACAGGACTATCAAATATGGCACCCGAGGGGTTCCTCATGGTTCTGTACTATCCCCAACCCTTTTTATCCTCTACCTGGAACCTCTGACCACAGTCCTAAAACACTTGAATCTATCATATAATCTCTAAGCAAATAATAAATAGGTATATGTATATTTAGACTGTTTCTTTTAGTAACTCTGTCAGAACAAGGTTTTCCATAGTCTGTCAGTTTTATTGTACTATCAGAGCCCTGTTCATATTCTTTTGAAGCCTCTTTCAGCCTTCCTTTCACCATTTGTATTACTACCCATTAATACCTATTCATCACATTATACATTCAGAATTTAGTCCTCATTGTCTTTTTCCCTTAGTGACTTACTGTGTAGGATCACACATCCAGCCAGGATAAATTAACTAGGCTAATTTGTGTCATTAATGTACCTGAATGTGGGTGCACACAAAGGATGCACTTGAGGACAGGGCCAAATCATGTAAAAGGGACAAACATGCCCCTTCGCCCCCATTACATGATACTTAGGCACCTATTCCATTGTTGGCCAAGATGTGGCAGTGTGCTTGCATATTGTAATTACAAGTAGCCTACATGCTTCGTGTTAACGGCACGTCTTCAAAGTGCCTTCCAGGCTCTGACTACAAGTGCTGTGGTTAATTCCAATATGTGTGGTAACCTCTGTTACTGAACATACTCAGAATTATGTGTTTGACAGCAAACACCCAGTAGGTAATTTGTAAAAAAAGAAGTGCCGGGGCTCTCGTCAGGAGGCAGCTCCGACCACCCCATTTCTCCTATTAGCGCTGCCTAACACAGTACCAACAAACCCTACGAGTGGGGAGAGGATGTGACCTAATGGCGAGAGCTGCCAACTTTGGAGCTGGGGAACCAAGTTCGAGTCTTAGCGTCGGCTCAACATCCTGTGATTCTGGGTGAGTCACTTAATCTCCCTGTTCCTACCAAAAATGAATGTGTCCTTAACTGGTGCTCAAGCACCAGTGTTGATGATTAAATGCTGGTGCTGAGCACCGGAAACCACAGGCTCAAATTAAGCACTGCAAACACCACACCCCCTGCAAGTTTCCTCAGGTAAATTACAGCAGGGCAAACATGCTGATATTTACCGGGGCGAAAGTGTCAGGTAAATATATAGTCCTGCTTATTTTGCAATACATACATATGCATCTTGTATCGTATATATCAGAAAAAAACTCGGAATAGGCGAAAGCACTCATAGGATTCAAACACTTTAGTTGCTGGATTATATCCAGTGTTTTTATGACTGCATCTAATGCCACCCTAGTGTCTCCTGCATGTGTTAGTCTCTCATATGGGAGCAGGTGCTGCTTGTTTATCTGTCATGTAAAATGAAAAATCAGAAAGTGACATTTAATGTCAGGTACAAGCATAAATTTAAAAGGTATTGAAGGTCAATCTGCCTTAAATAACATCCTAACATACTAACAGCATTTGAATATGTCTCTAAAGATTCGAGTTGAGTGCATAAAATTCTGTCACTTGGTACATCTGCCATTATTAATGCTTTTACACGTGTGTAAAGTGTAGCATATGAAATTGAGGTCACACTGTGCCATAAAATCAGTAGTGTATGCAGTTAGAATATAAAGAAGTGTTTCAACGCCTTAGCCTAGGTAATAGAAACAATAAATAAGCACCGTAAATCCAATTTCTCTAAAATTGCCTATAAATCATTTGTTAAAGGCAGTGGAACCCCACTGTCATACATTATTGAATATGTGTAAATATTTCTGCAAGACTAGCATCCTTCAAAGCAAAATAATGGAGTGCTCGATCTAATACCGTGATGCACAGGTTTGAAATTGGTGCACTTGTGTTGTCCTTTTTTCGGCTTAGCACTTTCCTTAGGGACCCGTGAGAGAGACTGGTAATCATTTAACTTCCTACAGATATAAGGTCACTCCTTAGATATAAGGGATAAAATACACCCTGCTGAACATCATAAGGATATTTCAAGTCACCTCGGAGTTCCATAACCATATAAAGCAACAAGGTTGAAGACTGATTTCATGTATAAGGTTATGGAACACTCAGGTCACTTGCAATATCCTTATCATGTACACCAGGGGGTATTTTATCCTATATAGTACATGGTCACACCATCATCTTTCCCACAAACTACTTAAAACGTTGGTGCACAGCTTTTTCATCTGAAGGAGCGACCATGTTTGCAAACGTGAAGAATGAAATTAAAACCTCTTGCGCAAAATTAACACATCAAAAACTTGTTAGTTATTTGTTGCAAACATATATTATAAACAGTTCAATGCAAGTCAGCAAGGTTCTAGTTTTTCTCTAACTTTCTGAGTGCAAAAACTAAATATGTTCTCTCTGCTTGTCATTATAAGCTAAAAAAAAAGAGGAGGAGACAGAAAAGCTATTGTCTGTTTTCGTTGCTTTAAACAGCTGCTTCAATTATGCTCTGTGACCTGACCTGCCTTTCACCTCAGCTGCTGGCTCTGGCAGCAGGCATTGTGACATCAAAACTCGACTGTGATAGCTTCTAATAGTCAAGTTCTGGCATCTTTTTTATAATTGGCAACTGGGTGGGTCACAAGTCATTGATTATAAAGAAACAAGAGGCTGACTGTTAGACCTGTCATCCTTAGGGTGGTATTCCCCAAAACCTTTTGCCGGCTTACCTCCTGTTTTTGCTCTATCTTTTTGTTGGCCGTAAGACTCTGAGCACTTTACCACTGCTGACCAGTGCTAAAGTGCTTTAGTTTAGTGCTTTAGTTTACTTGTAAGATCCTTGTTAAGTGGCATACCATATACCCAGGGCCTGTAACCTAAATGATACTAGTGGGCTTGCATCACTGATTGTGCCACCCACGCAAGTAGCCTTTCAAACCTGTCTCAGGCCTGCCATTGCAGGGCCTGTGTGTGCAATTCACTGCCACTTCAACATGGCATTTAAAACTCCTTGCCAAACCTTAAACTCCCCTTTTATTACACATACATCACCCCTAAGGTAGGCCCTAGGTAGCCCATAGGGCAGGGTGTTGTGTAAGTAAAAGGTAGGACATGTACTGTTAAGTTTTACATGTCCTGGTAGTGACAAGCAACTACATTTGGTTTTCACTGCTGTGAGGCCTACTATTCTGATAGGCTAGCATTGGAAATTCCTTAATGTACTTTTATGCTGTAATTCCTGATTAGAAAGGAGTAGCTGCATCATGTTTTATATCTTTGAAATGGTACTGATAAATACTCTTTACTGGTAAAGTTGGATATAACATTGCTATCTTAGAAATGCTACTTTTAAAAAAGTGGACATTTATCTGCTCTTACTGCTCTGTGTGACTGCAACTTGTCTCCAATACACGTTTGGTGTGGGTGACAGCTAAACTTTGTGCATTCCCTCTAGACCGCCACAAACACAGGGAGGGTGGATGTGACAGAGAACTCATCTGCATTTATCTGCATTCTGATAGCTCTTCTTGGGCAGGAAGAGGGAGGGGGAGCTGACACGTACACCTGAATAGGCAGTGTCCTGTTTCCCGCACAAAGGGCTGATCATGCCCTACTGATAGTCTGTAGCCAGGGCTGGGGAAAAAGGGGGACCTGTGCACTTCAAGGACCTGCTTTGAAGTCACCCCCACTTCAAAGGCACACCTGGGTATAAGTACTGGGCCTCTCACCCTACCTAGACAGTACACTACTGGACCTGTGAAGAACGCTGCTAGGAGTAAAGATTGCTGTGTTCCAAGGATTTGCACTCTGCTTGACTACTGCAAGAACTACTTTTCTGCTTTGCTATGCTGACTACTGATCTCTGCCCTGCTAAGGACAAGGACTGGACCCATCTCACTTTGAACCCAGAGTGACTCCAAGGGCTAGCAGGCTTGCCCCTGTTCTGAAGTCTCAAGGCCATCAAATACTTTCTTCAACCCTGCAACAGCACCTGGACTCTGCCATCTGTGAGTTCTGCCATGCCAAGTGGTGCCAAACCATTCCTGGGTCCTTGAATGGTGACTTCTGGTGTCCAGAACCAGCAAACTCGGTGCAGTGATGACTTTGGGCCGATTGGAACCTACGCATTACCCTTGATGCTGGAGCCAATTGACGACACCGCTTGGATGGACCACGCTGCTCGGAGACAATGGACAACGCGGCTCGATGACGACGAAGCGCCTGTATCATAAAGGGGTTCATCGAGTCAGCCTTCATCGCCTGCATAATAGAAACCGACTCATTGAGTCTTCGGCGACACTTGCTCCATTCAAGGTACTTTTTCAGCAGGACCTGCGTGAGTCCTCTAGGTGGCCAGCCTTCCATCGCGGTTGGCTTGAACTTTGGATTTATCCTGGTTGAGCTTGACCTCAAGTAACCCCTAAGTGCTAAAAGCGATTTTGATTTAATCTTTAAAAATGTATAACTCGGGTTCTACTTATTTGATTTTTGTCTCATTTTGGTCTTGTTTAACTCATAAAAATATAATATATTTTTGTAACTCTGTGTGGAGTATTTTTGTGGTGTTTTCATTGTGTTACTGTGTGAGTGTGTTGCACAAATACTTTACATTTTGCCTTTTTAGATAAGCCTGACTGCTCTGTGCCAAGCTACCAGAGGGTGAGCACAGGATGTCTTTCAGTGTGTATTTAGCTTTCCTTGATTAGAGTGATAGTTCCTGCCTGTACAGGGTGCATACTCTGACAACCAGAAACCCCATTTCTAACACTGACGTTTACACAAGGATTACAGAATCCCATGTATTATAGTCTGTTTATCATAAATGCATGGTCGATTACAGTTTCCAAATGTCGAGGAAAGGTGGCTGTTCTCCTGAGCCCTGTAAGTGTTTTTATTTAACTTGAGATTATAGTATCATGGAATGAAAGCCATGTAGTCTAACCTTTTCTATATTGTTGCAGACCATCACTTCTTTTTACTCCCTTTTTGGTATAGTTCTTGTCCGTTGGTGTTATAGTCATTCATTACCCTTCATGTGGATATTTTACATTGTTAGATGATCCTTGGCAGATTTCCAAGCTACCCTGATAAGGTATATTTACATCCAATTTATCTACATGGAAGTTATTATAGCATATGAGTGGATATGATGAACAATTTAGCATTGAGCTGCCTGTCCTGGACCTACATTGGACACCCTGCTGAATATCCTCCCATTTAGCTTTGAATTGTAGCCTCTATTCCCACGGCATTCTTCAACTCAATAGCATTTTCCACTTATATTGTTTGTGCTGCCCTTAAAAATGAGGATGTCTTGGGTACATCTGCGAATTCCATTATCCCCCTGTGAGCATATGCAGAGATTTGCGCGGTTCTCCTTTTAGTGACCATGTTAGTCTTTAGTTGGTCTTTGTTCATTCTGTCCTCATTTTTCTACATTTGACCCCCAGAGCTGGCTGCAGTGAGTCACACAACTTGTGTGGGCTGCGGTAAGAAAATCTGCCTTTTTCTGCTGTTCATGTTGCTCCTTGTAGATCCCGAGGTTTCCCCTGTTCAGGTTACCACCTTGCCTTGTCACACTGCGTCCCCCTTTGACGGATGTCACATATGATATGGTTTTAAAATTGTTGCCCTATTTTGTTACCTCACCTCCTATCTTGCTCTTTTTATTTTTGTGTTTGTCCCTAGCAAAGGCGTCACATACTTGATTAAACTGCACGTTGGCTTTCTTCTACTAAAATCCTACGTTGCACTGTGGGGGCAGTTGGTGGGGTAATCGGCACAAAGCACCGCACTTTTCACTATTTCTTGTCAAGAATGCCATCAGTTTGCCAACAACGACCTCTGTTAGTCCATCCCAAGACAATTTCCCCAAACGTGCTTCTGTCAAAAGGATCCTCCACTTGTCTCTTTTCTGGAGTGTGTTCATTAAATTCTCTGAAGTCAATAGATGACAATTAACCCAGACACTCAGTATTAACTTTGATTAAAGATAACCTGTGAAGGGTTGTGAGGACTAACGATCCTGGCCGCCTGTGCAGCTGGAACATCCCCACCAACTTTCATTTGCCTTCGTAAGTTCCCGTCTTTTTGCACTTTTAGGAGCTGTTTGTGATGCCTGTGATCCATAGGGTCCATCACACGGCACATTTGGGGCTCCTCAGGGGAACAACTAATGTGTTCTGACATTGGAGAGCCTCCATGGGTCTCCTCATCTTGTAACCTCTAGAGGTGCCCCAACCCTTATCTGCACAATCTTGGCTTTTGGCAGCATTTATAGATTTGTGCTACCGTAGCTGTCCCATAGGGTGAAGCCTGCCGGCCACTTCAAGTACATTAAATCCTGTGGTGTGGTTTAAACTCCTTCATGTTTATTTTTTTATGAGTGGAAATGTTCAAGAACACTGTGTGTATTGGTTGTGCAGTAATGATTGCAAACATCAGGATGAGCGAACATGGGATATACTTCACAATCACTGGAGGTGCACGTATTGCTAGGGTTCGAGGCAGCTGACTGCAAACATCCATACATTTGTGAGAGTGGCAGAGGCAAAATAGAAGATGGATGCTTCTCAAGGAGGACCAGGGCAGCCCCATCCCCACTACTTTCCTGATCTGTTTTGGTTGCCTCCTGTGCACCTCTGAGGGGAATACACATTTCTTTTATCACCGGAAAATGTTCCTGCACCTTGTACATATTGGGACCATATAAACTTTGGGTGTCACAGTACAGTTTGGGACATGTGTTTGGGTGCAGAAGTCAGAACACATTGAAAGATTTATTTTATTATTAGTTTTTCAATATTTCTAGAGTGAAGTCATAAACATAGACTCAAAATTTAAGTTAATCTTTTTTGCAAATCCTTATCCCATGAACTCATCTTCAATCTTTTGCCTTAAAGACAATACTCCCTTTAGAGTCTCCTGGTGTTCCTCCCTCAAAGGAAACCATAAGCTATCATTAGGTCAAGGGGATACATTGTATATTCTACTAATACCTCCTGAACATGCTTACTTACGTACTGTGACTTTGTGAACCTCTTTTGTTGTTTGGAAAAAGAGAATGTTTTCATCACAGCTATCGTCTTGGTTGGCTCATGGAATGGAACCACCACCTGAGAAAGCCCCAGTGCAACAACAAGCAAGCTACAATGTAAGCATTGATGCCTCTGAATCCATATAGATCCCAATACTTGCCTATTGCCACAGTGCTGCCTCAGCATCGTTGCATCAGGGAGTACAGCGCATCTGTCTGGGTGCCCACTGGATTCCCAGTATTCTATAGATTTGTCTTTCCTGGAGTCTCAGATCTCGAAGTTGCAGGTCCTGAGACTCTCTGGTGGGTCTTCCAACTACTCACCATTAACGCTCCTCAGTTGTGTCTAGCTGGAGTCTTGCTGGTCCAAGTTTGACAGTACCCTTCTTTCCAGGTGTCTCCATGGTTCATCCTTGTCTCCATTCTAGAGCGTGGTCTTGGTGTTTTCTGAAGCATCTGTCTCACTCCACTCTTCTATGCCCTTTGTGTCAACCTCCTTTCAGACCTGACATCCTTGGTGTGACATTTCCCCTAAAACAAATTCAATCTTCTGCTTTGCTGAACTTGTTTATGTTGGCATTAGGACTCGGTGAACTTTACCCCTGCTAACCAGTGTTAAAGTCCTTGTGCTCTCTTCCTACACACATGGTAAAATTGGCCTATGCTCGATTGGTGATTTTAATTTACTTATAATTCCCTAGTAAATGGTTGTACTCTGGCCCTGTAAATTAAATGCTACTAGTGGGTAGCAGCACTCGTTGCAAAACATGTCTTAGTCCTGCCATTGTTGCCTATCGTGCAGTTTTAAACTGCCATTTCACCCTGGCAAAATAAATCTTTTGCCAACAATAGCGTTCCTTTTTAATATTTTTAAGTCACCCACTAAGATAGGTCCTAAAGGCTCATAGGGCAGGGTCCATGGTATTTAAAAAGTAGGACATGAGTGTTTAAGTTTTAAATTTCCTCTCAGTGAAACACTTCTAAAATCGTTTTTCACTACTGTAAGACTGTCTCTCTCATAGACTAAAACTGGGTTACCTTATTACACTTAACTTGCGATAACTTCAGATTGAGAACAGATAATGAAACACTCTAATGAATTGTAATTTAAAATCCCTTTTATTATGGGATTTTAAGTTACTATTCTGAAATTGTCACTTTTAGAAAGTGCCTTTCTACTGGTGTCCAGGATCTCGTGACTGTTAATGGCTCTCCTGTAGTGTTTTGTGTATTCCTTCCAGACATGAAGATGTGTGGCAGTGTGCCTTGTGGGGTTATACTCAATCTTTATGAGCTTCAAAAGGTAGTCTCAGGGCTTGCCCTCCCCCTTTCTGACTTCTACGGACTGACTGTCCTACCACTGCCAAATGCAGCTCATATCTAGGCCTGCCTGCCCTTTGTTGCTCTAGATAGTTTGGAGCCAAACCCAGGAAAGGCAAAAGGTTATACAAAGGAGGCATACCTTACCTATAGGCTGGCACTGGGGATAAAGGTGGCACCTTCAGAACATCTCATCAGAACACTCCTGGACCTGTAGAAGATTAAGAAGGACTGCTCTGTTGTCTGAAGAAGGAAGATTGGACCTGCTTGCCTTGAATCCATTCTCTCCAGAAGGGACTCCTAAGGTCAGTTGGCTGATCTGTTTGAGCTTCAGAGACACAACAAGCTTCCAAAGACCTGCCTGAAAATGCCCAACTGACTAAAACCTGCTGCAGGCCTCTGCTGGAGTGAGTACCGATCCCCAATGGGTGCCCCCTAGAACCTGGACCCGTGGCTGGCATAAGAGTGTACTCCTCCTGAAGAAAAGGTGAAGTTTGGACTCCTCACAACCATGAAGAGGTCACTCCAAAAAACAACAGTCCTCGACAACCACCGATGTGAAGCTCCAGCAAGACCTTTTTTTCGTGTAGACGGTGACCGCTCACGTCCACTGCCAACGCGAAGCTCTAGTGAGTCCTGCAATGCGCGCCAACAGCAAAGCCCACGTTGACTGCCAATGCAAATCTACAGCAATGACTGGCTCTTTGCGCTACAACAGTGGCCATGATGCCCGACCTGCTTCTTGTGCTAACAACAACCTCCTCAGAACCAACGTGAACAGATCTCTTCGCACAGGCTTGAGAAGGGAATTCTTTAGGAGGACAAATCTGGTACCTGTATCTGACCTGCACTCCATCGTGGTTGGCCTAAACTTGTAACTCCCCTCCCCCCCCCCCAGCCAGGGCAACGAGATAACCGCGGGTGGCACTTTGTGCTTTTTGACAATATTTTCACGTAAACCGTTAAAAACTCATATCTCCGGTTCTACTGATTGGATGTTTGTTGTTTTGGTGTCATTTTATTTATTAACATTTAGCCTATTTTTCTAAATTGGTTTGGGATTTTATTGGTGGTGTGTTTTCACTTTATTGCTATTTGAGTGCTACATAAATACTTTATACATTTCCTCTAAATTAAGCTTGACTGCTTTGCGCCAAGCTACCAGAGGGTTAAGTACAGGTTTACTTAGTGATTTTTGTGGGTCACCCTGACAAGGATTGAGTTTATTATTTGAGTGGGACAACCACTCCTCTCAACTTATAACCCAGTTTCTTACATTCCTTTACTACATTCCACATTATGTTGCATTCTTTCTCTTTCTTTCTGGTCATGCCCTATTACTGCGTAGTGACATTTGATGCAGTTTGTTTGTAAGTAACAAGTTCAGTACCTCAACTCCTGCTGAGATGCTCACCGCAAGTGCTATGCTGACATGTTCCTCCCTTGCTTTTTTGTTGCTATGGTTATCATCTATCATGACTGGTTTGATGTTGGTGAGTACCGGAAATAATTATTTCCCACTACAGGGTGGATATCTCAGAAGAGGAAAACTGCTTCATCCTGGTTGGTTGAGGTTTCTAACAAATATCTGACTGATTAGCAATGAAGTACTGCTCAAATACTGGGATTTGGAAATGTAAGGTGGAATTTTCCTCCAGTTTTTTAACTCTTTCATGGACACAGATCATCATGGACCCTTTTGCTGTGGTGCTTTGCAGGCACGGAGTAGAGTGCTGCATGTTCCATCTTAAAGTATATTAAAAAGTGTTGAATTGAAAGCTTGAATTAATCTCAGCCACTGGTAATTACTCTGGGCCATATACCAATCCATCATTATTTTGCACACCATGTCACATCAGTTTAACCCAGTTATATGCAAATTAATCTTGACCCTGCTCCAATCAGAACAGTCCAGACTGTACAGCCAACCCAGGTCCTTCCTGAACTGGAACTCAAGCAACCCAGGAATGGTTTCGCCCTACTTATAGGCTCATTAGCCGGGTACAGTTTGGTTCCAGTGATACAGGATGTATGGAACCCACATCTGGACATATCCATTCTACTAAGGGTGACACACTAAAGTATACAAAAAAGTGATGGATGGAATACTTGCATTAAACTCAGCCACTGGTAATTACTCAGGCTGCTTCCCAATCAATCGTTAATTTGCACAACATGGATCCTCAGTTTGAACCCAGTTATATGCAAATCAGTCTTGGCCCTGCTCTAATCAGAACAATCCAGCCCAAACTGCCAAACCAGATCCTCCCTGAACCGGAACACAAGCAACCCATAACCGATTTCACCCTAGTAATGGGCTCAGCAGCCAGGTACAGCTTGGTTTAAGTGACACAGTGTGCACGAGACCCACGTCTGGGCATCCCCATCCCTTTTAGGGTGACACACTAAAGTATACAAAAAAGTGATGGATGGAATTCTTGAATTAATCTCAACCACTGGTAATTACTCGGGCTGCATCCCAATACATTGTTATTTTGCACACCATGTCACCTCAGTTGTTATTGCATGTTCCATCTTAGCTAGGACAGGCCTACAAGCCTACTTGACTCTCTGCTAACCTTTGCAACTGCCATTGACGTTGCTGGTGTGTAAGCCTCCTTCAGACAGCCAAGAAGTTACAGCAGCGAGATACTCTCAGTACCCCTCACCAGAGTCCATTGGATGGCTGCCCCTAGAATCTGCCAGTGCAAATGCAGGTAATAAGAGTGGTGACTATGCCAGGTGAGCATCCTCCGTCCCTTTACCACCTGAAGTTGGTTTTGTCATCTCGCGACCCTGCTGTTTTGCAGAGGTCCAGCACTTGCAAGGCCTGTGGACTAGTCAGTGCAAGAAGGACTGGAGTGGTCCAATTATGTGCCCTTGCCCTGTTGGGTATACAATATTGTCCTTCATGAGTCAGAATGTGGTCTACCCTCTTCCACATCAAATGTGGTCTCCAGTTTGTGTAGAGCCACTGACTGGAAGAGTCTAGGGTGCCTAGGTCACAAAAGTATCACTTTAATATAGAAAGACCAACCAACGTATAATGAGAGAAAGCCATATTTTCCTAAGTCAAGCCAATTGCTTTCCAAGCTCCGGGACCGTTCTCATTTTGATAGCAAGGGTAATGTTCCCTTGTTTATTGATGCCACTTTGTTTCTCTTTCATTTCAGCCAGTGTTTAGTGTCTGCAATCATTAGGTCTGCTAATGGTAAGGACTGCAAACCCATCAAAATTAACTAAATTTAAACAAAGTATTTCGCTCCTCTGTGGTACAGAGCTTCTTCCGTGATTGTTAAATTTTCCTAACATTGCTTCAGTCATTCCTTCATTCAAGTAACTGGATTGATGTTAGGAGTTTTAAGATGTTTGCAATATCTGTTTTTTTACGAACCGGAGAAACTGTTTATAGTCAGTGCAATTGTTATCAATGGATTGTATTACATTATGTTTTTTAATTGTGCATCGTGCTTTTGGGGGTTTTCATGATTTGACTTCCATTTATACTGTAAATGTATTTACTTGGTGAGAGGTGCATATTCACTGACCTTTTTCATCCAGTGTGTTATACTCCAGCACATTCTTTATATCTAATCTGATCACTGCACCTAGTAATCTGATTTTTCTTGAGGTACTTCACTGCAGCTCCCTGTTCTGCCTGGTTCCATGTCTCTGCTCCTCTTAAGGCAGGTGCATCTGCATATAAAGGTGCCTTGAAATGGCATTTTGTCAAGTGACTTAGGGACTGCATTAAGCACTTCTTGCTAACACGTGCAAATTTCACATCAGATCGTTTGTGAACAAGATTTCATTATAGGATGCAATTGATGTACCAATAACATTGCAAAGTGCATATCTGCAGGAGCTCACAAACCCTCTTGCCTAATTAACATTAATGAGGCTAGAGGCAATTGGCTCCTGCCCACGAGGCAGAAGATGAATGGCTGCAAATGAAGATGACTGCAAGGAACAGAAACCTCTATGAATGCAATCGCATTTCCTGGATGTCAGCATGTTTTTTAAAGCAGCCCAAGTACTTTCAAGGGGCAGTTGCTGCTTCAAGAAATATTGATATCTAGAGAAGACATCAAGGGAAGCATGCAGTTGTCCCTTTGACCTCTGACAGTTCCTTCAGAGGTCTTATGACACCAATCCCCTCATGTGACAGTGAAAAGAAGACAGGAGGTAAGGATTGTATCTTCTTTATTACCCACAAGACAGGAGCAGCGATGGGCAGAACCATCCAGTGTAAAATCCAACAGTCATCTCCCCGCTTGTCCTTCCAGAACTCCTGAAGGTAGAAATTCTGAGAAGGCACGAGGAACACAAAGAAGATGGTTGGCATGGATACAACCTAACACATCTTCCCCCTATACAAATGAAAATACTGGAGGAACAAAATAATTACAAAGGTTCATAACAAGAGATATGCTGGAGAAATAAATAATTACAAAGGTTCATAACAAAAGAACAACATCATGGAACAATTAAAAATGCACGGAAATAAATGCAACGAGCTAGTGGGAAAAACCCTAATACATAATATAGTCATGAAACTTACTGGGTGGCTTAGTAGATCTGGTAGAAGGTACACGGATGTAAGGACCATGACAGGTGCTACTTTGGTTAGAACGGATTAGATGGGGATGTTTAGAAACAGAGATCTTACTTTTATTCCACCATCTCCCGTCTTCCAATTGTACCGCACTTTTGTTGACCCTTACCACAAGCTTGGGATCAGAGAATTTGGATGTGCCCTTGGACAAAATTCGGAAACATTTGACTCTGACAAAATCACCTACATTTACCTTAAGTTCTCTAGTACTAGGTTTAATGTACTTCCTTTGAGCTTCAGCTCTTTTCTTGTTTACATCTTGTATTTTGGCTGTTGGTAAATCAAACGCACCCATCCATCCCCTTAACAACTTTGAAGATGGAATACGGCCCCTAAGTAAGATAAATGGCGAAACCTCTGTGTCAGAGTTGGGGGTGGTGCGTACAGCCCACAACAGGTTTTTAAGTTCATTTTTGCAGTTTAAGTTACTAGCCTTAGATAGTTGTATATTGTCCTTGATCACCCTATTGAATCTTTCAACGAGACCATTACTTCTAGGGTGATAAAGAGAGGTTTTAGTGTGTTTAATGTCCATAAAAATTAAAAAATTCTCGAACTCTGAGGAAGTAAATTGACAGCCGTTGTCTGAGATAATTTCCTCAGGGATGCCATCCCTAGCAAAAAGAAATTCCAGGAATTCTATGATACAAGAAGTTGTGGGAACTTTAACAAATTTCAACTCCGGCCAGCGGCTGTAGTAATCTATAAGGACAATACCATATTCTGAAACACCACCGTCAGATAATGTCAGGGGGCCAATGATGTCGATGGCTAATTTAGACCAGGGTTTGGAGGGAACACTAACGGTTTGAACTGGGCTGGGAACTGTTACTTGAGACTTGTCGCTTACAGCACAGTGGAAACAATCTCTAACAAAATGTTCTACTTGTTTATCAAGACCAGGCCACCAGAACTGCTCCCTAACTCTTCTCTTCATCGCACGCATGCCTATGTGGCCTTCATGAGCTAGAGTAAGTACTTTATCTCTCAAACTTGCAGGAACCACAAGTGAAGCAGAACGATACAAAAGATCATTGATTATAGAAAGCTCGTCAAAAACATGCTTGAACTTTCCAATGGATTCATCAAGGGAACACTCTCTAGTCCACCCTGTGTGAATCATACTCATGAGTTTCATGATATCCAGATCTGTGGAATAAGCATCTCTCCACTCACTCTCTAAGATGGCTCCACTGGATTCAGATATTGCGTAACAAAACACATCATCACATTTTATATCCTCACAATCATCCGTGTTATAGACGCTTGGTAATCTGGATAAACAATCTGCCAAAACATTCTGTATGCCAGGAACATACTCAACAACAAAATTATGTTCCAACAACCTATATTGCCATTTGGCAATACGGGGAGTAGCCTTGTCCCCCCCCTTTAGTGGTGAAAACCTGGACTAAAGGTTTATGATGTACTCTTACAGTGAATTTTGAGCCCCATAAGTAATGTTTAAAATGAACGATGCCCCACCAACAAGCTAAGGCTTCGCGTTCTATTACGGAATATGTGGCTTCGGCACCCTTGAGACCCCTGGACGCAAACGCTTCTACCTCATCTCTGCCATTCCTATGCTGCATTAGTACAGCACCTAGACCTTTCTGACTGGCGTCAGTCATGATTATAGTGTGATCGTTGATGTCAAAAGGTTTAAGGGGAATGGCATGAGCAATTTCATTCTTGATAAGTTGGAATTCCTTGGTGCATTCCTCACACCAGTTAAAAATGACATTTTTCTTAAGGAGATTTCTCATGTGAAATGTTTTGGATGAGCAATTGGGTACAAACCTGGCATAGAACTCAATGAGTCCCATGAAAGATCTCAACTGTTCTTTGTCATTAGGAACACAAAAATTTTCTATGGCTTTAATTAGGCTGGCTTTAGGTTCAACACCCTCAGCAGATATTTTGTACCCTAAGTAATCTACGGAAGTTACGTTTATCTTACACTTTTCAGGACTCAAAGTAACACCTTTTTCTTTTAAGATAGAGAAAACAGTACGTAATGTTACATCATGTTGAATTTGGTCTGAGCCATAAACTAGGACATCATCTTGAAATGCCATCACCCCAGGAATGTTCTTGAACATGCTTTCCACGATCCTCTGAAAAACCGCAGAGGCGGAAGCAAGACCAAACGGCATGCGCTTGTATTGGAATAAACCTTCTGGAGTGATGAATGCAGTGTAATGTCGCGAATCAGGGTACAAATCGATTTGATGGTAAGCCGATGTCATATCAAGTAAACTAAACTTTTTACCATTCTTAAGGGTGGTGGTCATCTCAGTGATGTTGGGTAATGGATGTTGATCAATCCAGATGTGGCGATTTAGATCGCGAAGATCAACACACATGCGCAGGTTTCCGTTGGCTTTTCGAGCTAGAACGATGGGAGAAACCCAATCGGATGATTCGATGGGTTCTATGACATCACTAGCACAAAGTTTTTCTAATTCTTTTTAAGTCCATCACGTAAAGCCAAAGGTACTCTGCGGACCTTGTGTACCACAGGTTGGGCACCATCACGTAATTTAATTTTGTGCTTGAAACCTTTAAATAAACCTAATTTGTTATTAAAGATCTCAGGATAGGCAGATTCCCACGTTTCGTCTTTAAAGGTTTGCACATAGACTAAATCTTTTTTAGTATGACTTGATGGGGATCATTAGGATCTAAAATGATTCCTAAGTTACCTTGGTCGTGCCAACCCAAAAGACAGGAATCATCTTTGGCAACATAAGCAATACCCTGAGCATTATTGCCTTTAAAACATAAATTTGCACTAAATTCACCTAGGACATCGATATTTTTACCACCATAAGCAATAGGGCGAATCAGTGAGTGATTTAAAAGGAGACCTTGGGATTGAAACAAGTCTTCCCAAATTTTGTCACTTATGAGAGTAAATGGGGACCCTGAGTCGGCCAACATCTTGATGTCTCTTCCATTGACAGTCAAAGTACATAAGGGTCGTTTTAACTCTTGAAGAACCGTGGAAACAACGTCTGCACAGTGAGGTTCTGACAATATGCAAATTTGATCTTCTTCACTTGAAGATGATACATCCGAAGGTTGTTCAAGGTTGAGGATTTTCTTGGTGGAGGAAACGCCAGGATTGACGGATGACTTGCCACTGGATCTACAAACATTGGAAAAATGGCCTCTCTTAAAGCATTTGCTACAAATTTTGTTAAGAGCAGGACAGAATCTGGCATTACCGAGGTGAGAACTGCTACCACAACGGTAACACTCCCAACGTCTACTAGAGGGTCTGGAATTAGTGTTAGATTTGAAATAACCCTCTGTTCTACCTTGGCGTGGATTGTCCTTCGAAGTTTTGGATTTACTCTTAACAGCTGAAACACTTTGTGCTGGAGGAGCGGAACTGGAAATTGACATTTGCTCCAAGTAGGATGTAGTGCTTTCGATCTTAGTAGCAGTTTCAAGTGCTTTTTGTAGAGATAAGTCAGGCTTGGATAAAAGAGCCTCCTGGACTTTTTTGTTATTAGTCTTTTCTACAAGCTGGTCCCTAATCATTTCTTCCTCAAATGTTTTATAATCACAGGAAACTGCTAGGATACGTAAAGCGCCAACAAAAGAGGAGGCGGACTCCCCGGGCAGCTGCGCTCTTTTGCGGAATTTATGTCTTTCTAACGTGGTATTTTTACAAGCTTTGAACCTAGTGTCAAGAGACTTAATTGCTGTAGCATATTCATCTTCAACGCCGTCGCCGTCGCCTTCGCCTTCAATAAATAAAACTAACACTTTGGGAGTGTGCTTAAGAATGGTGCGACCCTCTGAACCAAGACAGTGTCTTAGAATTGCGAATTTCTTTTTATGTGTAAATGAGTCGCCTTCAAGAGCATCCAGGTATGCTTCGAAACTTTCTTTCCATCTCTCCCAATCCAACTCAGGAGAAGCAGGATTAGGTGAAAATGCTGGAGGAGCTGATAGAGATTGTTGCATAGTGTAGAAAACAAACAATGCAGAGTATCACCGCCGTCGACTGAAATAAATTGAGTGATACACTAAGAAGAGTGAGTGTATCACCGCAGAGTTGGCACGAAAAATGCTTATAATATATTGACACACTTGGGAAAGGTGTGTGTGTCACCGCAGAGTTGATTGGGAAAACTGGGGAGAATGGAGTTTAACTTGACGTGGGTGTCGTCGAGTGAGGAATGAACAGCACGCAACACGCTGTGGTTGGTTGAGTACAACTTAGATTGGGAGTGTGGAGACTATTCGTTTTTGAATAGTGTGCTCAAAGTGCGTGTAAAGTTATGCTTGAAAAATCTGCAGAGCGATTTTTAATAGTGGTGTGCAGATCACCGTAAAACTTGTAGGTATAATTAACCTGGTGTGCAAATCACCGTAGGAGTATGCTGCACTTGAACCGAGATTAATGAAATCTGCAGAGCGATTTTTAATAGTGGTGTGCAGATCACCGTGAAACTTGTTGGTATAATTAACCTGGTGTGCAAATCACCGTAGGAGTGTGCTGCACGTGAACCGAGATCAATGTAGAAGTAATGCTGAAGATGGCAGTACGACGCGTGTATTGGTTGGCAAAAGTACGTGGTTGGCAGGTTGAGAGTTGGAAGGTGGTTGCTAAGTAGCAATAACAAAGGCCGTGCAATACGTAGGCGTTGGTTGGCAACGCGTTGGTTGGCAAAAAGGAGAACACTGGAGGCGCGTGGAGGTTGCTAGGCAACGAAAGACGGCAACGGTAGAAGGGAGCGCGAGCACGTCGGGAATAGTGCAGGCGGTAAATGAAGAAAATAGACAGTACCTTGTGTTCTCAGGGCAGAGACAAACAATGTTACGTCCGCTAGAGGAAGTCCAGGAAAGAAGGGCTGGACCAGGATCGCTGCTCCGGATAGTCAGCTGGACGCAGGAGACGAAGAAGACAGGCACACCGCTCCGGATCGTCAGCTGGATACAGGAGACGAAGAAGACAGGCACGCGTGGTGGTCTTGAGGGCGAATTGTCGCCAGTGAAAAGAAGACAAGAGGTAAGGATTGTATCATCTTTATTACCCACAAGACAGGAGCAGCAATGGGCAGAACCATCCAGTGTAAAATCCAACAGTCATCTCCCCGCTTGTCCTTCCAGAACTCCTGAAGGTAAAAATTCTGAGAAGGCACGAGGAACACAAAGAAGATGGTTGGCATGGCTACAACCTAACAGACAGCTTCTTCCGTGTGACTCATTTATTAACCGTTAACTGATCAATCACTGACAACTGCAATGCAGTTACAAATCCTTGGTACACTGCATTACAATTTGAAAGTGCAACATACCTCCCTACTTATTACCCCACATCCCAAGATGCCTATCTTGCATCTTGGAGACCTAGGTTCCAATCCGAGCTTTGCTTTTGACCAAAATATTATGTGATTCAAGGAAAATCAATTCACTCCCATGTGCATTTAATTGTAAATATGCGTAGCTCTGTAAGTGTGTTTGATGCAAAAAAGCATTGATACAGAGCACTGCATCCCAAAATATGTAGTGTTCCAAAAATATATTCTTATCCTCCCACCTCCTTTCTCTGAACTCGTTTCAAACAGACAGTATAGGCTGTGGAGCAAGGTTTGCACCATATCAGACAGATTTAATACAACGAAAACTTGAAAGAATATGATCAGCTTTTCCTCCTCTGCTGCGATCCTTCCTAATTAGAGCTCCCCATGATTACTTGTATTTGCCATCATAATCTTGGTTGCCCAAGTGTTCAGTGTTGTGTGTTACTGTTGTGCTTTTGTATTGTTTCAGTGTTGTCATATACGTTTGAGGTTTACTTCATTGCCCAGACGTGTGGTAATCTATGGACAGCTATTATTATTTCTGAATATCCTAGCATCTCACATTATTAAACTAGGTTTGTTGTTATGGACTGTAATATTAGTATCATGTGATGCTCATTCTTCAGTGACCCTTGACCACCGCAGTTTACTGATAAATAATTGTTCTCTGTTTCATTGATCTTCTCCCAGCATAGTGACCTTTCACAATATTCTCATGCATTGCTTCATATGGATCCCTGTTGTTATACTTGTCTGCCGCTTATGTGCTATCCGCTTTGGGAGTCATGCAGTCTTTAAAAAACAAAACAAAAAATCAAACTAGCCAGTTTGTTTAGTTTCCTAGCCACCTACACATCAGACTAGCATTTTACACTCACCTATATATCATACAATAGGCCCACAAACATCCAAACAACAGCCCACAAACTGACCTGAAACACCAGCCCTTCGGGCACTGTCAGATTTCCCTGTAGGCCAGTCCAAGAGAACAATGAGTTTTAAATTTACAGCCCTTTGTCTCCTATTGGCCCACTGTAGGATAGGCTGCTTAATCAGTGGCTGCAAACCGAAGGCTGGTTGATAAGTTGTTAGAAATGGGGGTCTCTAGTTAGCAATGGTTTACACCTTTGTCCAAGTAGGGACCCGTGCTAGAGTCAGGGTAAGGGAGTTACACCCTTAGACAAACCCTGCTCACCCCCTTGGTAGCTTGGCACGAGCAGTCAGGCTTATCTCAGCAAAAAGAACAATTGATGGACAGAATGCAGAACAATGTCATACATTTACCCCAGTGCAGAGATTTGGGCCTAAATCCATCGTTTTTTTGCTCACCATTCCATTCTAGTTTGAACTCAGCCACATGCAAATCAGTCTTGACCCTGTGCCTCATGGGAACAGTCCAGCCCTAACTGCCAGGCCAGGTCCTCCCTGGACTGGAACCAAGCATCCTAGGACCGGTTTCGTGGTTTCACCCCTCATCAGCCAGGATAGCTTGACTCCAGTGGCATGGAGAGCACGGGACCCACGTCTGGGCATACTCGTCCCACTCGGGGTGACAAATGCAAAAAGAACTATTGATGGACAGAATGCAGAACAATGTCATACATTCACCCCAGTACAGAGATCTGGGCCTAAATCCATCGTTTTTTTGCTCAACACGCCATTCCAGTTTGAACCCAGCCATATGCAAATCAGTCTTGACCCTGTGCAGTCCAGCACGAACTGCCAGGCCAGGTCCACACTGGACTGGAACCAAGCATCCTAGGACCAGTTTCGGGGTTTCACCCCTCATCAGCCAGGATAGCTTGACTCCAGTGGTTTCTCGCCCTAAGTGCGCCGGGTATGCCCAGATGTGGGTCCCGGGCTCACTGTGCCACTGGATTCAAGCTATCCTGGCTGATGAGGGGGGAAACCCCGAAACCGGTCCTAGGATGCTTGTTTCCGGTCCAGGGAGGACCTGGCTTGGCAGTTCGGGCTGGACTGTTCCCATGAGGCACAGGGTCAAGACTGATTTGCATATGGCCAGGTCTAAACTGGGGTGGCATGGTGAGCAAAAGAATGATGGATTTAACCCAGATCTCTTGACTGGGGGTGAATGTTTTGATTTGTTCTGCATTCCGTCCCTCAATTGTGTGTCTTAGGCTTATCTCAGAGGCAGTGTGTAAAGCATTTGTTTACACATACAGTAACACAGTGAAAACACTACAAATGGACACCACACCAGTTTAGAAAAATAGGAAATCTTTATCTCAACCAAACAAGACCAAAACGACAAAAATCCACCGTACATTTACCACGATATCATCAAAAATAGGTTATTCACTAAAATAAAGCTTGTAGCAACAAAATAGCTCCACATGGGGCTATTACGAAGTCGTGACAGATGAAAATCCCAAAGTATGGCGCCGACCGAGAAGTGCGCAGCATCGGGCTCGGAGTCAAGCAGACCCCAAAGAACTGTACCTTGCCAAACAATGAAAACAAAGACAGTGCACAGCTTCGGGGAGGTGATGCGTCGTTGGCGCCGTGCTACGTCGGTTCCTTACAACCGCAGGTAAGGTGAGGTGTCGGTTCCTTACTGCGATGCAGGGGAGGTGAGGCGTTGGTGCCTTACCGCTGCCGGAGAGGTGACATCACAATGACGGCGAGGCATCTGTTCCTTACGACGGATGTTACCCACGTCAGGTATCGGCTCCACGAGGATGAAGCACAGACATCGGTGAGGTCGGGACTGCGGTGCGAGTCAGGGTGGCGCGTTGTGGGCATCACGAGTGGTGCCCTCGGGTACAGTGCCGGCAGGGGCCTCGATGACGGCATCAGAGACGATATGGTGCGGCGTCTGCAGGTGTCGGGGATGCGACACAAGTCGCGGTGGTGCATCGTGCATTTCACGAGCGGTGCCCAGGGCTTCATTGCAGGTTGCGGTGATGCTTGCCAGCGTCAGTGTTGCTTTTTCCCTTTGTGGCAGCTGAAACAGCAGTTCCAGGTGCAGGAGGACAGAGGGAGTGAAGACATTGTGCCCCTGAGACTTCAGAACAGGAGGCAAGCTCTACACCAAGCCCTTGGAGATCTTCAAGTAGGATACACAGCACAGTTCAGTCTTTGTCCTCTCCTTGGCAGAAGCAGCCATTGTAGGCCAACCCAGCAAAGCATCCACACGGCAATGGGGCAGCACTCCTCCTTACAGCTTCTCCAGCTCTTCTCCTTGGCAGAGGTTCCGCTTGAGTCCAGAAGTATTCTAAAGTCCTGGGTACTTTGCCCCCATATTTATACCACATTTTCCTTTGTTCTCTGGTGGCAAAAGTCTCTCAACTTAGTCCAAACCAGTCCTGTCCTCTCTAGTCCAGCTTTTTGGCAGGGGGTGGAGACAGTATTGTGCACAGGAGACAGGGCCTATTCAGGTGCAAGGACAACTCCTCCCACTACTCTAAATACAGCCCAGGTCTATTCATCCCAACTCTGAGTCATCCAGGAAAGGCAGGACACACTTCAACCCCCCCTGTGGCTGACAGCAGTGAATGCACATCCCCAGCCCCTGTCACTCCAAAACCAGACAGTCAATACACTACCCAGCAGAGGCACATAGGATGGCTAAGCAAGACAATGCCTACTTTCTAAAAGTTGAAAACACAACATGAACACCTGACTCCGTACTAACCTACACTCCTACTATTTATGGAGTAACGGGCAGACTATTCTTTTATCTGTCCAAGTAAAATTTTTATTAAATAGTCTTTAAATTCATTCAAAACAATTTTTTCAAAAGACTGAAAAAGAAACACATATTTCTCAAATTGACACAGAAACCTTCACATATAAATAACACAATGCACAATCAAAAACAATTTGGACATACACCAAAGTAAGAATTATTTGCAACAAATTACAACAAGCTGACAAGATCACTAAATGAAAACAAACATAAATCAATTGCAAAAAACATTTAAAGCCTGCATCATCTGTGAAAAAACACAACGGTGATTGCGAAAAATGTCCAATTTCATGGACTAAACTTATTGTTTCAGCAAGAATATCACAAAAGTGTTGGAAATAATGAATTAATCTTTAATACATCCGACACTCAGCACATTTAGATTTAACTAAATGCCTCTCAAAATGCCTCTTGAAAATGCCAACGCGTTTCAAGACCCAGGCTGGATAGTACTGGGACTCTAGTCAGGGCTTCAAACAAATGATCGGGATATTCTAAAAAAACAAAAAATGAAAAACGTGGTGCAACAACAGCATCAACCCCATACTACCTTTCTCTCTCATATATATAGCTGATTTTTTGTGTACCTGATTCTTGAAGTAGGAGCAGCCGCTCCAGTTCGTTGATTCCACGCGTTTTTATCTATATGTCAGTTGATTCGTTCTACTGTAGCTTTAAAGCACCATGTGCACACTTTAAACTGTGTATAATTCTGCAAGAGAAGATCATTCATAGAATGAAAACTTCTACTCGATCCCTGACTTGCCTCTAAACCTTTCAATGCCGGTAAAAGAATTAATTTAAATGTACCTTGCGCAAAGGCTGCAGAGCATGGACAGGAGCTATTCGGATTGGGACTCACAATTCTACAAATGGAAAAAGGTATTGTGTTCATTAAATAGAATGTTTATCAAGTGGCTGCACTATACGATTTAAATTCAGTTGCCATTTGGACTTACTTTAAATGAGTTCGTCCGATATTAGACTCTGCAAAAGGCAGGCTTTTCTTCTGCTCAAAGCGAGCGTGCTCGCATTCACTGGAATTGATTCTAGAAAGCAAGCGTGAATGCATTAGGCTTGCAGTCATATGTTAGGTTAAAATTCATGGCTTCACTTGTACTCAAGGAATTAAAAGGGAGGGACAAACAAACTTACTTGTATCGACTTCATTGAACAAACTGGATTAACTCTCACCCGGCATCTCTCACTAGAGCACTTCCTGGTTGTGACAGCTATGAATCCTGGGTAACAGATTTCTCAACCAATCAAAACCTAACACTGTTCCTCGTTTTGTGCATAACCGAGAAATGCATTGTGGGACTAGTAGTAACTAAACTAAATTCTACTTAATTCAGTCATGCCATTTAGCCCAGAGGAAGCACTATTAAACTTTAAGATAAGGTAGGCTTCTTTTCTCAACAAAGCAGCGTCGATGTCAAAATGACTTTTAGATGTATCAATGCAAGACAACACGGTCCATTTAAAATCCTTTTCACAGTGGGAATTAAGTAGAATTTAGTTTAGTTACTACTAGTGAGAGATACCGGGTAAGAGTTAAACCAGTTTGTTCAATGAAGTCGATACAAGTAAGTTTGTTTGTCCCTCCCTTTTAATTCCTTGAGTACAAGTGAAGCCATGAATTTTAACCTAACATATGACTGAAAGCCTAATGCATTCACGCTGGCTTTCTAGAATCAATTCCAGTGAATGCGAGCACGCTTGCTTTTGAGCAGAAGAAAAGCCTGCCTTTTGCAGAGTCTAATATCGGACGAACTCATTTAAAGTAAGTCCAAATGGCAACTGAATTTAAATCGTATAGTGCAGCCACTTGATAAACATTCTATTTAATGAACACAATACCTTTTCCCTTTTGTAGAATTGTGAGTCCCAATCCGAATAGCTCCTGTCCATGCTCTGCAGCCTTTGCGCAAGGTACATTTAAATTAATTCTTTTTACTGGCATTGAAAGGTTTAGAGGCAAGTCAGGGATCGAGTAGAAGTTTTCATTCTATGAATGATTTTCTCTTGCAGAATTATACACAGTTTAAAGTGTGCACGTGGTGCTTTAAAGCTACAGTAGAACGAGTCAACTGACATATAGATAAAAACGCGGGGAATCAACGAACTGGAGCGGCTGCTCCTACTTCAAGAATCAGGTACACAAAAAATCAGCTATATACATGAGAGAGAAAGGTAGTTTGGGGTTGATGCTGTTGTTGCATCACGTTTTTCATTTTTTGTTTTTTTAGAATATCCCGATCATTTGTTTGAAGCCCTGACGAGAGTCCCAGTACTATCCAGCCTGGGTCTTGAAACGCGTTGGCATTTTCAAGAGGCATTTTGAGAGGCATTTAGTTCAATCTAAATGTGTTGAGTGTCGGATGTATTAAAGATTAATTCATTATTTCCAACACTTTTGTGATATTCTTGCTGAAACAATAAGTTTAGTCCATGAAATTGGACATTTTTCGCAATCACCGTTGTGTTTTTTCACAGATGATGCAAGTTTTAAATGTTTTTTGCAATTGATTTATGTTTGTTTTCATTTAGTGATCTTGTCGCTTGTTGTAATTTGTTGCAAATAATTCTTACTTTGGTGTATGTCCAAATTGTTTTTGATTGTGCATTGTGTTATTTATATGTGAAGGTTTCTGTGTCAATTTGAGAAATATGTGTTTCTTTTTCAGTCTTTTGAAAAAATTGTTTTGAATGAATTTAAAGACTATTTAATAAAAATTTTACTTGGACAGATAAAAGAATAGTCTGCCCGTTACTCCATAAATAGTAGGAGTGTAGGTTAGTACGGAGTCAGGTGTTCATGTTGTGTTTTGAATTTTGAATAGCCCTACCTGGCCCCGGTCCTTTGGGCTTAACCCCTATTGTTGTTAATACTTTCTAAAAGTGGCATTTTCCAACCCACAATTGTAAAACCATCTTTACTGAAAGATGTGTGATTACATTCTGAGCTTAGAGAACCTAAACTCCATCTTTCTATCTTGTCCCCATAGGAAGTTATACTTGTAAGATGTTACAAAGTATCTCCCATGCTATCCTATGGGACAGATAGCCTTTCAATAGTGAAAAACGAAATTGGCTGTATTTCACTATCAGGACATGTCACATACACCAATACATGTCCTACCTTTCACATACACTGCACCCTGCCCATGGGGGTCCCTTGGGCCTACCTGAGGGGTGTTGTCTTACATGTAAGAAAAGGGAAGGTTAGGGCTAGGCAAGTGGGTGCCCTTGCTAGGTCGACATGGCAGTTAAAACTGCATGCAGACACTGCAGTGGCAGGTCGGATATCTTTGAAAGGCTGGATACCTTGCTTTAAGCTCCAGATAGTTTCACAATCAAGTATACAAGGTATGGGGCAATGTGTAGTTCGCTATACCAGCATGGAACTGGGTGCCATTAATAAGTGTGCTAAGTAATTTCAGCACGTTTGTGCGTGCTTAAATCCAGTGAACCAACCCGAGAGGGCTAAAGTATTTTGCTCCACTTGTGGGTTTGTACTGGAGGCCCAAGACTGGGCACAGTCGAACTTGGTTTAAACTGTGACTAGTAATGTTCATACTCAAAAGTATAAGGAAAACAATAAGGTTCACTCGGCCCTCATCAATGCACGCTCTCTACCAAAGCATAAATATGAAATAGCGGAGTTTCTGGATAGTTATCATCTTGATCTCTTATTGTTCACGGAAACGTGGGCCGACCCTTCAGCTGGCCCAGACTTTTGTATTGTCACCCCTACCGGCTTCTCTGTACACAGATGTGCTAGACCTAAGAAAAGAGGGGGAGGTTTGGCTCTCATATACCGAAATACCTTAATGGTAAAGATAGATATGGTCCCCTCTACGGCATGTGAGGCACTCAATTTTAATATAACGCTTTCCAATCATCAGTCTTTTATGGGGATCCTCCTTTACTGCCCACCGGGCCCCAGGGAGACTTCTTATCACTGGTAGGAAACTTACTTGATCCAGCCGCAGGTGTATCTAGCTTTACCATTTTAGGGGACTTTAATTTTCATCTGGAAGCCACTGATGACAAGGACTCTATATTCCTTACCTCCAAGTTAGATTCTATAGGACTTTATTAAAGAGTCAGCGGCCCTACCCATTTGGCCGGTCACACGCTTGATGGCCAATTCACTAATAACGAGCAGATCTCGGTAAAGGAGATCCTTCCTCTGTCTGTCTGATCACCATGCAGTACTATTCGATATTTGTATTCTGCACCCTACTTCCCATATACTAGGTCAGACCCCCTAAACAGTTTAAGTCTTGGAGTGGTATAGACCAGGCTCTTCTTAAACAGTATTTATCTAATACTCAGCCAGAAGCTATTCTAGATCCAGAACTGGTCACTATAAACTATATGGACTGGCTCCAAAACGCTTTCGCTAAACTAGTCCCGTATAAAACAGCTTCCAAAAACAGGAGTACTCCCTCGGCCCGTAGTTCTCTGAGGCTGGAGAAACAACGGCGCAGGAAACAAGAGAGGCACTGGCGCCTAGAGTATGAGAGCCAGGAGAAATATCTTTATAAACTAGCATTGGCTAACTATAAACGCCTCTTACTAAAAGAAAAAAGTAGTTACTATACAAGGGAAATAGACACCGCACAAGATTCCACCAAACACCTGTTTCGGGTGGTGTCTAAATTAGCGGCGCCAGCAGGCAGACATGCAAATGTAGCATCCCAAGCTTTTTGTGACTCTTAAGCCCTCAGTTTCCAGTATAAGGTGGATCAAATCTACTCGAATTTTAAAGCCTCTGTCGAGGATACGAGTCAGCTGGATTTAAACAGCGAGGGGCTAGACAGCTTTGCCTTCAGGAAATTTGGGCCAGTTTCTGTGGAACAGATAACCGATCTGGTGACCACAGCTAAATCGGGCTCACCATTTGATCCTTGTCCCCCCTCGGTTCTGAAACTGATTCCAGACCTTCTAGGTACTAACTTGGCTAATATTTTCAACTCTATGTTTAGCTCAGGCATCTATCCCTCCCAATTGAAAAAGGTTTCTATTCTCCCACTGCAAAAAAAACCTAATTTGGACCCAGGGGATACTAACAATTATCGACCAATTGCGCGTCTCCAATTGCCTGCTAAACTTTCTGAAAAAATTATGAACGATCAACTGGCCCAATACATCTATGAGAATAAGCTGTTGGATGAAACACAGTTTGGCTTTAGGAAAGGCCACAGTACAGAGACCGCACTCATCAAAGCTACCGATGAGATTAGGTTTGTGTTAGGCAAAGGAGGAGCAGCCGTACTTGTACTACTGGACTTATCAGCAGCATTTGACACGGTTGATCATGGCCTGCTGATCAACTGTGTCTCAGCACTAGGCATGGGGACAAGGCAAAATCCCTTTTGACCCCTTTTTTATCGAAACGTACCCAGCTAGTTAGCCTGGGCGATTTCAACTCTCCAGTTTTTTCACTTCCATGCGGAGTTCCGCACGGATCCTCTATAAGTACCACGCTGTTCAACATTTACGTCACCGACTTAGCACGGGTGATTAAATCTTTTGGATTAGCTCTCACGTCATATGCAGATAACACCCAATTAGTGCTCGCTGTTCATAAGAACAGGGACACCGTATTGGCTAGATTCCATGATTGCATGTTGGCCATCAGTACCTGGATGGCAAGACACTGCCTTAAATTAAATTTGTCCAAGACAAAGGTATTTGGAAATGTATCTCCTGTGTGGTCTTCGGGCTGGTGGCCGGATAAATTGGGATCGCCCCCAATCCCGGTCACTAAAGCCAAAAATCTGGGTGTCATTCTAGACGATAAGCTGTTTTTTAAATATCATGCTAACTCAGTGGTCTCCTCATCCTTTTACGTCCTAAAAATGGTGAAGAAACTGCTCCTGTTTATCCCGATCGATGCCAGGAGAAAGTTAATATCCGCTTTGGTTTTGTCCAAAGTTGATTACTGTAACAGCCTTTTGACTAATGCACAGGGAATGGTTCTTAGTAAGCTGCAGTTGGTGCAGAATGCAGCTGCTAGGATACTGTTGGGCACTCCGTAATTTAAATCAATCTCTAAGGTGGATAGACAGCTTCACTGGCTGCCTATAAGAAGCAGAACAAAATTCAAAGCACTCTGCATTGCCTATAAGGCCATTCATAACATAGGGCTGGAATTTTTGAAGAATTCACTCCAGTTATGCACTCCCATCAGATCTCTGCGTTCAGCAGGTGTTAACCTTCTTGTCGTCCCAAGAACCTACAGAACCAATTGGGGCGACAGAAGTTTCATAGTTGCCACGGCTAAGCTGTCGAACTCTCTTCCCTCTCAGATTAGAGCTAGTCCTACTCTATTGTCATCCAGGAAACAAATAAAAACATGGCTCTTCAATTAATAGGTTTTTCATCCATGCCATACCTTCTGTAGCACTTAGCGCCGAGACACCTATGGGTATTTGCACGCTTTATAAGTTGTTTTAACATTAACATTACACACCGTGGACAGAGCTGATATGTCCACCACTATATTGGCTGTTACAATCAGCTATTGATGGGGAGGGAATGATGTAATGTTTGAACCACATCATGTTAGATAACATAAGACAAGTAAGAATTAAAAATAAGACTGTTGCTCGCTTTCAGTTTCAGGAGGACTAGCCTGCACTCTTTTACTCTTATTGGCATTTTGAAAATCATTAAAAACAAGTGTAAGCAAAAATATAAGTTTTGAAACAGTGGATGTACTGTACTGTCTCAATTGTCATCTAATTTCTATAGCATGTTCTGATCCTCTTCTTGAGCCTCAAAGTTGTCTCCAAATGGGCAACAGGTAGGACCCACTCTTCCCTTGCCTGAATGATGAAGAGTGTTGGTTGCAGTGTCAGCTAAAGTGTAGAGTTATCTTGTCTTCCATGATACCCAGACAGTGTGCTACAAACCTGCCACAGCAGTGTGTAGCAGCACTTTATGCATGCTGCAGTGTGCAGGAGATTGTGTGAGGGATAGCTTTGCATGCAGCGTATACAAACCAATGCCAACTGTGTCAGGTTTAAGGAAAGTCCAAGTCTTGTTGTTATATTTAACCATCGCAAATCGTTATGGGGGAAGTTCCAATGCTTTGCATGGCAAGCCAAGGGGAGGTGCCCCGGCCCCCTGTCCCCAGTAAATCACTTTACCGAGTGCCCAGGAAAGAAAGTAACCCAACCTCCTTACAGTGCTTTACTGTTGGTCATTTCTATTAACACGCATTTTTTACTAAGCTGTCTTTCAAATATGTTTCCTGCTTTCAGAGCAATATATCTTCAAACATTCCCCGGTAGCTTGCACAGTGGCACCATATTCCACTATGCCATTTTGTATTGTATTGTCACTACTGGTATTTCACTGAATAACATTTTGCCCCCAAAAAAATCCAAAGTACCGCTGACAGCTTTTACTGACAAGTAATACAAATATTGCTGCCGCAATATGTGATTTGGCCATTATCACAAACAATTTTGAAGCCAGTGACTCAAACTGGTCATGTGATCCTGCCCCTAGACGGCAAAGGCACATGATGTATGCAGTGTCGGATTGCGCAGATCAAGCAGTCTTAGCATGCAACAAATTGAAGCAATTTATTTTACACAACATTGGATGGGCACTTGCCTGGGGGAAATAAAGGCTTGATTGTATTTGTGTTCAATTACATAATTCAGAGAGGTTAGGCACTACTCTGTTAAGCCTGAGGGTGAAAAGAAGTGACATCAGAGAGGAAAGGTTACGAGAAAGCGTGGCACAGGATTGTCTTTATGTCTGTTACTGCTTGCAAGTCTTAATAATATCTTGACTTCAGTTGAATGGTAGTAATCATATTAGATTTGAACTCTGCCGTAGCCTGAGCTCTTTGAAGGAAGCAATAGACTGCAGGCAATGCGTTCCAATTACACTTATATTGGTTGTGAGAAAGAAACTGCCAGACATGAATGTGAGTGAAGATAAAGGCCTCCAGCAGTCTGTTGAGGCTTCCAGAATGACCAAATATAGAAATTTTCAGACCGAAATCTCCTTCCAGGTACCATGGCCATGCTCAAAGCTAAACCTTGCAAGATACGCCTAGGTATGTTAGATAGATAGATAATCAGTCTGTCTGTCTATCTATCTATCTATCTATCTATCTATCTATCTATCTATCTATCTATCTATCTGTCTGTCTGTCTCACACTGTTTACACAACTCTCTCTGTTTTTGCAAGTCTCTCTGTCTTTACAAGCCACCCTATCTATTTGTAATAAAGATTCACTAAAATATTATTTTAAAAAAAGCATTAGTAAAGACAAGAGGCTGGCAGTCACACCAGAACAATTGGCTTTTTTATGTCTGGTGTTAGCCTAGACCTTTTGATTTGACTAAAATCATGTGTATAACTCCAGCACACACCATGGGGCAATGGGTCAGCTCACTTAAGCCATTGTCTGACTTCACGGTAAGTTATGATTGCTGCCTTTCTGAATTGAGGACTCTAACACACAAAGTAATACCATTCTGTGCCAGGGACTTCTATGGAAATGTGTGCTTTTTGTTTTATTGATGAGGGCCCGGCAGCTTCTTCAACAATAACGTTTTGCAAAAAACATGACTGATCAAAACAGGAATTGCCCAAGTGAAAAGGCTCGCGGCCAGTGCAAGACCTATTGACTTTGCCAATACCTTTTGGGTTTATGCGCCAATGACTATGTTAGTGTTCTGACTATTTTTGGGGCTTCAGCGTTTAGGCATGTAATGGTGTGAAAAGGGAAGCTTGAGGTATTTACCTATTGCTGTTCCTCATGAAGAAGGGGAGGCTGATGTTATCGTTTCCAGGAGTCTTCTTCAATCCTGGAAATCTATCTCAAATCTTGTATTAACGAGGTGTTATATACAAGAGAGCAATCTCAGCCAGTGGCTGCATGTGGGGCCCTCCGGTACTCATTTTTGGGGACCAGCACTTATTTTTCTTCAACAGACTCTGATCCAGAGCAAAAGGGAAAAAAACGCAAAAGTAATAACGAAGGTGGAAGAGAAAGACACAAAATCAGAGACAGCGAGAAAGCAGGGATAAAGGAGAACCTGCAAGAGTGAGAAACTGCTTTAGTACTCAGCACCCCGAAAGGAAATAGCACTGGCTGCGGGCTTCTGAACAAAACTTTGGGCCCTGGCATTTAATCTTTTACAAATGGAGCATTGCAAGAGTCTTCATAGTTTCATTAATTTGGCAATATTAAAAGATTGATCAAGTAAGGGAATTTGGTACTTCTGAAGATGAACGCTTAAAGATTAGGTAGTAGTAATCATAAACAGTCATATAATTCAAGAAATATTGTGGGTAATGGAAGCCCTCTCTTTAAATAAGCAGTCACAACTGAAAAAGATGCCAAGATGGGTCAAAACTGTAAAAAAGGAGCAAATGGAAAATCATATTTTCATTTTGCACCTTTGAAAGGTTATCCTGCCCTGGTAAAGAAAGCAGCGTACATGGTTGCAAGAATCATTTCACCATTGCATGTTGTGATCAAGAATGCACGGGTACAGACGTTAAAAATGTCCAGACTGCTGCACAAGCAAGTGAATGTCCACTTAACGAAGATGTTTTGGACCTAACATCCTTTTCATGGTTTTCCCCTAAGTTTTTGCCTTCCATCCTCCTGTTTTTACTGACTTCGTTTTTGCTGGCCTCACAACTCTGCACACTTTGCCACTGCTAGCCAGTGCTAACGTGCTTGTGCTCTCTCCTTTAAAAGTAAAAACTTTGGCTTACACCCAATTGGAACATTTATTTTAATAGTAAGTCCCCAGTACAGTGGTTCTACATGTACCCAGAGCTTATAAATAAAATGTTACTAGAGGGTCTGCAGCACTTATTGTGCCACCCATTTAAGTAGCCTTGGAAACATGTCTAGACGACAGCTCAGCCCCCCTATCAAGTGAGAAATGGCCCATCCTACAAATATGTATTGCCCCTTTGTCTCACTGTCTGAGAGCAATACACAGACCAACTGCCAACTACACCATGTCATGTGACCCAGGATGCAGGGTTCAGGCATCTAATGATTAGGGCAAGAAAATGGCAACTTTCTAAAAGTGGGAATTTCAGAATTGTGACTTAAAATCCGACATCACAATTAAGGAGGATTTTAAATTACAAATATTTCGACACCGAAATTGATATTCCTCTCTGCTCCCAATTGAAAGTTATCAGTTATTAAATGGTATAAGGTAACCCATTGGTATCCTATGGGAGAGGAAGGCCTTGCAGGTAGTGAATAATGAATTTACGAGTTTTTCACTACCAGGACATGTAAAAGTTAAAAGTATATGTCCAACTTTTTAAATACACTGCACCATGCCATCTGGACTGTTCAGGGCCTACCCTATTAGTGACTTATACAGATTAAGAAGTAAGGGTGGGGCCTGTCAAAACGCAGTTTAAAACTGCACTACAGGCTGTAATGGCAGGCCTGTAATATGTTTTAAAGTGCTACTTAAGTGTGGTGGCGCAATCAGTGCTGTAGGCCCACTAGTAGCATTTAATTTACAGGTCTCTGGGTACATGTAGTACTCTATGCTAGGGATGTATAAGTAAATTAAATATTCTAATTAGGTGTAAGCCAATTGTACCATGTTTAAGGGAGACAGTACAAGCACGTTAGCACTGGTCATCAGAAGTAAAGTGCACAGCGTCCTAAAGTCAACAAGAATGAAATTCAGAAAATGGGAGGGGTGAAGGCAAAATGTTTGGGGGTGACCCTCTGACTGAACAAACAAGTCAACACTGTGACCACATCCTGTGGTCACATCCTCAGAATGCTTAGCAAAATCTTCAAATGGCTCCCCGTGCGCACTAGACGCATGGTAACCAGGGTCCTCATTTCGAGCAGACTCGACTACTGCATTGCACTATACGTCGGTATCTCCAGCCATGCAAAGACTCCAAACCATCCAGAACACTTCCCCCCATCCTAAACATCTCCAGAAGCACACACATCATGCTCTATGTCACAGAGCTGAACTGGCTTCCGATCCAGAAATGCTGCAAATTAAAGCTTCTCATCCATGCCTACAAAGCCCTCCGCAACGCAGGACCAGCCTACCTCAATGATCGACTTCAACTCTACTCTCCATCTCATCTCACTACTTACCCACAGAAGCAAGACAGGAGGTCACACTTTTTCCTTCATCACAGCCAAAAGCTGGAATGAACTCCCTCTACAAATTAGAACCGTCAAGGCATACCTTGACTTCTGCAAGAAGCTGAAGACCTGGATGTTCAACTAGGAGCTCCTCAAGAGCCACGCTCCTGCTCCAGTACATGGATACCCTCACGGATGATAAGCTGTGTCACTCAAATCTACATAACATAACACCATGCAGAGAGGGCCAAGTCCAACAAGGCAAATGAGGGACTGACTATCAACTTGCTTGTCTTTGTGAGGACACAATTACAGTTCAAGATATATACCTTGCTTAGGATATATGTAATGCATGAGGGTCTATTTATTCAGATGGCATGATGAAAGGTAGCTTGAGACAAAGTTTAATTAGTAATCAACAATAGTAGTCCTGGTTGTGTCATATGGTGATTTAAAAGAGTGATGCTTTGCAGTCTTCTTGTGTATTTGGTGATACAAGTTGCTGTCATAAGCAATGTTCTAGCAAAGAAGATCTGCATGCTGTTAACAAATGCTGTAGGGGACTCAAATTTCTTTACGAAAAATATGTACAATGTAAGCTGGAAAAAGTAGGCTCCAAATAGTATTATAAAAGAATTGTAATCATCGTTTTGGCCTGAAAAGAAGGGGATAATATTTTACCTCTATGGACCGACCAGTGACAATTCAATGCCTAAGGGGAGTCAAAGACGTGGTACCCACTTTATGTGCCACGTCACAGCGGCAGTAAACTGCGCGCGCAGGCCCTGCAATGGCAGAGGCCTGAGACAGGTTTGAAAGGCTACTTTGGTTGATGGCGCAATCAGCGGTGTAAGCCCTTCAGTAGCATTTAATTTACTGGCCCCGGGTATATGAGATACCACATTACTGGGAACTGATAGGTAAATTAAATTAGCCAAACCGGTGTAGACCAATCTTACCAAGCTTTATCATAGAGAGCACATGCACTTTACACTGGACAACAGTGATAAAGTGCCCAGAGTCCTAAAACCACCAACACCAGGTCAGAAAAAATAGTAGGAGGAAGTCAAAAAGGTGAGGGATGACCCTGCAAAAAGGGACAAGTCCAACACCTCCATATTAGAACTCAATGAGTTCCACAAAGCGCTTGGTGATATGAACCTTATGCCATGGAAAGTAGGGGGAATGAAGCAAATGAGGGTGGGGGGGGGGTTCGGGAGGGGGCGGTAGAATGTTCACATTTGGGAATACCCAGGACATATTTGGAGGCCCAATACCATTTTTACAGTATGCAAGGCAGAGAAAAGCTGGCAAAAATACATTGGTGTAACTCTCAGGAGAACCCAAAACTACCTCAACATACTGTATTATCACAGCTGCATCAATCACTAAAATGTTGATTACACTACAATACCAAACTATAAGGAAAGACATACCAAGCACACAACTAAATGCGAAAGCAAAGTGGGACAGGGACTGTGAAGAGCATCTGTCAGAAAGACTTGAGTGCTGCTTGTATACTGCCAGTAGTGGTTTTTAGTAACACCAGTTTTAAACTGACAGAGTTCAATGTCTTACATAGGACATAATCTACACCAATGATACTAAAAGAAATTGGACACAGCAAGCACAGGTGCCCTAATATGTAAACCAGATGGTTTAGACTTCTTCCACATGGTTTGTGGTTGCACATTTGGGTTCAGGAAAGAAGTATGCAACCAGTGGGAGACATCTGTGATGTCCATTACATGCTCAAATCTTGATTGCTGGGACTGTATACGGTATACCTTAAAAATGAAAAAGAAAATGGTAAGGAATGTAAAATTACTGACCATGGTGTTTGTGAAAGATTGAATTGCCATTAATTGGATGCACGCTCAGGTGTCCACTAGGACTGACTGACAGATTTATCAAGTGGTCTACTGCAAAGCTACTGCTACAGATTTGGGGCGATGATAACTTGCCAGAAGATAAAGAAATGTGGAAGACATTTATGAAAAACTTACTATTTACATAAAATGACACCCTCAGGTTACCACCCTCAGGTGAATGAATATACAAAATTCAAATACTAACATAATGAAGAACATAATGCAGAAGCACATTAGCGCCGCAACAAAAGGAGCAAACTTCCAGATGAACACCTTAAGAAAACTTAAACCCTTCCTGCCCACAAAGGACTTCAAATTGGGAGTTCAAGCACTAGTTATCCCAAGAGTGGAATATGGGAGTGTCTCTCTTTGCGGTCTTCCCAGATCCTCGACAGCCCCTCTAAGAGCTTCAATCAACGCAGCAGCAAGACTTATTACTGGCTCCAAAAGAAACTCTCACATCTCCCCGGACCTCAGATCCCTGAATTGGCTACCTTTTAAAGCCAGAATTCAACTAAAAGTTGCATGTCTGACACACAAAGCCATTCATCACAACACCCCATCTGGCGCAGAAACTGGTGCCTTCATGTGGCAACAGATCCTCCAGAAGTGCCAGTAACCTTTTACTGAAACCACAAAGATTCAACAAGAAGAAAACATACAACCGAGCTTTCTCAGGGATGGCACCCAGGATTTGGAATGCACTACCCCCAGAAACTAGACGGAATCCCTCTACTGCATCTTTCAAAAAAGAAGTGAAATCTCTTCTCATGTCCAAATTCACATGAGCCATGTTTATAAGTGGAAAGACGATTTTTGATTTGTATGGATGATTTTGTTTATTGACTCTATGCCTGTTTGTCTCCTATACTTACCTTGTAAAGCACTCTGATACCCGCAAGGGTCTTGTCCGCGCTATATAAAACCTTTTAAATAAATGCCTGCCGTGTATTATTGAGCAAGAATAAGTGAGAAATTGCTAAACTATTTTGTGAAATTTAAAGAAAATTATATAAAATTACACAAAATTCACTGTGGTATCTCGTATGAAAACTGAGCACAGGTGCTCACCCTTTCATTTCACATACTGACAAGGAGTCTCTAAAGAGACAATTTCTGCTCAAACAAGTTTCCCAAAAGAAATTTTCTGTTTGAATTAGTGCTCTACAGATAAGAAAAAAGTGCAAACTGTGCAACTACAAAATATGCGAAATTATAGAAATTTCATGCAACACAAATTAACTCAAATTCGGTCCCCTTGGGTTATTCAAATTTGAGAAAAGGCATTTTAGCATAGCTATAACATCGACTATGTTCCACAGAGTGATGTAATGTTGCCCAAGAAGTTTAAGGGATAGATCATATATTTCCAAAATATTTTTATGTTGTAATCCAAGGATGAAACAACTCATAAAGGAACTACTGTTTGTGTTATTGAGTTATGACATTAAAAAATGATTATGTCTGCACAGTTTTGGCTCATGCCATACAACGGGCTCCATTTCCAGATTCGAATAAGTGAATTTCTTTGTCCTTCTGCATTTTTGCTCGTCTGTGTCCCCCTCTCTTTCTCTACCTTTGGTCTACATTTCTTGTGCTGTACCATGCAAAAGGAGTGAGATGCCCTGTACTCAATAATGTATTCACCCCTCTAGTCTTCTGCCATGCCCTCACCCTGCCTTGGTGTTTTGTTCCAAATTCCACAATGTTGTTTTGGTGTTCTGGTGTTAAACCACTGTGCTGCTCATTCAATTGCTTTTCTGTCAGCCCCTGTGAGCCACCATTGAGTGGTTCCTTGACAAAAATAGCCAAACTCATGAACAGATAGTGGAAATTGAAACATGATCAATCACTCTAATCTCAGGGTAATGTTGTGTTAATTCGAAAGCCATAACTGGCAGAAGACGCCATACATAACATGGGCAACTTGGTACATAAGTCTATGCACACAAAAACGGGTGGACATAAAACATTGATCCGTTCTTTAAAATGTTGATGGTTTCACATAGTTTTATTTGTTTGCCTTAAAGCACATTAATGTGTTTCCTTTATTGAAACCTGCAGTGGTGTTGCTGCAAAATACAGCGAAAATGCTTTTATGGTGTGATAAATCTCTCAGCTTTGAAAACTTACATGTTGTACTTTAAAACACATTTTATGTTTGTGTTTGCAATCAACCGTTTTTCAATTTACTACATGAAAATGAATAGTGTTTAGATATTTTTCAATAAAGTAGGTGAAGAACATTTGTGCAGTGCTATTAATATATATCTTTTATAGTTATGTGTGTGGTTTTGATAAACCAATTGAACAGATATTTCATAATGAACTACTATAGGTCCTAAACAAAGCAAATGATGCAAATATAACGTTTTCATGTTTTTTGCTTACCTGAGTTACCCACTTTTTCATTAGTCTGTTTTTCCTTGGTGTTGTAGGCTATCAGGTGCAATAAGTTAGGTCTCTGTAAAGGGACTGAGGGTTACTTTTTACGGGCAGACAGCGTGCTGCACTAGTATTTAAACACACACAGGCTTATAAGAACAGATTCCATTCTCCAATAAGTACTGTGACTAAGGGATTTTTTTTCTAACAGCATACGAAAAGACAACAGATGCCACACAATCACAGTGTATAAAGTAAACTCTTTCTGAAGCTTGATGTATTTTTGTTTACATCAGTATCCCTCCTGCCACTTGGCAGTTAACGGGAGGTGGATAGGGCAGCAGTAGCAGAGCTCTTGCCCTCTACTGCCAACCCATTCACAAAACCCCAGTCCCCCTGGGGAATCATAGACTTAAGTGTTGGTTGCCTATGTTCCTAGTCTGACTTGGACATTTTGTGCACCTGAGTCTTGCAACAGGATTCTCTGTGAATCCGGCACAAGAATGTGACAACCTTGGTAGCGCTCTAGCTTTTCTTGTGTTCCCTCACTTAGTTATTTCCTTCTCTACTACTTTTACATGACCCAGTTGACACTAATCAAGCTTCTTGAAACTTTACAAAATATCCACAGAACTTTCAAATAATAGTTCTACAAAGCAGTTAAAACCTCTGCAGTAAGAATAATGATTGAGTAATTTCCGCTCAAGATATTTTGTGTATTTAAATGACATTTGATTGTGCAAGCATACAAATGTTGTGGATACCACTGTGTGTAGCATGGTACAGTTCCAGCTTTTCACAATTTTATGTACTTTCAGCAACATTCTGCCACCGAGGGAATATGAGAAAATAAAACATGCAATGGCAATGCCAATAGATTTGGCTTTAAAGGAATGATATATGGTAAAGTGAAGCATTACAAGTTCATAGCTTGGGAATGGATATGCATGTGTATGGAAGCAAAGAATGTAAATAATAATGGTGTAGGCTAAATGGTCAGGTGACAGTTGCGCTGTCAAGCCGGACCTTAAAATCCATCTAGGGGTCAATGACTGCCCTCCGCCTATCTGTGCTGCTGCCATAGGAAAATTCCATTCATTATCTAGTAACCCAAAACGCTTTAGTAGCTTAACAATGTCATGTGTGTACCCCTGAAAGTTCAAGCTCAGGCAGTTGGATAAATAAACAAAATGATTACAGCTGCATGGAGGGCAAGCACTTTTTCGTGAAGTACACAATTTGTGCTCAATCAGATCATGTACTCCGGGCCCCCAATATATTGTGGGAGCCTAAACCCTCTCTAGTGATGCTCACATAATTGTCTGGCAACTGCTGCTCTGTCAAACCAGACCATAAAAAGGGTTATATACTTGCTCGAAAGTAGTAGAGACATTACTGCCTATTTTTGCCATTGAAAAAAAACCCTGTGTTGTGGTAGGAGCAATTCAGGTAAGATATAAAGAAATAATAAATATCTCGTAACCTATAATAATAATTCTGCACTCCTGTAAGCCTAGGAATGGAGGAGTGTGGTGCTCTTAGATAGTTGATTTATTAGGTGACTGTAGAAGACTTCAGATTTACTGATAGCAGGAGATTGGGTAACGGAGGCAAATGTCCTTGGGGAGTGACCTGCAGCCAAACAGCAGGGCTTAAACCAAGGCAATCAAGGAAGTAAAGCAGAGTTTGTATTCAGTGATGGTGCATTTTACATTGCCAAAACTCAGTGAGTGAAAATGGACAATGAATTGGGATATATATATATATATATTACCTACTGGCGGCTGCCAGTAGGTAGTTATAGTTAGGACCTCGTTTCTATTCAAATAGTGTTTTTCTTTTGCCAATATCTTTGGCGCCGTTTGACGAATCTTCGCGAACTTTTCAAAACTAATGGCCCGCTCAGGTCAGCTCCTGTCTTGAAAAGTTTCGGGGTGCTTCGTCAAGCGGGGGCCGAGAAAAAAGGGGAGTCCCAAAACTCGTTTTTCCCATGTTAATTTCCATAGAAAAAATTGGAACAGGCTACAGCCCGAACTGCTGAACGGAATTACACCAAATTTGGCAAAAAGGTAGCCCTTGTATCAGAAAGAGACCTTTTTTTAAATGGTGTAAATCCGTTCAGTAGTTCCTGAGAAATTAAAAAAAGAAAAAATATCGATATCTGAGCACCGAGGAGGGTTCGCGAACCCTCCCGGGCACGAGCTTCACTCTGATTGGCTGCCAACACTCCAAACCAGGAAGTGTTGGCAGCCATCTTGTGACTCAGTAACCGAGTCACAAGAAAAGAGTAAAAAAAAAAGGTGAAAAACAAGAAAAGGGGGCAGGGTAGAAACACCCTGACCCCCTAGGCCTGCTCAGGGGGTCCCACAAGGACCCCCAGGCCAAAAAAGCATTTTTTATAAAAACGGCAGAATTAGCGTTGGGGTCGCGAATCCTGCCGTGAAAATAAAAAAATAAAAAACAAAGCGGGGGCTCCCACGTTCCTTCTTGTAAAGCCCCCGGGTGGGCCAGGTCCTGGGGGCATTCACCAAATAATTTGCGGGGCCGCCACCTCCCTGGGGCGAATATGAATGTATGCATGGGGCACAGCGGCCCTCCGCAGCCCCGGGGAACGCCACGTCCCCGGGGCTTGGTAAAAAAAATGCGTGGGGGGTCCCACTCCCCCCCACGCTGCTCCGGGGACTGCCACCTCCCCGGGGCTTTGAAAATGAACCGCGGGGGGGCACGCTGCCCCCCGGGGACTGCCACCTCCCCAGGGCTCTGATTTTTATAATAAATGATGTGTGGGGGGGGAAGAGCCCCTCCACACGCCCCGGGGACCACCACCTCCCCGGGGCTTTAAATATGGAAATTGGGGGGTCCGTTATGGACCCCCAAGCCCCGGGGACCACCACCTCCCCGGGGCTTTCAAATTGAAGGGAGGGGGGCCGCGCGGCCCCCCTCCAGGAGCCCTCCATGGCCCTGGGGACCGCCACCCCCCAGGGCTGGCTCCTGCAATGTCCCGGGGTGCCCACCCCCGGGACATTGCCATTTGCTATGTCAGGGCGGGGGCATAGCAAACTCTGCTTTGCTTCATTGAAGCGAGAGCAGGAAACCTGCTCTCGCTTCAATGAAGCAAGCAGAATTGCTTGAGCAAGGGGAGCTGCATGTCAGCAGCTCCCCTTGCTCAGCAATGCCGGCTCCCGCAGGAGGCGGGGGAGCCGGCGGGACCGTGGGGGCATTGGGGCTCCCCCACGGTCCCAATCACAGAGGCCAGGCCCCGGGGGATGGGGTCCCCGGGGCCAAAAGGGAGATGTCATTTGAGATGTCATCAGTGATGTCACTGACCATGTCATGAGTGATGTAATATGTGACGTCATCAGCAGTGCATTGCGGGGGCGCGAGCTATAGTTATCTCTACTAACTATAACGGTCGAATTTCTCTGGTTTTGTACGAGTGAAATGTCCAACTAACTATAACGTCCCTGAAACCTGTGTTTTTTTCAGTGAATATATATATATATATATATATATATATATATATATATATATATATATGGTCTATGGTGAGCTGCTCTTATTTACAAGTTGTTTGCTAAAGTTCATGCAAGTCAAAATAAGGAAATTGATGCTTAAGCTGGTCTTGCCTGTTGACTGCATCTCGGGCTGTCGGTTCTTGCACGTATCAGTGCCCACTGCAACAAAACGAGAAAAACCTTTAAAGGGTGGGACAACTATAAGTAAAAGGTGATAGGATACACATTTGGTGTATTAAATTGTGGCCATTAGTGGTATGCGCTGTGCCCCAGAATTGTCAAAGGGTTCAAAGTTCTTATCTATTTAACATTTATCACTGTTCCTTCTGCATTCACTTGTGGGTAAATAGTCTTCATGGTGTGATAAGTTTGACAAAGCTCACGCCTAAGATGCAGGTGTTGGGGGTTTGAGCTGTGTCCTCTGATGAACGCACTGATGATGCACCCATATGTTAATCAAAATCATGGCCTCTCTAATGTAGAGCACCATTGGAATAGTTCCTCTGTTGCTGATTTCAGATGTTATGGCAGTACAGAAGTCACCATGGCCTTGTGGGAGGCTGTCAAGATGTGTGTTTCTCCCACACCTCCTTCTTAGCATCACTTGCCACAAACCCTGATGCCACCAGAAATACACCTTGTAGCATCCTCTCCAGCCCAGAAGCAGGTAACAGACCACACCGCACACGGAGCTCTGGTTTGCACGTCTTTATTCTTCAGCATGCAACTGTTAACTGAATGCACTGCGTCACAATCTTTGTTAACCTCATCCAGTCCCACCCACCAGATTACTTAACACTTGTAAGAAGTCTGCCTAGGACCACTAGAGGCCTCATACACACAAACGGAGTGCACGACACAACCTACCTGTGCTTATCCAGTCATGTCTAAGAAAACCAGGAAGAATCAGAAGTGAAACAGACCTCCAACAAGTTGGTGCAGATGTTCAAGAGGACGTCGCTCTGGCATCTTGCCCACAGTAATGTAGTCTTTGTTCAAAATTCATATTGCTGTTACTCTCGTAATCTCAATTTAATGTCTGATGGGCATATTTAATTTACAGTTTATTAATCGTCAGTTATTCTGACCATTATGGGCACCTGTAAATAGTTCATATATATTTCGGATCACAGAGTCAAAAGATTAGATGCAAGTACCATAAAAGTAAGATGACTTCATACATTCTTAAAATATGCTGAGCTTGTATCTGACCTGAGAATCATTAGAGTGTGACAGCCCATATTTAACAAAGGCGCACCAATGTCCTGTAATTTATGTCCTGATCTTCCGGGGCACAAAATCCTTTTTCCCTAGCGCCGGCTGTTTTATATTCAACTTCAATATCTGAAGTGATGTTCAAATATGTGTCTTGGACTCATAAAAGTGCACACAGTGAGGGAAGCTTGCTGTAATGGTGAAGGCTGCGGTGCCCGTAATTCATTTGTCTTTTGAATACCTCTTGACGTTCTGGGCTTCAGGGATGGTCCTCGCGCGCTTCCCCAGCATAGGCACGAGGGAGCGGAAAGAACGCTTTCAAACTTCTGACGGTTGAAGGATTCTTCAGGGATGGTTTTTCTATGACCTTGGAGAGAGAAAAGCAAAGCGTCAATCTCAATTGCTTACAAACAGAATTGTATATATATATATTTTTTTAAAGGACGTTAGTTTGCTTTGTAACCACCTCTCCAATCGCTATTCATAGTACTTAGTCATTATTGCCTGTACCAAATGGACTATACATAACATTATCTATCCTTATTCGCAATCCATTTATTTATATTAAATAAAACTTTTCTGTGTCAAGAACACTTAGTCCGCTTGAATCGCAGCGCTTTGCAGAGAAACATAAATGAACCATGATAAATTGAACTTGTCGAAAGGACATAAGAGGTTATATTGCTAAAGACACAGAAAAAAAACACTAACAGAGACAGTTAACCTAAAAATATTCAAGAATCTTAAAAAAAATAACAGCTGTAAGTGAAATTTGAATTCACTTTTTAAAAGAAACAATTTTGTAATGAAAAGGTAGAACGAGCTCCACGTTGAGTCCAGTAAGACGATGTAAGGGTTACTTCCAAGTAATATTGTTTTATTGTGCTTTCCTCTTAGTTATAATATAGCAACAAGATTACAAGCCTATCTGCAACTGATGTGCAGATGTGCCCAAACTGGGTCGTACTAGGACAGTAAATGAGCCCGGGCACCGACATAAAAGCGGCCCAAGTTAGGGAACCAGGGGCCGTATTACAGAAAGTGTCCCAGGGGCGTAATGGGCGTTTGCGCCCGCTTTGCGCACCCCTGAGCACTTTGGTATTACAGAAGGGGCCGCAGACACTTGCGCAGCCCCTTCTGTAATACCGACAGTGCTGGTGCACATAAAGCACCAGCGCTATCTTCAGGGGGCGTTCCCTCATTTGCATGGGGGCGTGCCTCATGCAAATGAGGGAATCCCTTTGCCTCTGTGCCCGCGCAGTATTAGACACAGGCGCAGGAGCAAAGAAGCTGTCAGGGGGCACACTGACAATGCACCCCGTGAGAACAGCCCTCAGGAGGAGGGCAAGGGGGTCCTGTGGACCACCCAGACATCCCCTTGCAGGCGGGTACAGTCACTAACTGCAACCACCTGCAAATGGATCTCTAATCCCCTTTAAAAGTGCAGGTGGTTTGCCGCCTGCACTTTGAAAACACAGAGTGGCTGTAAAGCATCCGTTCCATTTTTCACCTGAATGTGCTGCCCTAAGGGCAGCTTGAGTTCTTGGCTGCCTTGGGGGCAGTGCATTCATCGTAATAGGGCACATTTTAATTGTTTGCGCCGGGCGCAAACAATAAAAATGCGCTTACTGTGTAACGTGGCCCCAGATGGCTAAAAAAGTGCAAATCATCTGCAAATCAGGATAGTTTTGAACTGGTAAAAACATGCTGTATGAGTATTTTGCAGGGTATGAGACACTGCATGCATTTGTGTTTCCTGCAGGCAATGTTTATTTTAATATCACAGAAATCAACAGTAAAAAATAGACCTACATGACCATAAAACAAGCCCCCCAAACTGCCCAAAAAAAAACAGCCCACACACGGATCTGTGAGACCAGCCCATCGGGCGCTGCCTGATTGCTCTATAGGCCAGTCTGACCCTGTGCCAAAACCATTTCCAACTCGATGCCACGAAGTCTAGCTTTCTAAAAGCATTCAAGGATCTCCTATAGACCAATCCAGCAGTGTAGCCGCTCTTGCTTGACCAGGCGTTCCCACCAAAAGTACCAGCCAGAGGGATTTGGCTCTGTCGTGTATTGACTACTTAAGGCTGCCCTCAAATATAGCATGAGGAGAGTGCAACCTCCCCAAAATATGACAGCCGAGCTGGCTGAGATATTCTACTAAGGTCATGTTGCACCTGTCCTCACAACGCTGCATTACAAAATAGACAAGTTTAATGTATGGGGGGTGGGCAGATTTGGAGAGTTTACCCCCAAACTGCCCACCCTAGGGTGCAGAAATCCCACTATACACCAGTTTTTTTTTATTTATTAGAGTGTGGGGCAGGGCACCATGGCATCTGATGGCATCCCTTCCCCTTCTGACTTTCTGTCCCCTGAGAGCAGATTTAAGGATTTTACCCCAATTCAATTACCCGAGATGTACAAAAAGCCCACTGGACAGCAGGATTATTTATTTATTTTATTATTTATTCATTTTATTTATTTAATCTTTAGGTCAGAGGCTTGACCCTTCCTGGCATTGGACTACACCCCCCACCCTAAGAGCAAACACAGCCTTTCTGTCCCCAAATTGCACACCCGAGGAGATAGAAAGCCCACTGAGAAGCCAGAAACTACTCTTCTTAACAATGAGCTTTGCTAGGCTGACTTTCCTGGCAGTGAGCAACACCCTTCACCCCAGGGGCAAACAGAGCATTTCTGCCTCACTGGGCTGATGTGGCCGTTTAACCCCAGTTTGTACTAAGTAGACACAAAGCGAACTGAACACCAAGGAGTATTTGCTTTTAATTAATGGGGCGGGGCTGACCCATTATTGTATCAGGCTACGCCTTCACCCCTGGAGATAATTATTTTTCAGCCCCCTGGGGTGGCAGTTGAGAGAAGGAATCCCGCTAGGAAACGAGGAATTGCATTTTCGTTATCAATAGGCTGTAGGGGGCATCCTTCCTTGCATTAGCCTGCCATCCTCCTCCCCAGAGGGGCGGGGAGTCCTGTAGGTGTCAGGGAGTATTTTGTGTAATCAGTGGGGTGGGTGGGCATATTCTTGTGGCATTGTTCATCTCCCGCCCTGCAGAAATCCTTCAAGATCACATGTCTTTCTAGTAGACCTGTGAGTGGCTGATTGGGGGCTCGCACCCTTCTGCTAGCCCAAATACTAATGCTGTGAGCACACATATTCAGGTTTACTCTCATTTTCCATGGGAGACACCTGCATCATGTGGGCTCGAGATCAGCCAGCACCCAGGAATCCCTAACAATCAAGGGTTTTTCTGAAATATAGTGACCCAGGGTGGATCCTAGCACATTTTCTTTCCCAGAATGTCTTGCTAATGTCAAAGTACGGGTCACAAAATGCATTTTTTTCCATATTTATACATTTATTTCACAGACGTCTTAGGAACATCAGCTAATGACAAATGTCTTACCATTCTGCATTCCCACATTTCTCCATAGTAATACTATAGCCGGCATGTGGGTGTTTGGATAACACGTGATAGCAAAGGACCAAAACCTATACCACAGACTACATTACAGTATTGATTGCACAGTGTCCCAGTTTTGACATTTTACTATCTTTACAATAGGCTCAAAGGTGTGGAATTGTTTTCTTTAGGAGAACTGTGAAAATGCACAACAGTAGGACATTTTCTGTTTGCTTCAAGCTCTGGAATTTTCTGTCAGATAAGTATAAGTGATTTAAATTTCTCACCCATACTTTGACATTTAGAGGGCATTCTGGGTACAAAACTTTGGTAGGACCTATGCAAGCCACACAATCCAGGACTCTGTAGTTGTCTATTATACAGAACTGTCTGGGGTCAGTGGGTTACTATAGATCCTGACCAGTCCTGCAGCCATTTCCATGGAAAGGGTGAGAACATTTAATTTTTTTAAAGACATAGATAGGACAGTGGTATTGCATTCAGATTAGGGAAGTATACTAGTATTCACACAAGCTAGAATAACCTGTATTTCCATGGACATTTAGTTTCCATAAGTGTCTGGGGTTGGCAGGTTTCCATGGCTGTCAGACGACCCTACCCTGATCACTGCTGCTATTCACCATGGACAGCGAGAGGAAATTGGGAGTTTTCATACATAGTTATGATGCTTGCAGGGCATTCTGGGTAAATAGATAAAATTGGAATGTCTTGGGAGTCGCTTTGGCCTCTTGTTTTTAGCCTGTGGTTGGTAGATTTTCCTAGGTGCTGGTGGGCCCTGGGACCATATATCGCAACTACCCGCATCCCAAGAGCTAAAAGTACAATTATTGAATGTCTATTGTGCATTTATGGGCATTTCCTGGTCTGAGAATAGGCCCACCAGGGTAACATTTTTATCAGAAGTAGTGTGGAAATGCTGGCTTGTAGGACTTTTTTTCATTCCCACAGATTTCAGAACTTTCCTTAAGAGAAATGTAAGATAATTGTTCCAAATACTGCAGCTACCACTTTCCAAGAATGATGGAACTGAAAGCAAAAACTTAGAAATAAAAACCTTGACACTGGTTTCTCTTTTTTCCTGTTTTCATGTTTTAATTCAATGACAAGTTTCTTTAGAGAAAATATGAGTGATATACACAAATGACCACTTGCTGATTTCAGGATATTGTCTAGTTTCCAGAAATATGTAGGTTTCCAGATTGACCCACAAACTTTACACTTTTCCACCCGCACATTGCCTGGTAAAAAGGGAAATAATGACCACCATTTCGAAAATTGCAAAAACCGTGGTTAAATATTTTCCCGACGATGCCCGTTTCCAGTGCCAGTTGGTGGCAAATCACATTGGGGGAGCGGTGGTGGGGGGGAAGGGTGAAAAAGATATACACATAACAAATACACATAATACATATAACATATTCACATAACACATAAACATAATGCACATAACAAATACACAATAATATACATATTAACATAAATATACACATCTAAATCATCTTGATTGGATGGAGCAGGATAGCTCCATGCTCCAAAAGGCACTGTTGACCTGTGCCTGCTCTCCAACCCAGATGTCCAAGACAGCTTGGTTAGAGAGGTTTGAATTGTGCATGCCGGTTTGGCCTCAGCAAGGTAGTCGGCCAAACCAACATGCGCAATGCAAACTTAAGTGGCCACTCCTCACTGCTGCCAATCCTTGGCAGTAGTGACGCACTTCCCTTGCACTCCGTTTGCTGGCAGGAAGTGTAAAAATTAAAACGGTAATAAAATCCTTTTATTACCATTTCATTTTTGATGCTTTCTGCCTAATAGTGTGGGGGCGATGCTCCTCTGCTCCCACAGATGAACCGCCGGTACCTGTTTCCGAAAGCTGGGAAGAGGGATATTTTAGCACAGCAAACCTTTCTTGCACAGCACTTTCCCCCCCAAAACATTGCCAGATTTCGGCTATGTTTCTAGACTCCTGTAGCAGAAACCTCAAACCAAGGAAGGGTACCTTTGCTCTCTCCAATACACAGGGAAGAAAAGACATGCATTTGTCCTGGATATCTTTTAAGGAAAAAAGGTTTTGAAGACTTAAGCGTGAATTATCCCAGTGGTCAAAAGAAGGGCTCTGTGCTTTGAAGGAAAACACTGAGTGCTAAAGGGGTTAACATCTACGACTGATAGTTCACCTCATGTTTCCTGTATACAACCTTTTGTATGTGGTCTTACAGAGAGTACACATATCTTCCCATAACTTCTAATAGGTATTGTTACAAGAGAAATTATCACATTTTTCATTTGAGTAATCACGGTTTCTCAGAGTGATGTTTCTTCCTGTTCCACCCAACAGCTTCTAGATCTCATTCCACGTTGAAGATTGTTATTTTTTTAGCCTGAGCAGATGTGTTGTTCTCTTTGTTTGACTGGCAAATGACTATCACTCAGCATCTCTAAGTTTGCAGACTCCTGACACTTTCCTTTCGAAAGCGCAATTTAGTAATTTGTTATGGGAGTGCCATTGTGGAGTGGCGTAATGTAAGCCCATTGCTCTCTAATATCCTTGCATACCTATTTGGTTATCCAATGCAATATGCTCCTACTTTAGAATGTGCTTTTTCATGCAGGGCACCACATGCTGTGTTGTTACAGAGTTAGAAGTGTTGCAAAGTAACCGACTTACCTCCTGAAGTATTTCACTGCCCCATGTACACATGCAAGACGCCACTGTTTGTATCAACTACTACTCCTGGCTGAGACTGAAACCAATGGTATCTGACCTTAGTCCAAGAAGGAGGAGTAGTTCCTGATTTTCAGAGCTTATTTCTCTGTTTAATTACTTTTGTATCAGGAAATTAAACGTTTTCATCATACGGCCTCCCCTGCTGCCCGGGGACCACCACCTCCCTGGGGCCTGTTTATTTTTTTTAGATGGGGGTCCCTCCATCCCCCCCAACCCTGGGGACCGCCACCTCCCCGGGGCTTAGTCAGAAAATAATGTGAAGGGGCCATGCGGATACCCCTGCTGCCCCAGGGGCCGCCACCCCCAGGGCTTTAATTCCAAGTAATGCCCCCCTGCAGCCTGGGGACCACCACCTCCCGAGGCAAATTGTAAGAAAGGAGGGGGGCCCCCTCCTGGAGACAATAACGGCCCTGGGGACCGCCACCCCCCAGGGCCAACTCCTTCTATGTCTCGTGGGGCCCAGCCCCGGGATACAGGTGTTTGCTATGGCTTGGCAGGAGCTTTACCACTCCACCCAAGCCATTGCAAACTGTGCTCACTTTCAGCAAGCGAGAGCATTGAAAATGCTTCCGCTTGCTAAAAGCGGAGCACAATTGTTTTTACAGAGAGGGAGCTGCATGTTAGCAGCTCCCTCTCTGTAAAAGTAATGCCGGCTCCTGCAGGAGTCAGGGAGCCAGCAAGGACCGCGGAGGCCTTGATACTCCCCCCGCAGTCCCCAACAAAACTAACTGGGTGCCCTGGGGCTGGGTCCTGAGAGATGGGGTCCCTGGGGCTGAAATCGGCGCTTGAGAGGGTCCGCTTGGCCCCCTCTCTTCAATCTTAAATACATATATTTTTTTAAAGAGGCCAGGCCCAGGGGGATAGGATCCCCGGGGCCAAAATTGGCCTGGGGGGCGCACGGCCTCCCTCCCCCATTCAAAAATGACCTGGTCCCCGGGCATGGAGTCCCGGGGCCCAAATAGGTCCAGGAAAGTGGGCCATGTGGCCCCCCTCCTATAATAAGTTTTAAAAAATTGAAAGAAAATGGGGGACCGGCAAGTCGCCGGAGGCCTCGCCTCCTTTCTCCATCACTCTGCAAACGCGCCTCCTAGTGCACTGCTGGTTGGGGGATGTAGTCCCCTTGGCTCCAGAGGGTCCTTGGGGCCAACAAGCCCTCCTGTTACCTCTAGTATGTCCCGCACAGAGGTATTGCTGGGAGGTCTTCTGAGGCCACGCCACCTTTCTGCACGACTTGCCAATCGCGCCTCCTGGCGCACTGCTGGTTGGGGGATAAAGTCCCCTTGGCTCTTTGTTTTTTTCAATGAATATATATATATATATATATTTAAATATATATATATTTTCACTAAACATTTTGAAAAGTGATGTTCTAGTTAGGTAAGGTACTAAGATTTTAGCTTAAGTAAAAAGAAAAGCTCTACAAAATCACTGAAAAACAAAAGGTTAAAGTTACATTATAGTTAGGCCTTGTAATAATATAAAAACTACTCTTTTGAATAAAATAAATACTGAAATTCACCTGTTATACTTTTCTGAGGTAACTGAAACTTGCGTCCCTGCTGTGCTATATTATAACCTCACATATTACATCACTCATGACATGCTCAATCACATCTCAAATTACATCATTGTTGACATCATCCATCGCTAAGGTACATCTAGACCTAATTTTCAAAGCATCCTTACTGCTAATGGGTGTAAAGTTTAAAAACATTCTTGGCCTCCTAATGGGTCTTGGGTGTGTGAAAGGAGTGAGCTCTCAGTGAAAGTTGTGCACATGGTGAAGATAGAGTGCAGCAGAGACTTTCCGACTCATGTCTCTTGATTACCTACAAGAGGTAGGCTATTTGCAAAACCTTTGCTACAAGGTGAAGGTTGTATATAGTAGTTGCTTGGTCTCCTAAGGGGGCTTGAGTGTCTGGAGGAAGTGGGCTCTGCATAGGAACTTGTGCATAAGAGTGAAGACAGTAATTAACCTGTGCCCAACCCTCGTAGATTGGCACAGAGCAGTCAGACTTGACTTAGAGGCAATGTGTAAAGTATTTACACAGCACTTCATACAGTAATAAAGTGAAAACACAACACAAGAAGAATCCCACACCACCTTAGAGAAATAAAGCACATTTTAATAAATAAAACAAGACTGTTGGAAATGGCCCTTTTTGCAGGGTTATCCCCAAAACTTTTGCTTTTTCCTCCTATTTTTCCTGCCTGACCTGTTTTTGTTGGCTATAGGACTCTGGGCACTTTACCACTGCTAAATAGTGCTAAAGTGCATATGCTCTCTGTGTAAATTGTTATTATAATTAGTTATCCACAATTGGCATATTTGATTTACTGGTAAGTCCCTAGTAAAGTGCACTGAGTGTGCCAGGGCCTGTAAATCAAATGTTACTAGTGGGCTTGCAGCACTGGTTGTGCCACCCACATGTGTAGCCCTGTAAATAAATCTCAGACCTGCCACTGCAGTGTCTGTGCGCAGTTTTAAACTGCCACATTGACCTGGTAAGTGCACCCACTTGCTAGGCCCTAACCTTCCCTTTTCTTACATGTAAGGCGCCCCTCAAGTAGGCCCAACGTACCCCCATGGGCAGGGTGCAGTGTATGTGAAAGATGGTACATGTACTGGTGTGTTTTACCTGTCCTGATAGTGAAATACTGTCAATTTCGTTTTTCACTATTATGTTAGAGGGTTTATAAAGCGCGACAGCTGCCTCAGCAAAGAGGCATCCCGGCGCTAAACAGAAATTAGGTGACACGGTAGAAGGGGACTCAGGAGGATCTATGAAGAGGGGAAGAGGAAGGTTTTTATGGCTTTCCTGAATTCGAGGAGATTATTAAGCCCCCGAATGTGGGCCGGCAGGGAATTCCAAAGGATAGCTGCTCTGTTCCGAAAGGTTGTTCTGAAAGGCTATCTGTCCAATAGGCTAACATGGGAGTTGCTTTGTAACATCTTACAAGTATAACTTTCCATTGGGACAAGATAGAGAAATGAGGTTTAGACTCCCTGAACTCAGAATTTAAGAACACATCTTTTTAGGGAGATGGTTTATGAATTGTGTGTTTGAAAATGCCACTTTTAGAAAGTAGGCATTTTCTTGTTTAACCATTCTGTGGGCCCCTGCTGTTTTGTGTATTGACTGTCTGGTTTTGGAGTGACAGGGGCTGGGGATGTGCATTCACTATAGACAGCCATAAGGGGGGTTGAGGTGTGTCCTGCCCTTCCTGGGTGACTCAGAACTGAGCTGAATAGACCTTGGCTGCATTTAGAGTAGTGGGAGGAGTTTCACTTACACCTGAATAGGCAGTGTCTCCTCTGCACAATGCTTTCTCCACCTCCTGTAGTGATGCTGCACTAGAGAGGTCAGAACTGGCTTGGACTGGGCTCGGAGACTCTTGCCACAAAAGAGAACAAAGACAAAATGGGGTATAAGTAGTGGACCTTAAACCCCAGAGAATTAGCTCGCTTCTGGACTCAAAAGGAATCTTTTGCCAAGGAGAAAAGCTGGAGGGCTGTAAGGAGGAGTACTGCTCCTTTGCTGTGTGCTTTGCTGGGTTGGCCTGCAGTTGCTGCTTCTGCCAAGGAATAGGACAAAGACTGGAACTTTGCTGAGTAACCTGCTTGAAGAGGAATCTCCAAGGGCTTGTGTGTGCTGGCCTCCTGTTCTGAAGTCTCAGGGACACAAAGACTTCGCCCCCAGCTCACTTGAACTCTACTGCTGAGAGTTCTGACCTGCCAGGATGTGCCTGTTCCAGTTTTGGACCTCTGGAGGTTGTTTCTACTGTTGGGAGCTAGAAGAAACCTGCAAGAAGCAAAAAAAACAAACTCCGACGCAGTCAGCGATGCCGCCGTGATGCAGTGACCTGCACCGAGGCCAGGGGCACCGCTTGTGAAGTGCACAATGCACCGCCCTGCCTGCACCGCAGTTCCGACGCCCGTCGACGCCTGCAGTTATCGGCCTTCCCGATGCCAGCGCTCGCACCGACTCCGTCATCGCCAGCGCCTGCATCCAGTTATCGCTGCGCCAAAAACCGCCAAGGGCGACTCCACAAACTCACCGACTTTGCACCGCCTCACCGGAACCAACGCCTCACCACCGACGCAACCGACTTCCCCTGTCCTGGATTCGACATGTCGCCCCCTCATGGACACAGCGCCTTGCCTCTCCTGTGGCAGCCAGGGAGCCGGCCTCGACCTCTGCACTGATGCTTCACCTCCATGACGCTGTGCATCGTCATAGACTTTGTTTTCCAAGGTATTGTTTGTTTCGGACAACGCACACCTCTCGGTCAGTGCCGTAGTTTGGATTTATTGTTGTTACGACGTCGTAATAGCCCCAGGTGGAGCTATTTGTTTTCTACAAGTTCTATTTTTGCAATAACTGTTCTAAAATCGTAATTTGATACATGTATGGTGGATTTTTGTCATTTTGGTCATGTTGAGTAGAGATAAAGACACTTTATTTTCCTAAACTGGTGTGGTGTCCCTTTGTGGTGTTATCACTGTGTTACTGTGTGTTTTGAGGACAAATACGTTACACATTGCCTCTGGGATAAGCCTGTCTGCTCGTGCCAAGTTGCCAAGGGGGTGAGCAGGGATTATTTAAAGTGTGTATCCTCTTTACCCTGACTAGAAGCAAGGGTCGCTTCTTGGACAAAGGTGCATAACTCTGACAACTAGAGACCCCCAGTTCTAACAAAGACCAAAATGACAAACATCCAATCATTAAAATTGGAGACATGTAGTTATACAGATTTAAGTGAAAATACCAACAAAAAGCACAAAGTGGCAATAGTAGATATCTGGTTGCGATAGACCGGGAAAAAAATCACAAGCTAGGGCTGGCTAAAGGGACCCAGGTAGGACCGCTGTACAAGAGTACCTTAAATCCTGCTTGCAGAGCATTGCACAGTCCCACGTCAAGGATGCGTCGCTCAGCGGCGGTTTCTAGATGCTGTGAATCTGTAATGCGAGGTCCTCGAGGATTTCATTGATGAGAGGCTGGTGAGGTGAGGTCCTGCATTGAGGTGCGTTGCACACCGTCTGTTTCTGAGGAAGCAGTGGGGCTTGCGATGGGGGGAGTTACACAGTGTAGAGGCAATGAGTCTGTTCTGGGTTGCGCCACACAGCAGAGGTGATGCGTTGGTTCTGCTAAAACCCACAGATGGGCTGGTAGAACACCTTCAGACCCACTTCTTAGGGTTCAGTACTGGGGTGGCACCACCGGGCAGAGGAGGACTCACAGATGGCAGAGTCCAGATGCTGGGTCCATGATTGTTGGAGTCTTCTGTCCCTGAGGCTCTAGTTAGGAATCCAGCCAACTAGCGCTTGCAGCCGCTCTGGGGCCGTGGGTTCAACAGATACAGGTCCATTCCTTCTCACCCAGGCAAGAGTGCAGCAGGCATCAGGTCACCAAAGCAGGACAGCAGTACTTCAGAAGAACAGTCTAGAAGAGTGGTAGTCCTTTCAGCAGCACAGCAGTCTTTTCAGGTGCACAGCAGTCCTTCTTCCTGGCAGAATTCACAGGTACAGAAGTGTACTGAAGAGTTGGGGTCTGAGGTCCAACATTTATACCTGGTGCTGACTTTGAAGTAGAGGAAGCGTTTAAAGGTTTCCAACTACCTGAGTTGTCAGGCATCCATTCCTCCCTATCCTTGCCCAAGATTGTTGGGGTCGCCATGGCTAGCGTTAAACCCTTTATGAGAGTACACACACAGGGCCCTTGTGATGTGCAAGTGTGGTAGGTGACAGCTCCTCCCTATTGTTAACTCAGAGTGGCCCATCCTGCCAACACCTATTGTCCATTTGTCTCACTGTCTGGGAGCAATACACAAAGACCCACTGCCAGCTACACCTAGTCGTGTGACTCAGGAACAGGCTACAGGCACCGAATGATTATGACAAGCCCATTTTCTAAAAGTGGCATTTTCAGAATTATGACTAAAAATCTGACTTCACCTTTAAGAGAGCTTTTACTTACATTCTTTAGACACCAGACTCGACCTGTCTACCAGATCCCAATTGGAAGTTACAGCTTATCAAATGCAATAAGGTAACTCCAATGTTATCTTGTGGGAGAGGCAGGTCTTGCAATAGTGAAAAATGAATTTAAGAGTTTTTCACTACCAATGTTATCTTATGGGAGAGGCAGGTCTTGCAATAGTGGAAAATTAATTTAAGAGTTTTTCACTACCAGGACATGTAAAACGTAAAAGCACATGTCCTACTTTTTAAATACACTGCCCTATGAGCTGTTTCGGCCCTACCCTAGGGGTGACAAATGTTTTAAAAAAGGAGGTTTGGGCCTGGCAAAAGTTTTATTTTGCCAGGACGACATGTCAGTTTAAAAACTGCACACACAGGCTGCAGTGGCAATCCTGAGACATGTTTAAAGGGCTACTTAAGTGGGTGGCACAATCAGTGCTGCAGGCCCACTAGAGCATTTAATTTGCAGTCCCTGGGTACATGTAGTACCACTTAACTAGGGACTTACAAGTAGATTTAAAAGGCCGATTGGGTGTAAGCCAATTCTTCCATGTAAAAGAGAGGGCACAAGCACTTTAGCACTGGTTCGAAGTGGTAGAGTGTGAAGAGTCTTAAAAGACAAAAACACAGAGTTTAGAAAACAGGAGGGTGAAGGAAAAAAGTTTGAGAATGCCCTTGCAGAAACGTCCAAGTCAAACATATTTGTACTTTTAAACATATGTATCATATTCATAATGTATAAAACCTTTCAAATATATTTTAATGCTGTTCATGAAGCATTGATCATCCTCAAAAACTTTGCAGTTGGAGGGATCCCATGGGGATTTACTGTAAAACCTAACAGGATTGAAGACAACAGCCATATTCCAAGGAGGATCCAAGGTGTTGACATTAATCATACAGTCTGTAATAAGATTCTGCTTAAGTGTCGTTTTTGAGCCACACGGACATGTTTTCTAGGAGATTCGCTGCAGTTTGCACATAAAGAGCAAAGTAGACGAGTGACACCCGCAGCTTGATGCTAGCAGAATGAATATTAATGTGATTTCCTCTAATGATGATGCACACTGTAGCAGCTGCTAATTAGGGTCTTGTACCGCATTAAATTGATTGGAATCATAAACATGTGTAAACAGCGCCACATGCAAAAAGAACATCATCTTGAAATAATTAGAGGGCCAACAAGTTTTTTTATTTTTTAACGATTTAACGTAAACATATTTGAAGATCGTTTTGAAGCAGTTTGTGAAGTCATCAAAAATCACATATTTATTTCAGCCTTGGGAGTGTAAATGTCTGTGATGAAAAGGAATTATATGTTTCACAGGTCCACTACAAATTTCTGACATCAGTGCTTAAAGGAGTACATAGCACCACCTGCCCTACCACTCCCATAACCTCTCCTGCTACACCACCTTCCAAGCAAATGTGCTCCTCCAATCATAACCTATTTGTTGTTCCTGAATAAACTTGAAACTCAACCCCATTTAGGTACTTCAGTCTCTTCCACTGGAACTCAATCCCGGTTGCATTGAAAGCTACTCATTCGCTTCCTCCGTAAAGCAGTTGAATGTGGCTAACCACTTACAATCTTAAACCTATATTATAACTTAAGCTTGGTTACTTTGAATTTCACTATGTACTAGTCCCTATTTATAGCATTAATGAAGATGCCTCTTTTAGTAAACATGAATATAGAAACCCAATAGGTTTGGATGTCTTAAGCTGCATGTAGATACTGAGATAGACAGACATACACAAGCACACACACACACACACACACTAATTTACCCATGCTATTAGAACCAGTCCTGTCCCGATAATTTCGCTTTTACATCTCCCACCCATACACCACTTCACCTCCAACTTCCCCAGTACATCACAACATGCCAATAAGGGTAGCATAGGCAGGCACATATGCATATTTTGGCAATTATCTGTCTTTGTTATTCAATCAACAGACAGAGCAGATGACTATTTTTACCTTTACCCCTAGTACCAGTCCTTACTATTACTGTTGTGACAGTCTTTTTTTTCCTTTCTGCTGCTGGCGAAAGTCTTTCTATATTCAGATGACAAACAATGCCTTAGCCTGTCTTCTCTTTTTCTTCTTATCTGGGAGTGTGTTTTCAATACTAAGCAAATGTACACAAATTATTTCCGGTGGGAGGGTCTTCTCAGTTACAGCTGATGTTTAGTGCATTGCCTGTATTGAATCATAATTATCTTCTTATACATCAGATCAATAGCGGCTGTGCTTTACTATTGTGTATGGCATATGTTTAAGACAGTGTGCAATCTGAATGCAGTCCAACGGCCTACCCTGAACAGTCTTCATTCGGTAGAGAAGTTAACTGATACAAGGTCAAAAGAAGAGATGGGATAATGTGTGGGGTCACTGGCATTTGAATCCAGCTCTCCTGGTTCTATAGCTGATAACTTGCGTAATTGGGCTTGAGAAACAGAGGGCTGTCGATGGTGCTGAATAGGTAAAAAAAATGCAAATGATATGCCTCTCTTTGGCTCAGGTTACTGACTTAGCTCAGAATTAATGTTCCAAAAAAACACAGCTTCAAAAACTACATGCAGTCGCAAAAAGACATTGATTACAAACTAAAAAGAAGCTCCAGCAACAAAAACATGTCAGTCGCTCTGATGCTCCCCGGGTTGGGGCTTCACAGTAGACACCTCCAGCAGCCTTAGACCACAGTACCTATGAGTGGGGGGCCACATCAAGGAGGGTTTGTGAGGTGTGGCGGTGAAGTGAGCCTTGTGTAAGAAATAAAATTTACAGCGCAAGTCAAACCAAAACCAGATAAACTAATGAAAGACATCAGATGGCAAAAACGTTTGACAAACTAATTAAGCCTCTGAACATAAATGACAGCATTTAAAAAATTAAAAAAGTCAAAACCTTAAAAAAAGTGTTCCCGAAAAGCGGATGGAAACTGTACTTGGTCACCAGGAAACTGATCAGAAAAGCACACAAGGAAAACACAGGGAACAATAGGAAACAGTATGCTACAGCCAATAGGAATGGAGGAAAAGCACAGGAACCAGTGAAAAGCAAGGAATGAAAGGGGGATGTAAACTCTTTTAAGATTTATATTACATATGATAGATTTCACAAGCACAGCACAAACACTGTGCAGGTGAAACCTAAAAAAGGAATTCTTGGTGAGAGAACTTCCATTTCCCCAAACTCTTCCAAAACCCAACTATAGATACATGGATGTTTACACTGAGTGTGTTATAGAATTAGAATTACAAAGCTTTCACGAGCCATATGATGCCTACATTCCTTCTACACACCAATCGCCAAAGTTGAAACAAAGTAAATCACAAATCCCTAAGACACAAATGTGCATTTTCTACAAAGATTACACGAGCTGTAGAACAGAGTTTATACTCCATTTATTATGCCCTTAAAAGTATGGTGTACTACAGCACCAAGCATCTTCAATTGTTTTGTGAGACATGTCATTTATTTTCAACAGCATATGGAAAATATACATATATTTAAATGAGCACCACATTTCCAACTTAATGCCAGTTTCTATATAAACAGCACTGCTTGTGAAAGAAAACATTACGATATCGAGTCAGGTGACAAAGCGTTTTTGACTGGTGCATTTTAATGTCTTTGGTGGTAAGTCAAGGGAATGCTTGGTCCAAGCACCTTATGCCACTATATTATGAAAGCAGGTTTCTGGTGGTGGTAATGTGTGACAAGAATGTTTGAACAAATGTGTTGTGTGGAATTTTGTTGTGGTGATAATGTGATCTGTTCTTTTTTGTGCTGCTGTGTTTTTGTGCTGCATCTATGCAATGGGATTTTGTTTTGTTCTGTGGTTGTTGTGTTGGGTTCTATATTATTGCTATGCCATAATTGTGTTAAATTGAACCTATTTCATAAAATGAAATCCAACTAAAAATAAAACCCTACAGGTACAATTGAATTGTTCACTCAGGAGTTTTAACCTTTGGCCCTTAAATGGGAGCCTTAGATTACATTTGAAAGATCATTTTGTAATCATGGCTCCTTTGGGCTCTGTGCTTTATGACTAAGGGCCTGATTATGATGTGGTTAGGAAATCTTCCTGATCGAATCGGTTTGGAAATGGTTTCCGACCGACTCGGATCAGGAGAGTCCGACCGAGTATGATGCATCCGGATGCTTCCAGACACAATTTGGTTGGACTCCCATTGACTTCTATGGGAGCCTATGTTCCTAACTGCATCGTAATCTGGCCCTCAGTTGGGAAGACACGTTCCCGATCCGATTCGGAAGGAGCAAATGCCGTAAGGAGGCCTTCCTAACCTCATCGTAATCGGGCCCTAGGTGGGAATGCTTTCCTAACCACATCATAATCGGGCCAAAAGACTCTAAATAAAATCTTGGTTTTGTTGCTCCTTTTCTTGTTGGGATAGATCTTTTATGGCCATTAGTGCCCGCCCAGTGGAATCAACTACCTTTAAATCTTAGATTTTCTTTTACCATTGGCAAGCCTATAAACCAAGTAAAACCTGTATTTTTCCTGTTTACGCAGATCTTGACTGCCTGCATTAAATTTGTGTAGGTTTTCATTATCATATCACAATAGTAGTGGAAGGTGCAGTTTGCAAACTTCCATTAACATAACACAGATTGTGCTACATAATTTGCCTAATCACAAAATATGCTGCTTAACGTACCTTTCCTTACTGCATAATTTAGTCAATCACTCAGCACAATTTGGTCCATCATTGTTTTCCAATTCCTGTTTGAACAGCTCGTCACTGATGTAAAACTGTGGAGTCAATGTTGCGGGTGCCAAAGTCATGTTGCCAATCTTTGGTTTTGGACCCCTTCAATAAGTACCTGATGTGTAACTATTTTAAGAATGTCCACGTACGAAGAAAGAGCAGTGTTATTATGTCAGTAGTAGAACAAATCAACAATCCAGCTCCTACAGTAGAGCATTATCTATCACAATAAAACTCAAAGATGGTCAAACATAACATGAAAATGAATCACAGTTCAGGTATGGGGAGAAGGAGTAAGTCAGTGGTAGTAGTCAAGGTGACTTAGGGACCATACCTTTCAAATTTGGTCATGACTCTTGTAAGAAACTGCATTATTAATTTGGGGATGGGGGGGGGTAACTAAACTGCTTAAGGAATAATCACAGACCTTGTCAGAGTGAACCCTTAAAGTAATTAATTTAACCTTACCTCAAATCCTTGGCAGCTATGGCACAGAGAAGACAGACATGACTTAGGGCAATGTGTAAAGTATCTATCCAGCGCCAAAATAATAATACATTCGAAACACCAAGCAATAAATATCCCAAACCAAATTAGAAAATGGAGTAAGTTTGAATATCAAAAATGAAACCAACATGACAAAAATCTAATAAGGGGAACCAGAGATAGGAATTTTGAAAGTTGAAAATGAAAATAGCGCCAAAACATACTAAGTGCTAATGTGGGTGAACTGGTCATGACAGACTGGGACATAGGTACTATTTCAGGCAGTGAGCAATGGAGCGCATGTCATATATAGAATGAGTTTCGACCCAGCCAGATTGTTTTACCTTGGGACTTAGTCTAAGTCCTTCAACTAGGGCTAGGCAGCAGCCTGTGTCTAAGAAGGGCTCCACGACATCTGATAGTCATTGGGCGAAGTCCTGGTGAAACCGTTGTTTTAGGCAGATAAGCTCCAAGTGGGCAGATTTTAATTTCAGACCCATGGAAATCCTTTCATCAGTCAGATAATTTTGGCACGTTCTTCTGGTCAAGATTTCTACATTTGGACTTAGTCTCATTTTTGGAGTTCTGAATCCTCAAGCGGGTCAAGGCTGCAGGCTCTATCCAACAAGGACTCAATGAGGCCGGATCTTTCTTGCCGAGGTCCAGCTGAATTGGATTTACTGCTGTGTAGAAGCTCTGAGGGTAAGGAAGCTTTCTTCGGCCCTGCGGCAATGCACTTTGGAAGTATTGCCGTGGCAGGTTGGTCCTGGTCCTCCCGAGGTCCGAAACGTTTCTAATGCCCAGATTTTCGGGGGTGGTAGGAGAAGTTCAGCCAGACTCAGATAAGTGTTCTAGGACCTCAAGAACAGCAACTGGGGATCAGGACTCACTCCAGCTGAGGCCACCAGTAGGGTCCAGGTCAGGTCCAATTAGTATTGGTCAACGGGGAGTTGCAGGAAAAGGTCTATTGTAGCTTTTTGCTGCCCTGTAGCCAAACAGGAGGCCAGCCAACTGACCCTTGGAGTCCACTTCTTTGTCCTAGGTACAAAAGGTAGGAGGTCCAGTTCTTCAGGGCTCTTCTCAGGTCACAGACAGTAGGTCCAGTCCTCTTTCGATCTTCCTCAGGTCCAGCATTGTTCAGAGGCGGGTGCCAGGGGATGCCACAGTTATGCCTGGCACCTGTTAGTGGGTGCGGGTGACTCTGGGCTCCCTATTCGGATAAAAGTTCCCAGGGGAAACCCTTCTCACTTTTGCAGCAGTTCATGTCTGCCCTACTGCTAACAATCCCACAATGCCCCTAACTCCTACATTCTAAAAAGGTGAAACGCCTCTCTCCTTGTGCAGTGCCTGTGTGCACACCACAGGTATGGCCAGCGTGATGAGCAGCCCCTCCTTTGTGGTCACTACAAGCCTGTTCTGGGGCAGATCTCCACCCACTGAGTTTGGTGCATGCCTGACTGGGAGAACAAAAGAAGAGGCCTGTCCATTTGTCTTTTTACATCTTCTCGTGAAAGAGACAGCCCCTTTGAAGTAAATTAGGTTCTTAGTCACGGCCCAACTAGTCATCCTGCCGCAGGAACAAAAATCCCTCCCCACACTCAAGGGTTTGTCTCTGCTCTGGGACCAATTTTCATACCTCATTCAAGGCCATTAGGGCCAGTTAAAAGGTTCCTGTAACTTAGCTTAAGGAGTTTACGGCAAGGAAAAGGTAACTGTCTAAAAGTTACTTTCCTTAATATTTATTCAAATACGACTTCACCATTGAGTTGGACTGTTGATAAATATTAAAAAGAGTTGTTAAATAATTTTTCTAGCTGGTCCCTACCCTGACATGGAAGAATTAGTATTTAATACTGGTCAGCCAGCCTTCGCACCATTAAAATAGCTTTTGGGTGCCAGTCACTGTAAGGACAAGTTAACTTTGAATTCCTACACGTCCTACCTTTAAATGCCATGCACTCTGCCTTGTGGATCACAAGGCCTTTATGGGGAGACATTAATATTTAAAGGGAACGTTTTTACCGGTCAAAAGTGGTTTATTTTAGACAGGTTCCAGTGCATGTGTTACACTTTTACAGTCAGGCTACAATGGTAGGCCCGAAGCCACGTTTGCACTGTCAGTATGGTGGATGGCACAATAGGTGCTGCAGCCCTTGAGTGGCACTTAACGTCCAGGCCCTGGGTACATTGTGTACCATATACTAGGCAGCTGTGGTCACTCGCGCTCGCCTATGGCACAAAAAAATTCAGCTCCGTTGCGGAGTGCAGAGTTTATCAGTAACTCTGCATTATTCGCGGGATGCAGAGTTGCCAAATTCCGCAAGTGGAGCGGAATTTTACGACCAGGCCTACTCCCTCCCTCATCTTTTGCTTGATAAATGTTTGCCACTTTTAGGATACTGTTCGATTGCAACTATTATTGGTGACTTTTAATTTTCTGATCACTTCATAAATAAATACCTGCAAGAAAGTACATTATTAATTGGGGTAGATGGCTGTCTAGCACAGTTAATAAAGTCAATAACCTGTTAGGTGCAGGCAAAGGTTTCAATAATTTAAACCTGAGCTCTGCCTCTGACAGCTATGGCACAGAGCAGATAGGCTTAACTTGTCACAAAAGTAACACAATAAAAATTCCACTCCTATTTATAAAAATAGAGGACATTTAATAAACAAAATGACAACATAATAGCAAAATTTCAATTATGAATACCGGAGATATGAATTTAAAAAAAGATTTAAAAGAAAAAGCACCAAGAAAAAGTAAAGCGCCAATAGGAGCTATTGTTATTTTTTGACTGGGGCCAAGGTGCGATTTTTAGGCCAATCACGATGGACCATGAGTCGATTCACTAAGCAGGTTTGTCCGGTCAAAACTTTTACCTTCTGAAATGGAAATTGGAATCCTCCAGCAGGGCAAAACTGTATCAGAGGAAGTGCTCTTGAAGCTGTATAGCTATAGAACGAGGTCCCTCTGAAGTCGTTTTTGACGGGAAAAGGTCCAAGCACATTTCCTTCCTTGAGTTTTATTTTTATTGGGCACTGCCGGAGTGGAAGGCAAATTGATTTTATGGTGAATGTTATGAGTTACATTTATTGTAGACTATCTAAAGGGCTGTCGCGTGCCTTTTTTCTTCTCTGTAATGAATAGCACCTTTTTTTAATGCTGCCACCTATCCTCTGTTGCCAATAAAACCTGTTTTAATGCAGTTTAACATCGAGATTTCAAATCACTGCATCAGTAGTAAAAAACAGTTTGTTATTATGCAAAGCCAAAGGCATTGGAGGACTTTAGATTAATACTTCTGTGTGCAGAGTATTAGAGATTAAGTGCAAAGTGTGACACAGTGAAGTTTTTTTGTCAGTCGGGATACTTTTCATACCTTCACATGGTCAAGATTTGTTCATTTGGACGTAGTCTCTTTTTTGGAGCTCAGAATCCTCCAGTCGGGTAAAGCTGCAGGCTGAATCTGGGAAGGTCAAACTAAAGTCAGACAGACTTGCTGCGAGGGTCTTCTGAACACATGTTTTGAACAGCAGAATGTTTTAAGTGGGTGCAACTTGAAATCTTCCCCTGCCGAGATCGTGCCTTGATCAGATTGATTTGGGTGAAAATCTAAAATTGTTTTAAGTCCCAGCTTTTTAGAGTTTGTTGGAGAAGTGCAGCTGCACACAACCAAGGGTCCCAGGACCTAAGGGTCAGCACTTAGGATCCAGACTTTACTCCAGCAGAGACCACCAGCAGGTTCCAGGCCAAGTCCAGTTTCAAGCGGTCAGGTGGACATATTCGGGAAAAAGCCTCTTAGAGCTTGTTGGGCCCTTGTAGTGACACAGGTCTTCTACCAATTGACCTTTGGAGTCCACTTCTTTGCCCTGGGTACAAGTGGGAGCAGGTCTAGACTTGCAGGACTCCTCACAGGGCTCAAACTGCAGGTGCAATCCTCATTCAATTGTTCAACAGGACCAGTAAATGTTTTGAGGAGGGTGCTTTGGGTTGTCAAATTTATGCCTTGTGCTTGCTAGTGGGTGGGAGTAATTCCACCCTAACCCTTGGGCAAATGTTCCTGGGGGCACCTCTACCCACTTTTGCAGGAGTTCCTGTGTGCCCTACAGCAAAGAATCCCACTGTATATCTTACTCCTAAAATCCTCTCCTGTGTCCACCCAGACTGGTTCAGGGGGCAGCTTCTCTGTCACTGGAGTTGACCTAAAATCATGGCTAGGTCCTAGGCAATAATGACTACAAACTATCATTGGCACTTTACTTTTTCTTGGTACTTTTTACCTTAAATCTTCTAAATGCATATCTTTAGTTCCCCTTATTGAATTCCATGTTGGTGTCATGTTGTTTATTTAATTTTACTTTATTTTTCTGGATTCAAGTAGGATTTGTATTGTCTTGTGTTTTTGACTTTTTAAGTGTTTTGGTACTTTTAAATGCTTTACTCCTTTTCTTTAATTTAAGTGTGTCTGCTCTGTACCATAGCTATCAGGGGTTGAGTCAAGTTTAAATAACTGAAAGCTTTGAGTGGACCGAACAGGTTAGTGACTTTATTACTTGTGGTGGACTTCAACTATTAATTCACTTTCATGCAAATAGCATGCACCCTACTTTTTGGGCTACATAGGAGTAACTTCTTAAAATTCAGCAAAAAATGGGGGTGACCACACAAAGAGGGGCATTTACTCACAATACCGAAGTCATAAATGGATTAATGCTAACGAATGAATGAGGAATGCTATATTTGAAAAGTATTATGTCTGTCCGTAAATGGGATGTAGGAACCTATCTTTCATAAAGTACACATTTGGCTTGCTTTAGATCTTTTAGTCAATTACATTGATGGAGCAGGATTTTGCGAAAAGAACCCTGCTCAACCGAATCACCCTTTAATATGGACTAACAGTAAGTAGTGTTAAACGACTAATGTGCACATTTACACTACACGTGGGAACACTGCTTTATAAAATGCATGAACTAACTAGAACTAATGCGTAAATAACCGGAAATGTAATAATTTTACGTTTTGAATGAATTCAAGAGGTTTGCATGGCAAGGCCGCAGTGTTTTTCGTAAAAAGCATGGCGTGTGTTGCTTTATACTAATGAAATAATGCTGCTTTTCTGCTTAAGCTATGCTAGACTAACCGTTAACATAAAGTAGAGTTAAGATGGGGGTAAACCGTGAAAATTACATTATCACATAATTAATAATGTTCGTTTTTCTGTTCTTTTAGTAATGGACAAGTTCTCCATGATGATTAAGTTAGCCACAGTAAGGGCGGGTGAACAAGAGGGCGAGTGGGAACCATGTGACTACATGACTGAACTGCTGAGCAAAGCTGAGAAAACCGTGACCTGGTGAAGGACATGGACATTGACAAGCGGCCAACGCCAGTGTCATCGTGGGAATGGAACCCGAAGTTGTTGAATTTAATAAATTGTTAAATTGTTGATACATATGTTCTCATGGGAGAGAAGAGGTATTGATGACTGTATAAAAAAATTGTTTAGAACAATGGTGTAGTCAAAAGTAGATGATTTCATAGTGGGGTGACACTCCACCCCTAGAATCCCACCAATCCCTTAGCTAGAAAACGTGAAATTAGCAATTATCATGGGACAACATGTTCCTTTAGGGTATAAGAATAGGTACTTTAGGGGTGTGGTTTAAGCAGCCGATGGTGTGGTGTGCGGGCTTCAAGGGTCACGTAGGCTGAGAGAGGGAAGCGACGCTGTTTTCGTTGGTGAGCTGAGAGGTCTAGATGTTCCTGTCCCTGTCCTGGTTCTTAAGTCTTTGATCCCTGACTCTTGGTTCAGGGGTCCCTCACTACCGCCTAGGCCTGGGTGGTGGTTTTCCCTTACAGATCTTCTGGGTTTGCATTTGATCTTCTTAGCATTGTAAAATTTATATTTTTCCCGGCTGTTTCTTTGATATGTGTGCCTTTCGTCTCTTCATCTATCCCCTCCGCAATCGTTTTGGTTTTTAAGAGATCGATTATTGTGTATCTAATGTCTCTTCATCTATCCACTCTGTGCAACGTATATTTCGAATTATATTTTCCGTTGTTAATGTGATTAGTTTGTTATTCTCTCCCATGAGGTTTCTAGTGTTTGAGGATATGATCGCTAAAAATAACTTTAATTGCTAGATAAAATTATTAAATCATACAGAGAGTTTGTGGTCATTTAATCAGTTATTATAAAGGGTTAACCTTTTGTAGGGAGAAATTACCATTGCCATCAACTCTTCAACTAATTGGTCCATCGACCAAGTAGATGAAAAGTCGAATAAAATTACAAGATGTTTAAATTTTGTGTATAAATAACAGGAATAAGTCGAAGAAAAGTTAACAAACTTGACACCAGCGCATCAGGGATTTTGGGTGAATGAGAGAACAGAGCTCTGATTCTTAAATTAAAGTGAGTCGCGCAGACATTGGTTGAGATTGAAGTTACGTAGGGAGCTGTGATTTGTTGGTTGGTGTGAGCCGCGCTGGTATAGGACAGAATCTAACGAATAGGGAAGAGAGAAATATGGAGACATTTTTGTTGAGTTATATTTGAGAACAGACTTTAATAAAGAAGAATTTTGAGAATGGGTTTGCCAGGTAGGTCGCTCCCCCGCCACACAGCTCCGCCTGTGTTGTCCTGCCCGCTGCTGCTGCTGGTAAGCTCGCCCCTCTGCTTGTTGCCTCGGTGCCCGTTTACCTTCTGTTCCCCCTCGCTGCCCCTTTCTCTGTGTCCAGTTTTGCCTTCTGTTCCCCTCGCTGCCCCTTTCTCTGTGTCCAGTTTTGCCTTCTGTTCCCCCTCGCTGCCCCCTTTCTCTGTGTCCAGTTTTGCCTTCTGTTCCCCCTCGCTGCCCCCTTTCTCTGTGTCCAGTTTTGCCTTCTGTTCCCCCTCGTTGCCCCCATTTTCAGTGTCCAGTTTTGCTTTTGTACCCTCGTTGCCCCCATTTTCTGTGTCCAGTTTTGCTTTTTGTACCCCTCGCTGCCCCCATTTTCTGTGTCCAGTTTTGCTTTTTGTACCCCTCGTTGTCCCCATTTTCTGTGTCCAGTTTTGCTTTTTGTACCCCTCGCTGCCCCCATTTCCTGTGTCCAGTTTTGCTTTTTGTACCCCTCGTTGCCCCCCATTTTCTGTGTCCAGTTTTGCTTTCTGTACCCCTCGTTGCCTCTCGACTCCCGCCGCTGCGTCCCCTGCGGACCCGCCCCTGACTGCCCATTCGCTGCCCCTGCCTCCCGCCTCCCAGCTGCTCCTCCCTCCCACCTCCCCATATATGGCGGCCGCTGCGCGGTGAGGAGAGCGACCCTTGACCTTGCCAGGTAGGTCGCTCCCCCGCCACACAGCTCCGCCTGTGTTGTCCTGCCCGCTGCTGCTGCTGGTAAGCTCGCCCCTCTGCTTGTTGCCTCGGTGCCCGTTTACCTTCTGTTCCCCTCGCTGCCCCTTTCTCTGTGTCCAGTTTTGCCTTCTGTTCCCCCTCGCTGCCCCTTTCTCTGTGTCCAGTTTTGCCTTCTGTTCCCCCTCGCTGCCCCCTTTCTCTGTGTCCAGTTTTGCCTTCTGTTCCCCCTCGCTGCCCCCTTTCTCTGTGTCCAGTTTTGCCTTCTGTTCCCCCTCGTTGCCCCCATTTTCTGTGTCCAGTTTTGCTTTTTGTACCCCTCGTTGCCCCCGTTTTCTGTGTCCAGTTTTGCTTTTTGTATCCCTCGCTGCCCCCATTTTCTGTGTCCAGTTTTGCTTTTTGTACCCCTCGCTGCCCCCATTTCCTGTGTCCAGTTTTGCTTTTTGTACCCCTCGTTGCCCCCCATTTTCTGTGTCCAGTTTTGCTTTCTGTACCCCTCGTTGCCTCTCGACTCCCGCCGCTGCGTCCCCGCCCCCCTGACTGCCCATTCGCTGCCACTGCCCCCCGCCTCCCAGCTGCTCCTCCCTCCCACCTCCCCATATAGGGCGGCCGCTGCACGGTGAGGAGAGCGACCCTTGACCTTGCCAGGTAGGTCGCTCCCCCGCCACACAGCTCTGCCTGTGTTGTCCTGCCCGCTGCTGCTGCTGGTAAGCTCGCCCCTCTGCTTGTTGCCTCGGTGCCCGTTTACCTTCTGTTCCCCCTCGCTGCCCCTTTCTCTGTGTCCAGTTTTGCCTTCTGTTCCCCCTCGCTGCCCCTTTCTCTGTGTCCAGTTTTGCCTTCTGTTCCCCCTCGCTGCCCCCTTTCTCTGTGTCCAGTTTTGCCTTCTGTTCCCCCTCGCTGCCCCCTTTCTCTGTGTCCAGTTTTGCCTTCTGTTCCCCCTCGTTGCCCCCATTTTCTGTGTCCAGTTTTGCTTTTTGTACCCCTCGCTGCCCCCATTTTCTGTGTCCAGTTTTGCTTTTTGTACCCCTCGCTGCCCCCATTTCCTGTGTCCAGTTTTGCTTTTTGTACCCCTCGTTGCCCCCCATTTTCTGTGTCCAGTTTTGCTTTCTGTACCCCTCGTTGCCTCTCGACTCCCGCCGCTGCGTCCCCTGCGGCCCCGCCCCCCTGACTGCCCATTCGCTGCCCCTGCCTCCCACCTCCCCATATATGGCGGCCGCTGCGTGGCCGCGCCGCTGGCGCGCCTAAGGCGCGCCTAAGGCAAGCCCGTCTGCGCCCGTCCGCGCCTGGACCGCGCCCAGCGCCAGAACCCCTGGGCCGTGCGCCCCCCGCTCCAGCCTCGAGGACCGACGCCGATACGATGCCACCACACTCCACACTCTCAACCCCGGACGGACGCACAACTCGTTCAAGGCCGCCCCGAAACGCACCCATGGTCCCTTCACCTGCCGGAACTGCAGCTACACCAGCCTCAGAGCCACCGAGGTGCCCGCCAAGAAGTACCTCAACCACCTCCGATGCATCCTACTGAACACCCGCTCCGCACGCAAACACGCCCGCCGAGCTCTGGGACCTGCTCGACACATCATCACCAGACGTCGCCTTCCTGACAGAGACCTGGATGAACGACTCCTCCGCCCCCGACATCGCCATAGCCATCCCAGACGGCTATAAGATCACCCGTAGAGACCGCATCAACGCAGTAGGAGGAGGAATCGCCATCGTCCACAAGAACACCATCAGGGTCTCGACCAGCACCGACGACACTCTCAGCACCGCCGAACACATGCACTTCCAGATCCACACGGACCCCAACACCACCCTTAGAGGCACCCTTGTCTACAGACCCCCTGGGCCCCGACCCCAGTTCAGCGACTCCATCGCCGACTTCATCAGCACGCACGCCCTGACCTCTACCGACTACATCCTCCTCGGAGACCTGAACTTTCACCTGGAGAACAACAACGACAGCAACTCCACCACCCTGATCGACAACCTCGCCAACCTCGGTCTGAGCCAGCTCGTCACAACACCGACCCATTCCGCCGGCCACACGCTTGACCCCATCTTCTCCTCAAGCTCCCACGTCTCCTTCAGCCACACCACGGAACTCCTCTGGACCGACCACCGCTGCATCCATTTCATCTTCCAGAAACCCACCACACACCACTGCACCCAACAGATCCCACGCCGCTGCTGGAGCAAAGTCACCGAAGACCAACTCACGGGCAAACCTCGCTCTCAGCCCTCCCTCCGACCCATCCAACACCGACGACGCTGCCTGCAACCTCAGACGATGGATGGACGACTGTGCCAACACCCTCGCCCCGCTGAAAAAACTCACCTACAGTGACACCACCAAAAGAGCCAGCTGGTTCACCTCGGAACTCCTAGCTTCCAAGCGTACCTGCCGGAAACTAGAGAAGAAATGGCACAGTGATAAGACACCGGACAGCCACGCAGCCCACAAAGACGCCATCCGTAACCACCACCACCTCATCAAGTCCGCCAAGAGAATCTCCTTCAAAGACCGCCTCGACAACAACGCACACAACAGCAAGGAGCTCTTCAACATCGTGAAGGAACTATCCAACTCCAGCTCCAACACCGACATCCCGCCGTCGCAAGCCCTCTGCGATTCCCTCGCCACCTTCTTCCACCGAAAGATCGCCGACATCCACGACAGCTTCAACACCCAGACAGCCCCAACTAAGATCGATGCACCAGACCCGCCGCACACCATCGACCACAACCCCCTGCCAGCCTGGGCCAGCGTGAACATCGATGACACCATCAAGACCATGAGCACAATACACTCCGGCTCCCCGTCAGACCCTTTCCCGCACCACATCTTCAACAAAGCCAGCAGCTCCATCGCACCCCACCTGTGCAACGTCATCAATCTCTCCTTCGAGACCGCGACCTTCCCAGAGAGCTGGAAACACGCAGAGATCAACGCCCTACTCAAAAAGCCCAAGGCGGACCCGAGAGACCTCAAGAACTTCCGGCCCATCTCCCTGCTTCCGTTCCCAGGCAAGGTCATCGAGAAGATCGTCAACAAACAGCTAACCCGATACCTCGAAGAAAACAGCATCCTGGACCCATCCCAATCGGGGTTCCGCAGCAACCACAGCACTGAGACTGCCCTCATCGCCGCCACCGACATCAGGATCCTGCTGGACAACGATGAGACCGCAGCCCTCATCCTGCTGGACCTCTCCGCCGCCTTCGACACTGTCTGCCACCGCACTCTACGCGCACGCCTCCACGACGCAGGGATCCGAGACAAGGCCCTGGAATGGGCCACCTCCTTCCTCGCCGGCAGAACCCAGAGAGTCCGCCTCCCACCATTCCGATCCGAAGCCTCCGAGATCATCTGCGGCGTACCCCAGGGATCATCCCTCAGCCCAACACTGTTCAACATCTACAGGGCCCCGCTCGCACAGACAGCACGACCTCAACATAATCTCCTATGCCGACGACACTCAACTGATCCTCTCCCTCACCAAGGACCCCCTCGCCGCCAAATCCAACCTCCATGAAGGAATGAAGGCCGTCGCCGATTGGATGAAGATCAGCCGACTAAAACTGAACACGGACAAGACAGAGGTCCTCATCCTCGGCTCCAACCCCTCAGCCTGGGATGACTCCTGGTGGCCAATGACACTAGGAGCAGCCCCGACACCCACCGACCACGCACGCAACCTGGGAGTCATCCTCGACTCAACGCTCTCCATGGCCAAGCAAGTCAACGCAGTCTCCTCCTCCTGCTTCAACACCCTCCGCATGCTTCGCAAGATCTACAGGTGGATCCCGACAGATACAAGAAGAACAGTCACCCAGGCCCTCGTCAGTAGCAGACTTGACTATGGGAACGCCCTCTACGCGGGAGCCCCGGCCAAGCTCATCAAGCAACTGCAACGCATACAAAACGCCTCCGCACGCCTGATCCTCGATGTACCACGCCACAGCCACATCACCCCTCACCTGAGGAACCTGCACTGGCTCCCCGTCGACAGGAGAATCTCCTTCAAACTCCTCATCCACGCACACAAGGCGCTCCACAAGACTGGCCCAGCCTACCTCAACAGACGACTCCTCTTCTACGTCCCCAACCGCCAGCTCCGCTCCGCCGACCTCTCCCTCGCCACCGTCCCTCGCATTCGAAGAACTACCACCGGCGGCAGATCCTTCTCCCACCTCGCTGCCAAGACCTGGAACACCCTTCCACTAAGCCTACGACAGACCCAAGACCTGCTGACCTTCAGGAGGCTACTCAAGACCTGGTTGTTCGACCAGTAGCAGCACCCCCCCTTTTTTCTCCCCAGCGCCTTGAGACCCTCGCGGGTAAGTAGTGCGCTCTACAAATTCTGTGATTGATTGATAAAGAATTTCTTTAAAAAAGTCAAACAAATTGTGACAAGAGAAGGAATCCCCATTCCACCCCCAAAAACGCCTGCCTCTTATATGATGATGGAGCGAGGTTATCATACGTGTGTTTGGTTAGAAAATTGGACGAAATATACGAAGGACGATGGAATGTTAGCTTTTCCTGAATTTGGAACATTTAATGTGAGAATTTTACAGAATCTGAGAGCTAGGAAATACATGCTAGAGCCAAATCCAAGACTTACTCAGTATGAAGCGTTGGAGGAATGGGAAGTAGAAGCTTATGAACGAGAAAAAGATCGAAGTGGTAGGAGATTCAGAAGTTTCATGCCTAGATATCCATTCGAGAGGCGAGAAGATCAGATGAAAAGATGGAGAGAGCGGTAGTGACCGAGGGTTTATATCCAGTTTTGACAGTAGAGAGTCAGACAGGTACCAAGTGTAAAGAGAAAAAGAAAAATATAGAAACGTTCGGAGAGGGCTTAGATGAGTCTGATGATGAATTATTAGAAGAAATTATGACTAAAAGGCCTCCGCCATATGAAGAAAATTCAGGGGAAATCACTCCAAGTGCCCCACAAATGGTAACCCCATTGACTCCCCAAGTAACCGAAATGGCTAGAATGGTGTGAGAAAATGAATTGAGTTTGTTAAAAAAGGCTAGAATGGAACAAGTACAGAAATTAAATCAGTTAAATTTAACTGCAGAAGCTTTGACGGTACCGGTAACAATTGGTCCTGTGATTCCATTGTTTGGAGAAAAATCGACTTTGCCTAACATACACACGTTGTCAGTTCCAAGAAGTAGTGTAAGGAGTGAAATAGTGTCAGCAACAACTGAAAATAGACAAAATGACCAAAATACTACACTGTTAGACTTACCGATTCATGAAATATTAACAGAAACCCCGAGGAGAAGTATTCAACTAGACACAAGGAAATTAGGGCAAAATATTACTCCAGTAATAGGAAGTTCAGCAGGTCCCTCTCCAGAAGAATTAACTAATTGGATAAAAGAAATGACCAAGCCAAAAGTTCAACCACAGAATTTAAATGAGAGCCAATTGAAAGTAGATTTAGAGGAGATGATTATTGGAACAGTAAGTCCAGATAGACTAGGGACTTATAGTGAAGAAGAGTTGTTGTTTTTGTGTAAAAGTATTACTTGGAGAGTGAAGAATTTCCATGAGAAATTATCAGAGGTTGCTAGTGAGTTTGGTGTAGATATAGAAAAATCGAAGGTGTTACAAAAGACATACAGAATGGCTTTTACTGACAAGGATTTAGAGAGTTTGAATATATCAAGAAAAAGATTGCAGATAAAAGAGTAAATGAATTTACTGAAGAAATGGGGAACTTTAGAACGATGGAGGAGTAAGTGGATGAAAAAGAAGGAAGAAACTGCGGATAGGGGAACTTCCATGATTCCATTAAAAGAAAACGAGCAAGTTGAAAGGGTATGTCCGATGAGAGAAGTTCCAGGTGGTGGATATGTTCATGTACCTTCGACTAGACAAGACATATTATCATTCACTAATGATTTTCCCAGATTACGAGAGAAGCCAGTTGAATGGCACAAACAAGTGGACAGATTTGTAAAAGTCTCAAAGGTGTTGTTGAAAGACTTAGATGGTCTTTTTGAAATAGTGGTTCCAGCTGACTTGTGGACAGAATGTAAGATTACTGTTGATTGGCCTAAGGATGAATATCCCAGAGATGCTAGAACAGGTGCACCATCTGAAGAGGAGATGAAAAAGTACCATCAAGTCATTACCTTCTTGAAGGGGAAGATTTCTCCTAAAGAAAGAGATTGGGTTAAAATTGACAGGACAACCCATGTGCCCAAAGAGTCAGTGTAAGCATATTGTGAGAGATTGTTACAGGTGTTTAAGCAGTATAGTGGGTTTGAGAATATTGGAGGCAAAGATATGGGACATTTTGTGTATCGATTTGTATATGGATTGAAACCAGAGATTAGTGCAATGATACAGCAGCATATGCTCTGCTGGCAAAGTAAGTCAGTAGACGAAATTTAGTGATGACATTGATTCAAGACTTTAAAAAGTTGAAAGAGAAAATGATGTGGGCTCAAGTGAAGATGGCAGAACAGCAACAGGAAAATAGTAGTGGACAACAAAGTCAAAATCAGACTGGTCAGGTAAACAGTGGAGGTAAAGGGAAATTTAAAATGAGTAAAGAAGAAGCTAAAAAGAAATTTCCTTGTCATGCATGCGGAAAAATTGGACACTGGAAGAATGAGTGTAGAAATGGACAAAAGGGCAATGAAGTAAATCAAAATTTAAATCCACAGATGCAGAATGAGGTGATTGGGAATCAACAGCAGCAGCACCAGGTAGTTACTCCACAGTTACAGGTGCCACAACCTCCTATGTCCCATAATGTGAATGCTCATATGCAGATGTACAGTGCAAGTACTGGATTCCACGGAGGAGAGCAGTTTGGTAAGAATCCACTGGTTTCACAATATTTGGTACGGTGTAGTGAGAGTGATAAGGATTCGTCTCAATGACGGTGCCTGAGGGGGGAGGAAGAGTGCGTACTTGGCGCATCTTTAGAGGTAGATCAGTCAGGTCCATTTGTTGATGGAAAGGTAGAAGGCAAAGATATCACCTACTTGCTGGACACTGGTGCTACCCGTTCTACTGTGAGAGCAGCAGAAATTCCAAACCTACCTCTCTCGGGAGAAACTATCCAAGTTGTAGGCGTTGCAAATAAACATATTAGAACTCCTGTCACTGCCCCGGTAGAAGTTCATATTGGAAACTTCAAAGACATGCATCGGTTTGTGGTATGTGATTCCAGTCCCGTAAATCTCTTGGGCAGAGATTTACTGTGCAAAATGAATTGCACCATTTATTGTACACCAGATGGTGTTGCTTTTATGACACCTGATGAGGATGTTGAGTACAAAGTATTTATGGCCCAAAGAGAATCAGAAGTGAGTGAATTATATTCACTCCTCACTGATGAAGATTTGCCTGACGAGTTAAAAGAGACAGTGAGATCAGAAGTGTGGGATTTCACAGGAAAAGAGATTGGATTAATGACAAATGTGGATCCAATCCAAATCACAGTAAAAAATGGTGCTATATGTCCAAATACCCCACAGTACAAAATGAGTCCAGAAGTAATAGCAGGAGTCACACCTGGGATTGACCAAATGATTGAACAGGGAATTTTAAAAGAAATAATGAGCAGTCCTTGTAATTCGCCCATTATTGGAATCAAAAAGCCTAATGGGAAATATAGAATAGTACAAGATTTGAGAAAGGTGAATAAAATTGTAGTGCCATGTTGTCCAATAGTGCCAAATCCAGCAGTAATTCTTTATCAAATTCCCTGTGATGCGGAATGGTACACTGTTTTGATCTGTGTCAGGCATTTTTCTCCATTCCTTTGCACCCGGAAAGTCAATATTTATTTGCATTCCGGTTTGAAAACCGTATATTGGCCTGGTGCCGAGTTCCTCAAGGGTATACTGAAAGTCCCTCAATTTTTAATCAGATTTTGAAAAGATGTTTGGAAACTTTGGTCATGCCTGGAAACTCTGTTTTGGTTCAATATATTGATGACCTACTGTTGGCATCAAAAACACGAGAAGCATGTGTGACAGACACAATTGCTTTATTGAAGCATTTAGCAGAAGGAGGACATAAAGTATCACCATCCAAATTGCAATACTGTAAACAGGAAGTTCAATATCTAGGTCACAAAATTGGAAAAGGGGTCAGAAAGGTGACGCCAGAAAGAATCAGTGTGATTAAGAAAATGAATCCACCCAGAAATCAAAAAGAAGTGCGAATGTTTTTGGGAATGGTTGGATATTGCAGACAGTGGATTTGTGGTTTCTCATTGATTGCAAAACCTCTATAGAGGTTGACACGAAAGGATGTGAAAGATCCAATCGTGTTGGATGAAGAGAGTATGGAATCTTTCTCAAGATTACGAAACAGTCTTTGTCAAGCACCTGCTTTGGAAATGCCGGATTATTCTAAAGAATTTACATTATATTGTTGTGAGAGAGATGGATGTGCACTTGCAGTTTTAACTCAGAAACACGGAATGGCCCAACGTCCGGTGGCATATTTTTCTGACACCCTGGATTCAGTGGCTGTGGCATTGCCAGGCTGCTTAAAAGCAGTAGCCGCCACTTGTGTAAGTTTGGAACAAAGTGAAGCAATTGTGATGGGTTACCCTGTAAAAGTATTTGTACCACATTCTGTTGAGATCCTTTTAACTCGCACTCGGACTCAACATATGACATCTAGTCGGCTGACTAAATATGAGAGAGTGATTCTAGGTGCTGAAAATGTGACAGTGGTGAGGTGCACTACTGTGAACCCAGCCACATTGTTGCCAGATTCAAGATGTGAGGAAGTGAAAGAAGAAGCAGAACATGATTGTCTGGAAGTGACAGAACTTTGTACTAAGCCCCGTCCGGATATAGAGGATGAACCGTTAGAAAGGCCACATTGTGAATTGTTTGTGGATGGATCATGTTTGAGAAATAAAAGGGGTGAATTGTGTGCTGGTTATGCTGTTTTCACTTTATCAGGAGCATTAGAAGCATCTTGCCTGAATGGGGTAAAATCCACCCAAGTTGCAGAGTTGATTGCTCTGTTTAGAGCATGTAAATTGGCAAAAGGTCTAAAAGTAACCATCTACACCGATAGTCAGTACGGATTTGGTATTGTACATGACTTTGGTCAGATATGGATGCAAAGAGGATTTTTAACTTCCTCAGGTTCCCCAATTCGGAATGGAAAAACTGTAAAGGAATTATTGGATGCTTTGCAGTTACCAAAAAGAATTGCCATTGTAAAATGTGCACATCAATCAGGAGATGATGATGTGACAAAGGGCAACATCAATCAGGAGATGATGATGTGACAAAGGGCAATAGATACGCGGACCAATTAGCGCTTTACTGTGCACAAAATACAGTGGCCATAAACAGGTCAATTGAAAAAGAAAATACAGAATGCCATCTTATGTACACAACAACATTTGAGACTCGGGATGAAATAAAGCAAATGCAGGAAGAAGTCAGCGATGAGGAAAAGGAAGAGTGGAATAGAACAGGCTGTAGGAAAAATACAGAAGATGGTTTGGGTCTATTACGATGGAAGACCAGTATTACCAGTTCTTTACTTTCTCATATGGCCAGGATGTATCATGGACTAACACACATCGGAAGGGATGCAATGGTAAGACTGTTCAAGCAGACATGGTATAATCCAAAGTTCAGGGCCATCGCAGAAAGTTTATGTCAATGGTGTGCCATATGTCAAAAACAAAATCCTGGAAGAAAAACAGTTGTAAATTGGGGTGTAATTGGGAAAGCAGGAGGTCCCTTTACAAGACTTCAAATTGATTTTATTGAGCTGCCACAATATAATGGGCTAAAGTACATCCTTGTCATTGTCTGTTTGTTTTCCCGCTGGGTGGAAGCCTATCCAATGAGAAGGAATGACAGCCTTACAGTAGCTAATTTGTTGTTAAGAGAACTAATCCCTAGGTTTGGATTTCCAGTCACTTTAGAATCAGATAGGGGATTCCATTTCAATAATGAGATAATTCGGATGATTTGTGCAGCATTACAAATTGAGCAATAACTGCATTGTGCCCAACGACCAGAGGCTTCTGGATTTGTTGAACAGATAAATGGTACAATAAAATCTAGACTAGGGAAGGTATGTACATCCACAACACTGAAGTGGCCTGATGCTTTACCCCTGGTATTGATGAGTCTTAGAAGTGTTCCTGACAAAAAGACTGGATTGAGTCCCCATGAAGTATTGATGGGAAGAGCCATGAGACAAGCATACATACCTACAAACAAACTGATGACTATGTCTGATGATCGTGTACTAGATTATTGCAAAGGACTGGCTGACCTGGTGCGTTCTGTGTCCCACCAGGTTGGAGCAGATGCCACCTACTCAAACAAAAATTCTCTACCTGTATGAATCGATATGCGCTAAAACGTCACTGATTTATAGACACCTGTGAAGCTGGCCTACTGACAAAAGCATACCACAATGGGAATATCAAAACATATCAAAATGTATTAATATTTAATACACATTATTTGATTGTTAAATAAGACATAAAAAAGATAAATCACATCCCACCCCACACTCACTCGGCCATTCAAACAGCAGAACTCATACCCACACATACTCATACATCCTGAAGATCAGGAATCCAACCATACACAAAGCACCAGAGTCAGCACAATAACAAGGGGACCAAACAATGCCATCCAGTGTAGACATCGATGATAATATTTTAGAACACACAGGTCATTTTATACAAAAATAACATGATAAATTAAACCAATACAGAAATAAAAAAAAGAACAATATATGAGTTAATCCATGAAGTTCAGATCAGCATATTCGAGCAAATTGGAAAGTTAATCATAAGCTTTTTATGGTCCGCCAAATATTTCAACGCCGACGCGCGTTTCGGTGTTTGACCCAAGTGCGGGTCACACCTTCCTCAGGGCAAATGTATTAGAGGTGGTGGCCGTGGGACGTGCCTAAGGAGGACAAAATAACAATAATACACATTATATATATATATAAAAATGATGAAAATGGTTCAAAGAAACAATGATAAGGTTTTTGTAATACATGGTCCTCAGGTCATGTCAAAAGGCTCAGCTTCAAAAAAGGTTGTGAAGATACAATATCCGGGTAACTAGTGCACACTAGGAGGGGGTAAAAAGTGAAATAGAATCGGTGAAAAGCGAAACTAGCATACACCTGATATCCCAATAAGAGTGAAAAGAACGGTGTGCTGTAAGTGTTTCCTGATTGCCAGAAGTGGTATCAGGAACACACAGATGGGCCTCGAATGGTGCCGGTAGTCTAGACCGCAATATGGTGTGAAAGATTAAAAAGAGGAGAAATGAGCAGGTGAGACCAAAAGGAAAGATAGAAAAAGATAAGGTAAAGAAAATACACAGCTGGGTAGGCAAATAAAACTACCTGGGCTCCAGGCTGAACGAGCTGACAACAACATACAGATTCCCAATACGGAAACAGAAAGAATCCAAAGAGAAACCTGATGAGGAACAATTGCAGAAATGTCAGAGGTGAACAAATGAGCCAATGCCAATATTGCAAGATAGAGCACAAAAGAGAGGAAGAAGTCTTACCGCATGGGGCAAATAGCGCTCCAAGTATTGAAATGGAATATGATTAACGGTTCTACACACTGATATAAGGGCACTGCGTGTAGCGTCCTAAAAACATCAGGGCGGTTCAGAAGACTCAAGCATAGGCTAGTCAGAGACGCTAACAAAGTGCTCGCTTCCTGTAATGCTGATGGTGCCGGCGTCTAGATGCAGAGAATAAAGACGAGACAGAAATAAATATGGAACGCCGCACAGGGAAATGAATAACAAACAGAGATCCCGGGGGTTCGAGGGAACTCACCTGTCTAGAGGTAGGACGCTGGGATCTAAGTAGTAGCTCTATACCCCGATATTAGGATCCTGAACAAGGCGCCATGTGGACATCAGGGTAGTTCAAAAAAATCAAGCATCGGCTAGTAGAAAACATAGGCAAGGTGCTCGTTTCCCGTAGTACTGATGCTGCCAGCGTCTAGGTACAGGGAATAAAGGCGGAGCATGAATAAATGAGGAGACCGCACAGGAGAAGAAAATAATCACAGAAATAATAACAAAAATCCCGGGGGTTCGAAGAACTTACCTATCCAGAGGCAGCACGCTGGGACGAGAGGCCGGTCAATAGCCGGATCAGCTAAGCTGTAAGGGAACGTGAGGCGGTATTTAAACGCGTAGCCAATACGCGGGGGCTCTAATCAGGAAACAGAGGCGTATCAACGCCGACACTGATCACACCAGGTAACCAGCACGGGAAAATGCAAGTGTCTAAGGGCTCCTCTAAAAAGTGAGCACCCGATAGCCCAACAGAAAGGATTGAGATAAAAGTGCAGGCGCTACCAAAAAGTGGGTATGTCAATAAAGTACAAAACAACGAATGCAAAGAACGCAATACAGAAAGCTCGTATATAATCAAAACAGAGAATGCAAAAATCATGCAGAAAGAGGGCACAAAAGAGCGGCACAGAACAGGCAGCTTCCCAATTCAAGTGATAGCATTCTCCCATGGGAGATTCTCATTAAGTCCCTTATTTTTCGTATTAAGTGTGTACATCCAGAAAACCTCCCTTTTCTGGCATTTACATCAGTACCTGTAGGGGCATGTATTTTCTCCAGTATGGTCCAACGAAGGTCGCCCTCAGTGTGGTTAGCCTCGGTCCAACGCTGACTAAGGGAGCAGCTTGTTTGAGTAACCTTATATTGGATTTGTGCTCCCCAATGCGTTTCCTGCATTCCCTGCCGGTTTCACCTACATATGCTAGGTCACATGGGCAAAGAATAATGTAGATGATATTTGGACGATCGGCAGTTGGTCATGTCTTTAAGGAATACAGTGCGGTCATTAATGCGGATGTGGTCATTGACAATAGCGTTGGGGCAGGCTTGGCAGGTTCCACATTTGTGGTTGCCCTTAACGGGTTGGTCCCCCGTGATGGACTTCTGAATGAAATGGTTTTTATCAGGTTTTTTGGCCCTCACCAAGATGTTTCTAAGGTTCTTATTCCTTTTGAAGGCAAAAAGGGGTTTCTGCATCGATTTTGACTGTTGGTCCAAATTTAAGATATGCCATTGAGAATTGATTATTTGGCGTATCTTGTGATCGAAGTTGGAATGTTTGGTCACGCAGACAACCCGATCAGTCTGTTCCTGATGTCTGGGTTGAAACATGGCCTCACGGTCGTAGTACCTTGCCCTTTTGAGGGCATCTTTAATAAGCTTATTAGGGTATCCCCTCAGAGTAAGCTTATTTTTAAGGGTTTCAGCATGTACCAAGTAGTTTTTAATGCTGGTACAATTTCTGCGCAAGCGCAAAAATTGGCTGAACGGTATGCCGTCCTTCTGGCTCCTAGGATGAAAACTGCTGTAGTGCAAGAGGGTGTTTCTTGCCATGGGCTTGGTAAACAGGGAAACCGATAGTTGGGAATTAAAATGTTCGATCCAGACATCAATGAATTCCAGTTTGTTGTTACTCGTGTGTGCAGTGAATTTAAGATTGGGATCCGCTGCATTAATTATCTGTTTGATAATCTTCGTGTGCCTCTATTAATATCACTGTACCCTCTCGGTCTGTTAAACCATGTCTGAGGTGTTTTTGTGTGAGTGTATGCCTGATTTTGGGTGCAAAATGTATTGCATTTGCTTCCTCTTCGTCGTTTGAGACCTGTGTCCCAGTGACAGGAGCAGCTGCCTCGACAGACATTGTGTTGTGAAAACAAAATGTCCTAAAAAGGGTTTTAAGATAAGGTTTTAAAAGGCACAATTGTTCGGGAACTTTTTCCTTCAAGCTTGATTAACCTACAGCCAATACATAGGAAGATTGCCTACTCAGCTGTGGCGGAATTTTGTGCCTACCCACTCCAGACGTCTCTGGCGTTTTGTGAGTAGGGGTCTCTGAGAATAAGCATGACTGAACTACTCAGATTCTACTGTTAAATAAGTGCCAAATTCACGTTTGGGCGTCATGTAGTGTAGTTCCTATTTCCTAATAGGCTCTGCGCATTGGAATAATATAACCTATAGGTTTGACATAGGACTAAGGTCGGTATGTCCCTATCGATTATATTAAACTTAATTACCTGTGCCAGCTAGCTCAGAGGCCACTAGAAACTTCTTGAAGACAAGAAGGGAATAGTTTCTGGCAACCACATAACATAAAACCCTGATCCCTCAGGATCGTGGAAACAATATACTACTTTTCATTCAGTCACTCATCTCAGAGAAGTACATAAAAGAAACAGTCGGGTGTGTTTACAATAAAATTTATTGCACAGTTGTTGTTCTAGTACTGGTTATATGTGCTGCGACAACTGTTGGACAGTAGCAGAGAAATATGGCCAGCAGTGCAGTTAAATAAAAATGCATGGTACAGTTTTACCATTGTGCAATAGTAATGAACACATACATGAAATGCAGAATGCATTAAGATAAAGCCTATACCCCTATGATGCCTAACTAGATGTACCTAAGTGTACCTAGCATGTATGTAGGTCTTAGAGAGCCAAGAATCCCCTAGGATTTAGTCTAACCCCATTACCTTAGTGGGACTTCATCCTGGTGTTGAGCTGGACACCCCAGGATGGGTGGATGGACCTCTGCCAGCTGGAGCTGTGGCATGATGCAAGTTGCAGCGTCTCAGGTCAGAGTGGCGGCATGGAAAGTCTCGGTCCTCTCTAGTTTGCTTGGGCAAAGGGAGGTATATTTATACCGGATATGTGCCTTGGAATGTTAGTATTGACGTACATTCGGTCAGAGGAAGACGTCAATAATCCTGTGCTAGGGAAAATCCCAAGAGCGAAGGGTCTTTGTCTAAGAACTCGTTGTGACATAGGTTAGTCACTTTTTGGACATGGATATGACGTATTTAGAATGGACCGTCTTCTGCACCCAGAGCACACGTCAGATAAGGGACAGACTCTGTTGCTCGTTATTTGTAAAGGGAGGGCCAATGTAGGGGAAAGGTCCTGCCTGTCTCTGTGGCACGAAGGATTTGAGCCTCTGAAACAGCGCACCTATGTTAGGGCCTCAATCCAGCACATAACACCACAGGATAAATTCATCCAAAGTTGTCTGGTCACCCTTCCAGACGAAAAAGATATCATCTATGAAGCGTGACCAGTGGCACACATTTTCATTAAATGGGGCCAATTCATTATAGATATTGAGATTCTCGAAATGCCCCATATAGAGACATGCCACGCTAGAGGCCCATGCTGCCCCCATGCTGACTCCCTTCACTTGTTGGTAAAAGCCGCCGTCGAATTCGAAGAAATTCTCACCGAGGACAATATCAAGGCATTGGAGAATGAAATCAGAATTGTTGTAGACATCTCCAACCTTAAGAAGTTCCTCAATAACCCTGAGGGCTTCAAGCTGTGGAATGTTGGTGTATAAGGACTCTAGGTCCATAGTCACCAATATCTCTCTATCCTGATCGATTCAATTTTAGATATAAAATGGCCAGTATCTTTAACATACGAAGGCAGTTTGGCTACAAGGGGTTGCAAAAACCGATCAACGTATTTGGACACCGGTTCAGTGGCGGCCCCTATAGTGGAGACAATGGGTCTTAGGGGGGGATTGATCTCATCCTTGTGTGTCTTCGGTACCCCATAGATGATAGCTATGTGGGTGTGACAAGGAGTGAGAAACCCAGCCTCTTTGAAATGAAATGAAATGAAAAAGGGACTTGTAGAGCGCATGGCTCCCCGGGAGCATCCCAGCGCTAAGCGGAGTAAGAGTGGTCGGCCTAAAGGTTATGGAAATAGCCACGTCTTCAGCTGCTTGCGGAAACTGAGATGGTTCGATTCTCTTCGGAGATAAAGTGGGAGAGTATTCCACAATTTGGAGGCATTGTATGAGAAGAGCCTACCCCCACTTCTCGGTCTCTTAATTCTTGGCACTTCGGCTAGGTGGAGAGTATCAGAGCGGAGGTTTCTAGGGGCTTTATACGGATGGATCAGATCTTTAATGATGGGTGGTCCCTCCCCTTTCAGAGACTTGTGGGCCACGCAGAGGGCTTTAAAATTAATCCTCTCCTGGACCGGGAGCCAGTGCAGGGAGCGCAGTGCGGGCTTAGCCGAGCAACGATGGCTGATGCCGGTGAGCAGTCTTACTGCAGAGTTCTGAACAATCTGGAGTCGCGTGACCACTGTCTTGGGGGCCCCAAGATAAAGGGCGTTGCCAAAATCGATCCTGGATAGGATCAAGGCTTGAATCAGAAGTTTTTTTGCTAAGAATGGGAGCACAGGGAGGATTTTACGGATCATTTTGAGCATACCATAGCAAGAGGCGACCGTCTTCCTAACGTGGGTTTTGAAGGACAGATCTTGGTCAAGCCAAATACGTAGGCTTTTTATCTCTGATTTAGGAGCCGGGGCCATACCCATGCAGGGTGGCCAGAGAGCATTCAGGTTGGCACTTTGGTAGTTACCAAGCATCATTATTTCGTTTTTTTCACAGTTGAGTTTAAGATGGGACAGACTCATCCATTTTGCCACTTCTTCTAGACAGGTGTGGAGGTCAGTGGGCGACTGGTCAGCTTGATTCAATGCCATGACCAGCTGCGTGTCGTCAGCGTAGGACACAATATGGATTCCGAAGGGGGCAACCAGGTCTGCCAAAGGGGCCATATAAACATTAAAAAGGGTCGGGCTCAGGGAGGAGCCCTGAAGGACTCCGCACAGCAGAGGTAAAGGGTCTGAGGAAATATCATCTTCAAACACCTGAAAGGTCCTACCTTCCAGGAAGGATTGAAGCCAAGAAAGAGCCTAACCCGACACTCCTATGTCCTTGAGACGGTGAACCAAAATTTGATGGTTCACCGTATCAAAAGCCGCACTAAGGTCGAGGAGGATAATGGCCGAAGAGCCTCCTGAGTCAAGAATCTTTCTTGATTCCTCCACTACCATGAGCAGAGCAGTTTTGATTCCTTGGCGAGGGCGGAAGCCTGTTTGTGAAGGGTGGAGCAGGTCATGTGACTCAAGAAACGCAGAGAGAGTAATGTTAACATATTTTTCTGCGATTTTACTCACTCCGGGAAGGAGCGAGATAGGCCGATAGTTACCAAGATCCTTAGGATCAAGATGAGGTTTCTTTAATAGAGCTTTAACCATGGCTCTTTTCCACTCAGAGGGGACCAGGCCTGAGGTGAGGGAGACATTAATCACACTAAGGATGTAGGGTGCGACAATGGGGGCTACTAATTTCAGAGTGTTAAGAGGTGCAGGATCAAGTGGCGACCCACTTTTGACAGAGGCTAAAATGGATGACAAAGATTCCGAGGACAGGGGTTTGAAGAACTCCAGACGGGGGGGCGTTCTCGGCTGGAAAATGATTAGTAGTATTGGTAATGAAGACATTGTCTTTCACAGGAAGGATTTTAAGAATATTTTGTACTTTAGAGGAGAAGAATTGTGCGAGGTCGTTGCACCGATGTCCAGAAGGATCAGGGGTTGTCGGTGGGTCAGATACTCTTAATAACTTTTTAGCAATCCGAAAAATTTCCCTGTGGGAGTTGGCTGCAAGGAGGATCTTTTCCTCGAAATATGAAGCTTGGGCCTTTTTGATTTCCGCTTTATAAGTCCGTAGGGTTGCTCTATATTCTAATTTCTTATTAGGGGAGAAATCTTTTCTCCAGAGCCTCTCCAGCTTTTTACATTGCTTTTTGAGAAGGCGTAATTCAGGAGAAAACCATACTAATTTATTAGCTCCAGCTTTTTTCTTGATTGATTTTTTTGGAAGCACCAGGTTAAGGGTGCCTTCAATCCAGGAAGTGAAACGGTTATAGGCGGTGGCTGGATTAGTGTGAGAAACGGGGAGAGTCTTACTCAGTTCCTGGGACCATTTCTCCACTGGGATCTTAGACCAGGGACGGTTGAGCATTCGGATGATCTGAGTATGACCATCTATGATAACAGGGGACCATAGGAAAGGGACTAGGAAATGATCCGACCACGGAAGGGGAATTGGGGGTTTTCCTATTACGTCTTTCAAAGTGGAGAAAAAGGGATCGAGAAGATGTCCTCTAGAATGTGTGGGTTGAAAGACCTTTTGTTGAAGTTGGTAGGACGCAAGGTCTTGGGCGAGATCCATGGCGACCAATGCAAAAGGGTCATCAAAATGCAGGTTGAGATCTCCAAGGAGCGTGAAATTGACGTTAGTGTTAGCAAGATCACAGGTTTCTTCCAGCAGAGAATTACAAAATTGACCCAGCGCCCCGGGCGGGCGGTAAATAAGGATCCCTGAGAAGGAAAGTGAGGGGGTAAATTCAATAGAAAAATGGGCATTCTCGCACTCTGCTATTGGGCTATCTAGATGGCGACAGGTCATATAATTTTTATAAATAATGGCAATGCCGCCGCCCGTACCCATCTTTCTGTCCAATCTTTGGATTGAGTAGCCCGTAGGAAGGGCTCTAACGATATCAGGTTCTGAGCTAGAAGAGAGCTAGGTCTCAGTAAGAAATAGTACTTCTGGTTCGAGGTCAGATAGCAATAGTGAGATCTCAGTCGAGTGTTTCGGTAAGGATCTGCAATTAAGCAGCAGTAGGTTAAAATGTTTCTCTAAGGGGGCTGGGGTATGGGTGTTCATGGAAGGCTCAAAGTGACAATGTAAGCACTTCTTCTGACCATCCTCTAATATGATCGAATGAATACATTGAGGTTCCAGGGGTCTATTCAGCTGCCTCAGCTGAGAGATGCTGTAGCCATATTGGGTTAATGATGGAGAGGCAGGGGCTCTGGCCCCTGGGCCCGGATGGGCGCGGACGGGTGCAGACGGGCTTGTTTCAACCCAGACATCAGGAACAGACTGATCGAGTTGTCTGCGTGACCAAACATTCCAACTTCGATCACAAGATACGCCAAATAATCAATTCTCAATGGCATATCTTAAATTTGGACCAACAGTCAAAATCGATGCAGAAACCCCTTTTTGCCTTCAAAAGGAATAAGAACTTTAGAAACATCTTGGTGAGGGCCAAAAAACCTGATAAAAACCATTTCATTCAGAAATCCATCACGAGGGACCAACCCGTTAAGGGCAACCACAAATGTGGAACCTGCCAAGCCTGCCCCAACGCTATTGTCAATGACCACATCCGCATTAATGACCGCACTGTATTCCTTAAAGACATGACCAACTGCCGATCGTCCAAAATCATCTACATTATTCTTTGCCCATGTGACCTAGCATATGTAGGTGAAACCGGCAGGGAATGCAGGAAACGCATTGGGGAGCACAAATCCAATATAAGGTTACTCAAACAAGCTGCTCCCTTAGTCAGCCATTGGACCGAGGCTAACCACACTGAGGGCGACCTTCGTTGGACCATACTGGAGAAAATACATGCCCCTACAGGTACTGATGTAAATGCCATACGCAAGAAAAGGGAGGTTTTCTGGATGTACACCCTTAATACGAAAAATAAGGGACTAAGGGCCATATGTAGGTAGCTAAATACCAGTAGGTAACGGCCGAAATTCGGTAAATCTCCCGTTACCGACCGGTATTTAGGCAATTGAGATGTAGGAGGCCGGATTTAAGGAATCGGTAATTTACCGATTCGTTATTTTAAGAAATCGGTAAATTACCGATTCCTTAAATCCTATGTAGGGAGCACTCAAGTGAGTGCATTTTTGGTTTAAGGATTCGTTATTTACCACCAACTACAAGTTGGTGGTAAATACTGAATACCTTTTAAAAAGCAATTTTGTGCTTGTTTAAAAGTGCCATGTGGCCGACATACATGCCCTTAGGGCATGTATGTGCGCCACATGTGCACACATGCACGATTCAGGGTGCAACAGGGTGTCAATTTGACACCCTGCCACCCTTGAATATGCTCCCCTATTACCGATTCGGTATTTACCGAATCGGTAATAGTGAATGGCTTCCCATTCATTCCTATGGGCCTCCAGGCCCATAGGAATGAATGGGAAGGTATTCCTTATTACCGATTCGGTAAATACCGAATAGGTAATAACGAATATTACCGAATCGGTAAAATTTACCGAATGTTTACCTACATTCTATTTACCGATTCTTAAATACCGAATCGGTAAAATTCGGTATTTAGGAATCGGTAAATAGAAATTACCTACATATGGCCCTTAATGAGAATCTCCCATGGGAGAATGCTATCACTTGAATTGGGAAGCTGCCTGTTATGTGCCGCTCTTTTGTGCCCTCTTTCTGCATGATTTTTGCATTCTCTGTTTTGATTATATACGAGCTTTTTGTATTGCATTCTTTGCATTCGTTGTTTTGTACTTTATTGACATACCCACTTTTTGGTAGCGCCTGCACTTTTATCTCAATCCTTTTTGTTGGGCTATCGGGTGCTCACTTTTTAGAGGAGCCCTTAGACACTTGCATTTTCCCGCGCTGGTTACCTGGCGTGATCAGTGTCGGCGTTGATACGCCTCTGTTTCCTGATTAGAGCCCCCACGTATTGGCTACGCATTTAAATACCGCCTCACATTCCCTTACGGCTTAGCTGATCCGGCTATTGACCGGCCTCTCGTCCCAGCGTGCTGCCTCTGGATAGGTGAGTTCTTCAAACCCCCAGGATTTTTGTTATTATTTCTGTGATTATTTTCTTCTCTTGTGTAGTCTCCTCATTTATTCATGCTCCTCCTTTATTCCCTGTACTTAGACGCTGGCAGCATCAGTACTACGGGAAACGAGCACCTTGCCTATGTTTTCTACTAGCCGATGCTTGATTTTTTTGAACTGCCCTGATGTCCACATGACGCCTCGTTCAGGATTCTAATATCGGGGTATAGAACTACTACTCAGATCTCAGCGTCCTGCCTCTAGACAGGTGAGTCCCTCGAACCCCCGGGATCTCTGTTTGTTATTCATTTCCCTGTGCGACATTCCAGATTTATTTCTGTCTCGTCTTTATTCTCTGCATCTAGACGCCGGCACCATCAGCATTACAGGAAGCGAGCACTTTGTTAGCATCTCTGACTAGCCTATGCTTGAGTCTTCTGAACCGCCCTGATGTTTTTAGGATGCTACACGCAGTGCCCTTATATCGGTGTGTAGAACCGTTAATCATATTCCATTTCAATACTTGGAGTGCTATTTGCCCCATGCGGTAAGACTTCTTCCTCTCTTTTGTGCTCGATCTTGCAATATTGGCATTGGCTCATTTGTTCACCTCTGACATTTCTGCAATTGTTCCTCATCAGGTTTCTTTTTGGATTCTTTCTGTTTCCGTATTGGGAATCTGTATGTTGTTGTCAGCTCATTCAGCCTGGAGCCCAGGTAGTTTTATTTGCCTACCCGGCTGTGTATTTTCTTTACTTTATCTTTTTCTATCTTTCCTTTTGGTCTCACCTGCTCATTTCTCCTCTTTTTAATCTTTCACACCATATTGCGGTCTAGACTACCGGCACCATTCGAGGCCCATCTGTGTGTTCCTGATACCACTTCTGGCAATCAGGAAACACTTACGGCACACCGTTCTTTTCACTCTTATTGGGATATCAGGTGTATGGTAGTTTCGCTTTTCACCGATTCCATTTCACTTTTTACCCCCTCCTAGTGTGCACTAGTTACCCGGATATTGTATCTTCACAACCTTTTTTGAAGCTGAGCCTTTTGACATGACCTGAGGACCATGTATTACAAAAACCATATCATTGTTTCTTTGAACCATTTTCATCATTTTTATATATATATATATATATATATATATATAGTGTGTATTATTGTTATTTTGTCCTCCTTAGGCACGTCCCACGGCCACCACCTCTAATACATTCGCCCTGAGGAAGGTGTGACCCGCACTTGGGTCAAACACCGAAACGCGCGTCAGCGTTGAAATATTTGGCGGACCATAAAAAGCTTATGATTAACTTTCCAATTTGCTCGAATATGCTGATCTGAACTTCATGGATTAACTCATATATTGTTCTTCTTTTATTTCTGTATTGGTTTAATTTATCATGTTATTTTTGTATAAAATGACCTGTGTGTTTTAAAATATTATCATCGATGTCTACACTGGATGGCATTGTTTGGTCCCCTTGTTATTGTGCTGTCGCTGGTGCTTTGTGTATGGTTGGATTCCTGATCTTCAGGATGTATGAGTATGTGTGGGTATGAGTTCTGCTGTTTGAATGGCCGAGTGAGTGTGGGGTGGGATGTGATTTATCTTTTTTATGTCTTATTTAACAATCAAATAATGTGTATTAAATATTAATACATTTTGATATGTTTTGATACTCCCATTGTGGTATACTTTTGTCAGTAGGCCAGCTTCACAGGTGTCTATAAATCAGTGACGTTTTAGCGCATATTGATTCATACAGGTAGAGAATTTTTGTTTGAGTAGTTTGCTTATTTTCCCCTGTTGTTCTCTACCTTCATTTGATTTAAGGGGCCCCCTCTGTTAGAGTAGTTGGAGCATATGCCACAACGACACAGCAGAACCAAGCACATGATTTGAATCCTGGTGAGTGGGTACTAGTCAAGAAGCACATAAGGAAAACGTGTCTAGAACCCCGTTGGAGCGGCCCTTACCAGATCACATTGGTGACGACTACAGCAGTAAAGTGTTTTGGCTTGCCAAACTGGATACATGCAAGCCATACCCGCTTAGTCCCAAGTCCAATTGAAAGACCTGAAGTACAGCAACTGAAAATTCAAAACCGAGTACCAGCAGCTGAAGAGTGCAAAGCTGAAGAGTCTGGAGTGACAGATTCTAATGAACATTTTGACGATGAACAGCCAAGCACAAGTCAAGTAATTTGGGCACCAGATACTGGGATTAAAGAGACTGTTGTTGAGTCAGAAGAAGGTGAGGCTGCCGGTGAGCCAGGAGAAAGAGAAACGGTTGTTGAGCTAGAAATTGGACCAAAGGAAAGTGAAAACACTAATGAACTAGAAGAAGGTGAACTCATTGAAGAATCAGAAGCAAGTGCTGAACCTACAGAAACAGAAATACAAAGGAGCAGAGAGGGAGAGACAGAAAGAAGATCAAATAAAAGAAATAGTGAAACAAACACAGAAGGTGAAAGGATAGTTCAGAAGAAGAGACCTAGAAAGGGAGACATTTGGTCAAGTGGAGCAAGAAGACTAAAATACAGAAATAGTCAAGAGAAGGTTGGGAAAAAGACCAGAGCAAAGTAATGAAGTTTCAAGCCAAACAGAATTAGAAAACACAAAAAGAGAAACAACCCGAAAATCAAAGAGAACAAGAATTCCATGCAGAAAGTACAAAGCTCCTGAATGGACCTACGTTATACTAGAAGAATTTGAAAATTTAGGTCTAAGTGAAGAACATGACAATAGTGATACTGAAAAGGAAGATGAGAACAAACTAAGGCCACCTTAAAAGAACTATAAAGAGACCAAGGAGAAACATTTGTCAGATGAACTGAATTGAGAACCTAAGAGAAAACCCAAAAGACTAATTAAAAATTTTTAAAAAAGAAAGGGGTAAAGAAGAAAGTCATTAAGTGTAAGATTACACAGAACCATATTTTTGAGAACATTTGGATTTTTAGGCTAGAAAATTATTAGATTTTTATATTTTTCTTTTTGTAGTACATCAAAATGGCAGAAGTAGAAGTGACTGAACAACCAAATTCTAGACTAAAACGTAGATGTATTAAAACCTGTTTATGTAGTGTTTACCTATTAACGCTTATATGGATCTTGTTGATTGTTATCTTACCTATTTTTAGTGTAAATAATATTGGAAATAATACTAATGATATGACAATTGAAGGAATGAAAGATGTGTCTAAAACACGTATAAATACTAATATAGAACAAATGGATGGAAGTACTTACCATCATGATAAATCAATTAGTGATTTTTCGTTAAATGTCTTTACCAAGTTGTTATATGAGTATACTAACACTATGAACGTGAGTGATTGTTATGTCTGTATGAAATTACCTACGTCTGTCTCTGAAGGACTAACCTATCACCATCTTTCTCTAACCCATGGTGTGTCATGTAGTGTACTCAGCAGTCTATTTTATATGACTGGTAAGCTGGATTATCAATATACTAATATAGATTTAGTATTTTCAGAAATACCAATCATAAAGGAATTAAATAAAGTAGTAAGTGCTAAAAATGCTCGTTATATGGGAGAATTCTTTCATATCACTAAAACCTTAGATATGAAAAATGCCTACAAAAACAATTTAACCTGTAGTTCACATGTTGAAGAAAAATTATTTTTAGATATGGTAGAGAATAGAAGAGCAAGTTTCCAGAAGGAAGCTAATGAACAGAAATCACAGGCACCACCTTGGGCTTTTAGAGAAGGAAATTATGAGAAGGGTGAGACATACGCTGCAATGTCCCTGGACTGGTCACGAAAGGGTAAACTTTGTTTATATAGATCAAGGACTAACTATAATAATTACTTTATTGGCACTAGTGAATGTGAGCATACTTTCCAAATTACTGGAGGATGGGGATTGAAAGGTGGAACTGACCCAGTTTTCCCGGGAATCTATTACGTGTGTGGCAAGAAAGCCTATTATAGGTTACCAGCACGTTGGTACAGAAGCTGTTATTTTGGGATTGTCTTTCCAAAGGTCTATCATAAAGACCGTGGGGACAATAGTGCCAATGAAATAAAACAAGGACTAATACGAAGTAAAAGAGCAAGTTTTTCAGAAATAATAGGTGATATCTTTGGTGCACTGATACCCTCAGTTGGAGTTGTTTTGAATGCACACAAAATTCGTAAATTATCCACAGTAGTTGATCGTTTATCAACAGATACTGATGGTGGTTTCTTGATGATTGATAACAAAATGGTGGCAATCAGATCAATGGTTTTACAAAATCGACTTGCCCTTGATATTCTTTTGGCAAAAGAGGGTGGAGTCTGTGGCATGTTGAAAATTCAACACTGCTGTACATATATCTCAGATAAAAGTAAAGGGATAGAAGGATATATTAGAAATATTACAAAATTGCATAATGAGTTAACCCAACTGGAGGTTGATAGTGTTTGGGAGAGACTTGGTAAGAGTTTCTCTGCAGTAAGTAAATGGTTTTCTAATTTAGGAAATAGTTTATTAGGAAAAATAATAATCCCAATATTTTCTGTAGCAATAGTTCTAGTAATATTAATAACATATAAATGTTGCAAATATGTAAGAGAAAGAAAGGATGCGAAATACAAAACGAATAAAAGTAAAGGAAGGAAGAGAAAAAGAGAAGAAATAGAGTTAGAAAAAGTAAAAGGAGAATATTATGACATGATGAAAGAGTTAGACGAGAGTGCCATAAAAGAAGCATAAGAGAGTAAATGCTAGACAACATAAAAGGTGGCACTCGGTATGGTGAGTATTTATGATGGCTCTTAAAAGCCATCAGAGGGGGGGTTGATGGAGCGGGATTTCGTGATAAGAAACCTGCTCAACCGAACCACCCTTTAATATGGACTAACAGTAAGTAGTGTTAAACGACTAATGTGCACATTTACAGTACATGTGGTAAGACTGCTTTATAAAATGTATGAACTAACTAGAACTAATGCGTAAATAACCGGAAATGTAATAATTTTGTGTTTTCAATGAATTCAAGAGGTTTGCATGGCAAGGCCGCAGGTGTTTTTGGTAAAAAGCATGGCGTTTGTTGCTTTATACTAATGAAATAATGCTGCTTTTCTGCTTAAGCTATGCTAGACTAACCGTTAACATAAAGTAGAGTTAAGATGGGGGTAAACCGTGAAAATTACATTATCACATAATTAATAATGTTCGTTTTTCTGTTCTTTTAGTAATGGACGAGTTCTCCATGATGATTAAGTTAGCCACAGTAAGGGCGGGTGAACAAGAGGGGGAGTGGGAACCATGTGACTACATGACTGAACTGCTGAGCAAAGCTGGAAAAAATGTGACCTGGTGAAGGACATGGACATTGACAAGCGGCCAACGCCAGTGTCATCGTGGGAATGGAACCCGAAGTTGTTGAATTTAATAAATTGCTAAATTGTTGATACATATGTTTTCATGGGTGAGAAGAGGTATTGATGACTGTATAAAAAAATTGTTTAGAACAATGGTGTAGTCAAAAGTAGATGATTTCATAGTGGGGTGACACTCCACCCCTAGAATCCCACCAATCCCTTAGCTAGAAAATGTGAAATTAGCAATTATCATGGGACAAACATGTTCCTTCAGGGTATAAGAATAGGTACTTTAGGGGTGTGGTTTAGGCAGCCGATGGTGTGGTGTGCGGGCTTCAAGGGTCACGTAGGCTGAGAGAGAGAAGCGTCGCTGTTTTCGTCGGTGAGCTGAGAGGCCTAGATGTTCCTGTCCTGTCCCTGTCCTGGTTCTTAAGTCTTTGATCCCTGACTCTTGGTTCAGGGGTCCCTCACTACCGCCTAGGCCTGGGTGGTTGTTTTCCCTTACAGATCCTCCGGGTTTGTATTTGATCTTCTTAGCATTGTAGAATTTATATTTTTCCCGGCTGTTTCTTTGATATGTGTGCCTTTTGTCTCTTCATCTATCCCCTCCGCAATCGTTTTGGTTTTTAAGAGATCGATTATTGTGTATCTAATGTCTCTTCATCTATCCACTCTGTGCAACGTATATTTTGAGTGATATTTTCCGTTGTTACTGTGATTAGTTTGTTATTCTCTCCCATGAGGTTTCTAGTGTTTGAGGATATGATCGCTAAAAATAACTTTAATTGCTAGATAAAATTATTAAATTACCGAGAGTTTGTGGTCATTTAATCAGTTATTATAAAGGGTTAACCTTTTGTCTGGAGAAATTACCATTGCCATCAACTCTTCAACTAATTGGTCCATCGACCAAGTAGATGAAAAGTCTAATAAAATTACAAGATGTTTAAATTTTGTGTATAAATAACAGGAATAAGTCGAAGAAAAGTTAACAAACTTGACACCAGCGCATCAGGGATTTTGGGTGAATGAGTATGGGCCAATGTATGATGTTATTGAATAATTATCCCTGATCATTTATTTGGGTTATCGCTGGATCAACATCCTTTTGTCATTGACTGGGTACTTTGTTGCTGGTGGTCTAACGCCCCTTTCTGACAGAGGACTTTAGAAACAGCAGGAATGGGCCATCCCAAAGGAGATACAACTATGGCAGGGCAAAAAGGATGATAGTATCATTTAACTAATCAGCACTGCCCTCAATGTGTTCTGCCCTTGGAACTGGAAACAAGAAGGCAGGTCGTTGGGTATTGAGAGCTGCAGCTGGGCTCAAGACCAGCCCAGGAAAGCAAACTTCCTAATTAGTTTTCTAGAAGTCTCTTTATTCTTTCAAAGGATGTTTGACCTCAATTACAAATTTAAGGAAGTTTCAGTAAGTCATCTGAGAACATAACATCTTGTAGTGAATTGGAAGATGTATTTAGTATATTCGATAAGCTCCTAATGCATTGATGTCCAACTCATGCATCCGAGAATTGGGCAAGATAGATAAAGAGGATCTTCTCAAACTGCGCCCAAATATGTATGAATAAGCACACACATGTATGCTCGCTCTCTCTCTCTCTTTCTCTGTACCCTCATTCTCTAGTTGTTCCTCTCTTTTTGCTCTAGAAATTGATGATATTCTGTAATAGATGCAAAGGTTTCCACTACTTGAACTATGTTGTAAACTCCCCATTGGAACCTCTGCACTAAGGAGGAGGGTGCCTGTGTCTCTCATTAAAGGAGAGAGAAGCCTACAGACATCTATTAATAAAGGGATGGGGCAGTTTCGACACCTACATATATGGAATGGAATCACATTAATTGTTTTAAAAAAATGATAATCTGGGGATAGTTGTGAACGTGGAATGTGTCAACCTGAGGTATATTATTTTACTTACTGCAGCCCTAATGAAATGCATGTCCTCTCAAAATATGGTTCCTATTGAAATTATTTGAAGGAACAGAGTTGTTTGTGGTTGTCATTTTGCAAATCCATGTTTACCTCTCTTTCATGTTTGAAAATGTTTAATTGGTTGTATCTGCTGTTCTGAACTCAGGTAAAGGTGATGTCTTTGGGGATATCTTCTGGAAAGAAACCACACTCGCCCCGTCATGTGCCAATGTCAGAGCCCTCACCTACTGTGATCTTCATGTCATTAAAAGGGATGCCTTACAGAAAGTTCTGGAGTTCTACACCGCCTTCTCTCACTCCTTCTCCAGAAACCTGATCCTTACATACAATTTAAGAAAAAGGGTAAGACCACGCAACTTCGTTCTAACATACTGTAAATGGTTCAAGTCGTAAAGTTGAGGGTTGTTCATTCTTAAGGAACATTTCAATAAAGTGGCTAGTGCCATAAAATGTAATCATGTATTTTCAGAAAGATGTGTGCTTATTCTGGCTGTATTTGTGTCCTCGGCAGATGAAGTATAAAGGTGTGGGAGGTGTCCCTCCTTTCTTTTCAAATTTTTAGCAAGATGATGTAAGCGAGTGGTGGCAGAAAATACATTTGTATATATGATTTTACTTTAAATGCAACTTTTGCAGCAGTTGTTTTTCTATTTAAGGTGTGCTTTATATGGACAAGACATAATGTATACTTTTTTATGCATGAGAAGAGGGCCATGTCAGTGATAAGTATACAATAATTGCAACTATATTGTATGAAGCATGTTACACTGCACCTTTTCGTGTGTTTATTAATAAGGAGACTAAAGAGGTTGTCTGACTCTGTTGTAAATTAAATGTTAAGATGTGAAGATGTTGTCTGCAGAAGCCTGCAAAAATATTATGTGGTACTTGTTTCTGTATGGGTATTAGGTTAAATGAGGTTAGAAATATCCTTTGGTGCTCTTCTTCTGTAAGTGATCTTGTAAACGGACCCATTTTAAAACAATTTAGTTTTTTCTGTCACTGTTCTCCCATGGGGTAAATACAGTTGGGTTCCGTAGGTGACCACAGGTTGAAATTACCTTTCAGTGTTGTTAGAAAAATATTGATTGCTTTGCAGTTAGCTGTTAGAATTGATTATTGGTATCTGTTGGTTTCATTTGTCATTTGGTTTAAATAACATTTAAAAATACAAAGTGGTTGTTTGTGCTGGACAATTATGGTCAAATGGTGACACTTCCATCTACTGACACTGGATTGAGGAGACAATGTCCACTAGGTCAACTGGAGAAGGCTCACCAAGAATCTCTTCTCCCACTGTCATGGATGACAGCCTCTTACATCTGTTTCACCTACTCTAATACCAGTGGCGTAACACAGGCCCCCGCAGTCCCCATGGTGTGGGGGGGGGGCAGGTTCCAGGGGGCCCCCTCAGCACAGTACTCTGCCCGTAGAGCTCCTTAATGAGTCTGGAGGGGGCCCCTCCACGTACCTTGCAGCGGGGCCTCTCAAGTTTCATTACGCCAGTGCCTAATACATGTCCATCATTTCAGATATTCCAGACTTGAGTGTCATTCTCAAAGTGTGTTCAGTCTCTCCCCTGGACGTGAGATTGTTACTGTGAGGTAGGCGAATGTGCCATTCACAATTTTTCTTTAAATGGCTAATTTGATTGACAAGCACTAAAATTGTCTCTGTCCGTCCTTAGTTCTGGTTAGGAAATTCACCAGTTCCTCTATAGAATTGTGACCCACATAGGAAAAAAAGGCTCTTCAGAAGAGGTTTTATTGTACCGGACCTAACCGAGCAGATAACACTGCCTATTTCCCTTCTTAATATTTTGGTGGGGAGCATGCAGAAAAGAGTGGGGAAGTGACCCCTCATGATTTGGAGTGACTTGAAATGGTGAGCCACAGGGAGCAGCAGGAGCAAGGTGCTTTTCAGCCGGTCAGCACGGGTGGGAACCTGGTATCCTTAGTTTGGCAGTAAACAATATTTTCCAAGCAATTCCTGCACGGATTTCTACTACCATTTCCTGGAGTTTTATTTTTTTGGGGCGCTGCCGGAGCGAAAGGCAAATTGATTTTATGGTGAATGTTATGAGTTACATTTGTTGTAGACTATCTAAAGGGCTGTTGCGTGCCTTTTTCCTTCACTGTAATGAACACCACCTTTTTAGGTCGAGCCTAGCGCAGCGCGCATGCGTTGCTCTATGGGAGGCTTCTTGTGAGCACTCCAAACTTCCCCGAAACTTCTCCGTGTGGGTGTGACTCCGCCCACACATTTGATTGGCCTTTGCGTGTGGCTTTCAATAATGAAAGCACGCAAATGGCCAAAGGCGAGTGCATGTCCCACCGCTTCTTCAAATGTTCACTCCCACGGCCTTTGGGTCTCGGGAGCGAGCAGCGGCGCGCAGGGTGCAGCTGCATTCCTCGTTGCGTCGTGGATCAGGTTACTAAATAAACACTGCGCGGTCGCTTTCACTTTCGCGGCCGCGCTTGGTTTTGCAGGTATGGTTTAGTTTCTCGTGCATGGTTGAAGTGTTGTCTTGTTTTTCCTGTTTCTGACTGCTTTTGGAACAAGCCTTGCTCATTATCTCTTAAGCACGCATTTAATTTGACCCACGTTTGATTTTTGATTTTATATTGTACCATCATAAGTACGGCGCACGCTTGGCACGCTTGGATTTCCAAACAAATAGCGTGTGTAAACAATCTTTTTGTTGCACGGCACCCGCTTCACGGACGGGTGCCGCGTTTAATGTTTAATTTTTTATAATGTTTTACGATCATGACCACTGGGCACGCTTAGCGCGCTTGCATTTTTCAACAAATGCCGTGTGTAAACAAACTTTCTTTTGTTGCATGGCGTACATTTCCAAACAAATACCTTGTGTAAACGAACTTTCTTTTGTTTCACGGTGACTCTTGCTAGAGCTGCCTGCCTACGCTCACGTTTCCAAATAATCCTGGTTGGAAATGCCTGCACACAGCCCTCTCTCAATGGCCTTTTTTAAATGATGCCCAGGCCAGCCTAGAGGATTTTGCAGATGCTTACATTTCACAATTTAGTTTTACACTTTGAATTGGTGATGCGTTGGAAAGAAGTTCATGTTCGCATGCCCCTTTGCCACAGCCCGCTTTTACCTGCATTCTAAACTGATTCTGACAAATCAACATCCTCTACCCATCTTGCACATCAGCAACACACTCATGCATGCCAACAGACCTTATTCAGGAGGGAGATCCCGATTTTTAAAGCCAAAAGTTGCTTTATTTTTTACTTTCTCCTAACTAATATTACCTCCTCTTCAATGCACGTTAATGGGGAAATAAATTCCCCCATTTTTTTTTTTAAATCTACCTCTTTGTTGTTGTGGCGTTTTATATAGCGCGAACTAGACCCGAAGGTATCGGAGCGCTTTACATGAGCACCAGTTATGTTACAGACTAACAGATTCATTTTTGTTAATATTGATGCACAGGCTCCAAAACGGCTGCATATATTTGTGGCTTTGAACATGGAAACTCTCAAGGTAATGGATACAGTTCATTCTTATGAAAGCACGTTTTTTTTTCCAATTAGATATTATTTAGGTATGCATTTGTTTAGTTGAATACTGCCATGAAATTTCACCACAGATTGACGGAAACTAAGCCCAATTCCTTATCCCTATAGTTGCAGACCTTGTGATTAACATGTTTTCACCTGACTAGTGATGCAGTCGCACACAGTGTTATAGTACTGTTGACTTGCATCAACGCACTTGTCTTTCTGTTGGTGCGTTAAAAAGCCTTGGAATGTGTCTATAAATGTTTCCTGTGGCAAGCATGTATTCTTGAATTAGACTGCATGACCCAGTGTGTAGTAATTGCATAGATCTTCAATCCCTGGTGGCACAGCACCCAGGATAATGTGATGCATGGCTGAACACTTATAAATTCCCAAATGCGAGACCTATTGGCTATGCCAATGCTTGTTTTAATGCTGGCACCTATCCTCTGCTGCCAATAAAACCTGTTTTAATGCAGTTTAACAATGATATTTCAAATCACAGCATCAGTAGTAAAAAACTGTTTGTTATTATGCAAAGCCAAAGGCATTGGAGGACTTTAGATTAATACTTCTGTGTGCAGAGTATTAGAGATTAAGTGCAAAGTGTGACAGAAATATTGCATATTTTCGTTTGTGACAGGGCTTGGAAACCATAGGTTTATATAATTCCTTCGTTTCGCATTTAGCATGAATTTAAATTTGTACTTGTAATTACTCGACAGAATAAGTGAATCTTCCAACTATTTTTTTGATGGATGGAATGCAAATATTTTGTGTGATTTTGTTGTTGTTGTTAAAATCAAACATTTCAAAGTGATGTTCTGATAAGCTGAAATACTCATGCGTGTGTGAACACAATAATCAGTCACAGAGATACAACACATTCTTCTCTTTGGGTCACTCTTAAAGGGAAGATAGCAAAGCTAGAACAGAGAGTAAAGAGACAGGAGACCCTGATTACAGAACACAGAGGATCCTTGGCAGCATGGACGTTAATTCACCAAAATCCCATGGGTTGCAAAAGTGACAACAAACACACTTTGACCTTCACTTTCACACGTACACACTCTCTTACATAACCACACTCTCATCTGCAAGCACGCACATAACATACATTTAAAAACATTTGTTTAATTATCCAGCTGTCAGGAAAAGTCATATTCCAGCTACTTGTACTTCTTTTATTACACTAATAGTGACTAATGTAATATTATTCACTATTAGTGTAATAAAAATGTGATAGAAATCTACATTTACACATTTAAAGCGAATGCCAAGCCTTATATGTAAAGAATGGGGTCTTACTGTAAATAGAGTACTGTTGAAATCAGGGCATTAAATAACATTTTGAGCACTAAAGGGATCACCACTTAACTAATTTGTCAGTACCTGTTGGGAGCCCTAGTAACTAGTGTGAGGGGGGCTGCGATGGAAACAGGTCGTCACTGGGGTCAAACATCATTCAGAAAAATTAAACCTCTCTGGAGAGTGGAAGGCAATAAGCTGATTAGGAGAGGCACCTCTCAAATGGCAGAAGCAAAATAATGTTTGTTGCTTAAGGGCATCAGTCTTCATTTTACCTGTGTATAGATGTCAGCTTTTATTACTGGTTCCTCAAGCAAAATGTAAAACGTGAACAGGAGGCTTGTGGTTCTTGGGCCTGTAGTGTGGTATTCACTTCCGCTCATGTCTAGTGATTACCGTCATCGCTATCCTATGGGCATGCAGAGAAACAATGCTTATTCTAGGAAGGTGAGGTTCCTCTGGTCGCTGCTCTGGTCTCTTAAGTGCCTGGATTCTGTATGTGTGATATGAATAAATAGGAGGGCATTAGGCACTGAGACAAAACTATTTATGACATAACAAAATTGGCAATAAGACCTAAATGTAGATTTAATGGAGCCCATGTATTGAGTTCCTCTGAGTTGGATCCATTTAGTGTCAAAGTATCAAGCAGCCCTCCGGCAGTCACTGAAAGAGGGACATAAAATGGCATCCATGTGTGGCACTTATTACACTCTGAGAGCGCCAATGAGCTCTGTGCATGGCAGATGTTTATTGTTGACAAAGACCTTGATTCAAGAACCCTAATGCACCTACTGCTATGTCTGCAGGCTGACTTGGAGTCGGAGACATGTGACTATAGTGAGGGCTGTATTTCTACAGTGATATAGTGAATGCTCACGGCGTGTGTCTTTGCCATCAAGCGGGCACCTGGTGGTATTAACATAGGCCAACCTCATGGGATAGTGCTGTTGGGGGAACTTAAGTGACAACATCGTGTTGCAGTAGTTGTTGATAGGTTCATACAAGTTGACAATGCATTAGGTTGAAGGGTGCTGGACAATGTTTTGGAAAACGTTGTGATCCATTCTAGTGAAACTAAACAACATGGGCCTCCTTACTAGTTGTTACGAGTGTTCAGTGATACCCTGCACTATTGGGTTACCCTGGACACACGTTGCCAGTGAAAAGTCATGTGAATGAAGTGAACAAGCAGGGCCTGGTGCGCAAACAACTCTTTCCATAGTGCTTTCCATTCCAAAAACCACTCATGTAAGGTTGAGGATATACCACACCTGGTAAGTACCATAATCTGTAGTATGGGTGAGTCCAGCATCAGTAATAACACATCAGTTTTCACACTGGATCCATAGTTAGCCACAATGTATACACAACGTACACAACACAACGACGACAAGACAAAAAATAAACTAAACACATAAGCCGAACTGTTTAATCTCATACTTGGGAGCACGTGCCATCATTCTTTTCTATGTGCATTTTGTAGCGTGTACTGAAATGTTTCACAAAGAGAGGATGTATTGCTGAGAGCTCTCTTGGCTGAATCATTGGCACGCGGTGCCGCACTACTAACCAAGAAAAGGTTTGTGATGTTATGTCAATAATATTTCGAATTGTAATTTTCTTTTTGACAGCGGCACCATAACTTAGAGTTGACCTTCGGGTTTCAGCGTAAAGAGCTCATTTAATTCTGGTGATGGAGGGTAGGTCTTGAAGCAGCATCCTTGCCTTGCTCATCAGAGCAGAGAAGAGAGCCTCCTGACCAAGGAGATGTACCACTGATGCAATCTGCTCGGCGCTCACCAATGACATATTCAGCAGTTTCTTTTAAGGTATCCAAAAATGCACAAGTTGAGCTCGAAAGTTAAGTTCTTTCTTTCATATTTTAATACAAAACAGAATTAAGGATGCAAGGGGCAGTTTTTTATTGAGGTGATCATGTGCAGTCACACCATTTAGATTGCACAGTATTAGAAACATTTCCCTTGTAGACAGAAGGAATGTGACCGTGTTTGAAGCAAATGAGTCAAAAAACATCAAGCAAATCTTTATGGGAATAAATGTTCAAAGGGAATTAGTCTGCATAATAACCCTTTATCTTTTACCATAATGCTTTCTGAAAAACAGTGTCCTCCATGAATATTGCAGAGGTGATTAATGCTAACATGGAAGCCAGTGTTATGAAAATCTGTGCTGTAGGTCATTAAAAATAAATCTGCTGCATGCTGCTTTAATGGCGGCTCAGCGGTCAATCGTACATACCCCAGCAGAAGGGCAACGTAACTTACCTGCTACGTTTTCAGTGTATGAAGGTGAACACCCCTCCCTCTAAGAGTAGGCAGGGGGCAGACATGACCGTGGGTGGCAACAATGACTGCCGCCTTCCTTGGGTCAGCACCCAATCCATGCCAAAGTAGGGTTGCCAAGTTGACTGGCACAGAACCAGACTGCGCTCCCCTTTGGAAGCTGCCTGGCTTTCCCATAGGTCAGGATTACCCCTGCAAGTTTTTAGAGCTCCTTTCATGGCGCACAGCATTTAAAAAGCATTTTAGGCCAGCACCACTGTTATGTCTGGAGTACTGGATAGACAGATCACACAGACACGAGGTGAGCTTCTAAACTATGCTTTATTTAAGAGTCCTCTCTGTTACTTTGTTCCTCTACTTCTGTGGGAGCTTGTTTCCACCCATGTTATTTCTGCTCGGCCCTACACTAGAATGTCCTGCTCCTGCTTACACTTCCTGTCTATCCCTGGACCAGGCAGTGTTGTCCAGACAGTGTTCTGGGAAGATTGAGTTTGCAAGGTCCTAGTGTCCTGTTCATGACATGATACCCATCAACTATCAATATGTGCTTATACAAAGTGCAAACTCAAACATTTGCAACAGTGTGACAGCTCTCTGGTGCTTCAGACCTGCTTATGTAGTGGAGAATAATCTTAAAAGCATTACGAATATTCTGAAGGTCGAAACCATCAAGTCCAACCTGGAAGGGGAGGTAAATATATTTTTAGAGAGATGGAACAGTTTTGGAGAGAAACATGCACGTTCTCCTTCATATTTCCTGGGAACTAACATCAAATCTCTGCCATCATAGTGGCCAAGTTAAAAAGACTATGTTGGGACGTACCAGGCTAACAGATAAATGCCTTTTTTGTATCATGATTACGCTCTACATTATTAGTGATCACAGAGGATCCCTGGAAGCATGGATCTTAATTCACCAAAATCCCAAGGGCAACAAAAGTGACATCACACACACTTTGACCTTCACTTTCCAATACTCACACTGACACATACATGCGCATACTCTCTTACATAAACACTCTCTCTTGCAAGCATGCACACATCATACATTCAAACACATTCTTTTTAATTATCTCAGCCGTCAGGAAAAGTCATATTCTAGCTAATTGTTCTCCATTTTTATTAGGTCGAACCTAGCGTTGCAGCGCATGCGCTGCTCGCTTTGCGAGGCATGCAGTATTGACTATGGCGTGGTAGCTCTGTGGAAGCTCCGCCCATCTTTTTTATTGGCTTAGGTCCTAAATGCTGCCTTCCCATTGGTTTTAGGCTTGTTAGTCCCTCCTCCTGACGGCCATGTCGTCATTTGTATCCTTCCATGGCTACTGACCCCTTTACTTTCAACACTATTTTGTTCCCCTGCCTCCCCCCTCCCCTCCCGCAGTCCGTGACTTCTTGGCCGACCCCACCCCCCCGCACTCCCGTTCGTGCCTTTTTGCCCACCCGCACTCCCGTTTCAAATGCAATAGGTCTCGCGTAAATGCGAGTCCTACTGCATTGCAAATGCTTGTTTAAAGTAGACCAGGCCTCTGTCTGGGCCCTGCACCTCCATGCTGCGGGCCCGGATATCTGTTCTGCAGTTCTCGCTCGCGGAGGGATAGGGTGTTATGTTCCGACGCGGTGTTGTACATCCGATGGGTGCAGTGACTAATGGAGCTGCTTATAGCCGGCCTTGGTGCCAGCAGGTGTTGGCACAGCTTACCCGCCAGCTCAGCTCTGGGGTCACGGCACAGCACAGCCAATCCACGCACGCAGCCCTTTCCTGGGTGCAGTACAAGAATACCGTGGGCAAAATATTGTCTGATTAAGTGTTGTGTCTTGGATATCGCATAAGTGTCGCCCCACTGAAGTAAATGGAAGAGATATTTTGGAAAACAGTCACTGGGCCATGACATTCACGCCCGCCGATAGGCTGACCTTTTCAACACTTACGCCCGCCGATAGGCTGATCTATCGACACTTACCTGCCGATAGGCTGACCTATCGACACTTACACCCGCTGATAGGCTGACCTATCGCCACTTACGCCCGCCGATAGGCTGACCTATCCCCGCCACCCTCTGCATCTCGGTCGTGCCCAGCGACACCCCTGCTGCTCCGTCACTGTGACCTGTAAAGTGCTCTGCCTGCAGCGCCGCCCCCAGTGCCGTGTGTCACGTGTGCGCAGTTTTGCCACTTTCCTTTCGGTGGTGCCCGTGAATGGCCCCTTGCTTCTCCCAGTTCAGCCAGAAACGGTTTCCAGGCGAATCGGGGTATGCAGGGGGGTGCAGGAATTGGTAGCAGCAAGTCCTGCTGGCTGTCGTAATAGCAAAATAATGTCAGGTTTTGCCAGTGTCAGATGTATGTTAGGAATTCTACCTTAGTGCGTTGTGTAGTGTGACGTTGCGTGTGCGTCCTAGCCACAGTGGTCCTACTCGGCCGTACAGTAAGTGTCTGTGCTGCGAGGCCTGGACGTGCAGGGTTCAGTTGGATGTTGACTGGTTTCTTTCTACAGTTTTATTTCTTGACATGCATGCTACCCCCCCAAAAAACCCTCCGACCACATTTTAAAGCCCCATCTGCTTGAAAATCTAACTTAATTCTTTCAAGGGTTACTCCTTTATTTTAAACGGCCTCCCCTTCCACATTCCGCATGCCTACTCTCTCTAAGTCACAAGCCTGCCCTCCTTAAACTCGATTGTTGTTTTTTTGTAAATTGCTAACATCTGATTTTATTCACTCTCTTTTGAACCATACTTACGCAGTCGAGCAAAACATAACCTCCTCTCGCCCATCTGTAAATTCCACCATCCTTTTCTAAGAACCCACATGGCCCCAGTGAGGACCTTGCTTCTCTCTTATCAATCCAATCGATCAGAGAGAAACCGGAACAGATGCTTGGAATGTTTTCGTTGGGAGCACAAAACTAATTCCAGTTTCCAACCGCGATCAGTAACCACTGGATTAAACACGACTCGTCCGGGGTAGGAGACGGGTGATGGATAGGTTGGGGTGGCAGGTTGTCCAAGGTAAATCCGGAGATTGAGGACAGACATCATGGACTGCTGTACTTTGTCTGACACTCTTTCAAGTTCTCAAGATCCGCGGATTTACCATGGCATACGACAGGGGTAGTGCGGCTTCAACGCGGTGCCCCTGTGCCTAAACTCCTGACACTTCTATCTTCCGTGTATTTTTTTGCAGTTTTATATAGCGCGAACTCGACAATAAGGTACTGGAGCATTTTACATGAGCACCAGTTACATTGCACTAGGCCATGTGCATTTTCTTGGGCCGGCACGATGAGATTAAGTGATTTGCCCAGAATCACAGTATGTTGAGCCCCCGAGACTCGAACCTGGTTCCCCAGTTCCAAAGTCGGGAGCTCTTGCCGTTAGTCACACCCTCTCTCCTGATAGCGCTTCAGACTCCACTCCAAGCCTGCTAAGCGTCTATTTTATGTTCTTTAGGGGTATGGGGGGTTTGGTGCCGGATGACTGAAGGTCACGCAGGACCCAGCGAGAGGAGACATCCTGTGATAGACGGCTGAGCCCAGCAGAGGAACAGCCGATTTCACCCTGGGTAAGACTGGGTGGAGGGTCAATGTGACTAACTGTGTTTCCTGTGCATGACCTTCGACCCCCTGCATGTGGGCCTGAACTATGGAGTCACGAGCCGGGGAATTGCCGCGCTGGAGCACCGGATGAAACCATCTGTTTACATGGGGTGGTGTCAGATGACCTGGTTGGACAGGGTCTGGGGCAGTGCAGATATCTGGGGCACTGATGGTACCTGGGACAGAGTTGCTTTCTGTGTCACTGATGGTACCTGGAGCGGAGCTGCTTTCTGTGGGACTGCCGGTACCCGGGATAGCTCTATTATCTGGGTAGGCGCTAGTTCTCGGAGCACTGCTGGAACCAGTGGAACCTCTGGCACCTGGGGCACTGCTGGTACCTCTGTTACCTGCGGCACTGCTGGTACCTCTGTTACCTGCGGCACTGCTGGTAGTACCCTGGTCCATGTCAGTTCCCGGTATTCTTTGCTGTTCTCCGTGGGGGAGGCTGCCACGGATCACCTGCCTTACGTGGCGCTGCGGTGTGGGCACCTTCCAAATACGGCTCTAGAAGTTGCCCAGCGACCGGGGTATCATCCAGGGCATCTGAGTGCGGAAAAGCGCGAGATTTGGAGTGGAAAATGTAACCGCCGAGGCTGACAGTGCCCGGGGCAGGAGCCCCGCAGAGATGCTCCCTCACACCCTATCAAGGACGCAGAGGCCCCGCGGAGATGCTGCCTCGCACCCTGTCACGGATGCACCACAGAGATGCTCCCTCGCACCCTGTCACGGACGCAGAGGCCCCGCGGAGATGTTCCCTCGCATCCTGCCACGGACGCACCGCAGCACCACAGAGATGCTCCCTCACACCCTGTCACAGCCGCAGAGGCCCCGCAGAGATGCTCCCTTGCACCCTGTCACGGACGCAGAGGCCCCGCCGCGCCTGCTGGGGGCTGCCCTGCCCTTTCCATAGAATCCAACCCAGGAATAGTTGCCTGCGTCAGAAGAGAGCGGACAGCCAGCCCCATTCTTCATAAAACCACACACCTCGGAGACAACACATGGTGCTCCAAGTCACACCCCAGTGGTGAACTAATTAAAGAGATTATGTGGGCTGGTGTGAGCACAGCCAGGACACCTGGGCACCAAACCTCCCCCTTTCATACGGAAGGGGTGAGGTCGCGGTGGAGTAACTTGGAACAGTTGCTTTGCTCACAGGAAGTTTAAAGGATAAAAGTTAACTCTGCGTTTATCGCAGCGATCAGTCACTTAAGCAGTTCACTCACGGCCAATCAGACTGTAGGAGACCGTCTCGCTATCTTTACAAACCTGTTACCGTCCTGACTTGTGAAGAAGACAGGCGACAGCAGTTGCAGAGACGTTTTAATGCATGGGCAAAGTGGGCTCTGGCCCAGGGCCCCAGCCTTTCAGGGGGCCCCCTGACAGAGTCAGCTCCGTTCTCCAGAGTTTTGCCCTAATGACCTTGACTATTTCTTAAACAGATTGTTTTAAATACTGTTTTCCTTCGATTTATTTTTTTATGTACCTGATGTGTGAGAGTTCAGTACAGCCATTTTGCAGAGAAATGTTGTGTTTATGTTTCATGCAACATCCATAAAAAAGTTTCTTTTAGATCAAAACAGGGCCTCACACATGAGAAATGGGAGGGCGTCAGAGATTATTTGCAGTAATATTGGTGAGCTGCTGCTGTGTTGCAATATTGAAAACACACATAACCATCCCTGAATATTAGATGTAAACACATTTAGGGCCTTATTTATGAGAAGTGATGCATCGCTGTGTGAAAACAGGGATGCGTCACTTCTTAGTGCGCCCTCCTTGCGACATGATAGATGCGTCATATTTACTGTATGACGCATCATGTCACAAGGAGTTACAGATACGTCAGTATTTCTGACGTAGCTGTAGGCGCAAAAGTGATGCATTGCTGGGATGTGTCTGAAAATAGACTTAACTCCAGCAATGTGTCCTTTCACATGGGGCAAGCCCCATGTGAAAGGGACTGCATCAGTCGTACGCCTGATGTGAGGCTGGTGTAAGATATTGATGCAATGGCGTCCTAGAAGTGGCGCACTGAGTTCTCATAGATTTCAATGCGCCACTTCTACAAGGCTTTTTGCGGAGAAACACCCACCCTGCGTACATTATACCTGGCGCAGGTATAATGTGGTGCTGGGGTTTGCAAAGTGACGCATCTGCCTAGATGCGTCACTTTGTAAATAGGGTGCAACATGGCACATTTGTTACGCTGCCGGTGCATCACAAAAAGTGACGCACCGGCGGCATAAAAGTGAAGCAAGGCCTCATAAATAAGGCCCTTAGAATTTGGACGAGTGTTCCTTTGCACTGCCAGGGACCTAATGAAATGAAATAGTGTATTTAATAAATCGCGCAGCTACTCAGACTAGAGTGTCCTGGCGCGTGACAGCGGGAGGAAAACGTGCGTAAAAGACCCATCAGTTATTAAAAAGCCAGGTTTTTAAGTTCTTCCTGAAAGAGAGTAGGTCTGTGGTTAGTCTCAGAGACTCAGGGAGTCTATTCCACAATTTTGCACCTAGAAAGCCGAGGGATCTGCCTCCAGTGCGGGCACAGCATATTTTAGGCACGATGGCCAGGTTGGCTTTGGAAGTTCTTAGGGGTCTAGATGTTGTGTAGCGATTAACGCGCTTGTTTAGGTAGCCGGCAACTAAACCGTGGAAAGCTTTAAAGAAGATGGTCATCACTTTGAAGTCGATGTGTTCTTTTATGCGAAGCCAGTGTAGAGACTTAAGAATAGGGGTCATACTAGATCTGGGTTTAGGTCTCAGGATGGCTATGGCCGCCGCGTTTTGTACCACTTGTAGGCGCTGGATAAGGGATTTGGGAAGACCGAGGTACAAGTTGTTGACATAGTCAAGCTTTGATGTCACCAGAGCCTGCACCACGATCTTTCTGCTCCCAAGCGGTAACAGTGGCAGGAATTTTTTGCATCCGGAGTATGCCAAAGCAAGCGCCAGTTAGATTTTGGATTTGAATGCGCATGGAGAGTGTCTTGTCTATGACAATTCCTAAGTTTTTGACTTTCTCCTTTTCTGCGGGCGGGGGCGGCAGATCTTTTGGCCACCAAGAGCTCCAGTCAGGCGTTTCTGGATTACCAAAGAAAACAACTTCAGTTTTGTCAGGATTGCACTTCAGCTGATTGATCTTAAGCCAGTTAAAAACCTTTGTGAGGCAAGACCTAATCATTGCCCCGTCAAAGTCGGTTCCTTTTTCACATGTAAAAATCAGCTGAGTGTCATCAGCATAGGAAACAATTTTGGCGCCCTCTTCCTCTACCAGAAATGCAAGGGGGATAGATATATATTAAAAAGGGTAGGACTGAGAATGGAGCCCTGAGGGACACCTACATTCATGGCTGGAACCGGGGATGAGAAAGGGGGAGCCAGATGTCCTGAGATCTATTTGCCAAGAAGGATGACATCCATGTTAAGTCGGTCCCCCCAGGCCGATGTTAGCAAGTCTCTCCAGGAGCCTCTCATGTGGGACCGTATCGAAGGCCGCCGACAGATCGAGCAGTATCAGAACAGCCTTGTCTCCCTGGTCCAGCTTACCCTTGAGAAATTCAGTCCAGCAGAGCGGACTCCGTACTGTAGTTGGCCCTAAAACCAGATTGGGACTCATGAAGGAGCTTCCCATCTTCAATGTGTTTTTGGAGGGCCTTGTTTACATGCTTCTCTAATACTTTGGAGAGGGCCGGAAGAAGGGAGATTGGCCTGAAGTTGGCAGACTCCATCGGTTTGGCGTTAGCCTTTTTTATCAGTGGAAGAATCTTAGCATTCTTCCATAATTTCGGCATGTTGCCTGAGGAGAGGGAAGCATTAAAGAGCTGGTTTACCGTGGGGTTTATGGTGGGAGCTAATAGGTTCAGGATATTCGCTGGACATGGGTCGGTAGGAGAGCCAGACTTAATGCTTTGGAGAAGGGTCAGTGACTCTTCATGCTGAAACTCAGGGAAAGTTAGTAAAGATGGAGGATCCAAGAGGTGAAATTTGCTATTAGAACTAAGGTAGAAGGTCAGTTCTTCCTCTGAGATGTTAGTGAAGGCTTGTTGGATCACGGAGATCTTTTTGTGGAAGAATTGAGCTATTTGCTTAGACCATTCTTCCGTGCATGGCCCTTCCTTTGTGCTGGCTTTCGGGACGGTAAAGGATTTACCTATGCTAAAGATTTCCTTACTCTTATTTTGGGCATTTTCTATCTTAGTTTGAAAGAAGTTTTTCTTGGCTGCCTTCACGAGAATGTAATGAGCTTTTAAGGTGTCTTTATACACCTTCCTGTCCTCAGGTAGATAGGATTTACGCCATTTTCGTTCCATTTTTCTACAATTTCTTTTGCTAGATCTGAGGGAATCAAACCATGGAGCTGGAGGGGCCGACCTCTTTGAGGAGCGGGAAACAATCGGTACCGCTGCACCAATGTTGGTTCGGAGCCATGAATCTATTGAGAGGGCGTCCGAGTCGGGGCAGCCAGACAGCTCCGGTGAGGAACGACCGATGGCATCTGCTAACATCGGGATGGATATTTTATGGAACATTCTGTAATTAGGGACCCTCTGCCCTGCGTTAGCCCGAGGGGCTGTGGCAGAGTTGGGAATGACGAATTTTAATAGGAGGTGGTCAGACCAGGTAATGGGAAGAGGTAGGCTTACTGAAATGTCAAAGTTGTGAAAGATTTGGTCTAGTGTATGGCTCTTCCCATGGGTGGCCAAAGAAATAGATGGAAACATGTTGCAGGCCTGCAGCGTCTCCAACAAGGAAATTGTTTGAGGGGCTTTTCCATTGTCCATATGTATATTGAAATCTCCCAGAATAAGGCAGTTGTTGTATTTTAAGTCCAGGGAGGTGGTGGCTGTATTAAGCGTAGTATTAAAATTTCCAATTGCACCGGGAGGTCTGTAAACCAGCTATGCTATGATGGGGGATAAGGTACAGCGGAAGCCTAAGGACTCTGCGCCCTCGATGTTTTCCATCGGGATGGGAGAGCAGTCTAGTTTTTGATTGTAAATTATGGCGACACCGCCCCCTTCCCACTCGGTCGGTCCCTCCTAAGGATTTTATAACCCGTAGGGATGGCCGTGGTGATAGTAGGGTTGGAGTCTTCAGACAGCCAGGTCTCGGTGAGAAATAAAAGATCAGGCTGTTCGTCTAACAGTAGGTCATAAATGTGTGGTTCATGATTTTGCATAGAGCGACAATTTAAAAGGGTGGCCTTTAAGTCCTCTGTTTTCTTATTGTTTTTACACTTATTGTTGCGTGGGAGGATCTTGGGTGCGAGTTTCCTGGGCTGGAGGAGAGACCAGTTGCACTTATTGCATCGAAAGTCTACCTCCAAGCTCGGATCATAATGGTAGCCGCCTAAGGCTAAGCAGGTTTCCCTATTGTAATACAGTGGAAGAAACTCACCGGAGGTGTACTGGGCAGCATGGCCGGAGCCGGACACTGACGGGCGCAGACGGGCTTGCCTTTGGCACGCCAGTGGCGCGCCCGCTGCGCACGTCCGTTTGCATCGGGAATATATAGGCTAATGCCTATGATGCAAACTGGATCGCTAACGCAGCTGAGGAAGCGGAAACCGTGGGCGGAAGTGAGGAGCCTGATAGTAGCCCCAGCCCTCTGCACAATCGGTGTATCAGCCGCGGCGGACCAGGACTGGAGGAAAAGCGAGATGCGAATCGGAGCAGCTAAGGAGGTGTAGGCAAGCAGAATAAAGTAAAGTGCAAGTGCGCATAGGTAGGAGAAACTGTTAAAAAGCACAGAGTAATTCAGCCACACAGATACAATTTAAAAAGTATTAAAAACCTAGTAGCAGGACAGGAAACACTAAATCCTACTGCTGTCAGCTGCGCGCGTTCGTTTACATCGGGAATATATAGGCTAATGCCTATGATGCAAACTGGATCGCTAACGCAGCTGAGGAAGTGGAAACGGCGTGGGAAACAGGGGCTCAAATTGGATCATAATTTCAAAGCTGTTAACAGGGGGCCCCAAAATATGTTTGGCCCAGGGCCCCCAAAATCCTTAAGATGTCCCTGAGCAGTTGGTGTCTGTTGGGAAGTTTCCCCTGATGGCTGGTTCGCCTTTTGTTCTGGCCCAGAAGGAACATTCAGTTCGACAGGTCTCTGAATGTAGAGTTCCTGAGTTCTAATCTTTACTCTAACTTTAACCTTAATCCTATTCCTCACTCTAACTCCATTTCTAACCCAAAACCATCGGGTAACCCTAATCCTATCCCTAACTTTAACCATTGCCGTGAACTTGTCTCACACCCTAGCCGAAATCTAAACATTACTCTTACCCTAACCTGTATCCTAAGTTTAACTCGCGCCGTGGGCCTAACCTTATCCATCGCCCTAGTTACCCCTACCCTTACACTACCCCTACCTGATTTGCTTGTTTTTAGGTCGAGCCTTCGAGACCTCTTGTATATACTTTAGTATATACTTATTATATACATATATGTACTTTGTGGGCTCTGGAGATCAGCCCTAGGAATTGTCTGCTTCCGCTCAGGGACTTTTTTTTCTCTATTTAACTTTCTTCATAGAAAATGACCAGCAGAGGTCAGTAAAATACCAGAATCACTTTAGCATTCTCTAGATTCCAGTCCATAGCAATTGTCTTCCACGAGCACCTGTAGACAATAACATTTTTTTCAAATCTTGTATTTTCAGTGATATGACCACCAAAGGGCCTGATTTTATATTAAAAACAAAGCTTTGGACTATATCATTTCCCGCTGAAAGGCAATATTTCTCTCCATGTGTTCCCATACCTGGCGTGTCACGCAGTTTGGTGCTTACTTTCCCTCCATGTTAAAGAACGGTAAATGTTTCAGCACCCAGGCTAATGTGCTGCATAGCTAAATACATATAAGTTCCCAAAGGCGAGACCGATTGCATTGCAAATGCTTGTTACACTAATAGTTAATAATGTAATAGTATTCACTATTAGTGTAATAAAAACTTGATAGAAAACCATGGGGGTGGAGCCCCGACAGACATCCACAAGGATGAGCTGCCTCTGTGTTCCAGGCACTGATTTTGCCACCTTTGAGGCCAAGGGTCGCAAAGGCAGTGCCAGGGGTTGCAAGGGGTAAGCCAGGCGTTGCAGTTGCGACCCATAAATGACGTCCATGCTTGGATGAATGCTGGAAGGGAACACCATTTCTTACAGTCACAAATTTACTGGTGATCAATTACTAAAAAACACAAATTTAATTTATCAGTTACTAAAGAGCAAAAAAGTTTACGGTGTATACCTTGCGAAGCATTTTCCCCTAAAATGTTCATTGCTTTCACTATACTTATTTTGGATGGATAGCTGCTGTCCAGTTCTGTCCTCCCCTCACTTGAAGGCTTGGAATTGCTTTCTTCCTGTGACCACTGACTCCCCTTCCTCCCTATGAGAGCAGCCTGCATGCACAGGAAGCAGGTAGTCCATGTCTCACTCCTTTGGGCAGAAGGGGGCCTAGGAAAGGAGTGTCTCATTTCACTTCGCCATCTTGGTGGCATTCTGGCCCTGTCCCCATTCACAGTACTTGACATCATTATAGCGGGAGGGTAAGGGTGGGTAAAAGGGTTGGAAGGGAGATGGGCTCGACAAGATGATCTCACTCCTTTTGCTCTCAGACAATATACAGTCTCTCCCCACCCCCCCTTTTCTCTGACCTATTGACAACATACACTCAGGAAGGAAGAAAATAAACATTCATTGTGAAAAGGATAGGAAGCTAGCCAGGGATTCCCACCTCGTTCAGTCAGAGCTCATAGACAGTCGGTCCCCGTATTACAAACCTCTTCTCGCCTGGAAAGTGTTAGACAAAGATTGCTAATTTGTTATAAAAGTTCAGGAGAAAGTGACGGTATGAGAGTCTCCATTGTTATTTAACAATGAAGCACACAATGCAAAGAGCACTACAAAGAAAAATATTATTTTTGTGGTGCTGAAATGTAAACACAATTGCAAATTGGAAGTAAAAGCATGGAATGAGTTTTTCTCCCCAACAAATAACTGTCTAATCACAAATGAACGAAAGTTTACAAAAAAGTGATGGATGGAATACTTGAATTAATCTCAAGCACTGGTAATTACTCAGGCTGAGTCCCAGTCCATTGTTATTCTGCACACCATGCCACCTCTGTTTGGACCTGGCTATATGCAAATCAGTTTTGACCTTGCACCAATGGGAACAGTCCAGCCCAAACTGCCAAGCCAGGTCCTCCCTGAACCAGAACTCAAGCAGCCCAGGACCGGTTTCACCCTAGTTAGGGCTCATCAGTCAGGTAAAGCTTGGTTCCTGTGATGGACTGGGATGAGGCTCGAGCAATTGCAGCACTTAAGCACTGTAGAGTGGTGGTCATAAAAGCCAGGCTGGGGCTTATCCAATTAAAGATCCTACATAGAACATATTATAACAGGAGCAGGCTTTATAAACTGGACAGGACACAAACTCCCATATGTGTCAAATGCAATGCAGTGGATGGCACATTCTTGAATGCAATCTGGGAATACCCCCTCATTAGCAGGTATTGGAAAACTATCTGTGGAGATGTATTGGAATGCGGAATGTGTTATGATGCATTGAGGATGCTGTTGGAATCGGGAGTTTTGTAATGTTCTGTGAAAAAGCTGTTATCTTGGCATTCAGCTGGAGGTTACTGATTTATCTACTACTTGACCTGGAATAAAGAAATGTGGAAAGTGACTTTGGATTGTATCTAATTTCTACAAAATGTGGCATCGAGTGGCTCTGTGCAGGGGGCAGAGATCAGTTAACTAACCTAGAAAAGCACTATTTACAGGGAGGTGCAATAGTGCCAAATGAGCAGGAGACTAAGGGTTCACCAAGAACTGGCAGTTAGTTATGCTTTCAAAGTGCATTCCTTCCAAGTGTTAAACGTTTGATGCTTCGGCAGGGGTGGACAGCGTAATTGGAATTAGCATACGGGAATTGTAAAATTGTACGTGGGTATGAAGAGGAAAAGAAGGAAAGTGATTGAACACTCCCGTGAAGTAATTGGTTGGATTTGGCAGGCTGTTCTTGTGAAGAAAGTAGTTGGACTTGGCTGGCTGTGGAGGACGCGCGGCACGTTTAAATGTAAATACAGTATCGGCTGCATGCGTTGTGGCTCAAGAGCGCGATGTTAAGCAGACTTGTGCATGTTTGTGGAGGCCGTGTGGCGCATTTAAATGTAAATGCGGTATTGGCTGCATGCGCTGTGGCTCGAGAACACGTTGTTAAGCAGGCTCATGAGTTGTCTTTGAATTTCAACACGCGCTGCTGCCCGTGCCAAGCTCGTCAGGGAGTTACACTGAGCTCCCGACACACGCTGATTAGTCATAATCTCAAGCGCAATTATATTTTTTGTTAGCCTCAAATAAAATCGCTACGGTAAGTGGTCCTTCTTACCTGCCGGTGTGCGTGTTGCTGCTACGAGAAGGGAGGCTACAGCAGACATAGAAAGGGGACTTTACATCTAAAGTGAACACTTGCCATAAAGATTAAAGAGGGACTGTCAGGAGGCTACTGGTTGAGTAATAAGGCAAAGTGAAGGAAGAAGATTTAAGAAGAGGCTATTTGATAGAGCAATGAAGTAGACTGAAGAAAGAAGACTTAAAAGGAATTGAATGTCCAGTGTTGTTATTTTAAATAATTTTTTATATAGTTATTTTAATAAATTAGTTTAACTTATTATATTGGTCTGTTATTTTAGTATTTTATTGTAGTTTGTTCATTTGGATTTCTTGCAGGTTTGTATGGCAGCATCTCCTTATTTTTTACCAGTGCCAGGGGAGCCCACAATTCCCTGGAAGAGATGGAAAAATATATTTTATACATTTATGTTGGCTATAGGAGGAGATAAATATGGTCCTGTGAGTAAACAAGCCATTCTCTTACACCATATAGGGGTTGAAAGTAGAAGACTCTATGATGATCTTCTGGAGATTTCGTTGGGCATGGGGATTGGCCAGCCCATAAATGTATATGAAATGCCACGATGGATGCTAAAGAAGCACTTCACGCCTAAAGTGAATGTAGTCTTAGAGAGACTTAAATAGTTTTGTTGAGTGCAAGGGCAAGATGAACACAATGAATTATGTTGCCAGTTTGTAAAGGTTGGCAGTAACCTGTGATTTTCAGAATTTAATTGACTTATTAATTTGTGATCAAATTGTTAGGTGCACGAACAATAAAAAGGTGAAAGAAAAACTGCTATCTAAAGATCCCACTTTAGAGGAATCCATAAAAGTTTTAGGAGGATGGAGCACATTGCTGTGCGGATAAGATAAATTGATATGGGGAAGCACTGCATAAAGAATACAGAGAAAGAAACAGTGGTAGAGGAGAAAGAATCCAAGATAAAAAACCTATCAAATATGTGAGCTCAGATAATGTTAAACCAGAGGAACGGAGGAGCATACCTTTCTACAGGTGTGGAAACATTAGCTCTAGCTTCATGTCTGGGGCAAGTGTAACATGTAACATGTAGGTCTTGTGGAAAAAGGGGACACTTGGCAAAAGTTAGTAGGTCAAAAGGGAGGATGCAGAGTACTAGTGTGAAAACAGTTGAAGATCCGAGTGATGATCAGGAAGAGATAATATTAACTGTAAAAGAAATAGAAGATTCTATTCAACACACAGACGACTGAATTGGTAGCAAGGATGTAAAGTAAAAGAGTTCCGGAAGTTAGAGAAACCCCATTGTGATATCACATTTGGGACTGTGAAGGTTAAGTTGTTGGATGACTCTGGAAGTTTATTTATTTTGATTTCCAAGGATACCTATGAAAATGAGCTGAAAGCAGAAATCAAAGACTTACAATAAGCAGATGTGAAAGCCGTGGGGTATGGCAGAAAAAGGATCAACATTAAAGGAATGCAATGGATATATACATTTTTTTAACTGAGTGGTGTGCACGAGAGAGTGTACATAACTGATGAGGGTTTGGATCTTTTAGGTTGGTACCACCAAAGAGATTTAAACATGGTGCTTGATCAAAATGCCAAAGAACCAGTCATGACAATAGAACCAGTGAACGTAAATGAAGTTGTAAAACATGGTGTGGATACTGAGTGGAGTAAGAAGTTGATGGAAAGATTTCTACGGATGTTTACTGATAAGTTAGGTATGCTGAAGAAATTTACACACCGGATAATTTTTTTAAAGAATGCTACACCTACTGTGCATAAAGTGAGATCCATGGCATTTTCAATGAGAGAGCCACTTCAGCAGGAGTTGAATAAATTATAGAGGAGAAAAATGATCAAGCTGATGGAGTCATCTGAATGGTTGGCTCCTATTGTAGTGGCCCCGAAAGAAGGGAGCAAGATCCGTCTTTGTATTGACTTGAGGGATCTCAATAGGAATGTATGGGTAGATAGCCAACCATTACCCAACATTGTGGAAATGCTGAGTATGATGGAGCGTGGCAAGATGTTTAGTGTTCTGGATATGTCGACGGCATACCACCAGGTTAATCTACATCCAGAGTACCAACCTGTGACTTCCTTTGTAACACAACTAGGAGCGTACCATTATTGCAGGATGCCATTTGGCTTGGTGTCAGCCTCTGCAGTTTTTAAGAGGATCATACAAAATATTTTTCAGGGAACGCATAAAGTGTTATGCTTTCAAGATGACATTATGGTGTTAGGAAGGTCATTGGCAGAACATGATTAATTGTTGGAGAAAGTGTTAAGGAGAATTGGAAATCATGGTTTAACCATAAAGAAGGAGAAATGTCAGTTGAGGAGAGTGCAAGTAAACTATTTGGGACACAAAATATCTGTGAGGAGAATAAGACCAAAGAAGAGCATCATGAAGGCCATTGGGGGTGCTCCGCAACCCAATAACAAAGAACAATTATAGTCCTTTCTGAGTCTTGTGGAAAACTCTTCAAAATTTGTATCCAATTTTGCTGGTGTGGTGGAGCGTATGAGATTGTTATTTAAAAAAGGAACTGCGTTTGAGTGGGGTTCAGAGTGTGAATCTGCATTTGACAAAATCAAACAATCTTTAACTCGTGCACTAATTCTGGGTCACTTCGACATTAGCAGGAAAACTATTCTGACAACTGATGCCAGTAGGTTGGTATTTTTTTTTTTTTGTCCTCATTCATAAATAAGTGGAATGTCTTTAAGCAGGTATAGGCTCTTTCCTGGTTCCTGTAGAGGGAGGCAACAGCTTCATCTGTTACTTTACCACCTCTAAGGTTCCTAGAGTAGCCGACCGCAAAGTTCCGGGGGAGGGAATTAGTGGGAGGCATAACAACCTCCCCAGATTCAGCCTCCTTCCCCTAATCTCACATATTTCCTAATCCCTCTCTCTCTTTGGTTGGTATTAACTCAGAAGGTGAACGAAGAAGAAAGGATAATAGGGTTTGCATCTCGGTGGTTACAGTGGGCAGAACAATCATGTTCTGCTATTGAAAAAGAGGCGTTGGCGTGTTGTTGAGGAATTAACCACTTCAGAAACTATTTGTGGGGATTGCCTTTTGTACTTAAAACGGGATCACAAACCATTGTTGCATATTTTCAAATGTGGTCGGGGTTTGGAAGGTAGTGTAATGCCCCGGATTTCTAGATGGTTAATGACTGTAATGGATCGTAACTTTCCAAGAGAATATGTGAGAGGAAAGAGAAATGTAATAGCTGAATACCTGGCATGCATGCCTGTCGAAGATGAAGATGTTTCTCTCACACATGAAATTGAGACTCAAATGAGACTTTGTGTTGAAGGGGAACTTGCTTCTTGACAAGAAGAGTGAGAGGAAGCTATAGCTAATGGCAAGGAGTATGAGGAACTGAAAAAAATTATAAGCAATGGCTGGCAACAGTCAAGTGTGATGAATGAAAATGTAAGACAGTATATGGTGGTGAAAGATGAACTAAGTATCGGAGAGAAAAAATATTGAGGTGTGATCGTATTTTTCCACCCAGTGCATTGAGGGGGAGATTGGTTATAATTGTACATGAGGGACATCTGGGGAGGAACTTAACAAAAAGGAAGTTGAGGCAGTCCTTCTGGTGGCCAGGGATGGATAAAGAGGTGGAAGAAGCGGTAAATGATTGTTATGCCTATAGTAATAGTGACAAGGTTAAAGTAGTTAGGCAGCCACCTTTGATGTGCATTGATCTTCCAGCCTGACCATGGGAAAAGTTGGCTGTAGATATTTTAGGTCCTGTGGAGAAGCTAGGAAGAAGAGATCTTTTTTTGGTAGTTCTGGTGGATTACCACAATAAATGGTTTGTGGTCAGCTCAATGGAACAGATTACAACTAATAGTGTCATGAAGTTCTTAAGAGAGGTGTTCTTGGAATAAGGGATACCTAAAGTGTTGGTCCTGGACAACGGAGTGCACTTGGTCTCCACAGTTATGACTGAGTTTCTTGCAAAACTGGGCATCAGACATGAAAGAGTGGCACGGTTCTAGCCACAGGCCAATGGGCTGGTGGAGAGAGTGAATCGCATCAAAATGGATAATATTCAATTGTCTCTGGCAAATGGGTTGGCATGGAAGGATGAGTTGGATAAGATGGTTTGGGCTAATAGTGTGACACCTCATTCTATGACTGGTGTATCTCCGTTCATAGCTCTTAAAGGCAGGGAACTGACGACAAAGGAATCTCCCATGTGTTTGCAAGGAAAAGATCAGGTGTGGGTAGATTGTGAGAGCATGAGGTTGAGAATGGTGGATTTGCAGAAGCAAAATAAAGAGAATTATGATAACCGGAAAGAAGTGAAGGACGTGTGTATGAAGTGTGGAGATTGGGTGGTGGTAAAGAAAACAGGTAATCTGAGGAAAGAGTGAGAGTACATTTTTCCAACCACAGAAGGTGATCAAGGTGATGAAGTCAGTTGTGAGATTTGATGATGGAAGAGAGTGTAATGTGGGAAGCCTATGTAAAGTCAAAGGTCCAGGGGTTGGGAAATGATTACTCTATTTCTGCTTAGGGTTCATTTATATTAATGTTTCCTGGTGTTGTATGGTTTTGTATTGAATATGATATCATTTGCAATGTTTAATGCTTTTTGTAATGTTAAGATGTTTAATGTATAGTGTGTTGTTTAGTTGTGCATATGAAAAGGGGGAGTTGTGTGGATATGTATTGGAATGGGGAATGTGTTATGATGCATTGACGATGCTGTTGGAGTGGGGATTTGTGCAACGTTCTATGAAAAAGCTGTTATCTTGGCATTCAGCTGGAGGTTGCTGACATATCCACTACTTGACCTGGAATAAAGAAAAGTGGAAGCGACAATGGATTGTGTCTAATTACTACACTCTCATGAGGGAATTAGAGTTGATACTAGAAGCTGATGTACCTTATACACCTCCGTTATTCTTACTGGAGATACCTTGTGATGTGGACCTTCCATGACCTGAGCTGTTTTGTGGTTTGGGGCTAATTGTTGCAAAAGTAGATATTGCCAAGTTGTGGGAAAGTCAGAAACCCCCAACTAAATAACTATGGTTGACAGGCATGAATATGTGTATGGAAGCAGAGAGAGTGGTTAATGCAGGGAGGGGATGCCCAAGGAAATTTGAAATAGGATGGGCGGGGGTGAAGACAACACTATGCACCATTATTGGATACCCAGTCATCATCGTACAACAGCCCTGGTGCACAGGAAGAGCACACAGAAGAAATGGATTATGCACTGAGGGAATGAGCTGAGCTTCAGTGGAGCATGGAGCTGAAAGTTGTCATTGGGCATACTCTTAAACTATCTTAAAACTCCCTAGCACCAGGATGCCCTTTGGAGTAATCCTTGCATTCTATAAACACCCAGCTGGCCCAGACCCACCCCAGACAATGGACTTCATTTCCTCATGGTATCAGTTTGTGTCTTCCATGGGTGCCACTACTAGAGCCCTAGTCTATATGCAGCCTCCACCAACCAGGTACAGAGCAAGCAGAATGAAGTGGGATGCCCTTAAAACACATGGAGTGGGGTAACAAGATACACCAAAGGTATCCCTGGGACAATTAGAGTTGCAGTTGAGTGCTTCATCAATTGAGGGCTCTCATACAAGGCCTGAAATTGAAAAACAAGGATACTTCAGGGGCCAAAAATGTATATATGGCAGGATCGGACTGCTTGCACAAACAGTTGTGAGCATGTATCCCTGCACAAGGACATACAGTATAACTATAACTCATGCCCCCGCCATGCACGGTTTTCTTATCAATAATTTAATTGCAAATGTTGCAGTGATATCATCAATGATGTCATAGAAGATTTCATGAGTGATGTTATATGTGGATTAATTAGCAGTGCCTAGTGGGGCATGAGTTATAGTTTCTTGAGATACCTATAACTATAACTGGTGAATTTCTGTGGGTTTTAGAGTTCAAAACGTTATGTTGTTACTGAACATTTCACCTAACTATAATGTTACTGTAACAATTGTTATTTTCAGTGAATTTGTAGGCTTTTTTAATGTGAAGTAATATTTTATTACCAAATGTAAATCCAACCCCCGCCACACACAGCCAACCCCCACATGCAGCCAACCCCATGCTGTGCATGCCATTTGGCCATGTTCGATGGGGGGTTGGCTACGGGGCCTGGCCATGGAACTCAATGAAAGTCAAAGTCTTCCTGGCAAAGTTCAAGGCTATGGTTGGCGAGGGTCTCTCGAGGTTGGATACATCCTCGTTGAGTTCCCACTGGAATTGTTGGTTTTGGTGCCAAAAGCTCAGAATGGGACAAAGCTGGGCTATCTGGACGATGTAAACAGACACCTTTACCACAAGGTTGCACTGACCCTGTTTTCAGAGGGGCAAACCTAGTTTTATTACATGGCATCAATGCAACCTCCCTGGGCAAAGATTAGTACCTTTTCCTGGTCCTCTGAAAGTGTTAAAACCAACTAAGTCCCATTTTTTCAAAATGCTTTGAAAGTTCTTTCTGGTCAGTCTTACAGCCACAAGTCCTCGGGGCAGGCTTCTAAGCACTAGATCTCTCTCTGTCCTTGGCTCCTCCACTCCTCTTATGGTCAGCTGGGCCCTGTTGGAGTCAGGAGTTAACATGCTTTTTGTGTTGCTGGAGCACGCAAACAGGAGGCCAACCATTTGACCCTTGGAGAGCAGTTCATGTCCCTGGATGGTAGCAGGAGTCCTTCAGTACTCTTCTTCTAGCAGGAGTCCTTGAGTCCTCTTCTTCTAGCAGTAGTCAGAAGTCTTCTTTCTTCCAGAAAGGCTTGTTTGCTCAGGTGAGTCTTCTGAGGGTTTGGTGAGGTGCCACTCTTATCCTGTGCACTAGCCAGTGACTAGAGAATTTTCCCTGCTCAATCCTGGCTACTTTCTCTCCATATGCCCACCTCCTTTTGCAGCACTTCCTCTTTGCCTTACTTGAAATTATGCATGAGCCCCTGTTTATGGTTAAACTAACATTAATATGAGTTCCTGACTGATTTGAACTAAGGTACACAACCAACTCTATTCTTTGTGTTAATAAGAGGTTATATTTAAAAAAAATGTAAGTCATAAGGTAAATGATGTTTGTCAAAGCACCAAAGCCAGCACACTTTATTAAAAATAATTATTCCTTTCTTTAGGACCCAAATTAATTATGGGTGTCCTGGGTCTATGTATAAATTTCGAAGTGTCCTCAGTTGCCACAGGCCTACTTGTGTAGACATAACAGGATAAGTCAGACAAAGGAAGCCATGATTGCCAAGCCTTCCCTACACATGAGATGTGTGTGTCATTTGCAACCTACCCAAAGCCTCTTAACCCAGCTGCTGACTGAGAGCTGACCTTATTCTAAAAGGTGGTTCCTCTAGGTTCCAGCTCATAGAACAACATTAACAGAGCATTACATTTAGGAGTCTTGCACCCCAATAGAGGTCAAAATGTTGTGGTCAAAAATCTGAACAATTGCAGTTTTCATGTCTAGAACCTGATTTTCTACACAACAGCTCCAAATATGAGCCTGGAGAAACCCACCCATGGAAAAATTCTCAAGGATCATCAATAGACACATTTTGTCCAAGCTGTGTTGCATAAAACTCAGAAGACCAGCACGAGTTAGTACTCCTCCACATGATAAAACTTTCTATTCCTGTAGCTCACTTCAGAACCAGCGTACTAGCTCTAGTTCACTTGAATAGTGGCAACAAGCTGCTCACAAACATCCTCAATTCCCTCAGGACACCACTGAAGAGCACCCTACTGTGCCACTCATGTAAGGTCTGAAGAATTATGGACATAGAACCCCCAGCAGAACTGCACTGGCTTCTCCTCTAGATCAACTTCTTCAAGGTTTAGTGTCTCACCTACATAGTTGGCATACACGTGCAAATCGCCCCTCCTCAGATGAGATTGTGCCACCCCTCCTGATTGGACCCAAACCTGTGCTATACCGCTGCCTTGGTGCGCCACTACCGGAGCAGGGGCCTGTGTGATGGGTGGTGTTGTCACCACTACCCCCCCTTGGTGCGCCACCACTGGGGTGAGGGCCGGTGTGATGGGCGGTGTAGTCCCCACTACCCCCCCTAGCCCCGCTGCTGATGGAGGCACGGAAGTAAGCGGTACATTGGTTAGCGTGGGAGGCTCCGCTCCCTGCGTGATTGCCCCGCCTGACTGATCCATGACCCCGCGACCCGCCTGCCCAGCTGCGCCGGGAGTCTGTAAAATGTCTGCGGTCGCGAGAGGCTGGCCCGTTACCACTGCCTCACCTGAGGGATTAGCATGAGTGTCCTCAGACTTATTGCCCTTGTCCGGTTGTGCATCCTTGAACCGCTCTGGAGTCCGCCTTGTGCGCTTGGACCGCGGTGCTTCTTGTTGTGCGCTCGTTCCGGCCCCCTGCGTCAGCGTCCGTAGCGCCCAATCGATACCCCCTTTCTTAGCGTCCTCCCACAGCGCCGACAGCGAACGAAACTCATCTTGAGTAGCCGGGGCCTCCTTGCCCACTCGAGCACGCTTTGGTGGCATTCCACACTAGGGAGAACAAAAGATAATTAGCCAACGTCCCCCCTATTCTTTCACTTAGCGTTGTCCGGCGCACTGGGTATACTCACTACCCCCGTGCCCCCACGTTACCCTTTCACAGCACATGTATCATAACATTCCTCCACCCACTTTACTGTTGTCCGGGGCACTGGAGATACTCACCACCCCAGTGCCCCCACCTTTCCTTTTCCCTGTGCATGCATTTCCAAACTCCCCCCTTAAATATATTGCACATGCTTGTTTATAATTTCCAGCTTATAATTTCCGGGGCACTGGAGATACTCACTACCTCGGTGCCCCCACCTTATTCCCCCATGCTTCCCCTCCGTCCACCATGCATCACGTTATGTGCCCCACCTCATGCATTTTCCCCGAGCGCTCGGCACACTCACCAGCTGAGCCGTTATGCCCCCCCGACCCCCGTCACACGCCGCACCTCACTCGCGGTTGCTTGCCGCCGATCCCGACCAGTGTTGCCTTGTCTCCCGGCCCCAACCGCTCCCACTCATGCAATGCGCCGCCCTGAGCTTGCCGCGAGCATGAAGTCCCCATTCCCCAGCCGCGGGCATCGAGCCCGCTCACCGCGTAAAATCCTCCGCTCGCGCCGCACGCCTCCATTTAAACGCCTAGCCCGTGCTCAATAACATGCGGCTTTAACCCCTCCGCTCGCGCCGCGAGCATCGCGCATCGAGCCCGCTCCCGCTCCTTAACGCGCCGCTCATTAACGCGCCGCAGCCCGCTCCCGCTCTTCAACGCGCCGCTCATTAGCGCGCCGCAGGGTTAGCCTACACCTAACCCTAAATTCCGCTAAATTGCCTTAAAATACCCCTAACTACGCCTTGTTGTGAGGCCCTCTCACCTGGATGAAAACCGTCCGCCGGCACGACGGACCCGCCGCGACCTCACGCAGCTTCGCACGCTGCGCTTCGAGCGTTAACTTCGCGACGCTCCGATCTGCTTCACCCGTGGCGTGAGGACAAAAGAGGGCTTCCCCTTCCTGTCCTTAGGTTTTAAATCCCCCGGCAGTCCGGGTCTCCCGCGCCCCCTTGGTGACGCGCTTCCGGTAATCCCTGTTACTCCCCCCTTTCCGGGTTGTTTGACCCGGCCGAGACCCTATCCTGGCTCCTGCCCAAGATGCCACTAAAGGCACCCCGCCCCCTAGGTGGGGGGTGGTGCCCGTCAAGAGTGCAACAAAAACACTGGCCAGCCTTCCTGATCAAAAAACTTACTAACACATGAGGCCAACGCAACTGCCATGCTGGAAATTAAAATGTGCAGAAAGGAAAGGAGCAAAAGACCTGCCTTATTGGGCTACGCACTCAAGATCAATGGCAACAACGCACCAAAGGACGAATACGCCATCTTTCCTCAGTTCAGAAGGGAACTGAAAGAGCATCCCTTCAAGTAACACCTCAACCACTAAGGAACCTCTCATGGTTTCTGCACCCTGGGATAGGCTATTAAGAGAACTCCCCATAATGAAGTATAAGATTTGGGATTTGTCTCCTAGCACGTCATTCACAGCGCAACAGCTCTTCCAAGCTGGGGTTATGCGTGGAGCCATGCAGGGGCGTTTTTATGGCACTCACATAGCCAAACCAGTGCTTTAAATGGGCCAGTACTGTCCGGTACTGACTACCTGCACTTCTTTAATTTGAAAGAGAGAGTATTAGCACTTCTCAGTGGTGCCGCAGTACATTTAATGGGAGAGTACCAGCACTTCCCAGGAGCAAGCAGGTACTCTAAAGAGTGAGACCTGCACTTCTGTATTTTAATTTTAAAGCACTGAGCTAAACATAAACCACTATACAGCTTGAGACATAATTCCACAGCCAGCCATCCTCACACGTTCACCCCAGATGCCTCTTGTAATATGTGAGGAATGGTGTGCTGGGTGGCACGGACCGGGGCCATTCAAAGCTTCTTTAACACCCGATGACTGTGTACTTTGAGAAAATGTTCACCTGTAGGAACCTGGCAAGGAAAGTGAGCATCTCCGTGCATCAGTTGTTTATTTGATAGCAACTGATATTGTTCCCATGAAATGATCTGCCTCTATTTGCCTGTGACAGTTTACTCGGCGATTGGAGACACAAAGTTTATTAAATTAATCCAGCTAATTGTGACGTTCGTACTGTCCTGCCATGAAGTATTAAGGGCTAATTCTGATGGAAGAAGTAGCCTGATATTAGGAACGAAAATACTCGAGTTTATCATTATAATGCATGACTTCCTTGTAGCTGAGTAAACCTGTGGACGTTTCTTTACTACCCACGCCGAGCGACGTCTAATTGGCCTGCTTCCTGGCTCACCTTGCAGTGTAATGCCACCATTACTCGAGGAAGCCAAGATGTTTATGATAAGTCCTTATGTAGTGTGGATGACTCCGCATCCTCGAGGCTTGCAGTTCTGCTGGGCCTTTGAATATTGAAAATAAATGTTGCTACTTCGCGTGACCTGAATATACATTTAGTGTTTTACTGGAAAGGACTTCAAGTAATGGATAGATGGATCGAGAAATTGTTTTGGCAACTCCTGTGGACACTACCCCTGTCATGTCAGCAGAGCTCTGGCTGACACCCTAAAGTGGGTATCAGTGAAAGCCCGCATCCAGTCAATGAATTGTTCACACTAATAAATGCAGCTGCATCCACTCTTGGTGTAGAAACTCTGAACACTGGTCATGCAGGAAACCTAGCCACCATGCAGTAATGAGTGCTACCATGCAGGTGGCAACAAACTAACTTCCGGCAGACCATATCTGGCAGATCACCATCCACCCATCCATCTCAGTGAACAAATGCCTTTCAATTTACAACAGCACTTTCCATCATGACAAGTCACACACTAACAGCCAACAGAACACATTTGAAAGAACTCCTAAAGTACATTATGCAGTTGGCTGTCATGTCACCCAGGAGCACTTGCCGCCAAAAATACACACACACGCACACTGTGGTATCTTCGCATTCTACATCTTAGAATGTAGTAGAGGCTGGATTGTTGTGGCTTAAATGGAGGCAGTTGGAGCCAGCTGCCAGCTGCTTAAGGATGAGGGTCTCCCTATGTTATATGTGAGAGAAGTATACAACTTTGAAGGAAGGTGTTGACTGTGAGAAGATCTAAAAAAGTGTTCTAAGAAGACCAATATTCTTTGACGATTATGTATGGAACTATTTACTTGTAGAATTATATTTGTTGCTTTAGTTGATATATACGTGTAGGAAATTGGGTTACTGGTCAAGCAGCAACCACAATTCCTGTGAGGGTGAAGTGACAAGCAAACCCCAAATGAACCTATGTTTAACCGTCTTGTAGTGTCGTGTAGTTCCTATAGTACCCATGCAGGACCTGCGCGTTTGGATAACATAAACCGAGGGCTTGGTGGCAGACTGATTCTGTGCACCCCCACCGTGTATTATTATTATTATTAGTAAATATTTATAGAGCGCCTGGTTACCCTTAGGCATCCCCGCGCTATCAGAGACAAGCAGAGCAGAAGAGAGAGACTTTGACTAAGGCAAGCTCTGAAAGAGCCTAGTCTTTAACTGTCTCCGGAAGGAAAGATGATGGATGGTTGATCGCAGCTGGACGGGGAGAGTGTTCCATAGCCTGGCCGCGTTGAGGGAGAACATGTGACCGCCTGAACGTACTCTCTTAATTTTTGGTACCACTGCCAAAAATTGGCTGGCTGACCGAAGACATCTTGTTGGGTGGTAAAAGGCTATAAGAGAGTGATTTATCTTGGGACCTGTCCCCCAAAGTGTTTTATGGGCTATACACAAGGCTTTGAACTTGATCCGTTCACTTATTGGCAGCCAGTGAAGTTTTTTTAGGACCGGCTAGACTGATTGCCGGCAGTTTCCTTATGGTAGCCTTTGTGGTACCTAAGTAAAGGGAGTTCCCATAATCTAATCGTGAAAGCACCAGTGCCTGTACTATAACTCTTCGTGCCGGAACCGGGAGCAGTGGGAGAACCTTCCGCAGCATTCTAATAATGCCAAAACATGACGCGGCCAACTTAATTGCTTGGTTATTAAAATTGAGAGATTTATCTAACCAGACCCCCAAACTTTTGATCTGGCCTTTTGGGGTTGGGGGTGGACCAAGACGTTTAGGCCAACTTAGCCGGATTTGCATTAGCTAGCTCACAGTGCCACTAGAAGCTCCTCTTATCAGGGAGAGATTAGTTTCTGGCAACCTTAGATCATGACAACCCTAATTCCTCAGAATCGTGGAAACAATATACTACTTTTCGCTCAGTCACTCGTGCTTACTTATTCGGTTTGTCTCGGAGAGTTACACAGAATAAACAGTCCGGGCGTTTCAATACGTATTTATTGAACAGTTGTTATTCTAGTGTAAAATATATGTGCTGCAGCAATCAGCAGACAATAGCAGAGATATATTATCAGCAGTACGATAAAAGTGAAGGGATAGAATAGTGCGACCATATTGCAATAATCATGAATACAAACATGAATATGCAAAGCATTATGAAAGTGCTCGTACTCCTACGATGCCTAACTAGATGTACCTGAGTGTACCTAGCATATGTGTAGGTCTAAAAGCCTAAGAGCCAAGAATCCTTCTAGGATTTAGTCGAACCCCCATACCTGAATAGAGAGAGTGTGGGACCCCGTCCTGGTCTCGAGTTGGACACCCCGCAAGGGCTGTGTTAGACCGCTGTCAGCTGGAGCGACTGCATGCGTCTCTGGTCAGTGTGACAGCATGGAAGTCACGGTTCCCTCTATCTTACCGTGGCAAGATGTGGTGTATTTATACCCTAAAGTGTCTCGTCCCTCAGTATGGTTTGTATTGGTCTTTGTTAGACATGAGGAAGACGTCAGGGGTGAACTTTGTACATACATATTATGCGGGAGATGTAGCTGGTGAATGCTTATTATTATTATTATTATTATTATTATTATTATTAATTTAATCTTATAAGGCGCACAGCTACCCGGAGGATTCCCGGCGCCATCGGACTAACGCAACAAGAGAGGGATAGCATTATTGGTTAAATAACCACGTTTTGAGACCTTTGCGAAAGTTCATGTAGATATTTTCATGTCGAAGTGTCGTAGGGAGTGCGTTCCATAGTGAGGGGGCCATATAAGAGAAGGACCGGCCACCGATCCGTGACCGCTCATGCATAATTTATGAGTACATTGTAGGCCTGTGTTTGGGAAAAACCCTGCAGTGTTCTAACCACAGACTAGAGAACGTTCAACCCTCAGAGCTCGTTGTGTACTGTAGGGAACTAATGTAGGTGAAAGATCATGCCTTTATTAGGGTATAGGAGATCATGACTATAATAGGGCATAGACGATTATGACCAAACTAGGGCATATACGATTATGACCATAATAGGGCATATGCGAATATGACCATATACGGCATATATGAACGCGTCTATATTAGGGCCTCTATACGAAACATAACACCCACTCCACTTTCGAATTGGATGACAATGACCATACTTAAAATCTGGATAGTTTAAAAATTTTCTTAAAAACATGGTCTTAAAAAGACATTTAAAAATGATTCAAAATGTTAAAAATCAGCTATTCTTTTGTTGCCACTTGAAAAAGTCAATTCTGTCTAACTTATAAAAGTTGCATTTCTACAAGCAGAAAAGGCCATTCTTTCTCAAGTGAAAGTGTCAATTTAGGAAGTGTTCCAAATTTAGTTCGTTTATTTATTAAACGAAATGAAGAAGCCAAATTTTTTCCCAGGACGCGATGAGCCAATTCCAGATTAAGTGTCCTGGCTGGGAGATACATCATTATCGGTGTTAGCTACTGCAGACGACAAATCCAACGCCTCACAGAGAACGTCAATCGCACATAGATGGAATTCAGCACTACCAACAGTCGGTGCTGCGGCAGCTTGTGCGGCAGTTGTTACCTGAGTGCTTGTGGAGGAGCCACCTAACCCAGCAGGAGCAAACGGCACCTGTGGATTCTCAAGGAATGCGTTCATCAGAATTGGAAGATGCTGGGGAGAACGCAGAGCATGGGCCTTTAGGGGGTCCAGCACAGCATCCATGTCCGGAGGCGCATCTGATGGAAACATTAGACATAGATCCAACGTGCATTCTTCTCCGCAAAACAGGCATCGAAGAACAGGTAAGATGCAGTCCACCCAGACTGGTCTAAACGATAGAAACCAAGAGGCATTCAGTTCTCTTAGGCAAGGTATTCCCAGAAGCTGTACCATGCGTTCACGGTACTTCCGCTCCATGAGTACGTTTGCCATTTCCTGGGAAATTTGGCCGTCCATTGCGTAGCAGTAAGATTACAAACAGGACTCCTGCAATTAGGAACAGGATAAGCGGGAGACCTCCAAAGATGCTTCCCAAAACGGAGTGTATAAAATTTGGGATTACTCCGAGGACTGTCTGAAAGGTGCTTAATAGTCCTGACCCTATGGTCTTAAATAGGTGTACAATATCGCTCGTATCAGACATGTTAAAGATACGACCCACCATTTCTGTGAAATGAAAGGGGCAGTTCGTACGTATAAGCGCCTGTATCTCAGTCGAGGTCCTTGCAAATTGAAGTTCAAAGGTTTCTCGAGAGGAGGTTAAGGGCACGGGTTGCTGTAAAAGCATGGCTTTCAGTCTGCTCAAAGTATCAAATTGTATAAAGGAAACATTCAACGAAGGCCATAACGGCGCCTCCCTGACTGTGTTCAGTGGCGGAAACAATACTTGCATACAGCAAGTAACCCTGGAGTTAACAGTGACTAGATAGGCGACGCCCGGAAGCATCCCACAGCAACCTTGATCGTTTAGCATCAAGTAACTCCCATTCGAGAGCCGCTGGAAAACCAGTGTGTTCATGGCCGCTGGGGTTCCTGACATGTGACAAGATAGATTCGCTACCGAACAACTACATGCTCCGTGCAGAGAAATATCCTGGCACATGAGAGAACCGCTTAAAGCGTTCTTGCAGTTTGTACCACTCAGATACACTTCTCGATCCCCATTCCGGCATCGATATCTATATGGTAACTCCCAAGTTTCCTTAATGTAACCCTTACCCATCTTTTCATATTTGCCTACCTGCCTTTGCTCAAGGCAATATTGAAACTGAAACATAGTGACCGGCAGAGTGATTTGGCCATGAATTAGCCATTCAGTTGATGGTAATTCGGCTACAGTGAATGGTAACCTTTCCAGTTTCTCAATACGCAGCATTGTATATTTGGCTCCCCTTTGTGCCATTTCTGTCTGTTTATCAGTTAGATTGTATTCTGAAAACAGAGACGTGGTGTTTATAAAATGCCAGGGCACATAGCCTGCACGCAGAGATTGCAGCGTCCAGCTTAGCATCATAATAGAACATAAAAGGGATTGCCCGTGTTGTAACAAGGCCAGATCTTGTTCTAATATGTTGATTGCCGAAGACACAATGTTGCCTAAGGAGTAAATCCTGGAGGTCAAAGTTGTTAACCCATTATCCACTACAGCTAATGCCTTCTCTAGGTTAATACGGTCTATTTCCCGTATTCTCACTCCGGCCTCTTGTTGGGATATTTTCCAGTTTTCTTTATAATAGGCATAAATGCCAGCATATATGAAATGTTTCTGACGTGTTTTCCTTGGGCCTGGCAAGAAATCCCTAAGGTCCACATCAGGTGTGAGTAAGGTCAAGTGATGTTTAACTTCTGTGAGTGTTGAGATCTCTAGCCAATCAAGGCACAACTTCCCATCACTACCCCTGGGTGTTGTCTTTGTACATAGCGTGTATCTGGCCTACTGATACTAAACCCCTCGGTTATACCTAGGAATCTATGTTGACGTGTTTGTGTCAATGGGCCAAATCAGCCATTCTGTCCAATTGGGATCTGACCTGTTGTACTGGAGAATGTCATCTAATCCTACCCCATGTGTAGTTGAATTCTGCCCCTCACCCATCTGCGATGGTGCTGGAAACCACGGTGAGTTCATTTCCTTGTTCTTGGCTAGTCCAAGACAGGATGTCTGTTGCACAGTGTCATTTAGAAATATCTGCTGTGGAATGAGGCATGCTCTAAAAAGCGCTTCTGTTCCCTGGACTTGCCAGTCCGTAGAACCCCAGATTGATTTTAAATCTATAGTGTCCTTCCATAGGTCAAAACCCTGTGTAGACAACTGGGCCATAAAGGAAGCAGAGTAAATCTGTTTGGTGTGAGTCAACATCATTTTCTGTGCTTATGTTGTTGCCACTTTGTAATAAAATGACTTCGGGCAGATGTGTTGAACCCTGAAAAGTATGTGAATTTCTGTGCAAAAGTTTGCGAACTACCTTTTGGAGGTGTTGGGCAGTGTTCCCACTGGTGGTATTCTAATACATTTCTAGGTGATATGGATTTGTGCAAGAAATGATGACCATAATGTTGGTAACAGTACAATGTATCATAGTCTGAAGTACCTTCTAACATTTCATTGTTCGGAAATGCAGCAGTTTTTCTAAGTCAGACATCATATTGTTCACAGTTTCAGTGTCCCAATCATCAGACAATTTACTGGAGGTAATGATATCACTTAAAGAAATGTTAAAAACATGTTTAAGCTTTAAAAGTTCAGTCGGACCGAATATATCGAAATCAATCTTGTCCCATACTATACCGTCCGGTATAGGAACTGCTGTGATGTTCACTGAAGACAAGTCTCTTGGTTCACGATGTGAAGACTGGTGTGGCTTTAAAATCAAATTGACTCTTTGGGCTGTAGAGCTCTGCTGGAGATATCGTCCATTAATAAGCATACTAAAAGTTATAATTAAACCTAGCCAGAAAAGAAAAAATAGAATCCCAGTGATATACCATAGTTCTATCCAAGGTGACACCAGGTAAGTCTTTCTAAAAAGGTTCAAAAAGTCAATGAGTTTCTGTTTGAGTGATTTTTTGGCTGGCGTCGCTTCCTGCTCGCTTGGATCCAGTGAAAACGTATCAAAGTTCATGAAATAGCCAGAAGCAGTTCGATCAATTGTTGGAATTGCATCGGGATTTGCTGAAATTGGATTTTGCTCTTGACAAGGCATGTTGACGTAGACGTCTGTAGTCGGTCTGATTGCAACTTGGTTGTTAAGTTGATTTTCTTCTTGTTGAAGTGGAACGAGTTCCATAGCATTGTTGCTTAGTCCTTCGTTCCGTACAGGTGGCTCTTCAAACGTGATGAGTCTTTCTGTTTGGACTTCTTGGATTGTAGCTAGAGGAGGGCGTCTGCTACTGTGGAGTCCACGAGGCCTACTGTTTAGTATCGGCCACATAGTGTGGTTTGAGTAAGTCGATTGAGACAAATCTTTTCTCCTTTTTTCAGGCAAGAGGCGGCAGAAGTACAGTTCTTGTGCCTTGGATTGCTAGGACCGGTACAGCTGTTCTGTAGGATGGTCCGAATTCTTTCTTGTCTGCAATCTTTTCTCTGACCAGATCCCCGACTTTTGGGATCCAGACAGGTCTTGCCGTTACTGCCTTGACTTCCTCAGTGGCGGTCTGTTTTAAGTGGACGTTGCTTTGTTGTGTCCTGGATTCATTTGGATCCTGTAAAACAGCCAAACGATCATGGATATCAAATGGTTTTTCATCCGCCACTGTGCCTTCACAATCAAGATCAGGTACCCACATTCTTGTCCCAAATAGGACCTCGTAAGGAGTGACACCCCCTAGAGAGCTTCTTGGCTCATTGTTTATTGCTCGTTGGACCCCATAAAGGTGATCGACCCATCTCCCGCCTTTGCCTAATACCCTAGCTGTTAAAGATTGCTTTAAGTCCCAGTTTTTCCTCTCCACAACAAAATTACCCTCAGGATGGTACGGAGAGGAGTACCGCAATGCTATGCCCATTCCTTCCATGGCCTCTTTGTAAGCCCGAGAGCTAAATGCCGGGCCACGTCAGAATGTAACGTGCCAACTGCGTATGTGCCGCTAAAGACTCGCAAATCTTTTATAACAGTTCGAGCGTCAGCACAGCGCTGAGGCCAAACCCATGGGAATCTAGAGCAGGAATCCACTGCAACCAAGATATATTTCTTGGCCCCATCCGATTGTAGGGGTCCGCAGTGGTCCAAATACACACATGCGAGTGGTTTGTCTGATTTTAGCAATGGTGTCTGTGCTGGGCGTGTTACGGTTGAGCCTTTCATCTGTTGGCAGATGTCGCACTTTAAGACATAGGGGCCGATTCCGATCTCGGCCGGTAGGGCTCCGAATCGGATTCGGCTTAACCGGATCCGATTCGGAGCCCTATTGCCCGACCGATTCGTACGCGCGTCCGGGCGAGCGAGTACGATGCGCGAATCGCCGACCGACTCGTCCGGGCGTCCCGACCGCTCCGACCGACTCGTTCCCGGGTCTAACCGCACCGACCGACTCGCTCGGACTCGACCTCGCACCGCGCAATGGAGACGTTCCCCGGCCGGGTAAGTACGATGCGCGCCGCGAGCAGTCCGACCGAGCTGCGCACTCCGGCTCGAAAGAGCAGTCGGAGCCATACTTTGGGGGTCCGTGTCGGACCCCCCTGTACGCGTAGCCGCGTGAGTCGCACACAGGGGGGACCCATGGGTCCCCCCTACCTGTGCTTGTACGGCGCGAGTCGCTTCGCCGCGTACACGCTGTAGGGGCGCTCTTGTCCGCCTCGCACCCATTGAGTCAATGGGAGCCCGCGTACGCGTTGTGACGACAGGCTCCCATTGACTTCAATGGGAGTCTGACCGACTCGAGTCCGATGGCATACGTGCGCATCGTACTTGTTCGGTCGGGCTGCACGGGTCCGATTCGGTCGGAAATCTCTCCGGGTCCGGCTCGGTCGGAGAGATTTCCGGCCCGAATCGGAATCGGCCCCATAGTCTTTCGTCTGCTTTGTTAACCCTGGCCACCAGTAGCGCTGTTTCAGTAAAGAAATAGTTGCTGTGACGCCTGTATGCGCAGAACCCAAACCCTTGTGTGCTGCTAGAATTAAGCCTTGCCTACGATCCATATTTGGTATTACTCTATCCCCCACTCCAGGAATCTGAACATATGGAATGTTTTGTGCATCTAACTTGTAGGAGTACTTGAGTGGAAATTTCTTAGGTACAGCTGTGCTGCCTTTGCGTGAAGCATTGACAGCTACCAACATCTCGCCGTCTATTCTCGTTTTTGAATGAGTAACTGCAGCTACGGCTGCTGTGCGTACAGCCCCCTTTGCGGCTTCATCAGCCAATGAATTCCCTTCAACGTGAACGCCATCACGCTGATGACTCAGTGCATGTATCACGTGAGCCCTTGGTAGTTCGTTTCTCAACTCCACTACCTGTTCCCATAGCATTTTATGCTTAATTGTGCCACCTTTTGCATCTTTAAACCCGATTTGTTCCCAATGATGTAAATATTCATTGTACGACTGTACACAGTAAAAGGAATCACACACAATTAGTGTGGGGAATTCGTGTTCCGTATTTACCAGTGCCAGTATCAGTGCTTTTAATTCTGCTAACTGAGCCGTGCAGTCTCCTAGAGATTGCGTTTTAGTGCAACTTGGATGGAACTTTCCATCGCGCATGCGACCTTTAACGATTGCACACGCCGCGCTGTAAGTTTGCTCACTCCCTATGGCTGGTTGAGCAGATCCGTCAGTGTAAATAATATATTCATACTGATCTAGAGGCAAAATCTCATTTGGTAGAGGATATTCTTGTTCGTATTGCAGAAATGCTTGTGTTTTTAAACTTGGATCAAATCTGTATTCAACATCCGTTGCAGTAAGAGAATTAGCCCATTGTATCCATCTGGGATGTAAGGCTTTCACATTAGGAATGCTAGCCTTTGTAACAGCCTCTAAGGCTGGTACTGGGGTCACGACTATTATGCGCTTTCCCTGAGCCAGAGCTCTTTCTCTTGCTACAGGGGTCTGCACTGCTGCCAGGATTTTTTCTGTTGAAGTGAAACGCATCTCTGCGTTTGTGGACAGGTGTGATTTGTATGCGATTGGTACCGTTTCGCCTTCATTGAAAGTTAAATAAGTGTACCCGCATTGACCCGCTATTACTCGGATCACTAAATTGCGTACGTTTACGCGTGTCTGTAAGTGTTTAGAAGCTATCATGTCTTCCTGTAGTGAACGTAGGACATTTGTATGTTCCTGTGTCCATTGCCTGACAGAAAAATCAGGTTTTATTAAGTCGTAGAAAGGTTTTACTCTTTCTGCGTAATCCAAAATGTATGTTCGACCAAAATTTAGGAATCCCAGAATTGATTGTAAATTCTTTAATGATTTTGGAGGGTGGAGCAGCGCAAACTTTTCTAAAAAGTTAGCTGCTAGGCTTTTTCCTTCACTTGACAGCTCATATCCCAGAAACAGGACATTGAGATGGGCAATTTTTGATTATTTGAAATTAAATTTATAGCCCTTAGAGGCAAATCCCATAATAATGGTGCTCACCCTGGTCAAGTGCCTCAGTAAGTTATCGTCCGTCAGATAAATATCATTTACATAGGACAATGCTTCTTCATCCAAATTTTGGAGTAACTCTGTTACCCTTGCTGAAAACAACCCCGGGCTATTCTTATACCCTTGGGGCAAACGACAAAATTGCCGTTGTAACCCTAGCGCTGAGAAAGCAGTCAAGTACCTGCTTTCAGGCGCTATATTTTGGCAGAAAAATCCATTTGAGATATCAAGTGTTGTTTTGTATTTTTGTCGCACAATGTTATTCATTAATGCGGCACTGTGTGCATTTTGAACTGCAAATGTCTTTGTGCAAGTGTTTAAATGTCTGTAATCCAAAACTAAACGATATGTGTTGTCAGGTTTTGATACGGGAAACAAAGGATTGTTCATAGGTGAAGCGCAATTTTCTATCACCCCTGGTATTCAAGTTGATCTCCCTGACTTGTTTTTTAGCTTCCTGCTTTATAGGGTATTGCCTTTGAGCATTTGGGGAAACCTTTAACGGGATCACGTGGTGGGTTGAATCCTCATCCCAACCAACATGATTTTTGTACAGTGCAGGAGCTAGGGCAACCGCCCACTCCTGCGCATATGCATATTTTAGGTGAATGGGAACGAGGTCGGAAAATGCTGGAAAAATTACTTTTTCTCCCTTAGGGCACTCCATGATGAACGCTGGCGGCCAGTCTTGCTCTGCTAATAGAATGTCATATCCAGATGACAGATTTTTCCAAAATAGACCTTTAATTTTTCTGGGCTTGTCCCCGTCCATCCGGAGTGTTATCTCATGTAACTTATGTGGGACACTTACCCGAGTATCAGGTGTTTCCACCGTGATATACTCACTCAACTCCGCTGTCACCAGAAATTCCTTCAGGTTCTGGCGAGCTATCGTTACTTCTGCCGCACTGTCTAGCATCGCCAGAGCCCATTCCCCATTCAGAAGCTGTGTCCTCAGAATTCTGGGCATGTCTGATCTTGAGACCTGCTACCTTCTTCTTTTAGAACTGAGGTTTTTGTTTTTGTTTATCTTCTTTTTTAGGTGCGTTGTCCGCAGTGCGTTGCGTGTCTCTGGACTTTGTACGCTCCTCTGACCGTCCTTCCCTCTCAGAGTTTTTTGATGAACCCTGAAAGGAACGAGAGGAACGTGTATCAGTATCCTGATACCTGTCAGGTTTTTTAATATTATCCCTATTCCGGAGGTTGTACCTCCTTTCAGAGGGCTCCTGTTGAGGAGACCTACCTCTGGATTGAGATCTGCTGTCTTTAGACTTTTGTTGTTTTTATTTTCCCACTTCTTTTTAGAAGAAGTAGGTGTCTGCTTTGTAGTGTCCTTTTCAGGACTGCCCACCAGTTGTGGTTTTAATGCTTTCCCACCTAGACTGTCTCTGCCTAGTTCTGCATATGCAGTTTCAATTATTTTGGGTAGTTCGTGTTGTTGATCTACTGGACTGAACTCCCTTAGGCGTTGGCGGATCGCCACTGAAGCTGCTTCCCCCTTAATGTTAGCTAGTATTATGGCTGATATCTGATCAAAGTTATTTAGTAACTTCATCCCTAAGTTTAGGGCAGGTTCTACTCCGTACTCATTTTGTGTCTGTCTCAATACGTCAGGTACAACTGCTAATGACGGGATACCATGTGTTCTGGTATATATGGCAGCAAAGACTGAACCCCAAGAGGTGCAGTCCTCTACTTGTGGTGTGATCCCCATGGGCAAGCAGATTGTTAGTATTCTGTGTTTATCATAGGTGGTAGTATTTGGGAATACCGCCTCAAGCTGAGTTATTTTCTGAGCTATCCAGAATGGTATTTGTTCACGTTTTGCAGGCATTTTGCCCATTACCGCGTGTAATGCTTGAGGAGTAATTTTATTTCCTGTACCCTGAGCTGGAGTACTATTTGCTGCACTTAGTGCAGGTTGGATTGTTAAAGTCCTCCTGACGAATTGTGTCAGGTTTCTGTAGATTTTAATTAAATCTCTGTGTTGTATGAGTAATTCTGGCTGCGGCATTGTTCAAATGTCAGGATGCGGTGTGTAAGCCGCTAGTATCGGCCATGTGGCCCTGTCTCCTCCAAGCGGGCCTAATCTTACTCTGTTTCTTATGTGGGGTAGGGCGCCATTAAACCAGTAATGATGTTCCTGGTAAGTGAGTGGAATCTCTATGTCCTCAAACGGGGCATATTCCAGTGGTGCATCTCCTGCTATGTAGTAGTGAAATGTCTTTGTTATGGCATTTGCTGCTGGGAATGTAACCCATGAATAGAATACCTCTGTTTTGTTTGATTTGTGTGCCTCAATCACGAAAACTACAATGCCACCCTTGGCTTGTAGGCCATTTTCTAATAGTCTTATGGTGACTGTCCTTCTGACTTTTGGTGCAATCTGTATTGCACCCTCAGGATCTTCTTCGTCTGACAGGGGCAGTGTCATTTGTAGTGGATCTAAGACCGCAGTAGTCATCGTGTATAGAACACAGAATAATGTTTCAAAGAAACTATGATAAGGTTTTAGGCACAATTTTAGGAACACTATGTCCTTTCAAGCTTGAATAACCAACAGCCAATAAATAGTATTTTCGTACTACTCAGCTGCGGCGGATTTTGTGCCCACCCACTCCAGACGTCTCTGGGGTTTTGTGAGTAGGTTCTCTGAGAATAGCACGACTGAACTACTCAGATTCTACTGTTAAATAAGTACCCAACCAACGCTGGGCGCCATGTCGTGTAGTTCCTATAGTACCCATGCAGGACCTGCGCGTTTGGATAACATAAACCATGGGATTGGTGGCAGACTGATTCTGTGCACCCCCACCGCGTATGGTAGCCGGATTTTCATTAGCTAGCTCACAGTGCCACTAGAATCTCCTCTTATCAGGGAGAGATTAGTTTCTGGCAACCTTAGATCATGACAACCCTAATTCCTCAGAATCGTGGAAACAATATACTACTTTTCGCTCAGTCGCTCGTGCTTACTTATTCGGTTTGTCTCAGAGAGTTACACAGAATAAACAGTCTGGGCGTTTCAATAAGTATTTATTGAACAGTTGTTATTCTAGTGTAAAATATATGTGCAGCAGCAATCAGCAGACAATAGCAGAGATATATTATCAGCAGTACCATAAAAGTGAAGGGATAGAATAGTTCGACCATATTGCAATAATCATGAATACATACATGAATATACAAAGCATTATGAAAGTGCTCGTACTCCTACGATGCCTAACTAGATGTACCTGAGTGTACCTAGCATATGTGTAGGTCTAAAAGCCTAAGAGCCAAGAATCCTTCTAGGATGTAGTCGAACCCCCATACCTCATTAGAGAGAGTGTGGGACCCCGTCCTGGTCTCGAGTTGGACACCCCGCAAGGGCTGTGTTAGACCGCTGTCAGCTGAAGCGACTGCATGCAGGAGCCTTAGCGTCTCTGGTCAGTGTGTCAGCATGGAAGTCTCGGTTCCCTCTATCTTACCATGGCAAGATGTGGTGTATTTATACCCTAAAGTGTCTCGTCCCTCAGTATGGTTTGTATTGGTCTTTGTTAGACATGAGGAAGACGTCAGGGGTGAACTTTGTAAATACATATTATGCGGGAGATGTAGCTGGTGAATGCTCATGCATAATTTATGAGTACATTGTAGGCCTGTGTTTGGGAAAAACCCTGCAGTGTTCTAACCACAGACTAGAGAACGTTCAACCCTCAGAGCTCGTTGTGTACTGTAGGGAACTAATGTAGGTGAAAGATCATGCCTATATTAGGGCATAGGAGATCATTACTATAAAAGGGCATAGACGATTATGACCAAAATAGGGCATATACGATTATGACCATAATAGGGCATATGCGAATATGACCATATACGGCATATATGAACGCGTCTATATTAGGGCCTCTATACGAAACATAACAGTAGCTTGGCACAAAATTAGTCAGGCTTAACTTAGAGGCAATGTGCAAAGTATTTAAGCAGCACTTCAAACAGTAATAAAGTGAAAACACAATACAAATCGAACACCAATTTAGAAAAAATAGAGTAAAATTTGATACATTGAGACGAAAACAACAAAAATCCAATCAATTTGTGAATTGCAGAGAAATCTTCATATACTGGTTGAAATTGGAAAAAAAGAGGATGCAATAAAATATATGTATAAAAATTGAGTCTTTCTGAGCTTCAATAAATGATTGACTTAATATGTTAACATATATACAGTTGTCATATTTTTATACAATCTTTAGTAATTGTATCAAAGGTACTTGATTATTGGGTATCCCCTGTTTGTCTATGTGCAACTTTCAAATTCCTGTTTGCAAATGTGAACTTGCTCAGGAAGTAGTCAACCTGACTCCCAGTACGTGGTTAGAGGGCTGTAATACATGCTGCTTCAGAATTGAATGCTTGAACTAAATTAATAAACATTTTATTACAGTTAACCAAGAGGTACCCTGTATGCTATACAAGCATATGAGGGATGTAAGTTAGACATGGTTACTGTCAACATATTGTTCTTGTTCACTTTGCTTGGTAGCCACTTCACATGAGTCTGTGTTCCAGATTAGACACTTCTCATCACCTATGTACTGCTTTTGTAATGAGTGCCTTGCAGCGTCGCTCCCCACAATAACGTTTATTTGTTTATTGCTATATTTTGTGTGTTCTACTTCTAGACATCATTGCTCCTCAGGGGCATAAGTGCAAACTGGCAATACGCTATCTTTAAGATTTGCTGTGTGGAACCATGCAAGAAGGAGTCTGATGCCTGGCTTGCTTACAACATATGGTCTATTAGAATGTATGAAGACATTAATTTCGGTTTCATTCACACTTTGTGCACCATCAAGCAATGTCCACCTTTAGGGTGTTACACTCCTATAGACTATACACTTCTAAAAATCAGAGTAATACACACGTTAACGACATATGGCTGATTGTCAAAGGCCACTATACAGATGTAGATTTACTCATGTTTAGATTTACTCTTTCACGTAGTTTTAAGTTTCCAATTTTTTTGGGACAATTTCTGATTCTAGATTTAAACATATGTGAAGATTTCCATGTCTCCAGTTCCTCACCTCAGGGAACGGAGACATCTAATACTAATATACAAGTGTAAAGTTACTAATAGCAGCTTTCCCTATGCTAAGGTACTGTGCAATATAATAACATTTAATAATTCTTCCATTAAATATTAAAAACTTTGCGAATGTAAAATTATGATATACATTAATTTAAAATAATTATTATAAAACTAGAATTAATAAAATAATGTTACACCACATGAACTCATCAAAGTAAATGTTAATTAAAATATATTAATCTATAAATATTTTAATCAAAATGTATTTAAAAACCTTACTACCATTTTAATATGTAATTAATATTTATTTCATTCATTTAATAGTTATAAGTTTTTGTATCACAAATACAATAATTTGCATTTTTTAAACAATTTTAAAAGTGTCATTTAATTATATGTTTAAAATCAGGTAATTATTATAAAACTAGAACTAATAAAATAATGTTACACCACATGAACTCATCGAAATAAATGTTAATTAAATAATTAAAATATATTAATCTATACATATTTTAATCAAAATGTATTTAAAAACCTATCTACCATTTTAATATGTAATTAATATTTATTTCATTCATTTAATAGTTATGAGTTTTTGTATCATAAATACAATCATTTGCATTTTTTAAACAATTTTAAAAGTGTCATTTAATTATATTTTTAAAATTAGGTAATTATTAACTTTTGTAAAATGATAAAATATTGAATTTTTAAGGGAAACTAATAGACAAATGAGTTTACATAATCCCAGGTGGATGAACACTTTCACTCACATACTTTTTACATGTTTTTTACATATGCATTTACAAGGATTGTTGTAAACCAATCCTAGATATTGAGAGAGGACTATGGGCTACATGTATCAAAATTGAAAATTGTGAACATCTAATTGCGAATTTCAGAGAATTGCAATTAGGTAATCGCAATTTACAATGTATGAAACTCAAAGAGTTTCATATAGCGATTCCTAGGGGGGTAGCAAATCGCTCTACCTTATTAATATTAATGAGGTAGATCGCAATTTGCGACCCCCTAGGAATCGCTAAAATCATGGGGATGGTGGCCTGCTGGGGTCAGCAGACCACCATGTCCGTGATTGTTTTTAACTAAAACAATCTTTTCTTTTGAAATGCAGCCCGTTTTCCTTAAAGGAAAACAGGATGCATTTCGAAAACAAAAATGAAAAGTTTTCTTTTCATTTTTAAGAGTAGGTAGTGGTCCTTGGGACCACTGCCGGCTCTTCAAAAATGCTGTTACAAACATTCACAAAGAGGAAGGGGTCCCTTGGGGACCCCTTCTCATTTGCGAATGGGTTACCACCTACTTGAAGTAGGTGGTAAAATGCGAATGCTGTGCGACCGCATTTCGGTCACAAAACATTCCTACATTCTGATGCGATTCGGTATTAGGAAGGGACGCCCTAAGCACGCCCCTTCCTAATAGTGAATCACAGACCCATTTTGCGATTTGGTAACAGGTTACCAAATCGCAAAATGGGTTTTGATGCATGTAAAAACCTTTTTAGCGTTCGCAAATGGGCCAATTCTGCAAATCGGCCCGTTTGCGAACGCTAAATAGCTGGATACATGTAGCCCTATATCCTTAAACCCTTATGACAGAATAGCGATCTAACATGGCAGTAATCCACTTACTCAGTTCAGTGTGACGAAGACAATTCATTTTCTGATATTACACAGCATTTAATAATATCTCATTAGTTTGTCCACTGGAAATGAATCTTAATATGAATAAAGACATGGGATACATAATCTACTTTTAGAATTTATACTAAATTATCCTCATGAGTTATATTTACAAGATCATTGAGTCCATTTAGTGTACAAGTCTGCATATGACCCTAGAAAAATGACAAATGTGCATCCCACGTATTCAAACCCACATCACCTCAACTACCAGTTTAAATCACTTTGGGGTCGATTCCGATTCGGGCCGGAAATTTCTCCGACCGAGCCGGACCCGGAGAGATTTCCGACCGAATCGGACCCGTGCAGTCCGACCGAACGAGTACGATGCGTCCGTATGTTATCGGACTCGAGTCGAGTCGGACTCCCATTGAAGTCAATGGGAGCCGGTCGTACAACGCGTACGCGGGCTCCCATTGACTCAATGGGTGCGAGTCGGACAAGGGCGCCCCTACAGCGGGTACGCGGCGAAGCGATTCGCGCCGTACACGCACAGGTAGGGGGACCCATGGGTCCCCCCTGTGTGCGACTCGCGCGGCTACGCGTACAGGGGGTCCGACACGGACCCCCGAAGTACGGCTCCGACAGCTCTTACGAGCCGGACTGCGCGGCTCGGTCGGACTGCTCGCGGCGCGCATCGTACTTACCCGGCCGGGAAACGTCTCCATTGCGCGGTGCGAGTCGAGTCCGAGCGAGTCGGTCGGAGCGGTTCGAGCCGGGAGCGAGTCGGTCGGAGCGGTCGGGACGCCCGGACGAGTCGGTCGGAGATTTCGCGATCGTACTCGCTCGGCCGGACCCGTGTACGGTTCGGTCGGGAAACAGGGCTCCGAATCGGATCCGGTAAAGCCGAATCCGATTCGGAGCCCTACCGGCCGAGATCGGAATCGGCCCCTTTGTTGTAAGAATTAATTCATGCCAGTTCCATTGATCATCTTATTAGATAAAGGTTTGTATGGTGGCCAAACTTTCCATTGTGATATGTAAATTCATAAAGGATAAGAACTATATCGCAAAGTTTGCTGAAGTCTTTATAGGCCAGATGCATTCCAGAGGAAATAATCCATTGTGATAACTATTGTACAAGTCTGTTTTTACTTTCACTATTGGTCTGATATTTATGTTGGCAGCACTGACCAAGGATGGCCTGACCAAGATGTTTATCGCCAAACATCTCAAGCAACTACATACTGGATAGCGAGCATTTTTTTCTTAGAGGAGGATATATATATCTTTATATATATATATATATATATATATATATATATATATATATATATATATATATATATATATATATATATATATATATATATATATATATATATATATATATATATATATATATACATACACCATATGAAGGTATCCGAAGGATGAAGGTGCCACACACAAAGTAGAGCTTGGGGAAGCAGCCGTGCTAATTAGATCGCACTCGCGATTTTAAGGAGTCAGTTCCGCCCCAATGTGCGTGTACAAACACTGCATCATGGTCTTTGAAGTTCAGGTAAGTTTTTGAAATCCCTAGTGGATGCTGCTGTACGTTCCCTTTGTTGTTTTTTTAAAGAAAAAGTTCCTTTGGGTCGCTTGTCAGAGCCAGGCTGAGATGCTGCTCAATTCATGTCCAACCAAAACGGCACGTTGTTCCCATCGCGCCATGAAGTCACTGGCGCGGGACCTGCTGAGTCTGCAGTGGGGCACCTTCGCGGCCAGGGCAGGCCGCTACATAAGCCATATGAAGGTACCCGAAGGATGAAGGTGCCACACACAACGTAGAGTTAGCCTTTTAATGGTAGACAGCAACACACTCAGCCAAGCCTTCCCAGCACAAAATCTCTTGCCATACGCGTTTTGGGTAAATCCCTTGTTCACTGGCTTGGGGAAGCAGCTGTGCTAATTAGATCGCACTCGCGATTTTAAGGAGTCAGTCCCGCCCCAATGGGCGTGTACAAACACTGCATCATGGTCTTTGAAGTTCAGGTAAGTTTTTGAAATCCCTAGTGGATGCTGCTGTACGTTCTCTATGTCGTTTTTTTTAAAGAAATAGTTCCTTTGGGTCGCTTGTCAGAGCCAGGCTGAGGTGCTGCTCAATTCATGTCCAACCAAAACGGCACGTTGTTCCCATCGCGCCCTGAAGTCACCGGCGCGGGACCTGCTGAGTCTGCAGTGGGGCGCCTTCGCGGCCAGGGCAGGCCGCTACATAAGCCATATGAAGGTACCCGAAGGATGAAGGTGCCACACACAACGTAGAGTTAGCCTTTTAATGGTAGACAGCAACACACTCAGCCAAGCCTTCCCAGCACAATATCTCTTGCCATACGCGTTTGGGGTAAATCCCTTGTTCACTGGCTTGGGGAAGCAGCTCTGCTAATTAGATCGCACTCGCGATTTTAAGGAGTCAGTCCCACCCCAATGGGCGTGTACAAACACTGCATCATGGTCTTTGAAGTTCAGGTAAGTTTTTGAAATCCCTAGTGGATGCTGCTGTACGTTCCCTTTGTCGTTTTTTTAAAGACAAATTTCCTTTTGGTCGCTTGTCAGAGCCAGGCTGAGGTGCTGCTCAATTCATGTCCAACCAAAACGGCACGTTGTTCCCATCGCGCCCTGAAGTCACCGGCGCGGGACCTGCTGAGTCTGCAGTGGGGCGCCTTCGCGGCCAGGGCAGGCCGCTACATAAGCCATATGAAGGTACCCGAAGGATGAAGGTGCCACACACAACGTTGAGTTAGCCTTTTAATGGTAGACAGCAACACACTCAGCCAAGCCTTCCCAGCACAATATCTCTTGCCATACGCGTTTGGGGTAAATCCCTTGTTCACTGACTTGGGGAAGCAGCTCTGCTAATTAGATCGCACTCGCGATTTTAAGGAGTCAGTCCCGCCTCAATGGGCGTGTACAAATACTGCATCATGGTCTTTGAAGTTCAGGTAAGTTTTTGAAATCCCTAGTGGATGCTGCTGTACGTTCCCTTTGTCATTTTTTTAAAGAAAAAGTTCCTTTGGGTCGCTTGTCAGAGCCAGGCTGAGATGCTGCTCAATTCATGTCCAACCAAAATGGCACGTTGTTCCCATCGCGCCCTGAAGTCACCGACGCGGGACCTGCTGAGTCTGCAGTGGGGCGCCTTCGCGGCCAGGGCAGGCCGCTACATAAGCCATATGAAGGTACCCGAAGGATGAAGGTGCCACACACAACGTAGAGTTAGCCTTTTAGTGGTAGACAGCAACACACTCAGCCAAGCCTTCCCAGCACAATTATTATTATTATTATTATTATTGTTATTATTATTCAGCTTATAGAGCGCCTGGTTACTCCAATGGAGTGTCCCCGCGCTAGAACACCAAAAATCCCTCGCCAGCAGGCCTGAACCTCCCTCCCTCCCTCCAGCCTGAGTCCCCAGAAGAACAGGTAAAAGGCCTACTTTCGGCCCCCCGGGGGGTGCTGGAAGAGCCAAGTTTTTAGTTTTTTCCCGAACAAAATCTCAGACGGGCACGTCCTTAAATCAACAGGTAGGTCATTCCAGGCCTTAGCCGCAAGGAAGCCAAAGGAGCTCCCTCCAGCCCGTACCTTCCGCACCTTAGGCACAATCATCTTTGCCGTGCCCAAGGACCTTAGATCTCTTGCCATACGCGTTTCGGGTAAATCCCTTGTTCACTGGCTTGGGGAAGCAGCTGTGCCAATTAGATCGCACTCGTGATTTTAAGGAGTCAGTCCCGCCCCAATGGGCGTGTACAAACACTGCATCATGGTCTTTGAAGTTCAGGTAAGTTTTTGAAATCCCTAGTGGATGCTGCTGTACGTTCCCTCTGTCATTTTTGTAAAGAAAAAGTTCCTTTGGGTCGCTTGTCAGAGCCAGGCTGAGATGCTGCTCAATTGATGTCCAACCAAAACGGCACGTAGTTCCCATCGCGCCCTGAAGTCACCGGCGCGGGACCTGCTGAGTCTGCAGTGGGGCGCCTTCGCGGCCAGGGCAGGCCGCTACATAAGCCATATGAAGGTACCCGAAGGATCAAGGTGCCACACACAACGTAGAGTTACCCTTTTAATGGTAGACAGCAACACACTCAGCCAAGCCTTCCCAGCACAATATCTCTTGCCATACGCGTTTCGGGTAAATCCCTTGTTCACTGGCTTGGGGAAGCAGCTGTGCTAATTAGATCGCACTCGGGATTTTAAGGAGTCAGTCCCGCCCCAATGGGTGTGTACAAACTAGTGAACAAGTGATTTACCCGAAACGTGTATGGCAAGAGATATTGTGCTGGGAAGGCTTGGCTGAGTGTGTTGCTGTCTACCATTAAAAGGCTAACTCTACGTTGTGTGTGGCACCTTCATTCTCCGGGTACCTTCATATGGCATATATATATATGTGTGTGTGTATATATATATATATATATATGTATATATATATATATATATATGTATATATATGTGTGTGTGTGTGTGTATATATATATATATATATATATCACCACACTCCGCGTTTCCCTCGCAGCAATCCTGCCACAACATATATATATATATTTTTTTAAATAATGTATTTAATATTATTTCCTATTGTGTGTTACATTAAGTCCATTCCTCCAATATTTTCTATCGGAGTGAGTTGTAGTATCCGTGAGAGGCCCTGTGTGGCACAAGAGTTACTCCAAGACTGAGCTGTAGTACATTTACTACTGTTGGGGACCTTTTGGATATAGCAACATTGGAAGTGTAGTTTGTTAATAGCAATTGCCTTACACTTTTTGGTTGGCTGTTTAGGAGTAAGCATTCCCCATTTCCCATCCACGCTCCCAGTCCTTCCCTCATTTACTATCAAACATAGGGGCATGTGTGTGGAGACCTCCATCTGTGAGGAGATCTCAGCACAGAAAACATAAGAGTGGTGCAGGCAGCAGACTCTAAACATAGGCTTCTGAATCGTGTTTTGTAGTACTTGAGACTTACTTCTTTACCATTACTAAACATACTACAAACTGCAGTTTGCGAATCAGAGCCAATGTACTGAAGTAGAATATGCAATTAATTAATTATATATCAATTTGCTAATAAGTAGTTCATTTAGATAAAAAAAAAGCTATGAAATGCTCAGCCATGTTTTTATGCTCTCCTCTCAAGATAGCCACACTATTCTTTTAGTTTTATTCAGTCATATTGTTCATACCATCTTTCTGGATAAATTATACATCAATCCATATTTATTTCAAAAACAGCATTTATCATCATAGAAAATTCATAAGCACACAATCCCTCACTATAACTGTTATCTTTGCATTTGAGATCAATGGGCACTCAATATATCAATTCTTTAGTTAGGCAAAATCAGATACGCTGTTTGATATACCATGGTTGCCTCTGTTTTGTAGTGTAAGAGAATATTTCAGTTTTTTTGTTAGAATTAATAAGCACAACAGACCAACAAAGATATTTTTATTGGGACATGTAGGTGAAAATCCATCACAGGATAAATTTACTTCCTTCTATTTTATTGTGTTAATTGTATAAATATACAGAATGGTGATGTAAGGTCATATTACATTGTCCTAATTACGTGTTCCCTGTTAACTCCAAGGGGAGGAGGTACCGATGTATGAATTATGGATGTTATTGTTCTCTTCCAATGAGGTTAATGTGGATTGTGAGTTGAGCTCCCCGGAATGTGGAATACCCTGCAGGACCCAAAATTACTGGTTTCTTTTGTTCAGTTTTTGCACAACTCAATGGAGTTTAGTGCTTCCATGTTTCACTAGCTCTAGCAGTTGGTAAATTGCAGGAGGGGGGAAGAGTTGGTTAGTGTACATGAGCTATGGAGAGAGGGCAAGGCAGGCTCTTGAGTTGTTGGGGTGAGCATTGCATGTGCCACTCTCTGCTCAATGTGAGGTTGAGGTGGGGATTGGCTAGTGTGTCTGTTCAGTCTCTGCTTAAAGCCCTGGGGTTTTTAAAAACTGGGTCCAGTGTTGCAGAACCTGGTATCCTGGGGTGCAGGAATGTATTTTTATATTGTATTTCTGTAGCGCAAACCTAGCCAAAATGCAGCGGACCGCTGTACTGGGTCAAAAACAATGCATAAAGTATAAAGTCAAAAAGTATAGAAGTAGCTGGTTTGTGGACTGGTAGTGGAGCTGTGTTTCTAGTGTTCTTTAAAGAGATGAGTCTTCAGCGCTTTCCTGAATTGGAACAATGTTGGGGCAGTCCTAATAAATGCAACAATGTGGTTCGAGATCCTGGATGCATAGATGAAAAAAACGTGCTGCCTTGTTTCTTTCTTTTTTAACTTGTTAGTCTGCAGTCTGATTGTGTCCAGGACACAATCAGATTGCAGACTATGCTAAGAACCATCAGAGGTGGGAAGCTTGTGTTCTAGATAAGCAGGGAGTCTGGTTGTGATGGCTTCGTAGCTGATGCAGCTGGCCTTGAAAATGGTTGCGGGCCTATGAGGGAAGCCAATGGAGTTCCTTCAAGTTGGGGGTGATGTGATCATATTTCTTCAGGAACTGGATGAGACATGCTGCGACATATAAAATGACCTTATATAGTAGTATGAAGTCTGGGAGGCCATGGAGCAGGGCATGACCGCCATCCAGCTGCAAGAGTATAAGAGCTTAAACAGCAATTTTGATACTGCTTTCGGGAAGAAACTGTTTCACTTTCTTTAGAGGAGCGATCCGGTGCGAGGCCGCTTTTGTTTTCTTGTCAATGTGTTCCCTGAGAGTGAGGTTGGTATTTGGGGTTAATCAAAGTGACTTGACCTTTAGTGAAAGTTGGGGTCTAAACCCATCAAGCTTATTGTGTCAGGTTTGTACTATTTGTTGTTCTTGGCAATAAACATGGATGCAGTCTTGCTTGATTTGAGCTTCTGGTATGTCCTGGAAATCCAGATCTGAATGGTTTTCAGGCAGTGTTTGAGGCATTGGATGTCTAGAGCAGAGGAAACTTTCAAGTAGAGATGTATATCATTGGTATATTGGTTAATCATGATGCTGTTATCTGAGAGTAGAGCTTGAAGCGGCTCCAAGTAGAGGTTGGCGATGATAGTAGATACTATCGAACCCTAGGGCACTCTGCAGGTTATAGGGATCTTTTGAGACCTGGAGGAGCCCATGTCAACAAACTGGTGTTGGTTGAAAAGGTAGGAGGAGAACCAGTGAAGGACACTGCCGGTGAATCCCATTCGAGACTCCAGGGTGTGTATGATGATGGGATGGTAGACTGTGTTGCAGGGAGATGAGACATCCAATAATATCAGGAGGATGGGCCTCCTTCATCTGCGGTCAGGAGGGCATTGTCTATGATGTGTAAATACGTTTTTCTCTGCCTGCTGTGGTGTTATCTGAAGCCAGACTAGTAGTCTTGAAGAGAGTCTTATCATTGATGTGATCTTGGAGTTACATATAGACTGTTTTTTCAATGGCCATTTTGATGAATGGAAGGTGAGTAATGGGCTGCTTGTTCATGAGGTCATCAGGTCTAGTGTGGGTTTCTTTAGGGGTGGGAGGATCAGGCCTTTCAGAAGACCTTTTGGGAAGATCCTTTGAGGGCACCTTTAACAATAGTGAGTAGTGGTAAAAGAGAAAGCTTGGATAAGGGACAAGGATTAGACATCATCATAAGCAGTGGCTTTGAGGGATTTGAATGTGTCAGTGAGATCTGCAAAGGATAGGGTTTTGAAGATTGAAAATTGCAGGATGCTACGGAAAGGGATGAGCTGTCTAATCTTCTGTATTTGTTCACGGAGGAAGAGGCCATTGGCAATGCACTTTTCTGTGGAGTGACGTATAGGTGAGTCTGTCAGGGGTTTAATGCAGTGCTAGATTGTCTTGAAAATCATTCTACTACTGTTGGTGGCTTCATTGATAGTGCTTGTGTGGTGCTAGTATAGTAATTTGCTTTGGCTGACGTGATGAGCTTCCCGCATGTTGTGCAGAGGGTCATCAGTATTGTGAGGTAATTGGAAGTTCTGTTTTTCTTCCATTTTCTTTCTTGTCTGGGTATGATTTGTAAACTGTCATCACACGCTTTAGCGTTCCAGAGTGCTTAAGGCTTTGGCTTGCAATTGTATTTCCACATATGGGATGTAGATGTCTGCAAAGTTTTCCAAAAAAGTGTTGAAGATGTTTAGAAAGGTGTTGCATCAAACATGGAGTTTCTAGGGTGAGAGATGTACGGTTGTCTATGGAGAAGGATCTGAAGGTTTGTTGATCTCTTTTATGTTGACCTTGGTTTGCCGGTAGGATGCTGAAGAAGTAGATAGGGATGGCTAAGTGGTTGCTCCAGTCCAGGGCCACTCGAACTTGGCCAGAATATTCAACAAACTGAGCTGCATCATACAGCCAACTTAGGCTCTGCTCTGTGTCACATGACACATTTAAGGGACGCATCCTGATGCTGGGCACTGCTCCAAGGGATAATTAAAGCAGAGAGACCTGACACTCGAGCACCCGCAGTAGAAACTCTCATACAGTGGTGTGGCCTCATGATTTGTTGGCGCCTGTGGCCCTCTACAATGCTGACGAATATGGATGTTTCCCCCCCAGCAACATCAGACTGTAAGTACAGCATGTCACCTTTAGCCAAACACAAGGCGCCAAGCTTGCTGGCAGCTGGCACACGACCTGCCTATGGTGTGACTGCCAGCACCTGTTAACACCTACTTACCTGCAGCGAAGGGCAGGGGACCCTGAGGAGATTTCAGATAGTGATCCGACCAGCAGCAGTGAGTCCTGCTCTGCGGTGGCATTGTGCTTGGCAGGATTATCTGTGACACTGGCTTGAAGATGCAGTGCCTGCAGCCCATCACAAGAGGGTGTTGCTCCATCGGTCATATCAAAAACATAAAATCACACACAAACTGAGATTGCTTGAATGGCAGACTACACTGGGGCAAAAATTGTGAGACACTTTTATTTTTAAAAGTAGACAAGACGTAATGATACTAATATCTAAAGAATTACAATAATAAAAAGAAAAATAGGACATTGCACTACTAGCTGTTACAGTTAGAAAAAGAAAACTGAAGGAGGGTTCCCCATCAAACAATAAAGGAAGGCAATCTTGGTGATAGTACTGCCCAAACAGCCCCCTCAGCACTTGACATCGCTGTGCAATTGTGATTCCCCCTGCTATACTGACCTGCACATCCAGTGAGAGGAGCAGCATTCCTGGTGGTGCATCTTTGATGCATCTGGGTTGCCCGCCTCAACAACTACTGCAGAGCTATAAAGGAGATGGATGGGGAAGTGAAAAAGTCGCTTCTCTTTCACTATGTGGGGAGATATTTAAGCTGTTCGGAAATCTCTCCATCACTGGAGGTGAACAAGATTACTGTTAGAAATTGGGTTTCTGGTTGGCAGAGGTATGTGCACCCTGTCCAAGCAGGAACCGCAATCCTAGTCAGGGTAAGTCAAATACACACCATAAATTAACCTCTCTGTAGCTTGGCACAGAGCAGGCCCGGCTTAACTTAAGAGGCAATGTTTAAATTATTTATGCAACACAACACACAGTACACAATGAAAACACCACAAAAAGACTCCACACCAAGTTAGAAAAATAGATTATGATTTTATAAATAAAACAAGACGAAGACAACAAAAATCCAATGAGTAGAAGTTGAGATATGAATGTTGCGTACGGGGATTGGTCGCGATGGACCGGGAAAAAGTCAAGAATTCGGGCCAACCGTCATGGAGCGCGGGCAGGATACACAAGCCACTCAGGCACGCTGAACAAAGTAAACTTGATCCTGGTCGAAACAGTGAGATGCAGTGTGCAGCCGAGCGATGCGTCAGTGTTGATCCAGCAGTCAAGGTGATGCGTTGATTTTCTTCATGCAGTGGTGGCAATGCGCCGGTTTAGAAGACAATTTGCTGAGAGGCATTGGTTCCATAGACGATGCGCTGGGTTTCTCCACACAGTCGAGGGGATGTGTTGATCTTCCACACTGCAGCAATGGCAATGCTGCGGTTCTGATGCATCAGTTCTTTAAGGCAATGCACTGGTTCCGAGTGCGATGTGCGGAGTCTGCTCCTGCAAAAGCGATGATGCATCGGTTCTGCTACATGCAGACAGGAGATGCGTCGGTTCAACTGGAGCAAGCATCTGGGTCCACTTCCAGTGGACCAGACACAGGAGCAGGGGGTTAGACTTTGATATCCCTGAGTCTCGAAAACAGGAGGCAAGCCAACAAGCCCTTGAAGCTCACTCTGGGTTGGGTTCAAACAAAGTCCAGTTCTTCCTCAGCAGGGTCAGAGGGTAGCAGGCAGCAGGGCAGCAACAACTGAAAAACAGTTCCTCCAGAGAAGCAGTCCAGCAGAGTGACAGTCCTTGTAGCCGCACAGCTGATTTGGTGAGGTCAGGGACCCAGTACTTATACCCAGTTGTGCCTTTGAAGGGGGGGTGACTTCAAAGAAGGTTCTTTGAAGTGCACAGAGGTCCTTTCTTCCTAGCACTAATCAATAAGGGGGAGGAAGAAGCAGAGGCCCATTCAGCTTCTAAACAGTACTAGATATCAATCAAGAGGGGGGGAGAATTTCCCACAACGGTCTCAATGTCAGAGTCTCAGAGATTCTTTCTTTGGAGACCCTCAACCGCATGGTCACAGTCTGTGGTGTATATAATCTCTGCTTAGTGTGGTTTGGTGGGTAGTGTCATCATAGGGTCTGTCACTTGAGTGTCCTGTTCTCCAAGTAAGTTCGTAACCTCCACCAGGAGGGAGACTGTCTGGATGTCAACAGTGCTAAGTGAATTAAAATTATCTCCTATCTTGTAGGTAAATCTGTATTCGGGGAAAAGGAATAGGATAGGGATAAGACTAAAAATAGAAGCAGTGTTAAGTGGATTAGTCACTGATCCATGACACCTAGTGATTGGGTCAACATATTTTGGCCTGGAACATCCCTTATGGGTCTATGGCCTTCATCAGGACCAAAAGTATTGGGGTCCTACTCTGTAGGGCTTCCCAAAAGGGTAGATTAGTGGGAGGAATCACTCACCCGTCTTTGTCTAAGAGCACACTTTGCTGAAGACGGAATGTTGTTCTAGTCTCCATATTTAGGCCTATAACTCAAGCAGGCATTTCAAATGCATCATGGTTTTTCATCAGGGGGTCAAAGTACAGTTTGAGAGCTATGGTTGCCCCACTGTAGTTGTTGAAAAATGGCCCTCTCTAAAGGGTCACCCCAAACATTTTACCTTCCTCCTCCTATTTTTCTGACCTTCTTTTTGGCCTCTGCATGTGCTTCTCTTCTAAACATGGTAACATTGGTTCATCCACAGTTGGTATATTTAATTTATCTGTAAGTCCCAAGTAGAGTGCACTACCTGTGCCCAGGGCCTGTAAATGTAATGCTACTAGTGGGTCTGCAGCACTGATTGTACCACCCACACAAGTAGCCCTGTAAACATGTCTCAGGCCTGCAACTGCAGAGCCTGTGTGTGCAGTTTACACTTCCATGTCGACCTGGCATTTAAAAACCCTTGTCAAGCCTTAAACTCCCCGTTTATTACACGAGTCACCCCTAAGTTAGGCCCTAAGTAGCCCATAGGGCAGAGTGCTGTGTCAGTAAAAGGTATGACATGTACGTTTAAGTTTTGCATGTCCTAGTAGCGAACAACACCCCAATTCATTTTTCACTACTGTGAGGCCTACTCCTCTGATAGGTTAACATTGGGAAATCCTTATTACCCTTTTAAGCTGTAATTCCTGATTGAGAATGAGTAGCTATATCATGTTTTATATCTTTGGAATGGTAATGATAAATTCTATTTACTGGAAAGTTGGATTTCACATTACTATTTTTGAAATTCTACTTTTATAAAGTGGCATTTAACTTCTCTTAAAGCTCTGTGTGCCTGCAGCCTGTCTCCAATACACGTCTGGGGTGGGTGACACCTTGACTTTGTACCTTCCCTCTGGACAGCCACATACAAAGGAAGGTTTGGTGTGTCTGAGTGCCCATCCGCATCCTAATGGCTCATTCTGGACAGGTTGGGAGGGAGGAGCTTACACTTATACCTGAATAGGCAGTGTTCTGTCCACCCCCCCTGTAATGAGTCTGGAGCCAGGGCTAGGAAGAAAGGACGGGAGAATGAACTACAACGGTCTCAATGCCAGAGTCTTAGAGATTTTTTCTTTGCAGATCCTCAACCACACGGTCACAGTCTGCGGTGTACATAATCTCTGCTTTGTATGGTTTGGTGGATAGCATCACCATATGGTCTGTCACTCGAGTGTCCTGTTCTCCAACTGATTTCGTAACCCCCACTGTCTGGATGTTGACAGTGGTAAGTGAGTTAAAATTATCTCCTGTTTTGTAAGTAAATCTTTATTCAAGGAAAAGGAATAGGATAGCTCAACAAGGATATAGGATACCTCAAGCAGGCACCTGGGATGTAGACATCTTCCTCAGTGGTTTTACTGCAGAAGAGCTGTGACCAATACAATTCACAGCAGCTATACAGTCACAGAGTGTGGACGATGTACTGACCTGCTTCAGGCATCTCTTCCAGGGGCTTGCTCGGCTCTGACCATCCCTACAGATAGATCCCCACAGTGAAGCCAGTGACCCTACAACAGTGACAAATTCCTTTGCACGCCCACCCTGCTTTCGAAGTGGAACTGCAAAAGCTAGAGGACATTGGGGTCATCGATAAATTCACTTGCCCACAACCCACATGTCTTCAGTGTTGGTGGCCAGCAAATCTAAACAACTGGGCAGCATCTGGATCTACAGAGCCATAAAGAAAGAACAGCACATTAGCCCGACCATCAATGACCTCATGACTGATCTAAATGGAGCCTGGTAGTTCTCCAAGTTAGATTTCAACTCTGATTATCACCAGCTTGAACTCCAGTTGGGTCTAAGAAGATACAGCTGTCTTAATTTCAGCATCTAATCTGTGTCAGAGGTGTTTTAGAAGGTAAGTCCTTTCAGACCTAGAAGAAGACCTCAAAGTCAGTGATGAAATTTTAATCCTTGTCACAACAATACAGGAACACCAGGAGAGACGCAAATCCACCCTACCGAGAATCACAGATATGAAACTCACTCAATTGAAACAGAAGAAGTTCATACAAGACGTCATCAAATTCTATGGTTACATCTTGTCTGGAGATGGAATAAGAGTAGACTCGGCAAACAGGGCTGGCATCAGAGAGGTGGAGCTTCCACAATCACCTTCCGAAGTACACAGCTTCCTAGGTCTAGCCACCTGTTGAGATCTTTTAATCCCCAATCTTGCAACACTGCCTAGACCTTTGAGAGAACTGACCAAAACAACAAGCCCCTGAGTCTGGGAAAAGACTGAACAAGAAGAGTTCCACAGCAATAAAGACACACTGCTATAAGACACAACTATGGAAGTACTTTGACCCTGCTAAGGAGTCGGAGCGAAAAGTGGACACCTACCCCACTGGTTTGAGAGTCGTCCTGATGCAACACACTGGGAGAGATGAGTGGAGGTCAGTTGCATCCACAAGCTGAATGTTAACCAGCACAGAACAACACTGTGCACTAATAGAGAAAGAAGCCCTTGTCATGAAGTGGGGCTGTACACACTTTCATCTATACCTTTATGGACAGTCCACTAAAGTGACGACCGACCACAAACCCTTCATACTAGTATTTGCTGGTACGACTCTCAATCTCCACCAAGGATTGACAAATCAGTCCTCCATCTACAGAAATATCAGTTTGTAGTAGGGTACAAACCGGGATGCACAAACCCGACTGACTATCTCTCGAAACACCCCAGTTCTGGACAATCAGCAAAGGCATCTACAGGAGGAAGAACTGATGAGTATGTGGATGGATCTTCTGTGTCAGATGTCCCAAGACCATCAAACTGGGTGAAACATCTTATGCATCTTATGCATCTGACGGGGATCTGAAAGGGATCTGTGTCTTAAGTGGGCTATTTCTGCTGCAAAATCAAAGCAATGGAGGGCTTTCCTAAAAAATGTTGGAGAACGAGACTGAAAAAGCAACACACAGATTTGAAAGCGCTATGGAACATAAGGGATGATCTCAGCATCACCGAAGAGGGGATCCTCCTAAGAGGTCCCAGGCTGGTCACCCCAACACTCTGTGCAACAAAAATGTCCACCTACCACATCTTGGCCTCCAAGGGGCTGGGAAGATGAAGGGTCACCTATATGATAAATCAATGGAGGCCATGGTTGAGGAACTGATAGCCAGGTGCCCATGGTGTCAGGCAACTGGACTCCATAGCAGACCAACCCCTGTGATCACAGAGCACCTGAATGATGGCCTCTGGCAAGATGTGGGTGCTGACTTTGGATCACTACAGGATAGAAGACACATGCTAGTACTGTCAAATGCTTATTTCAAGTTCCCAGTGGTTGAATCATAGTACCAATTTTGGGCAGACAAGATGCAAGTTTAACAAAATATTTGCCACCTTCGGTCACCCATGAATATGTTAAATGGACAACAGGCCACTGTTTCAAGATAACAATTTGAAGTAATATCTGGAATCTCAGGGGATCAATTAGTGGAAGCTCACTCCGAGTTGGCCCCAGTCCAGTTGTGAAGTGGAAAGGTCAATGAGAACTTTGAACCTAGCAATTAGTATTGCAACAACAGGAAAAGATGGAAGTTGCCATACACCTATTCGTAGAGGGCTACAGATGCACACCGCACAGCACGACACAACGGTTATTGCCAGGACTAATGTTCAGAAGAGCAATACAGGATGTTAAACCTCATGCCAACTCCTGGACCCCAGCTTTCTTGGAGGTGGATATCAGTCAAAAGAGAAAAGCAGTCAATAATGCCAGGGCTAGTGTGCCGCTCCCAAGAATCAAACATAGGAGACGGAGATCTTGTACTAGTGTGCAACAGACAGAGAGGTGGGAAATTTCATCTACCATTTAAAAGACATACTTAGGCGATGGAGGAGCCACGATGGTAACTGTCACAAAGAACTCTGATGTCATCATCCGGAATGTGACAGCCTTCCAAAAGATGGAAGGGAAGGTCATTGTTGGAATTAAGGGACCCTACAACCGATATCCCGGTGGATACAAGTAGCTGACAACTAGAAGGGACTGTTTGTGGTGGCAACACCCAGGTAGGGGGAACATTTCAGCAGAAGGAGGACTTGGACACAGCACCCTCTGTTGGCGCGAAGGGGCGGCAGGAGCTGTAACAACTTGGAACTATGACACACCCGGTTGTGGTACCGGGAGATTAATAAAGCGGAGCTCTGATGCACTTCGGTATCCGCAGTAGCAACTCTTAAATAGTGGCGTGGCCTTCTTATTTCTTACCACCCACAGCCCTCTGCAGGCTCTTCAAGACAGATGAACATTACATCTATGAGCACTTTCAAGTGGACAAAATGCAACATTTGGAGTTTTTTGCAAAACACCTTCATATATAGGAAAGAAATGCATCCATTTACTCAAAAGTCAATTTCCCCTATAGGATTTGTTGAAAAACATCCATCTTCTAGAATAATCTTGCTTAGTTTGATGCTCCAATATATTTTTTGAAGCTGCCATTGTTACTTCCCACTCTAGCCTAATACTTAGTTAAAAGGTAAAATTGTACTCGGCATAAATTAAGCAGAGCACAACAGCTTTATAGCACTGGCAGCCATCTTGCTATGGCTGGACTTACGATAGAAAATATCAATCTCTTTGCAAGACTTTAATACAACGTTTTGTTAATGCCTGTAGTTGATGGTAGAGTTAGCACAGAGACGGGAAGGTGAGCCATTTTTTCATGATAAAGTTTTGTTGTAAAAAGAAAATGGTAGAACTTCGTCTATCCATGCGTCTGCTGGTATGCACGATTGATTCCACGAGCAAACGTAAGATCTAAAACATGTACATTATGAAATTTATTTGTATGCGAAAAAGGTCAAGAGGGAGACGGTGCTAAATTTTAGATGCAAGAAGGAACATTTCCATATATCAGGAGGCGTTCCACCTTGCATTTTCGCCCCCAAAATACTACTTGATTGCAAATTGCTTTACTTTTAAAAGCGTATGTCGGCACATGCCCATTAGATATGTGGGAGTCTTTTATTCCTCAGTGCATGCATTTATATTGGTCACGGGCTGTTTTTCTTGGATTTGACCTTCTCAGATGAACAACTTCAAATACCTGAAATTATTTTCCTGACTGATGCATTGATTGATTTGCATATTGTGTGGCACAGCGTGTTGTTCTTTCACCTGCTGCTTTTTTTTTTTAATTTGCGTGGAACATATCATTTAGCAGCTGTACTTTCTCCGTGTGTAGTGTAGCCGTGGGGTTCAAACGCTGCACTGGGTATTTATTTACAGTCACAATGAGCAGGATGGAGCATTTTTGACTTCGGAGCGTGATCCTGGGAATTCTAGAACAGTGGTTAATCCTCAGGACAGGGCAACCCTACGAGAACAAAGATGCAGCAATGGGAAGGCAATTCAAGGGAATATCTTTTTTCAAAAATAAAATGTTACATGCTATTAAATTTATAACTTCCGTCGCAGTCATATACAGGAGTGGCTGTGCAGGAAAGAACGGTGGGGCAGATTGGGGAGGGGATTCAACAGACTGCGACGAGGGAAAATTAATTAAATAATTATTTTTCCCTGATCATCGTCTGTCAAATTACCCCCCCCCCCCACCTGGCCCCACCGCCCGACTGCTCTTACCTGCATGGGCCACTTCTGCATAACACTGAACACAATACCCTTTCAGGCTTAGAGTGCCACATGGATTATGCAAATAAAGAAGCAGGGAACTCTGAAGAGTTCCCAAGTTTAGATGGAGAGAATCTCCTTTATATGGAGCGCCCTACAACACCACCAATATTCTGAATCTGCTCACCTCAACTGTCTGTTTCCCTAGCAGACCTTTTAAGCATAGGATTAGTGCTACGGTGAGCAGATTCATTGTATTGGTGATGATGTTATAAGATGCAATATATAAAGGAGATGCGCAGAACTTTCCAGAGTTCCCAGCAGAGTGTGTGTGTGTGTGTATATATATATATATATATATATATATTTGCAAAAAAAGAAGCAGAGAACTCTGGGTAGTTCTCAAGTTTAGGTAGAAAGCAGCTCCAATATAGAGCTTTCTCAACACCAGCGACACTCTAAATTTGCTCACCTCAAATGTCTGCTTTTCTATCAGTCTTTAAGCATAGGATTAGCACAGTACCATCCATGCCGAGATAGAAAGGGACAAAGTCTTTTGCCATTTCCACAGCAAAGTCTTTAAGCATAGGATTAGCACAGTGCTATCCATGCTGAGCTGTAAAATGACCAAAGCCTTTTACCACTCCAGGCACAGTATTACAGCTTTGGATTGGTAAAATACCATCCAAGCCAACCTACAATGAATAAAAGCAACCCCTGACACGTGTTTCGCTCTCATTAGAGCTCCTCAGAGAGGTATAGCTTTGTCCTGACACAAGGGAGCACCAGGACATCATCCAGTGAGTGTAAGTGTTTCTCAAATGTTTCTGAGAGTTAAAGTTATATACTAAGCTACTGTATAAGTTAAACTACTATTCCTTTTGTACTGCTAATGAGTGATACTGTTTCTAATATATGTTATCTGAGGGGCACTGTGACTGTCTGTATCACTGCGAGAGTGGGTGTGTGAGTGGCTGTATGGGTGGGTGAGCGTTGTGTGAGTGGCTGTATCCATGACTGTGGTGGCTTTGTGAGTGGCTCTATGGGCGAATGAGTGTGTTTGTGAGTGGCGGTATGAGTGACTGAGTGCCTGTGTTATTGACTCTATGGGTGAGTGGCTGGGTGTGTAAGTGGATGTACGGATAAGTGAGTGGCTGTTTGACTGGGTGTATAGTCAAGGGAGTGGCTGTGTGAGTGGCTGATTTGCACAGTAAGTATTTGTGTGAGTGGCTGTATAGATGAGTGAGTGGGTGCATGAGTTATTGTATTAATGTGTGAATGGGTATGTAAGTGGTTATGTGGATGAATGAATGGATGTGTGAATGGCTGTATGGGGGAGTGAGTAGCTCTGTTAGTAGCTGTATGGGCGAGTGAGTGACTGTGAGTGGCTGTATGGGTGAGTGAGTGGTTGTGTGAATGGCTGTATGAGTGGGTGAGTATGTGTGTCAGTAGTTGTATGGGTCTGTGAATGGGTATGTAAGTGGGTGTGTGGGTGGGTGTATGAGAGATTGAATGGGGGTAATAGTGGGTGTGTGAGTGGTTCTGTGGCTGATGTCATTTAAGATGTCATAAATGATGTAATCAGTGATGTCACTGACCATGTCATGAGTAATGTAACATGTGAGGTCATAAACAGTGCATAGCTCAGGCAACTATAACTGCTGAATTTCACTGGTTTTGTAAGAGTGAAATCTGAGCCTAACTATTACGTCCCTGTAATCTTTGGGTTTTTCAGTAAATTTCTAAAGTTTTTAAAATTCTAGCTCCTAACTATACCGCCCCTGTAACCTTTGTATTTTTCAGTGAATTTCAAAGTTTTTTAAAATTTTATTTCCAACTGTAACCTTTGAGAGTGGGTGTGTGAGTGGCTGTATAGGTAGGTGAGTGTGTGTGTGTGTGACTGACTGTATAGGTCTCTGAGTGGGTGTGTGTGAGCATTTGTGGGTGTGTGAGTGGGCGTGTGAGTGACTATGAATGTGTACATGGCTGTGTAAGTGGTGTAGAAGTGCCTGTGTGGATCTGTGAGTGGGTGAATGAGTGCCTGTGTGGATCTGTGAGTGGGTGCAAGTGTGTCTGAGTGGGGCCTGTGAGTGGGTGCATGAGTGTCTGGGTGGGTCTGTTAGTGGGTGAATGAGTCTGTGAGTGGGCCTGAGTATGTGTGAGTGTCTGAGTGTGTATGTGAGTATCTGAGTGGGTCTCTGAGTGGGTACATGAGTCTGTGAGTGGGTGCATGAGTGACTGGATCTGTGAATGGGTGTGTGTGTTTCTGAGTGGGACTGTGACTGGATTCATGAGTGTCTGAATGGGTCTGCAAATAGGTGCATGAGTGGGTCTGTGAGTGGGTGCATAAGTGTCTGAGTGGGTCTGTGAGTGGGTGTGTGAGTCTCTGAGTGGATCTGTGAGTGGGAGCATGAGTCTCTGAGTGGGTCTGTGAGTGCCTGTGTGAGTCTCTGAATAGGTCTGTGAGTGGATGCATGAGTGCGTCTGTGAGTGACTGTGTGAGCTTCTAAGTGGATGAGTGAGTGGGTGCATGAGTGTCTCAGTGGGTCTGTAAGTTGGTGAATGAGTCTCTCAGTTGGTCTGTGAGTGGGTATGTGAGTGTGTGAATGGATATGTGACAGGATGCCTGAGTGTCTGAGAGGGTCTGTGAGTGGGTACATTAGTGACTGAGTGGATTTGTGAGTGTGTGTGTGTGTCTGAGTGGAAATGTGACTTTGTGCATGAGTGTCTGAGTGGGTCTGTAAATGGGTGCATGAGTCTGTGAGTGGGTCTGCAAGTGGGTGCATAAGTGTCTGAGTAGATCTGTCAGTGGGTGCAAGAGTGTCTGAGTGGGGTCTGTGAGTGGATGCATGAGTGTCTGAGTGGGTCTGAGTGGGTGCATGAGTGTCTGAGTAGGTTTGTGACTAGATGCTTGAGTGTCTGTGAAGGGGTGCATGAGTGTCTGAGTGGATCAGTGAGTTGGTGTGTGAGTCTCTGAGTGGGACTGAGTGGGTGCAAGAGTGTCTGAGTGAGGTCTGTGAGTGGGTGCATGAGTGGGTCTGTTAGTGGGTGCATGAGTGTCTGAGTGGATCAGTGAGTTGGTGCGTGAGTCTCTGAGTGGCACTGTGAGTGGGTGCAAGAGTGTCTGAGTGGATCTGTTAGAGGGTACATGAGTCTGTGAGTGGGCCTGTGAGTGGGCACATAAGTATCTGAGTGTGTGTGTGAGTGTGTATGTGAGTGTGTGAGTGGGTCTGTGAGTGGGTGCATAAGTGTCTGAGTGGATATGTGAGTCTCTGAGTGAGTCTGTGAGTGGGTGCATGAGCAACCAAGTGGATCTGCGAGTGGGTCCGCGAGTGACTGTGTGAGTCTCAGAGTAGGTCTGTGAGTGGATGCATGAGTGTGTGAGTGGGTCTGTGAGTGACTGTAAGCTTCTGAGTGGATGAGTGAGTGGTTGCATGAGTCTCTGAGTGGGTCTGTGAGTGGGCGTGTGAGTATCTGAGTAGGTCTGTGAGTAGGTATGTGAGCCTCTGAGTGAGTGGTGTGTGAATGTTTTTTTACTTTTTTGGGTGATATTCACGAATTTGCTGCGATGTTACACGGGGGCTGCACTGCCAGTTGCAACAAATTTGCGAATATTGTGTGTGAAAATAAAAACCTGTTTAACGACATATTGTACACATGTGGAGTTCCTGAAACATGCTTATATGCCTCCAGTGGGGTCAGGATACATCCAACCTGACCCATTATATCAAGTTCTGCCATTTGATTTCAGACCCGGGGACTGTTCCGATGAGGTAAAATGTCGACCACAACTCTCTGCTCAGGTTACAGCCAGCCAATAACGCCATTCCTGTTGGTTTGTGCATTCGTGATTAATTGCAAAATTGTCACGAATTAGCTGCAGTCCCAGATATTCTAATTTGGATTTCCTTAAATTTCTCAACAACTACTGAACGGATTTACACTAAATAACAAAAAGCACAATCTGCAGACCAAAAGCTAGCTTTCTGCAAAATTTGGTGTAATTCCGTCACACACTTTTTTGACCCCCCACTTTTCTCGGCCCCCACTTGACGGATCACCCCAAAACTTTCCATGTACAACAAGAATCCTCTGCACACTTTTTACAGAAATGTTTATGAAGATTCGGGAAACGGAGCCCATGATATAGGCAAGTCAAATAACGCTTTTCCTATGGAAACATGGTCCAAACTATAACTACCTACTGGCAACCGTCAGTAGGTAATATATCCTTGAAATCCACTGGTCCCCTTTGGCGGGCGGTGCAGAGCTCCTTGAGATTGCTGGAGGCGCAGTTTTGAGCAGTAGGACCAAACTGCTACAATGTATCAAGAATCCTTGGTTAAAGGAAAAACAAAGTTGTGTTAGGTTGCGGGTGCTGTATTTATTTGTCAGTTACGATCTGCAGCAGTTGCATTCCTCTGAAATGCTCCCAACATGTTTCGATCCCCCTGGACCTTGATCACGGGTGAGTTTGGCCAGTCCTACACCTATGTTTAAGTATGTGTATTTCACAGTGTTTCTTTGCTTTTTATGATGTCTTTTTTATACAAAAATAACAATACAAACATACAGACATGCCTCTAACCATCAATTTACATGCTCTATATGCTAATTGTGTATTTAAAGATTAAAGTGATTAAAAACATTTACGTTTCAGAAATGGAAGTTATAACAGGTTATAGTTCTTGCACTACATTGTAAGACAGAGTTTTTAGTGCATTCCCTTCTTCCTGTCCATGATTATTTCCAATGAATATCCCAATTTGTGAGCTGAAAAAACATAACTTTGGGACCCATACTGGGGTTTGTTGTTTTGATTTGGCCGCTGTTTCTTTTTGGCCATCCATCCAATGCATTCTGGTTAATGTAGTTGACATTTTCCCTTAGTGGATCATTTTGCACAATTATTGCGCTTATCATGTCAAGTCTTTATCTGTTGAATGGAGGTGTATTAATGATTGATATTCATTCCAGTATGATTGATATTTATCATCCAGTGGATTAGTTTGTTGATTTTATTAATCCATTTTTTGATGGGGCAGATGGTGCTCCCCATGTATTTGAGCCTGCATTGGCACTCAATTACGTAGATCACAAATTTCCTTTTGCAGGTAATGTGGTTTTTAATTTTCTTCTTTTGTCCTGGTATTTCAAATTCTGTTGTGTTCATTGTAATCCTGCATGCCTTGCAGTGACTGCATTTCCGAAATCTAGGTTCGATCATCCAAATGTTCCCTTCTTTTTTGGGTTTGCACGTCTAAAGGTTACTTCTGGACGATCTCCAATCAGATTATTCATCGTGGGATCAAGTTTGAGTATCCCCAATATTTTTTCAATATTTGTTGCAGTTTACCAGGCTCCAGGGTGAAGGGGGTTATCAACCTGATTTTGCCTGTGTCCTTCTTTTTTTTCTTTTCAATTAGCATTTGTGATCTACTCATTGCTTTTGCTTTTTGAAGGCCTGTGGTGATTATTTTTCTAGGGTATTTCCTGTTTAGAAATCGTTTATGCTTCTCCATATTGTGTTTTTGCCAGTTTCTCATCCTCTGAGCAATTTCTTTTGATTCTCCAGAATTACCCATAAGGGATGCTCCACTTGATTCATGGCTGGTGAAAGCTTGTAGAAGCGAGTTGGTGGCAGTTGCTTTCCTGTGTAAGGTTGTGTGGATCATGTTTTCAGGGATATATACCTTTGTGTCCAGGAAGCTGACTTGTGTTTGCATTAGGATGACTGTGATATTCCACAAATTCAGTTGTTGTACCGTCCTAGATAGTAAATAGGTCATCCATAAAACGAAGCCACATTACAACCATACCCACATATTGGTCATTATTGGGTGCCCATGCCACATTTTGCCACCAGCCCATTGTTAAATTTGCATAACTGGGCGAAAATGAAATGCCCATGGCCTGTATATCTCTTTGTTGAATAAAAAAATGTTGTTCAATAAACACATTTGAATAATTTCAATCATTATTTGGTTATGCTGGAAGTAGTGTACGATTCTTCTCTTTAAAAAATATTTGCAAACCTTCAGTCCCACCTCATGTTCTATAAATGTATATAAAGAGATGACATCCATGGTCACTAATTTATAGGTGGGGTGCCAAGGTGTTTTGTTTATGTGTCGTAAGAGGTCACTTATATCTTTCAACTTAGCTCCTTTACTAGCGGATATAATAAAATGAAATTATTGGTGAGTTCCATTGGTCTTCACAAAGTTTTGGGAAGAAATATATCGTGGGCATTGTTACATTCTCCACTGTCATATATTTCTACTCATCCATATCTACTAAGTTGCCATCCAGCCATACTTCAACTTTAGTTTGTTATTCCTCTAGTACAATCCGGTCGGTTTGTCAGTTTCTCATAACATGTGGGGTCTGATAGTTGTCAATTTGCTTCCTTTATGTAGTCACTTTTATCCAGAATGATCACATTTCCTCAGTTATCTGCCGGTTTTATCTCTATTGTCTCATTTTGTTGTAATCTGAGTAAGGTTTGCCTCTCCAATGGTGATAGATTATCTTTACATTTTGATTTTTTTGAGTTTGTATAGGTCCTGGATTATCATTTCATAAAAGTTATTGATTTTGTTGCCAGGTTGCAGTGTTTTATAAAAGGATTTTGGCCTTTTCCCGCTCAGACCCGCCCCTAGTGGATGAATTCATCATCTATATAACATGATTCAATTTCACTCTCACTGTTTGTGTGTTCCAAGTTGATGAATGTGAGTAGTGTTGCCCTGTCTTCCACCAGGAGGTTTGTAGTTGGTTGTTCTGCCAATGTGGTGTTCCTTTTCTTATTCTTTTTTTTTTTTTAAACAGTTTTATTGTCCAAAAACATCTCTGCAATGCACATCCGTACGCCAACAACCCTGGGGCCGGCGGTGTACAAAAATAAGGCACCTCACACAGCTTCATAGCCCACATCCCGGAGGTCGGGCAGCGTCACATTTAAGGGTTGCAGCTCTTTGCAATATATAGTGTGTTACTGCTGTGCACCAATGATCAAAAGACATTTACAACATTAATAACAAACCAACCAAAAGATGTCAGCCCAACCTGCCGTTATCAGGACACTGATGTAGCTCATTCGCTGTCGACCTTGTTACCTTTGTCCGGCTGCCTATCCGCACCCACTCTCCCCCAGCGACCACTGCCGGTAATCACAACCATCTCACACATGTCTCCTGTCCAATCAAGCAGTCTGGGCTCCACTGTCTTCCCCACAGGTGTTGTGCGCTCAAGGACGTGAAGCTGCGCTGTCCTCTATAGAGCATGAGCGCTAGCACCTTCTACGGGATCTGTCATTGTCCCCTCTAGTGGGCCTCCTTCTTTGCTTTTCAAGTATGTAGTGTATAGCCCCCAAAAATTCTTTGGCCTGCTCCGGGGCGGGAGTAGTTCACTAAAATTCTCCGATTGTGTACAGCAATAAAGGACATCCCGTGTCCACTGTGACAGTGTAGGCAATGGACCCCTCATCCAGCAAATCGCCACTCTACGCCTTGCCATCAACAGCCCTAAGTCCACCAGTCTGCGGACCGCTTTTGGCAGTGCTTTGGAATAGCCCAGCAACGCCAGTGCAGGGTCGGGAGCTATTTCCAACTCGACTATCAGACTGATCTCACAGAATACTTTTTCCCAATACAGGGATACACCCGGGCAGCCCCACGCTAAGTGCATAAAATCTGCCATCGGGGTGCGGCATCTGTCGCATGTCGCTTCCTCCCGTAGTCCATACCTATGCAGTCTCTCCGGTGTATAGTACACTCTATTAATATATTTAAAGTGTATTAGTCTGTGTTTACCGTGCAGTGATATTCGTTTGGTGTTATTGCAGCAATAAAACCACATAGCATCATCTATCGTTCTGCCCAGGTCTCGTTGCCAGGCCAACCGAGCCTTTGTATACTGAGTTGCTCTGTGGGACATTGCTAACCTGTATAAGTTAGAGACGAGCTTGCGGGGAGACCTAGCTTTTATGAGGTACGACAATTCCAGTACCTCAGGGGGCTCGATCAAGGCATCCCCCAATTGTTGATGTAGCGCCCTGCGTACTCTGTGGAACTGGAAGCGCTGCAGTAGAGTAGGAGATTCAGTATTGCCCGCGGCCTCGTCCCATGTCTTGACGGCGCCGCCCGTGAACAGGTCTCCTGCTTTGCATATGTCTAGTGCTTGGAGCGCTTGTATGACCCCTCCGTCTCTGCAGGGCGCCAACCAAACCATCCAGTCTATTGGCATTTCCGGGGAGTATAGCAGCGCTCCCGCCTGGTGTTGCAGCAGACCGTGCCATGCGTGCCGTGTCGAGTTGAGGGAATCCAGCACCCCCGTCCTACGATCCACCGGCTCAAAGATAACGGCCGGGAGGGGGAGAGGGGCAGCAAAGATCTTTTCGAGTCTAAGGTACGGTATGTTGTCCGCACCATGGATCCAGCTGTGTGCGTGCGCTCCCTGTGCTACTCTGTAATATAACTCTAGGTCAGGTGCGCCCAGTCCCCCCAGGTGGTATGGCAGGGTGAGCGCTCTCCATTGTACCCGTGCCTGCTTGCCCGCCCAAGCCAGCCGGGTTAATAGTTTATTGAGTCTGACAAAGAAAGAACGTGGCAACACAATTGGAATATTTACAAACAGGAAGAGGAACCTGGGCAGCACCACCATCTTCATTATGGAGACCCTGCCGAGTAAAGACAGTGGCAAACCTATCCAGGTTTCAATATTATCCTCCAGTTTAGCTACCGCTGTACCATAGTTCTCACGGAACACAATATCTGAATCAGTGTGTAATCTAATACCAAGGTACCTAACCGAGTCATCGGACCATTGCAACGGGAATTCCATCTCCATTTGTGTGGTGGCTGTGGAAAGCGGGAAGGCTATAGATTTGGTCCAATTGACCTTTAATCCAGATAGCGCCCCAAAGTGTACAACCTCCCTAAGTACCGGGGAGAGATTATTTTCGGGGTCCCTCACGTAGAGCAAGGTATCGTCTGCATACGTCGATATTATTATTTCGTAGTTAGGAAATCTGATCCCTCTATGACCATGATATTCCCTAAGCGCACATGCCAAGGGTTCAGCAATCAGAGCATAGAGCGTTGGCGACAAGGGCACCCCTGCCGGGTTCCCCTGAAGATAGAGATCGTGTCAGTCACCAGATTCCCCAGCCGGATGCGCGCTGTGGGGGCGTTGTACAATACTCCTATCATTTGCAAGAAAGCCGGGCCCAGTCCCATTCTGGTCAGCACTTGCCGCATAAAGGGCCACTCTACAGAGTCGAAAGCTTTCTCCATATCTAAAAACACCGCCAGTGCTTTCGTGTCTTGCCGGACATGCTGCATTGTACCGAATACCGTCCGCAGGTTATAGGTGAGGTTCCGATCTGTTATAAACCCTGCCTGTTCCGGGGCCACGAGTTCCGGGGTCACCATGGCCAATCGATTCGCTAAGATTTTTGCGAACAACTTTGTGTCCACGTTCAGCAGTGACAGCGGTCTATAAGAACCGCATTCATCAGGGGTTTACCTGGTTTTGGGATAGCCACTAATATTGCTTCCCTCATTGATTGCGGCATCACACCCGTTCCACACAGGTCATCAAAAAGCACTGATATGTGGGGGAGCAGTAGATCCATAAAGGCCTTGTAGAAGCCCACCGTTAGGCCATCAGTCCCTGGGGCGCTAGACGCTCTCATGCCTGCCAGTGCCTCCGCAATCTCATCTTTCGTAATGGGGGACATGAGGAACTCTCTGTGTGTGTTTGCTAGGAAGGGTAACTTTATGTGTTCCAAATAGTCTAGGATTTCCCCATCCATGTTTGACATACGTGTGGCATACAATGCCGAATAGTATTGTTGGAACCTATTCGCAATATCTTCTTCTTCCGTTAATAGGTCTCCCTCTTCCGATCGAATCTCAGTAATCAGAGTTTTACTACGTTTAGCTTTCAACATATGGGCCAATACCGAGCCCGGCCTATCTCCCTCACCGTATGCACGCGCTGTGGCATATTTACCCAGATGTTGCACTTCACTGTCCGCCGTCTCCTGATATGCCTCTAGCAAGCCCTTCATGGTATCTGTGACGTCCTCTCCTCCCCCAGCCGCCCGGCGAGCCTCCAATTCCCCAAGTTGCCGCTCCAAGTTCGACAACCTCTGCCGAATGGAGCGAAGAATCCCCGAGTGTTTAGTCATAGCCACCCCCCTAATGTACACTTTAAAAGCTTCCCACACCGTCTGGAAACTGTCCACTGAGCCAATATTGGTTACAAAAAACGTTTCTATAGCATCTGCCATCTCTTCTTTGAAGAGCGGATCCAACAATGAGTAAGGGGGGAAGCGCCACGTGAATGGAGGAATTGTTTTCTTAGGTGTGGACAGGACCAGTAAGAGTGGTGAGTGATCTGACAAAGTGCGCGGCAGAACCTGACATGTACGAATCTGGGGCATGAGGGCCGTCGATGCTAGCCAGTAGTCTATTCGTGTGTGTAGATTATAGTAAGCGGAATAGTGCGTAAACCTGCCCTCTTGTGGATGCGTCTCCCTCCATACATCGGCAAGGCCCTTGCTAATCATGACGCTGTCTACAGTTCTGGCCGCCGTCGCCGGCCTCCTCGTCGGACCCCCTGATCTATCCAGTGCCGGATTCCGAACCAGGTTAAAGTCACCACCCCAGAGGATATGTGTCCTCCTGCAGCCACTTATTGTGTTCGCCAACGTTGTGAAGAACTCCGGGCAATCATAGTTGGGTCCATAAATGTTAACTATGAGCAGATCCAACCCCCTGCCCTGGCATCTGGAGATCACAAACCGACCCCCCGTGTCAGCGTGCAACTGTCGGAGCTTGTAGTCCGATCTGGGATTAACCCAGGTCATGACTCCTCTAGCATGTGTTGTGAAACCTGCTGCGTCAACATTACCCAGGAGGCCTCTAGCCCGCATCAATGGACTATGCAGAGGGAGATGAGTCTCCTGAAGTAGGGCCACGTCTATATTATGCCTAGTTAGGTAGCTCAGCACTTTACGTAATTTACGATGGTCATTGAGACCTCTCACGTTCCAGGACAGTGCCCGGAGGGAATCCACAGGTCGCGGAGCAGCCGCCCCACTAGTCGTCGCCATCATGTTTTTCGAGTGTCACAGCGTGTTCCAACTTATGTGATCGGCATATGTAGTGCGCTACGTGCTTCAACTTGGCTGACATCTCCAACATCAAAAACAATCTGAACATTAGCCCCCCCCCCACCCCCCACCCACAGCAGACCACCCACAACTCGGTCGCGCAGCATCCCCCGTACCCACCACCCGCTCCCCCCCTAACTAGTTAACAGTGGTAGTGTTTAGCACGTGTGGGCAGAGGTCGCTCTGTGTTCAGTAGTCAGCTAAACGAAAGCTTTCTCCTATCCCAACCCCCACACCCCGACTTTTAGTGTCACAACCCTCATAATAACGCATTTCCCCAGCATGTATGCGGGAGCACCACACCGCCCTCTAACCTTTCTCCCACACTGGTGTCGTATATCTGAATGGGCGACCCCTGTATCTATCGCTGTGGCTGAAATAGAGTCCCTTTAAAACCCTCTGGCGCCATGTGACCAATTCTTGACTGTCACCCTCAGCGTTTGTCTATATGTAGTAAGGACGGAAAGAAGGGCGCCCCGCAAACCATCGTGTACAATCCCAACCCATCTCCCGCCCCCGCCCCTCCCCAACCCCCACCATACTTATCAACGATAGGCAAATAGAATGTGGCTCAGTCCTGATCCTCAAGCGATCCTCCGGCCGCCTCCTCCATCGACTGCCGCTCCGGACTCTTTTGTTGTTCCCTGGACCAGTCTTTGAGTGCCTTCTGCAGGGCCTTTGGATCAACGAAAATGTGGGAACGACCTTGTTTATTCACCCGCAGCTTGGCCGGGTACAGCATGGCATAGTCCAGCCCCATCTCACGCAGTTGCTTTTTCATGGGCATGAATTGTCTACGCGCCTCCTGGACTCGTGCGGTGAAATCCGGGTAGAGTGCAATAGTCGATCCCTCATATGTCAGCGTTTGTTTATCCCTCGCCGTTCGCAAGGCCGCGTCTCTGTCCCGATAATTTAACAGTTTAGCTATTATGGGACGCGGCAGGGCTCCTGGCGGCGGACGGGGTCCCAAGGAGCGGTGCGCTCTCTCCACCACGAACATATTCGAGAACACCTCAGCCCCCAGGAGTGACACCAATAACTTTTCCACGAAATGTTCCATGTTACCGGTTGGTGTCGTTTCCGGCAGGCCCGTAATTCGCAGATTGCAACGTCTCGAGCGGGCTTCCAAGTCCTCCGCTTTATCTTGCAATACACGGATGACCCTCCCAAGCTGTTTGTGGTTGGTGTCCAATGTGGTCTGTGCCTCCTCTACCTCCGTGATCCTTCGTTCGGACATGTCTAACCGCTCCGCGTGCTTGTCCAGCCGCTCCCCCATTCTGTCCATCCGGTATGAGAGGGCATCAATTTTCGTGCCCAGGGAGGTGATGCCGTTCTGCAAGCCCTTTTCCATGGACAGCAACAGACTCCTAATGTCCGGATCCTCCTCCATCGGTGTCGTAGGCCTATGAGCCTCCCCTGACGCGGTGTCCTGCGATTTAGAGCGTTTTTGCTCAAACGTGAGCTTGGACTGCGTCCTGTCCGTTCTACCCATGTTCCTCTCCAGGTAGGATCGTTGTCCAGGGGGCTGTCGTCAACGTCCCCGTCCGTGGCGCCCGGCGCTGACCGGACACCGCACCCCCTCTGAAGAGGCTGCCTGCAGCGATTCAATCCGATAGCAGGAAGAGGGCCCCCCCGCTCCGGCGCAAGAAAGTGGTCAGCTATAAGGCAATTCGTCCGTCTGCACGCGCTGCTCCGCTGCACTCCGTGCCGCCACCACGCTGGCGTCCGTGGGTCTCCGAGCGCACACCCGTGGACCACTCCCAGCACCCCTCGACGGACGGGCCCCGCCGCGCTGCTGATGTCTGCCCAGTCGATTATTTTGCCGCCAGGCCCAATGGCACCCAATGCCGCGTTGTTGCTCCAATCATTTACCTCCCTCCAAGCAATAAGGCACAGCTGTTACCGGGACGCGGCACTGCCCGGGGTCTGCTAGTCCCGAATATGCGAATGCCGCTCTGCCCAGCACTCCGCAGCGTGTTATGTCCCTCACTGTGCACTGTCCAGCCGCGGGCCTGAGTCCGTCTCACCCGCTATCTGCAGCTTGCGGCTCTCTGACCTCCTCACTGTATGGCGGCACCTCTGGGCCTCACAGCTCCACACCGACTCTCAGTGCTCTTTGCTCGTGCGTGTCCACTGCCCGGCGCCACGAACTTCCTGCGCCTTCTGTCGCCACAGCCCCAACCTCCTTACACTCAACCAGGAGGGGGGGGCAGCGCTCCGCTACCCGCGCCGGGCCCCACGATGCGTCCGCACTGCACTCGCCGGCCGCCACTGCCGTCCCGAGCTCTCCACGGATCCGCTGGCGTCCTACCAGTTGCTTGCGTGGGTCTGCGAGCGCCGGCCACCTCGGGCCCGGGGGGACCAGTCGGAGATCGCGGCGCTCACTGCTACGCGACTCCTCCCCCCTAACTACTTTAGCACGGGGTTCAGCGGCCCTGTGTCGCACCCGACGGGAGCTGGTGTATCCTTGGGTCGAGCACGGTGCGCCGGATCTGGGCGGGACCGCTGCAGTGTGGTCGCGTTCCGACTTCCAAATTGCGGTCAGTAGACCGTTTTCGCTTGCTGGGTTGGCGGATAATTGCAGGATATTGTGTCGGCGGTGTGGAGCTCGAGACTCAAGCAGCCATCTTGGTCTCGAGCAAGCTCCGCCCCCTCCTTTTCTTATTCTTGGCTTCTGCAAATACGTTTGCTAATTTTAGTTTGCGTATATACCTATTGAAGTGTATTCTTGTCTGTATGATGTCAATATGTGCCACGGGGCAAAAGTTTAAGCCTTTCTTTAATAGAGATATTTTTGAGTCAGTTATATTTTTTGATGACAGATTGATTGACGTTTAACGCCTGACTGATAGGTTCTATTTTTGACCCATCTCGTGTTTGTTCAGTCCTGATCGTTGATTTCTCTTTGCCTTTTACCTCTGTTTCCTCTCCGTGTTTACCACCTTTTGTGCCGATCCCCAACCCCTTCCTCTTCCTCTCTGGGAGTTTCCTCTTTTCTCCCACACTTTTTGTTGAAGAGCGTGGCGCATTTCTGTTAAAGTTGTCTTTTTGTTTCTGACTGGATTCTTTGAGCTGTTCTCCCCTTCACTTCAATTTGGTCTGTATCTGTGTACAGGGATTCACTAACTGGATTTATCCGCTGTTGCCATGTCCAGTTGTTCTTTCTGCCTCAACGTATCAAATTTTCTCCCAAGAGTGAAAATTCTGCCCATTTCATAATCTCTTTGTCTTTGAAATGTTATTTGTTTTCTCTGTTTTACTTCCTCGTCATGTTTTTCAATTTTGCCACTCAAATCTGCTTTTAGTTTTGTTAGATCCTCAGAGAGGACTGTTTTTTCCAATTCCTCCTCCAGTATTTTGAGCTGTTCCTATGTCATTTGCAGCGTTGTTTCGCATGTTTTATTAGAATACTGATCAGTGATTAGTCCCAGTGAGGGGTTCAAGATGGGCTCCCCCCCAGGAGCAGTTCCCCTCTCGTATCATGGTGGCTGGGCATTAACGTTATTCGTAGCCCAAGAGGTACCCTTTGTACTTCCATGTATTTTTTAAAAAGTTTTTTAAAGTTAGAACCTCCATCCCTTTGTTGATTTCTTTTCTTGGTAACATTTCCCAATTTCTCAGTTTGTCTATCTTTATGTTGTGTACTCCCTCCTTTTCCCTTAATTTGTGCTCCTGGAATATTGTCAAAAACAGTAGCTATTGATGCATTTCTTTTTTCCTCCCTTTGTTTTCATTTCTATTGCTGCTCCCAACTTTAGGCGTCCCCGGGCTGCCCTCCTCCTCCTCGCCGTCTCTCTCCTACGTCGGACGTACATCTTGCGAGAACTGCGCATGCACGCACATGCGCATTTCTCGCAAGACGTTTTGCAAGATGTACGTCCAACGCAGGAGAGAGATGGCGAGGAGGAGGAGGGCAGCCCGGGGACGCCGCAGTACAGGTAAGTGTGTTTTTATTTCTTTTTACATTAATTTGTACATATTTTTTTAGGGAGGGTGGAGGCCGCCCTTACTTTTGATGCACTGACTGCGACCCTCTGGTTTCGCCTACCGTGTCTCCTGCTGTTGGGTGCTTCATTGGGGCTTTCAGTCGATGGTGGCTGCCTTGCCCAATTTTTTAAATCCTTGAAATCAACTGTTGTACTTTGGTGGGCGGTGCTCCGTGAAATATCCGGTGGTTTAATTTTTAGCAGTAGGACCAAACTGCTACAATGCAGCTTTGTTTTTCCTTTAACCAAGGATACTGAATGAATATATTGACTGTAAAAACCAAAGGCTATAAGGACGTTATAATTAGGAACTAGAATTAAAATACTTTAGAAATTCACCAAAAAAAGCAAAGGTTACAGGGACGTTAAAGTTAGGTTCAGAATTTGCACACACAAAACCTTGCTCACCAGCAATGCACAATTTTCTCTTCAATAATCTCACTGCAAATGTTGCAGTGATATTGTCAATAATATTATAGAAGATGTCATGAGTGATGTAATATGAGGGGCAATTAGCAGTGCATGGCAAGGGCAAGAGTTGAAGTTACCTGAGATGACTATAACTGCTGGATTCCTATGTTTTTTTGTCTGTAAAATCTGAACCTAACTATAACATCCTTGTAACCTTTAGTTTTGTAGTGAATTTCTTGGGTTTTTAAATTCTATTTCCTAACTATAATGTCCCTGTAACCTGGGTATGTGTGTGAGTGGTTGTGTGGGTGTGTAAGTGGGTGCGTGAGTGTGTGGTGGGTGTCAGTGCATATGTGAGTGGCTGTGTGGGTCTGTGAGTGGCTGTGTGAGTGGCTGTGTGGGTCTGAGTGAGTGTGTGAGTGAGTGTATGGGTGTATGAATGGGTGTGTGAGTATCTCTGTGGGTCTGTGATTGGTTCTGCGGGTCTCTGAGTGGGTGTGTGAGTGGCTGTATAAGTGGCAGCATGAGTGCCTTTGTGGGTGAGTGAGTGGTTTTCTTGCAACTTTTTCTCAGGTTGAGGGCCATTCAATTACAGCATTGCTATTGGCGTGTGGATCCATGGATCCCCCCTGAGGTGGATCGGTCTCTCTAGATATACATAAATCTTTTATCTTCATTAACTCTAAAACTACTGAACATATTTACACCAAATTACAAAAGGCACTCTCACTGGACCAAGATGTAGCTTTCTGCCAAATTTGGTGTAATTCTGTTGTGTCTAAAATGAATATGACTCGTTACATCGCGAGCCATTACTCCGCGTGCCATTACAACGCGGTCGTTATAACGACTGTGTTGTTACCACGCAAAGCCATTACTACGCAAGTCATTACATCGACTTGCAGTAGATGGCGCGCTGACATTAGAAATGTATAATTTACTATTCCAACTCCAGCCTACGTAACAGTAGGGAAGGTGTTGGAATAGTAAACTATACTATTTCTAATGTTAGCACGCCATCTACCGCAAGTCGATGTAACAGCTTGCGTAGTAATGGCATTGCGTGGTTACAACGCGGTCGTTGTAACGACCGCGTTGTAATGGCATCGCAATGTGATGCCCGCATTGTCAGGGTTGTTTCCCGTCTAAAATACCTATGGGAAAGTGCAATGGGGAAACACGTTTTTGGACCAACCCCTTTTTCTCGTCCCGTGCTTGATGAATCACCCCAAAACTTTCCATATCACAGCTGAAGTGACTGGCAGACTAGTTTTGAAAAATTTGTGAAGATTCGTCAAACATCACCAAAGTTATTAGCAAAACAAAAAATGCTTTTCCTGTTGAAACAAGGTCCTAACTGCAACTACCTACTGGTGACAGCCTTCGGTTATGGTGACATATATATATATATATATATATATATATATATATATATATATATATATATATATATATATATATATATATATATATATATATATATATATATATATATATATATATATGTATGTATGTATGTATGTATGTATGTATGTAAGTATGTATGTATGTGTATGTTTGTTTGTATGTATATATATATGTGTGTATAGATAGATAGATAGATCGATATATATTCGTTTCCAAAGTTCAACCTTACTTGCCGAACTCAGGGCGGGTGCTAGATCTGTCACACGAGGGTGGAGTCGCGAATATATGAAAAAACACGTCCAAAAGGACCACACGAAGCACTCACGGGATCACCATTGCATCTTTTATTGGCAAATGGAGACGCGTTTCGGCGTTAGCCTTTATCAATCCTTGCCAAGCAGTGCATATGATACTATGCTGCACACAGCGTTTAAATGTCCACCATGGTGCTTCCCTATTGGAGGACTTTGGCAGTTATAGAAAGAAGACTTCCTTTCTTGTGTCCAATGTCTCATCTTTTAGGCAACCACCTGAATTCAAGTACTTCAACTTGACCACTGTGCACTATAACCAATTACAACTGTATTGTGCCTATAAACTCAATTTACTTCTCAATAAACACATTTAATTTTTCGATTTTTTGATTCAATCTTCTATTGCATGATTTTTCACAAAACCATAATTCATAGAAACAATAATTACATTGATAATAACATGATATGGGTGCTGTTACATGGAAAAAAGAACATTATTTAACACATATGATGATGAACACATCCATTTTTCTTTCATGCCCAATGCATTTCGGGCTCTTGGCCCTTCTTCAGGGGCAACAATCTGAAAATAACAAAAACATTATCTCTTGTCAAACACTCAATGCACAAGGACTCAATTCGAAACATGGCGTGCTGTTGAACCTGAATGTTCAAATATACTCGAAATTACCATTATGGTTGTGCGTTTAAGTGAACCCTAAATGAAAACCAGGGGGTGAAAAAAGTGACTAGAAACGAAAAAAATAACAGAAATAACCATCACCCTGAACCCCTACTCTCAAAGCATACTCCGAAAACTACTAAAACCGACAGAACCCCCTCACACGATGTGCTGTGCGCCTTCTATGTGAAACCTAATACCCCGTGATTGTCAAACCTGCACTTACTTCACGTGCCAATAGAACGTGGATCTGTGGAAAACCAATGAGATGTTAGCCAATTTACACATGCTGCACTCTGAACGTTCGAGTGTAGCACAGCTGCTCGTATTTATACTGACCTCTGCGTATCAATGAAATCACCACAGTTACTGTTCCAACCACATAACCACCAACTGTTCATCTTATCGCTCTGCAAAAGCCAACAACATGCCATACGTTGAAAACCAATATACATTCTCCCCATAGTCTCAACCCTCCTGCGACTTAAACAAAGAGTCCTCCCCTCGATCGCAGTGCTCACAAGAAAACGCTGAAGCTGTTTCCTCAAATACGGCTGGGCAGACCCTCTTCTCCATAGTCTTCAAATCGTGCCTGCTGATGCTCCTGCTCACTGTGCCTCTGTACAAACATCATGTGCTAGTTACTAACCTCTCATATCGACTTCTCTATGAATCTATCTCTACAAAGACCATGAAATATACACTCCTCACCTAGAAGCGCAAACTCGCTGAGACCGCTGGATTGCTGCCAAATCTTCTAAACCACGTGGGTATGCGTCTGCCTAATCGGAATACTTCTTAAAGCTCAACAACGGACTGCACCCCGGAGAAACATGATTGAAATAACCGACGGACTACCCTCTATTGAAACGGAGCTGTTCCAAAAAACCATTGCCCTATTGAAACGTGTCAAAAGCAATCCGATAAAAATATATGAAAAAAACAATATATAAAAAAACCGAGCCACAAAACTAACCCCACCGTACTGACAGTGCTCTCAAAAAATAAATGGAAAGAAATTCCGGGACACACTAGAGGTGGAAGAAAAAGAAATGAAAGAGCAATGTGTGAAGAGATGTATGCAATACTACAACTTTCGGTCAATAAATTATAAGATCCATGAGTACATGTACAATGAACCCTCTATATATGTATTACAAAAAACAGCCAAAATCTACTTTCTCATTCAGACCTTTCGGATCCTGAGTATCCAATCTCCTTATCCAGAATATCTCTCTCTGTAACAAAGATCTGGTAATATCTTTCCCTGGGGTACATACCACTGCTTCAATCACCTGAAATTTCAACTGCGCTATAGCAGTAGCGGTCCGTGGTAGGAGTGCCGGCCGGGCGGTGACGTGGGGTGGGGGAGGGGCAGGGTGGGGGGTAGTAAACCACGGATTACGGCCGAATACAGGTAAGTAAACATTTAAATAAATAAAACGATATTCGTTGCGCGCACTGCATCGCATTTGGCGATGCAGCGCTCACTAACGAAATTCGTTTTATTTATTTAAATGTTTACTTACCTGTATTCGGCCGTAATCCGTGGTTTACTACCCCCCACCCCACGTCACCGCCCGGCCGGCACTCCTACCACGGACTGCTACTGCGCTATAGTGTGTTTGGATTCTAGCCAATGTAACGCTAAAGTGCTAGTTCTGTTTTGTGTTCTGATGGTGCTCTCATGTTCAGATATCCGCGTTTTAACTTTTCTCTCTGTTTTCCCTATGTAGTACAGTCCACAGGGGGCATTTAATCCCATATATTAAATTTTTCGTGTTGCAGTTTGAGTTATGATGCAGTTTAATAGCTTCTCCTGTGTGGGGATGGTTGATCTTGTTTCCGACAATCACGTTACTGCAATTGACACAGTTTAGGCATTTCCTTGTACCTTGACAATCTTGAATGGTATTTTTAGGTGTAATCATTAACATTTCTTTTAAATTCCTAGACCTTTTGTATGCATACAGTGGTTTGTCTTTAAAAAGGTCCTTGAAATCGACCTCATTTTGTAATAACTTCCATCTGCTGTTAATTATCCTCTTAATCTTCTTAGAGTTGGATGAAAATTTAGACACAAAAACTTGTCGTCGTTGTTCCTTTTTGGGTTGGTTCTTCAATAAAGTTTTCCGATCAATTCCGTTCATCCTTGTTATTGCTTGGTCCAAAATTTCTGTGGGATATCCTCTGGCAATATATTTTTGTTTTTGTATCTGTATGTTTTCTTCCAAAGATCCGGTACGGGAACAAATCCTTTTCACTCTTAGAAGTTGGGAAGAAGGTAAATTATAGATGAGATTCTGAGGATGAAAACTGTTAAACAGTAAAGCGTTGTTCTTATCTGTCTCCTTCCTGAAGTCTTCCGTGTAAATCTCGATGTTCTCAATTTTAATTAAAACATCTAGAAATGCAATTGATGTTTCATTGATGTTATGGGTAAATTGTATGTGTGTGTCATATGTATTCAGTTGAGGAATCTTCTGTTCCAGAATCTCCTTATTGTTAGTCCAAATGATGAAAATGTCATCAATGTATCTGCAATACATTGAAAGATTGTTAGTCCATTCGTGATCTTTGTAAACATGATTTTCTTCGAACATAGCCATGAAAGTATTAGCGTATGCAGGGGCCCCTGCAAAGCCCATCGAAGTTCCTGTGAGCTGGAGATAAAAATGTTCCTCCCATTGAAAGTAGCAGTGGTTCAAACAAAAATGTAGAAGTTCCAATAGAAAAACTTTATCAGCTTTAACATCAGTTTGGCGAAGAAGCGCCCATTCTACTGCTTCCATACCTCTTGAGTGAGGAATTGATGTATACAGGGATTTTAGATCTATCGTACACAAAATGCTGTTGCTGCTCAGTTTGATGGAGTCCAGTTTACACAAGAAACCTGTAGTGTCCTTAACATAGGACGTCCAGTTTTGTACAAAAGACTGTAAAAAGTAGTCTATATATTGTCCTAACGGTTCAAAAATGGTGCCACATCCTGTAACGATCGGTCTAAAGTGCTCCTCTCTTCCCATTTACAGTTTCATCTTTTAGGCAGCCATATTGGTGTGTTTAAATGTTGATTAGCCCAAATGGTAATATTCCTGTATTCAAATTAAATATTTTGTTAGGGGGGGCGTGGCTTGCCGGCAACCGTGATGGCCGCTTAGCTCTGGGGCTCTGAGCCGCCTTCAACCCCCAAATATCCGTTAAAATATCCTGCAGCCGGGTGCACTGTCGGGCACTAGACAGCCGCTGTCCTGGAGACTCTCCCGATCGTTTCCCGGTGGAGTGGCGGGCTGTGGATCCGAGGCTGCGTCGAGGAGATCCTGAGCCGGGGCCACGAGGACGCGCAGGCCGAGCAGACATCCGGGCGGAATCAGGCGAGCACCGGTGCAGCCCAGAGATACCAGGTGCGGTGAGGCCCTCGGCTCCGGCGTGTATCACTTCGGTGGCGGAGGGCAGGATGACTGCAGGTGGGGCCCTCCTTGGGATCTGTGGCAGGCTTGAAACGGCGCTGCTTCGGGTGAGCTCCGGAGCGCGCCTTTGATGACTCTCACGGCAGACCCCAAAAGAAAAGATTCCTTGGGCCTGACTCCGGCATTGGGCGTGGTGAGGAAGAGATCTGCTCGGACCCCCCGGTGCGGCCTGAGCAATGCCGCAGCGGACGGCAGTACCGTGGCACTTGGCCCCGGACATCGGGCCCCTACAGGCCCCCCCCTCGATTGTTGTGTGAGCGGGGGATGGAACTGTGAGCCGAAAGGGAGGCTGCCCTGCGCCTCGTGGGGTGGTACCAGTCCCACACCGTCAGCTGGATAGTGCTCCCCCCGAGGTGGTGGATCGACGAGGGGGGGTCATATTGCCGTTCGGGTGGTGGCCATTGGACTGTGGGCCTCCAATTCCAGGACGCGCTCTGTGTGTGGGAGGGGTGTTTGTCCTACTCGTGAAATTGCAGGCCTGTGCCCCGCGGTGCCCGTGCGGTGTCGCAGTTGCGGCTTCTCACCCTCTCCCCCCTACGCAGTTGGAAGTCGGGTGGTGTCTGACCTGGCCCAAGGTTTGATCCGCAGGAGACACGAGGCCCCCCCTCTCTTCCCTCCGAGCACACCGGACCGTGAATATTGACTGGGCCACTGACAGGATGGCCACCAACAAGGGGACCCGCCAGTCCGGGCTGGCTAAGCTGTCCAAGTTTGCGCTTTCGAAGACAGTAGAGGTGGAGGACGAACAGGCGGAGTCCGGGATGAAGCCACCGGCGCTGGCTGAGGGCCCATCCCTCATGGATGTCATGGAGGCCAGCCAGGGAGTGCGCACGGCGCTGGAAGCGAAAATAGACTCCGCCATGACAGAGATTACTTTTATCCGGGCCGACCTCCGCAAAATGGGGGACAGAGTCAAGGAAACGGAGGACTCAGTTAAAACCTTGTCGGCTTCTGCAAAGCCCCTTGAAGCGACAGTCAAGTGCCTGGAAGCCAAGGCGTCGGACTTTGAGGCGAAGCTGGAAGATTATGAGGGGCGTGCTCGGAGGAATAACGTCCAAATTTTGGGGGTTCCCGAAAAAATGGAGGGGCAGTCTGCAGACCTGTTTGTGGAGGAGTTGATACTGAAGCACCTGCAACCTCGATCCCTTTCGAAATACTTCTCCGTGGAACGGGCACACCGGGTGCCCGGGGGTCCCCCGAAGCCTGGTGCCCCTCCGCGATCCTTGCTGGCACGCATTTTTAATTTCTGGGATCGAGATATAATCCTTCAGACGGCCAGGACCGCCCCGCCTCTGAAACTAGATAACGCCAGTGTGACCTTCTTCCCAGACTTCACCTTTAAAGTGCAGCAGAAACGAAGGTCCTCCCTTGAGGTGAAGCGTGCCCTCCAAGAAGAGGGCCTCAAGTACGCCATGCTCTTTCCGGCAAAGCTGAGAGTCCTAGCTGATGGGAAAACTTATTTTTTTCAGACTTCTGAAGAGACTTGGGACTGGCTTGAGAACTGGTGCACTTCCTCCGTCCGTCATCGTTCGTCCACAGTGCAGGGGCATGGCCTGGATGGATCGCAGGATCGTTTGGGAGGCGCAGGAACTGGTTGATCCTTGCTATACGGTCACTGTGTCAATGTCTGGTCCTGGATGGTGGACTGGTGTTGGACCCTCCCGTTCACGATGAGTATTGGCTTGCATTTTGGGGGGTGGTTGGTCTGGTGTGTGGGGTTTCCTCTTGTCTTTGAGACTCTGAGCCTATAGAACTGAGACCACTTTGTCATTTTGTTTGGTGGTTTGGTGGGGGGATGGGGGGAGGATTATCTTAGAAGTCGGAGTTGTAGTTCCTCAGGTTTTGCTAGCAAGTGTCATGGTTGCTCCATTTTGTCGTTTAAGGGGGTGGGTGGGCGGCCGACCGGGTGGCTTGGGAGCGGGACATACCCTCCTTAGTTAAGATGTATGGGGATTACAGGCGCTCTGCAAATTGGGCGGTGGGCAGTTTTCAGTCCACGTTGCAGGGAGGCAGGGTGGGGGGGGGGACCAGGGTTATGGTTGGGGATTTTTGTGATTTTTTGATGGTTTTTTGTCAGATTGTTTTTTTGGGTGCAGTTTTTCGTACAATTCTATTTGCAATACCAGTTGGGTCCTGGGTATGTGGTAAATGTAAATTTCAATGTTCACTTGTGATGGTTTTGCTTTACTGTGTTTCATATGCCGGCTTCGATTGTCTACTCGGGCTCCTCCAGGCACGAGGGGTGGGGGGCCCCACTTTCATAGATTCTAATGAGTCAAGACTGTAGTCCTAGCCCGGCCAGGGCCCACCTCAAAATCCTTTCCTGGAATGTGAACGGGTTGGGAGATCGCATTAAGAGGGGCATAGTGTTGCAATATTTAAAACCATTAAACCACAAAGATCCACCCTCAGACAGTTTCAAAGGCCATGTTCTCCCAGATTAAGTATGCTTCCTACAATGGTGGGAAAAACACACAGTGTTTTTAAATACCCCTCACACACCAAAAGGACCCTTGGTGTCATGCTTCATCATAGGGGTCTTCCCGCCCCTCTCACGGGACGGGGCGTGCTACAACCTACGGTTACGCGGGAGCACTGTTGTTGTGAGAAAACTATGTGTCATGTAGGAGTGTTAGTGGAAGGGTCAGGGGTGAATGGAAAGGTGAGGTTAAAAAATACCTGGCTCGGCGGTTAGAAAAAGTTTTAATATACCTTTGAGCTGGTATTGTTAAAAAAGTGTGGGGACGGAGGTGTATTTGCCTCAATGAGCCTTGCCTCCAAAATCAGTCAACATGTTTCGAAGCCCCCCTGGCTTCTTCTTCAGGACTTAGCAGATCCCTTCTACACTCACTCTATATGTGGTGTGTTCATTTTCATAAAAATGTGTTCGTGAAAATAAATACCTAAATAGGTATCTGTCATTGTTATTTGTTTTCAAAAGTAAAAACGCCCCATGAGCCTGTAACGCGGAGCCGCGGGGAGGCCAGACACGGCGGGGCAGTATCCCAGGAGCAGTTGCAACTATAGGCACCCCTCCCACCCGTTACAGGCTCATGGGGCGTTTTTACTTTGAAAACAAATAACGATGACAGATACCTATTTAAGTATCATATATGTGCATTGAGAATCCGCATGCACTGTATATTTATTTTCACGAGCACATTTTTATGAAAATGAACACACCACATATAGAGTGAGTGTAGAAGGGATCTGCTAAGTCCTGAAGAAGAAGCCAGGGGGCTCAAACATGTTGACTGATTTGAGGCAAGGCTCATTGAGGCAAATCACCTCCGTCCCCACACTTTTAAGCAATACCAGCTCAAAGGTATATTAAAACTTTTCTAACCGCTGAGCCAGGTCTAACCTCACCTTTCCATTCACCCTGACCCTTTCACTAACACTCCTACATGACACATAGTTTTCTCACAACAACAGTGCTCCAGCAGTAACCGTAGGTTGCTAACACGCCCATCCCGTAGAGGGGCGGGAAGACCTATGATGAAGCATGACACCAAGGGTCCTTTGTGTGTGAGGGGTATTTAAAAACACTGTGTGTTTTTCCCACCATTGTAGGAAGCATACTTATCTGGGAGAACATGGCCTTTGAAACTGTCTGAGGGTGGATCTTTGTGGTTTAATGACTATAGACTGAAGGAGGACGTATCCACCTCCACTGCTTGTGACAAGCAGTACCTCTTTGCTCCCCCTATTTGTTTTTTCTGCAATATTTAAAACGACAGTCCCCAGACTTGATTTTGCTTCAGGAGACGCATGTCCAAGGCACTTCTTATTGCGCTCCTAATAGATGGGGCTATAAACTGATTGCACATGCGGGCTATACCCGTGGGTCCAGAGGGGTGGGCATACTGGTGCGTACCTCCCTCCCCCTTCAGGTTTCTAAAATCACCTCTGATCCTTTGGGGAGATTTGTCTCGGTTACAGGGCAATGGGAGGGGAGGTCTTTGAACGTCACCTCTCTCTATGTCCCCCCCAAGTTGCATTCCTCCACTCTCGCCGACCTTGGTTCTCACTTACTTGGTTTACCAGATGGAGAAATGTTGGTGGGAGGTGACTGTAACGCAGCCCTTAGCGGGGAACTTGATCGTTTGCCGCCTAAGCAGGGGGATCCACATGGCAAGCATTTGTTGGAATTCTTAGATGCTCTGGGTTTGATTGATGTATGGCGTGTATGTAATCCAGCTTCCAAACAGTACACCTTTCACTCCGGGGTCCATGGGAGTATGTCCCGCATTGATTATTTGTTTTGCAAGGCAACCCAGCTTCCACAGTTCGGGGAGATCACTTTCCTTACGAGGGGCATTTCCGATCATTCACCAATCGTTACTTATTCTGGCGGCACTTCCCCCACCAACGGTCGGGAAATGGTTCTCCCTCCTTGGTATCTCTGAGTTCCGGAGATACGCACCAAACTGCTAGAGGCCACCCAGAATTATTTTACGGCGAATGATGGATCGGTCGAATCTGCCATAACACTGTGGGAGGCATATAAGACAGTGATTCGTGGTTGCGGGGTGGCGGCGGTGGCAGGTCATAAGAAGGAGAAGAGTAAACAACTACAAGATATAGAGAGGGAGGTGACGCAGCTGGAAGTGGAGATGGTCGCCTCCGCATCCTCGGAGGTCTCCCACACTTTGGCCGTAAAGCAGAAAGAATACCGGGATATAGCTAAAGATGCCGCTAGGACTTATTACCGAGCCACTCAGCATCACATTTACGATATCGGCGATAAAGCTAGTAAATTGTTGGCTTGGCTGGATAGGAGGGAGTTGGCCAAGAGATGGGTGGCAGAGATTTTAGATTGGCAGGGAACACGCCATCATGATAAGTTCGGCATTGCTGAGGCCTTCGCAATTCATTTCAAGGATGTATATACCCCCTCACCCACATCCACCTGGGCCGCGGCGGCGGAACTGCTCTCTACGCTCCCGCTGCCACAGCTAAATCCACAGGAGGCGTTGGATCTGGACGCCGATTTGACCCCGGAGGAAGTTTCCAAGGCCATTGGGGCGCTGCAGTCAGGGAAGGCCATGGGTCCCAGTGGCCTCCCGATCGAACTTTACAAACTTACCGCTTCCGTCATCGCGCCCTTTTTGGTGCGCATGTATGACGAGGGGGTATCCCTCGGTATTCTGCCAACGACACAGCGGTTGGCCAACATCGTGGCCATTCATAAACCGGGAAAACCCCCGGACCGTTGCTCCTCGTACAGGCCCATCTCTCTCTTAGACCCCGAGGTTAAGACCCTGGCCAAACTCTTGGCCCTTCGCCTCTCTCCCTGTCTTCACAGGTTGATCCATCCGGATCAATCCGGCTTTATGCCGGCCAGAAATACCGCGCTTAATTTGCGCTGCTTGTTTGGGGTGCTGGGCCGGGCCTCTACTGTTCAGGAGGACTCGGTGATAATGTCCCTGGACGGTAAGTTCGCCTTCGATATGATTTAATGGCCCTTCTTGTTTGCTGTACTGGAGCGGTACGGGTTCGGCGCTCGATTTATATCCTGGGTGCGACTGCTCTATGCCCGCCCTTTGGCCCGAGTCACGGTAAATGGTGGCCGTTCTGTCGCCTTTGAGCTGGGTAAGGGCACGAGGCAGGGTTGCCCCCTGTCACCTCTTCTTTTCACCCTAGCCTTGGAACCCCTGCCCAAATGGATCAGAGGTGACCCTATGATTCGCGGTCTGAATTGGACTCCAGATTGGTCGGATAGAATTTCCCTCTATGCCGACGATGTCCTTCTTTATTTGGCCTGACCCCGGTCCTCAATTCATAGAGTGCTACACATTTTTGCCCTCTTCCAACAATACTCCGGTTACACGATCAACTGGGATAAATCTCTGGTTTATGTTTTGAGCGGGGTGCCGCCGACTCTTTCGGCGGGATGCCAGGCCCAGATAGTCACTGAGGGGTTTCGGTACTTGGGGATATACAGTGCCAAGGATGAGGGGGTGTTCCATCGTCAGAACTTGATCCCTCCGTTCCAACGGTTCCGTGCCGATGTGCAACATTGGAAAGCTTTACCTCTCTCACTCTTGGGTAGAGCTGCTCTCTATAAAATGATGGCACTTCCCCGCTTTCTTTACGTATTGCAAAATACGCCTTTCTTGATCTCTTCCCAATACTTTCGTTCGATTGACTCCGAGGTTCGCTCATTGTTATGGAACAACGGGACACCCAGAATTGCCCTCGTCAAGCTTACCAAAAGCTGGTATGATGGGGGCATAGCTTTGCTTGCCATCCAAGACTATTACTGGTCCGCGCAGCTGGTGGTTCTCAACCGCTGGATGCATCGACCCATCACGGACCCGGCGTACACAATGGACAGGTACAACATGTCCTCCGGTAATTTTCTTAGGGCTCTCCATGGGGGTAAAAAACATGCACCTAAGTACACCCCGACCTCGACTACGGTAGCTTTATGGGGAGTAGCCACGGCTGCGTTGGGCTGGAAGGGCAGGATTACTAAGGCCACCCCGCTGTATGAATCTCTTCAATTGGGCATGCTCTCGAGGTTCCCAGGGTTTGATAAGTGGGACTTGATAGGTCTCTCGATGGTGGGGGACCTGTGGCGGAAGGGGGGAGTTGTTACGTTTAGTGAGCTGCAACGACAATACAGGCAGGGGAAACTTTCCGGTATCTTCAGGTGCGGAGTGTACTGCAGAAGGTGTTACCTAGCGGCTCCGACTTTCCGGTTTCCTCACCGTTAGAAGATCGGTTACTGGATGATTACCTTCCAGACCGAGCGATCTCTCTGACATACCGTAAGATTCTCAATAATATGCCGGACTATATGGGTAAGATACGGGCAAAATGGAATGACGAGGTGGGGGAGCTCGACGACGAGGAGTGGAGGGAAGCCCTGGCCTCGCCACGGGAGGTGGCGATTCGCTCACGTTTTAAGTTGATCCAACTTAAAGCGCTTCACAGGACATACTACACCAGTTCGGCACTCGTTAAGATGGGCCTTTTGTCCTCACCGGACTGTCCTCGGGGTTGTGGACAGCTGGGTACTTTCCTACATCAATGGTGGGACTGCCCCGACCTCCAGAGATACTGGGGAAGAGTTGTCTCCCCCATGTCCCACTTATGCCATAAATGAATAGCTCTATCCCCACGTCTCTGCCTTTTGAATGTTTGGGAGGCTACTGATCTCAACAGGTATGAGCGTCTCTGAGTCACACTGGGTTGTATGGTCGCAAAGCTCAACATCGCTAGAAACTGGAAGGGGGGAGTTGCTCTTAAATATGCAGAATGGGCATCAGACAAGGACTGGTGCATGCAGGCGGAAAGGGCGGTGTATGAAAGTAGAGGTTGCCCGGGTAAATGGACCAAGGTGTGGGGCCCCTGGAGCAAAAGTAGAGGCTTTATTTTGTACCCCATTTGCAGAGTTGAATGATGTTGTAGACGACGTGACACCATAGGCTGGCTGTCGCAGGTGTTGTGGACATTATAGTGTTTTTTCCTTTGTCCCAATGTATTGAATGGCTTCATTTATGTTTTCTGTAGTCCTTCGGTATTGTATTTTGTTTTGTAACTGCACCATTATTATGTTTCTTTGTCTTATTTTTATTTTCAATAAACAGAATTTAAAAAAAATAAAAATATTTTGTTAACACACCTAAGGCAATTTTCAAGTCTTCCTTCATAAATCGCACCCTGTATGAGTTGCCCTCTGTCCCCCAGGGGAAACATATCATGTACTCACCATGTTGATCCTCCGAAATGGCCTCCCTCGCCACAGCCAAAATCCGCTCAAGAAACATCTCAGGGAGTCGGTCAAATGGCCATCTCATCCCGCAATTCAATAATTGCTGAAACCAATCATAAGAAGCATACCAGCTCAGATGTGATGTGGCGGTTCAGGCAAGATACTGTAAACTCGTTTCCAAAGTTCCACCTTACTTGCCGAACTCAGGGCTGGTGCTAGATCCATCACACGAGAGTGGACTTGCGAATATATGAAAAAACACGTCCAAAAGGACCACACGGAGCACTCACTGATTCCATCTTTTATTAGCAAATGGAGACGTGTTTTGGCGTTAGCCTTTATCAATCCTTGCCAAGCAGTGCAAATGATACTATGCTACACACAGCGTTTAAATGTCCACCATGCTGCTTCCCTATTGGAGGACTTTGGCAGTAATAGAAAGAAGACTGCCATTCTTGTGTCCAATGTCTCATTTTTTAGGCAGCCATATTGGTGTGTTTAAATGTAGATTAGTCCAAATGGTAATATTTCTGTATTCAAATAAATATTTTGTTAACACACCTAAGGCAATTTTCAAGTCTTTCTTCATAAATCGCACCCTGTATGCCCCCCAGCAGGGAAGCAGCATGGTGGACATTTAAACGCTGTGTGTAGCATAGTATCATTTGTTATGTTATGTTATTGAACTTGTAGAGCGCACGAATACCCGTAGGTGTCTTGGCGCTATGTTGGGTATTACGGTGAGGCAGTAAAGGAAGAAAGGAGGCTAGGCATTGAAAAGCCTGGTTTTTAACAGTTTCCTAAAAGTCCATAGAGTGGGAGCCGCTTTGATATGCATAGGCAGAGTGTTCCAAAGTGCCGGGGTTTCAGAAGAGAAACAGCTGCCCCCCCCATTTAACTCTCTTGAATTTGGGGCGAGAAATCATCAATGTATTTTTGATCGTAGATCTCGTTTGGGAATGTACCAGGAGAAGGAATGTCTAAGGTAGCTGGGCCCCGAGTTGTGTAAGGCCTTATAGGCAAGGCAAAGTGCCTTGAATTTGATGCGATTATCTACTGAGAGCCAATGGAGCTTCTTAATGGGTGCTGAGACGGGATGAAGCTTGGGCAGATCAAGAATAAGTCTTGCCGCCGCATTTTGAACGCTCTGTAGTTTCCTTTTGTACTGCTTCTGGAGCTTGACATACAGTCCGTTACATTAGTCCAGTTTTGAAAGAACTAGTAAAGAAATTACTGTTTTTCTGGAAGTCAAAGGGATGAAAGGGAGAATCTTCTTAATGATTCTCAACATGTTGAAACTGGAAGAGACCACGGAACAAATATGCTTGGCAAGGATTGATAAAGGCTAACGCTGAAACGTGTCTCCATTCGCCAATAAAAGATGGAATGGTGATCTTGTGACTGCTCCGTATGGTCCTTTTGGACGTGTTTTTTCATATATTCGCGAGTCCACCCTCGTGTGACAGATCTATCACCCGCCCTGAGTTCGGCAAGTAAGGTGGAACTTTGGAAACGAGTTTACACTATCTTACCTGAACAGCCACGTCGCATCTGAGCTGGTATGCTTCTTATGATTGGTTTCAGCAATTATTGAATTGCGGGATGAGATGTCCATTTGACCGACTCCCTGAGATGTTTCTTGAGCAGATTTTGACTGTAGGTGTGGCGAGGGAGGTCATTTCGGAGGATCAACATGGCGAGTACAATGGTATGTTTCCCCTGGGGGACAGAGGGCAACCCATACTGGGTGTAATTTATGAAGGAAGACTTGAAAATTGCCTTAGGTGTGTTAACAAAATATTTAACCTCTTCGATGCGCCCGGAATTCCCCCGCGGTGCTGAGGAATTCCACACGTGCGCGGTTCGGACGGCCCCCGGCCGTCCTCCGCACACGCCCACCATGACGTCAGACGGCCGTGGTCGTCCGACGCATGCAAGGGGTTAATTTGAATACAGAAATATTACATTTGGACTAATATACATTCGAACACACCAATATGGCTGCCTAAAAGATGAGACATTGGACACAAGAAAGGCAGTCTTCTTTCTATTACTGCCAAAGTCCTCCAATAGGGAAGCAGCATGTTGGACATTTAAATGCTGTGTGTAGCATAGTATCATTTGCACTGCTTGACAAGGATTGATAAAGGCTAACGCCGAAACGCGTCTCCATTTGCCAATAAAAGATGGAATGGTGATCCCATGAGTGCTTCGTGTGGTCCTTTTGGACATGTTTTTTCATATCTATCCATCCATCCATCCGTCCGTCCATCCATCCATCCATCTATAGATAGATAGATATAACCTACTGGCGGTCGCCAGTAGGTAGTTATAGTTAGGACCATGTTTCTATTCAAAAAGCGTTTTTTCTTTTGCCAATATCTTTGGCGCCGTTTGACAAATCTTTGTGAAATTTTCAAAACTAATCGCCCACTCACTTCAGCTGTTGTGTTGAAAGTTTCTGGGTGATTCGTCAAGCAGCTGCTGAGAAAAAGGGGGGTCCCAAAACGTATTTTCTCCATATTAATTTCCATAGGAAACTTTAGACACGGCTACAGCCCGAACTGCTGAACTGAATTACACCAAATTTATCAAAAAGGTAGCTCCTGGTTCAGAAAGCACTCTTTTTGTTAAATGGTGTAAATCCGTTCAGTAATTCCTAAGAACTTTAAACATTTCTCAGATATCCATATATCGACGTGAAGGATCCGCGAACCCTCCCAATCTCGAGCCTGCGATCTGATTGGCTGCCAACAGTTCCAATCAGGAAGTGTTGGCAGCCATCTTGTGACTCAGTTGAACCGAGTCACAAGAAAAAAGGTTGAAAAACATTAATAATTAAGAAAAGGGGGCAGGGTAGAAACACCCTGACCCCCTAGGCCTGCTTAGGGGGTCCCAAAAACATTTTTTTAAAAACATTTTGGCGGGAGTCACATAGGGTCCGCGAATCCCGCTGAAATTCTTTTTTAAAACGAAGTGTAGTCTCCTGCGCTTCGTTTCCCTTAAGTCCCTGGGTGGGCCAGGTCCTGGGGGCAATTGTAAATAGATATGTGGGGGCCCCCGCAGCCCTGGGGACCGCCATCTCCCTGGGGCTATATAGTTAAAAAATGCATGGGGGGACCGTCACCTCCCCGGGGCTATGCTCGAAATCATGCGTAGGTGGGCTCAAACCCCCCCCCACACAGCCCGGGGAGCAACAGCTCCCGGGGCTATTATGGCCCTGGGGACCGCCACCCCTCAGGGCCGGCTCCGGCAATTTCCTGGGGTGCCCACCCCGAGACATTGCAGTTTGCTATGGCATGGCGGGAGCAGCAAACACTGCTTCGCTTCATGGAAGCTAGAGCATGAAAAATGCTCTCGCTTCCATGAAGCGAAGCAGAATTGCTTTTGGGCATAGGGAGCTGCATGTTTGCAGCTCCCTCTGCCCAAAAGCAATGCCGGCTCCTGCAGGAGGCGGGGAACCCGCAGGGACCGTGGTCCCCAACGTTGTGGCCATGCCCCGGGGATGGGGTCTCCGGGGCAATATAGGCCCAGGTAGGGGGGCCGTGCAGGCCCCCTACCCATTTTTATTATTTTCTTTTTTTTTTTAAACATAAGGCCTGGGCTCAGGGAATGGGGTGCCTGGGGATGAAATTGGCCTCAGGAGGGGGCCACGCAGCCCTTCCCAAAAATTTTTAAAAAACAGGGCAGGCAGGCAGGATGGGGTCGCTGGGGCAAACCTTGCCCAGGGAAGGGGGGCGACATGTGGCCCCCCCTTCCTTAAAAAAAAAGAAATAAATAAAGAACATGGCCGGGCCCCATGAGATGGGGTCCCCGGGGCCGAAATTGGCTTGGGAAGGAGGCCCCCCTCCCCATAAAAAAAAACATAAAGAAAGGCCTAGCCCTGGGGAATGGGGTACCCGGGCCGAAATCGGCCTCGGGAGGGTGGGCTGCGCACCCCCCTCCCTTTTATTTTACAACCGATATGCGGCATGAGTGAACCGTGGATTGGAACTGGACATTATGCCTGTAGCCCACTGGAGGGCTATAAAAATGTATAATGGCATGCAAATTGGAATTTTGAGGCACGGACTCCACCAAGGGAGAAAAAGTAATACTGTATCTACCAGCATGCTACTCACCTGGGAGAGCATGCGCATTGGATAAAGATGGGTGCAGGCTTCCGTTCCTCAATGTTGTGCCGTCCCATGAAGAAGAAGCAAGTGCTTTGAAACGCGTCGGGACTTTGTTGTTAACAGACGCATTGCGCAGTTCCTTAATAAAGAAGGTTGGTTACCTGTTCGCTCACGGAGTGGCGTCTTCATGATCTGAGGCACTTTTGTGGTGATGTTTACGCGGTTAGCCTCAACCGCGGAAGATGAACCGCCCGCTGGGAATGTGATAGCGGGGCTGCTGGGATTGTCATTGAGACAACCGATATGCAGCGTGAGTGAACCGTGGATTGGAACTGGACAATATGCCTGTAGCCCACTGGAGGGCTGTAAAAATGTATAATGGCATGCAAATTGGAATTTTGAGGCACGGACTCCACCAAGGGAGAAAAAGTAATACTGCATCTACAAGCATGCTACTCACCTGGGAGAGCATGCGCATTGGATAAAGATGGGTGCAGGCTTCCGTTCCTCAATGTTGTACCGTCCCATGAAGAAGAAGCAAGTGCTTTGAAACGCGTTGGGACTTTGTTGTTAACAGACGCATTGCGCAGTTCCTTAATAAAGAAGGTTGGTTACCTGTTCGCTCACAGAGTGGCGTCTTCATGATCTGAGGCACTTTTGTGGTGATGTTTACGCGGTTAGCCTCAACCACGGAAGTTGTACCGCCTGCTGGGAATGTGATAGCGGGGCTGCTGTGATTGCCATTGAGACAACCGATATGCAGCGTGAGTGAACCGTGGATTGGAACTGGACAATATGCCTGTAGCCACTGGAGGGCTGTAAAAATGTATAATGGCATGCAAATTGGAATTTTGAGGCACGGACTCCACCAAGGGAGAAAAGTAATACTGCATCTACCAGCATGCTACTCACCTGGGAGAGCATGCGCATTGGATAAAGATGGGTGCAGGCTTCCGTTCCTCAATGTTGTGCCGTCCCATGAAGAAGAAGCAAGTGCTTTGAAACGCGTCGGGACTTTGTTGTTAACAGACGCATTGGGCAGTTCCTTAATAAAGAAGGTTGGTTACCTGTTCACTCACGGAGTGGCGTCTTCATGATCTGAGGCACTTTTGTGGTGATGTTTACGCGGTTAACCTCAACCGCGGAAGATGAACCGCCCGCTGGGAATGTGATAGCGGGGCTGCTGGGATTGTCATCGAGACAACCGATATGCAGCGTGAGTGAACCGTGGATTGGAACTGGACAATATGCCTGTAGCCCACTGGAGGGCTGTAAAAATGTATAATGGCATGCAAATTGGAATTTTGAGGCACGGACTCCACCAAGGGAGAAAAAGTAATACTGCATCTACCAGCATGCTACTCACCTGGGAGAGCATGCGCATTGGATAAAGATGGGTGCAGGCTTCCGTTCCTCAATGTTGTGCCGTCCCATGAAGAAGCAAGTGCTTTGAAACGCGTCAGGACTTTGTTGTTAACAGACGCATTGCGCAGTTCCTTAATAAAGAAGGTTGGTTACCTGTTCGCTCATGGAGTGGCGTCTTCATGATCTGAGGCACTCTTGTGGTGATATATATATATCCAGAAAAAGGGTTGCCCCCATATGGAAAAGCCTCTCAGGTGGATTCAGATTCCTTTAATGAAGGTGCAGCGAGCAAAGCAGCGACAAGATGCCTAAAATCACAGCCAGACGCGTTTCGGGCTTCCACGCCTTGTTCACAGGCTAGGCAAAGAGTCAACAGCGAGAACTGCAGTCGCATGTTTTTATTTCAGAGATGCCCCGCCCCAACGGGCCTCCGAGCATTATAGTGCTTGTAGTGCTGCAAAATAAAATAAAACCCCAGTGGGTCTCGATGTTGCTTCCAGTCTTGTGCATTATATATATATATATATATATAGTGCCTCGGGTAGGTGGCCGTACCAGCGGTTGCGGGGGTCTGCTTGGCAACACCACATTTAATTTCAATAACGCCCCGGGGGTGGCGGCCCCTGGGGCTGCAGGGGGTTCACATGGCCCCCTGCATTCAATTTAAATAAAGCCCCGGGGAAGTGGCGGCCCCCGGGGCTGCGGGGGAGTCCACTCCCAGTATCTAGACTGGGGTTAAGAAGTCCGCAAACACAGGTGTCCTTTTGCCACTGTAGGGGCTCTTTGTGTGGTGAAGGCCGTTAGTTCTTACAAGATAGCTCAACCGCTGTGTGTTAAAATCTTTTAACTTTGCAGTCCCACTTTGGCATTTGCTTAACAGAGTTTTCAAATGGGCTTGTCCTTTTAAACCATTATCAATGACCATCATTAGATAATGATACTATTTTGCTCTAGTGATTTTAAGGTTATTATTTTTCCATGTGTAAGTGATTTTTTATTCAGCAATCCTTTAATTTGAGTCAGAATTGCCTGCAGTTGATTTTTTTATTACAGTCTGCAATTCTAGCAATCATTCATTGAGATTTGCTCATTTTTTTATTGCTAATTCTATGGTATACTTTGGTTTTAGTTTTGAGATATGCTGGTCTCTAAAATTTGATTGTGGTTTCTAAAATGTTTCCGTAAATCTTGCATTTGTTTGTGTGTTTGTATTTTGCTTGCTGCTGAATTACAGCTAGTGGTGCTTATAGTTGTTCTAAGCTTCATTAATGATTCCCAGTAGCGGCTTTTGAAATCTTTAAAATCTGCATTTTGTGTGATGTGGTCCCTCAAAGCCCAACTCATCCTGTTCTCACAAAGTGCTATTAGCTTGGGTAGTAGATCTGCGTTCCATCTCATCTTTGGTGTTTCATCACCATTGTTGGTGTAGCATGTAATGATCTGCTCTATGGGAAATCTTATACTGTAAGTGGAATATTATGTTTGAGAATGATGGTCACTTTGCATTATTGGGGTTATTTTAAAGGTTATGCAGCACTGGAAGTTAGGCACACGGACTAAGGTATAGTCTATTAAAGTATCATGCCTGCTGAAATAGGGGTAATTTGCTACGGCCAATCCTCTCTGAATCTACCATTCAATGTCTTTAATCCCAGGTTGTTTAGGAAATTTAAAATCTTCTTTTCTTTATGGCAATACTGACAGTGAGCTGCGACTTACTATCTGCTAGCAGTTATCATGTTCTTTTGCTGACAGTGTGCTCTAAAGAAAAGTTGGATTTAAAGCCTTCTTTATTAGGTGACCGGAAGAGATTTAAAAGCTATTACCAGCTTGCTGCTTCTGTGCTTCAAGGTAGGATGTAGGTAGATCTCAATGATTAGTATGCACTCTAACAGTAACAGCCTGGTTCATATTAGTTTTGACTGTCACAATATGATCCAGAGCAGTTGCTATTAGTTTGGTTTGTCTCCTGATGACAATGACTTGATGTTTGATAAACGACCCGATGAGTGCATCCCTGGATAAATTGAGTGTATTGGAGTATCTATGCAGCACTGAGTGGAGAAAATCAGTGTTGGGTATGTTGGCTGGAAGCTTGCAATACTGAATAGATCAATCAAACTCCTTCTAGTACATGCTGTACCTTGCTATTAGTAATTAATCAGGAGTTGGTTGATTTGTTCACTACTATATTGAGATTAGCCAATTGTTTTAAAGTTGAAGTCTTGTGTCCCTTTAGAATTGGTATTCTTCTTTTCAGAATTTCTCTTGTGGTTGTTAGGTTATTTCAGTCCTGAAATGGACCCTTATTTTCTATACTAACAAAAACGTATGTTTTTGCAGTGGGATCTTAGCCATTGCTATTCCATGTTCTTCCACCAGTGTTTTATATAACCATACATTTTACAGAGAAGATGTTGTGCACATGTGATAGCCTTTCCCCTGGGATAAGCAGAATTAAATTCCTGTGATATCAATTGAATTCATGTATTTGAAATGAATAGAAATTTCCTAACAGTCAAATTATGGTTCCTCTGTGAATTATGTCATGGTAGCCATCTAACTTGTACACTGGGTGAAGGTTGAGTTTCATCGGATGAAAGGAACCTCAGTGGTACTGATATGGGTTAAAATGGTTGGTGCTTGTTTTTGGTGATCCGCCATGTTGAGTATATTGAAGCAAACAAATTCAAGTTGCTTCTGGGTCTCAATGTAGAGTCACTAGTTGTCAGGGAACGCTATTTAGTAGTTTGTCTAATTTGAATCTGAAATATTTGTAGTTAGAGGCCAGTGTTCTACCTTGGCAAAGGAGTCATTATTTCTCAGTTTCAGATCTCTTACTCTAACTAGTGATTCTTGTTTGGCACAGGGCATAGACAGTTATTAAAGGTTCCTATTTCTGAGTTTTATCAGTTGCATCATGATGTATACCTTTCTTCTCCTTATTCATAATTGCTTGCAATAAAAAAACTGGATAAAATGTCTGTGTAGTTTGAAAAGACCACTTATTCCTTCTTTATTTTCTTTCCTTGGCTGGCTAAACATTCAAGATTTAAATGCTTGAGTTTCTTTTTTGCTGTATTATGGCACAAATTTGTCACTTTTCTTTTCTGCCAGTCTCATTTGCTGGTTGATCAGTGGTTGGAGATTAGTCTGAGTGTTGATGGTTACACTGTTATCATGTACCTCATAGATAGACATTGAGTTTCTGTCAGTCTCAGTTATACCAGAAACCTCTGAAGTTTTCCCAGCAGAGTGTGCTGCTTTTGTGGAAGTCTCCTTGCAAGGTCGGCTTTCGTGGAAGTCTTTTGACTGTGGATGCTAACTCCTACATTGACATATCTGGTGTAATTTTAAATGTAGTTGTAAGTATGCAATGTTAGTTCTGTCAGTTTGAAGATTTTATTTCATGAAAAACTTCAGTTTTGTTGAATAAAATCTAATTTCATCAATCATATAATCCATCCTTGACAGCATGGGATATGATTTAGAATTTTAATCTAAAATGGGTTCTCTAACGAGTATCTCAGGAGCTACTATTAGCTCTCCAGCTAGCGGTGAGTAGTTCAGCTATATGTAGTCCAACCTAACATCTGATAATCTTTTGTTTGGTTGAATTTGGGGCATTTCCAAAATTGAAAAGGATGCATTTAAAAGTAAAATGTGTATATTTTCACAACTGACGAGCTGATGTTTGCCGAAAAATATATTTAAGGCTGATATTTAAATGGTAATTCATGCTGTGTTTGAGAGTCTTATTTCTGATGTTCTTTCTTAGGTGCCAGAGGGCATTGCATATATGACTGCTATGACATGTAGAGGCAATCAAAATTTAAATTGGTAAAGGTTTTGTTTTGCAATATTGCTGGTGACCTTGCCTGATTGACTGAAGTAGTCACTGCTAGTAATCCTCTATGGACTAACCACCAATAGAATCATGTCTGAAGTTGTCACTATTGTAACACTGATAATTTGAGTTAGTAGTTTGGGGTGATTTGTATTGAAGATTAGTAGCTCTCATAGTTGAAAAGGTTGGAGAACCCTGATCTAAATTTCACTCACCCATAATCCATATTAACAAACAATATTTATTTCTATACAGTAAAATATTTTTATTGTGCTTTGGATTTTCGTGAGAAGATGAGGCAGCACTCTGGTGGTGTTTGCATGGGTTCTATGTGGACCGGAAATGCAAGATGTGCTGAGTATGGAGGGGAGCTGATGAGAAGATGTTGACTAGCCCCTGTGAAGGGTCCAGTGTGAGGGTTGCAGTAACAGATCTGATAAATTCACCCTCAGGCAGCAGAGCTATCCCTTAGTTTGCACATATCACCGAGGCCTCAGACAGAAGAGGACAATGATTTTAGCATCTCATGCTTAATACAGCAGCCCTTGGCAGCGAACAATAAATGTGAAATTATATGGCTTTTGTAGTAACTCAGATGAAGGACACATGCAAGACTTGCTTGAAGTAGAAATGTATTCAGCAACAAAACCCTTTGACATCTAAGGCCAGGTACCACACAGCAACTGTCACTAAACCATTCTAAAGACAACATGAATGGAACACCAATGCCAGCATTCTTATACATAACTAACATTTCATAGAAATCATCATTACCTTTCCTAAGTATGCAACAAATTTACATCACAAAAGACTCTTGTTAATGGAAGTGCAGGACATCCATGGACTAGGTAAATTCTTTATAAAGTGTTCTTTTGTTAGAGCTGTGCAAACACAAACTTCAAATAACCTGTTCTTTCCTAAGCTTTCTCACTCTGGTATGTTAAAGTTAGATGTAATGAACAAAACTATATTAACACCTGAAATAAAAATAGGCTGTCATCAGACCTGCACCATTAGGATATATCTTTTTCTTTTTCAAAGTATAGCAGAATTGTTATTGATAAGATAGATATTTATGTACTTAATGTATATATCCATACTGTACAGCCAAGCACATTTTGCATTTGTGGTCTTAACTATGTAGCAGAGTGGGCCACTTTGATCTTGTCTCCAGATCTCAGAATAAATTGGAAGTGAAATAATCAGGGATGTAGCCCCTGCCTCCCAAGTCCTGACCCTGGATTTCCCGGTTACATGGGAAATCTACAGTTGACCCACTGAGACCTCGCACCTTGGCTATGCTCTTTTTTTAGTCATTTTAATTTGATAGGTCTATTGTCTGTAGTTGTTGACAATAAGAAATATACATGTTTTAATCCTGGCACAGTTGAAGATGGAAAAGGCTTCAATAAAACATCTTCCAGTACCACCACACATGCATGTTTCTTAAAAAGCACATTGCAGAATCAGTGTAGACCTAGTCAGTATCAATATTTGGCTGCGCTTCTTTAGCATTATTCTTTTAAAAGTGCATGTAAATGGTGCCACTGCTGAAGGGTTAATAAACATATACTAGCAAATCATCACAAGATCAAGACAGTATTTTTTCCATCTATTGTGTTGCTGAAAGATACAGCACAGACAGAGTAGCAAGCAAATACATGGTTTACTAGGGATGTTATTTTAGTGTGCTTTGTTGTAATATGTGACTGGTTTTCGTTACAAAGAATTATTTGTCAATGCAGCGTGTGTGTGAACTTATCCTATTTGTTCCATCAGTATGTCCATCATTCCTGGGCTGCTGCTTTGAATCCTTAATCTGCTTCATACTGTGTGAATGATCTCATCTGTTTCTTTTGTGCTTGCTTCACTAGGTGTTGTGTATGGTGGGTAAATGGTTGCCTTCATTTTCCCAAGGAAATACGACTTCAACTCAATTTAATAGCCCTCTCTTTTACTGTGGTATCCAATCATGATTCACCCCGTGTCCTGTGAGATATATCTAATCACACCATGCCTTTCATCTTGTCCTAGCTACTTAAATTGATTGAGGTCTTGTTTGTAAAAGGTGGGTTGTTCGCCCCAGCTGTTTAATCAAATGTTGAACTGTGAACAGCAGTGGTATTTAAAATTCTACCAAGGTGAGTTATGCAACTGTTCACTGTGGATTTCATAATGTTGGAGTATTGCATTAACTCAAGGAAGATTAAACACATCTGTGATATGAATTGCAGGAATTTGTTTGAATTGTCCAGGTAAATTGTACAGCACCAACTGTGCTGGTTTCTCTTTCCAGCAGTTAAATGCAGAAAGTGTCCATTTCAGCAGCATCTTTTAAAAAAAACTTATTTAATTGATTTCTAATACTTTCGACATTGCAAGAAGCAAAACGAGAACAAGTCAATCATAGCATACAGTACTTTTGCCTCTCCCCCAATGCTCTCTCCCCTGCCACCTCCCCCACCTCTACGCCATCTCGACATCTTCCATAGCCAGACAGATTTTTAGGTCCTTGTATGTTGAGGTATTGTGCAATCGATGTATAGATTGTTGCATGTATATATAAGTGTCTATACAAGTTGCAGCCATGCAAGTCATAGATGCTTTATTGAGATGCTTTCTCTATGTATTTAATTGGAGAGACACTAAGAAATTGGCATTTGTAAAGGGCATGCTCTGCTATTGGTATGGCCTTGTTGCGCTTTTTGCAGTTCAGGGTCTTTTCACATGGTTCCAGGTTTACCATCGTAAACCAGAATCTGATTGAGCCTGCAAAGATATGTTACAAGTATGGTGTTCTAATCTTACCCTTGGGTAGGTAGCTGTATTTTTAGCTTGTGATGTGTTAGCACAGTTTTGGTGTTTAATGGTCAAGAATAAGATATGATTGAGTTCTAATGGGATCCATAGATCATTGGGGCAAAGTCAGGAAAGGCAATGAGCATTTACATCTTCTGGTGGACATCTGTAATGGATATAATAAACCAAAGGTTCCCTTCTATTATGCATATGCACAGCAGCAGACTATGGGAAAACCCTGGGTAGGGATAGACATTAATTTATGTCCCTTCCTCAGCTGTTACATGGGACGAATGGTATATCTAAAAGCCACCCATGCATCATTACAGCCATGTGAAGTAAGCACTGCAGAGAGGTTCCTATTTTTGTTCAAAAATTATTCCCAATGAATGAATGAATGTGTAATAAATTGGGGGAGGCCTAGGTACCCAACTCAAATTAGAAAAACAGAGTATGAATTAATAAACAAAATGACAAAACCCCATTAAGGGGAACCAGAGATATGATCTTTTAAAGTTTTAAGTGGAAATAGCACAAAGAAGCACAAAGGGTCAATGATAGTAAATGGTCACTGTAGAACAGGACCTAGGCACAATTTTACACTGACCTCGATGGTGCGAGGGTCAAATACACCAACCTGGGCAAAATGATTTCACCTTCTGACTTTCGATCTTTAAGTCCCATTTCATCACAGGAGTACACTTCTAAAGCCCTCAGGACCACAGTGAAGGGACTCAGAGACTAATAGGGTGTCAGGCAGAGAGTACAGTCCAGGTCTAGTTGCAACTGATAAGTTGGGCAGATGCAGGAAAGGCCTATTGTAGACTGTTGTATCCCTGTAGCTGGAACCGAAGGACAGCCTTGTGACCCTTGTAGCCCACTATGTTGCCCTGGGCACAAGAGGGAGAGCAGGTCTTGTGCTTTAGGGCTCCTCTCAGGACTCAGACACAAGGTTCAGTCCTCTTCTGATTTTCCACAGGAATAGGAGTGTCCTCAAGTGGGTGCCTGGAGATGCCCCATTTATGCCTGACATAAGGTAGTGGGCAGGAATAACCATTGGGGATTCCCTAGCCATTGGGGCAAAGGCTCCCAGGGCTAACCCTACCCGCTTTGGGCATTTTCCAGTTTCCGAAGACTTTGACCACAATAACGTGGCCCTATAAGATGAGGATTTATGTGGGAAATGTACTATGGTAATGCTAGTGTCCTCTTACATCTAACACTAAACTGTAGTTTGAGGCTGTTTCTGTGCCCACAACAACCTCAGAGACAGAAGTCTGATAGAAGAAATTTTTAGCAACCAGAAAGTGGATACACATACAATTGTTTTGGCATCCTGCCTTCCTCCTTTGAGGTGCACCCCAAATTTTTTATATAAACTCAATAGACCCGTTAAACAGGCTTTGACATTGTAATGTCTTAAAATGCCCAATGTAATTGGGGGATGTCTGGCTGGGCAGACAAAGGAAAGGCCCTGCCCAAGTGTCCGCTAACATTTGCCTATGACAGGGGCGTCTTTGAAGTGCACTCTAAGGGGCCGATTCCGATCTCGGTCGGAGGCGCACCCAATACCATTCGGTCGGGAAAAAAGCCATGCGAAAGCATGTTTCCCGACCGATCCGTACAGCATACCGAACGAGCAAGTACGATGCGCACAACAGCAAAAATTCCGGCCGAGTCGTACTCACCCAAACCAGGTCCTGTTCTCCGACCGAGGCGAATCCGGAAACGCCGAATCGAGTCGCACGGAAGGGAAAATGCAGCTCCGTCCGGCCGGACAAGTACGATGCGCTTCCCGTACGCGCCGAACCCGTCGCTACGCACAGCACGTCAAAGCATCCGGGAGAGGCGCACATAAGCTCCGAATCGCGCCACAACACGATCCACGGCTACGAGACGAACACGGCACCGACGAGGACGACGCGAGCGACGAGGACGAAGCGAAGCGACGAGGACGACGCGAAGCAACGAGAAGGACGAACGACACGAACCAACCATGAATCCCTTCGTCCCGATCATACCAATATTCTACATCTACTACCGGAACAGGCACGGACGCGTACGGCGCAGAAGGTAAGTCAGACACCAACCACAAAACACATACAACACGTACACGACACATCACACACATACACTGGGAATCTGAATATACTTACACCAGCAACAGCAGCACCATAGGGGCGGGATGCCCATCACCAATGCCACATATGCACACAGGGGCCTGAATGCGCGCCACCACCCCAACCCAGGGGGGCTGGATGCCCACCACTACTACCACCCTGACCCAGGGGGGCAGGATGCCTGCCACTACTACCACCCTTAGCCAGGGGGCAGGATGCCCACCACTACTACCACCCTCACCCACGGGGGGCAGGATGCCTACCACTACTACCACCCTTAGCCAGGGGGCAGGATGCCCACCACTACTACCACCCTCACCCAGGGGGCAGGATGCCTACCACTACTACCACCCTTAGCCAGGGGGCAGGATGCCTACCACTACTACCACCCTTAGCCAGGGGGCAGGATGCCTACCACTACTACCACCCTCACCCAGGGGGGCAGGATGCCCACCACTACTACCACCCTCACCCAGGGGGGCAGGATGCCCACCACCACTACCACCCTTAGGCAGGGGGGCAGGATACCCACCACCACTACCACCCTTAGGCAGGGGGCAGGATGCCCACCACTACTACCACCCTCACCCAGGGGGCAGGATGCCCACCACTACTACCACACTCACCCAGGGGGGCAGGATGCCTACCACTACTACCACCCTTAGCCAGGGGGCAGGATGCCTACCACTACTACCACCCTCACCCAGGGGGCAGGATGCCTACCACTACTACCACCCTTAGCCAGGGGGCAGGATGCCCACCACTACTACCACCCTTAGCCAGGGGGCAGGATGCCTACCACTACTACCACCCTCACCCAGGGGGGCAGGATGCCTACCACTACTACCACCCTTAGCCAGGGGGCAGGATGCCTACCACTACTACCACCCTTAGCCAGGGGGCAGGATGCCTACCACTACTACCACCCTTAGCCAGGGGGCAGGATGCCTACCACTACTACCACCCTCACCCAGGGGGGCAGGATGCCTACCACTACTACCACCCTTAGCCAGGGGGCAGGATGCCTACCACTACTACCACCCTTAGCCAGGGGGCAGGATGCCCACCACTACTACCACCCTTAGCCAGGGGGCAGGATGCCTACCACTACTACCACCCTTAGCCAGGGGGGCAGGATGCCTACCACTACTACCACCCCCACTCATAGGATGGACAATGCATGACACAACCAGCACACCACAACCTAGGGAATGCAAGATAAAGACATCCCCCCACCACCATGACAAGCGTGTGTAGGCTGTGTCAAATGCCTACAACACCGAACATGACTTTAAACATACAATGTGACCCCCTAGCACATGTGCCACACATATATGTGTGTGGCACCCACAATGCAAGCAGCCCATGACCATTGTGGCAATGGGGCCTAAACCCCCATCATCACAGTGACCAAAAGGTAAGTGTGGGGTCCATAGCTGAAGCACATTTTGACCATTGTGGCAATGGGGTCTAAACCCCCATCATCACAGTGACCAAAAGGCAAGTGTGGGGTCCATAGCTGAAGCACATTTTGACCATTGTGGCAATGGGGTCTAAACCCCCATCATCACAGTGACCAAAAGGTAATTGTTGACAAAGAAAGAGCTGCAACTGCCAAACTGCATGGATCATTCCTGGTCACAGAACCAAAAACTCATGTGTGGCAAAGTAGTGTATGTGTCCCATTGCAACATAAATTGGGGGAGCCAAATACTGCAGTGCAAATGAAACATTCCTTTGGCCATGTGCAGACAAACAACACCCATGGGGGCTGAGACCGTCAACAGTCATCAATGACACAATGACAGAAGTGACCATCAGAATGCAGAACCACATATTTGCACCAATGGGCACACAAATGCAGATACCCTGTGGAGACAGCAGATGTGAGGTGAACAGATACCATACCATGGCAGCAATGGGACACACAAACCATGATCACTGTGCTGACCGATGACCTAGGAGTCCCAGGGACAGCAGGGGAAACACACCAAACAACATACAGCCAATGGCACACCCAAGATATGCCAATGCAGTGGTGCAGATGCACAAACACAAACAGGCAGACCAACACTGTCATCATACACAGCAGGTGAGGGGTGGGGGTGCCAGTGTCCCCAGGCAACAACACAACACATGAGGAGAGCTGAATACCAATCATACAGATGTGCATACACTGCCACACTAAGGTAACTCATGGATCCAAATCCCCTATGTGGGCAAGCAGGCATTGACAGGTGAGAGGGAGCACAAAACACACATGTCACACAGGCACGTAGGAACAACAACTGACACAGCAAGTCACAGACACACCACAGCACCACCCCCAGGGCCCCCACAATGTGGTGACCCTGGGCTGAATAAAAATACCACTGTGATGACAAAGCTAAATGTCGTTCACACTGTGAACCACAGTCAGGTGTCCTGAGCAACAAACTACCATCACACCTACACAAGCACAAATCAATCAGCATGGCCAGTAAGCCAAGGCCAACATGGAGGCAGGGGACTAGCCGGGCAACAACTCTCATCTGCACACACTCAAGACCACACCCCTCGACCTCCAACAATGTGCAGCAGTGAAGTACACATGCACTGGTGACATTGCACATGCACCCATGACTATTCCAGGGTGGTGGGTGGGAACCAAGGTGTAGAAACACATCACACATGGACACTCAACAAGACTCCTGAATGTCTGACACACTGCACACTACGCTGTACATGGACATGACGGCAATACCACACCGACCAATGGGATCCCAGCCACAGTCACACACCAATGAAGAAGCCAAGGTCACCCACAAAGAACACACATAGACAACAACCAACATTGCAGCCCGGACCCTAAGGAGTGCCAGCAGTCACACACACAACGTGTCACAATCACTGAAAGATAACACAAACTGGAAATCACATGACAGGGGCAAACAACAAGTGCCAAAGGGAAACCTGACTGTGACCCATCTGCGTCTGCACACAAACTCTGCCCTGACAGCAAACACACCTATGGGTGACACCCTGATGACCAGTAATGTGCCATGCACCCACATCACAGAGAACACAGGGAGAAGACTTTGGGGGAACATAGCTCAAGTCAGCAAGCATCACAAACAGGTACAACACTAGGGATCACAGCATGCGCAGATGAATGGAAGTGAACACACAGACATGCACATACAACACACACCTTGGGCGCAGGCAATGTCACACGTGTACACACTGCCATGAGGGGACTCCACTCCTGTGTGAGGAAAGCTGTGCCATATGTTGCCTCAGTAGGGCCCCATCATGTCAGCTGAGCACTTGGTCACACAATCAACAATTAGCACCAAATGAGGGCTCCCATCACATCAGCCTGGTCATGGATGTGCCAACGGAATCATCAGCACAGATCCAACACACTTGTATAGCAATGTTGCACTGACTACACGGATGAGTCCCTCCCCATTGATGCCCAAACCTGCATGTCCACTGGAGATGGCAACACGGTCAGGGAAGTAGACAAATGCAACGATGGCAGGCACAACAGATGTGCAGGGGTGGAAGCCACAGATATGAAATTGCCAATGTAAGTAGGAAACCCATTGCCAAATACTGAACACATGACACCCTCAGATGCTGCTATTGATGACATGGATACACCACATGATAGGACACATTCCCCCTGGACCACATGGGTTCCTGCACAGTAACACTTCATAATCATGAGACCAGATATCACATCACTGCAGCAAGGGCATGGTTAGCTGCACCAACAACATGTACATCTGAAGCATGAGCACTAGAGAAAAGAAAGTTGCTTTATTCAGCATATGTGTTGTTTGATAACGACGTCCAGAAGAAATTAGAGCAAAGGCCAATGGCCAGTCCATTGTCAAAGTTCAAACAGGGTGACACTGGCAGATGTCACCCTACGCATGCCTGCACAATACCAGGGACAATCCACTAGGAGGGGCAACCGGGGGGCAGGCCAGGCACCGCAGGGACAGGATCAGGGCTCACCAGGGGAGTCAGGGAAGGGGTGGTGGGTGCTGGAGAGCCACTGACAACTGCAGTGGAGGTGTCTGACATGGTGTGTGCCGGCACAACTGGGGGCATGACACAGATGTCGTGGGTGCCGGCACAACTGCAGTGGACCCTGCAGATGGGGTGGACAGGTCCGCCACTGCAGTGCCCAAGTCAGACAGGGCGGTAGTGGACTCCACTGCAGTGCCTACCTCCAGGGGAGGAGAATGGGGAACAGGCAAGGTGGGTTGGACAGAGGGGAGGACACCCTCACCACATCAGTGGCACAGACAAGCGCAGCGGGGGTGTGGTGCTGGGAGAGCAAGTGGCAGGGGAGAAGGCCGGAGCATCTTGGGGATGGTATATCTGTGGGTGGGGGAACCTGGGGCAGGGTGTGGTGGGGGCACCTGTGCAGTGGGGGCCTGAGGGATGGAGGACGGAGACCTTGTGCCTGAGCTGCAGGGCGGTGGCGGGGTCTTGCTCTTAGCACTCCGGGGGACTTGCGGGTGGGGGCCTCAGTCCGTCTGCGCCTGGGGGAGGGTGTCCGGGGGCGAGGGGCACTCTGCTCTGTGTGGGTGGGCTTCCTCTTCCCCCGGGATGCTGGAGCAGCTTCATCGGTGGGGAAGAGGCCGAGGTCACAGAGGAAGAGCTGCTGTGACTTTGGGGTTGCAGGTGAGGCAAGGGAGGGTGCTTTGGAGGGAGAGGGAACTGAGGACTGCGCAGTGCATGTGGATGCGTGTGTGTGTTCCAGGGCCCCATCCCCTGTGAGTCTGGCTTCAGTCCCCTGAATGTGCGTGCGTGTGCGTTTTGTCATTGGCGTGTGTGTCAGTGTGCTGGATGTGTGTGTGCTGGTGTGTGCCTGTGCCGGTGTGTGTGTGCCTGGGATGGGTAAGGTGCTGGGGAGTGTGGATGGAGCAGAGGCAGGAGGGGTGAGGGACCGTTTGAGGAGGGACACTGCTGCCGTCAGGGAGGAGTCCATGGACCTATTGCCCCTCTGTAGGTCAGACATGCCCGATGAGATGCCCTCCATGAACGACACCAGCTGAGTCAACAGCGCGGTGTGCGCATGGAGGACACTCAGCATGGCTGTCTGCCCTACATGGAGCTGGCGAAGGAGGTACACAGACTCCTCACTCAGGGCAGCAGGGGACACAGGGGCAGGGGTGCGGTGCCTGGCCCAAAGGAGACACGCTCCCGGACATGGGAGCCTCCACGGACCTGGGGAATGGGAGCCGATGGGAGGGCGGTGGTGGTGCTGGTGGTGGCGGGGACAGCAACACTAGCTGGGGTGTGGTGGCTGCTGACACCCGCCTCCACAAGGGAGTCATCCTCCGAGTTGCTCTGGTCCTCAGCTGAGGTGGATGCTGCTGAGGACTCCTTGGTGTGGCTCCCCTCGCCCTCCGTGCCACTGGGTCCCTCCGACCACTCCTCGGCTGCTGACCCAGTCTGGCTCTCCGGCTCCTCCTGGTCCGTGGAGCTGTCCCCTTCCGTGGCCGTGGATGTATCTGCAAACAATGGGTAAACAGACAGACATCAGTCACCTGCACATAACGCACACACCACTGTGAGCACAGCACATCACAGAGCAAGCCCTGGCATCATTAGTTGTACATTGCTAAAAGTGCACTAATTGAACAGGAGAAGTCAATTGTCAGTCTGATGCCAAGCATGGCACTCACATCCCACATGGCCTTGCACCCATCTGTCTGGTGTCTGTTGGATTGCAACACCCCAGTGTTGACACATGCACCAAGTACACAGTAGTTGGACAGTGCAGAGGACACGGTGTGGACACATCACAGCTCTTGCCACTGAGTCAGTACAGGTTTCCGGATGTAAGGGATGCCCAGAGTCAAATAGGAAATGCATGTGATGCATACCAGCGACAGACACCATGATGCACCCATGTCCTGATAGCCAGCGCCACTATGGTGTGCATGTAGCACATGTCACTCCCCTGCAGGCTCACCAATCAGTAGACACATGCCATGGCGGAGGCATGACTGCAAAGTCATACATCACTGGCTCAGTGATGTATGACTTTGCAGCCAGACTAACAACACTCTGCACTGTGTCACAATAGTAGGTCATGGGGAATGCAAGTCCTGGAGCTGCACAAGTGCACATGTACATCCCCCCACAACACATCCTCTTAACCCTCATCTGTCCAGGTCATACCTATTGGACATATGGGAGACCTGTGACACTACCCTCTGAACCTGAGCCCCTCACACTCTGCTGTGCATGGGGAACAGCTGCCTGAACTTCACATTTACATGCCCCAGTCTGCATGGGCAGCTGATCAGACACCTATGTGTCACACAAGTATCGTCTCCTATGGTCACATCTCCAGTGGCATGCTGAGCCCCTACCAAGAAACTCCACAGCAGTCCTGGCGACTAATCCACAGCACACTGACACAGAGGCAGACACCTGAGGGGTCAAATCACTGTGCACAATGTGTCCGCTGATACACGGGAGTGGGAGTACAGAGTGTATTGTATGGCCTGGAGTAGGCATGACTGTCCAGCCCCACATGAATGAGGGATGAGCCCTGGACTGTAGGCAGCTGGCTAAGTATGTGTGACACACGTCATATACATACTCCTGGGGCCCAAACATTGTTCCCACCCGCAGCATGGGTGTGTGCCAGGTACCCCAGCCACATGTGGTGGATCAGCTCAGCAATTGGACCACAGATCAAAGTAACACGCTGAATACATGTCAGAATACAGGCATTGTGTAAGCAATGGACCCACCCATGATGCCCACCACAGAGTCAGGGAAACAGATGCTGTCTCCCACCTTGAGTCAAGCAAACTGCAAGGACACAGTCCTAAGTGACAGAATTCCCTGCATGTAAGGGCCACACCTGGGTATCAGATGAGGAGTGGGCAGTGCACAATAGAGGGACATGGCTCCTGGACAACATGACTGCTGTACTGTGGCAGTTTAACCAGGCCCGAGGAGGGCACATAGCATGTTAGACAGAGTACACAGTGCAGTCTTTGACTCACACCCTCCTTGCTGCTCTCTGGCCTTCAGCTGCCCATCCAGGTCTGGAAAGACCACCGCCAGGATCCTGAGCATGTGGGGGTCAGGGTCCGTGTTCCGCCCCTCCTGCGAGGAGGCGACAGCTTCAGCTGGACCCGTGCAATCCTCCGGGTCCAGCCCCGAAGGTCCTGCCACCTCTTTTGGCAGTTGCGGATCCGGCGCTTGTAGACCCCCACGGACCGGACAGCCCGGACGATGTCCTTCCATATCTCATGCTTCCGATGGGCAGAAGCCTGTCAGGATGACAAAGTGATAAGGCCATTACTACACATGCAACATATCCGTGCATGACACAGTTGCATATACATGTCGCAATCACAGGGGCACATGGTGTACACAGGCAGTGCACGGCTGCCCATGGACAGTTTTCCAGAAGTCACTACATGGTATCATTGCATGGGGAGTAAAACCCTGTTCAGAAGCACTGTCACTGCACCATACCTGTCCAGTGCAAGTCACTACACACTATGGGGGTGACAACTACTCAGTGAGCCTGCTAGCCAGTGGTGTGCTGACTCTCAGCCTTGCTAGTCAGACAAAATGCACATTCAGAAAGGCAGTGCACAGAACACTCACCTGCTCCCCTGGTGTCCCATACAGCTTGCTGTACTGTGGAAGTAGGCTGTCCAGCAGGGCCTGGTTCTCCTCAAGGCTGAAGGCTGGGGCTCTCTCCACAGTACATGCCATTGCAGGGTCCAGAGGGGCAGAGACAGCAGCAGTGCAGTGGCAGATGTCGTCCTGGAGCATGTAGTGCAGGCAAGTGGGCTCTCAGGGGAACAGGCAGCAATATATATGTGCTGGAGAGGCAGATACTGTCCCTTGTGTCCAAAGTGATAGGTCCAAGTCGTTTGCATTTTCTGAATCTGGCCAATCCATGGAATAGCAGCACCAAAACATGCCCACAGCATCCTTCAAAACTTCAACTTCATGACATACATGAATTTGCAACATTGTTGTGGGTGACCAACTGATTTTCCAGCAACCGACTCGTTCGAAATTCGAAAACGCGTCCGTTGCCAGGCAAGCCCATTGTCAATGGGTGCGCACCGATCGGTCCATTGAGGTACAACGCGCACAGGGGTACAACGCGTACCCGCACACATTGAAAGCAATGGGCCGGCCGGAGGCACCGATCGGTCCATTGCTGTTCAACGCGCACAGGGGTACAACGCGTACCCGCACACATTGAAAGCAATGGGCCGGCCGGAGGCACCGATCGGTCCATTGCTGTTCAACGCGCACAGGGGTACAACGCGTACCCGCACACATTGAAAGCAATGGGCCGGCCGGAGGCACCGATCGGTCCATTGCTGTTCAACGCGCACAGGGGTACAACGCGTACCCGCACACATTGAAAGCAATGGGCCGGCCGGAGGCACCGATCGGTCCATTGCTGTTCAACGCGCACAGGGGTACAACGCGTACCCGCACACATTGAAAGCAATGGGCCGGCCGGAGGCACCGATCGGTCCATTGCTGTTCAACGCGCACAGGGGTACAACGCGTACCCGCACACATTGAAAGCAATGGGCCGGCCGGAGGCACCGATCGGTCCATTGCTGTTCAACGCGCACAGGGGTACAACGCGTACCCGCACACATTGAAAGCAATGGGCCGGCCGGAGGCACCGATCGGTCCATTGCAGTTCAACGCGCACAGGGGTACAACGCGTACCCGCACACATTGAAAGCAATGGGCCGGCCGGAGGCACCGATCGGTCCATTGCAGTTCAACGCGCACAGGGGTACAACGCGTACCCGCACACATTGAAAGCAATGGGCCGGCCGGAGGCACCGATCGGTCCATTGCTGTTCAACGCATCACTGTATATGTGACTGGCATAGGTCAGCATGCCTGTCTCAGATGGACATATGCCAGCCACAGATAGCTCCCAGGGAGTGAGGGGCACACCTACATCACGACAGCCTGTCCAAACCTTATCATAAGGCATGTAAGGCTGCATTTCCTATTGTGTGTATGTTGGTGTACATGTTGTCCTGTGGGTGTCACCTGTGGGCAGCCACCCCCAGGCTGTGCACGTGTTCATGGGGACAGGATCCTGGGTGTTACGTGTACGTGACCACTGTGATGTGCAACTGTTCATATCTGTGCATGTGTCATGGTCACATTTCACAGTGGTGTTTGTGTATGTCATGTCACATACCCCGTGAGTCCCATGTTGGACGGTATGTTTGAGCCAGGGTGTCCCAGTGGCACAATAGTGATGGCCCTCCACAGTCTTTGTGCATGTAGTGTTTACAATGTCTCTGATTTCATGTGCACAATGGGAGACAGTCTCCACATCCACGTTGTGTGTGCATGGACTCTGATGTTGTGCGTGTGTGTCACAGACGTCCATGGCTCTCCTGCCATGGCAAGTGTGGCCACTACCTGTGGGGGTCATGTTTGTTTTGCTGTGGTGTACACATGATACTCCAGGTGATGCCAGTGTCCATGTGGCATTACAGGGTCCCTGGGAATGTGCCTGTCGTTGAGCTGTGGTGCCTGGGGCACATCTGTCCTCACATGTCACTGGGGGGTGACTTTGACACAGCATCATGATATCCAATGGGCCAACCTGGGACAAATTGATGCCACCTGTAGGACCGTGTTGACAGATGTTGGCCATGTATGTACCATACATGTCGTTCCGGTACTGCACACTTCATGTAGTTGTGCCTCATGATGATGTATGTTGGGAACTTGAGTGTGTTCAATGCCGCATATGTGGGGTGACTGACGATCTTGCTTACTTCTCCTCTGCACTGCAGGGCTCCTGCTGTCCATCGGCCATTCCCAGACCTGGCAACGATGGTGGAACGGGACAGCATCCGACGGTACCGCTTCACCAGGCAGCTGATTGAGGATTTGGCAGTGCAGTTGTCCCCACATTTGCAGCCTGGCCGGCCGTATCCTACAGCGCTGACCCCCAAGGTGAAGGTGATGGCAGCCCTACACTTCTTTGCCACCGGTACCTTCCAACATACTGTGGCGTCTGCTGGTGGGATGTCACAGACCATGTTCAGCCGTGTGCTCCGCGATTTCTTGGCGGCAATGTTGCTCTTCCTGAACTGGTACATATATTTCCCTAGACTGCGACGACTCACTGACGTGAAGAGTGACTTTTATGCCCTGGGGAGGATGCCGCATGTCATTGGCTCCATTGATGGGACACATGTGGCTTTGGTACCACCACAGGCCCAGGAGCAGGCCTACAGGAACCGCAAGCACTACCACTCGGTCAATGCACTGGTGGTGTGTCTTGCAGACATGACCATCACACACGTGTGTGCCCGTTTCCCTGGTTCAGCACACGATGCCTTTGTGATGAGGAGTAGTCGCATCCCCAGGTTGATGGCACAGATGCAGAACCAGCGTGCCTGGCTTGTCGGTGTGTACTGACTTTGTGCCATTGTGTGTGATCTGATCTGTAGTATTCCGCCCACTTTTCCAAGTCAGCTGATGTGCACTTGTCTGTCCGTAGGTGACTCGGGATACCCCAACATGCCGTGGTTGCTGACACCCCTCAGGAACCCTGTGACACCTGCCCAGATGCGCTACAATGAGGCACATGGTCGGACCAGGAGAGTGATTGAGCGGACCTTTGGTCTCCTGAAGAGCCGCTTCCGCTGCCTGGACAAGACCGGAGGGTCCCTCCCATATGCCCCTGCGAAAGTGTGCAAGATTATCATCGTCTGCTGCATGCTCCACAACCTGGCAGTGCGGAAGGAGTTGCCTCTCATCCAGGATGACGATGACCAACATCCGCCACCTGTGGAGGATCCTGGCCTGGACCACGATGCCAGTGACGATGATGATGATGATGATGGTGATGGTGATGTCCGCACACAGCTCATCACCAACTTCTTTAGCTGAATGTGAGTATCCTGAGGTGTCATGTCAATGATGTGAGTTGGCATGATGTGTGGGTGGTGCTCTGGTGCTGTTGGAGTGTGTCCATGGGCTACTTGACAGGATGTGTGTTGCGATGTGTGGTGACAGGTGGGCTGTACTCCCCAACAGTGTTGACATGCTAACTTGGTTCTGGGTGGGTATCTTGTAACATGTATTGTGCATGAGTTTTGCTGATCTGTCCTGTACTGCATTGCTTTTGACTGTGTGTCATTTCTGTCCTTCACAGGGTACTTTCAGATTCGTTTGGTCAACTGTGTCCACCGACGACGTGATTGCACATCCAGGCTGGTAGCTGTTGTGTCCCTACAGGTGATGTGCGCCACACCCATGGACTTCCTTCCGTCTACAGTTGTTGACTGTGTGCCCGCTACCAGGTGGGGTTACCTTGCATCTGTAGTGGTTACGGCATGTTGCTACTGTGTAATAAACCTGTGCTTCACTTAGTGATGTGCGTTGTCTGTGGTCACACATTTGACTGCCATTTGCTTACTGCACCTGTGGGCTACTTGACTACAACTGGGAATGGGTGTGGTGTCTGTGCATTGCACCGTCTTCCCTGGCAACATCAGTGTAGGCAATGAGTCAGATGGCCTAGGTGTGTATGTGTTGTGTAGCCCTGGTGGTGTGTCTCCCTCATATGTGTCACGTTGCCTGTACTCACATGCCTGTGTTGTCCTTGCTGTTGCAGTTCGCATACACAGTGTAATTTTGCAGTTCATCATCCCCATAACAGCACCCACGTTGGAATCACGACAGAGGCAAGTATGGTGTATTAGTGTGTTTATTGTGATACATCTGTGTTAATAGTGCATAGGATGGATTGTGCTGTACATGAATCTTGCAATCCCAAGTTCCTAGGTGAATTGAAAGTCCAGGTAGACAGGATCCCCAGTATCGGGGCCACAGTTGTCTGACACATTGTTCCAACTTGTACTCCCCATGCAATGTGTGGGAGTAGTGTTGCCATCAACAGGGTGAACAGTCTGTGCACAAAGGCGAAAATCCAGAACAGGTTCAGGCTTCCTGGGAGTTGCGCTTGGCCATCAGCCTCTCACTTTCCCCTCCTCGGACGACCCCTCTTCTTGGGGGGGGCCCTCAAGTGCAGGCTGCTGCGGTGCAGGGGACTCTCCGCCAGAGTCCTCCTCCCTCCCTGTGGCAGTTGCAGTTTGTTCGGTACCAGATGTTGTTGGCACACAGGGAGGTGTGGACTGGTTGCTGTTCATCTGGCGGAGGCATTGTAAAATGTCCCTGTGCACCGCCGTCATCTCATGTAGTACATCCCACTTGGACTCCACGCGGGACATGTGGGAGTCCACACGTGACATGTGTGACTCCACGTGGGACATGTGGGAGTCCAAGCGGGCATGATGGGCAGCCTGCTGCTGTTTGATGTCTCTGAGGAGCCCCACTACCTGGCTGAGCTCTCCGGTGCTGGACTGGTACGCATCAGCTATGCGTACCAGTTGTGGGTCTTCATGCACACCAGCAACGTCTGCAAGCAGCGACCTCTGTCTCCCACCCCTCCCACCACCCCTGCTGACATGTGCAGTGTGTGCAGTTGCACGCACAGATAACCCTGGTCCACCTTGGGTGGTGGTGGTGGTGGTGGTGTCCATGGCCCCAGGTTGGTCCAGGGTCACTGCGCTGGTGTTGTTCCTTATTCTGTCCATGTCGGCAGGGATGGTATTCGTGGTGACAGTCGTTGGAGGGGTGGGTGCAGGGGGTGCAGCTGGTGGACCTGCTGGTGCTGCAGCTGGTGGTCCTGCTGGTGCAGCAAGTTGACTTGCACCGGATGTGCCAGGTTGTTCATCGTCCGAGGAGGACAGAGGCTGTACGACGCCAGTGAGCTCGGCATCCTCTTGAGCCTGGGACTGGGACTCCTCAGCGTCTGCTGCTGTGTCCCTATCATCACCTGTTTTTGGGAGACACAAACAATGTATTTCATGTTTCTGCAGGCATCAGTGGTTGACACACCTGACAGTTGTGACTGTGCCTCGGGGTGCGGGCCTGTACATTGTATTGTCCTAAGTCGTCACAGTCAGGGGTTGATATTGGTGTGGCACATTGTCCTGCATTATTTGGGCATTTCTATGTATTCTCTGGGGTGTGAACATGGTCTGCATTGATTGTGTTTGGTTGACAGCCAGACCTCCTTCCCACCCACCCACCCAGCCAGTCAGTTATCCCACCATGGAACGTGCTTGCATTGCAGGGAGTGGAAGTTGTCTCTCAGGATGTCAGTCAGTGGTGTCCTGCTGTTTGTTGGTGCACAGTTGGCAGCAGGGCCTTGTGCTCCCCACAGCAGTAGCCAGTGTCAGCCATCTTGTGAGTCCTTCTCCACTCCCTGTGATGTGAGCATGGTTCAGGGTGGTGTTGATGGGACAGTTGTGGGGGTGAGCAATGTCTGTGACTACGACTCCCATCATGCTATTGCCTCCACCCCCTTCCCAGCATGCCCATGCTTCCTTCCTTTTGACTCTGCTTCCCTGTGGGGTGGGCTGGCTGTGCTGACAGGATGGCTGGGAGTGTTGTCCTGGCAGTTGTTTGGCTAAGAGTCCCAAGAGTGTCCCTGTGCTTCACACAACATAACCCAGGGTGGTGGTGCTTTGTGGGATCTTGTGTTAGGATGGAGGGCATTGCATTCTACCAGGTGGGTACTGTGGAGTTTGTGTTGGGGGGGGGTGAGGGGAGGTGCTGGTGACTATAGTCAGTGCTGCAAGTCCCCCTTCCCACCCAGCCAGCCAGCCAGATATCCCACCATGGAACGTGCTTGCATTGCAGGGAGTGGAAGTTGTCTCTCAGGATGTCAGTCAGTGGTGTCCTGCTGTTTGTTGGTGCACAGTTGGCAGCAGGGCCTTGTGCTCCCCACAGCAGTAGCCAGTGTCAGCCATCTTGTGAGTCCTTCTCCACTCCCTGTGATGTGAGCATGGTTCAGGGTGGTGTTGATGGGACAGTTGTGGGGGTGAGCAATGTCTGTGACTACGACTCCCATCATGCTATTGCCTCCACCCCCTTCCCAGCATGCCCATGCTTCCTTCCTTTTGACTCTGCTTCCCTGTGGGGTGGGCTGGCTGTGCTGACAGGATGGCTGGGAGTGTTGTCCTGGCAGTTGTTTGGCTAAGAGTCCCAAGAGTGTCCCTGTGCTTCACACAACATAACCCAGGGTGGTGGTGCTTTGTGGGATCTTGTGTTAGGATGGAGGGCATTGCATTCTACCAGGTGGGTACTGTGGAGTTTGTGTTGGGGGGGGTGAGGGGAGGTGCTGGTGACTATAGTCAGTGCTGCAAGTCCCCCTTCCCACCCAGCCAGCCAGCCAGATATCCCACCATGGAACGTGCTTGCATTGCAGGGAGTGGAAGTTGTCTCTCAGGATGTCAGTCAGTGGTGTCCTGCTGTTTGTTGGTGCACAGTTGGCAGCAGGGCCTTGTGCTCCCCACAGCAGTAGCCAGTGTCAGCCATCTTGTGAGTCCTTCTCCACTCCCTGTGATGTGAGCATGGTTCAGGGTGGTGTTGATGGGACAGTTGTGGGGGTGAGCAATGTCTGTGACTACGACTCCCATCATGCTATTGCCTCCACCCCCTTCCCAGCATGCCCATGCTTCCTTCCTTTTGACTCTGCTTCCCTGTGGGGTGGGCTGGCTGTGCTGACAGGATGGCTGGGAGTGTTGTCCTGGCAGTTGTTTGGCTAAGAGTCCCAAGAGTGTCCCTGTGCTTCACACAACATAACCCAGGGTGGTGGTGCTTTGTGGGATCTTGTGTTAGGATGGAGGGCATTGCATTCTACCAGGTGGGTACTGTGGAGTTTGTGTTGGGGAGGCGGGGGGTGAGGGGAGGTGCTGGTGACTATAGTCAGTGCTGCAAGTCCCCCTTCCCACCCAGCCAGCCAGCCAGATATCCCACCATGGAACGTGCTTGCATTGCAGGGAGTGGAAGTTGTCTCTCAGGATGTCAGTCAGTGGTGTCCTGCTGTTTGTTGGTGCACAGTTGCCAGCAGGGCCTTGTGCTCCCCACAGCAGTAGCCAGTGTCAGCCATCTTGTGAGTCCTTCTCCACTCCCTGTGATGTGAGTATGGTTCAGGGTGGTGTTGATGGGACAGTTGTGGGGGTGAGCAATGTCTGTGACTACGACTCCCATCATGCTATTGCCTCCACCCCCTTCCCAGCATGCCCATGCTTCCTTCCTTTTGACTCTGCTTCCCTGTGGGGTGGGCTGGCTGTGCTGACAGGATGGCTGGGAGTGTTGTCCTGGCAGTTGTTTGGCTAAGAGTCCCAAGAGTGTCCCTGTGCTTCACACAACATAACCCAGGGTGGTGGTGCTTTGTGGGATCTTGTGTTAGGATGGAGGGCATTGCATTCTACCAGGTGGGTACTGTGGAGTTTGTGTTGGGGGGGGGTGAGGGGAGGTGCTGGTGACTATAGTCAGTGCTGCAAGTCCCCCTTCCCACCCAGCCAGCCAGCCAGATATCCCACCATGGAACGTGCTTGCATTGCAGGGAGTGGAAGTTGTCTCTCAGGATGTCAGTCAGTGGTGTCCTGCTGTTTGTTGGTGCACAGTTGGCGGCAGGGCCTTGTGCTCCCCACAGCAGTAGCCAGTGTCAGCCATCTTGTGAGTCCTTCTCCACTCCCTGTGATGTGAGCATGGTTCAGGGTGGTGTTGATGGGACAGTTGTGGGGGGGCAATATGTGTGACTGCGACTCCCATCATGCTATTGGCTACACTGACTTGGCCAGCATACACAGAATTCCTTCCTTTGAGTGGTCTTCACTGTGTGTTGGTGTTGTTGTGGTGGCTACATGTGTGGATGTGTTTGTTAGTTCTATTTGTGCCACTGCCTAGCTGTAGTTGTGGTTGTGTTTGTACATGTGTTGGCACGGTTGGATGTGACTTTTTTGATGGCATGTGTTGTGTTTCTCTGACTGACATACACATTTTGGGATGATTCTGTTCTGGTTGCTGTGTGATTGCTATGAGTGCATGGTTTGACTCTCCCCTTGACAGTGATGTGTGTGTGTTTTGTGGCAGTATATTGTGTACATTTGTTGTGTACTCACCAGGCTCTGGGATGTCCTCTAGTCCATATATGCTCACTGGCGGTAGGATGGCCCGCACCTTCTCCTCCCAGGGCCTGAGGTATATTGGCTTGGCAGGAGGGCCACTGCCGGTGTGTTGGCTGTTGATGTAGTCTTGCTTCAGCAGTTTCCGTACCCTCCTGCGCACGTCATACCACCTGTTCTGGATGTCGGTCTTTGTGCGCCGACATGGTGATTGGGCGTTCACCCTGTTGATGATCCTCTCCCACATCTTGGTTTTCTGCGACATGGGGGTCTGTTGGACCAATGTGCCAAACAGCTGTGGCTCTACCCTGAGGATCTCGTCTACCAGGACTTCCAATTCACAATCTAGGAACTTGTGATTCTTCTTGGGGGGCATGGTGATGGGTGGTGATGGTGAGTGATGTGTGTGTTGGTGTGCAGGTGAGGGTGTGTGAGTGTGTGTTTTGCTGGGTGTATGTGAGGTAGGTATTTGTTGGTGTGCTGATGGTGTGTGGCTTGTGTGAGGGATGAGCTGTGGGTGTGTGGTTGCTTTCTCTTGGGTGCTGGCAGTGGAATGGCATTTGCAAAGGCTCATGGTTGTGATTTGTGTCCTTTATATAGGTGGAGTTGTGGGTGTGTCTTTGTTCTCTGTCCCCACCCCCCCAGTATTTATTGGCTTGGTAATTGCTTGTTTGGCCTTTTTTTGGTTGATTTTTCCTTTGTGCTGTTTGTGTATGTTGGAAACGTTCTTGTGACCGAGTCGGACCCTGCATTGGTCTCGTACGGTGTTTTCCGTTTCGTTCACGCTGTGTTTGTGCAGTTTTGTATGCTGCGTACGCGTCGGTCGCGGTGTATTGTGTTGCTTCGGCTCGGTTTTGTATGCGTGTCGGTCGTACGGCTTGTCCTCCGTCCGACTCGGTCGTGTTTTCGCGCCTTGCATCGTACTTTGCGGTTTGGAGTTGGCGGGTGCGATTCGGTCGGATTTGTTCCGGGTGCGTGTCGGTCGGTTGGATTAGCGTGTTTTTCCGGCCGGATTGCTATTTTCCGAGCGGCTCGGTCGGTCGGCTTGGTTTCCTAACGTGTCGGTCGGATTTATCGCGGCTTGCATCGTACTTGGCGTGTCGGGCGCCACTGGTACGTGTCGGTCGGTAATTTTTCCGGCTCCGAGTCGGTCGGTGCTTTTTCCGGCCCGAATCGGATTCGACCCCTAAGTGTTATATGAAAAACCCCAGTAGACTTGTCAAGCAGTATGTGACATTCAAGAAGGATTTGATATGTTATTGTCAAAAACGAGCCTCACAGTCCCACCCTGCATATTCCGTCAGGATCAGAGGGGTCATCTCTGTCTATTTATGTCAGTTGTTGTTTGCTTCTGGGAGACACTTCAAACCCATTTACCTATTCAAAGGATAATTACTGGCTGGAAGAAATGGGAGAGTAAAAATGCAGTTTAGCCTCCAGCAACTTCCGGCAGGGAAAAGAACATTTTCTAAAAGTTACTTTTCCGTTCTGTTTAGAAAAACATCAGACTTCACCATTAAAGACGATTTTTAGTAACTATGAAAATAATTCTTTAATTATTTTTGCAGTTAGCCTCATTCACAAGACACAGTATTAATGCCTAATATTGCCTCCTAGTGTTTTCCTATGGAATAGCCAGCCTTGCTACTGTGGAAATAGCTTTGAGGTGTTAGTTACTGTAAGGACATGTTTAACATTTTTGTGTCATACATTTAAAAACCATGCACCATGCCAACTTAGGCCTACCCTTTGAATATTTAAAAGGAAGGTTTAGGCCTGCCAAAAGGGGTTATTTTGACAGGTCGATTTTGCATTTTAAAACTTTACAGCCAGACAACAATGGTGAAACTTGAGACATGCTTTACAGTGCCACTGCATGGATGCACAATGAGTGCTACAGTCCACTGGTAGCATTAAATTTACAGGCTCTGTACATCCCTATTATATAGGAACTAGTGTACCATTTACCTGGAACATATAGGCAAATTTATGAAGCCAATCAGGTGTATACCAGTTTTACCATGTTAAAAGGAGGAGCACAAGCACTTTATAGCTGGTTAGCAGGGTTAAAGTGTGCACAAAGTTGTGTAGCCAGCAATAATAGGGTTCAGTGAAAACATTTGTGGTGACACTCCAGAAAGGGCAACTTTCCAACAGAATGTAACTGCTTATTTGGTGTGTCTGTGACAAGCCTAACAGTTCACAAAGTAATTGATAATACAGGAATTTTTTCAACAATTTAAAGTTTTCACTATGAAAGCATGTCTAAAAAAATTCCAATTGAAATGTCAGTAATAAGATTTTGAAAATGCTTAAAAAAGAATAATTATCAAAGGAAATGCGGTGTTTCCTGTTGTGGTAAAGAGACGATGTTGATTGTTGTGAAATGGAGGCACACCTCAAAACCTATTTTCACCATATTGAACTAAAGTCATTCTATTCTCCCACACATAAGAGTTAATTCTTTGTTCTGCACTTTTCTTGATTTTATTGTAAAACTGGGATATGAACTAGCTCTCAACCTTTCGTGGCTCATTTTACTTCCCCATATTCCTAATGTTAACTCTATCTTATATTTGTGTTCACTCTTGTGTACTGTATATTGTAACATGGCTAACTTATTGCCGTGATGTTGTGAAGTAGGTACTAGCATGTGGTGAGTATTCATTATTTATTAGGCCTGCTGCATGATCTAGTAATGGATATTCACAAAGTGCATTTGGTCTGCTATCTAATTCCATACTCATCCATTGAGAACAAAAAGTAATTTTCTACTTATATAGAATCACACCAGCCTCTGTTTTTAATGGACCCTTCAGACCCAGTCCCCATTAGCATGGCCCACTGGAGTAGCCTTACATATTCCTTGGCACTTGGGTGGATTGTGTCCTGAAATGTGTTATGGCAAAGTTTGACAGTAGCTATCCGTCTACTGTGTCATGTCAATACCATCTCTTATGGTTTGACTGAACAACATTGGTAACGTGGTAATGAAAACTTCATACTAACCTCTGTGAAAGATGTAAGCCAATAAAAAGTGTATTTAAGCAAATGTCTTTGTACGGTATGGGGTGAAACTGTTTTGACATAGGGAATTACACTGTTAAATAAACAGAGAACCTGTGTAATATAGGGGAAGCCCTAAGGGTTTGTGAAAAGTAGGTTGAATAGGATTTTAGAAATAGTAGATGGCAGGATGAGCTAACAAATATAAAGGGTTTCAACTAGTCCTTCCAGACAGTTCCATAGCTCTCTAGGAATCCCAAAGGATTTAGATACCAAAATGTGTGGTAAGCAGGAGAGTCAAATAATAGAAACTAAGATTCTTGTCAACTGAATTAACACAATTCAAAGGTCTCCATTGTAACAGCAAACACCTTAGGAGCAAAATACATGTTCTATGTTACTGCAGCAAATATTCTGAACAAAGGTTCTCTGTTAAATCCTAGTGAAGGTTAGACACTGCTGTTACCGCACCAACTTTACATTTTGGTGAATAGTGGTAACATTGCTACACAATATAAGCGCATATACATTTTTGCATTATATTGTTTAATTTATCTATATTAGCTTGAAAATATTGTCATAGCCAATGAATATGGAAGTATGTATACAAACGTTCCCTTTCACTACCCTGGTAGCTGCATGGAGGATTGTCTCTATAGGTACAGTGGATGTTTTTGACAGGCCAGGAAGAGTATTGCTCCTACTCTCTTCTATCATTTTGTCTATAATTATGGGTTTGAGTTTCATTAGTAAGTGCAGTTGATATTGAGAAGATTTGGCTAACTTCTAAGTATTGTCTTGTATTGTCGCTTCAAGTTGTAGTCTGATGGGAATTTAAATGACTTCACTGTTGGCCTTTCTATTAGTGTAATTCTCATAGATTTTGTCCTTTGAGTCAATATTGTATTCCATGTGGGTTCTGTTCAGAACAAACTAATTGGATTTGGATTTTGTTGAGTTTAGCTTCAGTGAATATGGAGCCATGTTCAGATCTCACCTCTGTTGTGTCATTGGGAGAAGACACATTTAAATATCACTGGGTGACATCTTCATGGTCTGATGAGCTGAGGAGGTCAATGTATGTGTTAAACATGATAACAGATAGCACATAGGCTAGAGCAATACCACAAGAGAGCAAGAAAATGTGGGGTTTTGAGTATCCTATTAAAAAAAATCTGTTTCTGCCGGTGTGTAGGATGAGAACCAGTCCAGACCCTCGTTTTGTGTTCCTACTGTTGTTGTTACATCAGCAAGATGTCTCTGCAATGTTATTGTACTATATGAGTTTCCCATGCATCATACTTGAAACAGGCACATTGATTTCTTGCCAGTTTGATTTTTTTTTTCCTGGGATCTTGTTGGAGTTAACTAAAAGGTTCCTGCATGTATATGCACCTTTAACCACAAGTGGGAAGTGATGCAAAATAATTCTAAACTATATAGAGTGAAGCAGAGTTTTAGCCCCTCACTCACCCATACAGCCACTGACACACCCACTCACTCACCAATACAGCCATTGACACAGCCACTCACTCACCCTTACAGCCACTCACACACCCACTTATACACCCATAGAGCCACTCATACACCTACTCACATATGGATACACACAGTCACACAGCCACTCACATAATATATGCTACAAATAGTATCACTCATTAGTAGTACACATACTATACTAATTTACCGTTTGTGGTACCTTAGTATATATGTTTGTAGCACATAAACTTTTAGAAAACACTCACATTCACTGAATGATGTCATCACTGATGTCATTTGAGATGTCATCAGTGATGCCACTGACAATGTCATGAGTGATTTAATATGTGAGGTTAGAAGCAGAGCATTGCAGGGTGTAAGTTATAGTTAGCCTAGGTAACTATAACTGCTGAATTTCACTGGTTTTGTATGAGTGAAATCTGAGCCTAACTATAATGCCCTGTATCCTTTGGTTTTCTCAGTGAAAACAAAAAAAAAAAATATATATATATATATATTCACTTAAAAAACCATAGGTTTCAGGCACGTTATAGTTAGAAATTAGCATTTAAAAAACCTTTGAAATTCACTGAAAAAACCATAGGTTTTAGGGACAGTTATAGTTAGTTGGACATTTCACTCGTACAAAACCCGTGAAATTCCCCCGTTATAGTTAGTTCAGCTAACTATAACTCGCGCCCCCGTAATGCACTGCTGATGACATCACATATTACTAGGGGTGGGCGGAATTTGCGTAGTCGCGCTACGCAAAGCTCCGCGAAACGGTACAAAATCTCCACGAGCACGCAAAAGTTCCGCGAACACGCGGAATTACTTGTTCCGCCCGTTCGCGATGCTTTTTTCCTGTTCGCGAACGCTGTTTGCGTGCTCAGGGAGAAATATCTCGCGAACACGCATTTTGAAAGCGCGAACAAGCAAACAATTCCGCGAAGCCGCGGATCGCAGAATTTTTGGTAATTCCGCGTTCTCCACGAAACGCAAAATTACCCAAATTCCGCAAATTTCGTGAGCGGAACTGAATTTACCACCCAGGCCTACATATTACATCACTCATGACATGGTCAGTGACATCACTGATGACATCACTGATGACATCTCAAATGACATCACTGATGACATCATCCAGTGACTGTGTGTTTCTATAAAGTTTAAATATGTTTAATATATATGCCAAGGTGTATTGAAGAATGAGTGGGTGTATAAGTGTCTGGATGGATGATTTAGTAGGTGCGTGACTGACTCTTTAAGTGAGTGATTAAACGTATCTTACTGAATGCATGGGTTAGTGACTAAACTGTGTGAATGTCTGTATCCGTCTGTCTGTTGGTGTGTAAGCGGCTGCATGGGTTTGCGAATAGCTACATGAGTGTCTACATGGGTTATTGATTGGTTGTCTGAGTATCTGTATGGGTGCCTGAGTGTTTGTGTGGGTGGGGTGTGTGTGACTGCGCATAGATGTGTGAGTGGGTGATTCACTGGGTGCATGGTTTCAAGAGTGCATCTGTGATGGACTGTATGGGTGGGTGAGTGTGTGTATGGGTGTGTTAGTGAGTGAATGTATATCTTAGTGGTACATGTGTGAGTAACTAATATGTCAAAGGCAGTATATATGTGTGTTGGAGTATATAAATGGCTATAAGTGAGAGTGTGTGATTTTGAGAGTGGCTGTATGGATGAGTGTGTACTTGTATCAGTGATTGTATAAGAGCGTAAGAATGTGCTAGTATGTGTATGAGTAAGTGAGCTGGTGTGTGTATAACTGTATAGGTGAGTAAATAGCAGTGTGATTAATTATTTGCATGACTGACTAGGTGTGTGAGTACCTCTATGGATGAGTGGCGGTGTGTGAGTGTCTATGTAGGTGTATAAGTGCATATGAAAGTCCTGTACTGAGTGACCGTAAGTATGAGTGACTGTAGAGGTGAGTGAGTGGATGTGTGTGTAGACCTAAGAATCAGTGAGTGTGTATGTAGTTATTGGTGTTGGAGTGTCTATGGTTTTGACAATGGCAGTCTGTAATTTACAGTGGGTGTATCAAAAGTTATATTAGGGTGTGAGAAGATGCATCAAATTATCACATGGATGATGTCATCAGTGATGTCATTTGAGATGTCATGAGTGATGTCATCAGTGATGTCACTGACCATGTCATGAGTGATGTAATATGTGACGTCATCAGCAGTGCATTGTGGGGGCGCGAGTTATAGTTAGCTGAACTAACTATAACGGGGGAATTTCACGGGTTTTGTACAAGTGAAATGTCCAACTAACTATAACTGTCCCTAAAACCTATGGTTTTTTCAGTGAATTTCAAAGGTTTTCTTAAATGCTAATTTCTAACTATAACGTGTCTGAAACCTATGGTTTTTTCAGTGAATTTCAAAGGTTTTTTAAATGCTAATTTCTAACTATAACGTGCCTTAAACCTATGGTTTTTTAAGTGAATTTCAAAGGTTTTTAAATGCTAATTTCTAACTATAACGTGTCTGAAACCTATGGTTTTTTCAGTGAATTTCAAAGGTTTTTTAAATGCTAATTTCTAACTATAACGTGCCTTAAACCTATGGTTTTTTAAGTGAATTTCAAAGGTTTTTTAAATGCTAATTTCTAACTATAACGTGCCTGAAACCTATGGTTTTTAAGTGAATTTCCAAGGTTTTTAAATGCTAGTTTGTAACTATGCCTACAGAGGTAGGACATGTGAAGAAAGAAGAAAAAACGCACAGAAAGAAGCAAAAGAAATGCAGAAAGAAGCAACAGAAGTCCACAAAGACGAAGAAAAGTGCAGGAAGAAGCAAAAGATGTGCAGAAAGAACCAACAGAGGAGCAGAAAGAGGCCTTGTTCCAAAATCATCCTGTGCCCACAACTTTTTCCGACGTGTACTGGTGGTAACTGATTCTGACTAACCAGAGCCAGTGGTATGCTAAAACACACTTAGAATACAGTTAAAACACCTACATACACTAGGGAACACTATGCGTTGGGGTACCCCTGTGATTAGCATGACCTCCTCTGTAAGTCCCTAGTACATAATAGGGCAGGGGGATTAAAACTACCTCTTAAAACGCGCTACAGGGCGCGTTTGCACAGTGGTGAAGGGAGGGGGCCTGAGGTGACATGTGTGCAAACGCGCCCCGTGGCACGTTTTAAGTTGCGGGATTAAGTCCCCTTGAATCCTGAGTGTCCCTGGGGCCCAACTAGCCCCCAGGTACCTACAGTTAGGACCACAGAGCTGAGTTGCAGAGAGGCGTTCCGAGGCCACGCACCTTTTTCACCTCTCTGCAACGCAACTCTGTTGTGCTTACTGAAGGTACCTGGTGGGCTAGTTGGACTCCAGGGACCCTCAGGATCGAAGGGACTTAATCTCCCAACTTAAAACACGCCACGGGGCCTGTTTGCACACATGTCACCTCAAGCCCCGCCCCTCCCTTCACCACTGTGCAAACGCGCCCCGTGGCGCGTTTTTAGTTGGGGGATTAAGTCCCCTTGAATCATGAGGGTCCCTGGGGTCCAACTAGCCCACCCTGTACCTCCAGTATGCGCCAGGGAGCTGCGTTGCAGAGAGGTGTTCAGAGGCCACGCCCCTTTTTACACCTCTCTGCAACGCAGCTCTGTGGCACTTTCTGGACGTACCTGGTGGGCTAGTTGGCCCCCAGGGACCCTCAGGATTGAAGGGGATTTAATTCCCCATCTTAAAACGCGCCACGGGGCCTGTTTGCACACATGTCACCTGAAGCCCCGCCCCCTCCCTTCACCACTGTGCAAACGCGCCCCGTGGCGCGTTTTAAGTTGGGGGATTAAGTCCCCTTGAATCCTGAGGGTCCCTGGAGTTTCAGTTTTTTACTTTGATTCCATCAAGAAGGCATTCAGATGTGTCACACATTTGCCATAAATTCAGAATGTTAGCAATCTAGTTGCTCATTAGATCACTGTAGTAAAGCTACTGCTCACCAGGGAAGTCTGCTGCTGGTGTTGAAAGTGCATGTTTCAGTCTGCATGTCAGAATTTTTTAATGAAATAGAAGAGGATTTGAGAAGTCACTCAAAATGTGCCCTAAATGTTCTTTCTGCAGCACTAATCATAATTTCTATGACAAAATAAACCCCCTCATTTTGTTCCTTTTTAAATTAAATGTTTTAAGAGTTACCACTTTATTCCAATCAAGATGGCTTCAGGTGTGCCATAATTTTGTCATACGTAAGACTGTTAGCGCTCTAGTTGTTCTTTAGAACACTCTGGGAAGCTGCAGTAGAACACAAAGGCATCAACTGACAGGCTGCTCCTGTTGAAATATAACAGGAAGATATTTGAGATCTCACTTAAAACATGCCCTAATTTTTCTTTCTACAGCACTAACCATAATTGCTATGACAAAATGAACCCCCTCATTTTGTTCCTTTTTAAATTAAATGTTTTAAGAGTTACCAGTTTATTCCAATCAAGATGGCTTCAGGTGTGCCATAATTTTGTCATAAGTAAGACTGTTAGCGCTCTAGTTGTTCTTTAGAACACTCTGGGAAGCTGCAGTAGAACACAAAGGCATCAACTGACAGGCTGCTCCTGTTGAAATATAACAGGAAGATATTTGAGATCTCACTTAAAACATGTCCTAATTTTTCTTTCTACAGCACTAACCATAATTTCTATGGCAAAATGAACCCCCTCATTTTGTTCCTTTTTAAATTAAATGTTTTAAGAGTTACCAGTTTATTCCAATCAAGATGGCTTCAGGTGTGCCATACTTTTGTCATAAGTAAGGCTGTTAGCACTCTAGTTGTTCTTTAGAACACTCTGGGAAGCTGCAGTAGAACACAAAGGAATCAACTGACAGTCTCTGCCCTTGTTGGATGTACATGTTTTACTGAGAATGTCAGAATTCATTCTCAGATGACTGAGAAAGATAATGTGAATTTACAGAAAATATGCTCTCATTTAACTTCTGGAGCACCTTCCAAAACTGTATGGGACAAGCATGTGAAAATAGTTTTCTCTCAAACATGATTCATGATATCCCAGCAGAAGGTTTTTCACAGGGTAAAATCACCTTAGAACACACCACAATTCCTGAAATTAGTATGGTACCATCAACAAATGAATTCTAATGTAACTAAAGTCTGTTATCACCCTTTATAGTTCTCCTTTTGGTAACCCTCAAAATCTTCGATTCACTACAATGCATTTCAATGGGGTACTATCATTTATATTGGTCCCAAGATGGCTGCCAGCAATTCCAGGATGAAGTGCTGACAGCCAATCAGATCTCATGATGACATGTGTGGTTAGGCTCCGCCCAGATATATATGTGTTTTCTTTTTCAAATTTCTCAGGAACTACTGAACGGATTTACACCATTTAACCAAAAGGCATGACTCTGAACCAAGGGCTACCTTTTTGCCAAATTTGGTGTAATTCCGTTCAGCAGTTCGGGCTGTAGCTGCGATGAAAGGTTCCTATGGAAAATTGCATGGGGAAAACACGTTTTGGGACCCCCCTTTTTTCTCGGCCCCCACTTGACGAATCACCCCAAAACTTTCAGGATAGGAGCGGACCGGAGCGGGCCATAAGTTTTAAAAATTTCACGAAGATTCGTCAACCGGCGCCAAAGTTATTTCAAATAGAATGTTGCGGATTTCCTATGGAAAATAGGTCCTAACTATAACTATCTACTGGCGACCGCCGGTAGATATATATATATATATATATATATATATATATATATATATATTTCACAACACTTATCCCCCAAAAGGAGGCTTCTCACCGCACTCACAACTCCGTGCTTCTCTATGCAAATCCAATAAAATTCATCCACTTGGTGCAGTTCAAGGGTGTTTAATCATAGCCTGCCAACACACCCCTACGCGTTTCAGTCTCCACCGAGACCTTGTTCACGGGGAAAAAAAAATATATATATATATAGAGAGAGAGAGCGAGGGAGAGAGAGCGATATGTGTATATATATGTATGCATGCACATGTCTATATATACACATATATATAGACATATATATATATATATATATATATATATATATATGCATATATGTGTGTATTATATATATCTATATCTAGATATAGATATATATATATATATATATATATATATATTGATTGTTATCATAGGCACATCACCAAGGCCACTTTGCAGCACCATGTGAGGAAAAGTGAAGCTTTGGACTATCAAAGGAAAACATAAAAATAAAACAAAATGACGTGAACATAATGAAAAGGTAACTTATAAGCTTTAGCAGCCTCTTGCTCGAAGAAAGATTGTTTAAATATTTCAGTTGCATCGAATAACTGGAGCGAGATTTTGTAAATGCATAAGCCTGCACCAAGCTTACAGAGGCAAAACATCCAAGTGTTCCTGGTTCATGCAAACATACATCAAGCACTCTGTCATAATATCTTATTTAGTCTGCCACAGGTCCACGTGAAGATAGCTATTTTATTTTGGCGTCACATAGAGTATCTGCTTCACTGATTTTGTGATAAAATAATTGATGATACATGTGGCTATTACATGAGAATGTGTTCTCCAGGAGCTATAATGTTGTTTACCTTTCTTGAAATTATTTTACTTCATATGTCTGGTTTGGTTTTCCATTGTCGTTATAGCTGCCCTTGAACTTATTAAAATGATATAATAGGTCCACGCAGAGCTAGATTGTCTTTGAACCACTCTGCTCTTTGTCACACTGAGCGAGATAAGGGCATAACACAGATCCCTGAAGGCACTGCACTGCTGGGGAGAACCCAACCCTTCAATACACAATGATTTTATGGACCAAAATGACCTTTGTATTGCCAGTATTTAAACCAGCCCATGGAAACTAGTCATCATTTTCCAAACAAGTTTCAAAGCCGGTTGCATCTTCTACTGGTAGCAGTACTGTAATTTATATCAAATAAATGGAGCATGGGTCAAATAAACCAAGCATATATTTATGTCTTTTATGAAACTGAAAACTTTTAAAACCAACTCCTAATTGCACTGGCTATATTTATTAGACAAATTAATATGATGAATGTCTGTCAGTTCACAAGTTGGATCGCTGGTACAGCCTCATAATATGCATCTTTCATGCAGAATGACATTCCAGCACTTGAAACAAATTAGTGTCAGAAATATTTTCGATGATGAAGAGGGTATTATTACATCTGATTGTTGCTTAATGAGAGATGGAATGGGTTTCTGCAAGAAGAGCAGAAATGAACATGGTTTTTAAAACTTACTTTAGAGGCATTTGTACAGTGAGAACTGATGTTTCTAGAAAAAGAATGACTTGTTCTAAAACCAGTAGTGCTCATTTAGTGGTGCTGTGGATTTATGTACAAGCGCATGATTCAGTTTGTCAAGGTGGGGTTCTACAGAAAGCTTTTGCTACTAAGGTTTTGAGGGTAATTCCCTTGCTTTTGAAGTAGATTACCATGTTTTACATGCCGGGGTTGTGAAAGATAGACATCTGGGTAGTGCTCTTTCAGTCAAAGGCCATTAGACTCGGCAGGTCTAAATGTTGTAATAACAATTTTTAATAGGTATCATGAATAGTTATCACAAATGGTATACGTGAGCTTTACTAAACAAAGAAAGAATACAAAGTTTATAGAATTTAATTTAACTCTTCCTTCCTCCGCCATCATTCCGCCCTCCACCTCCTCCCTCCTTTTCTCCTCCCCTACAATTCTAGATGTTGCCAGGCAAAATAAGCTTCCTTTGATGGTAGTCTGTTAGTCTAGATGCTGAAAAGTAATTGATCACATAGATTGAACAATATGTGGACAGTGTAATGACAGATGAAAATGATAATATTATCTCAGTGATGTAGATGCTGTGTCACTGTTTGAGTGTTCAGATAGTAGTTACTAAATGCTGCAAGCAACAGCTAATGACAGTGGATCACAGCTGAAGTATCTCCATTTCGGTTGTTGGTGCCTCCCCTTATTGAGGCATTTGCTTCACTTGTAAAGCCTATTAGGCAATTATTTATGTTTGGGATAGAAAAATATATTGTTGTACATGGAAAACGTCACGTTCTTTCCTCACAAATATAGTTCATTGGAAAGTATTAAAATTGTTATATGAAACTGTAAGAAGTGTTAGGATACAAACTAAATCGCGTGAAAACTGTTATTATTGTGATCATGATAGTAGGTATAAGGTACGTTTATAATTGGTTTTTAGACCGTTCTTAAGAGGTTTGATTTATTTCAGGCTAACTATGACCAACATCGTAACTACAAAGAGGTTGACGTTAAAGTTTGATATAACCTGGATCCACATTAATTGGATATATGCATTGATTAAAGTTATGGTTTCAACTTACATTTTGATTTCCTTTTAAAACAATTCAGGTGAAGTATCATCGACAGGCCTTCATAAAATACAGATTGCCAATAATGTATTTACTTGTGGCCTCATGACTTTGAGACTTTATAGAAAGAAGTTAATTTAAAATAGGTGATCTCGCTTTGCCAAGCACTTGTATGATATTGTGTTGCATGGTTTAGGAAGCTAATCCAGCGTATTTATCTAGAAGGTATGAAACTAAAGTTGTGTATCTTATTGCATAAAGCTATACAATCAGGATATTTAATACATTTTGCTTCTACTCTACCACATCAAATCTTCCAAGAGAACTAGATAGGGCTAGCCCTCCTTACTACAAAAAACTCTGGTCAGGGACTTTAGAAAAGAGTACCGAGGTTCATTGGTGGGAAAGATAAGGCCTTCGTGGAATATTTTTTCTAATGAGATATTTTTGTAGATGTCATATGTGGGTAGCAGGAAAATAAATCTATGGTTGGGAATTGCCTTAGTTGTTACCAGATGTTTCAATATGAACCTTTTGTAGTTGGTAAGTCATCTATCTGACTAATGTTCATATTTTTGGATTACTGTAGAATATGTGACCATGTTAATTTTTATGTTTTATTTGCTAGTTTTTGTTGATTGGAAGTGATCTTTTGTGGAGTGTGGCAACAGAAATAATGTCTACTTCCACAAGTGTGTATTAGCATGGTTAGCAATAAATGGATCCAAATTATTGTTAAGTGGGGGCATGTGGTAGTAGACAAAATATTAAATATTCACGTGGGCTGTGTCTGAAAAATGCAGTTTTTTGTGAATACTATGCGTTATCATACACCCAGACGACTGCTGTTTTTTTTGTATTGATAATTTAAGCATGTTGCCATTGTGGCGAAGCAGATATTTTGACTCTTTTGTTACCTGTCTTAGTATATTTCTAATGGGCATTTAGAACAATACAAATGCCCTAGAAAATATAATAGTCCATCGAAATTACAAATCATGTTTTTGGTTAAAGGCAGAGGATAATTGATTTAGACTGCTTGGATTTCTTGCTCACTGCATAACATGTCGAAATATAGCATTGCAACATTAAGAGAGTGCTTGCCCCTACTTATCAAAATAATGCACAAATGTAAATTCAGTTTATAATAATGATTGCGATATATATTAAGTGCATGAAGCATAAAATATAAAGAATATTTTTATGTTTTAACAAGGGTTTATAAGTGCATAGAACAGTATTTGGATTAGTGATGAACTGTGATGCCTGTTTGTTTTTCTGTCGGAGACAGAGCCATTGGGAAATTTGTAATGGATACTCTGAACTCTATCAACTTGTCTAATTCATGCAAATAAAACAAGTACATAATGTACTGTATGAAGTCTTTTGCTGACTTAGAAGCAAGGAAAATGGTACCATAATGTATGCCTCTCATCTCCATCACAATAGTATGCACCCCAGATATTGAACCAACATTGTGCATTATTTTAAAGTTCTAATAATGTTTCCGTTTTGCACCCCTAATGCACTGGATGTAACAGTGGTATTTTCACTACGTAACTGTCAGTACACATTAGAATTTCAGATTTCAATAAATTGATAACTTTGTAAGTGTTGGAAGGAATTCTATTTCTTAAGGCTGCATTGCTTGGGTTCAAGTTTATTTGATTACTATTCTCCTTGGATATGTTAAGAGGAGAATTTGTTTGTTTTACAGTTTAATTCCCTTTGTGAGTCCTGGTGTTAAACTTCAGCCAAGGAACCTTGGTATATATGATGAAAAAAGAGTTGGTATGTAACAGAGTGATAGCCTTGTTCAGTACCTGCCTCTGCATCACAAAGTGAAGTTAGTGTCTTCACAATACACATTTATTTAAAAAAAATGTTTTTCATGTTGTCAGTGAGTAACAAACATGGAACACCTTATACATTCATCCGCATGATTTCATAATCCAGAGCCGGTAAAAATAAATGTTTAATTCCAATATTTAAGAGTGCATATTTTTAGGCTTTGTTAGATTATTAAAAAAAAATAGATATACATCTCAGTAATATATTTTGATACTGTATTGACCTCAGACGTTTGCTGTTGGTAGAGGAGGTTTGTACTCTATGTCCCTCATAATAATTGTTTTTCATGCAACCGTGAAGACCGTCGAAAGTATGTAACTGGCAAGAGTCTTAAAATTTAAGTAGTGTTTACAACCAAATAAGAAGTGTTTATGAACTGTATTCACTTCAGGCTTTAGTAACATATACATTCTTGTTTTAATTTTTGCCAAGATGGTACTTGTTGTCTTTCTTTATATATCATAAAAGTAGGAAAACAAGTCCCAGGTTGCAAAAAGACAAGACTGGAGAAACTACTGCAATGTGATGTAACAGACCTTTCTCTAATTCTGGTAATCTCTCTCCAAGTCAAAAACCAAATAGTATATTGAATAGCTCCATGTGTTAGAATGTATTTAGAAGCCTGAAAATGTTGGCTTCAGTGTTAGCTGAAGAATCCCACTGGAAACTTTATGATCTCTCTAAAATTGCTATCCAGAAACAAAAAAAATAAGAAAAGAATTCCAATTGTCTGTCCAATATTATTGTTATTCTAGAATGTCTGTCAGATTTCACAGAAATGTGAGGAAAATATGTTTTTTTAGGTAAAGTTTGAGGTTTGCAAGGTATTCTGGGTAAAACAACATGGTGAAAGCCACACAAGTCACCCCACCCTGGATTCCCCCTAAGGTGTCCAGTTTTTAAAAATTTGCAGGCTTGCTAGGTTTCCCTTGGTGCCACCTGAGTTAGGGCCCAAAGTCCACAGCTACCCACTTTGCAAAAAATGGGTCCGTTTTGTGTGGAAAAATATGATCTATCCATGTTGCGCTTTGAGCCATTTCCTGTCGCAGGCACTAGGCCTAACCACACAAGTGAGGTAGCATTTGTATCGGAAGACTTAGGGGAATGATGGGTGGAAGAAAGTATGTGGCTCCCCACAGATTCCAGAACTTTCCATCACAGTATTGTGAGCAAAATGTGTGTTTTTAGCCAATGTTTAACCTTTGCAAAGGATTCTGGGTAAAACATCCTGGTGAAAGCCATGTATATCACCCTGTCCTGTTTTCTCATGGGTGTCTAGTTTTAAAAATGTACAGGTTTGCTAGGTTTCCCCACGGGCCGGCTGAGCTAGGGCCCACAATCCACAGCTACCCATTTTGCAAAAAACAGGTCAGTTTTTAGTGGAAAAATGTGATGTATCCATTTTGCGTTTTGGGCCATTTCCTGTCGCGGGCACTAGGCCCACCTTACAAGTGAGGTAACATTTTTATCAGAAGATTTGGGGCAATGCTGGGGGGAAGGAAGTTTGTGGCTCCCCACAGATTCCAGAATTTTCCATCACAGAAATGTGAGGAAAATATGTTTTTGTAGTCAAAGTTTGAGGTTTGCAAGGGATTCTGGGTAAAACAATCTGCAAAAATGTACAGGTTTGCTTGGCTTCCCTAGGTGTTGCCTGAGTTAGGGCCTAAAATCCAGAGCTTCCCAATGTTGGACCTGGCCCTTTCTGCAGGGTTATCCCCAAACGTTTTGCCTTCCTTCTCCTATTTTTCTGACCCTCTTTTTGCTGGCTTTAGGATTCTGGGCACTGTACCACTAGTAAACAGTGCTAAAGTGCATATGCTCTGTACTCTAAACATGGTAACATTGGTGTAAGCACAGCTGGCATATTTAATTTAAGGAAGTCCCTAGTAAAGTGCACTATGTACACCCAGGGCTTGTAAATTAAATGCTACTAGTGGGCCTGCAGCACAGGCTGTGCCACCCAATCAGTAGCCCTTTAAACATGGCTCAGGACTGCCATTGAGGAGCCAGTGTGTGCAGTTTTAAACTGCCATTTTGACCTTGCAAGTTATACTACTTGCCATGCCCAAACCTACCCTTTTATTACGTATAAGGCACCCCTAATGTATGCCCTAGACCGCCCCAAGAGCAGGATGATGTGTACTTAAAAGGTAGGACATGTACATTTGAGATGTACCGGTAGTGAAAAACTGCTAAATTCATTTTTCACTGCTGCAAGGCCTACATCTCCCATAAGTTATTTTATTTTGTATTTATTTACGAAGTTTTATATAGCGCGAACTTGACCCGGAGGTATCAAAGCGCTTTACATGAGCACCAGTTACGTTACAGACGGACACATTCATTTTTTTGTTGGGCACGGGGAGATTAAGTGATTTGCCCAGAATCACAGGATGTTGAGTGTCTCTGCCGAGACTCGAACCCGGTTCCCCAGCTTCAAGGTTGGCCGCTCTAGCCGTAAGGCCACACCCTCTCCTCAATGAGGGGATTGCCTTAAAACATATTTTAAGTGTAACTTTCCTTTGGGAGCAGATAGAAAATTGGAGTTTGGTGTCTCGGGACTCACAATTTAAAAACGCCTCTTTTAGTAAAGTTGGTTTTGAAGTTGCAGGTCTGAAAATGCCACTTTTAGAAAGTTGGCATTTTCTTACATTTAACCATCCTCTGCCTGTCTCTGAATGCACACCTCGGTCAGGGTGACAGCTGGTCACACAAAGGGAGCTGAGCAGGGGTATGACCCATCACCAGGCTGAAGGGCCTTCCTGCGGTAGATTACTTGTTTGGTTTTCCTTTAACCTGCTTTACTCATAATTGAATACCTAGTGATTTACTTATTGGAGTTTGGTAGTGTTGGTCTTACTTTATTTAATAAAACAAGCTATATTTTTCTAATCTGGTGTGGGTTCTTTTTGCGTGGTGTTGCCACTGTTTTACTGTACCAAGTGTTGCACAAATATGTTACACATTGCCTCCTAGGTTAAGCCTGACTGCTCTGTGCCAAGCTACCAGAGGGCGTGCACAGCTTAATATAGGTTGTGTATCTGACTTAACTTGACTAGGATTGTGGTTCCTACTTGGACAGGGTGCAAGCCGCTGCCAAATATAAACCCCATTTCTAACATCCACTTTGCAAAAAAATGGGCCAGTTTTGAGTGGAAAAATGTGATAAATCCATGTTGCGTTTTGGGCCGTTTTCTGTCACAGGCACTAGGCCCACCCACACAAGTGAGGGACCATTTTTATCAGAAGATATGTGGGAGCATAGAATAGTAGAATATGTGTTATTACTAAAAAGGTTTTTTTACTGCATTTGTGCCTTCCAAATGTAAGCCAGTGTCTAAGAAAGAAGACATTTTGACAAATACTCTTTAAATCATATGCTCAGCACAGGTACCCACAGATTCAGAGACGTACAAATAACCACTGATCCTAAACTCCATATCTTGTGCCCATTTCAGAAATGCATAGGTTACCTTGATACCTATTTTTCACTCTACGTATGTCACCATATGAATTGGTCTATACTCAGTACACAATGAAAAACCATTGTACAGTGTAGCTAAGTGGTTGGCTCTGGGTTCTTCGGGTTTTTGGAGAACCTAACACCATATATCTCTCCACAACCAAAAGAGTCTAGAAAACATAATGGTACATTGCCTTTGTATATCAGCCAATTTCACAAAAAGTTACAGATGAAAACATTGTCACAAATGGCTTTGTTTTTCTACTTATTTTCAATATTGGTTTATTCAACAGTTAGTTTCTTTGGGAAAACCTTGAGGGATCTACACATATTACTACTTGCTGAATTCTGAATTTTGTCTACTTGCAAGTACTATATCGCCTTCCTGGATCACCCATAGGTTTCACACTGGTTTCCACCACAAACTGAAAGTAGGTTGAAAGCACAGAAAATAATAAAATGGGCTACCTCTTTGAAAAATGCCAAAATTGTGGTAAAAAATAGGTTTTTTGATTCAACTCTGTTTGTTCTTGAAAGCTGGGAAGATGGTGACTTTAGCACAGCAAACCGTTTGTTGAAGTCATTTTAGGAAGCAAACTGAACACTTTTATCCAGATCACTTTTTACTAATCTCACCCTCCCCCCCAAAATCAAAATTTAGATATATTTTGGATTTTTTTCGATCGCCTCCAAGGTGACCCACAATCCCTGGGTACCTTTATAATCCCCAGGATGTTGGAAAAAAACAGGACACAATTTTGGCATGAATACCTTATGTAGAAAAAAGTTATGGAGCCCTAAGCGCGAACTACCCCAAATAGGCAAAAAAGGGCTCAGCACTGGGGGGAAAAGGCCCCGCAGTTAAGGGGTTAAAAATATAGTGCTGTGATCTTCAGTCATGGCGTAGCAGACGTAGGCAAATTACCTTTTGATTTCTCCAGAATGCTTCCAGCAGCTGTCATGATACAATATGTGATAATCACTGGAATTAAGCAAGAACTTGGACTGAAAATCATGGCTTTGTCAGTCTGGCTGGCATTTGGAAGCAAAACTTTCATTTAGCTGCTCATTGAAAAGTATTTTAAATAAATTCTGATCAAAGTTGCTTTTGGTTTGTTAAAATGGAGTGACACAGAATTACTTGCAAGAGGAAAATTATATTTATATCACTAGAGCTCCTTCGATATGCTTATTGTGACTACATTTTGGGGTTTGCCTTCTCTTTATTCTAAAGTTAGGCATATTTTTGAAGCACTACAAAGCAATAACTGGTCAGGCTGGAAATCAAAAATTGTGAAACCATGAGCCGACAGATTACTGACATTTCAAACATTCGATATTTTAACTGCAGCTGTTTAATACTGAACCATTCAGATATAAAGCCGTCCATGGAATGCATCTTTTTAATAGAACCAAGTTGTATTTAATGTGTTGCCAGTAATTTCTTCCGCTCTCTAACAAACAGATAGCCTCACTTCAGATTTACTATATATGTACCCTCGGTTTGGTCATCACTTAGGGGCCAGATGTACGACCGTTTTTTGCGGTCGCAGAGGGGCATTTTGCCCTTTTGCGACCGCAAAAAACGGTAGCACAATTTACCAACCCTATTTTGCGAGTCGCTAATGTAATAGCGACTCACAAAATAGGGTTAGCGACTCACTATTAGTAAGGGGCATTCCAAGGGCATCCCTTCATAATAGCAACTCTGAACCCTATGTAAGAATGTTTTGCGACCACACTTGCGGTCGCAAAACACTCGCAGTCTACCACTCTCTTCAAGAGGGTGGTAAACAATTCGGGAAGGGGTTAAGAGCAGGCTGTGGTTCCAGGGACCACTACCTGCCCTTAAAAAACGAAACAAAAACGTTTCATTTCTTTTTTTTTAAATGCATCCCCTTTTCTATTAAGGAAAACGGGCTGCATTTTTTTTTAAAACTGCTTTATTGAGAAAGCAGTCCCAGACATGGTGGTCTGCTGACCCCAGCAGGCCACCATCCCTGGGAGTGCCAGCCATTCCCAATGGGGTCGCAAATTGCGACAGCCTCAATAATATGCATGAGGCATGCAATTTGCGACCCCATTGGGAATCGTAAACAGTGTCTCTGACACTGTTGTACATTGATGTTTGCGACTCGCAAATTGCGACTCGCAATTTAATGCAATTTGCGAGTCGCAAACATTGATGGTCGAACATCTGGCCCTTGGTGACTCTGCTTTCAGAAGCCAGTTATAGTTCCTTGATTCACATGTGATAAGCAAAGTTTTGTAAATGTAACTTAAAATAATTTGCGAGACAATTCCCCCCACTAAAAGTGGATGTTTCATAAATCTCTGCATTGGATTCTGGGAAAAACGCTTGAATATTTTTTCACATTTTTTAACTTATCATCCTTTACTCTGCTTACAAAGTTTAGAAAAAGAATTCTCACCATCAAACCTATCATGTATTTCTGTTCCTAATTTAATTACTGGTTACCAGTTTTTGGCTATCTTGGCCTAGTAGCTAGTTGGAAGCTCCCACCAAACCTGATATCCAGTGCCCTGTTAGGTTAAACACAGTTGCATGACAAAACATAAGCTTATTCCCATGTGGTGATGATATAAAGCATGAGGTTTAAAACTTACATACTTCCAAATCCAATTAGGATAAAGGTCAAAATCGATGCTCTTCTTTTCCACTATATCCTCAGATATAACTAAACCACTAGACAACTAGACCGTTGGGAAGAACATCCTTCCCTTGTACGAAAAGGGAGAGCAGGTCCAGACCTCTTCCAGGCAGACACAACTACCCACACCTTGTTCCTCCCTCCCTAATTCCATTCATCCTTCATTTACTCAACTTACACGCAAAAACCTGTCCCTCACTTTTTTTCTTATAATTTTATATTGTTTTTAGCAAATACAAGTGAAGCACAGAAAAGCACAGATACACTTATTGGATTGCCAAAAATGCCTATCATGACCCCCCAAAATGCACAGATTAGCATTTCAACATCAGGTTTCCCTTTGACACTCTCTGAGTATCCAGTATATAATTCTCCACTCTTTTTAGGATACAGTCTACTATGATTACAGACTCCCATGATAGGTTCTCCATGGGTTAAAAACATTTTCCCATTCGCTTGGACATCCTCTCCATATGTCTCCGCTAACATATACCAGTCCATATCTGCTTTCCAAATTTCCAGCTCCAGTGCCTCAACTCCCCCCAATTGTCTGGCTACATTCCGTCTCCTGTCCTCACTCTTAGCCTTCCCCCTCAACCCTTCTCTTCTTCTTTTGCCCCCCTTCACTCTTACTTTCCTATTGCTTTCCTTCCCTTCCTTCCTCCCCCATCCTTCACATCTTTGCCTCAATCCACTACTCTGAACACAGAAAGCAGGCCAAACTTGGCCTGAATCTGTGATGGTGTGATAGCATTCACAGCCTTCTGCTGGTGCCCACTGGAGTTTAGAATTACATTCTAGATTCCCTGAAGAATGCACGAGACCAATTGGGGCAAGACCCTTGTTACCAGCAGCAGCTGGCTCTAACCAGGGACATCTGATGTGCCAATGCACATTTTCTGTTAACCAAAATTCAAAGGGCAAAATGAAAAATGACCACCAACATCCACAGAACCTGAAACAACTAGCAATAACATGACCACATTTCACTATCACACACACACTGTAAACCAGTGGTTCTTACAGTGGCGGCTCCTCTGCAATTGCGGAGGAGCGTCACACCACTGCCTGGCTCAGAGCTAGCAAATGAAAATAAAACAATGTTCTATTGTTTTATTTTTCTTTTGCGGGCCTGCCTGTGCAGGGAGGGGCGGGGCATGGGGCGGAGGAGTGATATGTGCACTCCCTAAGTGCGCATATGTGTTTGGCCGGCCGTCTCAGGCCGACCAAAACACACATGCGCACTTAGGTTTCTCCAGCCCAGCTGCATTGAACAGCCGGGCTGGAGAAACTGCCACAGACTTCCTGGTCTGAGCAGAGCATCTTTCCAGCCTGCTCAGGCCAATCCCCGGCTGCTCTCATGCTATGAGAGCAGTATGGGGATTGTACAGGGAGTCCGTGACGCTGCCCCAGTGCTTTCTGGGACCAGGAAGGACGAGGCGCAATGCAGGAGGTGGACAGCAGCTACAGGTAAGTGTTTATTTTTTATTATTATCCCCCTGTGCGCGCGCTCCCCCTCCCCCCTATGCCACCTTCACCCGTCTCACCAACTTCTCATTGTTGCGGCCACCACTGGGTTCTTAACCTGTAGTTCATGGACCCCGGAGGTCTAAGACACCTATTTAGGGTGTCCATGTCTGGTCATAAAAGTAAAAATTATTAGCTGATTAATAAAGTATTCATAGAAAGTTTTAAAACTTGCTGTATATGTGAAGAAATTTGAGAATGAAAGCTAAAAATTAAATTGGTATCATTATCTTGACTTGTGGGGGCAAGGCAAGTACAGCATACTAAATCTTCTATGGACTATTGGTGGCCTCAATTTAAGCAGCAATGATATCTGCCGACAAAAGAGAGCATGCCTTAGGAACAAAAATACAAAGTGATATGCTAGAGTCAAACATATTGCTTTGTATTTTAGAAATAAAATTTGATTTTGAAAAGCTCTGGCTTCACATAAAAATTACAATTTCGATTCTAGTGCTTTCTGATGATCAGTATATGTGCTGCTGTTGCATGACAGTAATACTTTGTATACATACCATGTTATGAAGATATTCATGCTAAACTATCGTAGCTGCGGAAAAAAAAGAGGCAAAGTCTTAAAACCTACTATCACCCAATCTCATGGGTTCTGTTACTGGCAGTCCCTGGCACTGCTCCAACTATGAATTCTTCTTATCTTCCTTGATGCCATGCTTTCCATGATTTACGCCAAGGCGGCCATGCAGAAATCAGGCAGTTTTTCTTTTTTTTCTTTCCATCATTTATCATTAGCGTGACACAAAGGCTCCTCAAGTTGATGGAGGAAGAAATGACAGCAAAATTAAAGTTAATGCTCTGGTAATTTACATTTCCCTGAGACAGGTACAGACCTCCTTTCTCGCTAGTAATTTTGTGTACTAAGTGATCTGTATAATCTAATTTCCATTATAAAAGACTTAGGGGCCGATTCCGATCTCGGTCGGAGGCGCACCCAATACCATTCGGTCGGGAAAAAAGCCATGCGAAAGCCTGTTTCCCGACCGATCCGTACAGCACACCGAACGAGCAAGTACGATGCGCACAACAGCAAAAATTCCGGCCGAGCCGTACTCACCCAAACCAGGTCCTGTTCTCCGACCGAGGCGAATCCGGAAACGCCGAATCGAGTCGCACGGAAGGGAAAATGCAGCCCCGTCCGGCCGGACAAGTACGATGCGCTTTCCGTACGCGCCGAACCCGTCGCTACGCACGGCACGTCAAAGCATCCGGGAGAGGCGCACATAAGCTCCGAATCGCGCCACAACACGATCCACGGCTACGAGACGAACACAGCACCGACGAGGACGACGCGAAGCGACGAGGACGAAGCCAAGCGACGAGGACGACGCGAAGCAACGAGAAGGACGAACGACACGAACCAACCATGAATCCCTTCGTCCCGATCATACCAATATTCTACATCTACTACCGGAACAGGCACGGACGCGTACGGCGCAGAAGGTAAGTCAGACACCAACCACAAAACACATACAACACGTACACGACACATCACACACATACACTGGGAATCTGAATATACTTACACCAGCAACAGCAGCACCATAGGGGCGGGATGCCCATCACCAATGCCACATATGCACACAGGGGCCTGAATGCGCGCCACCACCCCAACCCAGGGGGGCTGGATGCCAACCACCACAACCACCCTTAGCCAGGGGGTGCCAGATGCCCACCACCACTACCACCCTTAGCCAGGGGGGCTGGATGCCTACCACTACTACCACCCTCACCCAGGGGGGCAGGATGCCCACCACTACTACCACCCCCACCCAGGGGGCTGGATGCCTACCACTACTACCACCCTCAACCAGGGGGGCTGGATGCCTACCACTACTACCACCCTCACCCAGGGGGGTAGGATGCCCACCACTACTACCACCCCACCCAGGGGGGCAGGATGCCTACCACTACTACCACCCTCACCCAGGGGGCAGGATGCCCACCACTACTACCACCCTTAGCCAGGGGGGCTGGATGCCTACCACCACCCTTAGCCAGGGGGGCTGGATGCCTACCACTACTACCACCCCCACCCAGGGGGCAGGATGCCTACCACTACTACCACCCTCACCCAGGGGGGCAGGATGCCCACCACTACTACCACCCTCACCCAGGGGGGCAGGATGCCCACCACTACTACCACCCTTAGCCAGGGGGGCAGGATGCCCACCACTACTACCACCCTTAGCCAGGGGGCTGGATGCCTACCACCACCCTTAGCCAGGGGGGCTGGATGCCTACCACTACTACCACCCTCACCCAGGGGGGCAGGATGCCCACCACTACTACCACCCTTAGCCAGGGGGGTGCCAGATGCCCACCCCCACTACCACCCTTAGCCAGGGGGGACTGGATGCCTACCACTACTACCACCCTCACCCAGGGCGGGCTGGATGCCTACCACCACCCTTAGCCAGGGGGGGCTGGATGCCTACCACTACTACCACCCTCAACCAGGGGGGCAGGATGCCTACCACTACTACCACCCTCACCCAGGGGGGCAGGATGCCTACCACTACTACCACCCTCACCCAGGGGGCAGGATGCCCACCACTACTACCACCCTTAGCCAGGGGGGCTGGATGCCTACCACCACCCTTAGCCAGGGGGGCTGGATGCCTACCACTACTACCACCCCCACCCAGGGGGCAGGATGCCCACCACTACTACCACCCTCACCCAGGGGGGCAGGATGCCTACCACTCACCCTTAGCCAGGGGGCTGGATGCCTACCACCACCCTTAGCCAGGGGGGCTGGATGCCTACCACTACTACCACCCCCACCCAGGGGGGCAGGATGCCCACCACTACTACCACCCTCACCCAGGGGGGCAGGATGCCCACCACACTCACCCTTAGCCAGGGGGGCTGGATGCCCACCACTACTACCACCCTCACCCAGGGGGCAGGATGCCCACCACTACTACCACCCTTAGCCAGGGGGGCTGGATGCCTACCACCACCCTTAGCCAGGGGGCAGGATGCCTACCACTACTACCACCCTCACCCAGGGGGGCAGGATGCCCACCACTACTACCACCCTTAGCCAGGGGGCAGGATGCCCACCACTACTACCACCCTTAACCAGGGGGGCAGGATGCCCACCACTACTACCACCCTTAGCCAGGGGGGCAGGATGCCCACCACTACTACCACCCTTAGCCAGGGGGCAGGATGCCTACCACTACTACCACCCTCACCCAGGGGGGCAGGATGCCCACCACTACTACCACCCTTAGCCAGGGGGCAGGATGCCTACCACTACTACCACCCTCAACCAGGGGGGCAGGATGCCCACCACTACTACCACCCTTAGCCAGGGGGCAGGATGCCTACCACTACTACCACCCTCACCCAGGGGGGCAGGATGCCCACCACTACTACCACCCTTAGCCAGGGGGGCAGGATGCCTACCACTACTACCACCCTCACCCAGGGGGGCAGGATGCCCACCACTACTACCACCCTCACCCAGGGGGCAGGATGCCCACCACTACTACCACCCTTAGCCAGGGGGCTGGATGCCTACCACTACTACCACCCTCACCCAGGGGGGCAGGATGCCCACCACTACTACCACCCTTAGCCAGGGGGCAGGATGCCTACCACTACTACCACCCCCACTCATAGGATGGACAATGCATGACACAACAAGCACACCACAACCTAGGGAATGCAAGATTAAGACATCCCCCCACCACCATGACAAGCGTGTGAGCAGGCTGTGTCAAATGCCTACAACACCGAACATGACATTGAACATACAATGTGACCCCCTAGCACATGTGCCACACATATATGTGTGTGGCACCCACAATGCAAGCAGCCCATGACCATTGTGGCAATGGGGCCTAAACCCCCATCATCACAGTGACCAAAAGGCAAGTGTGGGGTCCATAGCTGAAGCACATTTTGACCATTGTGGCAATGGGGTCTAAACCCCCATCATCACAGTGACCAAAAGGCAAGTGTGGGGTCCATAGCTGAAGCACAGTTTGACCATTGTGGCAATGGGGTCTAAACCCCCATCATCACAGTGACCAAAAGGTAAGTGTGGGGTCCATAGCTGAAGCACAGTTTGACCATTGTGGCAATGGGGTCTAAACCCCCATCATCACAGTGACCAAAAGGCAAGTGTGGGGTCCATAGCTGAAGCACATTTTGACCATTGTGGCAATGGGGTCTACACCCTCATCATCACAGTGACCAAAAGGTAATTGTTGACAAAGAAAGAGCTGCAACTGCCAAACTGCATGGATCATTCCTGGTCACAGAACCAAAAACTCATCTGTGGCAAAGTAGTGTATGTGTCCCATTGCAACATAAATTGGGGGAGCCAAATACTGCAGTGCAAATGAAACATTCCTTTGGCCATGTGCAGACAAACAACACCCATGGGGGCTGAGACCGTCAACAGTCATCAATGACACAATGACAGAAGTGACCATCAGAATGCAGAACCACATATTTGCACCAATGGGCACACAAATGCAGATACCCTGTGGAGACAGCAGATGTGAGGTGAACAGATACCATACCATGGCAGCAATGGGACACACAAACCATGATCACTGTGCTGACCGATGACCTAGGAGTCCCAGGGACAGCAGGGGAAACACACCAAACAACATACAGCCAATGGCACACCCAAGATATGCCAATGCAGTGGTGCAGATGCACAAACACAAACAGGCAGACCAACACTGTCATCATACACAGCAGGTGAGGGGTGGGGGTGCCATTGTCCCCAAGCAACAACACAACACATGAGGAGAGCTGAATACCAATCATACAGATGTGCATACACTGCCACACTAAGGTAACTCATGGATCCAAATCCCCTATGTGGGCAAGCAGGCATTGACAGGTGAGAGGGAGCACAAAACACACATGTCACACAGGCACGTAGGAACAACAACTGACACAGCAAGTCACAGACACACCACAGCACCACCCCCAGGGCCCCCACAATGTGGTGACCCTGGGCTGAAGAAAAATACCACTGTGATGACAAAGCTAAATGTCGTTCACACTGTGAACCACAGTCAGGTGTCCTGAGCAACTAACTACCATCACACCTACACAAGCACAAATCAATCAGCATGGCCAGTAAGCCAAGGCCAACATGGAGGCAGGGGACTAGCCGGGCAACAACTCTCATCTGCACACACTCAAGACCACACCCTCGACCTCCAACAATGTGCAGCAGTGAAGTACACATGCACTGGTGACATTGCACATGCACCCATGACTATTCCAGGGTGGTGGGTGGGAACCAAGGTGTAGAAACACATCACACATGGACACTCAACAAGACTCCTGAATGTCTGACACACTGCACACTACGCTGTACATGGACATGACGGCAATACCACACCGACCAATGGGATCCCAGCCACAGTCACACACCAATGAAGAAGCCAAGGTCACCCACAAAGAACACACATAGACAACAACCAACATTGCAGCCCGGACCCTAAGGAGTGCCAGCAGTCACACACACAACGTGTCACAATCACTGAAAGATAACACAAACTGGAAATCACATGACAGGGGCAAACAACAAGTGCCAAAGGGAAACCTGACTGTGACCCATCTGCGTCAGCACACAAACTCTGCCCTGACAGCAAACACACCTATGGGTGACACCCTGATGACCAGTAATGTGCCATGCACCCACATCACAGAGAACACAGGGAGAAGACTTTGGGGAACATAGCTCAAGTCAGCAAGCATCACAAACAGGTACAACACTAGGGATCACAGCATGCGCAGATGAATGGAAGTGAACACACAGACATGCACATACAACACACACCTTGGGCGCAGGCAATGTCACACGTGTACACACTGCCATGAGGGGACTCCACTCCTGTGTGAGGAAAGCTGTGCCATATGTTGCCTCAGTAGGGCCCCATCATGTCAGCTGAGCACTTGGTCACACAATCAACAATTAGCACCAAATGAGGGCTCCCATCACATCAGCCTGGTCATGGATGTGCCAACGGAATCATCAGCACAGATCCAACACACTTGTATAGCAATGTTGCACTGACTACACGGATGAGTCCCTCCCCATTGATGCCCAAACCTGCATGTCCACTGGAGATGGCAACACGGTCAGGGAAGTAGACAAATGCAACGATGGCAGGCACAACAGATGTGCAGGGGTGGAAGCCACAGATATGAAATTGCCAATGTAAGTAGGAAACCCATTGCCAAATACTGAACACATGACACCCTCAGATGCTGCTATTGATGACATGGATACACCACATGATAGGACACATTCCCCCTGGACCACATGGGTTCCTGCACAGTAACACTTCATAATCATGAGACCAGATATCACCATCACTGCAGCAAGGGCATGGTTAGCTGCACCAACAACATGTACATCTGAAGCATGAGCACTAGAGAAAAGAAAGTTGCTTTATTCAGCATATGTGTTGAGGCCAAACGAAGTCCTGAAAAAAGAGCAAAGGCCAATGGCCAGTCCATTGTCAAAGTTCAAACAGGGTGACACTGGCAGATGTCACCCTACGCATGCCTGCACAATACCAGGGACAATCCACTAGGAGGGGCAACCGGGGGGCAGGCCAGGCACCGCAGGGACAGGATCAGGGCTCACCAGGGGGAGTCAGGGAAGGGGTGGTGGGTGCTGGAGAGCCACTGACAACTGCAGTGGAGGTGTCTGACATGGTGTGTGCCAGCACAACTGGGGGCATGACACAGATGTCGTGGGTGCCGGCACAACTGCAGTGGACCCTGCAGATGGGGTGGACAGGTCCGCCACTGCAGTGCCCAAGTCAGACAGGGCGGTAGTGGACTCCACTGCAGTGCCTACCTCCAGGGGAGGAGAATGGGGAACAGGCAAGGTGGGTTGGACAGAGGGGGGACACCCTCACCACATCAGTGGCACAGACAAGCGCAGCGGGGGGTGTGGTGCTGGGAGAGCAAGTGGCAGGGGAGAAGGCCGGAGCATCTTGGGGATGGTATATCTGTGGGTGGGGGAACCTGGGGCAGGGTGTGGTGGGGGCACCTGTGCAGTGGGGGCCTGAGGGATGGAGGACGGAGACCTTGTGCCTGAGCTGCAGGGCGGTGGCGGGGTCTTGCTCTTAGCACTCCGGGGGGACTTGCGGGTGGGGGCCTCAGTCCGTCTGCGCCTGGGGGAGGGTGTCCGGGGGCGAGGGGCACTCTGCTCCGTGTGGGTGGGCTTCCTCTTCCCCCGGGATGCTGGAGCAGCTTCATCGGTGGGGAAGAGGCCGAGGTCACAGAGGAAGAGCTGCTGTGACTTTGGGGTTGCAGGTGAGGCAAGGGAGGGTGCTTTGGAGGGAGAGGGAACTGAGGACTGCGCAGTGCATGTGGATGCGTGTGTGTGTTCCAGGGCCCCATCCCCTGTGAGTCTGGCTTCAGTCCCCTGAATGTGCTTGCGTGTGCGTTTTGTCATTGGCGTGTGTGTCAGTGTGCTGGATGTGTGTGTGCTGGTGTGTGCCAGTGTGTGTGTGCCTGGGATGGGTAAGGTGCTGGGGAGTGTGGATGGAGCAGAGGCAGGAGGGGTGAGGGACCGTTTGAGGAGGGACACTGCTGCCGTCAGGGAGGAGTCCATGGACCTATTGCCCCTCTGTAGGTCAGACATGCCCGATGAGATGCCCTCCATGAACGACACCAGCTGAGTCAACAGCGCGGTGTGCGCATGGAGGACACTCAGCATGGCTGTCTGCCCTACATGGAGCTGGCGAAGGAGGTACACAGACTCCTCACTCAGGGCAGCAGGGGACACAGGGGCAGGGGGTGCGGTGCCTGGCCCAAAGGAGACACGCTCCCGGACATGGGAGCCTCCACGGACCTGGGGAATGGGAGCCGATGGGAGGGCGGTGGTGGTGCTGGTGGTGGCGGGGACAGCAACACTAGCTGGGGTGTGGTGGCTGCTGACACCCGCCTCCACAAGGGAGTCATCCTCCGAGTTGCTCTGGTCCTCAGCTGAGGTGGATGCTGCTGAGGACTCCTCGGTGTGGCTCCCCTCGCCCTCCGTGCCACTGGGTCCCTCCGACCACTCCTCGGCTGCTGACCCAGTCTGGCTCTCCGGCTCCTCCTGGTCCGTGGAGCTGTCCCCTTCCGTGGCCGTGGATGTATCTGCAAACAATGGGGAAACAGACAGACATCAGTCACCTGCACATAACGCACACACCACTGTGAGCACAGCACATCACAGAGCAAGCCCTGGCATCATTAGTTGTACATTGCTAAAAGTGCACTAATTGAACAGGAGAAGTCAATTGTCAGTCTGATGCCAAGCATGGCACTCACATCCCACATGGCCTTGCACCCATCTGTCTGGTGTCTGTTGGATTGCAACACCCCAGTGTTGACACATGCACCAAGTACACAGTAGTTGGACAGTGCAGAGAACACGGTGTGGACACATCACAGCTCTTGCCACTGAGTCAGTACAGGTTTACGGATGTAAGGGATGCCCAGAGTCAAATAGGAAATGCATGTGATGCATACCAGCGACAGACACCATGATGCACCCATGTCCTGATAGCCAGCGCCACTATGGTGTGCATGTAGCACATGTCACTCCCCTGCAGGATCACCAATCAGTAGACACATGCCATGGCGGAGGCATGACTGCAAAGTCATACATCACTGTCTCAGTGATGTATGACTTTGCAGCCAGACAACAACACTCTGCACTGTGTCACAATAGTAGGTCATGGGGAATGCAAGTCCTGGAGCTGCACAAGTGCACATGTACATCCCCCCACAACACATCCTCTTAACCCTCATCTGTCCAGGTCATACCTATTGGACATATGGGAGACCTGTGACACTACCCTCTGAACCTGAGCCCCTCACACTCTGCTGTGCATGGGGAACAGCTGCCTGAACTTCACATTTACATGCCCCAGTCTGCATGGGCAGCTGATCAGACACCTATGTGTCACACAAGTATCGTCTCCTATGGTCACATCTCCAGTGGCATGCTGAGCCCCTACCAAGAAACTCCACAGCAGTCCTGGCGACTAATCCACAGCACACTGACACAGAGGCAGACACCTGAGGGGCAAATCACTGTGCACAATGTGTCCTCTGATACACGGGAGTGGGAGTACAGAGTGTATTGTATGGCCTGGAGTAGGCATGACTGTCCAGCCCCACATGAATGAGGGATGAGCCCTGGACTGTAGGCAGCTGGCTAAGTATGTGTGACACACGTCATATACATACTCCTGGGGCCCAAACATTGTTCCCACCCGCAGCATGGGTGTGTGCCAGGTACCCCAGCCACATGTGGTGGATCAGCTCAGCAATTGGACCACAGATCAAAGTAACACGCTGAATACATGTCAGAATACAGGCATTGTGTAAGCAATGGACCCACCCATGATGCCCACCACAGAGTCAGGGAAACAGATGCTGTCTCCCACCTTGAGTCAAGCAAACTGCAAGGACACAGTCCTAAGTGACAGAATTCCCTGCATGTAAGGGCCACACCTGGGTATCAGATGAGGAGTGGGCAGTGCACAATAGAGGGACATGGCTCCTGGACAACATGACTGCTGTACTGTGGCAGTTCAACCTGGCCCGAGGAGGGCACATAACATGTTAGACAGAGTACACAGTGCAGTCTTTGACTCACCCCCTCCTTGCTGCTCTCTGGCCTTCAGCTGCCCATCCAGGTCTGGAAAGACCACCGCCAGGATCCTGAGCATGTGGGGGGTCAGGGTCCGTGTTCCGCCCCTCCTGCGAGGAGGCGACAGCTTCAGCTGGACCCGTGCAATCCTCCGGGTCCAGCCCCGAAGGTCCTGCCACCTCTTTTGGCAGTTGCGGATCCGGCGCTTGTAGACCCCCACGGACCGGACAGCCCGGACGATGTCCTTCCAGATCTCATGCTTCCGATGGGCAGAAGCCTGTCAGGATGACAAAGTGATAAGGACATTACTACACATGCAACATATCCGTGCATGACACAGTTGCATATACATGTCGCAATCACAGGGGCACATGGTGTACCCAGGCAGTGCACGGCTGCCCATGGACAGTTTTCCAGAAGTCACTACATGGTATCATAGCATGGGGAGTAAAACCCTGTTCAGAAGCACTGTCACTGCACCATACCTGTCCAGTGCAAGTCACTACACACTATGGGGGTGACAACTACTCAGTGAGCCTGCTAGCCAGTGGTGTGCTGACTCTCAGCCTTGCTAGTCAGACAAAATGCACATTCAGAAAGGCAGTGCACAGAACACTCACCTGCTCCCCTGGTGTCCCATACAGCTTGCTGTACTGTGGAAGTAGGCTGTCCAGCAGGGCCTGGTTCTCTTCAAGGCTGAAGGCTGGGGCTCTCTCCACAGTACGTGCCATTGCAGGGTCCAGAGGGGCAGAGACAGCAGCAGTGCAGTGGCAGATGTCGTCCTGGAGCATGTAGTGCAGGCAAGTGGGCTCTCAGGGGAACATGCAGCAATATATATGTGCTGGAGAGGCAGATACTGTCCCTTGTGTCCAAAGTGATAGGTCCAAGTCGTTTGCATCTTCTGAATCTGGCCAATCCATGGAATAGCAGCACCAAAACACGCCCACAGCATCCTTCAAATCTTCAACTTCATGACATACATGATTTTGCAACATTGTTGTGGGTGACCAACTGATTTTCCAGCAACCGACTCGTTCGAATATTCGAAAACGCGTCCGTTGCCAGGCAAGCCCATTGTCAATGGGTGCGCACCGATCGGTCCATTGCTGTTCAACGCGCACAGGGGTACAACGCGTACCCGCACACATTGAATGCAATGGGCCGGCCGGAGGCACCGATCGGTCCATTGCTGTTCAACGCGCACAGGGGTACAACGCGTACCCGCACACATTGAAAGCAATGGGCCGGCCGGAGGCACCGATCGGTCCATTGCTGTTCAACGCGCACAGGGGTACAACGCGTACCCGACACATTGAATGCAATGGGCCGGCCGGAGGCACCGATCGGTCCATTGCTGTTCAACGCGCACAGGGGTACAACGCTGCACCGCGCACATTGAATGCAATGGGCCGGCCGGAGGCACCGATCGGTCCATTGCTGTTCAACGCGCACAGGGGTACAACGCGTACCCGCACACATTGAAAGCAATGGGCCGGCCGGAGGCACCGATCGGTCCATTGCTGTTCAACGCGCACAGGGGTACAACGCGTACCCGCACACATTGAAAGCAATGGGCCGGCCGGAGGCACCGATCGGTCCATTGCTGTTCAACGCGCACAGGGGTACAACGCGTACCCGCACACATTGAATGCAATGGGCCGGCCGGAGGCACCGATCGGTCCATTGCTGTTCAACGCGCACAGGGGTACAACGCGTACCCGCTACATTGAAAGCAATGGGCCGGCCGGAGGCACCGATCGGTCCATTGCTGTTCAACGCGCACAGGGGTACAACGCGTACCCGCACACATTGAATGCAATGGGCCGGCCGGAGGCACCGATCGGTCCATTGCTGTTCAACGCGCACAGGGGTACAACGCGTACCCGCACACATTGAAAGCAATGGGCCGGCCGGAGGCACCGATCGGTCCATTGCTGTTCAACGCGCACAGGGGTACAACGCGTACCCGCACACATTGAATGCAATGGGCCGGCCGGAGGCACCGATCGGTCCATTGCAGTACAACGCATCACTGTACATGTGACTGGCATATGTCAGCATGCCTGTCTCAGATGGACATATGCCAGCCACAGATAGCTCCCAGGGAGTGAGGGGCACACCTACATCACGACAGCCTGTCCAAACCTTATCATAAGGCATGTAAGGCTGCATTTCCTATTGTGTGTATGTTGGTGTACATGTTGTCCTGTGGGTGTCACCTGTGGGCAGCCACCCCCAGGCTGTGCACGTGTTCATGGGGACAGGATCATGGGTGTTACGTGTACGTGACCACTGTGATGTGCAACTGTTCATATCTGTGCATGTGCCATGGTCACATTTCACAGTGGTGTTTGTGTATGTCATGTCACATACCCCGTGAGTCCCATGTGGGACGGTATGTTTGAGCCAGGGTGTCCCAGTGGCACAATAGTGATGGCCCTCCACAGTCTTTGTGCATGTAGTGTTTACAATGTCTCTGATTTCATGTGCACAATGGGAGACAGTCTCCACATCCACGTTGTGTGTGCATGGACTCTGATGTTGTGCGTGTGTGTCACAGACGTCCATGGCTCTCCTGCCATGGCAAGTGTGGCCACTACCTGTGGGGGTCATGTTTGTTTTGTTGTGGTGTACACATGATACTCCAGGTGATGCCAGTGTCCATGTGGCATTACAGGGTCCCTGGGAATGTGCCTGTCGTTGAGCTGTGGTGCCTGGGGCACATCTGTCCTCACATGTCACTGGGGGGTGACTGTGACACAGCATCATGATATCCAATGGGCCAAACAGGGACAAATTGATGCCACCTGTAGGACCGTGTTGACAGATGTTGGCCATGTATGTACCATAAATGTCGTTCCGGTACTGCACACTTCATGTAGTTGTGCCTCATGATGATGTATGTTGGGATCTTGAGTGTGTTCAATGCCGCATATGTGGGGTGACTGACGATCTTGCTTACTTCTCCTCTGCACTGCAGGGCTCCTGCTGTCCATCGGCCATTCCCAGACCTGGCAACGATGGTGGAACGGGACAGCATCCGACGGTACCGCTTCACCAGGCAGCTGATTGAGGATTTTGCAGTGCAGTTGTCCCCACATTTGCAGCCTGGCCGGCCGTATCCTACAGCGCTGACCCCCAAGGTGAAGGTGATGGCAGCCCTACACTTCTTTGCCACCGGTACCTTCCAACATACTGTGGCGTCTGCTGGTGGGATGTCACAGACCATGTTCAGCCGTGTGCTCCGCGATGTTTTGGCGGCAATGTTGCTCTTCCTGAACCGGTACATCTATTTCCCTAGACTGCGACGACTCACTGACGTGAAGAGTGACTTTTATGCCCTGGGGAGGATGCCGCATGTCATTGGCTCCATTGATGGGACACATGTGGCTTTGGTACCACCACAGGCCCAGGAGCAGGCCTACAGGAACCGCAAGCACTACCACTCGGTCAATGCACTGGTGGTGTGTCTTGCAGACATGACCATCACACACGTGTGTGCCCGTTTCCCTGGTTCAGCACACGATGCCTTTGTGATGAGGAGTAGTCGCATCCCCAGGTTGATGGCACAGATGCAGAACCAGCGTGCCTGGCTTGTCGGTGTGTACTGACTTTGTGCCATTGTGTGTGATCTGATCTGTAGTATTCCGCCCACTTTTCCAAGTCAGCTGATGTGCACTTGTCTGTCCGTAGGTGACTCGGGATACCCCAACATGCCGTGGTTGCTGACACCCCTCAGGAACCCTGTGACACCTGCCCAGATGCGCTACAATGAGGCACATGGTCGGACCAGGAGAGTGATTGAGCGGACCTTTGGTCTCCTGAAGAGCCGCTTCCGCTGCCTGGACAAGACCGGAGGGTCCCTCCCATATGCCCCTGCGAAAGTGTGCAAGATTATCATCGTCTGCTGCATGCTCCACAACCTGGCAGTGCGGAAGGAGTTGCCTCTCATCCAGGATGACGATGACCAACATCCGCCACCTGTGGAGGATCCTGGCCTGGACCACGATGCCAGTGACGATGATGATGATGATGGTGATGGTGATGTCCGCACACAGCTCATCACCAACTTCTTTAGCTGAATGTGAGTATCCTGAGGTGTCATGTGAATGATGTGAGTTGGCATGATGTGTGGGTGGTGCTCTGGTGCTGTTGGAGTGTGTCCATGGGCTACTTGACAGGATGTGTGTTGCGATGTGTGGTGACAGGTGGGCTGTACTCCCCAACAGTGTTGACATGCTAACTTGGTTCTGGGTGGGTATCTTGTAACATGTATTGTGCATGAGTTTTGCTGTTCTGTCCTGTACTGCATTGCTTTTGACTGTGTGTCATTTCTGTCCTTCACAGGGTACTTTCAGATTCGTTTGGTCAACTGTGTCCACCGACGACGTGATTGCACATCCAGGCTGGTAGCTGTTGTGTCCCTACAGGTGATGTGCGCCACACCCATGGACTTCCTTCTGTCTACAGTTGTTGACTGTGTGCCCGCTACCAGGTGGGGTTACCTTGCATCTGTAGTGGTTACGGCATGTTGCTACTGTGTAATAAACCTGTGCTTCACTTAGTGATGTGCGTTGTCTGTGGTCACACATTTGACTGCCATTTGCTTACTGCACCTGTGGGCTACTTGACTACAACTGGGAATGGGTGTGGTGTCTGTGCATTGCACCGTCTTCCCTGGCAACATCAGTGTAGGCAATGAGTCAGATGGCCTAGGTGTGTATGTGTTGTGTAGCCCTGGTGGTGTGTCTCCCTCATATGTGTCACGTTGCCTGTACTCACATGCCTGTGTTGTCCTTGCTGTTGCAGTTCGCATACACTGTGTAATTTTGCAGTTCATCATCCCCATAACAGCACCCACGTTGGAATCACGACAGAGGCAAGTATGGTGTATTAGTGTGTTTATTGTGATAATAGTGCATAGGATGGATTGTGCTGTACATGAATCTTGCAATCCCAAGTTCCTAGATGAATAGAAAGTCCAGGTAGACAGGATCCCCAGTATCGGGGCCACTGTTGTCTGACACATTGTTCCAACTTATACTCCCCATGCAATGTGTGGGAGTAGTGTTGCCATCAACAGGGTGAACAGTCTGTGCACAAAGGCGAAAATCCAGAACAGGTTCAGGCTTCCTGGGAGTTGCGCTTGGCCATCAGCCTCTCACTTTCCCCTCCTCGGACGACCCCTCTTCTTGGGGGGGGCCCTCAAGTGCAGGCTGCTGCGGTGCAGGGGACTCTCCGCCAGAGTCCTCCTCCCTCCCTGTGGCAGTTGCAGTTTGTTCGGTACCAGATGTTGTTGGCACACAGGGAGGTGTGGACTGGTTGCTGTTCATCTGGCGGAGGCATTGTAAAATGTCCCTGTGCACCGCCGTCATCTCATGTAGTACATCCCACTTGGACTCCACGCGGGTCATGTGGGAGTCCACACGTGACATGTGGGAGTCCACACGTGACATGTGTGACTCCACTTGGGACATGTGGGAGTCCAAGCGGGCATGATGGGCAGCCTGCTGCTGTTTGATGTCTCTGAGGAGCCCCACTACCTGGCTGAGCTCTCCGGTGCTGGACTGGTACGCATCAGCTATGCGTACCAGTTGTGGGTCTTCATGCACACCAGCAACGTCTGCAAGCAGCGACCTCTGTCTCCCACCCCTCCCACCACCCCTGCTGACATGTGCAGTGTGTGCAGTTGCACGCACAGATAACCCTGGTCCACCTTGGGGGTTGGTGGTGGTGGTGGTGTCCATGGCCCCAGGTTGGTCCAGGGTCACTGCGCTGGTGTTGTTCCTTATTCTGTCCATGTCGGCAGGGATGGTATTCGTGGTGACAGTCGTTGGAGGGGTGGGTGCAGGGGGTGCAGCTGGTGGACCTGCTGGTGCTGCAGCTGGTGGTCCTGCTGGTGCAGCATGTTGACTTGCACCGGATGTGCCAGGTTGTTCATCGTCCGAGGAGGACAGAGGCTGTACGACGCCAGTGAGCTCGGCATCCTCTTGAGCCTGGGACTGGGACTCCTCAGCGTCTGCTGCTGTGTCCCTATCATCACCTGTTTTTGGGAGACACAAACAATGTATGTCATGTTTCTGCAGGCATCAGTGGTTGACACACCTGACAGTTGTGACTGTGCCTCGGGGTGCGGGCCTGTACATTGTATTGTCCTAAGTCGTCACAGTCAGGGGTTGATATTGGTGTGGCACATTGTCCTGCATTATTTGGGCATTTCTATGTATTCTCTGGGGTGTGAACATGGTCTGCATTGATTGTGTTTGGTTGACAGCCAGACCTCCTTCCCACCCACCCACCCACCCAGTCAGTTATCCCACCATGGAACGTGCTTGCATTGCAGGGAGTGTAAGTTGTCTCTCAGGATGTCAGTCAGTGGTGTCCTGCTGTTTGTTGGTGCACAGTTGGCAGCAGGGCCTTGTGCTCCCCACAGCAGTAGCCAGTGTCAGCCATCTTGTGAGTCCTTCTCCACTCCCTGTGATGTGAGCATGGTTCAGGGTGGTGTTGATGGGCCAGTTGTGAGGCTGAGCAATGTCTGTGACTACGACTCCCATCATGCTATTGCCTCCACCCCCTTCCCAGCATGCCCATGCTTCCTTCCTTTTGACTCTGCTTCCCTGTGGGGTGGGCTGGCTGTGCTGACAGGATGGCTGGGAGTGTTGTCCTGGCAGTTGTTTGGCTAAGAGTCCCAAGAGTGTCCCTGTGCTTCACACAACATAAGCCAGGGTGGTGGTGCTTTGTGGGATCTTGTGTTAGGATGGAGGGCATTGCATTCTACCAGGTGGGTACTGTGGAGTTTGTGTTGGGGGGGGTGTGAGGGGAGGTGCTGGTGACTATAGTCAGTGCTGCAAGTCCCCCTTCCCACCCAGCCAGCCAGATATCCCACCATGGAACGTGCTTGCATTGCAGGGAGTGTAAGTTGTCTCTCAGGATGTCAGTCAGTGGTGTCCTGCTGTTTGTTGGTGCACAGTTGGCAGCAGGGCCTTGTGCTCCCCACAGCAGTAGCCAGTGTCAGCCATCTTGTGAGTCCTTCTCCACTCCCTGTGATGTGAGCATGGTTCAGGGTGGTGTTGATGGGCCAGTTGTGAGGCTGAGCAATGTCTGTGACTACGACTCCCATCATGCTATTGCCTCCACCCCCTTCCCAGCATGCCCATGCTTCCTTCCTTTTGACTCTGCTTCCCTGTGGGGTGGGCTGGCTGTGCTGACAGGATGGCTGGGAGTGTTGTCCTGGCAGTTGTTTGGCTAAGAGTCCCAAGAGTGTCCCTGTGCTTCACACAACATAAGCCAGGGTGGTGGTGCTTTGTGGGATCTTGTGTTAGGATGGAGGGCATTGCATTCTACCAGGTGGGTACTGTGGAGTTTGTGTTGGGGGGGGGTGTGAGGGGAGGTGCTGGTGACTATAGTCAGTGCTGCAAGTCCCCCTTCCCACCCAGCCAGCCAGATATCCCACCATGGAACGTGCTTGCATTGCAGGGAGTGTAAGTTGTCTCTCAGGATGTCAGTCAGTGGTGTCCTGCTGTTTGTTGGTGCACAGTTGGCAGCAGGGCCTTGTGCTCCCCACAGCAGTAGCCAGTGTCAGCCATCTTGTGAGTCCTTCTCCACTCCCTGTGATGTGAGCATGGTTCAGGGTGGTGTTGATGGGCCAGTTGTGAGGCTGAGCAATGTCTGTGACTACGACTCCCATCATGCTATTGCCTCCACCCCCTTCCCAGCATGCCCATGCTTCCTTCCTTTGACTCTGCTTCCCTGTGGGGTGGGCTGGCTGTGCTGACAGGATGGCTGGGAGTGTTGTCCTGGCAGTTGTTTGGCTAAGAGTCCCAAGAGTGTCCCTGTGCTTCACACAACATAAGCCAGGGTGGTGGTGCTTTGTGGGATCTTGTGTTAGGATGGAGGGCATTGCATTCTACCAGGTGGGTACTGTGGAGTTTGTGTTGGGGGGGGTGTGAGGGGAGGTGCTGGTGACTATAGTCAGTGCTGCAAGTCCCCCTTCCCACCCAGCCAGCCAGATATCCCACCATGGAACGTGCTTGCATTGCAGGGAGTGTAAGTTGTCTCTCAGGATGTCAGTCAGTGGTGTCCTGCTGTTTGTTGGTGCACAGTTGGCAGCAGGGCCTTGTGCTCCCCACAGCAGTAGCCAGTGTCAGCCATCTTGTGAGTCCTTCTCCACTCCCTGTGATGTGAGCATGGTTCAGGGTGGTGTTGATGGGCCAGTTGTGAGGCTGAGCAATGTCTGTGACTACGACTCCCATCATGCTATTGCCTCCACCCCCTTCCCAGCATGCCCATGCTTCCTTCCTTTTGACTCTGCTTCCCTGTGGGGTGGGCTGGCTGTGCTGACAGGATGGCTGGGAGTGTTGTCCTGGCAGTTGTTTGGCTAAGAGTCCCAAGAGTGTCCCTGTGCTTCACACAACATAAGCCAGGGTGGTGGTGCTTTGTGGGATCTTGTGTTAGGATGGAGGGCATTGCATTCTACCAGGTGGGTACTGTGGAGTTTGTGTTGGGGGGGGGTGAGGGGAGGTGCTGGTGACTATAGTCAGTGCTGCAAGTCCCCCTTCCCACCCAGCCAGCCAGATATCCCACCATGGAACGTGCTTGCATTGCAGGGAGTGTAAGTTGTCTCTCAGGATGTCAGTCAGTGGTGTCCTGCTGTTTGTTGGTGCACAGTTGGCAGCAGGGCCTTGTGCTCCCCACAGCAGTAGCCAGTGTCAGCCATCTTGTGAGTCCTTCTCCACTCCCTGTGATGTGAGCATGGTTCAGGGTGGTGTTGATGGGACAGTTGTGGGGGGGCAATATGTGTGACTGCGACTCCCATGATGCTATTGGCTACACTGACTTGGCCAGCATACACAGAATTCCTTCCTTTGAGTGGTCTTCACTGTGTGTTGGTGTTGTTGTGGTGGCTACATGTGTGGATGTGTGTGTTAGTTCTATTTGTGCCACTGCCTAGCTGTAGTTGTGGTTGTGTTTGTACATGTGTTGGCACAGTTGGATGTGACTTTTTTGATGGCATGTGTTGTGTTTCTCTGACTGACATACACATTTTGGGATGATTCTGTTCTAGTTGCTGTGTAATTGCTATGTGTGCATGGTTTGACTCTCCCCTTGACAGTGATGTGTGTGTTTTGTGGCAGTTTATTGTGTACATTTGTTGTGTACTCACCAGGCTCTGGGATGTTCTCTAGTCCATATACGCTCACTGGCGGAAGGATGGCCCGCACCTTCTCCTCCCAGGGCCTGAGGTATATTGGCTTGGCAGGAGGGCCACTGCCGGTATGTTGGCTGTTGATGTAGTCTATCTTCAGCAGGTCCCGTACCCTCCTGCGCACGTCATACCACCTGTTCTGGATGTCCGTCTTTGTGCGCCGACATGATGATTGGGCGTTCACCCTGTTGATGATCCTCTCCCACATCTTGGTTTTCTGCGACATGGGGGTCTGTTGGACCAGAGTGCCAAACAGCTGTGGCTCCACCCTGAGGATCTCGTCTACCAGGACTTCCAATTCACAATCTAGGAACTTGGGATTCTTCTTGGGGCGCATGGTGATGGGTGGTGATGGTGAGTGATGTGTGTGTTGGTGTGCAGGTGAGGGTGTGTGAGTGTGTGTTTTGCTGGGTGTATGTGAGGTAGGTATTTGTTGGTGTGCTGATGGTGTGTGGCTTGTGTGAGGGGTGAGCTGTGGGTGTGTGGTTGCTTTCTCTTGGGTGCTGGCAGTGAAATGGCATTTGCAAAGGCTCATGGTAGTGATTTGTGTCCTTTATATAGGTGGAGTTGTGGGTGTGTCTTTGTTCTCTGTCCCCACCCCCCCCAGTATTTATTGGCTTGGTAATTGCTTGTTTGGCCTTTTTTTGGTTGATTTTTCCTTTGTGCTGTTTGTGTATGTTGGAAACGTTCTTGTGACCGAGTCGGACCCTGCATTGGTCTCGTACGGTGTTTTCCGTTTCGTTCACGCTGTGTTTGTGCAGTTTTGTATGCTGCGTACGCGTCGGTCGCGGTGTATTGTGTTGCTTCGGCTCGGTTTTGTATGCGTGTCGGTCGTACGGCTTGTCCTCCGTCCGACTCGGTCGTGTTTTTCGCGCCTTGCATCGTACTTTGCGGGTTGGAGTTGGCGGGTACGATTCGGTCGGATTTGTTCCGGGTGCGTGTCGGTCGGTTGGATTCGCGTGGTTTTCCGGCCGGATTGCTATTTTCCGAGCGGCTCGGTCGGTCGGCTTGGTTTCCTGACGTGTCGGTCGGATTTATCGCGGCTTGCATCGTACTTGGCGTGTCGGGCGCCACTGGTACGTGTCGGTCGGTATTTTTTCCGGATCCGAGTCGGTCGGTGCTTTTTCCGGCCCGAATCGGAATCGACCCCATTGTGGTTTCTTTAAATGACTAAACTTGTATAATGCAAACCCTGATTTAAGTAATTGATTTTATGTTTTTGAGTTGTATATTAGTCTAATGATGCAATGAGATACAAATATTGCTTCAAAGTAGTTGTTAAATTACATAGTAAAGCATATTTTCACTTTGCTAAGGGTGTTAACTGGTGTTAATTAGCAGTAAAACTCCATAATGAGGAGTGGAGTAGCATATTTTCGTGTTCCAACCCTTTATATACAACATATATCTTCAACGTGTGTTTAATGGTATTAATCTGTCTGCCTTATATTAAGCAAGAGTAATAGATGGCTATTTTTACCTTAAAGAGTAGCCATCCGTTTATATAGTTGAACTATAATCAATGTATCCATATTAAATGGATCCATGTATAACTTCTTTAAATGCAATCACTGTATTTGTTTTTGCTAACTGTATTTGCTTGGAAGCCATTTTGAATTTAACATTGACTTCACATGTAACCGGCTCCAGTGACATGAATTTCATTTTATTAAATGCTTTGCCACTGTCTTGTTTTTATCTGCTCTGCATGTCTTCTCCTGTACCTCGTTAGCTAGCATAGGCTTATTGTTTACTGTACTAAACTGATAGGTAACTGAAACTTTATTAGAAGTTAACTTCGGAAACTGGGGAGTTTGCCTGCTCCCAGAGTATTGTTGTTCTCGATTGGACTGTTTGGTGGGAACTAATATGGAGAGTCTTCCAGAAGTTTCTATCCTGCTTTAATTATGTGTTCCTTAGTTTAGGTGAGCAGATCCTATCCTGACCTCAATGAGAGAAGATCTCTTCTCAACTCTGCTGATTTTCCCCAGCAGAGCGTTAATGCTTGAGCGCTCATACTTTTTCCATGAACTTTAGATTTGGTTCATGTGTTGCTGACACCTTTGTCCTAGAATTTCCATTTCCACTTTTGATGCTTTATTTAGAATAATGAAGCTCCTTTATGGAACCTATGTATTTGATATTTTATTTGCTCTGTCGCAATATTTTGCTTCTTTTTTCTCATAATATACACATTCCGATTGCATGATAATATTAATATGTATGCTCTTACAATATATTTGCTACAATTATGCTGATTGACTTAACTCGCAACCTGAACCAAATTGCTTATGAAACCCTTAAGGTTTGGACAACATCCTCTTTGTAATTTTTGTTGAGCCAAATTGGTTTCACCGTACTTGAAATGTATTGCTGATGTTAGCTGATTTCTTACACTTCAAGTCTATAATCAAAGGTCCATGCAACCAGTGGAGAGTCCTATTTGATGATTTTACCAAGCGATTAAGATACAAGGATCTCTGCTACATCAGAAGAAATGTGCAATCAACCATAGTAAATGCCCAAAACCATGTTGCTGTTGGGGTATTTCCATGTGCAAACAACTTCTCTAAAAGTGGTCACTTTGATTGCTTACCCCGCAGGGACATTCTGAGAAATTGGGGTGTTGGTTGAGTGGGGCGTTAGCTCTGCTCAAGCAACAGCCATAATTCCTGTCAGGGTGAACCACAAAAGTCATTAAATTAATCCGTTCTTAACCCTCTGGTAGCTTGGCACAAAAGCAGTGAGGCTTAACTTTAAGGCAATGTGTAAAGTATTTATGCAACACACAAACAGTAATAAAGTGAAAACACACACAAGAAAAATCCCACACCAAGTTAGAATAGTAGAGTAACTTATAATGCATCATTTGACACTAAAACAAAAAAACTCCGAACAGTAGAACCAGAGTTATGAATTTTAAAAGTTTAAGGTAAAAACTAGCTTCCAAAATATTAAATTACAAACCGCGGACAGCTAGATGCACGAGACTAGGGCAAAGTTGAAAAATATGGCTGACTGTGATGGAGCGCAGGTCAGATACACAAAGTGGATTGAGCCTGTCAGTGCTTACCTTCTGACTTGGAAAAAATGTCAACAAAAATCGTCTGAGAAGGTAAAGTTCCTTTGGGCAAGGCTTAAAGCTGTGTCTGAGTAGGAGTCGTCGTCGTTGGGGACCGCTGAATGAAATCGTGGTAAAGATTTCTACTTTCAGACTTAGTCTCTTTTTTGGAAGTTGAAAACCTCCAGCTTCATCCAAAAGCTCCAGGCTGTGGCCGTCGAGGGCTCCATGAGGCCTTCTGTTAAGGACCGCCGAACAGGATTTGCTTCTACAGAGCAACGCAGACACAAACAGAAAATGATGTCTGGGGATTGATACACAACAGTTATTTAAACAAAAGGAAAAATATATTATTCCCCTGCGTGGGAGCCTAGTCCCCAATTCTAAGTTGTAAACAACTTACCCACTCATGGAGTCATCCTCAATTCTTTCACATATCTTTAATCTATTTTTTGATATAGATATATACAAAATGTTCTTTTTATATACATTTTTATCACAAAGCAAACTTTATACATACAGAACCCAATGGTCTAACCAAGAATTCTTTCCGTACCCATCCATTTGAACCCGGTTGCAATGAAATACATAAATATGAGCAATCCGAGGGGAGGTAATCCTTTCCACACACAGAAACAGAGGGAAACTTCTTCTCTATTCAGTCTATGTACTGTGTGTGTTATCAAGTTCCTATATACACATTTCAATTCAGTGGACTCCTCCTCTTCTTCTGATCGACGCGTTTTGGCCCACTGAGTCGGGCCTCATCAGGACATGGGTAACACAAAACAAACAAACCCACCTACAAAACAATTATACAAACATTAAAATCATGTAACTTCTGCCTTTATAACAATCAATGCCATATGCTTGACATGCACGATCCCATGCATAACCAATAGAAGCCCAATTTTAGTAGTGACCACCACAATAAACCGTCGGATGGATAATATAGCCAATGTGCAACACATGCTTCTTCATGCTGTGAGTACAAGGGAACATACAAACACCTCATTCTTTACATCAGCATAGCTTTGTCTCACCGGTGCTCACAACATGCATTTGCATATCCTCATGCGGTGTTAACCAGATCCCCAAAATACCAATAATGCAAAACAACCTGCTAAAAACTGAGCTTGTCACAGCCCTGAACATATGGGTATAGATTTGTCAACTCGTCTGGACCTGGATGGGTCAAATCATATCTCCAATCAAAAACCTGCCCTAAGTGAGGTACACAAAAACACCCTGTGCCACACCGGTGGTAACTCTCCAAAATACCTTAGATCTGTCCCCTGCTGAATCTCACTAATGCACCCCTTCGGTGTGCGAACTGCTGGGAGATGCGAGTGGAAGCCGGCGTCTCCTAAAACAAGGTACCTTCCATTCTGTGGGCAACAAAACGAAAGTACCTGCAAACTGCCGGTGCACCCACGGGACCCGTCACTGGGTCACCGTCAATCTAATGCGGCAGCCGCAGACTCACACAGCTGGCAGCGCCCCCTCGTAAGTCTATCTTTACCTTGCCGGTCTATAACGGAGCATACTGTTTTCCTCTACTTTCTTCTATTCTTCTTATTCTCTTCTTCTATTTTATTCGAATAGAAGAAAGTAGAGGAAAACAGTAGGCTCTGATATATAATGCCTGAGCTCTTCCCAACTATCAATCCTATTTGTCCCTTATCAGTTGTAGAATATGACAATGGGAGTTAATAACTCGGCGCAATTCAGCAAGAAGAATTTAGCAGTGTTAGTTCTTAAACTCTTAAATGCAGCTCGCAAATCAAAATTGCAATTTCGCTAGCAATGTTTTGCATGGTAATGAAGATGCTACAAAAAGTGACCTACAGAAGATTTTAATGGAAAAACATTCTCCCTCTCAAAGTGGGTTTTTGAAAGTGGTTTTATAGGATTTGGTGATACATATTTTTAGAAACACTTGCAACCCCTGTGAACTTTATGATGCTTAGGGAATGTTAGAAAAGCATCCCACATTTTTCAGAAGAATACAGTTGTATTTTTTCACACTTCTAATTATTACATCTAGATAAAGATGGCAGTGATTGGATCAGGTGTGTCATGATGGAGCTCTGCATCATTGAGGCATCATGGTGTCCTGCTGACCACACCTGCACTAGGATGAATCTTACTGGTGGGGAATACGAAGGCGCCTGAATGACGCCTCGTAACTGTGCCTGCAGCACTTGTGGTATGTCGGAGAGCCCCACTGGATGCTTGCTATCTACACACTGGGAGTTGGACCAGGCCATCTCTGCAGGGTCACCCCCAAACTTTTTGCCTTTTTCCCTCCACCTTTTTGCTGAATTCATTTTGTTGGCCTTAGGACTTGCACATAAGTCACCCTTAGGTAGTCCATTGGGCAGGGTGCTGTGTAATCAAAAGGTAGGCCATGCACTTTTAAGTTGTTCATGTCCTGGTAATGAAAAACTCCCCAAAATCTTTTTTTCACTAATGTGAGGCCTATCCACGCATACGGTAATATTGGGGATTCCTTATTACATTTAATAAGCTGTAATCCCTAATTGAGAAAAGGTAGACATGTCATGTTTGATATCTATGGAATTGTAATGATAAACGCTCTTTAATGGTAAAGTCAGATTTTTCATTACAATTTTGAAAATGTCACTTTTAGAAAGTTGGCATTTTCCTGCCCTTAGCCCTTTTGTGCCTGCAGTCTGTCTTGGGTTACATGACTAGGTGTAGCTGACAGTTACACTTTGTGAATTCCTCCCAGACAGTCGCACAATAGTGGAATTAGGTGTGCCTCAATGGGCCATCAACTGGAAGAATGGAGGGGGCAGAGCTGAGCACAGCCCCACCTGCACCTGAATAGACTGTGCCCTGACTCCTCACAATAGGCCTAATGACCCTGTATTGTTACTGCAGCCAGCTTGGAGCCAGGGCAGGGGAGTCAGGAAATTCTAAGAACTTCAAAGAACCTTTCCAGAAACTTCAGAAGAAGGGTACCAAGGTTTGCTGTGCTGCTACAAGGACTACCACTCTACTGGGCTGCTGCTCTGAAGGGGCTACTGCCCTCCTGAGCAGGCCTGCTACCCTCTTGTGTGGGTAAGAAGGACTGAACCTGCATCTCTTGAACCCAGCATTATACCAAGGGCTAGTTGGCTGGCCTCCTGATCTAAAGCCTCAGGGACATAACAGGCTTCCAACCACCTTGCATCTGCACCTGGACTCTGCCATTTGTGAGTCTAAATTGCCATGTGGTGCCACCCCAGTCCTGGACCCTTGGAAGTGGGCTTAAGGTGCTTTCCCGGCTTCTGTGGATCAAGACATCCCCAACTGCACGATGCATCCCAGACTCCAGACTTCGAATCGCAAGCTCTCGACCATGCACACAGGACCTTGCACCGCAGCCTTGCCGCAACTTGGAACTGACGCATCACTTCAGCTGTGCGACGCATCTTCGGTGTGGATCCACTCAGCGCTCTGCAAGAACCAGGATTTAAGGTACTCTGTTCAGCAGGCCTCACTAGGCCCCTTTACCCACCTGCGCTCCATCAGGATCAGCCTGAACTTGTGACTTTGTCCAGGTGCAGCTCGACCAGATATCCACAGTTGGCAATTTTTGACTTTTTGGTGCTGTTTTCTCTAAAAACATTCAAATTCACTATCTGCGGTTCTCATAATTGGGGGCTGAGCACAGGCTAATTTTGGATTTGCTGGTGCCTTACCCTGACAAGGACTGTGGTTGTTGGATGACCAGGCGTCACACCCCAGTCAACCAGTAAACAAATTTCCTACACAGGCACAAAGATAAACGTAATAAATCCAATTCTGCAATACCACTTAAAGGCGAAAAATGAGACCGGAAGATTCGATGTGCACAGTTAATGAATGCATGCATCATTATAAAGGTTCACGGAGGTTTTCTGAATGTTAAATTGTAAAATGTTGTTTAGAAAAGGCAAGATGCCTGTTGGAAGGCTTCGTAAATGTAGTACAAAATCAATATATTGAAGGTTAAGAAAAACAAAGTCATTGCTATGGCAGGTACTATTGACTGAATGATCATAATTCGGTAGGCGATGGCCTTCCACAGCAGCATGGTTAACCTCATCCACTTCTGAAGCTCTGAAGTGACCTGTAAATGATATTTCAACATCGCCTGTGGGCAGAGAAAAGATAAGACATCTCTTCAACTAAAGTAATGAATTTGCTTACTCCTAAATTATTTTAGGATGACTAGGCTCAGAAACGTGCACCACATTATTAAAAATGTGCAAAGGAGCCCCTAACACCAGCCATATGCCAGCATTTCAAGACGAACCTTCTTCCTCCACTTTGCTTTTGGAAGCTCTAAAACATACAATCAGCTGGCGCAAGTTGAAGAGCAGAGTTGGCCTGTGACACCATCAGCACGCTGAAGTCACCTGGTCACTCCTTTCAGCTCATTAGGTGCTGCACTTACTCGCACTGACATGCAAGTGGTATGTCTGTGGCTGCACATGGTCAAAGTCCAGCAGAAGGTCAACGAGTGATAGGAGAAGCAGCGGTGAGCTTGTTAGTGCGCTGTGATGTAGTGTTCATTAAAGAGGTGAGTCAGTGCATTGTAATGTAGTGTTCTTTAAAGTGGTGTGTCAGTCCCTTGTAATGTAGTGTTCTTTATAGAGGTGTGTCAGTCCCTTGTAATGTAGTGTTCTTTATAGAGGTGTGTCAGTGCATTGTGATGTAGTGTTCTTCTAGAGGTGTGTCAGTGCTTTGTGATGTGGTGTCCTTTATAGAGGTGTGTCTTGGCATTGTGATGTAGTGTTCTTAAAAGAGGTGTATCAGTGAATTGTGATGTAGTGTTCTTTATAGAGGTGTATCAGTGCATTGTGATGTAGTGATATTTATAGAGGTGTGTCAGTGCATTGTGATGTAGTGTTCTTTAATGAGGTGTGTCAGTGCATTGTGATGTAGTGTTCTTTATAGAGGTGTGTCAGTGCATTGTGATGTAGTGTTCTTTAAAGAGGTGTGTCAGTGCATTGTGGTGTAGTGTTCTTTAAAGAGGTGTGTCAGTGCTTTATGATGTGGTGTTCTTTTTAGAGGTGTGTCAGTGCATTGTGATGTAGTGTTCTTAAAAGTAGTGTGTCAGTCCCTTGTGATGTAGTGTTCTTTAAAGAGGTGTGTCAGTGCATTGTGATGTAGTGTTCTTTAAAGAGGTGTGTCAGTGCCTTGTGATGTAGTGTTCTTTATAGAGGTGTGTCAGTGCATTGTGATGTAGTGTTCTTAAAAGTGGTGTGTCAGTCCCTTGTGATGTAGTGTTCTTTAAAGAGGTGTGTCAGTGCATTGTGATGTAGTGTTCTTTACAGAGGTGTGTCAGTGCATCGTGATGTGGTGTTCTTTATAGAGGTGTCAGTGCATTGTGATGCAGTGTTCTTAAAAGAGATGTGTCAGTGCATTGTGATATAGTGTTCTTTATAGTGGTGTGTCAGTGCATTGTGACGTAGTGTTCTTAAAAGAGGTGTGTCAGTGCATTGTGATGTAGTGTTCTTAAAAGAGGTGTGTCAGTGCATTGTGATGTAGTGTTCTTAAAAGAGGTGTGTCAGTGCATTGTGATGTAGTGTTCTCTATAGAGGTGTGTCAGTGCATTGTGATGAAGTGTTCTTAAAAGAGGTGTGTCAGTGCATTGTGATGTAGTGTTCTCTATAGAGGTGTGTCAGTGCATTGTGATGAAGTGTTCTTAAAAGAGGTGTGTCAGTGCATTGTGATGTAGTGTTCTTTATAGAGGTGTGTCAGTGCATTGTGATGAAGTGTTCTTAAAAGAGGTGTGCCAGTGCATTGTGATGTAGTGTTCTTTAAAGAGGTGTGTCAGTGCATTGTGATGTAGTGTTCTTAAAAGAGGTGTGTCGGTGCATTGTGATGTAGTGCTCTTAAAAGTGGTGTGTTAGTGCATTGTGATGTAGTGTTCTTAAAGAAGTGTGTCAGTGCTTTGTGTTGTGGTGTTCTTTAAAGAGGTGTGTCAGTGCTTTGTGATGTGGTGTTCTTTATAGAGGTGTGTCAGTGCTTTGTGATATAGTGTCCTTTAAGAGGTGTGTCAGTGTTTTGTGATGTAGTGTTCTTTAAAGAGGTACGTCAGTTCTTTGTGATATAGTGTTCTTTAAAGAGATGTGTCCTCAACCTTTTTATCCTAATGGAGCAGCATTGGGGCAGGCATGATGGATACAGAGAACACTTCAAATATGCAAATCATTATGTTGTTGGTCTTCTATTTAACAAATCAGTGCATTCTAGGAGTTTGTTTTCATTAATTTCAGTGAAACAGAACTAATTAGCATACATGATGGCATCTGCTTTTAAAGGGGAAGCTCATGAGTGGCTCTGTGGTCTGTGACTGGCAACCTAAGTGGGTAACATCTTTATGCTAGGGAGATGAAGTTACTGATGTGCTTTGCTACATATGTATTATTATCAAATTGGTCATTGCTTTACAGAGTATGCATGGTACGCTTTATTATTTTTACATGTGATCATTCCAAATCGGGTAAGAATCAGATAGAAATGGAGGCGGAATACTTCCTTCACCACTAGAGGTGACTTCCACGAGGAGAGGGCAATGAATCAGTGGATGTTGGCTCTTCACTTTTTGCCACCTTGCACAAGTCATGTACCTATCCACCCCTATGGCTTCCATCCTTGTATGCCTCATCCTACTCTCTGTCTTTTTGTCCATATATCCAGCGACGGCTGCCATAAACAAAGGGTGGTGGCGCGGGTGGGGTCGTGCGGGAGGCCTTGCGCGGGGGGTTTACAATATTAAAAAATAAAAATAACACTTACCTTTTGCGGCCGCCCGTCTCCAGCTTCGCATTCGCCGCCTCTCCACTTCCTGGGTTCCAGCAGCCCCTGTAGAGTAAGCCTGGGCGTAGTTTGCATAGTAGCACTTCACGTAGCTACGTGAAGTACATTTTTAACTACACGTAGCTATGCAAATTGCGTAGTGCGTAGCTGTGTGCTTGACTGCACTGTACAATAATTACCAAAGGCATCTTGCACAGTGCAAGTTAAGATAAAATAAATATCTCTGTCTTTATATGCTAAAAATGCATATAGTCATTTCACAAAAGTGAAAACGATAAATTAACAAGCAGTGAGAGAGGTGATGATTTTGGGATCCTCCCTAACCTAGGGAGAGAACCAAGCAGATGCCTTGAAAACAAAAAGCACATCTTTTGAACGATTCAGTGGTGGTCCCATCCTCTTAGGACCACCCCAAGCACAGTTATTGGCAAAAATACAATCCTAACCAAAGGCCCTGCAAAGCATTATGGGACGAGATTAGCAGTGGGCAGTGAATATTATAGTATCCAATATCAAAATAATTCTACAAAGAGCTGCAGTTCCACTAGTCATTACTAGATGTCCCTCACGAGTCAAATGCAAAAGCTTCATGAAAGGGTTTCAATGCTTTTGCATTTGACTCGTGAGGACATCTAGCAACGACTAGTGGAACTGCAGCTTGATGTATTAATAATTTCAATGCTTTTGCATTTGACTCGTGAGGGACATCTAGTAACGACTAGTTGAACTGCAGCTCTTTGTAGAATTATTTTGATATTGGACACTATAATATTCACTGCCCACTGCTAATCTCGTCCCATAATGCTTTGCAGAGCCTTGGTTGGGATTGTATTTTTGCCCATAACTGTGCTTGGGGTGGTCCTAGGAGGAAGGGACCACCACTGAATCGTTCACATGATATGCTTTTTGTGTTCAAGGCATCTGCTTGGTCCTCCCCTAGGTTAGGGGGACCCCAAAATCATCACCTCTCTCATTGCTTGATATTTTCATTGTCAAAGTTCACTTTTGTGAATTTGTTATATGCTTTTTAGCATAGAAAATTGCTTTATCAAAGCATTTCTGGGTGTTTAGTATACTGCTGCTATGCTATGTCAATTAGCACAGATTTTCACTCTGCTACGTGCAATTTGCGTAGTAGCACAAACTTTGCATGCTCCGTGAGCGTAGCGAAGTATTATGCCCAGGGTTATTGTAGAGGAGCCGCCACTGCATATATAACCATTTGCACGGGTGACTTTGGGGGGACGATTGATACAGTCACACCTGGTGCTGAGCTTGGAAGGGGGGGTGGGTGCTGTGTTTAGAAATAACATGGTTTTAAAAACACCTGCTGCAGAGTTTTTTTGTCCAGCAGTTTTTTGACAACAATAAAAATGTCAAGATCAAAAGGAACCTATTTTAACCCAATAGGAATGAAAGACTTCAGTTTAGAAAAATACCTGATTTAAAATTCTTTATGAATTTCTATTTTGTGGGCAATGGTTGCCAGCCCATCTCTGGAGTGGTACTCGCGTAATATGTAAGTACTGTGACATGAAATGCTAAGACTTGGAGTATTGATAACTACCCATAAGGCTGAGCCATTCTATATGAGTTACACAAAATGTATATGGAGCATCACCAACACAAGCAAGAATCCAGGATGATATTGCTCTATGCAAGAGGTGATTGTTCTGTGCATGAGAGAAGCATTTGCCTGCCATTTCTCTACAGCTCTGCAGTAATGTATCCTCCAGTCCCTCGGCTGATGGTGTCTGTCCCTTGTTGACATACTTGGATGCCAGTGATAGGTAGCAGAGTTAGCACAAGCTATGCCTGACCTGTCCTTTGGGCCTTCTAGCGCTGTCCTTGCTGCCTCTTGTCTTATGGGTCATAAAGGGTCAAAGGGTGCCGGAAAGAACAAGTAGCCATCATTCAAAGAATCTTTTTATTTTCCCTAATTTCCACTCTTTTCCCTTCCTTTACCACCTCATTTGTAAATAAGAGGCCATTGCAGGACTAAGAGTGTGGCAAAGGGCTAACCTAGTGAGACCAATAGTGGTCAAAGGCCATGTGATGCCACTACCCCAGCCTACTTGGTGAACCTAAGTCTATGTTGCATCAAAAGTAAAAGAGAAATGTACGGTGGTCACATTGCAATGGGAACTGATTCTACTAAAAAATAAGCATTTGCAAAGCAAATTGGTCTCGCATTTGTGAGAGTTAGAGGTGTTGGCGCTGTAAATAAGAATGTGTTTTACTCTTGTGTTTTGTATTGGAGTGTATGTATGTGATGTGGAGAGGAATTATTTGGTTTGGAATTGTTAGTTGTGGAATTCTGTGTGGTGGATTTGTGTAGTGGAATTATGTGGCATGGTGTGTAATTAAAAAATGTAGATAGTACGTATGTGGCATTGAGTGTATTGGAATTATGTGGAGTGGGATTGTGTGTCAGAGTGTAATTATGTGGAATGGCATTTTATGTGGTGGAGTGGTATGTTGTTGCGTTTAAGTATGATGTATGCTGTTGAATTGTGTGGCAGGATGTGGAATTCTGTGGTGTGGATTGGATGCATGTAGTGTGTTGTGTAATTGTGTTATATGCAGCAGAGAGACAAGTATGGCAGGGCCGTGCCATGCCAGTCATCACATGCGTTGTGCATGAAACTAACTCAAACTGCATATACACGCCAGAGCGTCCACTTAAAATATATGTCCATGCGTATGTATATAAACGTGTATATGCTAAATGGCAATGGGCGGAAATGGCCGTTGGCTTGCTGGTGAAGAAGAGGTTATTTGCTGGCCCCGAGGTCGCTATAATGACGCTCTGTCGGCCTAGTCAAGGTCGCCATATGTGCACTTGTGTGAACATGGGCTCCCACGGAAGAAGAAACTGGGTTTGCGCTGCCCCTAAAGCTCGACCTAAAAATGGGTCTGATTCAACACTCACTAGTGTACATGAAATCCCATATACACAAACACAGTGATAACACGTGCACTTACTCCTGCACAGGGATCCTACTCTTCACTGTCTGCAGCAACGCCCTGGCGTCAGGCGGCCAGCTGTACGGGGAGCGGGACAAGTCATACTGGGCATGCGCGGACCGGCCGCACCCTCTGAACTCCAGTCTCGAACACAACTAGGAACTGAGGGTCAACGCGGTCTTAACTTCCGGTCCGATTCACAACTAGTAACCCTGGTTTAGCGCATGCGCAGTGACTAAAAACCAGTCTTACTCACACATCTCGTTTTAACTTGTACTCCGCAAACTAGTAAACGCAGCTCAGCGCAGATCTACACTCACTACATCCGATATGTGTTCCCAGTTTCCGCTAATTTGTGCCGGATACAACTGCTGTGTGCTGGAAAATATGGTTACCTTCAGCCTCCCTGTACCTCAGCAAGACCGTCGATTGTGTCACTTTATCATACATGCCAACATTTTAGAAGAGCAAAGTGGGAGATTAAAGAAAAAAAGAAAGAATGTGGCCTTGAATCGGGTTACTGTCATGTATGGGCTTTGCAAGTGTGCTGCTGCAGGATCGGACATTTTAAACGCAAATGCACATTTTTTCTTACCTTTCAGAAGCATGGAGTGCAATGGCAGGCATAAAGAGGGTGATGCAAGTGTTGTGCACTGGCCTGCAGGAGCAGGTTGCTGGCAGTTCATACACCACGTTACACAGTACCAAGCCCTGTCAGCTGAAACCCCAGAGTAATCGGGTTTTTGCTTGAAGGAATCGGGAGGCGGGAGACTAGCCTTGAAATCGGTAGTCTCCCGCCTGAATCGGGAGGGTTGGCATGTCTGCTTTATTGATGTCCCTCACCTTGCAGTTGTAGAAAACAATTTGTCAGAAGACTATGCCTGACATTTGACCTCGGTCTTTAAATGCACAGCAAATGCAGCATGGGAAAAAGCAAATGCACAGGCCTTTTTACTGCTCATTCTCCTCCTGCAATGTTATTTGGGGTGCTGCAGCACCTCCCCATCACTACACCCAGCCCCCCTGGTTTTCATTCTGCATGTAACCCAAAAAGAAAGCACTGAGCCCCGGAGCGTTTGCTTGTCCAAGACGAATGAAGAATGGCCCACGGCAAGGGATGAGGAAGAGATGGGGAGAGAGAGAAATAGCAAGAGAAAGATGGTGAGAGACCGACAGAGTCAGAGGGAGACAGGGAGCGAGAGACAGGTGGAGATAGAGATGGGGAGAGTGAGACGTGGAAAGAGAGAGGCGTCAAGAATGTAACAGAAAGGGAAACACAAGCAAGCCAGGGAGAGAGACATGGAGAGGCAAAAAAACAAACAGAGAAAGAGATAAATATGGGAAGAAATGGAAACTTTGAGAGAGAGAGCCAGGGGAGAGAGAGAAAGAAAGACTGGAGAGACAGAGTTAAAAAGATGACACAAAGATAGAGGGCGACAGGTAGGAAGAGAGGCAGATGGGGAAGAGGATGACAGGGAGAAACAGAGAAATACAGGAAGAGACAGAAAAAGAGAAAGGAGAGACAGAAAAAGACAAGGAGAGACAGAAAAAGAGAGATGGGCTGGGAGAAGGAAGAGTGTGAGGGTGGAAGACAAACAGAGAACGATAGGGGGTTAAAGATAGGAAGAGAAGGGGAGAGAGAAAGACTTGTAAAGGTAGGAAGAAAGAGAAAGACAGATGAGGAGATAGAGACAGGGGAAGAGTCAAACAGAGAGGAAGATGGAGTGACAGAAAAAGACAGGGCGAGATGGGCTGGGAGAAGGAACAGTGAGAGGGTGAGAGACAAACAGAAACAGAAAGAGAAAGACAGAGAGAGAGATGAGGAGATAGAGACGGAAAGAGTCAAACAGAGAGGAAGATGGAGAGGCAGATAGAAGGGAGACAAAGAAAAGGAGGGCCATAAAAGGGGTAATAGAGACAAAAAAGACACGTCAGAGGGAGAAAAGAAGGAACTGACAACACTTCACTGAATCTATGTATTGATGTATGTATCGATCTGTGAAGCATTTTATCTTGGTTTTCTGCTGTCTATCTCTCTATCTGCACATCTGTCTATCTTTCCATGTGCCTACATCTATCTATATCTCTATCTCTGTATCTTTTTCAGTACCTATCTCTGTCTAGCTCTTTATAGATCTATCATTATTTTTATCTATCAGTGTATCTACCTAGCTAGGTACCACCTATCTCTATATAGCTCGATCTGTCTCTGTCTATACCTGTCTCTCTGTTTATCCCTATTTCTCTGTACCTGTCTGTATCTAGCCATCTCTATCTCCAGCTCTCTGTCTCTCTGTTCCAACTATCTGGCTATTGGCTCCTATCTATCTCTTTCTGTTTCTGCCTGTCCTTATATATTTGTAGCTCTGTGCTGTCGTTTTGTCTACTTATCTCTGTTTGCATCTATCGCTATCCGTCTACGCTCGTCACTTCTCTCCAGCTCCGTCTGCTTTTCTTTCTGTCTGTGCCTCTGTCCTTCTGTGTCTCCATTTCTCTCCCCCCTTTTCTGATTGCTCTGTTCCTCTAAATCTGTGCTTGCTTAAATCACACTCTGCTGGTACACAACTGCGTTTTAGACATAATCTGACCTCGCCCCAGTAAGGACTGCAGTCTCGGCCAATGAAAAACTGTTTGGAGAGTCAAGATACGTTTTTAAAGTAACAGGAAGCGCTGTTCCTCGCGCTGAACGTGCTCACTGACCGAGCACGTGCTCTGCTGAATCTCACGGCGTGTTTGTACTGTAAAAAGGTGAGCTGATGGCTCACAGCAGAGCAGAGTTTTAAGGTCGAGAGGTTTCTATTAATACATCCGACCCTCTTATCGCAGAACATTGCCTCCACTTAACCTTGAGCGTTTGGCTCCTCCTGGAAGGAAATGGGCAGTGCACTGTCAGCATTGCAAATGGGCCCATTGACGACCTGATTCCGCCGCTGAAAACGATCCATTCTTCACTTCCTGCCGAGCCCTCTCCTTGAAGATCCGAGTGCAAACTGGATCAAAGGTTTAGTGGGAAACAAACACAGCTGTGTAAGGCATCCTATTGTCACTTGGTAACAGTGTGAAGTATTTATTGTTGTACTTGGTCCAAGTATAATTCAAGCAAGCATTGGCAAAGCCAATCTTCAGGGTTTCATGTGCTAAAGTAGTATATTAGAGTGAGACAGACCGGAATGAGCAGGAAAAGAGTGCTATAACCATAAAGTAATCCCCCAAGCCGGTCAATGTAAAGTGCTCAAGTGGAGGCGGAATGGTACACCAAGCCAGCCAATAGCACTAGGGGACAGGTGAATACTCCTCTGGGCTCAGGCAAGACATGATTGCCAAAGTCTCAAGCCAGTGGCTGGAGAAGGCAGATTAAAGAAAGCAAGTGGTTGAAAGGGGTATCCCAAAAGGCCACGCTATGTAAATTATTAGCAATACGTCTATTTGACAGCTGCACTATCAAAACCCAGCTCTAAAAGGGGATATGGTTATGATGACATAACTGACGTACGGATCCTCAATGCCGCTATGTATGTTGCACTGTGATCCGGGAGCATCATGTTGGGAATCAAAAGATGAACTTAATTATTTACAACTGATACATTTTGACTAACGTAAACATTTAATATGAATTGTGTTTTTTGACCAGAAAACATATTGTCGTTCTGCACAAAAATCGATAATCATATCAGAAGGGAAAAACAGATATCTGTCAATTCACCCAAATCGCAGAGTTTAAAAATGAGTCTGCTATAATAGGGTGACTTATGTGTTTGGAGCGAATTCCCAACTTTTTGTCATTTACAGTGAGCTCCAGCCAGGAATACTCCTGGAAATATGTAGCAGGTACTGGAGTCTGCTCTGTACAAAAAATATACAATGCGAATTTCTATCAAGTGGAAACTTGTTTACATAAATTATGCCTTAACATGCATTTTGTTGCGTTCATTTCCAGGGTAAGAACGTACCTGCAACAAACTTACGAAACTGTAGCTGTTCACTGTATTTTTCGGGGCTACTGCCCCTGGAACATTACTTTCCTGACATTAACCCTACTCTTGTGAGTGCATAAAATGCACCTTGCTGACGGATTTTGCAAATGCAGAAACGCGTTTAAATGTAGTGAGGGTTCCAAGCCTGAATGTGTCATAGACTTTCCTAGGTGTGTTGAAAAAAAGTTGACAGGGAAGCTTAATGCGTCGTCAATGATTCTAAGCCAAGTGAGAAACAGCCTTAATTTAAGACAGACAAGTCGGTTCAAACTAATCAAATTATGTCAAAGGGAGGAGCTTGAGTTTGGAAATGAATGTCATGAGTACTCAGACTGAAACAAGGAAGATTCATTATATTTTTTAGCAATATTTGACATAAGAAAAACAAGAGGATGTAACCTTACGGCTAGAGCGGTCGACCTCGAAGCTGGGGAACCGGGTTCTAGTCTCGGCAATGACGCTCAACATCCTGTGATTCTGGCCAAATCACTTTATCTCCCCAAAAATGAATGTGTCTATCTGTAGGGAAACTGGTGCTCATGTAAAGTGCTCTGATACCTGATATCTTCGGGTCTAGTTCGTGCTATATAAAACTCCAAAATAGGCAACAATAAAGCGATTGCGTGGCTACTGATCATACCAAAAGTGACATTTCTGAGTTTCCCACTTATGGGCTCATTCTGATTTGGGTTCAAATAGGAGATGTACCTGAATCAGGATTACAAGTTTTGTGGAGTTAAGTACTGCCGGCCTGTTTTCACCACGCACATTTCACCAGGAAAAACTGGCGATTTTGCGTGGGAGAGAAAGAGGACAAAAGGAGACAAAACATATATTTGTGCACATGCAACTTTCCCAAAAATAATCCAGAGATGCATTTACTATCTTGAAATAATGTTCGGAAAAGTAACAAAAAAATTACCATAGTAATTAAAAAATAAAAATAAAAAGTTCCAAGATTGTCATTATGCATTTCCGGAATGTGCTGCATTTAGGGTGCCACTCCAGGCGAAATATCAGGTATACAAAACATGCATTAGTGTACTAACTCTGATACTGCATTTTATTCTCCATTCAGGTATAGCTTGAAAGGATGCAGTAATAGCGCACGCTATGACATCAGTAATTCCATATGTAGGAACATTGTAAAGTTTTTGACTGGAATTTGCAATGAGCCTCTTGGTGTGTTCACAGTGGCCTCTTTCCTCCTGGAAAATATATTTAGTATATCTTCACTGCACCTTCCCAGACTTCTGTCTCCTTTTTCGGTCTCAGCGAGACAGCGCATGCAATGTCTCGAAGAGACGTGTTGTGTTCTATCTGTAGGCTTACAGGCCCCCTAATCGGCCATCTTCTACCATTGGTAAACATCAGCGTCGCTCTCATTGTCTTTAATGCCGTTCGTCATGGCCCCTTCTTGTGTTTGTCCCTCCCATAGCGCATGGACCAAGTACATGTCTCTTTACTTCTCCCAGTTTGCAGAGCTATATTTTTGTTGGTTTTCAAGCATTCAATGAGGGAGTACTTGTGTTTTCAGGCTGTCTCCCTTGTACACATACCACTAAAATGCATGCGGGTGCACATAAACTAATGCATTTCTTAAAAAGTTGTTAAAACACAAACAGCACTATTTATTTTTATTTTTTGCGCTATTGGATGTTATTGGAGTGCTGGCTCCATCCTCCATCTTCCTATAGCACAAACTCAAGCCGATGGTATTGGAGCACTTTAAGTGCTCACCAGTTACATTACAAAATGATACATTCATTTTTGTTGCAGATCCTGCTTCAATTAAGGTTTTTATTTCCTGTTGTTGCTTGCCCATCTCCTCTTCCCCTCCTGCTTCCCTGCTTCCCTGCTTGACCCGCACCCCCCACTACCTCCCTCGTTGCTGCTGCCTTTTTTCTGTCCATGAGCCGATGGTATTGGACTGCTTGTTCCGTCCTCCATCATGCCATAGTGCGAACACCAGCCAATGTTATTGGCGTGCTTTCAGTGCTCGCCAGTTACATTACATGATGACACATTCATTGTTGTTGGCAGGGGGGAGCGTAAGTGATTTGCCCAGAATCATAAATTGTTCAGCTGACCCCGACATTCGAACCTGGTTCCCCAATTCTACTGTCTGCAGCTCTGGCCATTACTCCACATCCTCGCTTCACTTCAACTCTCCTCAACTGTTTCTCACTATCACTTCCACATTTGTTCAGCAAGACCCCGTCAACACCGAACAAGCATTGGGAAAGTCAATAGATCTCGGCAATGCCCGAGCTATTGGCCTTCTTAATGTGAATGCCTTTAAGCCATGTTGTTTATCAGCAGGCCACATCATAGCGCTTTTTTGTGTTAGGAGAGACAGGACAATAAATTCAACATGGGGGCGGAGAGACTCAGTGTCGGCTCAACATCCTGTGATTCTGGGCTTTCAGTAACTTTCAGCCGTGCTGAACAGCTGATGTGCTGCTAGACATCATGGCTAAAAGACATTCACATTGACAAGGCCAATAGCTCGGGCATTGGCGAGACCTATTGGCTTTGCCATTGCCCGTTACTACTTACATGCACATTGATTTGGTTAACTAATAATGACTGTATTTGTATCCTGGGCATAAATATGATGCAAACTGAATTGTTAATTTGATTCCTATGTGGTGCTTTTTCTGGATTGCTGATTCCACCTGGCAGTTCAAACTTCTGCCCTCATTCAAAACTGGCTACTAAATATAGGTAAATACAATTGTCATACCCGTCAGTTGTACTTATGACTTTATGTGGTTTATAGCTGTATTTAGCTTCCCTATAGAAAACAGGGGGAGTATCTCATCGTAATAAAACTGCCAGTGATGTGTCAAATAGTGTATTGCTGCCAAAGTTTTGTTGAATAACCAAAGTTTTGTTGGACCACTCAGTAACTGAAATATTGCAGAGTACGTGGTAATTCGGTCACTGGGACAGTCAGCAGAAATGACAAAAATATGATGCAACTTTTACTGCACCACTGGCTCAATGGAGTAGTCTACCTAGGGGTTTGGCAGTTCTACTATACTGAATATAGCCTATCATATTTTTAGCATCAAGTGAAAGGGTCTACCTGGGAAATTTTAAGCAGGAGGTGGGACCATAAACATCAGCTATTAATAATTAACAGCAGTGGCGGCACCTCGAGGGAATGCTGTGGGGTGAGGCGGGGCAGGGGCGGGGCAGGGGCAAGGTGGGGGGTAGTAAACTCCGGCATACGGCCGAACGGAGTTAAGTAAATAATTAAATAAATAAAACGAATTACATTGCGCGCCACGAGTTCCATCCACCCCTGCCTGTAACTATTTCTGCATGTAGAGAGAGAAAGGGTTGCATGTCAGAATATCGAGGTCATAAATAATGACTTACAAAACCATTGTTTATATATCACCAACTACCACCATATTGTCAAATTAAGTATATAGGGATAAGTGTGAAGTTAAGTACATAGGGATAAGTGTGAAGTTACTATTGGTAACTCCAAATGTATGTGATATATATATATATATATATATGCAAGGAACTCCGTCTCAAAACATCCAGACTTCCAGGAAAGACGAACACGGACCCAGATAGCTGCGTGCAAAAAGGTATTTATTTTAATCCATATTGACACCACGCACCGCCATGACGCGTTTCGGCCCCAGAAGGGCCTTGATCACATGTATATAGTCAATGTATACCTATGTGTACTTCCCTTGATGATAGTGGTAGTCAATATTCTAGATTCTATATTATTGTAGGTCGAAATAAGAGATCTAAATTATGTAGTACACCATGTTGGTGTGATTCAATGTGTTCCACTTTTTTCATTTTGCCCTGCATGTACTTGACATAAGATTTGGCGATGGGGGGCTCTCATGCCACATGAAAGTTACAGACTGAGTATGATGGTTAGTGCAGTGATGGCTAGTGCAACTGCTACTGGAAGTGCTCACAAGCTTGATGTATCATGTATCTAACTCCTTCATCAATTCATGGCTGTGATTCCATCCACTACACAATTATCATTGGTGATTTCAACCTTACTTTTGAGCCTAATTTAGTTGCCCAGGATTTATCCAGTGAAGAAGATTAAATATGGGGCGTCCCGGAGCTGAAAGATCCACCCAGGAGATTCTTACCTAGGGCAGCTTTGCAGGTATTGAACCCCTAGTACTCTCTTTTGGTAAATTGCTAACACTAGCCACCCCACCACATTCTGGGAATTATGACCAGCAACTTAAAGTGACCAAGAACTGTAAGAATATTAAATGGGAGGCTATAAAATGTTCCCGTTAGAACAGCTGCACTATACCAGACTCTCACTGCATATATGGAGGCTATGCTTTTAAACTGGAACAATTGTGGGAAGATCATTAAGGAACATACAAAATTTGTTAATGCACTGAGGTATTTTTTTATATCCAGGTCCGCAGACAGATCTGCAACAGTGGGTGGTTTAATATTAGTTGCAAGAAGGCCAAACATAACCTACTAAAAGCAATTAAAACTGGGAATTGTAAATAGATTAGGACAACTAGGGCTGCATACAGGCAGGAGCTGAAATAGGCAAAAAGAGCCTGAAATGGTAAACAATGGGCAGATCGACTTGAGGCTGCTCGTACTAACGATCAGATAAACGTCTGGCGGCTTGCTAGTAGTGGTAGCGGGACCTACTATCTCCTACCGGGTCTTCATTATTCCTGTGTGACTGGACTGCCCACTTTAGAAATTTCTATTCTTGCCCCCCTGATACAGACCACTCTTCAGAAAGGGCTATTTTTGCCAATTTTGAGGCTGGGGCCCATGTTCCACTAGAGTTCTCACTTGCAGAGACCACACTAGCATAACACACTCAACAAGGGAAGGCCCAAGGTTTGGCTAAAACCCCAGGTGACCTATATAAATCCAACACTAGCATCTTGGTCCTGTACATTAACACCATCACCAGTGCAATTGCTGCTTGTGCATCAATTCTTGCAACGTGGAGGGGGCTGAGATCATGCCTATATTTAAAAAGGTAAACCCTAGAGATCCCTCCAACTACCATCCAATCAGCCTTCTGGATAACCTCCAGAAGGTTTTCTGTAAGCAAAGTTTGGATCGGCTAATGGAGTGGATTGATGAGAATAATGTAATTTCAAATCTCCAAGCAGGGTTTACACCCCTAACAAGCTCAATTGACCAAGTATTTAGATTCATGCAGATCAAGTGGAAAACTCTGGGTCTAGAAGGCGGAGATCTATTCGTGGCTCTTGTAGATCTCTGTGCGGTTTTTGACCTGGTCCCTAGAGGAAGGCTGTGGTTACTCTCCAGGGGATGGGATCCCGGATGAATTGTTAAGTATCATAGTATGCCTACATGAAGGGAACTATGCCAGGATCTGCTATGGCACCAAGGACGAACTGACGGACACAGTAAATGTTAGCAAAGGGGTCCAACAGGGATGCATCCTGGCACCTAAAGTATTTCTTCTGTCAATCAAGAATTGCGTAGATTATTTGATTCATTGTGACAATGACTCCCCTTCCTTAGCTTGACAAAAAATCCCTGGCCTGTTTTATCCAGATGATACCCTCTTATTTGCCAAAACTAGGGTTGGGCTTTAAAATCTGGTGAATAGCTTTTGTGCATTTTGCAAAGATTATGGCTTGGAAGTTAATGTAGCAAAGACCAAGCTAATGGTATACACCAAAAAGAGGAGGTTGAATGGTGTGGTTACATTGAACAACGAAACACTGGAAAGGGTTTCTGAGATCGACTATTTAGATGTCAGATAAGCGGACTATGGATCATGGCTCCCTCAGATTGCTAAAAGTTCTCACGCCATAGGCCAGAGAGCAGGGGCTTTTATTAGAATGGAAAAAAAGGCACAGTGGTTACCAGGTAATTCTGTGGTAGAAATATATAAAATGCATGTACGGGGAGCGGCCCATTATGGGGCAGAACTTTGGGGCTTCTGCAATTTGTGCACTTTGGGTTTAAAAAAGAATTATTTCTCAGAGCCATTTTAGAGGTGGGGAAGGGGACCTCCCTGTTGCCCCTAACACTAGACCATGGCATTTATCCTGTGGCAAAGCGTGCAGCTTTAAACCGCTGCTATATTGGGTTCGTATTTGGACCACTAGCGAGCTCCAAAGTTATAGGCCTGATCTTTGCGATGTTATGCGGCTTGAGCTTGCTGCTCAGAAGATTAATTCACTAAAGAACTTGAGGAAATCATGGATCAAGCTAGGATTGGTAGGGTTCCGGGAAGACCCTGTCTCCATCCCGATCAATGAAGCTTTAATGGTAAAACAGAGATACTGGGAGTTAGAATGCTCCTGAATTGAGCAGGCGAGTTGCAGAAGAACCCTGACTAGATACTTTTTAATGCACAAATCAGTACCTAAAGCTGAGGAGTTCCTCAATTACATTTGCCCAGTATGAGCCCGTACTCTGTTCCTCCAGTTTAGGTGTGGAACCCTCCCTATTGCTACCTTCACTACACATTGGGCCTCCTCTGTAGATGATTCTAAAAGCTGTAAATTCTGTATTTCTAATGATGAAACAGATGAACATCTGCTTATTTTTGCCCCAAATATGCCATACGTAGGCTCAGGTAGACCGCTCCTTTATGTAGGAGCTTGACGATCACAGATCGAGTAAATATGGCTCATTACTTCGCAATGTATTACATCGCATGCTTTTACCACACGGTCGTTACAATGACCGCGTTGTTAGTACGTGTTGCATTTACATCGCAAGTCATTACAACGACTGGCACTAGGGGGCGCGCTGGACTTAGGAATAGTATTAATTACTATTCCTACTCCAGTTTCCGCAACAGTAGGGAAGGTGTTGGAATTCATTTCCAATACCTCAATACCTCAGCGCCCCCTAGTGCAAGTCGTTGTAATGACTTGCAATGTAAATGCATCGCGTACTAACAACGCGGTTGCTGTAACGACCGCGTTGTAATAGTAGCGCGATGTAATGACAGCGTTGTAAACGCTGTTTCCCGATCGAGTTAATGCTTTAAGGATCTGTAAGAGTGAATCCAACTTGGTGGTAGTGGTGGCAGTCTTTAAATTTCTTTTTGCAGCCTTGACTATTAGACAAAAAGAGCTATTGAAATTACAATGAGTCAGGCATAAGGCTTAATGTATGTGATTTTATGTATGTTGTTAACTTCATTTTTAATTATTCTTGTGATACTTTTCGAGTTTTTAACTAAATTATTTTAACGACGAAGTGATGGGATATTGTTTTTATCTTTTGCTTTATGATGAAATAACTTGTTTCGATCTGTCAATAAACTTGAAACTTGATCCCATCCTTTGTGTTGTGAGAGGTGCATGCATCTCTTGATCTTTGTTGAAGTATATGTCTTGAATGATTAAAAAATACATTTTTGCAACCAAGAAACAAAACGATGCTCAGAGGCTTTCTCTACTCCTGCACTATGCACGTGAAGTTACAGATTGTCCTTTAAAGGTATCACTCAGTGATGGCGATTCACAAGATTTTGATCCTGGGAAAGGGATGCCTAAGGCCAACTTTGTCACCAAGTACAATATTGATTTTTAGCTCAGGTGCACTAAACAGACTAAAGATAAATCAATGGACAATTTCCATGTATTCTTGTACCATTTGACCTGATGCAACAGACATACATTTTGTCAGCATGTGCTTAACAGTGGAACCTCTAGTGTTAATTTTCTACTGCCGGAGACCTATCGCAGGCTGTGTCTTATCAATGATTTTGTCTTCAGATGTGGTTGACGGAGAAAGGAGGCGGCTTTTTTATTCCTGGATTGTCACAAAGACTGGTTACAGACAGCCATTGTGCAAAGTGATGGTGTGGATCATACAGATGAAGGTCAGGAGTTTTCTCTCACTGTGATGGCATTGGCACAATTCTGAAACTGTAAGCACAGACCAAAGCTATTTCATGCATTGGTGAAGATACTTTATATTCCTTTGATGGTGACTCACTGCTTCTCCTGCTGGGTATCTTCACGACCACAATGTTTTCATGGGACACCATCATGGAGCCAAATATATGTACCACCGTGACAGGCTTTAAGACATTACGTACTTCTGGCCAGGCCAAAGGAATAGGGTCAGATAATCATGCGGATTTCCTGTTAAGATGTCCCTGTGATGTAATGGCTGCATAATTCCTTTAAATAGATGTTACAGAGTTGCATGTTTGGTTTCTGATCAACATGGCAAATCTATGAGTGATTGCAAAGGATGGGCTTGTGAAGCTGATCTGTGCATACACTATGAAAAAGGAATCCAATGCAAGTAACACTTAAAGAGCTGTTTTCCAAGTGACCAGTCGAGAAACCCAAGAGTGTTATCACTCCAGCTACCTAAGCCAAAGTTGCAGTAAGTCTGCCATAATCGAAGGTTGGCTGTTGTGTAGCATCAGGCTAGTTATTGACTCCACATTGTCTTAGCTGGCATAAAGGGGTCACAAGAGCATTATAAAACAAAGTCAGGATTTCATTGGAGCAAATGTTTGTATTCAACAGCAAAACAAAGAGAGGGGGGAGAGGAGGATATGGCTAGGTTCGTCCTCCTGGGTACTTGTAAAGCAAAAGAAGATCCGTAAATAATGGATCAGGGAACCTAGCTAATAGGGAAGAGGAGGGGTCTACTAAATGAGTAAGACACACCTCAAAAAAGAGAAAAGAAGATTCTTTTCTTGAGTCCCCTCACTCACCAAAGGTTTCCCCTAGGTGACATGCTTCATCATTGGGGCCATCCCAAGCATCTACTGCTTGGGGCGTGCTGCGACTTGCGATAGTTACGTAGGAGCACTAATTTTTAAGATATGACTATGTGTAGTGCAGTGAAGGGGGAGTGGTGTGAGTGGTTGTTAAAAATTGCCTAACTAGTGAACGTAAACGATTTTATTCTTGCTCCTAGTTAGCAAAAGATAAAAAGGGGTTAATAAAAGGGAAAAGAATTAAATGTCCCTGATATTTTAAGTCAACGTGTTTCGAGGTGTCCCCTAACCTCTTCTTCAGGACAACATGGGGGCCAGCCCCATGTGTACCACTCCGTGCAAACCTGTAATAAAGTGAAAGATAAGAAAAACAGTGGGGCGCGCACTTATGGTGTCAGCGCTAGATATAATTATAAATTTCATACGGTTATACTGAACACGTAGTATCTAATGCAGAAGTAAAAAACAGACAAGTTAGTATACACTGCCTGCCCATCTGTCTCGTGGGCAGGTAAAACAAAGTCTTTCAGGGATCAAATCAATCCAATAGTGATGGTGCTCTTGACTGTAACTTTAAACATGTACTTAGTTCTGTTCAGTCTACTAGTCTTGTGTCTCTGTAATTAAAAACACATGTTGAAGGAATAAAAACACTCGTGAAAAAACATCAAACAAAACAAACATTACATGAAACATATAATTGCGTGTTGCCTCATGGCCTACTTAATAACTGGCAAAAGTAAGCCCCATGGTCAGCCCGGGTGGAGAAGTAAAAGTCTTAAATCAACGTGATCTGTTAAAGACTCGAAAGAGAGAAAAAGGAAAAAGGAAAACCTCATTAGTCACTTAGGAATGGGCTCCCAATAAAGGGAATCTTACTTGACTCGGCTAGCCTCCGTCAATATGACCTACTCGTTCCCGTAAGCGGACCGCATCTTAGCGTGTCTGGCTTCCGAGAGGTCTAAAGTAGGAAACCAGGAAACTGCCTAGTCACGAACACGTTTAGGAAGTCTATACCGCGTATCGTTGAAAGTGATGGGGGCCATTTTGGGTGTACTTATGTTGCGTGTATCGTGTCTAAAAAGGGGGCAAGGAATCCTCGGTTCATTCAGAAATTTGTTCATGAAGGCTAATTGGTTCTAAGCTAAGGTAAACACTCTGTAGTTGTAATAAAGGTAAAAATTAGAAAACTAAGAAACTGAGAAGACGGGTCTCGAACCCTGCGGTATTAAGCGATTCCCTTATGAAAAAACAGAGCTTCTCTATTGCGAGAGTGTCACAATAAGACGGCGGCCATCTTGAACTGGTGAAATCAGGTCCTGATAGGGACTGAATCCTCTGTGTGCTATATCTAGTAAAGGGGGAGGTGAGGGTTTATATTGACAAAACATTGAAATAGAGTTAGAAAAAAAGTAAAAGTTAAGAGGATTAATTAGGGCAGAAGGGTGGAGGTACAATAATTCATGTATAGTTGGAATACATTTATCTAGAAAAATGACCCCACGGAATATTTTCGTTTAACCCTTTAGTATCAGAGCGTAGTTTAAACACCCACCTCTGTTCTTTTTCCAACAACCTTTGCTCAAGGTTGTCACATGATTTGATATGTTCCAACACCACCCACTTCATGTCGTTGGGTGTGTGTTGCATATCATTAAAGTGTGCTGTCATCCTGGTGCTCGCTCTGTGGCACCGGATGTTGCTACGGTGTTCACAGATCCTTGTGCCCACCTTCCTGGTTGTCATGCCCACATAGTGGAGATTACAGGGACATGTAATCAAATATACTACACCTACTGTGCTGCATGTTGTAAAATTTCTGATTTTCCATGATGTGCCTGTATTAAAACAGACCCTTTTTGTGGTGGAAGTCAGGTGGCACACGCTGCAATTCCCACACAGGTGGTGACCCGTTGGTAAAGTACTTATGGTCTGTTAGTTGTTCCTCTGATTAGGTTTCGGGCGTGTGTGTACTAGAAGGTCACGTAGATTCTTCCCTCTCCTATGTGAAAACATTGGAATGGGGATATTTAAATTACCACTGTTTAGGATATTCCAATGTTTTTTCACCATTTTTGTGATCTTGTCTGACGCTGTGCTAAAGGTAGTGATGCAGATGGGTCTCTTATCTTTTCCAGTTTCTTGTTTTACGTAAGTCTCCAGGAGAGCATCTCTATTATTATTTTTTGCTCTTTTCTTGGCTTTATTGATGATACGAGAAGGGCATTTACGGTTTTTCAGTTTTTCCGCCAGGTCTTTAGCCTGTTCCTCATAGTCATTTATTTCTGTGCAGTTTCTCCTCAACCTGAGGAATTGTCCAAAAGGAAGATTTTCTTTGAGATGTCTAGGATGAAAACTGTCGTAAAGCAAAAGACAGTTCTTGGCAGTAGGTTTAAAGTGAGTTGTGGTCTTCAGATGACCCTCTGCTGCATAGATATTCAGGTCTAGAAAAATGAGGTCAGACCTACTCATTGTATGGGTAAATTTTAGGAAAGGGTCCTGTGAATTTAGCCATTCCAAAAACAGGTTAGCTTCTATTTCATTCCCATTCCATATCACCAGAATATCGTCTATGTACCTTTTCCATTCGATGATCTTGGATCGGTGAGTGTTGTTGTCAGAGAGGATCTTATGTTCCTCCATATGGTAGACATATAATCCAGCTACACTCGGGCGAAGGTGCTGCCCATACTGGTCCCATGTTGTTGTTGGAAAATGGTGTCTTCGAAACGGAAGTAATTTTCAGTAAGGGCCCATTTGCAACATTCCAAAACCAAATGTCGAGGTGTGTGATAGGGCCATATTGCTCCATACAGAATATCCTCCAGGATATCCAAGGTCGCCTTATGTGGTAGGCTAGTGTAGAGACTTTCTACATCTAAACCAATAAGAATGTTATTAGTTGGATTGAAAGGGAGGTCTTTTAGAAGGGAAAGGACTGCTTTTGTGTCCTTAAGGTAGGTGCTGGTATTTTGTATGAGCGGTCGTAAGAAAGCATCCGCAAATTTTGACAAGGGTTCTAGAATAGATCCGATACCTGAGACGATTGGACGTCCCGGAGGATTCTCTAACCTCTTATGGATCTTTGGTAGTGTGTAGAAGTATGGTACTGTAGGGTGTTTATTAATCAGAAAATCACCCTCTTTTCTGGTTACCCAGTCATGGGCAAGGGCTTCTTCTACCATGCTAGTTATGCCAATCCTTATTCGTTCAGTTGGATCCTCTGCGATGCGTTTGTAATTTCTCTCTTCAGATAGTAGTCTGAGGCATTCTGAACGATACGCCTCTGTACTTTGTATGACAATGCCTCCTCCTTTATCCGCTGGTTTTATGACAATTGCTACGTTGTTGGCCATAGATTTTATGGCATCTTGTTCCATTTTCGTTGTATTATGGAATATCTTGAGGGTTCTTGGATCCAGATCTCCTGCTTCTTTAAGAACCGCTTTCTCAAAGGCCATTAGTTCTACTGGTAAAACGGTCGAGGGTGGTGTAAATGTGGACTTCACGTGTAGATTCGTATCTCCTCTTTGGTAATCTGTTGGCGGTCTATTTTCAAAGAAAACCCGTAATTTCAGTTTCCTTATAAACTCGCTTAATTCACAGCTGAGTAGGAACTTGTCCAGGGATGGGGTGGGTACAAAACCTAAACCCTTCTCAAGGACAGTGAGTTGGATTTTAGATAGGGTGGTTTCCTGATAAATTAACCACTAAACTAGATTGTTGCTGGTGCTCGGTAGGTTCGGAGGACCCATGCTCCTCGTATGGCTCCGTGTAGGCTCCAAAGGTTGTGCCCAATGTACTTGTTGACCTCTTCTTGTTTTTCTTCGCTGTGGTCCCTGGCCTCGTCCTAAAAAAGGACCCTGTATTCCTGGGTAGACGGTTTGGGTACTTGGTTCCCAATATGGGTATTGTTGTTGTTGGTATTGTTGTGGACCATTATAGAAAGGCGTTATTGGAAAAAGTGGTGGTTGGAACTGGGGCCATCCATAGTTTCCTTGGTTGCCCCTGTTTCTCATCCTACGCCCTTGGTAACCTTGTCTCCTCACGTTGTTCTTCCATCCCACGCTGTTATCTGAACTATTGGAGCTGGTGTCTGATCCATCAGTATCTGTATTGTAGCCCGGGTTTCTCCCGGTGAGTGGTAATCGTCTCTGATGTAGGGGTAGATTGTATCATGATTAAAGTTTTTTTAATCTTTTTTGAATTTTTGATACTTTGTATCTTTTAATTTCATTTCAAATTCCGTCATGGTTTTGTTCAGTTCCTCTAGGCGCTTCTTCAATTCGGCTGGTGTCTGAAAAGTTTTGAGTTTCACCTCTAGCGTATGGATTTCCTCCTTCATCTCATGTGCTAGGCGTGTTGCAGTCTTTATGATGAGTACAAGCCAATCCCTTGTGCAATGCCAGGAGATTAGCGACCAATCTTTTTTGAACAATTTGTCCTGATGAAAGATGATTGGTTCATTGCGTACAATGAGTCCTCTAGGGGCAGCGTTTACTCTGAGATATTCTGTCATCATTATCCCATGGATGATTGTTTTCACATGGTTCCTTTTAAGCTCAGTAAGCTCATCCCAACACTGTGCAGTCTCATTACTGTTTCCAGGTGTCGAATCTACAAAAGGGATCATGGAAGATATGATACTCTCTACTTCTTCCTCAGTGTATGTCAGGCCTGTTATTCCAGCCATGTTCTTAAGTGTTGTTGTAATATGATGTCTCAAGACACGAGTGTATGGAAGGGAAAGGGGCTCCCGCAGCTTGCGCTGTATAATTATCAAAACAAAGAGAGGGGGGAGAGGAGGATATGGCTAGGTTCGTCCTCCTTGGTACTTGTAAAGCAAAAGAAGATCCGTAAATAATGGATCAGGGAACCTAGCTAATAGGGAAGGAATCCAATGCAAGTAACACTTAAAGAGCTGTTTTCCAAGTGACCAGTCCAGTCCAGCTACCTAAGCCAAAGTTGCAGTAAGTCTGCCATAATCGAAGGTTGGGTGTTGTGTAGCATCAGGCTAGTTATTGACTCCACATTGTCTTAGCTGGCATAAAGGGGTCACAAGAGCATTATAAAACAAAGTCAGGATTTCATTGGAGCAAATGTTTGTATTCAACAGCATACATAAGGCTATGCAGTCAGATAACGGTCCTATGTTTCGAGGGAGCAAATGAGGGTTCAGAAAGTAGCTCAAGAAACTGGCCTTACGCAGACACACACAAGTCATCCTTACTGGCCTCAATCAATAAGAGGGTTCCTTAAATGAATTTCATAGAATGGTACGCAACCACGGCCATCCCTTTTCATCACATATAGACCGGGTTGGCATGTCAAAAGTAGGAAGCCAAATTGCTTATGGCCCTGAGCTGTGAAGCAGAACATGATATGTAGGGAAAACAGTGGCGGCTGCACCCTGGAAGCAGTAGTGGGGCGGGGAGTGGTTAAAAATAAAATCACCACTTACCAGCCGGCTGGCCAGCCGCTGCCTCTCCTTCGTCCTCTCTGTTCTCTTCCTTCTGTGTAAACAGGAAGCACCCAGGCTCCCCAAAGCCAATCACAACGCTGTATTGCAGCGTTGTGATTAGTCTGAGCACTGTGGTTCTGCGCTCAGACAGGGACTGGGAGCCTGGGCATGTTCTCCACCCAGGCTGTACAATACATCCGGTGGAGAAGATGTAAGTGCGCATGACTGTTTGGCCGGCCCAAGACAGCTGGCCAAACAATCATGAGCTCTTGGAGAGTGCCACCACTCCTCTCCCCTGCTCTGCCCAGCTCAGCCCATCCCGCCCCGCCCTGCAAAACTGCCTCAGCACGGAAAAATATCATGATAATAACATTGGGTTAATATCATTTCCTTTTTCCTTTTTGCAGTGCTGAAAAGCAGTGGGGCGACGCTCCTCCGCCTTAGCGGAGGAGCCGCCCTGATGTGGAAAACCTAGTAGACAACCTGATGAAAAGCATAGACTGAGCTCCTGCCTTCCAGCTATAAGTCAAATTCACTATTAGTTGGGAAAAGGGAAGAAGGAGGCGTGGCATAGCGATAGCATCGAAAAATATGGCGCTAAGAATAATGACAAAAAAAGTTGAAAATACTCCTCAGTAAGCAGTTTGATAAATTAAAAATGGAGCAAACATACAAAGCCGTGGAGACTGTCCACCTGTTTGGACAAGCTGATTTATTTGGCCCCCACCTAGCAAGTCCTATCTTACCTGGTTCAGCTAACCAACTTCTGGGAAAGAAGGCTGTTAGCATTAGCCAGGAGCCTATTACTGCCACTAAAGTCCATGCTGAAGTACAGAATCGAAGTGAACTCTGATGCCTGTCAGTGTGGGCAAATTGAAGATCGGTTCCTCATTGTGTTAAACGTCCCACTCTATAACCAGATTAGAGACCACACCTTCAAGCAGAGACTGGAAAAAGAACATGTGGAAAATGACGAAGATCGCCTTTTCTTTTGCCTAGTGACATCTCGGAGGAAGTAACCCGCCGCTTGGGAAGGTTTCTTGCACAGAGCAGGGATGCAAGAGAGCAGAACATAAAGAAAGTCACAGCCTGACTTGCACATCGATTCCTCGGACGGGCTAGAAATGATGCAAGAGCACGGTTTTGCAGTTTGCTGAAAGAAAGGATTTTTTATTAGTTGACATTTAACCAGCAGAAAACTGGAGGGGGCAAGAAATACAAGATATGCAGTGTTTCCTCCGAGAAACCTAGATTTTTGTCTGGCTGCACTGAGGAGAAAAGCTGCTGTGCCACACTCTGGGGCCAATTCCGATCTCGGCCGGTAGGGCTCCGAATCGGATTCGGCTTTACCGGGTCCGATTCGGAGCCCTGTTTCCCGACCGATTCGTACGTGTGTCCGGGCGAGCGAGTACGATGCGAAATCTCCGACCGACTCGTTCGCGAGACCCAACCGCACCGACCGACTCGTTCGCGAAAGCCGACTGACTCGCATGGACATGACTCGCACCGTGCAATGGAGACGTTCCCCGGCCGGCTAAGTACGATGCGCGCCTCGAGCAGTCCGACCGACTCGCGCCGTCCGGCTCAAAAGAGCAGTCGGAGCCGCACTTTGGGGGTCCGTGTCGGACCCCCCTGTACGCCTAGCCGCGCGAGTCGCACACAGGGGGGACCCATGGGTCCCCCCTACCTGTGCATGTACGGCGCGACCCGCTTCGAAGCGTACCCTCTGTAGGGGGCGCCCTTGTTCGCCTCGCACCCATTGAGTCAATGGGAGCCCGCGTAGGCGTTGTACGACCGGCTCCCATTGACTTCAATGGGAGTCCGACCGAATCGAGTCCGATAGCATGCGTGCGCATCGTACTCGTTCGGTCGGACTGCTAGGGTCCGATTCGGTCGGAAATCTCTCCGGGTCCGGCTCGGTCGGAGAGATTTCCGGCCCGAATCGGAATCGGCCCCTCTGTGTCTTATCCTGTAACAGATTTATTTAATTTTTTTTCTGAAATTAATTTTTTTATTTTTAAAGGTTATCTTAATCTTGTGTGAAAGATAGAGTTATTGCCAGAAGCGCCTATTAAATACATATAAATTAAAATTCAACCAATACAGAGGAAAAGGGATTTATGTGGACTTGAAACAAGGTGCCCCCATCACACATAATGAATGACAACATAAAGTGGAAGCAAGGTTAATTGGGAGTCATTAAACCATGCATCACTCATCCACAGTGGCAGCTCGCCGAGGGAGTGCTGCGCGGCGGTGGGGCGGGGCTGGGCGGGGGAGGGGCAGGGTGGGGAGGGGCAGGGTGGGGGGTAGTAAACTCCGGCATACGGCGGAACAGAGTTAAGTAAATAAATAAATAAAACAATTTACATTGCGCGCGCTGCATTACGTCTGACTAGTGCACTTTTACGTGTTCCTACCAGACATGCATTACCTTCTTTGACCAATGCCAGACTGTATGCCCAGTTACTGCTCTGGTTTTTATGGATTAGTATTAATTTAGAGAAGCTTTGGAGGTGGCCCTAATGCCAGTAAACTACATGCTTATGCATGGGAGCAAAATGTCTGCAAACTTGGGTCTTAATGCATCTGTGGCTCTGTTTCACTCAGCATCTCAGTGCCACAGCTACCCTGCTACTCCCTACTCTGCTCACTGCTCCCTACTCAGCAGACAATGTATGGTAATTTCTCTATTCCCGTTGATAGCTCTGGGTTTGCGGTGGTGTTATATTCCTCCCACGCCCTGTCCGTGACACACTTGTGTGCAGTGCACTCATAAGTTGAGGCTGGAGGGTTGAGGGAAGGGAAGCAGAGCAATCAAGGGCACATTGTACTGTGCCATGGCACCTCTTCTTTCTCCTTCTCAAGCTCCAGGTAACTGTCACTCACAGAATGGAGGCATAAGAAGTCTCAGATTTGCTTATTTTAGTAATAATGTTCTATGACAAAAATATATAGCTGCATTGAAAGAAAGAGGTATGCCCTAGAAAACGTATGAAGAAAGCTGGATTTTTAATTTGTTTTTATTCATTGTTACATTTATATTGTATGGTGTCAAGTCATGGAATAATGTATATTACAGCCTTAGGAACTTGTCAATGGTAGACATGTATAATGTCATGATACCAGCATCTAACCCTTGGTGGCAAATTACAATACAATTTGACATTCAGTTCCTGTGTTATAGCTCATTACTACCCACATGGCCATTTCTGTACTGTGAAAACCAAATATTTATTCTATTAACAGTTGTATTATTTGAGCACTAAAACGTTTGTACATTTCAAGGTTCTGTACTCATCTTCACATGCCCTTCCTCTACACATACACAGATCATTTGTGATTTATTCCAGCGATCAATTTACAAAGTGACTTGCACTGCTTTTAGTTGTAATTGCTTTCGCAAACAATTAGTTTGAGTAGGATTGATACATCCTTTTTCTGCTTAATTATGCAATGCTGTTGTGCTTGAATCACTGTAATGGCCCTGAGCCTCATTGTGCTTGCATAGCTGGTGCCTGGGCAGGGTGGATATAATTGAGCTGTCATTTTTTAGTACATTTTTTTCTAATTATATCAAATGACAATTCAGTTTTGGCTCCAAAATTCTAATTTCAACAGAATTTCCAGAATGTGAATATAGTATATTCTGTGACATTCAACTCTTCATAGCGAGGCCTCCGATGCATTTAGTAGCATAGTTTGTGAGACATTACACTGCTATCCGAACTTAGGGGTCTATTACGATGGCGGTCGGATGTCCACCGCCGGGGCGGCGGTGTCGCCCGCCGGACCGGCGGTGGACATCCGACCGCGATCGCAACTAAGAAAACCGCCGATCAAATTAGGATGGCGGTGGTGACCGCGGCGGTGAGAAATTCCGACCGCCGCTTTTCCGACGGTTGCCATCCGCACTCCTGCCTGGCGGACAGAGCAGGACCGGGATAATGGTGGCGGGGCAGAGCAGGCTCTGCCGGCAGGATTATGATGCCGGCGGTAGCCAGCCTTTCCTCAGCGGTCAAACCGCCATGGAAAGGCATGCGGAGATTGTCTTCCGGGGGCCCATTGCGGGCCCCCAGTGTTTTGGGGGGGTGCACTGGGGGGGTACCCATGGTCCCCCCCTATATTTCCCTGTACCAGGTGGCAGGCACTGTGCAGTGCCTGCCACGCAGTGCAGGGAAATGCAGGACATGCTCCTTTGGACATCGCATATGGCTGGGTTCAAACTGGAATGGCATGGTGAGCAAAAAAACGATGGATTTAGGCCCAGATCTCTGTACTGGGGTGAATGTATTACATTGTTCTGCATTCTGTCCATCAACTGTTCTTTTTGCATTGTCACCCCGAGTGGGACGGGTATGCCCAGACGTGGGTCCCGTGCTCTCCATGCCACTGGATTCAAGCTATCCTGGCTGATGAGGGGTGAAACCCCGGAACCGGGCATAGGATGCTTGTTTCCAGTCCAGGGAGGACCTGGCTTGGCAGTTCGGGCTGGAATGTTCCCATGAGGCACAGGGTCAAGACTGATTTTCATATGGCTGGGTTCAAACTGGAATGGCATGGTGAGCAAAAAAACGATGGATTTAGGCCCAGATCTCTGTACTGGGGTGAATGTATGACATTGTTCTGCATTCTGTCCATCAGCTGTTCTTTTTGCATTGTCCCCTCGAGTGCGGCGGGTATGCCCAGACGTGGGTCCCGTGCTCTCCATGCCACTGGATTCAAGCTATCCTGGCTGATGAGGGGTGAAATCCCGAAACCGGTCCCAGGATGCTTATTTCCAGTCCAGGGAGGACCTGGCTTGGCAGTTCGGGCTGGACTGTTCCCATGAGGCACAGGGTCAAGACTGATTTGCATATGGCTGGGTTCAAACTGAAATGGCATGGTGAGCAAAAAAACGATGGATTTAGGCCCAGATCTCTGTACTGGCATGAATGTATGACATTGTTCTGCATTCTGTCCATCAACTGTTCTTTTTGCATTGTCACCCCGAGTGAGACGGGTATGCCCAGACGGGGGTCCCGTGCTCTCCATGCCACTGGATTCAAGCTATCCTGGCTGATGAGGGGTGAAACCCCGAAACCGGTCCTAGGATGCTTGTTTCCAGTCCAGGGAGGACCTGGCTTGGCAGTTCGGGCTGGACTGTTCCCATGAGGCACAGGGTCAAGACTGATTTGCATATGGCTGGGTTCAAACTGGAATGTCATGGTGAGCAAAAAAACGATGGATTTAGGCCCAGATCTCTGTACTGGGGTGAATGTATGACATTGTTCTGCATTCTGTCCATCAAGTGTTCTTTTTGCATTGTCACCCCGAGTGGGACGGGTATGCCCAGACGTGGGTCCCGTGCTCTCCATGCCACTGGATTCAAGCTATCCTGGCTGATGAGGGTGAAACCCCGAAACTGGTCCTAGGATGCTTGTTTCCAATCCAGGAGGACCTGGCTTGGCAGTTCGGGCTGGACTGTTCCCATGAGGCACAGGGTCAAGACTGATTTGCATATGGCTGGGTTCAAACTGGAATGGCATGGTGAGCAAAAAACGATGGATTTAGGCCCAGATCTCTGTACTGGGGTGAATGTATGACATTGTTCTGCATTCTGTCCATCAGCTGTTCTTTTTGCATTGTCACCTCGAGTGGGGCGGGTATGCCCAGACGTGGGTCCCGTGCTCTCCATGCCACTGGATTCAAGCTATCCTGGCTGATGAGGGGTGAAATCCCGAAACCGGTCCTAGGATGCTTATTTCCAGTCCAGGGAGGACCTGGCTTGGCAGTTCGGGCTGGACTGTTCCCATGAGGCACAGGGTCAAGACTGATTTGCATATGGCTGGGTTCAAACTGAAATGGCATGGTGAGCAAAAAAACGATGGATTTAGGCCCAGATCTCTGTACTGGGATGAATGTATGACATTGTTCTGCATTCTGTCCATCAACTGTTCTTTTTGCATTGTCACCCCGAGTGAGACGGGTATGCCCAGACGTGGGTCCCGTGCTCTCCATGCCACTGGATTCAAGCTATCCTGGCTGATGAGGGGTGAAACCCCGAAACCGGTCCTAGGATGCTTGTTTCCAGTCCAGGGAGGACCTGGCTTGGCAGTTCTGGCTGGACTGTTCCCATGAGGCACAGGGTCAAGACTGATTTGCATATGGCTGGGTTCAAACTGGAATGGCATGGTGAGCAAAAAAACGATGGATTTAGGCCCAGATCTCTGGACTGTGGTGAATGTATGACATTGTTCTGCATTCTGTCCATCAACTGTTCTATTTGCATTGTCACCCCGAGTGGGACGGGTATGCCCAGACGTGGGTCCCGTGCTCTCCATGCCACTGGATTCAAGCTATCCTGGCTGATGAGGGTGAAACCCCGAAACCGGTCCTAGGATGCTTGTTTCCAGTCCAGGGAGGACCTGGCTTGGCAGTTCGGGCTGGACTGTTCCCATGAGGCACAGGGTCAAGACTGATTTGCATATGGCTGGGTTCAAACTGGAATGGCATGGTGAGCAAAAAACGATGGATTTAGGCCCAGATCTCTGTACTGGGGTGAATGTATGACATTGTTCTGCATTCTGTCCATCAACTGTTCTTTTTGCATTGTCACCCCGAGTGGGACGGGTATGCCCAGACGTGGGTCCCGTGCTCTCCATGCCACTGGATTCAAGCTATCCTGGCTGATGAGGGGTGAAACCCCGAAACCGGTCCTAGGATGCTTGTTTCCAGTCCAGGGAGGACCTGGCTTGGCAGTTCGGGCTGGACTGTTCCCATGAGGCACAGGGTCAAGACTGATTTGCATATGGCTGGGTTCAAACTGGAATGCCCTGGTGAGCAAAAAACGATGGATTTAGGCCCAGATCTCTGTACTGGGGTGAATGTATGACATTGTTCTGCATTCTGTCCATCAAGTGTTCTTTTTGCATAGTCACCCGAGTGGGACGGGTATGCCCAGACGTGGGTCCCGTGCTCTCCATGCCACTGGATTCAAGCTATCCTGGCTGATGAGGGTGAAACCCCGAAACCGGTCCTAAGATGCTTGTTTCCAGTCCAGGGAGGACCTGGCTTGGCAGTTCGGGCTGGACTGTTCCCATGAGGCACAGGGTCAAGACTGATTTGCATATGGCTGGGTTCAAACTGGAATGGCATGGTGAGCAAAAAACTATGGATTTAGGCCCAGATCTCTTTACTGGGGTGAATGTATGACATTGTTCTGCATTCTGTCCATCAACTGTTCTTTTTGCATTGTCACCCAGAGTGGGACGGGTATGCCCAGACGTGGGTCCCGTGCTCTCCATGCCACTGGATTCAAGCTATCCTGGCTGATGAGGGGTGAAACCCCGAAACCGGTCCTAGGATGCTTGTTTCCAGTCCAGGGAGGACCTGGCTTGGCAGTTCGGGCTGGACTGTTCCCATGAGGCAAAGGGTCAAGACTGATTTGCATATGGCTGGGTTCAAACTGGAATGGCATGGTGAGCAAAAAAACGATGGATTTAGGCCCAGATCTCTGTACTGGGGTGAATGTATGACATTGTTCTGCATTCTGTCCATCAACTGTTCTTTTTCCTTTGGACATCGGAGCGGTGCTGCGGGCAGCAGCAACCGCTGCAATGTTAAGGCCCGCGATCCTACCGCCGCGGTCGGATTTCGACTGCAGGTCATCATATTTTGACCAGCGGTGATGTTGCGGTCCATGCGGGCGGTCTTTTCCCGCTACCATGGCGGTCAGGGAGGTTTTCCGACCGCCATCGTAATAGGCCCCTTAATAGGAGCATACACTGCTGATGTAACTATCCAACATTAATAGGAACAATTGAGCAGCCGAAAAATAGACTGAGATGTTTCCTTGCATCCAAACAACAAAACGTCTTGGTTGGACATTTGCAAACGTTTTCCCAGGACTCTCTCCACCCCCTCTAGTCATATCAACTTCATCCAAAGGAGAGAAGTTACTGCTTTAAGGTTCCTAAGTATACACATTTTGATAGCAGGTAGAGCACAAAGAGATTCCCTGGATCAGATTTTGGGTGTGAGTGGGAGTCAGTTAAAATATATGGTGCAGAGACAGAATATCGAATACAAAATATCGAGTTGCACAAATATCGAGTCACTAATATCGTGGGTCAGAAAGATCGACAGCAAGAATATCGTGGTCAAGAATATTGACTTAAGGTAAGTATTATCGATTTTAAAAATATCGAAGTGTTTTATATCGTTTGTAAAAATATAGGGGCCCATTAGGATGGCGGGCGGATCGCCCCCGCCGGGCCGGCGGTAGACACCGCCGGCCCGGCGGGGGAGATCCACCCGCCATCCATGCCTGAATGACCCCCCGCCATATTAGGATGGCTGGGAGGTCCGCAACGGACGGGAAGACCGTCCGCTGCTTTTCCGCTGGTCGACTCATCGACCGGGCAGAAAACGGGCGCAATATGGTGGCGGTGTCTGCAGCCGGTGATCAGCCTTTCCATGGCAGCGTTTCCGCCATGGAAAGGTATACGGTCTTTGCTGTTGGGAGCCCGTTGCGGGCCCCCGGAGTGTTGGGGGGTGCACATGGGGGGTACCTGTGGTACCCCCGTACATTGGCATGGACAAGGTGGCAGGCACCGCGCGGTGCCTGTCACCTTGTGCATGCCAATGCACAACGTGCATCCACAGCATTGTGGCGGGCGGTGCTGTGCGCACCGCCCGCCACAACGTTGTGGATTGGGGATGCCACCATGGAGGTGGCATCCTAATGCCCACAGCGGGACCGCCGCACCTCTGGCGCACGGTCCCATTCACCATTACGGTGGCGGGCGGACTTTTCCGCCCGCCATTGTAATAGGGCCCTTAGTTGTTAAAAATATTGTTTTTTATTATTATGTATTTTAGTGTATATTTTATATGCATGTGATGTATGTTTTTTTGTATAAGAATTGTTTATATTTTTAATATATGTGTTAAATTTTTACAAGTTATAAAAAAAATTGTATTTGATATTTGTGCTTTTAGGGGCCCATTAGAATGGCTGGTGGATCGCCACCGCCCGCATGACGGTGGCGATCCGCCCGACATTCTCTCCCGCCCGCATGCCAATTCCCCCCGCCATATTACTATGGCAGGGGGGACCGGGCGGAAAAGCTTTTAATATGGTGGCGGTGTCAGTTAGACACCGCCATCCATATCAGGATGCATGCGGGGATTTGCCTTTCCTTGGCGGCATTGGCATGCGGTATTTTACATTGGGGGCCTGTAGCGGGCCCCCAGGGATTCTGGAGGTGGTATGGTACCCCCCTGCATTTGCATGCACAACATGCATTTTTGGCATTGCGGCGGGCGGTGCTGAATGCACCGCCCGCCGCAATGTTGGAAATGCAGGATGCGCCCGCCAGTGTGGCATGCGCACTTATGGCGGGCGGTCCCTTTGTACGTCGGGATGGCGGGCGGACTAAGTCCGCCCGCCATCCTAATGATGCCCCTAGTTCTGTGGCGGGTTTATAGAGGAATAGGGTGGGAAGTAATTTAATTATATTAAATTTATTGATTAATTTTTATTTATTAATATTGGTTTAATTGAGATGTTATATTGTTAAATGTGTAAAGTAATTTATTATTAGTTAATTAATAATAGGTTGTTAATTAATTTTAATTAATTAATTGGTAATTAATTATGGTAATTGTGTAATTAATTTTAGGTGTGTGTTGTGGTGTTTATAGGTGTAAGGGGTGGGAAGTAATTTATTTTAAATTTATGAATTAATAATTGGTTGTTAATTAATTTTAATGAATTTTTAATTACATTTGGTAATTGTGTAATTAATTTTAGGTGTGTGTTGTGGTTTTTATAGGTGTAAAGGGTGGGAAGGGTGGGAAGTTATTTATTTTTAATTGATGAATTAATAATTGGTTGTTAATTAATTTTAATTAATTAATTGGTAATTAATTATGGTAATTGTGTAATTAATTTTAGGTGTGTGTTGTGGTGTTTATAGGTTTAAAGGGGGGGAAGTAATTTATTTTTAATTGTTGAATTAATAATTGGTTGGTAATTAATTTTTATTAATTAATTGGTAATTAATTATGGTAATTGTGTAATTAATTTTAGGTTTGTGTTGTGTTTATAGGAGTAAAGGGTGGGAAGTAATTTGTGTTTAATTAATTAATATTTAGTTAATGATAATTATTTGATATTTATTTTGGGTAATTGTTTATTTTTTGTGTGTTGTTTTTACTTTTAAAGTGGTAAAGGGTGGGTATTAAAGAAATTTAATTTATTAAATTATTAGTTGTTAATAGTAATAGTTTTTAATTTTAAAATAATTTTAATTGTGTTTTATTATTTTATATTTTAATTTAGGTGTGTGTTGTGGATATTATAGTGTTGAAGTGTGTGTAGTCATTTAATGTTTATTCGTTTTTTTATTAATAATATTTTTTAATTCATCATTACTTATGTTAATTATGTAAATAAAAATGTTTAAGTGTTTTATTGGTGTGGTGTTATAGGGTAGGAATTAAAATAAATACATTTATGGTTTAATTAATTTTTTTGTTTGTAAATATTTTCTAGTTTAAAAGAATTATTTTTTTGTAAATTTATTTATTATTTTATTTTATATAATATTTGTAGGTTTTTGTTATATGTAATTATAATTATAATATGTGCTCTTTTTATATGTTTAATATTTAGTAAATTTATTTTTTAAATTTTGTTTAATAATTATTATTATTTGTATAATTTTTTTCCAAGTGTTTGAGTGTGAATAGTATTTTTTTTTCCCGGTATCCAACACTTTACCTACTGTTGCATTCACTGGAGTGGGAATAGTAATTTTTCCCCTCTGCCATCCAACACTTTCCCTACTGTTACTCTCACTGGAGTGGGAATAGTATCTTTTTCCCTCTGCTATCCAACACTTTCCCTACTGTTGCACTCTTTGGAGTGGGAATAGTAATTTTTACCCCGCCGCTATCCAACACTTTTCCTACTGTTGCACTCACTGGAGTTGGAATAGTAATTTTTCCCCTCTACTATCCAACACTTTCCCTACTGTTGCTCTCACTGGACTGGGAATAGTAATTTTTACCCCGCCGCTATCCAACACTTTTCCTACTGTTGCACTCACTGGTATGGGAATAAAAAATGTTACCGCTCCGGTATCCAACACTTATCCTACTGTTGTATTCAGTGGAGTGGGAATACTAATTTTTACCCCTCCGCTATCCAACATTTTCCCTACTGTTGCACTCTTTTGAGTGGGAATAGTAATTTTTACCCCTCCGCTATCCAACACTTTCCCTACTTTTGCTCTCACTGGAGTGGGAATAGTACATTTTACCCTTCTGCTATCCAACACTTTCCCTACTGTTGCACTCACTGGAGTTGGAATAGTAATTTGTACCTCTCCGCTATGCAGCATTTTCCCTACTGTTGCACTCAGTGGAGTGGGAATAGTAATTTTTACCCCTCCGCTATCCAACACTTTCCCTACTTGTTGCTCTTACTGGAGTGGGAATAGTAATTTTTACCCCTCTGCTAACCAACACTTTCCCTACTGTTGCACTCACTGGAGTGGGAATAGTAATTTTTCCCCTAAGCTATCCAACACTTTCCCTACTGTTGCTCTCACTGGAGTGGGAATAATACTTTTTCTCCTCTGCTATCCAACACTTTCCCTACTGTTGCTCTCACTGGACTGGGAATAGTAATTTTTACCCCTTCGCTACCCAACACTTTCCCTACTGTTGCACTCTTTGGAGTGGGAATTGTAATTTTTACCCCTCGGCTATCCAACACTTTCCCTACTGTTGCTCTCAGTGGAGTTGGTATAGTAAATTTAATTATTTTGCTATCCAACACTTTTCCCACTGTCGCACTAATTGTATTGGGAAATGTAGGTTTACATTTTTTTATAGTTTAATTTTTTTAAATATATTTTTAATTATTTATATATATTTTATTTTTATATAATTTTAAAGTTTTAAAATAAATTAAAGATAGTTTATTAATCATTTTAAAGTTAAAAAAAATATATATATGTATAAATTATGTTTGTGTGTTTAATTTTTTTATTACGTTTATTTATAATATTTTGTAAAAATATATATTAAATTTTATGTATTTAGTCAATATTAATATTTAATATATATTATTTTATTTTATATATATATTTAAATCGATATTTTTACATCTATATTTTTTACATCAATATTTTTGATTCAATATTTTTGTACTTACCTGTGTAGGTATGGGAGTCGATATTTTTGTAGTCTCTATTTTTTTTCGATATTTTGAACATTGATATTTTTAACATTGATATTCTATCAGTGAACCAAAATATATCAATTCTAAATATTAGAAAATCTACCTGGAAAGGTCAATTAAGTCATATTGGGTTAGCTAGCATGACAAACATATGCGCAGAAGGGTAGAAAGAATACATGAACAGATGTACAATCTTAGGCAAGGAAAATGGCTAAGCCATGAGAGTGCGTGTCTACTTGTAAGCACAATGCTGAACATGAGAGACCTATAGAATAAATTCTGTATAAATAGCATCTTTGCTTTGAATGAGCTACAGCATTTTCTTGCAGACTGTTAGAATTTGGGTTTTCTAGTTGGCAGAGGGATGCACCCTGTCCAAGCAGAAACCACATTCCTAGTCAGGGTAAGGAACAAACACTATCTAAATTAACCTGTGCTCACCCCCTGGTAGCTTGGCATGCAGCAGTCAGTCTAAACTTAAGAGGCAATGTGTAAAGTATTTGTGCAACACTTAAAACAGTAAAACTGTGAATACACCACACAAAAAGATACCGCACCTGGTTAGAACAATAGAGCTTAATTCATGAACAAAAAAGAACAAAGTGAGAAAAATCCAATAAGTAAAGCAGGTGTTGCAGGGATTCTGCACATACACAGAACTATGCACAGGATTATGGGACCTCGGTGTATAGGGGCTAAGCCTTCCTACTGCCTTAGAACCCACGAGCCCAGAACCGACTAGCTATAGTGTCTCACTCGCTCTCCTACTTACAAACGGAGAAACCAATGATTAGACACCCCAGAACACAATACTCCCGGATCTCTCAGGAATCGCGGTAACAAGACACACCTTTTCGCTTACACTCTTGTACTTGTCCACAATAGAAGATAGTTTAAAATATTTATTTTAACTAACGTGCTCTAAAATGCAGTATACGTGCCACAACCAGCAGCAAAATGCATAATACCAATACAGTTAGCAGTGCAGCAAGGCCATATATCATAAAGGGAGATGTCATTTTATAAAGACAGTGGATAAAGGACTATAAGGCCTAACCACCCTCCCCTTGGTAAGCATAAGTATTATTATATAATAGAAGATCTCTGGGCTTTGTCAGCAGACCCCATACCTCAGGCCTTAGATCGTATTTCTACATCACAGGTGTGGGTTGCTCCTCTCCCTGGAAAGGTCCCTCTCCAAGTGTGTTGTACCTAAACATGCATCCCTATAATATCAAAGTAGGAGACTCCAGCAAAAACAGTTGCATTGGTATGTTTTGTCTAAGTGCTTGGGCCTGACCAGAACAGAATAACAAGGGGCTGTGTTTATCGATCTTGCTCACAATGTTCAGACTAAACTCCAGGAACGAGCAGAAAACGAGCACAGCAGAGAGTTCTCATGTGAAAGGCATAAACAAAGTCTTGCAAAAATCAAGACATGTAGTATCATGCGCCAAAGCAGTATCATGGCTAACGGGCTCATGCTAACTTAAAGATGTCGACAATGACTCTAGCGACCACGTGACACCGGAGTTAAGAATTTTTAAAGGATATACTGAAATATAGTGCTTAAAAGCATAACGCCAACTGGGGCTATCTGCTCGCGGTTAACATGGACAAATCTGAAAGTTCAAGCCCACCGCAATAGAGCACGTTCGGATACAGGGACCAACCTTGGCCCGCTGCAAAGTATCTTGTTTGAGTCATCACCGAGGAACATGGAGTAGCAGAGGAGGCAATGTGTCGGCTCCAAGCCAAGCAAAGCCAAAGATGTGTTAGAAATGAAGGCAATGCACCGCATAGTCAGCAACATGATGCACTCAATTCTCACAGCATCAGCAATGTGTCATCATCGATGGAGATGCACCGGTTCTGAGCGGAGCAACGGCATTGATGCCTGGATTTTGGTTGAAGCAGCACTCTATACCCACTTCCAAGGATCCAGGACTAGGTTTGACTAGGTTTGACTCACAGATGGCAGAGTCCAGGTGCTGTAGCAGGGTGGTTGGAAGTCTTTAATGACTTCAGAAGAGGGGGAAAGCCAGCAAGCCCTTGGAGTCACTCTTTTTTCAAGTGATACAGGTCCGGTCCTTCTCACCCAGGCAAGGAGGGCAGCAGGCTGGCCAACACAGCAAAAAAGCAGTTCTTCCAGAGCTGCAGTCCAGCAGAGTGGCAGTCCTTTAGCATCACAGCAGTCCCTCTTCTTGGCAGAATCTTCACAGGCCCAGAAATGTACTGAAGTGCTAGGATCAGTTCTTATACCCGGCGGTGCCTTTGAAGTGGGAAAGACTTCAAAGAGGGGCTTTGAGGTGCACAGAGATCCTTCCTTTCTGCCCTGGCTCCAGACTCACTACAGGGGGTTAAGCAGTCCTTTGTGTGGGGACAGGCCACAGCCTATTTAGGTGTAAGTCTGAGGCTGTGCCCAGCTCCTCCTTCCCATTCTGCCCATGATGGCCCATCAAGTCACACCTAAGCTCCCTTTGTGTGTGGCTGTCTAGAGAGAATGCACAAAGCTTAGCTGTCATCCACCCCAGACGTGTATTGGAAACAGGCTGCAGGCACAAAGGGCTAAGAGCAGGAAAATGCCGAAATTCTGAAAGTGACATTTTCAAAATTGTAATGATAAATTCAACTTCACTATTGAAGAGGATTTATCATTTCACTTCCATACTTAGTAAACATGACAGATCTACCTCTTCTCAATCAGGAATTAGACCTTATTAAATGTAATAAGGAATCCACAATGTTAACCTATGAGATGCGTAGACCTCACAGTAGTGAAAACAGAATTTGCGAATTTTTCACTACCAGGACATGTAAAACGTAAAAGTGCATGTCATAAGTTTCAATTACACAGCACCCTACCATCTGGGCTCCCTAGGGCCTACCTTAGGGGTGACTTATATGCAATAAAAAGGGAGTTTAAGGCTTGGCAAGGGGTTTTAAATTCCAAGTTGAAGTGGCAGTGAAAACTGCACACACAGGCTCTGAGGTGGCAGGCCTGAGACAGGTTTTAAAGGGCTACTTAAGTGGGTGGCACAATCGGTGCTGCAGGTCCACCAGTGGCATTTGATTTGCAGGCACTGGGCACATATAGTGCACTTTATTAGGGACTTATAGGTAAATTAAATATGCCAGTGGTGGATAAGTCAATGAATGCATGTTTAGGGAGTGAGCACATGATCTTTAGCACCGGTTAGAAGTGGTAAAGTGCCCAGAGTCCTAAAAGCAACAAAACAGATCAGAAAAATTGGAGGCAAACGGTTTGGAGGAAGACCACCCTAAGGCTTACAGGTCTAACATAGACTTTTGCCATATTCACAGTCAGAGTGCTAGGAATTCCACCCACAATGTGTAGCTCCGGTTTCTTGGACCTCAGGATATTATACCTCACTTGAAGATGGAGGCTTTATAAATAGGCTTGACTGAGTTCTTATAAATAGGCCTCAGCCACACATGCTATGCTGAAATGGTGCATCTGTTCTTCTAGCGCAGCCCCTCGTTGCTGTGGGTCTGGCCTCTCTTCTTGCCAAGACATCAGACTGACACTGAAGTAGTTGATAAAACTGTACTAACTAGCCCATTGTGAGGCAAAAGTCAAAGTGTGGGCTTCCTTACCTATTGCTTCTGGGTCAATAATGGAATTATGGATATTTGGGGAACAGGCTGTTTCCTCCACAATTAAAAATTTATGTAACTGATCCCTGACAGTCCTGCTTAAAGGACCCACCTCTCCCAAGTATATATATAAAGTCACTCATAACCTGTATCTTGAGAATGATGACTGCAGTTATTACTAAACAGATACAATACTGCCAGCTTCACCTTTTATTGTTAGTACCCATGAGAAGTGTGAAGGCATGTGACAGAACCATATGGATTTTCACCAACAAAGGGTTCTAAAACAGTCTTGGCGCCACAAGGCGCTCTAGTGCACTGGGAACCACATCACACTTGGGAGGAAACTTGGGAGTGTAGCACAAGAGGACGTTTTATGGCATGGATTAAGATTACTTACCAATGGCAGGTTAATTTTTCTTTGAGGACTCGTTTTTGGTCTACCGATACTTCATAGCACAATAGTTCTTCTTTCAAACAATCATGCTTGGCCTCCTGGCACACCAGAACCAACCAGGACCAGAAGATAAAGGATGGCATGCCTGCTTGCTGTGCTAGCCAAAGTCTTGCCTGCTCGCCAGAGGAATATTGGAAGAACTGTTCCTGCCTCTACCCCTTTCGCTGCCATCCTTGACCGGATTCCAAGAACTGGGAGAGCATATTTCCTGACCTGCTCCACATTAAAATATGAATGTATCTATTCGGGGGACAGCTTCCTGCTTACAATGGGGTACTTGATCAATCATAGAAAGCGTTATGTGCAGGAGGATTGAGAATGTCCAGTACCTGCAGGTAATCCTGACCAGTCCACAGAATCTCACAATACTCATGTGCTGCTGCATATATTGGGGGAGTCTTGAGCCGGCTGAGGGGCTGTCCCAATACCCGTTTTCAATAGGATTGGTACTTTTTGGGCTATTCCAGAAGAAATTAGCTCTACAAACTACCGAAGAAGTCCATTTTGACTGAACATTATTTTTGGGGAGATTTGTCTGGCACCAGACCCATGCTTGAGGATTCCAAAACAAGTCTTAAAAACAAATTGCGAATTTGCAAGCCAGCAGTCTTTTGACATCACACACCCCAGGTCCTTGGTAGTTCATCAATAAAATAAAAATATGTGATCATCCACAAAAACGTAGATTGAATGTTCACATTGGTACGCTGGTGCTATCCACCTGGGAAATGTACTCCTAAGAAAAGCAGAAACATGTTTCTTTTCAGGGTGATAAATAAATAGTTTAACCCTACATTTAATATTTATGGAAGTGTTAGGGAAGAGATTCCTTCATTGGGAAATTGTTTTCTGATGGGGAAAAAAAGTGAAAATGTGTTTTGGACAGCTGTGTCATGATTAGTCCACTAAATTGATGATCATGGAATCAATCCAATGGACAAGTTACAGTTAACCAGAAATGTGCCTGTAAATAAACAATTTTGATAGATTTCTGCAGAGCACTCCTTGGGAATTTGTAAATCCCTCAAAACATATGTTTTGATGCACACTGTGTATATTTATGCTTTTGTGCAAAACATTGGCTCTACAATAACAAATCTTGCTTTAACATTTAAAATAATCAGAGTAACCAATCAATAACAAATAAATTGTAGTTCTTAATAATCAATTGCAGCTTTAGTAAAAACATCCTAAGCCAACATTCTGAAATTATGTGGCATAAAATCGGAGCACCTGTAGGCCTTACTCACCGTAGGCTTTTTATACTCTATGCATTACCTTTTTAGGTTGGCTGTATTTGAAATGTGCCTCGTGTTTAGCAAATTCCCAATGTTTTTGATTTGCAAAGGACCAGGCTCCCAGGGCCTGATTACTAGTTGAGGCTTTATTTATCGCCCCTGAAAAATAATGATACCACAGGGTATATTATTTATTGGTCATGATATCTAACACATATTATGAGGTTATGGGGAATAACATGCGGATTTTGGTGTTTAACGCACCAGAATCCACATGATACTGTAAATACTGTATGCTTTCCCTGTTAAACTTTGGTAGGTTTAGCCTGCCTCAATATAACGAAGGTTGAGTTATTGAACACATCCCATAAATAGCAGATACATTAAACACCTTCAAACTCGTAATTCTGTCCCATGGGTAAACAGGAGTTAATGCATGGGCCAGCAGCATATTACGAGCAACTCGTAGTCAGGCCCCAAGTATGTAAATTCAAAAGCATCATATCCAAGAGAGCTTTTCAGGAACTCCAGTCCTCCTGTCAGGGCAGTACTGAAAGGGCGAGGATCACAGACCCTTTTTAACTTGTAAAAATGAGCAAATTTTTGCAGAAGCACACAATTTTCTCATGAGCCTGCCTCTGGCGCTGCTGAATAGTGGGGTTGATTTATCCCATGCCTGTTTCTTAGACCACCATACATTCCTGCCTCTTTGTCTCACTCTTGCAGGCTGTTTTGCAACCTTGCTGTCTTCCTTCTTCCTTCCTTTCCTGCCTTTGTCTCTCTTGCTCTGGGTCAAAGTCTTATGATGGAAAATAAGCCCAGGTCTCAGAAATGAGTGCTGGAGTCCATCACCTGCAAGACCCGGTTCAAATTAAGGTCTAATACTAGACCTCTGTCCTTAAGCGTGAACACTGAAATCCATGTCCTAAAATGTTATAGAGTTCTTGAAACACAAAAGAAAGAAGCAACGCTGCCTATAAGATTTTATTTAATCTAATACATGTTAAACCTGATGACGTGTAACGGGGTGAGAATTGACCACAATTCCTTCAAAGAACAATTTACAAACAGCACCATCTACACTCAGTGGATGAATATTTAATAGAAAGGTCTATCTTGGTATGAATGTCAGTAAATGAAGTATAGATATTGCCTGTCTAGGACACAGGATCCTGGGTGAGACATGATGTGCTGATAACCTTCTATTAAGGAAGATCTGACAAGAGATGTGGATGTGTTTTGGAAAATAGTAGTGATTACAGCTACTCCTCTGAAATAAATCCTGCATTCCTGTAAACCATCTCACATCATTCACGCGTGACCGTGAAGTTCATGACAGCTGGGTGATTTTACTCCTCGTTGCCAGTAAGTTGCTGGTGTTATTCATATTTGGTATTTCCGATAAGATAAACCTTGCTTTGAAAAGATGAAAACTTGCAATTCAGATAGTCCTCAGAAACCTGGTTTCTATTATAGGCCCTGATCACAAGTAGTGTGAATTTGTGGCTGGGGGTACAGCATAGCCACAAATAATGGTTCAGGATGGTATGTGCCACGATTAGATTTGGCTATTACAAGTTAATCCCCATAGAATGGGGAATAACCATGCAGGCCATTTTTTCCAGGTGAAAAACGGCATGGCAATGCCAATTCCATAGGGATCATTGCTCCCATTTACCACAGGCTTGATCCTTCATGCAGTCTTCAGCTGCCAAGTGGATCCATGCCAGTTATGACACGTTCAACCGGTCCTGTACTTTAGCCACACAGCTAGACATTCTGGGAAATGTAGTCTTCCCTTTCCGATTAAAAGTATGGGCCTCTAAGTCCCAATATGCAAGCACTGTTTGGTTAAATGTCAAAGTGTCATGCTTGACATAGGGCCCTTCTACAGCTATGCCTATGTACTATTGAAATTTGCTTTTTATTTGCACCACAAAAAGCCTAAGCTCCTTCTAGGCCCCGTGTGCGTCATTGTGAAGTTGGTATGGTGTTAGTTTGATAAGGTTAAAGTTAATAAAATACTCTATTACATGTGCAGCATAATATACGTTAAGCTATTTTGTTACACCTGTCATGAGGTAAAAATGGTACACAAAACTAGGTGTTTGCACATTTTACCTCCTGGGTACTACTTATTATTCTCACAAATAGTATGATTCCTGCTCTAAATTTGCAAAATTTTCTCCATTTGGGCTTTCACAATAAGATCAGGATTGTTCTACCAATTCTAAGTTGTTTCTTAACAACAAAAAAATGTATGTCCATCACGCTTCAATGTTGCATGAAAAACAGTCTTACGGTTAACTTGTATCGAAGATGTTGAAGGGGCTTTGCGACAATGTCCAAAGTTTCATCCCTTTTGGGAAGGAGTGTCAAAACTGCTCAGGGATATATTAGGATACCCGATTCCTTTCTTGTCGGAGGTGATGCTTTTGGGCATTAAACCCACAGAACTGAAGGCTAGGACGAAAGGTGAGTTGCATAAGGTGCTACAATGCTTGGTGTGAGAAGTTGGCCTGGCATATGCTGTCCACTAATTATAGTGGGCACCTTGCACCAGTCCAAATCGACTCTTATGGTAGGTAGGTTAAAGACAACCTTATTGAAAGCTATCCTAGTGGTAGCTATGGAGAGCAGCCTTCAGGCTAATTCTTGAAGGAATGTAAAGCAGCTTGTTTTACCAGTCTATAATCTCTTGAGTGACCAAATGAAAGAGCACCACACCAGGTATATATTCAAAATATATGTATTTATTACTAAACACACCCCTCTAGTCTCTTTATGAGGCTAGAGTTCGAAGTACATAGGTTATAAGATTTTCAATCACAGTAGTAGCACAAATACACGTTTGGGCCCTAGGGGCGTACCAAACCATATACCAATAAAGTGGTATGCGAACCACGACTGAACTAGACACTAGGCCTAGAGCCTCTAGAAGTGCTTGGACCACAAGGAACCACCCAAGGTAGTGACACAGGGGACCCACGGGAGACGCGTGCAGTGTAAATACACAACCGCGATACGCCGTTAACTTCTATGGAGAAAGTCGGGATCGGGAAAATAGAGGAAAGGGACACTTAAAAGAGGACTAGGACAAAACCCTTTGAGATCTAGGACTTTGAAGAGTCTCTACCCATGGGAGCACCGGAGTACTCGTGTTACCTCACCCAGGGAAGCCGGGTGCATAGGTGCCTTTCGGGGTCGGGTTTCGTCGTCGTTTCGTATGGCGATCTGCTGCAAAGTGCTGCTGGCGACCAGGAGAAAAGTGTCCGGGTGGATCCAAGAGTGGATCGGAGTTCTGAAGAACCTGAAAGCAGAGGGGACAGAGTCTGGGTCACTAGCCAGTGACCAGGAAGGCGATGGACAGATGCCCACCGATGTCGAGTGCTTCAGGTGCGGTGACGGTCGTCTTGACTCTTCAGCCACGAGGTCCGGGAGGCGTTGTCGGCGACCAGGAGCAGGATTCGGGCTGTTGCTCGATGTCTGTCGAGTGCTGAGGTGTCGGCGACCGGATTGGACCCAACAAGCCTTGGCAACGGCAAGTCTCGAGTAAGATGTAGATCGTCGATGATGCAGACCAGCAAGGTCTGGGGAACTCACCCAGCGAGGGTAAGTGAGGACAGGCCTGGAGCAACCAGACTGCCAAGTAAAGAAAAGATTGGCCTTCGTTAAGGGCTACTAGCCAACGGGCTAGCGACCGCGAAGGAGCCTCGTGACGCCGCACGTGGAGCTGGCTTACAGGACACTCGTGGAGTGGGGGCCAGTGATCTTCGGTGCAGGTGTTGCTGGAGGCTAGGGCTACTCAGAGCCCAAAGCACGACTTCTTGGGAGACCCAGAAGATGGTGCACTTGCAAGTGTGCTCGGTGTCCGGGGGTCACGGACTCAAGTCACCCACGATAGCCACGGGCCTCAGCTTTGCTGGGGACTCAGGGTAGCCTCGGGGAAGTCTGAGAATCCACCTCTGGTGATGCGATGACTTCGGCGTCCGACGGGAGCTTCAGTAATGCGAACCGGACAGATGCTTCTTTGGTGCCTGCCAAGCAGGGGAGTCACTCCTTGACCCCAAGGGAGATTCTTCAGTCCTCTAATCTTGTCGTAGAGCGTCGAAGGTCCAGGATTCCGTGTCAGAGTTTCGTCCAGGTATAATCTAATCTTGCTGTGGCAAGGGTTCCCCATTTTAACCAGTAAAACAGGGAGGGACTAACTCTATGACCCCACCTATGGGAGGTTCAAGGGAGGGGGTGGCTACACCCACTTCCCTTTGTCCAGTTTCGCGCCAGAGCAGGGGCAGGTAGCCCCTGAGCTGGTTTGAACTGGCATATGCACAGAGGAGCCTTTTGCTCCCCCAGTGCAGGACTTCAAAGCACTCTAAGAGTGCACCCACCCAGCCCCAATACACATTATCCTGTCTGGGGAGGTGGTCACACCTCCCTGCAACAGGAAACCTATTGTCCAGGCCTCCCCTGCCGGAGTTTCGTCCAGCAGCAGGAGGCCAGACTTGTGTCTGTGGCAGCAGCATCCATTTTGTGATGCCAGGGCTTCAGAAAGAAGTTACCGGGTAAGCCAGAGTTAACATGTCTTTCCCTCTAGAAGGGTGGAATGCTACCCCCGCCGCCAGGATTGGCGGGGGGTAGTATTCCAAGATGTTTGACACCAAACACGACATGTTTAGGTGCAGCCATTCCAAAGTTAGCATTTTACCGCGAGGATATAATGCGCTTAAGAGTATATGGTCAGGCTGCACTACAAACAGCATCAGAGATGGTCTCCGAACGCTGCAGAGGGGCCCTGCTCATGCAGGGGCACCCTCTCACATAGGAACCATGCACTCTGCCTTTAGGATTGATAAGGCCTGCCTTAGGAGTGACTTATAGGTTTATATGTGTGTATGTATTTAGTGATATAGGTAACCTATATCACAGTAAGGGGTGCATGCACCACCCTACCCAGGCTGCAGTAGCAGACCTGTGGTGTCAGTTTGGATGGCCTTCCAGGGGTGGCATAATACATGCTGCAGCCCCTGGTAGGCCTCTGAGGTACCTATGCCCTTGGTACATAGTATACCATATACTAGGGACTTATAAGGGCACTCCAGATTCCAATCAGAGATGTGCCTAAGGCACATGGAAACCTTTTTACAGAGAAAGCAGATAGACTGGGGCCCTGAATAGCAGGATCCCAGTCCAACTAAGTCATAAACCAGCAAAACACCATAAAAAAAGTGGGGGCAACCATATAGTCAGATTCCACCTTCCTACATAACCCCCCAAACGAAAGGAGATAAGGCTAACCTTGGCCAGTTGAGCCTTCATTGACTAAGTGGTCATATAAGGAAGCACCTGCACTAGCATGGTTGCCCCCTGTCTTATGGTCCACTAAGCAATTCCTCACCCTAAGGGTATAAGAGGGTCTCCACCATGGGGAATCACTACCTGTGGTGTGCTTAGGTAAAGTACAAGGCTGGTGAGGTGTCTGAGTAGGGAAGTGAGGCCCTAGGAATGTTGGCCTCAGTTTCCTCAGATCACTGGTCACCATGTATGCCTGTCTTTCCATGACTGAGTTGCACTTTGCTCTAAGGGTCAACCTTTGGCTGCCTACAGCTGGGGGTTGGGTCCCTTTGGATGGACTACTGGAGGGACATGGCAGGTTTGGAACCTTCTGGTCCCAGGTTTGCCCTTGCCTACCAGAGTCCTTCTGGGGGAGGTCCCTACATAAAGGTATGGGGGATCCCTCAGTGTGTAGAGGAATTTTCACCTGGCTAGGGCTACTAGACTGGGTGCCCCTAATCTGCTGATGGGGGCTTCCTCTGGACAGGGGTCCCTGGGGGTCCACTGACCTCCCTGACCTCTGCAGCCCTGGGCTGACTGAGGCAGGGTAGAGAGGGGCAGGTTACCTGCTCCAGACGGGGTACCACCTTGGAAGGGTCCTCTGCCATCAGGGGTGTGGCCAGGCCAGGCCTGACTACCTCTGTGGCAGTTCCTTCACTAGGGGTAGGGTCAGTTCCCTGAGGAGGCTGACCCTTACCTACTGTCTGGGGGAAGAAGACTTTTCTTCAACCCTTGTGCTCTCTTTTGGGGGAGAGTGGGCCATTCTTTCAGGCTCCATCTCTCCAAATTCTTGGGCTGGGGCTGTGGCCATCACAGCCCCACTAACCTTTACAGGGACGCCCAACATCCTAAGATGGGTTTGGTGTTCCACTTCAGCCCAGGCTGAAATTTCCAGATCATTGCCCATCAGGCAATCTACAGGTAGGGTTGGGGACACTGCCACTCTTTTGGGCCTGTGACCCCCTCCCAGCTGAGATTGACTATGGCCATGGGGTGATCTGTTCTGACACCATCAATGTTGGTCACCTGGTATTTAAACTCAGGTAAAAGCTGGTGAGGGGGACTAGTTTCCCTGCCACCATGGTGACACTAGCCCCTGTGTCCCTAAATGCCACAGCTTTCTGACCATTAATTATTGGCTCCAATCTGTACCTGCCCAATGCTATGGGACCCATGGTAAAGGTGGCAAATCCTATACCACCATCAGAGTCAGAGGAGTCTGTTGAGGGGTCCCTGTCTAAACTAGGGCCCACCTCTGTTCCTCTTGCAAAAGCACCTAACTTTTTGGGTGCACTACTCCCAACTGGAGGATTACTACTGGTAGTACCAGGAGGGGTGGTAGTAGTTGTGGGAGGAACATTTTCTTTATTGCCAATCCTGGGGCAACTGGGATCAGTTTTCCAGTGCCCAGGCTTTTTACAGACATGGCAATAGGGTTTCTTTTCAGGAGAGGAAGGAGTTTGGGACCCACCCCCAGAAGAGGAATTTTGGGGCCCTGTAGGGGACTTATCCTTAGATTTATCCCCACCTTTCTCTTGGGACTTAGTAGAATCTTTCTTCTGGTCACCACCCTGATTTCTAGTTTTTACTCTGGTTCTGACCCACTTGTCTGCCTTCTTTCCCAATTCTTGGGGAGAGGTCAGATCAGAGTCCACCAGATACTGGTGCAAAAGCTGGTTTTGACAATTATTAAGGATCTGCTCCCTCATAATCAAATTGTACAATCCTAAAAAGTCCTGCACTTTGTTGCCATGTATCCACCCTTCCAGAGCCTTTGTAGCACAATCTACAAAATCAACCCAGTCTTGAGTCTGAGCTTTTTGGGTGTCTCTGAACTTCAACCTATACTGTTCAGTGGTTAGGCCAAACCCATCTATCAGAGCACTCTTCAAGACTGTGTAATTGTCAGCATCCTCTTCTCTTACAGTGAGGAGCTTGTCTCTACCTTTGTCTGCAAAGGAGAGCCACAAGATTGCTGCCCACTGCCTCTGGGGGACCTTCTGAACTTTACAGGCCCTCTCCAGTGCAGTTATCCATTTGTGGATGTCATCCCCACTCTGGTAGGGAGGGACAATCTTGTTTAGGTTTCTATGGTCATAAGACCTGTCCCTATCTCTAGGGATATTGTTGCCACCATGGGACTCTAGTCCCAACTTTCTTCTCTCCCTGAGGAGATCTAGGGATTCTCTATCTAAAGCTAATTGCTTTTTTCTGAGTTCCAGCTGAGTTTCCTCATACTGGACTAGCCTCTTTCTTCTCTCATGAGAGGATTCTCTCCTATGAGATGAGACAGAGCTCCCTATAGAGGTGCCAGAGTGGTTAGACTCCTGAGAAGGAGACCTAGACCTTCTGGGCACACTCTTAATCCTTCCTGGGGGACAAAGAGGGCATCATTCTGATCATCCTCATCATCTTCCACAGGAGGGATTGGGTTATCCAGGTCAGGGTCATTGTCACCCTCCTGGCCAGTCTCAGAGGGGGGCTGGGGGTATTGGTACCCCTGGCCTCCTCCTCTTCTTCTGCCCCACCCTCAGCTCCTACCCCTTCAGTCCCTACAGGCTTACTAAGGTCATAAGCCACCAACAACTCCTTGAGGTGTTGGGTGGTGGGGCTTTGGCCTGTCCTTATTTTTCTCAAGTTGCATAAAGCTCTCAATTCCAAGAATGGGAGTGTATCATACTTGGAGGGTGGAAGCTCAATGGCTTCCTGCAAGGATTCTTTGGATCCTCCCCTTAAAGACATTACTAGTGTGGTGTGGTGTATGCACTACCTACTCTAGTGTGGCCTACTAAACTCTCTTGAGTTGTAGAAAGGGTTGTGCTATCCCTTAACACACAACTCTAAGTTCAGTAGAACTTACTGTTATTCTAAGCTTAAATTATATGTACCTTAGGTACCTTTAGTGGTTTTCAGTTGATCAATTCAATTGAGATTATCTGGTAAAACAATAGCAAGCTGGAATCCCACACGCTGCACACCAATGTGAGAAGTTGGCCTGGCATATGCTGTCCACTAATTATAGTGGGCACCTTGCACCAGTCCAAATCGACTCTTATGGTAGGTAGGTTAAAGACAACCTTATTGAAAGCTATCCTAGTGGTAGCTATGGAGAGCAGCCTTCAGGCTAAGTCTTGAAGGAATGTAAAGCAGCTTGTTTTACCAGTCTATAATCTCTTGAGTGACCAAATGAAAGAGCACCACACCAGGTATATATTCAAAATATATGTATTTATTACTAAACACACCCCTCTAGTCTCTTTATGAGGCTAGAGTTCGAAGTACATAGGTTATAAGATTTTCAATCACAGTAGTAGCACAAATACACGTTTGGGCCCTAGGGGCGTACCAAACCATATACCAATAAAGTGGTATGCGAACCACGACTGAACTAGACACTAGGCCTAGAGCCTCTAGAAGTGCTTGGACCACAAGGAACCACCCAAGGTAGTGACACAGGGGACCCACGGGAGACGCGTGCAGTGTAAATACACAACCGCGATACGCCGTTAACTTCTATGGAGAAAGTCGGGATCGGGAAAATAGAGGAAAGGGACACTTAAAAGAGGACTAGGACAAAACCCTTTGAGATCTAGGACTTTGAAGAGTCTCTACCCACGGGAGCACCGGAGTACTCGTGTTACCTCACCCAGGGAAGCCGGGTGCATAGGTGCCTTTCGGGGTCGGGTTTCGTCGTCGTTTCGTATGGCGATCTGCTGCAAAGTGCTGCTGGCGACCAGGAGAAAAGTGTCCGGGTGGATCCAAGAGTGGATCGGAGTTCTGAAGAACCTGAAAGCAGAGGGGACAGAGTCTGGGTCACTAGCCAGTGACCAGGAAGGCGATGGACAGATGCCCACCGATGTCGAGTGCTTCAGGTGCGGTGACGGTCGTCTTGACTCTTCAGCCACGAGGTCCGGGAGGCGTTGTCGGCGACCAGGAGCAGGATTCGGGCTGTTGCTCGATGTCTGTCGAGTGCTGAGGTGTCGGCGACCGGATTGGACCCAACAAGCCTTGGCAACGGCAAGTCTCGAGTAAGATGTAGATCGTCGATGATGCAGAACAGCAAGGTCTGGGGAACTCACCCAGCAAGGGTAAGTGAGGGCAGGCCTGGAGCAACCAGACTGCCAAGTAAAGAAAAGATTGGCCTTCGTTAAGGGCTACTAGCCAACGGGCTAGCGACCGCGAAGGAGCCTCGTGACGCCGCACGTGGAGCTAACTTACAGGACACTCGTGGAGTGGGGGCCAGTGATCTTCGGTGCAGGTGTTGCTGGAGGCTAGGGCTACTCGGAGCCCAAAGCACGACTTCTTGGGAGACCCAGAAGATGGTGCACTTGCAAGTGTGCTCGGTGTCCAGGGGTCACGGTCTCAAGTCACCCACGATAGCCACGGGCCTCAGCTTTGCTGGGGACTCAGGGTAGCCTCGGGGAAGTCTGAGAATCCACCTCTGGTGATGCGATGACTTCGGCGTCCGACGGGAGCTTCAGTAATGCCAACCGGACAGATGCTTCTTTGGTGCCTGCCAAGCAGGGGAGTCACTCCTTGACCCCAAGGGAGATTCTTCAGTCCTCTAATCTTGTCGTAGAGCGTCGAAGGTCCAGGATTCCGTGTCAGAGTTTCGTCCAGGTATAATCTAATCTTGCTGTGGCAAGGGTTCCCCATTTTAACCAGTAAAACAGGGAGGGACTAACTCTATGACCCCACCTATGGGAGGGTCAAGGGAGGGGGTGGCTACACCCACTTCCCTTTGTCCAGTTTCGCGCCAGAGCAGGTGCAGGTAGCCCCTGAGCTGGTTTGAACTGGCATATGCACAGAGGAGCCTTTTGCTCCCCCAGTGCAAGACTTCAAAGCACTCTAAGAGTGCACCCACCCAGCCCCAATACACATTATCCTGTCTGGGGAGGTGGTCACACCTCCCTGCAACAGGAAACCTATTGTCCAGGCCTCCCCTGCCGGAGTTTCGTCCAGCAGCAGGAGGCCAGACTTGTGTCTGTGGCAGCAGCATCCATTTTGTGATGCCAGGGCTTCAGAAAGAAGTTACCGGGTAAGCCAGAGTTAACATGTCTTTCCCTCTAGAAGGGTAGAATGCTACCCCCGCCGCCAGGATTGGCGGGGGGGTAGTATTCCAAGATGTTTGACACCAAACACGACATGTTTAGGTGCAGCCATTCCAAAGTTAGCATTTTACCGCGAGGATATAATGCGCTTAAGAGTATATGGTCAGGCTGCACTACAAACAGCATCAGAGATGGTCTCCGAACGCTGCAGAGGGGCCCTGCTCATGCAGGGGCACCCTCTCACATAGGAACCATGCACTCTGCCTTTAGGATTGATAAGGCCTGCCTTAGGAGTGACTTATAGGTTTATATGTGTGTATGTATTTAGTGATATAGGTAACCTATATCACAGTAAGGGGTGCATGCACCACCCTACCCAGGCTGCAGTAGCAGACCTGTGGTGTCAGTTTGGATGGCCTTCCAGGGGTGGCATAATACATGCTGCAGCCCCTGGTAGGCCTCTGAGGTACCTATGCCCTTGGTACATAGTATACCATATACTAGGGACTTATAAGGGCACTCCAGATTCCAATCAGAGATGTGCCTAAGGCACATGGAAACCTTTTTACAGAGAAAGCAGATAGACTGGGGCCCTGAATAGCAGGATCCCAGTCCAACTAAGTCATAAACCAGCAAAACACCATAAAAAAAAGTGGGGGCAACCATATAGTCAGATTCCACCTTCCTACACTTGGGGCATCAAGCTGACTATTGCTTATAATTGGAAGAGGGCGGACTGTCCCCCAGTTACCCAATGATACCCAGCGGTGGCCGGCACAGGTAAGCACAGTGGGGTGGGGAAGGGCACGGCGGGGGGGGGGAGACAACAGACAACAGAATAGGAGTTGTTTATTTATTTAATTCAATCAATCAATCAGGGATTTGTGAAGCACGCTACTCATCCATGAGGGTCTCAAGGCGCTAGGGGGGGGTCGTGCATCTCCGACTCATCCAGAGAGCCAGGTCTTGAGGCTCTTCCTGAAGGTATGCAGAGTGGGGGAACATCTGATGTTGTGCGGGAGTTCGTTCCAGGTCTTTGCCGCGATGTTGGAGTAGACTCTTCCACCCGCACTGGCTATGCGGGTGCGGGGGGTTTCGGCAAGGGCGTGGTCGGCGGAGCGAAGGCTTCTCTTGGGTGCGTGGAAGGAGACTCTTTCGTTAAGGTATTTGGGTCCGGTGTTGTGGAGGGATTTGTAGGCATGAGTGAGTAGCTTGAAGGTTACTCTCTTCTCGACGGGGAGCCAGTGGAGGCCTCGTAGGTGCTGGGTGATGTGGTCATGTCGTGGGATGCCGAGGACGAGTCTGGCGGCAGTGTTCTGGATGATCTGGAGTTTTCAGAGCAGGGATTTGTTGATTCCGGCACAGAGGGCATTTCCGTAGTCCAATCTGCTGGTTATGAGTGCGTGGGTGACAGGCTTTCTGGATTCGGGAGGGATCCATTTGAAGGTCTTGTGGAGGATACGGAGGGTGTTGAAGCCTATTCCGTCTTCTGTCGACTTCCCCCGCTCCCACCCTACCCCGCCTCACCGCTTTTACCTGTGCCGGCCGCCGCTGATGATACCATAGACCCACGAACACAAGGCTCTACACAATCAAGGACTCGCCTACATTAACCAATGCTTGAACTGCCACCAACCATTGAGAAGACTACACTCCACCTCCCTTTCACTTGCCCATACTCCCTGCATCTACTATAGCAGAAGTGGAGGACGCTCCTTCTCCCACATTGCAGCATAGACCTGGTACAGCCTCCCCACGTACCTCCGGACCATCACCTCACTTCCGGAATTCCGAATGGCCCTCAAGACCTGGCTGTTCGAATAAGCCTCCGGGACCTGCAAGTGCCTGGATACCCTATCGGGTGATTAGCTGCGCTTTATAAATCCTGATTGATTGATTAATTGATTGATTGATTGATAGACTCTGATCCATTCTCGCTATGGAAGGGCTGATAAGCAATATGAAAGGCACTCATTTATAATATGACGCTATTTGGAAACCTGTATATGCCAAGTTGTGCGGAGGCCCGCCAAACTCAGTGCTTCCTCCATGATGGAGGACCTTGGGCTTATTTGACTGGTATGATTCTTTGAACTTTCTCTTCCCCTTCTTGTAGGGGAGGAGAGATGCTGATCGTATATGTGCTATAAGTTTTTGGATGTATCAGCTATGGTGGACACACTTATCTTTTAAGGGTAGATTGTTAAACCTTCTGAAGTTGGTGTAGGAAGCTGGCTCTGTATATACTATACCAAAGTGAGGTATAGTGTGCACAGAGTCCAGTGGAACCCCAAAGGTAGGCAGAGATAAAGTTAGATAGAACCTTATTCTCTATTTGTGGTAGTGTGGTGGAGCAGTAAGGCAGTATCAGAGGACAGTGTTAAGCATTTGTTGTACACACTCAGTCAGCAAATGAATTCACACACTCAAAGACTGAACTTCAGACCAATTGTTTTTGTATAAAAATATTCCTTTAGTTATTTTATTTTCTGGAACCAAGCAAGCCTGGCACAGGTAAGCAATAAGTACTTAACAGTAGTAATGCAATTGAAATACTTTTGAATGATAATTGTATATGCACTTTGATTTGATTTACAGTATGGATGCAGAGAAATGCAATACTTAGTAAATGCAGTACATAGACTTGAATAGGCTTTGTAGTAAAGTAGCAGGTAAGTAACTTTTGAGATTACTAGGCTTACACAGAGTAGTATACCTAGATACTACTCTGGGACATTTCCTGAAAACAGGTAAGTAAAATCGTTTTTGTTGGATTATGCAATTTTAAACAATTTCTTTAGTTTCTCAAACTCCACACTTAGAAACTTTTCACAGAAAAACAGTCAATGTTATCCTATGGAGGAAAATAGTGTTATCGGTTTTGAGGTAAGTATTTGGTAGTGGGAGTTGAGGTTCTGGGGTAGACTCAGGGGTCCCCCAGGGTCAAGGATGCACTCTAGTTACACCCTCAGCGGCACTAGGGCGGCCGGGTGCAGAGTGCTGAGGCCCAATGTTATCCAATGGGGGATAGGGGGCCTCCGGTTGGTGGCTGCTGGCAAGCAGGCCACTGGGTTGTGGGAGCTAAGCTCCTGGACTTTAGCTCAGGGCAAATGGGGAAACAAAGTAGCACAAAAGGTGCACCCTTAGCGGCACTAGGGCGGCCGGGTGCAGAGTGCTGTTTCGACGTCGGACGCCCTGTTGTTTTCAATGGAGAACCTCCGGTTTGGAAAGACACTGCAGGCTTGGGGACGAAGGTCTTCTGGGTGCGACCAGCACTTCGAGAGGTAATTTGGGAAATTAGGGGTTGGTTAGGCATTGTCGGTTTGGGCACACAAGGCCGTGGGGTGTCAGGTGCAGGGGTGCCTTCTGGGGTCGGATCTTCTTACCAGCTCCTGGTCGCGGTTAGGGGGGCCTTCTGGATTTAAGCTGCAGGCGTCGGCTGGAGGCTTGAGGCAGGTCAGGGTCCGCCGGGGTGACCTCCTCGTGGTGTTTGCCCACTCAAGCTCGGGCCGTGGACGGCTGGTGCAGAGTGGGGCGGATTCGCGGTGTCCGGCCGGAGCCAGAGGTTGCAGATGAATAAATTCGGTGTTCACGGGAGACAAAGTCTTTGTGCTTGAAGGCAGGCAGGTCCTCCGGTGTTTTCAAGGTTGCTGGCTGCAGGACACACCGGAATTTCGCAGGAGCAGGTTCGAGGGGGAGACAGGCCCGTAGGGCTGGGGCCAAGTCAGTGGGCGTCTTCCTCTAGTTAGCTGCGGCACGGCTGTTCGGTCCTTCTTCTTCTTCTTCTTGTTGCAGGTTCTTGTCTGAGGAAGCAAGGTTCAGGGGTGCCCCTAAATACTAGATTTAGGGGCGTTACAGGTAGGTAAAAGGCAGGGACCAATGGGTCCCTTCCCTGGGGTGGGTACACCCCCTATTATGCCACCCTCCAGTGGCAGGGGGGCATGAGCCTGTCCCTGGTTGGCTGAGTCCCCCCATCTGCAAGATGGCGGGGACTGAGAGTTGTGCTTCACCTCGCCTCCCCCACCTGAGGGGTGGAGTTAGCAGAGGTGGGCACACCTCTCTTCCTCACTTGTTTTTCCCGCCAGTTCTCCCGCCCAAAGTGGGGGTCAGAACCAGTGGGGGTCAGAACCAGTGGGGACCAGTGCTGAAAGCAGCAAGTGGCCTGGAGAGGCTCACAAAGGCGGCAAGCCTTTGAAGCTTCCCCTTCATGAACCCTGCCCATCCTGGGGGAGGAGGCTTCGCACCTTGTCCCAGGATGTGCATTGTTTCAGGCCCCAGAGAGCAGCAGGCTCTCGACCCAGTGGTCCAGAAACATGTCTGGTGGTGGCAGCTGCAAGCAGCCACTCAGCCTGGACACTACTGGTGGGTTAGTTTTCAGGGGGCATCTCTAAGATGCCCTCTGAGTGCATTTTTAATTAAATCCTACACTGGCATCAGTGTGGGTTTAATGTTCAGTGTAGCCATTATGGTGCTGTGGAGTTCGTAATGACAAACTCCCAGCACCATATACTCTTAATGGCAGCACTGCACTTACAATGTCTAAGAATGGTCTTAGACACTGTAGGGGTACAGGGCTCATGCACCTGTACCCTCACCACTGGTATAGTGCACCCAGCTAGAGGGGTGACTGATCTATGCCAGGGCAGTGGGTTGTAGGCATGACACACAGGGATGTGTGCCATGTCGACTCTTCACTTTGTTCTGCACCAAAACATGCAGCCTGCAAAGGCAGTGAGTGTGTGTAAAGGTACAGGGCCTCTAAGGGTGGCACAATAAGTGCTGCAGCCCTTAGAGGCCTTCCCTGGTCACAGTGCCCTGGGTACCTGTGGTACCATTTACCAGGGGCTGACCTGTGGCCAGAGAGGCCAATTGGGTTAGTTTTAGGGACAGGACACAGGCCCTGGGAACCTGATTGGCAGGGACCCAGGGCACATCAAGTAAAAGTACATCAGTAGTCTGGCAAAAAGTGGGGGGGGTTACTGCAACAGAAACCCACTTTCCTACACAAGCCCCCCTCCAGCCCAAAGGCCAGGAGACTCAGCCAAAGCTGGGAGAGTCTTCCTAGTCTTTCAGGCGAGGAAGAGTAGAGGAAGTGGTTTGAAAGTTGCAGGGTCTACTCTGCCTTATATCCTTCTGTCCAGGTCAGTCCCTTTGGGGAGCTGGCCTACCTCAACAGTTTCAGGACCTAATTCCCAATGCTCCTTTCCTAGCTCTTTAGTGTCTTCACCCCATCTTTTTAGTTTGGGTTCAGAGGTGCATACCTCTGCAAATTCTAACTTAGCTAGGGCAAAGCCCAGCTTACCTACAGAGGCCATCCACAGCTTGAGCAACCCCACCATGACCAATAGGGTCAGGGGCCCTAACTTGCTATTTGGCAGGGGGCTAGGCCACCATGCCAAGGACAGTGCTGCCATGAAGGCTAACACCCAACAGAGGCTACTGACAGCTGTCAGTGCCCAGAACCACACCTTTAGCTCTTCACTGGTAGGTGAAGTAGCTAACTTTCAGGCTTCTTTGGATTTGGGGGGGCTTGTCTGCCGTTTTAGGGTGGGGGGCACTACACTTGGTAGTGAACACCCTTCTTCCACCCTCTGTTCTGCCAGCTGAGGAGCCACCAACACAGGCTGGACAGTTGCCTGACTAGTCAGTTCTTTTTGTTGGCTAGGGGGGACTTCACCAGTGCCAATTTTAGAGTTCTCCCTTACTGGGATAGATTCTCCCTGGCCCACTGGAACTATGGCTAGCAGTTGCCCACCTTTCCTACACTGTTTCTTCTTTTTCTTTTGGGGCTTAGCTGCACTGACTGCAGGGTGAGCCCCCCCAGGTTTCTTGGGTGAGGTCTGGCATTGGGACCAGTACCTCTCTTTGGCTCAGACCAACCTCTGGGTGGTCATTCCCAAGGAGACAATCAAGGGGGAGGTCTTTACTGACTACCACCTTGCTCCATCTAAGGGACCCAGCTATTTCTAGGAGCACTACAGCCACAGGCCTAACACTGACACCCCCTGGGACAGTCCTTACTCTTTTTGTTTCCCCTGGGACATACTGGTGTGAGAGAACCAACCTGTCATGCACCACAGTGTGACTGGCACAGGTATCTCTCAGGGCAGTGGCTGGCATTCCATTCACCAGTAGGTGGTGGAAGTGTCTACTCCCCTCTGGAATCTCCAACTCACCTTTTGGGCCCATTTTCCAGTTGAAGGCTATGAGGGCTTCCTCATCTGAGGAATCACCCTCTACAGCTACACTGGCAACCCCTGGAGCTACACTAGGCTGTATTTTTTTTTTAGGACAGTTATGGTCCTTGGTGTGGTGTCCTGCCTTTTGGCAGTTGTGACACCATACCCTGTTGGGATCCCAAATGTTCCCTTGGTACCCAGTTTTAGTTTGTGAGGTGCCTTTGGGCCCTCCCTCCTGGTCAAGTTTTTGGGGGGCTACCTGGGACTCCTTACTTTTATCTTTTAGAGGCTCACGGTCTTTCCTCTGGGGAGGTTTTGTAACCCCTTTCTTTTGGTCACCCCCAGTGGACGTCCTAGTTACCCTTGTCTTGACCCAATGGTCCGCCTTCTTTCCCAATTCTTGGGGAGAAATTGGACCTAGGTCTACCAGATACTGATGCAACTTTTCATCAATGCAATTACTTAATATGTGTTCTTTCATAAGCAAATTATAAAGACCATCATAATCTTGCACTTTGCTTCCAGTCAACCAGCCATCTAGCGTCTTAACTGAGTAGACTACAAATTCTACCCAGGGCTGACTCTGGGTTTTCTGAGCCCCCCTGAATCTAATTCTATACTCCTCAGTTGTGAGTCCAAATCCCTCAATCAGAGTTCTCTTCATGAGGTCATAAGACCCAGCATCTGCCCCACTAAGGGTCAGAAGTCTGTCTCTGCACTTACCAGAGAACAGTTCCCAAAGGAGTGCCCTCCAATGAGTTTTCTTCACTCTTCTGGCTTCACAAGCCCTCTCAAAGGCTGTGAACCATTTTGTGATATCATCACTCTCTTCATATTTAGGGACAATCCCTTTGGGGATTTTAGGATCATAAGATTGCTCTTTATCCTTATTTAGTAAATTGCTGTCACCATTGATGGGTCCTAGGCCCATCTCTGCTCATTCTTTTTCTAGAGCCAGGAGTCTGGTCTCTAGATCCAGTCTTTTGGTCAGCCTTGCTAAAAGGCTGTCCTCCTCATTGAGGCTGTCCTCAATGTCCTCAGTGGTACCAGACCCACCTGTGTGGGATCTAAGTACTAAGAGGTTGATTCTTGGAGTCAGGGCCACTGGGGCGCTTTTCTCCCTAAGAAGTGGAGGGGGTTGATCTACCTGGTCATCCCCTTCCTCTTCTTCCTCATCTGACTGGTCTTCACCATTTTCAGATGGGTGGTCCTTAGCATACCCAGCCAACAGCTCTTGGAGCTTTTGTTTGGTGGGATGGGGACCCATGGCTATGTTTTTTATTTTACATAGGGACCTTACCTCCTTGAAAGACAAGTGAAGGTAAGGGGTGAGGTCGAGTTCCTCAACCAAGTCCTCTATGGCATTGTGGTTATTTTCACTAACAGCTGGGTTCTTGTTTTGAGACATTGTTAAAAAAAACTTCTAACCCTAGCTAAAGTTACTTTTTTTTTTTTTTCTAAAATTCTAAAGGGACTTAACCAAGGCCCTAACAAGACTTTTAGTAATTTTGCAAAAAATGTCAATTTGAAAAAATCTGAATTCTAAAGACAATTTAAGAGTTCTGTTGTGTGATCAGGTGGTAACCAAGTAGTCCAACAAATGCAAAGTTGTATATCCCACCGCTGATCCACCAATGTAGGAAGCTGGCTCTGTATATACTATACCAAAGTGAGGTATAGTGTGCACAGAGTCCAGTGGAACCCCAAAGGTAGGCAGAGGTAAAGTTAGATAGAACCTTACTCTCTATTTGTGGTAGTGTGGTCGAGCAGTAAGGCAGTATCAGAGGACAGTGTTAAGCATTTGTTGTACACACTCAGTCAGCAAATTAATTCACACACTCAAAGACTGAACTTCAGACCAATTGTTTTTGTGTAAAAATATTCTTTTAGTTATTTTATTTTCTGGAACCAAGCAAGCCTGGCACAGGTAAGCAATAAGTACTTTACATTAGTAATGCAATTGAAATACAGTTTGAATGATAATTGTGTATGCACTTTGATTTGATTTACAGTATGGATGCAGAGAAATGCAATACTTAGTAAATGAGTAGACTTGAATAGGCTTTTTAGTAAAATAGCAGGTAAGTAACTTTTGAGATTTCTAGGCTTACACAGAGTAGTATACCTAGATACTACTCTGGGACATTTCCTGAAAACAGGTAAGTAAAATCGTTTTTGTTAGATTATGCAATTTTAAACAATTTCTTTAGTTTCTCAAACTCCACACTTAGAAACTTTTCACAGAAAAACAGTCAATGTTATCCTATGGAGGAAAATAGTGTTATCGGTTTTGAGGTAAGTATTTGGTAGTGGGAGTTGAGTTTCCGGGATAGGCTCAGGGGTCCCCCAGGGTCAAGGATGCACTCTAGTTACACCCTCAGCGGCACTAGGGCGGCCGGGTGCAGAGTGCTGAGGCCCAATGTTATCCAATGGGGGATAGAGGGCCTCCGGTTGGTGGCTGCTGGCAAGCAGGCCACCGGGTTGTGGGAGCAAAGCTCACGGACTTTAGCTCAGGGCAAATGGGGAAACAAAGTAGCACAAAAGGTGCACCCTCAGCGGCACTAGGGCGGCCAGGTGCAGAGTGCTGTTTCGACGTCGGACGCCCTGTTGTTTTCAATGGAGAACCTCCGGTTTGGAAAGACACTGCAGGCTCGGGGACGAAGGTCTTCTGGATGCGACCACCACTTCGAGAGGTAAGTTGGGAAGTTAGGGGTTGGTTAGGCACCGTCGGTTTGGGCACACAAGGCCGTGGGGCATCGGGTGCAGGGGTGCCTTTTGGGGTCGGATCTTCTTACCAGCTCCTGGTCACGGTTAGGGGGGGTCTTCTGGATTTAAGCTGCAGGCATCGGCTGGAGGCTTGAGGCAGGTCAGGGGTCGCTGGATCTCGGGTCAGGATCGCCGGGGTGACCTCCTCGTGGTGTTTGCCCACTGGATCTTGGGCCGTGGACGGCGGGTGCAGAGTGGGGCGGATTTGCGGTGTCCGGCCGGAGCCAGAGGTTGCAAATGAACAAATCCAGTGTTCACGGGAGACAAAGTCTTTGTGCTGGAAGGCAGGCAGGTCCTCTGGGGTATTCGAGGTTGCTGGCTGCAGGACACACCGGGATTTCACAGGAGCAGGTTCGAGGGGGAGACAGGCCGGTAGGGCTGGGGCCAAGTCATTGGGCGTCCTCCTCTTGTTAGCTGCTGCACGGCTGTTCGGTCCTTCTTCTTCTTCTTCTTGTGCAGGTTCTTGTCTGAGGAAGCAAGGTTCAGGGGTGCCCCTAAATACTAGATTTAGGGGTGTTACAGGTAGGTAAAAGGCAGGGACAAATGGGTCCCTTCCCTGGGGTGGGTACACCCCCTATTATGCCACCCTCCAGTAGGAGGGGTGCATGAGCCTGTCCCTGGTTGGCTGAGTCCCCCCATCTGCAGGATGGCGAGGACTGAGAGTTGTGCTTCACCTCGCCTCCCCCACCTGAGGGGTGGAGTTGGCAGAGGTGGGCACACTTCTCTTCCTCACTTGTTTTTCCCGCCGGTTCTCCTTCCCAAAGTGGGGGTCAGAACCAGTGGGGACCAGTTGCTGAAAGCAGCAAGTGGCCTGGGGAAGCTCACAAAGGTGGCAAGCCTTTGAAGCTTCCCCTTCGTGAACCCTGCCCATCCTGGGGGAGGAGGCATGGCACCTCGTCCCAGGATGTGCTTTGTTTCAGGCCCCAGAGAGCAGCAGACTCTTGACCCAGGGGTCCAGAAACATGTCTGGTGGTGGCAGCTGCAAGCAGCCACTCAGCCTGGACACTAGTGGTGGGTTAGTTTTCAGGGGGCATCTCTAAGATGCCCTCTGTGTGCATTTTCCATTAAATCTCCCGTCTCTCCATCTCATGCAATGCCCATTCTGTTTCTGCTGGAGATGTATCTGTGAGTCATTTAGCTGACTCTAGAAATTGCACTGCCAAGTAATAGTATTCCTGGTTTGGGACACATGCCTTAGTGCTCAGTAGTTTGAGTGTTTTCAACGCTACACTGTTTGCCCCTACTCCAAATTCTTGTCAGTAGGAGACAATCTATCTCCTCAAAGTGTTCAGTGGGGAAGATATGCAGCAGATAAGTGAAATAGTAGAGCATTTGGGCAACGTCACCGTCTGAGAGAGAGAGAGAGCGAGAGAGAGAGAGAGAGACAGACTCTACCCAGTTGTTTGTGATGTTTGGGTGCATAGGTTAGGTGTTGTGTTTTTCGTTCTCCTGCAGTTTTACCATATCTTAAATCCATCCGATAACACAAGCACAACAATTCTAATCAAACAAAACAACAGCACCAACCCACTTCAACGACAGGATTGTGAAAGGTGTTTACACCAAATACTGTGTCATTTACTACTGAGGACAAAAGCACTGACCTCAAAATGCTGTGGGATTCGGCCCAGTAATATTTTAAGAATTTAGGGAATAGTGTAGCAGCGACCACATTGGTGTGTAATCGGGAGTTCAACATTGGTTAGTCTTACAGAATATGTTACTCCATGCCAAAGGATACTTATCCTATGGATTATAGGGCTCTTTGGCTACACACTAAAGGATTTTTCCATTTTGAACTTGGTCCCAGTAATGTCACTTCAAACTTGTTTCTAGCATCGCATTCGCTAATGCTCCTCCCCTTGGACAGTCCTTTAAAGAGCTCTAATTTACAAGCATTGAGGCATAACTGCAGACAGGCTCTTCTCTGCACCACCCGCAGACAGGCAGCACATGAGCCTGCTCTCATATTGCACTTGAAAGCACTGGAAATTAATCCTTCCTCTTAAGTCTGTGAACTGTGGTGGGAGGCAGGCTAGGGTGGTGGGTGAGGGAAGAAAGGGAAGTGTGACATGACCTCAGTGGGGGAGTAACGAAGTGAAAGCGTGACATTACCTAAGTATTTGAGTAAAAGCAGGAGCCAGATAGAGGTTGAAGTTTAGTTATACCTGGCATAAACCCTTGTTTTATGGAGAATTACAACTTGTTTCCTGATTTACAAGTCTTCTAAGCTCAGGGAGAAACTCATGAATTGCATAAACTATGCAGTTAAGAGGTAGCACTACAAAGGGACACTAGTAGCAGCAAAGCACTACGTAAACGGCAGGTACAATAGTCCTATGTGGTCTGTATGCATCCCTGACTTATTCTTGTTTCCCTATCGCTACTTGTGGAGGGTCTCTGATCACACAGATTCCGCTTGCATAGCACAGGATTATAAGTGACATTCGAAAAGGTTTTTTTTTTAATTCATTTTTCAATTTTTGGATAATATTTTCCAAGAATGTCTTCTCTTCATTTCTCTGTACAGTTAATTGATTAAAGGCCTGATTTACAGTTTGGCCGACACGGCACCCTGTGGCAAAGACGACAGAGTGCCCTGTTCTCCAAACTCTCGGTCTGCCTGCCTCGTTTAGAGACAGGGCTGACTGGCTCCTTTGATGGAGTACTTTCTCCGATGGCCCACAGAGTATGGGCCATCAGAGGAAGGGCATCACACCACCTGCCCTATATAGTGTGGACAGTATAAAGTCTTTATTTTTCTTCTCCATCATCACCAAGAAAAACCTGGCGGGGAGGTTCAGAAAAGAAAACAACTTACCCCCGTCTGGGGCGGAGGTCATACTTTTTTTGTTTCATGTTTCAGAAACAAACTCTTGCGTTGGTAGTTTGTTTCTGAAAAACAAAAAAACAATAAAAAAGTTTGGTGAGTGGCTGTCAAAACCGATGACGGCTGTCTAGCAAACTTTTTCAACATCGAAAGGAATCGGCATGATAGCAGTTGCTTTCAATGTACAGAGGTGATAGCTGGGCTGGCGATCATCTCTAAGTTTGACGGGCGGTAATCGATCAGGGTGGCAGAGGTAATGTACTCTCACACTGTATTCTGTCTGCCAAACCTTACATCTGCCTCTTAGATTTCACCTTAGATGATGTGTTTAGTGAATGAAATGGAAATGGCTCTTGGTCTGCTTACCTAGTATAATGGCAACAGACCATGGGTTCCTAACAGCAAATAAAGGAAAATGCCTTGATTAGTTGTGTGGGGGAAATGGAAACTAATCATGGTGTGTTATCTAAGTATAAAGGAACATGGTAATGATGTGCTAACTGGGCATACAGGAAATGGACTGAGAGTAGCTAGATTTGGCTATGGAATATGATGTGCTAACTGGAAACTGGCATTGCAGGACCAACTGGGAATTAGAGAAACTGGCCATGAAGTTGTTGCTGGCCAGAATTGAAACTGTCCATAATGTATTAACTGTGCACTCTGAAAACAGTGATGAGGCATGATAGGGCTGTTTTGTGAGACATAGGGATTATTTTGGGTAATTGATGTCACCACGGGGCATATGATGTTGGATGGATGCAAGACATGCCATTATGTACCACGGGCAGGGCACAGCCGTGGGAAATGCCGGGTATGTACAATGAACAGGGCCTGTATGTCGATACAGAAACGTTAACAGGACCAGCTTCTTTGTACACTTTTGCTGTGTTTGTGTTTTCCTCCTTTAGTGAATCTCTTTCACCATGTGTTTGATGTGAGAGCTTCATCTGAAGCCAAGTTGTGAGACAAGCCAACCTTCCAGTAATACAAACTGCATCATCCCAGGCTGGGCTGGCATAACGAAAGTTGAGGGGGCCCCCCTGCCACGTACACGGAGGGGCCCCCACTCCGGATTTAATCCGGAGTTCTTGGGCCTGAGTATTGTGCTGAGGTGGCCCCCTGCAGCTCGGGGCCCCCCCGCACCGCGAGGGCTGCGGGGGCCTGTGTTACGCCCCTTTATCTTCTTCCTTCTAGATTTTCTACCGTGTGTCTTCCCAGACTTGGCTCTCTGGAGGTCATTTCCAAGGAGCCGGCTCCTTCCTTCATTTACTTGCGGCTTGCTTTCAGCTGCCTCCTACCTGCGCTTCAAAGGCTGCCCTCGTCCGCTGACCTCTCTTTCCTTTCATCAATGTTTGATTCTTTGTCCCATCTATCTGACATTCTGTCCAACCTATCAAGTCTAGGTTTTTTTTTAATTTTATGATGTCACGATTACATTTGCTTTAATACCAGGCAATGAATAAGGAGATGTTTTCAGTATCAGTCCCTTTCCTAGGGACAACATCTGGTTTTAAGCAATAATCACTTTTTTTCTCAATTGATTTCATATAGGTATATGCAACAACTAAATTCCAAATTTGCTATTTCATTGACACATTTCACCCAAAAAAAGACACTGCAGCAGATGCAAAAGCTTTTGATAACATTTCTTAATTTGAGTAAGAGTCGCTGATGGAAGTCTTTTCTATGACATCCATGGTGACTCCCATTAAAACACGGCCTTGAATTTCTTGTGATGTAAGCATAGATTTCACGAGGCCGCTTAGCGTGAGGACATCTTCAAACAGTCAGACAGCCGCCCCCCACATGCTGGTTTATATAAATCAGCCACTTAAGAAAATGACATCCCAAAATCCGGGCTACGTAACAATCCTCAACAGTTGAGGGAGACCGTCGTGACGTGTGTTTAGTTGATATCTGTGTGCATTGAAATTCACCTCCGCATCATTAATGCATTCTGCTTTTCTGCCTCTGCCCATCACTAAGCGATCACACGTCTTGGTGCAGACTGGAGAGTAGTTATAAGAGCTCTGCCTCTAAGGTCAGTGCCGGCTTTAAGGTGGAGCGACTGATGCCACCGGGCGCCAAGCTTGGAGGGGTGGGGGCGGGTTTGGGGGGGTGACATTTGCGTTCTGACGGGACTCGGAATAAGAAAGAGCCGGAAGGTCAGGTGTGACAGGCGCGACAAGAGCAGCCTGCAGAGAGCTTTGTCTTCCCAGCAATTTTCAGGGGATTACATTAGTGGAAGGATAACTCTGGAGGTTAATGCACTTGCTTGAGGGATCTGTGTTTTGTCTGGTCACAGTTCTGACTCATAAAGTAGCACAGAGCATCAATGTGCCTGCTGCAAAGCAAAGCATGTAACATACAGACCACAGATGTGCATTTTAGGAAGATAGCTTAGCGGGTTCCTGCTTTCAACACAGACATCCTTTTGTTGCTGCAGTTCAAACATTATACGCCTTAGCACAGTGAGCTATAATCCAGCATCAAAGAGCTGCATGCAAATCGCAAGGCAAAGGTTTGGAATCTTATTGTTTTTTCTTAATATTTCACTGTTCTGAAGTTGCTAAAAAGTTTTCCTTTGGGTAGTAAAAAATTGTTATTAGTGCAGACAACCACAACCAATGTTACTTTTTAAATCCTGAGTTTGTGTTTCTCCAGGTCAAGCACTCATCATTGAATGCCTACCAGTATGGATGACGGGACTCCTACACCTTGTGGCCCTCACTGTCTTATGTAACATTTTCTACACATTGATGTACGTACTTGTATGATTCATTGTCTGTGTAATGTGTTTGTGTGATGGAAAGTGCTCTCATACATGACATAGGGATGAGTAGCACCATAAAATACATTAGATGTGAGAGAGAGGCTATGGAGAGATGGGGAGTGTTGTTGGTGGTGGTAGTGAGTGGATCTGTGGAGAAGGTGGTCATTAGTGATTGAGGAGGAAATAAAGATTGTCACACTAGACGTCTCCAACGCTACAGCAAGTCCTGTCTAAGACCCTCAGTTCAAGGGCCGTGCTATTCCTGATTTAAGTGTAAAAAGCAGTTTGTGCCCAAAATCATGATTGCAGGTTGTGCATTAACTTGCATAGAGTCTACATGTTTTTTTCCACCCATATTTCGTCAGGTAAAACACCTGATAACTTTTGTGCATTGGAAAACCACGTTATTCTGAATTTTACAACTTTAAATGGATGAAACATGCCATTTTGTGGGCCCCAGTTGCATACATTTCCAATCAAGTAGAAATGCGGTCAGGAGAGTCCTAAAGACTTTCAAGATAAACACACTTTAAGTGGTGTCTCTGCTGCTGGCACTTTCCACTGCTGTAGTGAGGTCCCTGTGCAGCTTCTTGCCGGTTTACTGCAAGGCCTGATGCTACAGTGAATCCATGAACCTTCAGGGAAGCATATATGATGATGATGAAAGTACACATTTCATGCTCTGAATTTCCTGTTATTCCCCTGTTGGAAAGTGGATTATTGGTAGGGGCAAATGTAGGTCTGCCACTGGCAATAAGGCCAGTAACACAGTATAGGGCTCAGAATAGGTCTTAGAAAATTATTCCCATGCTCAACCCTTGGTAACGTGGCTGCGAGCAGACAGGCTTAACTTCAAAGACAGGTATGTAAAGCATTTAAAAACAACAATTCAGTAAATAATTAAGACACAACATAAAATAAAAATCGAACACCAATTTATAAAAATAGGAAAGATTTTTATCTTTTAAATGACACCAAAACGAAAAAAATCCACTGTAGGGAACCAGAGATATGAATTTTTAAAGATTAGTCACTTTCTAGTGCTTAGAAACCAACAGTGCCCCATTTAGTCATTTCGTTTGCTCTGACAGGGACACATTCATGTTCTGGAGGATCTCTCACCACTCTATTGTGCAGCCCCCTCCAGCAGGCTGGGTCCAGTTAGAACTCCTTCCTGAAGTTCTTCTTGCAGGTCCCAAAGTATCCAACACACAATCCAAGGTTCTGGAATCTCCAAGAGGGTCCTTGAAAGTGTGAGACTTCAATTCCGCAATCCACTTGAACAAAACCCTTACAAATCCACTGGTAGTACTTCAGGCTGGGGATTCTTTGTGGGGATGTCCAGGTGAGCTCTGTTAACCTGTAGCTTGCAGGGAGTCCACTCTTTAGTTCTTTTACAGCAAGGTAGTCCACAGGGCTGTAGTTTCAGATGGTGCAGTCTTCAGAGGGCAGGCCTTAGAAATTGCACCTCAAAATTCTCAGCATGGCTACGTCTTGCTTTCTTAAGTTTCAAGCAGCAGATCTCCAGGGCTCTGCCCCTCTCAGATACTTATTCCAAGTTCTCTTGGTCAAGCAGGAGGTCACTCCTGACCAATGGGAGCACGGCAACTCCCCAAGGATATGACCACATCCTGTAGAGTGTGGCATTATTTTGTCCCAGAGTGCACCAAATGTTCCAAATTCATAATGGCTGATTTTCCAGCAGGGAGGTAAGAGCTGGCTAAACACACCCCTAGGATGGCTACTTTCCATAGCCTCTCCCCCTGCATCTGTGCATTCCTTCCATAAGCCTAGCTCTCGCTTTGGGTCAAAAGAGTGAAGTTGTAAATGACACTGAGGCCGTCCTCTTCTCTTTGAAGACCATGGTTTACGACTCCTCCCCCTGCTCTGGCATTCCTTTGTAGCAGCACACTGCCCTCCCAGCAGAGCTGGTTAACCCCAGGGGCTCTTTATCACCTCTTCAAGGCAGCCTGGCTAATCCACTTAGCTCTGATCAATCAGGACAGACCACTGGAAGGCTGAATCTGGACTTACAAACAAGAAAGTCTTATAACTTCTTGTCTGTACATTTTAGGAGAAATTCAACAATATGATATTGTTGGATTCATCACTACCATTCTGGGAAGTCTTTGAGTGGAAGTTCTATCATTCTCCTGTCAGGAGTTATAAGTTAATAACTTCTTGCCATGTTAACCTATGTGGCATGGGATTTGCAATGGGAAAAATGACTTGGGCCATTTTTCCAGCACCAGGACTTACAAAAACATATTTTATAAGTACTTCGCTTATATCTACAGGACCCCCACCCCATGGAACAACTAGGGGAGACTTTGGGGGTTCTGAATCTGTAGAAATATTGCAGATCCTCCCTCCACAGTGCTCCTAGCATCAAAGTCGAATTTGGGCAGCACTTTATCACAATGTGGGGAGTGAAATTTCACTTAACCCAGGGCATATAAAACTCATTTTATAAGGGTCTACCTTATAAATACCTGACCCCCCACTCCTGGGACACCTAGGGGAGACCCTGGGGGTTCCCAATGTGCCAAAACATTGTAGGTTATCCATTTTTAAGTGCCCCAAACACCAAAGTCGAGTTTGAACACAATTTACTTTTTAAAAGCAGTCCTGCCACCCAGGGCTGCTTTTAAACTGACCTCAGGCTTCAGCAGTGCACATCTGCAAGTGCAGAAAAAGCTGCTGGCCTCTAAACTGCCATGCCCTATTTATACTAGGGACTGATGGGTAGTTTCAATCCCCCTGCCCTAATATGTACTAGGGCCCTAGGGGGTAGGTCATGCCAATCACAGGGGTACCCCATACCATAGTGTACCCTAGTGTATGTAGGTGTTTTCCCGGTAATCTAAATGTGTCTCTTTCAGCATAGCACTGGCCCTGGGCCTGGTTAGGCAGAGCCCAGGGCCAGTCAGAGTCAGTTACCACCAGTACCAGTCAGCAAAAAGTTGGGGGGTGCCCAAGGCACAGGATGACTTTGCAACATCCCCCTTCAAATATGAATCAGCCATGTGCATTTCACTTGAATTATGTGCCATATAGACAGTGTATGGAAAATAATACTGAAAACTAAGTCATTGCACTGTCCCGAAATTCCTCTGAGACCCTAAACCAGAATATTTGCAGGCTACATGTTTACTGGCGAGGTGGTCTGTTGACTCTTTTGACATATAATGGGTGTTTATTGTTGCCCGGCACAGTGGTACGCATTTTATCAGACTCCGAATGATGAAAGGCTGTGTGGGATTGGGAACTCGCCCTGGGATGATGGAATGCAGCATAGATCAGATCCCTAGAGTGGATGCGACAGTCGAGTGAGCCGCCTGGACTGTAACCTGCTTGCCTCGGCATGTAACCTTTGAGCGCGCTGAAATCTTGCTCATACCCGGTTGTATGACGTTACCACGCATTCCGTTGCAACGCATGCCTTTACCACGCATGCGTTACAACGCGAATGCCACTCCCACTCATAACCTTTACCACGAAAATGCCTTTAACACGCATATCTTTACAACGTTTTTTGTTTTAAAATCATGCATGTTAATGGCATTTTCTTGGTAAAGGTTATCTCCGATCCCTTCCCCATTACCATAATTCCCCGTCCCTGTACCCCTGTGCGACCCCATCCCTTAAATTATTATTTACATAATCTAAAATCCTCCTTACCTCTCCACGTCCTCTCCTCTCCTTTCTCTTCCGAAGTTCCGATCTACGTTTCACGTCGTTAAGAGGAAGCGGAAGTGTCTTTCCGATTGCCTCCACATCTCGACTGAAACAGGTGCGGTTTTTTGGGGGGGGGGAGACCCCCCCAACCCCCCTTTTTTAATCGCACACTTTTTTTGGGGGGGGGGAACTCCTCCCCCGCCCCCCTTTTTTAATTTTTCCTTTAACACACATGCCTTTACTACGTATCTACGTATCTCGTAGTAAAGGTATGCGTGGTAAAGGCATTTCGTGGTAACCACGCATGCGTTGTAATTAAGGCTCCCGGTTTTCCATTTAAACGGATTTTTACATATAAATACAGACGGAAAACATTTTGGTTTTTCTCTGTATTTATATATAAAAACGGGAAAATACTTATAAAACAAATGCTCCTCCTACCTCTGTGCTCCTCTGTAAAATCCGAGTCAGAGGTGCACAGGGGCGGCCAAAAGAAACGGGAAACTGCTGACCCAAAACTGCTCCAGAGAAGGGGGAACTGGGAGCACTGTGTCTGCAGAGACACTCCAGCACCTCTCACAGCGGTAGTTTTCGCAAGATAATTGCTGGAGCAGTGCAAGCAGCCGATGTCCATTAAGAGGTGTGAAAACACCCCAGGACATCGGCTGCTGCTCCAGCAACCTTTTGTTTCTTGTTGTGTGGGAGGGTGAAGGAGGTTGATGTGGCAGGGCAGGGGGGAGCGGGGAGCGGGGCAGAAATGCCTCCAACAACTATTAGCATGAAGCCTGGCTGCATCTCTCCGTGACTATGCACTCTGTTGGGCAGTGAGGCTGAGTGAGAGGTGAGCAAGTCAGTTAGCATGACTTCATTTTTCTATTTAATGTTTATTTAAGTGCTACTTAAATAAAAATAAAAACAAGAAGAGAAATGACTTGCACCACCTGTGCTCTACATTTTCTCCATAGTGTCCATATCAAAGCACTATTCTGTAGGATTCTTTCGATATTTTGGCGATTTACAATGCCTCGTGGGGTAGGTCGTCTTCTAGTGCACACTAAGAATGATCTGATATTCTAAGAGCAGACACTCTCTGAGATGGCTGATTAAATGTGAGTAAAAGAGTTAGTAATGCATTGACATTTTGCAAGACAGCTGCGCAAATGAGACCTAATCAAAATCACTAATTCACGCATCTTTTCTTTTTCTTAGAGGACAGGGAAGAAATTTGCTCCCAATATGTAAAGTGCACTTAGCATAGGCTCCAATTTAAAAAAACAGCTATAACAAACTAGTGCAAGTGTGCCTGTCAATTTAAATAAATGTGGAAAGATACTAGCTTTAGCGTTTTTTTTTCTTGCGTCAAAAATAAATGTGGATACAGATAAAACGACCAAAAAATAAATATGGATAAATACAGACGGAAATGTGAAAAAAATAAATACCATAAAACCGGGAGCCCTAGTTGTAATGCATGCGTGGTTATGGTAATGCGTGGAACCGGCCGCGTTGTAGTGGCTGTTTCCCCTCATACCCAGAGATCTGAAATGGCTTCCGGTTTGTTGTAAGGCTTCCATCACTTATTCTGCACTGTGTCTGTGAAGGGACAGATCCGAGGCGCCGGACTTCTCAGTACTTACTATCTACAGTAAGGCTGTGTCCAGAAGCTGTGCCGATGAGTCTTCATGGTCGTTTTTGGCCTAGTACTCTCGTTTCACATTTAGCCGCGAACTGGTCACTTGCTTTAGGCATTTACAGGGTTATGAAGTACAATGAAAAATAAGAAACCGCTTTCCAGCTAAGGTGGATTTTGTCAAAATACGTATATTATGCTATTTTGCGGTAGTATTAGCACGACGTTGTATTTCATCAGGATACACGTTGACTGACGTTTGTGCTTTACCCATAACACGTTTAACATTTTATAACCAGACCCCAGCCATCACCGGAACAGCTGACGGCAGGCGCGCTCTCAATCCTACGTCAGTGTGTTCTGTGGTGTCACGTGCGCTGTTTAACCAACTCAAGTGCCTTGATTGGCTCCCACTGCACACATTGTTCCACGCTACTGCACTGCCTGTCCGCCGCAGGATGCAAATGAGAGAACTACGTCATCTGTATTCCAGCCTCGGACAGCGCCACTGAGGATTGAAACACGCAATAACGGGAACCACCACAGTGTGTCAATTTTATCTGATGTACAGCTGGCATTGCGGCTAGACCCATGACACATTCCCTTTTTAATTGCAAATAAATATATTTCATTTCAGTCCTATTATTTAGAAAACCTGTGAAATTTGTTTCATAATTGGCATTGTGTTCGTCTCAATTTCATGCCAGTTATACACAGAAGAGAACTGGAATTGCTCCCTTGAAACTGACATATGGCCTTTCAACTTAATTGATGCATTAGCCAGAAGCTGTGGAACACCTGAGAATCTCTTCCCTCTGCAAATGTCCTTATGGATTCCTATTTTTTAATATTGTTCAAATACAGATATTTATATTTTTCGCATTATAATAACCTCTTTACGTTGCTTTGAGTTGCTGGACCCTGTTTCATTTCAGTGACTCACACAATTTTCCATAACCCCATTTATTCAAAGTCAACAACAGTATTCTTTCAGGACCAAACGTAATTTCCATTCTGGGAATGTTCTTCTATTTTTCATTACCTTGGCCAAACAATCTATATATATTCCCATTTGCATTAAATGTGACTTTTCACGTAAAATATTCCCAAAGTCTAACTTGATGTTTATTTGCATGCATATATTACCTTATCTTGCAAGGAGAGTGGGAGTTTTAAAACTATTTCCCTCACAACCGCATACAATTCTTTTCAAGTGTGTTAATTGGCTTTTGCCTAAATGGACAGAAAGAATAAACCAACAGCCAAATAAGTCTACACATTCAGGTGTATACAGCTGGCTATCTGCCCCTATTTTTTATCCAAGTTTCTCTTTTATATGAATCACCAACCTTTCCTAGAGTCAAACTCTCCAAGGCTCCTTATCCGAAGTATTTGTAAATAAATCACTGGGTGAGGCGAAGAGGAAGTGAAACAGAGAGAGAACACCACGAGTAGAACACAGCATAAAAAGCAACATTGGAGGCCGATCACACCTGTTGACCATCCCCAAACCCCTTCAGGACCATTTCTCACAAACAAGACAAGGGTCAGATTTAGAGTCAAGTGGGAAAGGGACTTAGAGACCTCTACAATATAATAATAGGAGAACCATCCACGCACCTCTGTGTTCTTGCAGGGGAAGACGGCTTTTCCAATGGAAAAACCTAGCTCTCTGTCATGGGTCAGCGTTGACACCATCAGAAATGGCGTTGGAAGGCCACCCAGTTTAGACATGCTAGTCCTCCTTCATTTTTGGTAGTAGCTCCTCCAAGCAAGGGCACAAAGTAAAGCAGGAAAACCTTCTATTAATCTCTCCGAATATCAGGGCCACATCCAATATGGGTATTGGATATGAGACCCTGGCTTGGGAGGCGCGTGCCCAGTACCCATATTAGGTGAGGCTATGCCACACATGCACAGTAGATTTGGAATATGGATTTTTCTGTGACTGAGAGTTTCAGCAGATGTGGCACTTGGCCTACCTAAGGGAGTCGGCTCAGGGAGAAAAACCGGCCTCCTTGTCAGGAAACTGAACGTGCTGCAGACCTCCTTCAGCTGTCGTTCAGTGGTGATTTCTCCATTGGAGCTGGACAGTCCAGTTACCATGGAGTTGAGTCCTCCTTGTTGGGACACAGAGCCTTTCTAATTGTAGTTCCGATGTCTCCCAGAAAGTTCTTGAGTGTTTTCTTCAGGTTCTGAGGGTGTCAGCTGGAGCTGGGGGGCTGGTGTGGGACACTGCTTAGTGACTCTCTAACTTATGCTAAAAGTAAACCACTATCAACTTTACTGGAGAAGATTATTGTGAGTCGCTCAAAAACCCATGCTGAAGCATGACCTGGTAGTTGATCTCCTGCCATCTATCTACAAAAGATTCGTATGTAGTGGGCAGTGACATTCCAAGATATTTTCAAGGCGAGGATCTTGTCATCACCTGTCCTTGTGGAGCGGAGTTCTCTGATGCCTGTCATTCTCTTCAGGCCATACTACTTTCAGTGGAATGCAGGACACTAAAACTGCTCTAGCCTCGTTTTCGCTGTACACACCCTTTGAAATGCTGAGTTCATTCCAAGCTTCATGCTGGTGCCATGGTAACATCAAAGATTCTGATGACTCCATCAACACGCACTTAAAATCTATCTCACACCCAGTTTGCCGAAAAAACAAGCTTTCCTCCGAATGAGCTGGTTGAATCCAGAGTCTGCACTATCTCTTTTGAAGACGCTTGACAATGTGAGAGCATGTACTGTTAACATGTGAAGCAAACCTCACAGTGGTGAGTCTTTAACAGCATATTACAAACAGTGACATGCACATCTTTGATGAACATTTCATTAGCCAGTCACAGCAGACTGTATTTATAGAACCATTAGTAACACACTGTTAGACCTGGCATCCTTGGCGTAGTTTCACATGTCTTTTTGCCTCTACTTCCTGTATTTTTGACTGTATGCTGGACTTCGTTTTTGCTGGTTTTTGTACTCTGGGCACTTAACCACTGCTGATCAGTGCTAATGTGTAAGTGCTTCCTTTATAAATTGTGATTATGATTGGTTATCCATGATTGGCATATTTGATTTACTAGTAACTTCCTGGTAAAGTGCACTTTGTGTGTCCAGGGCCTGTAAATCAAATGCTACTAGAGGGCCAGCAGCACTGATTGTGCCACCCACATGAGTAGCCTTGAAACCATGTCTCAGGCCTGCCATTGCAGTGTCTGCCAGTGCAGTGTTAAACTGCCATGTCGACTAGGCAAGTGCACCCGCTAGCCAGACCCTAACCTTCCCTTTTACTACATGTAAGGCTTTCCTAAGGTAGGCCCAAGGTAGGGCCTGTAAATCAAATGCTACTAGAGGGCCAGTAGCACTGATTGTGCCACCCACATGAGTAGCCTTGAAACCATGTCTCAGGCCTGCCACTGCAGTATCTGCCAGTGCAGTTTTAAACTGCCATGTCGACTTGGCAAGTGCACCCACTAGCCAGGCCCTAACCTTCCCTTTTACTACATGTAAGGCTTTCCTAAGGTAGGCCCAAGGTAGCCCCATGGGCAGGGTGGCGTGTATGTGAAACATAGGACATGTACTGGTGTGTTTTACATGTCCTGATAGTGAAATACTGCTAATTTAGTTTTTCAATATTGCAAGGGCTATTTCTCCCATAGGTTATCATTGGAGCTTCCTTGTAACATCTTACAAGTGTAACTTTCAATTGGGAAGAGATGGGGATTTGGAGTTTGGGCTCCTTAAACTCAGAATTTAAAGATGCATCTTTTAGTAAAGTTGGTTTTTAAATTGTGCTTGAAAATGCCACTTTTGGAAAGTGGGCATTTTCTTGCTTTACCATTCTGTGTCTCTGCCTGCCTGTGGAATCAACATCTGGTTTAGATTGACTGGGGCTGTTTGTGCATTCACTCTAGACAGCCACACAAAGGGAGCTGAGGTGTGCCCTGAATATCCTGATATAGCAAAACCAAAGGGGATGATGGACGGAGTGTTGAACATTGCAAGCACTCACCCCTAGTCAACTGATCTGGGTTTAATCCATCATCATTCTTTAGCTCACTCCGCCACCCCCCAGTTCAGACATGGCCATATGCAAATCAGTCTGACCCTGTGCCTCATGGGAACAGTCCAGCCCGAACTGCCAAGCCATGTCTTCCCTGGACCGGAAACAAGCATCCTGGGACCGGTTTCTGGCTTACAGCCATCATCAGCCAGGCTATCTTGAATCCAGTGGCAAAGTGAGCAAGGGACCCACGTCTGGGCATACCCTGCCAACTTAGGGCGAACATAGCAAAACCAAAGGGGATGATGGACGGAGTGTTGAACATTGCAAGCACTCACCCCCAGTCAACTGATCTGGGTTTAATCCATCATCATTCTTTAGCTCACTCCGCCACCCCAGTTCAGACATGGCCATATGCAAATCAGTCTGACCCTGTGCCTCATGGGAACAGTCCAGCCGAACTGCCAAGCCATGTCTTCCCTGGACCGGAAACAAGCATCCTGGGACCGGTTTCTGGCTTACAGCCGTCATCAGCCAGGCTATCTTGAATCCAGTGGCATAGTGAGCAAGGGACCCACGTCTGGGCATACCCTGCCAACTTAGGGCGAACATAGCAAAACCAAAGGGGATGATGGACGGAGTGTTGAACATTGCAAGCATATCCTGATGGCCCATCACCAGGCTGAGGGGCCTTCTTGAGCTAGGAAGGTGGGAGCAGTTGTCTTTGACACCTGAATAGGGCTGTGTCTGTCCTCTCACAATGCTATCTCCACCTGCTTGTAGTGTGTCTGGAGCCAAGGCAGGGCAAGGCAGGATCTTGTGAACAACAAAGACTTTCCTTTGAAGTATGCTTACTTCAAAGGCCAAAAGGGGTATAAGTACTGGAGAGCTTTCAGGAGGACTACTAGTCTAGACTACTCAACTAAATAGAAGACTGTAGTAAAATTCAAGCTATAAAGAATTTAGCAAGTGGAATGAGACTCAAAAACCTCTCAGAAAGTTAGCTGCAAGACCAAAGTGTTCCTGCAAAGTGAGATCTTTATTATGGTTAACAAACAACACAACATTGGGTGTGAGTGATCTGCAGCCAGCACAACTAGAAGCAATTGAGGCTCTGTCATCTTGAGACATTAGGCTATATGATTACAGATAGTTGTCAAAGGCAGGGTCTAGAGTAGTTTGTCTTATGTTAAAATTGTTAGAATGTTAGGAGCTATACTGATGAAGATCAAGTCTGGTGCAAGAAAGTTTATTTTTCCCAGAATATTCAGGAATGCTTGCAAACAGATAAGAGTGTAAATTGCACAGTATACGGGTATAATGGCCAGATGGATGTGTGAAAGTTTCTGGTTGTCTAGTGCTTGTAAAATGCTTTTTACCATGCTGTATTCTATGATGAATGCATATACCTTCTTGATGCAAATCAATTCAAGACATTACAGATAAAGTCACGACGTGTTAAGACGTCTTCAAATCAACTCTAAGAATCTACCACCAGCAGACATAGAACATCAAGTGCACAGCTGTTGTAGACCTCATTGGTGCTGGAACAAACAGCAGCAAGGAAACATTCACCATCATCTAGATTTCCCAGTGGCTCCTGCCACCTCCAGCAAGACCTTTACAACAAGCTCTCTGAGTTCTTCTGAATCAAAATCATCTCCATATATGGCAACGTCGACCCTTAATCAGATCCAGTTACCATTGCAACTCAACTTCCTATCACAGCCAAAGAACAAACCCTGACCTCGTGGCCCACCATCACCACTGTTGAAACTGCAGCTACCATGAAGACTATCCACTTGGGGGATTCATCTGACCTTTCGGAACTTTGTCCCCACCAAGACTTCACCAAAGTCTCCTAACGATCAGTGAAAAACAAACACCCATTCTCAAAGCCTTCATCGACTCAGCCACATTCCCTGACACCTGGAAACAGGCCACTGTCAACCCCTTGCTCAAGAAACCATGTGTTGCACAGCCACACTCACCAACGACAGACCCATGTCCTTCTTAACATACCCGACCAAGGTCTTAGAGAAACTAATCAATCGATGTCTCACCGACCACCTCAGCAATCACCATCTCCTCGACACCACGCAGTCTGTATTCAGGACCAACCACAGTACAGAAATAGCCCTACTTGCCACCACAGATGACATCTGCATTATCCTTCAGAGAGGAGAAACAGCAGCCCTCGTTCTCCTGGAACTCTGCAGTATTTGACATAGTCTCACACTCCATCTTTATCGGGCGCCTGCACAAAACTGCCATCCAAGGACTCGCTCTCCACTGCATCTGCTCCTTCTAAATGCATAGAACACAAGCTGTCAGCCTGGCACCTTACTTCTCGGAAAACCCGCAAACTCACCTGTGGAGTGCCTCAAGGCTCATTGCTCAGCCCCACCCTCTTCAATGCATACATGATCCCTCTGGCCAATGTCATCCGTGCATACAACATCAACATTCTTTCCTACACAGACAACATGCCATTCATACTCTTCCTCTCAGATATGACGCCCAACAAGTTCACCTCCTGCATGATGGAAGTCAGTACCTGCCATTCATACTCTTCCTCTTAGATAAGACGCCCAACAAGTTCACCTCCTGCATGATGGAAGTCAGTAACTGGATGAAAGCTAACTGTCTCAAGCTCAAGATGGACAAGACAGAATTCTTCATCAAGAACACCTTGCCCTGGGACTCCAACTGGTGGCCGGCCGAACCCAGACCCACACCAAGCACCTACGCCAGGAACCTTGGAATCATCAATGACAGCAAACTGGAACTCACTGCACAAGTCAATGCCCTCACTGTATCCTGCTTCCACACCCTGAAGATGCTGAGGAAGATCTTCAAATGGCTCCCAAGCAACTCCAGAAAAACCTTCACTCATGCCCTAGTCACCAGCAAGTTGGAATACGGGAATACCCTAGATGCCTGGATCAACAAGCAACTCACCAGCATATTACAAACTACCCAGATCTTGGCAGCCAGACTCATCCTCAACCTCTCACACGGAGACCACATCACTTCACTCCTCAGGGACCTCCACTGGCTCCCGATACACAATGCGCTCATTTCACCCTCCTCACACACATATTCAAGGGACCACACAATGAAGGTCCCACCTACCTGAACATTTGCATTTCCTTACACCAACGTCCGGACCACCTTCGCTCCGCAGGACTCCTATTCACACACATCCCAGGCAGAACCACATCAGGAGAACAGACGATCTCTTACATCACTCCTAAAGCATGGGACGACCTTCCACTCTATATTAGAGCCTCCTCCTCTCTTCTTGAATTCCGCAGAAACTGACGTCCTGGCTTTTCAATCAACCAACCTACCCTATGCTGGGCTCTTCACACACCTGCTCAGCACCAGGATACCCTGACAGGTGATGGTGCATTTTACAAATACGCATAACATAGCAAATGATAGGTACCATACCCTATTGCAGAGTGTCCTACTTCCTCTGTCCTTTGGCTAAGAGGCTTCTCTAGCAGTCCTTCTGGGTTAAGAGAATAAAACTTGCATTGCAGGTTGAAAGATGGACTGGTGATTGTAAAAAAAGGATGACTTTTCATCCCTCACCCTTAATTATGAAAGCAGCTAAGGAATGTGCTGCCACGGCTCCTGTACTATGATCTCTGCCATAGCTTCCTGTCAACCTGCAATTGATTCTGGGACAAAGAAGGCGGCTGGCTGACACCTAGACCTATCCACAGATTTGATGGTACGTTTGTGGTGATCTTACATGTCTGCTCACATAGCATTCTCCATCTGGCATCTATTGTGCCACGTCGCCAATTATATCCAGAGCACTCCATGTATCAAAGCATTGGGATACATGTAGGACAAGTCTACTCTAGTGTAGCACCTCAATATAGACCTAATCTCAAAACGTGCAGCTCTAGTGTGTCCCACTGAAGGCTTATTGTGCCCCTGGGAGGATGCTTCTAAGTGATGGTCGCCAAGATGAAACACCCCTGAGGGTTCCAAAGCTCCTGTCTCCCTGAGGCATCTGCATATGTTCAATATGACTCACTCTCACTGCTGCATTCCACCTGAGGCAGAATGTAGGCTTACCTGCCCAGCCACTTAGCCAGTCCCGCTCATTTATATATATAATTCACACAAAAAAACAAAGATTGCAGGGACGTTATAGTTAGCAAATAGAGTTTAAAACATCTTAGAAATTCACAAAAAAAAAAGGTTACAGGGACGTTATAGTGAGGCTGACATTTCACTCATACAAAACCAGAGAAATTCAGCCGTTATAGTTAGCTGAGTTAACTATAACTCACGCCCCCGCAATGCACTGCTTATGACCTCACATTTTACATCACTCATGACATGGTCAGTGACATCACTGATGACATCGCAAATGACATCACTCATGACATCAGTGATGACATCATCCAGTGACTGTGAGTGTTTTTAAAAAGTTTGAGTGTTAAATATATATACCAAGGGGTATTGGTGAATCAGTGGGTGTATGAGTGTCTGTATGGATGACTCAGTGGGTATGTGACTGACTGTATAAGTGAGTGATTAGGTGTCTCAGTGAATGTATGGGTGAGTGACTGGTGGTGTAAATGTGTGTATCTGTCTGTCAGTTGAATTCTAAGTGGATGTATGAGCGTGTTAGTGGGTACGTGAATGGCTATATGGGTGACTGATTGGTTGTCTGAATACCTCTATGGTTGTCTGGGTGTCTATATGTGTGGGTGAGGAGGTGTGTGCCTGCCTGTATGGATGAGTGAGTGGGTGAGACAGTGGCTGTTTGGGGTACTGTGTGCATGTGTGAGAAGCTGTATGGGTGAGTGAGTGTCTGTATGGCTGTGTCAGTGATTGAGCGCATGTGTCAGTATGGGTGAGTAACTCGGTATGTGAAAGGCAGTATAGGTGATTCACAGGGTATACGAGTGACTGTATGTGTGAGTGAGTGAAAATGAGAGTGGCTATATGGATGAGTGCATGCTTCTGTCAGAGACTGTATAGGTGAGTGAGTATGTGTTACTATTTGTATGAGTAAGTAAGTGGGTGTGTGCATAACTGTTTGGGTGAGTAAGTGGCTGTGTGATTGACTGTATGGGTGCATGTCTAGGTGTTTGAGTAGTTCTATGGGTGACTGACTCAGTGTGTGAGTGCCTGTATGGGTGTATGAGTGGACATGCCAATGGCTGTATTAGTGAGTGAGTGGGTGTATGACTAGCAGTATGGGTGAGCGAGTGGATGTTTGTTTAGATCTATGAATCAGTGAGTGGGTGTGTAAGTACTGGTATGGCTCTGTGAATGGGTTTGTGAATGGTTGTGTGGGAGTGGCAGTGGGTGTATAAAAGATTTTATAGGGGTGTGAGTGGGTGTGTCAGACATGCTGTGGATGATGTCATCACTGATGTCATTTGAGATGTCATCAGTGATGTCATCCGTGATGTCACTGACCATGTCATGAGTGATGTAATATGTGAGGTCCTAAGCAGTGCATTGCGGGGGTGCAAGTTATAGTTAGCTCAGCTGAATTTCTCTGGTTTTGTTCGAGTGAAATGTCAGCCTAACTATAATGTCCCTGTAACCGTTGTTTTTTTTAGTGAATTTCTAAGGTTTTTTAAATTCTATTTGCTAACTATAACGTCCCTGTAACCTTTGGTTTTTTTTGTGACTTTCTAAGGTTTTTAAAATTGTATTTGCGAACTATAACGTCTCTGTAACCTTTAGTTTTTTTAGTGAATTTCGAAAGTTTTTTACCTAGCAGTCACATTTGCAGAGTGATGGAGAAAGGGGGCTGGGCCTGCAACCAGCTCTCAGGAATTCCGCTGCATAGGACTTACAGAAGGTACCAGGAGGGCTTCTTGGCCCGACGGTACCTCTGGAGCCAAGGGAACTTTACCCCCCAACTAGTAGGGCGCCAAGAGGCACATTTGCAGTGTGGTGGAGAAAGGGGTGTGGCCTCTGACAACTTCTCAGCAATCCTGCTGTGTGGGACTTACTGGAGGTAACAGGAGAGGTAGCTGGCCCCCAAGACGTCCTTAGGGGCCAACTATCCCTCCAATTACCTCCTGTAAGTCCCATACAGCAGAATTGCTGAGTTCTGATAGCCGGCCATGCCCCCTTTCTCCACCACTCTGCAAACGCGCCTCCTGGAGTGCTCTTGGTTGGGAGATGAAGTCCCCTTCGCTGGTGAGGGTCCTTATGGGCCAACTAGCCCACCTGTTACCCCCAGTAAGCCCCACACAGTGGGATTGCTGAGAGGTGGTCAGAGGCCACGCCCCCTTTCTCCACCACTCTGCAAATGCGCCTCCTGGTGCACTGCTGCTTGGGGGATGAAGTCCACTTTAATCCTGAGGCCCTCAGAAAGCAAGGGGACCTCATCGCCCCACCAGCAGTGCGCCGAGAGGCGCGTTTGCAGAGTGGTGGACAAAGGGGCGTGGAGCAGTACTCCATGCCCCTTTGTCCACTTTGTCCACTGGCTTTGTCCAGCTGGCCCACTCGGGGGTTATACAAAAGAAAGCGCGGGAGCCCGCACTTGCTTATTTTAATTTTGATGCGAATTCGCAAATATTGTAAAAAATGCTTTTATGCCGTGGCAGGGTCCCAGGGGGACCCCCAAGACCATGGCTTGGGGATTAGGGTATTCCTACCCTGCCCCCTTTTTCTTTATTTTCACTTATTTTTTCGGGGACTCAGTGAAGCCGAGTCCCAAGATGGCTGCCAACACTTCCTGGTTGAAGTGTTGGCAGCCAATCAGAATAGTGCATTTCCCTGCATGAGTTCGTCTTTGTTCGCTAAGGCTTCGCGGCCAGCGATATATCTATAATTTTTAACTCAAATTTCTCAACAACTACTGAATGGATTTACACCAAATAGGCAAAAGGCACTTCCTTGAACCAACATCTACTTCCCTGCCAAATTTGGTGTAAGTCCGTTCAGCGTTTCGGGCTGTAGCTGTGGCTAAAGGTTCCTATGTTATCTAACATTACAAATGCACCCTTATTTCGCACCCCAATTTCTCGCTCCCCACTGCACAGATCACCCCCAAACTTTCCATGACACACAGATCCTACCTTGACAATTTTGGGGGAACATTTCATGAAGATTGATCAAAGGACGGCAAAGTTATAGGCAAGTCAAAAAATGCTTATCCTATGGAATCTCGATTCTAACTATAACTACCTACTGGCGACCGCCAGTAGGTAATAGATATATAGAAATCAATCAAAGTAAAGGTCCTTGCAGCAAAACAGGTCATATCCACCAAGCAGAGCCGGTGCGAGCCACGTGTGCAAGAGCCTGGTTCAATACACAGGAAAGTTGTGTCTCAAGGGAGAGGATGTAACCTTATGGCTAGAGCGGTCGACCTCAAAGTTGGGGAACCAGGTTCGAGTCTCGGCAACGACGCTCAACATTCTGTGATTCTGGGCAAATCACTTAATCTCCCCGTGCCTAACAAAAATGAATGTGTCCTCATGTAACGAAACTGGTGCTCATGTAAAGCGCTTCTGATACCTGATGTCTCGGGTCTAGTTCGCGCTATATAAAACTCTTAAAAAAAAACCTAAAAAAAGGTCGCACTCCAGGAATTGCTCGTCAAAATAATAGTTTATTACGGGCAATTTGTTTCGAACTATTGGTCTTTATCACAGCCTGAGTTGCTCATATGAATTACTTCCCTTAAGTGCGAAACAACATAAATTAACATAAAAGAAGGACAACTCATGTTAATGCATCCATAAAAGGGGAGAAGAGACTCCCCTGAACATTTTTAGAAAACAGACTTACCTTGGAAAACAGTGTTCTCGCATATCGAATCAATTGCAATAAATCATTGACATCCTAGCAAGAAAGCAAGAGCTAAAGCTCATATTATCATGCAATTCATCGAAATAAAAACTCCGTAATTTATGATGTCAACACAAATCAGACTGCACAGAATTAAGAAGTATTTACATCCCAACACATTTTGGAAATTCCTTGTGTCAAAGACAGTGTTCTAGCACAGTTAATCAATTACAATAAACCGTATTCACATTTGGCCTCACCACAGCATACATCACCAGTCTGTTTGCCTGCCCACTTCAGTCATTGGTTCGCTTGCACTTTGAGTGACACATTTCACCTGACTACATTTTCCTGTTGCCAATAAAATAAAAAAGGGTTACTTTGACTGTTCTAAGTACGGTGCCTGCTAGAAAGCGCCCATACTGTTCTATGAAAATTCTATGGAAAGGTTATTTTTTAATTTCAAATTTGTATTGCAAGCATAGTTTCACCACATTTAGGTGGCAGCATGTTTTCTATTATTCCCTTCTTTTATTTTTTGTGACATATGCTTGCAGTGAAACAAATATTTAACCATCACACCGATTTTTAGTGCCAGACCTATTGGCTTTGCCAATGCATGTGGCATAATTGTATTTTGTTTGTTGTGATGATTGAAGAACTCTCCCAAGCATACAATAAAAATGTTTAATATCCTCTCCTGTTGTGCTTTTAGCTTGGGTAAGAAGTGGAAGAAATGCTGAGGAAAGCAATATGCTGGCATGTCCACATTTGCCTGATTTCACTTTAAATCCATAAATTGCCCCTGTCCTAGACCTCCAACACTGTCATGCATCATGCCAGGTCAGATCATGCATAATACGAGGACAGATCATACATCATTCATGGTCATTGTTATTCATGGGATTATATGTTCACGTGGGAATTTGAAACCTTATCATTTGATGTATTGCAGCGCAGTGAGGTGATGTTGTAGCTCTCATTGCCAGAACAGGAGTAGTGTTGCTGATAGCTCACTCTCTGGGATTCTTGGCTGTATGTCCAAGGCAGTCTGGTGTGTGCCATCATGCCATGATAGTGGCTAGGCTGCTGGTCGTGGAACCTGGTGATCTGGGTTCGAATTCGGCATCGGCCGCTGATCGAAAATCGAGTGACTCCGGGTGATCACTTCACCTCCTTCTTCCTAAAAATTTGACTATGCAACAGGGAATTGTGTATTTCAGTGACATAAATCAGCTCTTAAGTGTCACAGTGTTGTTTTGTATTACAGCACTCCTGTTGCTCTCTAGGTTTGCACTATGTAAAAATTAATAAATGCCCTACATCCAGGGAACCCTAGAGACTTATAGCCAAATGTTCAAACAGTTGGTTTTGAGTGTATTGGCTTATAAGCGAGCATTGTAGAGTGAGCGACAGAATTCTAGAGGACTCTAGGTTTGCTGGTGAGACCCTGTATGTGACCATCAAAACATTCCTGACCCAGACTGAAGGGAAATGCTTGTGAGTGAGTGAGGGCACTTCTATGTCACAACTATCTGACGTACCTTGTCTGGCCGTGGTTTAACTCTACTCTGGGAGCCCACTGCTGTCAAACAAGTAGGATTTGGAAGGTTTCTTAAATGCTCCTAAAGCGTAGCACTGCCTAAGGCACTGTAGGAAGGTATTCCAATCCAGAGGCGTCTCTTCCCCTTGGAAGAGAGTCTGAAAGAGGGCACAAGGACCTGAGACTGGAACAGTCTTGCAGAGAGTAATTTTTACAGTTTCCTCCTCTATCTATCCAGGACACAGGTGGTGTGGGGCCTTTGAGTTCAGACAGATTTGCTTGAAGCCAATGAGGGAGGCATCTCTTGGATGTCTAGACTGAGTTCACCCTCTTCAGACTATGATCAGCCTGACTGCTGCATTGTGTGTCAAGAGTGCTGCTGTATCTGTCATTTTGGTAGGCCGCCCTATAGAACAACAAGCATTGGCAAAGCCAATCGGTCTCGGCAATGCAGGAGCTATTGGCTTTGTTAATGTGTTTCAGCATTGCATGGCCTGATGGTAAGTGTTTCCCTGGCAGATGCAGCACCCAAGTGCCTGCCAGCAGCTGATGCATCGTTACTGCTTTGTGCAACCACAGGCATACATGAACAAGGCATCCTAAATTAAATTTACCATTTGATAGACAGCAAAACACAATATGAAATGTGCCAATTCCTTTTACAGAGTGCTGCCAAAATTACTTAGTAAAATCATGATCCTTATTTTGTTCACCTCTCAAGAACAGAAGGTACCATCTGCCTTAGTGCAAATCATACTTGTGACTTTCATATTACACACACATGCCTGCTGCAGGCACTCAAACCACTGAGCTATCGGACTGGCTAGAAGTATCACGGCCAAAAATCATCAAAATGCAGAGATCATTGCATGTGAAGATTCAAATTCAGGAATCCTTTATTACACCTATTCCCTTTTCCTACTATGTTTTGTGGGTCACTGTCGTGTCTATATGAGTTGACATAAACATGGTATAGTCTGACCATACCTCCCTTCCAGTCAGTGGATTGGATTTACAACCACCACCTAGATGTCAAGGCCATTGCAAGAAAGTGGTAAGCCAGCTCATAAGGCCACTGTACTGTTATCACTGGGTCACGTGGCCGAATCCTGGCAGGGCTAACTCGCCCTTTGGATGTTCTGAAGTTGACAAAATGAATCCTGTTAATTTGTGTACCAGTAACAAATTCTTGCAGTACTTAGATATGTCAGCCTTAAAGTGATATGTAATAGTAGTGTATTATTTTTTACCACCGTTGTTATTATGGTTTGCACGGGGCTTAGAGACCGTGCTCGTGCATAGTGCCTCTTTGGTGCCCCTGGTAGGTTGTAGTTTTCAAAATCTGAGTAATGTGATATTACTTGGGTGCTGGCATCAACATTTACCAAACGTACATCTCAAAGGCGGGGTGCTGTCTGTTGAAAATACATTTGTTTATTTTATCTTGCAATAAGCCTTTTACTGATCATTTGCTTTTAACCTGTAATTCTGCAACATAACATACCATGTGCTTGCTTATGTACTGCGCGCTGTATTCTAAACCACAAACATTTACTATAGAGATGCACTCCAGCGCCTAGGAGTGCAGTTGGAGGCATGTGGTGCTTTTCAATGACCATCCAGTGAATTGAAGCAAGCCCTTCCTGCAGCATGTTTTATTAGTAACCAGCAAGCCCATTATGACGTGTTCATGTTTTTGTAACTAGCTTAGGGGAGGGCCGGGGGGTGAGAAGGAGTGAGTGAAGGGCAGCTGAAGTGAAGCAGTTACGTGACCTTGCAAGGCAATGGAGACCAAGGAGGGGATTGCTGATGTACTGTGCGCTGTATTCTAAACTACAAAGTGCTTACTATACTGATGCACTCCAGCGCCTAGGAGTGCAGTTGGTGTCACGTGGCGCTACGATGACCATCCATTGAATTGAAACAAGCCCTTCCCACAGGCTGTTTTATTAGTAACCAGCAAGCCCGTTATGATGTGTTCCTTGTTTTGTAACTATCTCAGGGGTGGGGAGGGGGGTGAGAATGAATGAGTGAAGGGTAGCTGAAATAAAGCGGGCACGTGACCTTGCAAGGCAATGGAGACCATGGAGTGGATTCCTGACTTTCTCGCTCTCTACCTGCGAATGCTCTCCTGTTAATTGAAAAACATGCTGTGGCTTGAAAAACAAGATAAGAACATGATTTACAGGCCTGTTCCATTACAGCCGGCGTATCACAGGGCAAGCAGCCACGGGGCGCAGGAGGGAGCCAGGGACAACGGGAGGAGGGCGATTGGGGACGGGATAAGAAAAAATGCGGAGTGGTGGAGAGCAGTTTCACGATGGTTGGAGAAGCACAGGGCAAGCAGACATGGGGGCGCGGGATGGAGAAAGTGACAGCGGGAGGAGGGTGATTGGGGGACGGGACAAGAAACGAGATAAGAACATGATTTGCAGGCCTGTTACAGAAACGGCTGGCGCTTGGAACGAGTGAAAGCTCAACCACTCCTGAGCTGGGCTTTTAAACAAAGAAAAAGAAGTTCCTAAAATGGTCATTAATTGGTAGGAGTGGATGGACAGTAGTAATTGGTCACTGCTCTCGGGGAGGGCTAAACACAGGAAGAGGCATTAGGCATGCATGCCATGGACAAATGGGGAGAATGATTAGGAGTGTGATGTGGAGCCAGCAAATGGGAAGCCTATGGGTGGGCTGAAGCCCACAAAGTATAAACAACATGTCTATTTCGAGACAGCACATTCGAAGTCCAGAGCCGAGACCTAGAAAGTGACAGATTTTGAGCAGCCATGTTTGCCCTTGTCTATGAAAATGACAGATGTATTTTTTCAGTAGTTTTAGAATGAGAGTGAACTAGGTGTTTTTCATATTTTATGCTGGATTTTTGTGTGTGTGTTTTTATGAGAGATATGACACACCTTAAGATCGTTGTCCAATAATTCCATTAAATTATTCAGGTAAACTTAGCATAAATATAGCAATTGAAGTCACGCTTGACTTCTCATTGAAACTAAAATACTAACATTAAAGGCGCAAAATTAGTTCATTTATTATGACGCGTAGTTCTCTCAGGTTTTTTCCATTTCAGTTTTTAAAACAGGCTGTAATAGCACAATCACCGTACATTCATCAGAAACATAACTTCAACCATATTTTGGGACACAAGGGAGTCACACCTACCTGCAGACCATTAGTGCAAATAATTTCTGCAGGTTATTCCAGATAAAATGGATGTTTATGCCATGATGAAGCGATACTAATTAGCTGTGAGATACGTGTTGACATCCCTTTTGCAATTTATGCACAAGCACAGTATTATAGACACTCTAATACCAGGCTTTTGGAACTTCTAATCTATGTAAATTGTATCTGTTATGTGACATACATTTTTGTGTTTAATAAACACTTTGAGAGGAAAGGGGTACTAACGGAAATGACGTCACTCTGGGAAAGTAAGCAACTCGAGGGGTCGGGCAACCTGCAAGGCTTTCACAAATGGAGGTTACTGGGTTTAGAACGTCTGGGGGATGTGTGGAGGGGCAGAGCCTACATAACATTTCCAGAACTGCAAAAAGACTACGACCTAAATCAGGGAGAATGGTTGAGGTATCTCCAGTTGGGACATTCCCTAAAAGTATATATACAGGAAGGGACGGCCTTACCGGCGTTGTCTCCATTGGAAGACAGGCTGCTAACAGACCCATTGACCAGTAAAGCCATATCATGTATATACATAAAGCTTGTCAACAACTCCCCAGACCCCTTGGTGACATTGAAAGCTCAATGGGAGGTGAACCTAGGGCAGATAGATGAGGAAGAATGGAGGGACGTGGTACAAGGGGCCACGAGAAGTTGCGATCTGTTCTCGCTTCCGACTCATCCAATTAAAAATCCTGCATAGGGTGTATTACTCCTGTGAGGCAATATACCGCATGGGACGTATAGAGAATAATCAATGTCAGAGGCAATACGGGCAGGTGGGGGTCTTATTTTCATATGTTGTGGGATTGCCCAGCGCTACAAATGTACTGGAAGAAAGTGGGGGACATTATGACAGAAGTGGTGGGGCCGGAGGTCTTACTAGACCCAAGATGGTTCCTGCTGCTTATTCCCAATGAACAGTCGTGGCCCAGATACACAGAAAAATGGTTAAAATTAGCTGCAATCATTGCAAAACGGAACATTGGCAAGCACTGGGGGGCGGCGGCCACACCGGATGTGTCACAATGGATTGCGGACTTTGATTGATGTCAACAAGCAGAGCATACGGTTTCTTTGAGCAGGGGGTGCCCGAAGAAATGGGAAAAAATCTGGGAACAATGGCGTGCATATCGGGACGGGGGATGACTGACATATGTACTAAGGATGGGTGGGGGGGTGGGATGGCACTGGGGTCGTTTGTCGAAATGTATGTTTATTACAATTTGTTTATTTCCAACTATTGCGTACCATCAAGGAAGACTCTATGATTATTGGATAATCTTGCCACAAATCCTAATTAAAAAAGGTCACGTGGAAACCAGAAAAAGGAAAACATGAAAATAAGTACCAAGGATTAATAAAACCTCGAATCTTGTGACTCCTTGATCAGTGAATTAGGAACTGACGAGAGATAAAGGTCATCCTAGAAACTTTCACTCTGGTCCTATGAACAACGAGGCGGCCAGTTAATATCATTTATCCAGATATCTACATATTTCTCTATTCTTGACGATTGAAGGATTTATTTTATCCTTCAAAGACTATACCAGTTCCTGGAAGTCGCAGTAGCATACCCAATTTATTATAGGTGCTTTCTGATTGCAGCACTATTGTTTTTTAATTGCTTGAGAGTCGGAAAACTGTTTGTCTTGAAAAAGATGGTATTATCTACTAGCCATCGAAACGCGTCGACGCACCTTTAAATACAACCCAATCTGTGCCATGGTCTGGGCCTTTTGAGTATTTTGAAGTGAGATATACCGGGCTCCAGCCCTAGAATTTGTGTAATCACGGATGGTTGTTTTTTAATGACATATTATTTTTGTCTGGTTTTATGTACTCTCATATGTTGTTTTTTTAGTTTTTTTAATTTGTTCTTTGAAATCCATGTGTATGAATTCCATATAGATACTTTGTGTTATACAATTTTATGATTTGTGTTCTTGTGGTCTTATTTGTTTTATAAAAAAAAAATTTTAATAAAAGATTTTGATATTTTTCTAAAAATGTGGTACATTGCCAAGTTTGTCATTCAGATGCATGAGCAGCCTTCCCAACAGTATATGTGTTATGATAGCAATTGAATGTGTGTTGCACGACTGTGTTAGTGTCTTAACTTCTAACTCCACTGCTTACAGTTATTCAGTCCAAAGGATTCTCCTTCCCATATTATTACAATTTGAAAACAAAGACATGTAACTTATTCTGTGCTATAATGTAACTTAAGTGAATTACCGAATGCTGAGCATGTTAATAAAAAATGTTTTAAAAAAAAAAAAATATTATTTTTTGGCACATTTATTGCTTAGTCTTTCTTCCTTATTTTTGAATCACAGTGGGCACAGTTCCCAGTACTGTAGATTCACAATGACCCCTGTGTTTAGAGGGGAAATGCACAGACGCACGTTTGGTGAAGAGCTTTGAAAGTGAAGCATGTCCTCTGAGGGCCCAGAGTGCAGTGCAGCAGGCTCTTTGACTCAAACTGGTGGTCTGTTTCAGTGGTTCTTTTGTTGGTTCTGGACAGCAGGGTGGCGGCTGGTAGGGCATCTGTACCCTGAGGAGGGAAATGTGAATGTGCACAGTTCTTGATTTCTTCTTGCAGTCTTCACAAAGCTCCATGGAATTATTGTAACTTTGTGGAAAAAACTGATTCTTGGATTCTGTGCGGTGAAATCGCTGGCCAACTGCAATGCTGGTGTGTGATGATGTCGGTTAGCACAACTACCATTTACAGGGCGATTCACCTGCACCGCTGTCTTGAATAGGGAAAAAATGATGACTGCAGCGTGGATATTGGAAGCACAGATTAATGGGAATTGTGAAGGAGCTGACTGAGAAGATTGCAGCTGAATTTCCGCCAACATAGAATTAGTATGGGGAGGAAACAGGCCATTGGGTTTCACTCTATGTTTTACATTTCCTTCAGAAATTGGAGGATTTACTGCTGAACTCAGGCCCTTAGTGCTTTTTGCACAGGAAAATTCTGCACAAGGGCAAATTAGCAGTGAAAATATGCGCAAACGTTTACCATTGTTAATAGCAAAAAGTTTTTCGACAGTTAATACTGCTTAAATTTAAAATTATATGACCAAATGGTGAAAATTCTGTCGTAGTTCTGCAGAAAACCTCACTTTTGCTCTAGTAAACGGAGAAATATTACGACCTTAGCGAAACTCATGCACTTTTCTCGCATACAAAATTGCAGATTGCTAGTCCTTAGTCTCCAGCTGTTATGTCACATAAGCAGATTTATTTCGTCTTTAATTTGGATATTGTTTATTTTGTTCTAAATCAACTTTATTGAAACCAAATAGAGGCAATAATAATAACAAGCATCTTCTACAGATCCTATGTTTGCTACCGAACCAGATAATCTAGACTTTCCAGCATTGCTCATCACATCAATTACCCCCAGACCATCATTTTCCCACCACCTGCCCCAGATTCTCTGGTGTTACGCAGACAACTCCTAGCAATATAAAGGGTCTCTTATTTGGGACTTCCATTCCCGTCCAGTATCCCTCTTTGCAATTACTGTGTCTAAGCCTTTCAAAGCCTGCTCTCATCTGTTGTCGCCAAGGTCATCCAGGATCCCGAGAAGGGCACTCTTGGTCGCCAGGTCTATTGCTTTCCCCAGCACCCAGGGTAATACTTTCAAAGACGTCAGCCAATAGTGTGTGTAAGAAACTGGGTTACTCGTTGAGGGGGGTGGAACCCTACTCAAGTAGTAACCACAATTCTTGTCTAGGTGAAGTCACAAGTAAACCCTAAATTAACTTGTGCCCAACCCTCGGGTAGCTTGGCACAGAGCAGTCATGCTTAACTCAGAGGCAATGTGTAAAGTATTTGTGCAACAGTTCAAACAGTAATACCATGAAAACACAATGCAAGACAAATCCCACACCACTTTAGGAAACTAGAGTACTTTTTAATAAATTAAACAAGACCAAAATGACCAAACTTCAATCAGTAGAACCAGAAATCTATAGGTTTAAAGGTTTCAGTGAAAATAGCACCAAAAAGCATAAAGCGCCACCTGTGGATATTTGGTTGTGCCGGACCGGAGCAAAGTCACAAGTTTAGGCCCACCGCGATGGGGCCTGGGCCAGCTACAGGGACACAATTAGGCCCACTGAACAAGAGTACCATAATCCTGGTTGCGGAGCATTGTGAGGCCAAGCGTTGAGGATGCGTCATCTAGCTGCGGTGAAGCGAGGTCCGGGTCAAAGATGCGTCGTGCAGCATCGGTTCCGGGGAGCAGTGAGGCTGCGATGCAAAGTTTTGCATCATCGTCAAGGATGCCAGCAATGACGGGGCTTGGATGCAAAGTCTTGCTCACCAGCTGGTTCCAAAGAAGCTGAGGTGTTTGCGATGTGGAGTCCCGCGTTGTCAGCGTGGATGCTGTCCATATGGGGCTTGCGATGCACGGGCCAGCGTTGAGGATGCGTTGAGGATGCGTCGTGCAGTGGCAGTTCCTATGAGGCTGTAGTGGCAATGCAGAGTCCTTGCGATAGGAAAGTCCACGTAGCTGAGGTGATGTGTCGGTTCTGCTCAGGGTTGCGCCCCACAGCGGAGGAGATGCATCAGTTTTGCTTGGTCCACAGATGGGCTGGCAGTGCACCTCCAGGCCCACCTCAAAGTGTCCAGGACTAGTATGGCACCACTTGGCAGCTTTGGACTCACAGTTGCAGAGTTCAGGTGCTGGTTACAAGAGACTAGCCCTTAGTCACTCTGGTGGTTCTGGGTACAGGTTGCAGGTCCAGTCCTTCTCACCCAGGTAAGAGGGCAGCAGGTCAGCACAGCAGAGCAGCAGTCCTTCAGGTCAGCTGTCCAAAAGAGTGGCAGTCCTTTCAGATGCACAGCAATCCTTCTTCTTGGAAGAGTCTTCCACAGTTCCAGAGGTGTACTGAAGAGTTGGTGTCTGAGGTCCAGTATTTATACCTTTTAACTCTTTTGAAGTGGGAGAAGCTTCTGGAAGTTTCCCTTTGAAGTGCACAGGCTTCTTGCCTCTATTGCCCTGGCTCCATACTAATTACAGGGGGTATGCAATTCTGTGTGTGAAGGCAGGACACAGCCAATTCAGGCGTTAGTTGGGCTGTGCCTAACTCCGCCCTTCCATCCTGCCAGAAATGGCCCATCCAGGCACACCTAAGCTCTCTATTTTGTGTGGCTGTCTAAGGGGAATACACAATGACCAACGACAACTACACCCAGTCGTATTACCCAGAGACAGACTATAGGCAATAAATGACTTAGGCAGGAAAATACCAACTTTTATAAAAGTGGCATTTCTCAAAATTGTAATTCAAAATCCAACTTTACCATAAAAGAGCATTTTGCTTCACAGTTCAAAAGACACCAAACATCAACTGTTCATCTGCTTCCATTTAGAAGGTACAGCTTATTAAACTTAATAAGGTAACTCTAATGTTATCCTATAGGATAGGTAGGTAGGCCTTGCAATTGTGAAAAAGGAATTTTAAGAGTTCTTCACTATCAGGTCATGTAAAAATTAAAATTACATGGCCTACTTTTTAAATATATTGCAACCTGCGCTAAGGGTTGTTTAGGGTCTACCCTATTGTTGACATATATGTACTAAAAAGAAAGGTTTGGGCCTGGCAAATAGTTTATTTTGCCAGGTCAAAATGTCAGTTTAAAACTGCACACAGAGGCTGCAATGGCAGGCCGGAGACATGTTTGAAGGTCTACTTCAGTGGGTGGCACAATAGTGCTGCAGGCCCAGTAGTAGCATTTAATTTACAGGGCCTGGTACATGTAGTACCACTTTACTACGGACTTATAAGTAAATTAAGTAGGGCAATTGAGGATAAAACAATGTTACCATGTTTTAAGAAGTGAGCACACACACTTTAGCACTGGTTAGTAGTGGTAAAGTGCAAAGAATCCTAAGGACAAGAAAAGCGAGATCAGAAAAATATGTAGGAGTAAGGCGAAAAGTTTGGGGGAAGACCACCCTAAGGATGTCAGGTCTAACGGGGTGTCATTCTTGGAATGCCCAGACCATATGAAAAAAGTCTGCGCCTTGTCCAGCACATCAGAAGCAAGAGGAAGCCAACAGTCTATTAGCATGCCACAGCTGTTGGGGAATGAAGTAAATGGTGTGTAAGCATTTCAGATGTATTAGGCTTTGATAAACAAGATAGATATTTCTCTTGAGGTCATTAGTGCTTCTCTCCAGTTGATGAAAATCTGCCTGGGGCATTGATAACTAGCTATTGATAAATCTGCAATATTCTCCCTTTACTTAGTGGTCCCATCAAGATTTTTGCCTATAGGGGATTTTATTCTGGGTGTTCTGATAGTTCCCTGTGGTGGCTGGAAAGATAATAGAGGAACTGTAAGTACTTATAGAACTGAGTTTTGTGTAAATCAAAATCTGTTTGTAGATGTAAGAACTATTTCATGTGTGATGGCTGCCAGACAAATCCCGTTTGTTATGCCTATAATGCCTCACCTACTAAAACCCTTGAGGTGGATGATATGTGCAAGGCATTTCCCTTTCCATAGCGGGTTCTGTTGCGTCAATTTTAGGTCCCATCTGATCAGTCTCAATGCCACACGCCAGCAGAGGAATGCAACTTTAGCGACTTCAGGGAGATGTTGGGGTATTGGAGAATCATAAAGCATTGACATAACATCATCAACACCTAGCAAGCGTAATACAGAATGGAGGACAGGGTTATCCCATCCCCCAGTTAACCAGTCATTGATTACTAAAGATTTTCTCAGCCTGATAGTATAACCGTAAATCAGTCATACTCATCCCTCCAGCGTACATCGATTGGTGACACTTCTAAAATGCAGTGCTGGGATGACCGCCTGCCCACAAGAAGGATTGAGATATAGTGAGAACGTTTGTAAACCAATGGTTTGATATTATAAGGGGAAAGTTCTGCAGGACACTTAGGTAGGGTGTGCGTATCATCATTTTAAAGAGAGCCACTCTTCCTAGGATGGGAAGTGGGAGTTTGACCCATTTCCGGTAATCTGTTTTCATTTTGGAGACTGAAAGGGTGAAGTTGAGGCTCCACGTCAAACTGGGCTCTAGCGCAATGTGGATACCAAGGTATTGGAATGTTAAGCGCTGATATTATTTAATCTTTAGTGTAAAATTCCAAGATATTTCCCTTAGTGGGAATATCTTTCAACTAAAAAGAGAATTGCAAAGTTGAAAAGTAAAATAAGTGATAAAGCAGAATTGATAATGAAACAAACACACACAGTCTTCATAGCATTATTTCACTGAAATCAGAAATGTCCCTCTTTATTGTGATACATAAACGTTTGCTTAGGATCACAGATGTTTATCGTTATCCAACTTTTTGGTACTTATTTTATTAACCTCTAAGGATGAAAGGCTGAGCGCAGCCACCATGATTCAGCCCTGTGAGATATGGTCAAACGCACGGCCCTGGAGAGGATGCTCTCACCTGGCTCGCATGAGTTTCAGTCTTGCTGGAGGTGTTTTTTCGGCATCACGTATTAGTGCGTTTATGAATCCCACACATACCTAAGTTGTTTATATAGTGCGCGCCACCCGCAAAAGGGTCTTAGCCTTGAGCAAAAAGGCTGCTTGAGAATGGCTGCACGTCGCAAGCTTTCGGTTGCTGGAGGCTTCCTGCAGACTTCAGACATGGCCTACAAAGGACGTCCGCCCAAGGTCAAGAGCTTGTGTTATAATAGGCAATATTCAATATTTATGACTCAGCTCCTTCGAGTGGGATGAGGTTATGCTAACGGGTAAACCGCACTCGTTAGTGCACGGAATAGAAAGTCCTGTATGCAGAGTATATGCAAGGGCGAGTTATGCCACGAATTCGTACATTTGTTAGTTTGCACTGTGCACTTTTAAAGTACCCAATAATGCCGGGTAGAATTCGATAGACTCGTGTTTGTTGTACTTTTGTTGAAAAGTGCACATAGGCATTCACCACACCAGCAGGTAAGCACCTGCCCGGTCTTCAGCTGTGACTACAATACAATTTTTGCCGAAAATTGCACACAACATCCCGCAAAACGACAAATGAAAGCTCGAGTAAAACGTGTGCCCATCTGCACACTTGCAGCATTGGTGCGTTATTCCAGATAATTTTAGGACTTTGTTTTTCTGAAGCGTCTGATAGTCCCGCATCCTGGAATAGAATGAACAATATTTTGAACAAAATATCACTCTCTCTTCAAATTCTGGTCTGGATGAATGTATCACATAACTTATTCGGCCCACAAAGGATGAAGAGCTGGGCCTTTAGCATCTTTCTCCCTGTCAGCATTTGCACTGTTGTGCAGCGGAATCAACTTTGCTATTCTACTATCAAATATAGATTTTAGACGTTTGTACATGTGGGCTAATTAGGCATAGCTGAAAATTGTAGTAGAACAGGTAATTTATTAACATATTACAATAACTAAACCTGAATGGTCGAGGTATCAGTGCAAGAAAGGCTAAAACATGGCCATGCTCCCTTTTGAACGTGAGTTACATTGAGGAGAAGGATGGTTCAGTAATTTAAACTCTCACTGATGAGTTGTGACCTGCAGGCCACAAATTCAGTTTGGAAAAGGTCTTTCTTTGTTCTGAAGATGGTAAATTGAGTACCATTAAATTGGGTAATAGTTAAACCTGTTATAACAGTGTTCCGAAATGGAACTGCGGTATTGAGGCTTATATTTAAAAGAAATAATAATATTATGCCTTATTGCCTATTGGATGCATGGTCCTGTGCGCACAGGATGGCATCCACACTGAGTAGGCCAGGTGCAGAATAGTGTTGTGTGCCACATCAACAAAGAATGAGTAGTTTCTGTAGTATGTGTGCTAACTTAGGCTAGAACAAGCACTGCAGACAGAGTAGCACAGAAACAGGACCTGGTCGAGGACAAGTCATACTTTGTTTCTCTTCTTGTGATCCCCTGACATAAGAGAGTGTTATATCCTGATTATTTAGTATATGTTTCCCAGCTTAGCTATCTCCCTGCTGCTCAGCCAGTGTGAGTATTGACAGTGGAATGTTGGTGTGAATGTGATGCTTGGAATGCTTGGGTGCCTGTGTGGATGAGTGGTGACAGTTGGAAGATGGGCTGAGCAGCTGGCAGGCTGCTCCTGGTGGGGCTGGAGAATAAGGAACACCAGGCTTATGGACATTTGTACATATTTAATATCCTGCAACAAGAAGTTAATAAAGTATCTTACTAAACTCATCTTGGCTACTTGTGGTAAGATACAACATATCTTTGGCGACGACCTGGACTCAAGCGTACCACTGGACTTAAAGGAACTGTCTATAATTTGGACAAGGAGAAACTAAAGAAACCATGAGAAACTAAGAGTAAAGTGTGAAGAATGGAGCTCCAGGCAAGCCAGCCCCACCAGTGTCCTTGTCAGCGGACAGCCCCAGCCTGGTTATGCTTCATTGGATTTAAAATAAGGACATGCTTCATTCTACTTCTAAAAATGACTATTATCCAAGTGGGTAAGTGGTGTGAGCCTCACTACTTCCACATCACAAATTTGGACATTTACTACATAGGGATGGTTCAACTGGTATGGAGAGGTTTTCCATCTTACAAGTTTTTAAAGTGGACAGCCACAGTCTGGATATACATACTTAATTGGTCTTCAACGCTGGTTTTCTGATGATTTAAAAAACAAGAAACTTATTTTAAGACAGGCCGAACGCAGTTGGAGACATCATTATCTCCCTGATAAGAGGGCTATATATCTAGCTCTCCAGAAAGAATACAAAAAGGAGATTCTTCGAACTAAGGAAGATTATTTCTCAAATAAAATTCTTAATTCATCTAATAAACCCAAAGAAATTTTCTCTATTGTGAATGAGCTCTCCAAACCAGATAGGATCATGCCAAAACCAGTTCCTACACAAAGCCTCTGTGATTCCCTTAATTCCTTTTTTCTTGAGAAAATCGCAGTCATTAAAGCCAGCATTCCCTTATCTAGTTTCCCTCCATCTGACTTAAACACCTGTCAGAATGAACATCAGTTGGATCAAATTCCTTTGATCTCGAAGGAGACCTTTCTTGATTTACTTAAAAAGGTGGATTCTGGTTCCCCCACTGACTGTTGCCCTCCTTATATTCTTCGAGAAGCTTTCTCTATCTGTCCTGACCCCCCTCTTTCGTTCCTTAACAATTCACTTAAATACGGTGTTGTCCCTGATATTTTCAAGAGTGCGGAAATTGTCCCTATTTTGAAGAAACCGGGTGCGGACCCGTCAGTTTTAAGTAATTACCGCCCCATTTCCCTTTTGCCCTACTTAGGCAAAGTCCTCGAGGCATATGTAGCCAACTGTCTTAGTTCATTTATTGAACACCACCAGATTTTGGACTCTCATCAGGCAGGATTTAGACCTGTCCATTCCACTGAATCAGTCATACTCACTGTTATGGATGAACTAAGAAGAGGAGCAGATAACGGCATCCCCCAGGCCCTGGTTCTCCTGGATTTGTCAGCAGCCTTTGACACGGTCGATCACAATATCTTGGTGGACCGTGTCGGAAGTGCCGGGATCCAGGGTCTGGCGTTGAAATGGCTTTCCTCTTTCCTTAGTAACCGCTGTCAAGCAGTTCGGTTGGCTAATTTTTCGTCCAACAAGAGGGAACTAACCTGTGGGGTTCCCCAGGGTTCCTCTCTCTCCCCCTTCTTTTTAATCTGTATCTTCTCCCTCTAATTCGTTCCTTAAGAGAAAAAAGGGTTGGGACATTCAACTATGCGGACGATCTCCAATTGGTGTTCGAAATCGATTCGTCATTATCGTCTGTTACCCACTTTCAATCTACTATGATTTTTATTAGTGATTGGATGAATTCCAACCAACTCAAGCTGAATCCCGATAAAACTGAGCTGATTCTCACAGCTGGCCCTTCCAATCCATTGCATTCCAATTTTTGGCCATCTTCTCTAGGTAACCCCCCGAAGCCTGCGGACTCTGCCAAAAGCTTAGGCATCGTGATTTCTAGTGATCTATCAATGAATGCCCAAATAAGCTCAGTAGTTTCCGCAGGCTTCTTCCAATTACGGAGAATAAGGAAGATCAGCAGATTTTTGTCCAGGGAAGCTCTGACCTTGGTCATCTTAGCCCTGGTGATCTCCCGTTTGGACTATGCCAACTCTTTATACTGTGGCATTCCTTCTTACCAACTAAAACGTCTTCAGTTGGTTCAAAACCAAGCTGCCAGACTCATTTTTCATCAACCAAAATGGCAGCATGTGACTCCCATAATGAAAAATTTACACTGGCTTCCCGTGGCTAAAAGGTGTGCTTTCAAACTGGGTTGCACCATTTTTAAAGCTCTTCATGGTTGCAGCCCTGCTTTTATCTCGTCTATGATTTCAAGATATATCCCCTCCCGGGATTTGCGTTCTTCTCATCAAAATTTGCTGACTATTCCTTCTTTTAAACGCAAAAAGCTCGGAGGCCTTAGATTTGCTGTCCTAGGCCCCCAGTTTTGGAACTCTCTCCCCGTGGAGATTAGACTGACTTCTACCTACGCACAGTTCAGAAAAAAGCTGAAGACCCGTCTGTTTGCCCAATCTTTTAACATCTAGCCTCAGTTTTCTGCAACCTTCTCTTTGCCTCTTCAGCGCCATGAAACCGTAGGGTGTACGTGCGCTATACAAGAACTTTTAACATAACATTCAAATATTGTTATTTGTGCAGGTGGATGATTGAACTGAGCCCCTACAGTGTCTTCCATGTCGGACTGCCAAAGTCTATGCGTGTTGCTCTGTTTGACTTCTTCTGGACAATATAATGAACGCTTACTTCTTTGGGATGTCAGCTGCGTTGTACAGCTTGTTTCTATGGAGCATCGGAGTTTAAAGAGACAAGTGGCTACACAGAGGCGAAATATGGATGCATTTCACAATCCTTTGGGGCATGATTGACTCTGTCTCATGGCGTGAACAACAGTGGGGCCACATAGGAGCGATGTGGTTGTGTGCTAGTAGGCAAGTTTTATTTCATCTATGTACGGGCTGCAACCTTCGTACAGTTACCGTTAGCAACGACGGTATGTGCCATTTTTTTTTTTGAGGATGGTCTAGTGTGTGGGCCGTTTGGAGCGCGTGCATTCTTTTAAAATGGAGCTACTATTCTTTTACAGCGCGTGAAATCTTACCTGTATGAAGACGCGCGCAGCTCCTCGTGGATGCTCAGTGACGGGGCACCCCTCCACCACGTATTAACTTGCTGTGTGGCACTTTTTGGCGCACGCACTTGCCTGAAGCCTTCCGGCGCTAGCGTCTTTGCGTGCCGCCATTTTGGGTAGTTGTGGCACCGCTCATGCAGAGGGGAGTCAGCACACTAGTTGTCTGCTTGCGTATCAGCAATGGTGAGCTTGGCAGTTTTTCTCGGCAGCCCTGAGAATCTCTTCGCGGAGGGATGTCAGCGCACTAGCTGTCCTGTCTAAGCCTCACGTGTGTATGAATGCCAGTTTCACTTGGCAGCTCTGTTCAGCTGTGTTGGAGGATGCCTTCTACAATCTGATCTCTTTGGGTAATGGCAAGCGGCATCGATGTAAGGTCTAGTTCGGCGCGGGATGGCTCAGGACTGTGAGCTGTGTTGCGGTCACTTTGTCTTTCCGATCTGCAGCGTAATCATAGTGCATGGCAGACACTGTGGTTTGGGTGTCGTATTTATGCATATTCCTGTTGCACCTGGTAGGGGGCCCTGCAGCTAAGGAATTTCACCGGCCGGATTGGCAGAAGAATTCCCTAAAAAAGAAAAGGTAAATTTTTGCATTTTTGACTGTCTCCGGTCTTCAGTAGAGTTGCTTTCTCTACTTCTGGCTCACTATGTTCTAAGTCAGCATCATCTCTATGCTTGCATGTCAAATTCCACGGATTAGCTTCTTGACACTGATGAACAGAAGAGTAAAGTTTTCTTGTGAAAGTAAACAGTCAGCCTTAGCAAATTTGTGAGACATCGCTCACAGGAGGTCTTGCTTCGTAACATATTGGTTACAGTGTTGTTAAAAAGAAAAGGAAAAGGAAAAGTGTATAGGTACCCTTAGGCAAGGGAGGTTCTAGTCTAGCAATTCTCGGGTGAGTGGTCGCTCACCAGTGATAGGTTACAGTTAAAAAATATACAAATGGCAAAGGAAAAGGTGTTGCATTACTTAAGTTTTAATGTTCTTCTCTAGCATACTGTTTTAGTGATGTCACAGTTTGTTTCCTTACACAAGGTTGGCTCTTGACTTTAAGTGGGTGGTAGTCACATTACACTCCGTTACATGAGGGTGGTTTTGGTTTCTTTCTGGGTCCATGTGTTGGATTCACACTACGTACATTTTGTGTGGAGTTTACTGTGTGTAAGTCGTCATGCGCTGCACGTTTGGTCTGTTTTGTGTGTAAGTCGCCATGCGCTACACGTCTTGTCGGTTTGTTGTGCAAGTCGCCATGCGCTACATGTCTTGTCTTGTTGGTGTGTAAGTCGTCATACGCTTCACTTCTTGTTTGTCTAGTGTGTAAGCCGCCTTGCGCAACACGTGTTGTTTTTGGTTGTGTAAGTCGCCTTGCGCTTCACGTTCCGTACATATAGCGTGCAAGTCACCTGGTGCTATGCGTGTACTTTGGTTTTACACCCTCACAAAGGGTAGGTCTCATGGGTCGTGTCCCATTCACATTGTTTTCACCCTTTCAACAGTTGTGGGTCATGGGTGTTTGTCTAAGGGTGTGGTCCACCATTGCTACATTTTACGCATTTTTCAAAAACTGTTTATTGGGGAGGATGGCTTATATTGCTTGTCAATGTTCTATTGTTGCTTGTCAATATTTACCTTTTCTTTCAGGTTACGTTGTGTTCAGACTCTTGCGAAGTTGTATTTTTGGTGGCTTCCCTGAGTCTTGAATGCTTGTCAATATTTACCTTTTCTTTCAGGTTACGTTGTGTTCAGACTCTTGCGAAGTTGTATTTGTGGTTGCTTCCCTGAGTCTTCAACTTTTTCTCTGCTTATGTATATGCTTGTTTATAGTTCTTCCCTTGTTATATTGTTCTTTTCATATTTCATTTAAAAGGAGGGGGATATGTTATATCCTGATTATTTAGTATATGTTTCCTAGCTTAGCTATCTCCCTGCTGCTCAGCCAGTGTGAGTATTGACAGTGGAATGTTGGTGTGACTGTGATGCTTGGAATGCTTGGGTGCCTTTGTGGATGAGTGGTGACAGTTGGAAGATGGGCTGAGCAGCTGGCAGGCTGCTCCTGGTGGGGCTGGAGAATAAGGAACACCAGGCTTATGGACATTTGTACATATTTAATATCCTGCAACAAGAAGTTAATAAAGTATCTTACTAAACTCATCTTGGCTACCTGTGGTAAGATACAACAGAGAGTGTCCCTGAAGATTCCTGAAACTGTAGGTGAAGTCTGAACCCACACCTTTGGAGACCTTCAGAGCCTCCTATGTCGGCCAGGGTGTAAAGTGCCCATGCAGAGATACTGACACGCCAGCCTTTGCCACCCTGTCAGTGTGTCTGCAAGTGTCCCCCACCTGCCTTTGGAAAGGAGGGTTCATATCTCTTTACCACGCCGGTGTGTTGTATCTGGGGCTGTATCACCTTTGTGGTGCCTGACACCCCAGTGCCATCTCTCAGAGGGTAGTTTGGTGTCAGAACCCCATTCACAGGGCCACAGGGCAAGCAGGAGCTACTGGACCCAACCGTGGGGGTTGAGGCCTTTTACTCATAATGTCCCGGGGCCCATACCTACTATAGGTCCTGAGCAAATGGGCCAAGTACCCCTTCAGCAATTGAATCTTAGTGGTAGTGTGGGTCACGCAGTCCAAGGCTACGAAGAGGGGAGTTAGACACAGGCGGGTGAACACAGGCTCACAACTCAAAATACTTTCAGCAGCAATAAATGATTGTCCAGTCAAATACTTGCTTTTATTTTTAAAAAAAGGAGTACTTATATGCCAACATAAAGTAAAATATGGCATTCACAAACAATGCACACAGTATCCTGAGGTCAGGGCTCCATTGTATTAACAGGCGGGTTCCTGAGTCCCACTTCCCTCTGGCTAGCTGTAGTGGTGATTCCCCATTTACTATAGGTGACCTCCACTAGTAGTACAAGTCCCATAAGTCCCGCTCTGACTCTTATTAAAGTCAACAGTGTTCCAGCTCTGAAGCGTTATATGGCAGGCAAATTCCCTAAGGAGCCATCTGGCCTGTAAATCTGTCTAAGCGCACCAGCAGGTCCTGCATGACTGGAGTCTCCGAACGTGCCCCCTTCGTGGGTAATGAAGCTGCAGTGGCTATCTCCAGTGAGTTCTTCATACGCAGTCCGGGAGGGACAGCAGTCGAATGTCCTCGAGTTCCTCAAGCATGGTTCTGCGGAGGCAGCAGCCAAGGGGTCCTTGAAGCTCCTCCGATGCTGATGAGTTATCTGGGGGAGGAAGGGATGCTCTTGGTGCTGGTCCTTAGTTGGGCTTGGGCTGCACTGGTCATCACGGCGGCCTCCTCTCGATGACAGTCTCGATCAGATCACCCTCCTTACCTTTTCCCGGTTACCCCCGATATACAGAGTTCCTGTCCTCACTCTGTACATGGGCTACAGCCCAATCAAGCACAGCATGCTATAGTTAAGGTGGCCCCACCAGGCGTTCGGGTCACCGACTTCGCTATGCACACAAGCTACGGCTCGATCGCACAGCAGGTATCTTCACAGCAGCCCATCCTGATATACAGGTCACCAACTTCACTCATGCACATGGACGATTACCCGATTGGTGCAGCAGCGGTCATGGCTTATTTTGCAGTTACCCTCCTCTGGCATACGGGGATTTCAGAATTTTGTTACCTGCACATAGGCAATTACCTGATCAGTGCAGCAGTGGGCTCCTCACATCTCGCTACAGGAACCCAATCGCCAGGATTCCCTACTGGACCTCGTTCCCTCCAACACTCTCCTTTTCCTTACAAGGCACACTGGTCTTGGCAAGCAGGCAGGCACTGGTGCCCTAGGCTGCAGAGGCAGGTGATCTTGGATTCCCTCAGTGTTGTCTCCTCACTCAGCTGGGAGACTGGCAGTCCTTCGCCCATAGTCCTGGTCACAGGCAGAAGTCTTGCAGAGCTTCTCCTCCTCTCACTTGCTGCTAGACAGTTGACAGTTTTGAGGCCCTTGAATGCCCTTTCTTATAGTCCGTTTCCACCAAATGTGATTAGGAGCATGACTCATTGAAGTTTATGTTGGGATCTGCTTCCTTTTGAAGTGCCCTTCTTCTTCAGTGCCATTCCTCCAGAAATCAGTCTGTCACAGCAGCATCAACTCCACATCTGATAGCCCCACAACACAGGCCATGGGAGTGATTAGAGATTCACACCTAGCTTTCAGACTCAGTGATATGTGTATCAAAAAGTTACCCCAGGGCCTCGGCCCAACTCTTTATTATTATTTTATCAGCCCTATCTTCTTGAGATGTGTGCAGGCCCCTTCCTAGTGACCTCTCAGAATCAGAGCACCCTTTCTAGTATACTAAAGATATTAGTTCTCCCTTCCTCCAGTGTGTCCCACTCAGCTCACAAGAATGCAGCAATCCACAAATATGTCTGGGGAAATTTCCCCAACTCCTCATGCTCCTCTAGTTAGTCCCGGGTCTCCCAAAATGAAAACAAGAATCTCTATGTATTGTACAATTCACAGGCACACATACACCCAGCAGATGAATATGACACACACACTGCACAGCACTACAACATCCTGTATTGTACGATTCACAGACACACATACACCCAGCACATGTACAACACACATGCGTTGCACACCACTACATCTCCCATGTATTGTCCCATTCACAAGCACACATACACCCAGCAAATGAATATAACACATGCACTGTACAGCACTGCATCATCTCTGTGTTGTCCCATTCACAGGCACACATACACTCAGCACATGTATAACACACATATACTGTGCAGAGCTACACACCAAACCGAAGTAGACCAAGTGTGAGTTAAGCACACAGCAGTGGAACTATAAATAGGTGACCCTGTAGGCCTCACTCTATAGTGACGCAGACGAAAAGGCCTGGTCATGCCTATTAATCACTACACGGTATGCTGCCACCACCGCACTCACACTGCTTAACTCATGGCAAAGGCAGTAGCCTTTCACCAACATGGGGGTAGCGCTTTGGGCGACCCTCCCAGTCCAAAAAGACCTCAATCCATGGAACAGGTCTATATCATGGTGGACACACATGACCCATGTTCGCCTATGACACCAAAAATCAGCATCGGGGATCCAGACATCATTACTATGTCGACATGCTCTCTGTGCCTGAAATACCATTCATGGTGCATGCCAACCCCTGGAACCGAGAGCGGTGTAGTCATGACACAGGCTTTGGTGCTCCCTGACTTGAGCCGCCACTCTATGAAGTTCAGTAGCAGGTGACAAACATTCTAATAAAAATGACAGACAAGGGTTGTAGGTTCAAAGATTTATGTACAGATTAATAGGTGGGTTACAAATACATGTCATTAGGAGACTTAGCAGCAAAAATATAAGTCATAAGTACAAATAACTCAGTACAGTTCTAAGTGAAATCCGACATAGAATCTCCTTCCAAGAATGGCGAAATGGAGCGGAGTTTCTTATAGATATCTTTGTCCTTTTATATGACTTTAGACAGAGACAGTCATACATTCTACATGGGCACACGTTTCTCAGGATAGGCACCAATAGAGAACAAGGAATATGAAACATTTTACTATAGAATATATTCGGAGATTCCCTCAGGCTGGCATTGCATTGAAAGTGCAGACATTATCACAGTTAGTTTGGCAGTCCAATAGATACATTGTATACCCATAGCCTGGGACAGTTAAAGTGTCCTTGGTACACAGCAAAGAGGTTTCTGGGAACAGATTTCAGTTTATTAGTGTGGGTTTGCCAATTCTAAAGAAAACGACAACAATGACACGTCATCTTGGTGACGTCTGTACAAGATGGAGGACATTGTAAACACAACTCGACTTAGCATAAGCCCAACACTGCAATGCATTTAAAGTGAAAGGAGATCATCTACCACAACGTTAGGGCACTCAGGGCAGGGGTGTATGTCCGTTACCACATGAGGGACAGTGTATATACTGAGTGCGACTTCTAGAGTGCTGCGGTGCAGGAAGGCCCTTTTTGCACCTGCATCTGTAATTTAGTTAGGGCACATAAGCAGAGGCCTTACTTTTCCTCATTTTCATGTTGTGGCCCATGCAAAGTGAAAAAACGACCAAAATTAATTGTAACAGGAGTACTAGTATTAGCATTTGCCATTACTTAAAATACACAGTCTGTAGAGAAAGCATTAAGAAGAAAACAATCTTCAAAAAAGCAAAGTTAGCAAAGTATAGGCAAGACGGTCTAAAGAAGTACAACAAAGGCCAGAACCATTTGACTGACTAGCATTCCTTTAAAATGAATGTTTTTAGTGCAATGATGCTAACTTTTTGGCCACATGACATGTACTACAGAACAGTTATAGAAATGTCCAAGGACCCTTCTATAATACAAAGTGCCCTGGGATCACAAACACATGTTTTGCACCCAAGGTACATTTGATGAAACACCCCTGAAAAAGAAGTATCCTTCCTTCTGAATCTGCTGTTATTGCTGACTCAGGTTCTGTATATTAAAATTTTTTGACAGATTGATGGTTATAAAATAACCAGATATTCAACTATCTCAAGCGAACTCTGGGGCATATTTACAGGGGGATTGTGCCGCCGTAACGTCACTTTTTCCGACGTTCCGGTGGCGCAATGCCCTGCTCCATATTTACAAAGTGGCATTAAGCTACTTTGCGTGGCTTAATGCTGCTTTGTAAATATCATCCCCTCTCACGCAGGTATCTGCATGAAAGGGGCATGCAATGGGTGTTGCTATGGGCGTTCCGCCACAACACCCATTGCATTCTGCAGGACACATAGAAAGAGCAAATTACCTTTAAAGATTGTGTATGTGCAGGAAGGTGTGCCTTCCTGCACATGAACAATAATCCCTGCAACACATACACCCTGGTGCAAGGGTGACTGCATTGCAGAGAATTATCCCTGCAAAACAGGCACGCTTGCACTATGGCATGGGTGTCTGGGGTGGCACTAGGCAGATTTTTTTAGTGCCAGCGCAAGGGAAAACAATGGGGTGCTCTGTACTCTTGTAAATATGGCGCATCCCTGCATTTTTCAAATGACACAGTGCGCCCCTGCTAAAATGTGTGCAGCGCCGCGCTGCACCATTTCCTACTAAATATCCCCCTCTGTGTCAGCATGCGCGATCTAACTCTGGGTGCTAACAATACTCTACACTCCTTAGCCATGGTGCTTCAAAAAGTGCAGGAATTCCTTGTGGAGTCTGTTGAAATACGATGTGCTGTCACATGGATGGCTCCGGTGCCATAGCTCCAATAGGTCTTAAAGGGGGTCACAGCACACTGGTGGGGGGCAAATATGTATGTGGATTTTATTTTATTTGGTGGTTTTAGATGCATGAATAAAAAAATGAAACTGACATATAGTGCTTGGCAGTCATCCTTAGGGGTGTCGTGGTGCTGGGAGCGAGGCAATGAGAAGCAGAAAATGCTTTGACTAGAAAAATAATTAAGCCTGCTAAAAAAGCAAGGGTTCAAAATTCTTGCGAAACGGAGGATGATTAGGATCACGCAAATCTAAAAACCAGATAGTTCCAGTGTTTTCACGAAAAAGGAAAAGGATTGGCTACCAAGGCAGGAGTGTTTGAAATAGGACTAAGGGGGAATCATAGCCAAGGAAGATCAAGAGGGGCCAGAGTTGCAGAGGTGTCGATGACAGATGCAAAGGGCTTTTAAGATTGAGCATTTGGTGACAGGAAACCAGAGAAGAATTTGAAGATTATAGGATGTATGAGAGCAGTGAAGCAGCCCCAGAATGGGGTAACAAGGGCCCTTTTGGCGTTAAAGAGTTGTGGGAGGTTCCATTGACACTTTGATGCCCCAAGGGCCCTTGTCTGATTGAGTCGGGGTGCCCGGCCTTTTGAACAAATAAGGAGTTTTTAGTGTGTACCGCCCGTGATAGGCACAAACATTTTTTAGGCTGAGGCCGCTGGGTGGAGGACGATAATTATACCTGAACAGAAGAAGAGCCTCGTTGCATTTGCTGTATAAAGTAAGCCTTATGCCACATGGGAAATTGTGATTCCAGGTTGCTCCCTACTGTCCTGATGAAGACCCGGTAACAAGGTTATAACTGCCCTTCCATGTCCTTGGGTCGAAATGTCGACAGCTCTATCTTCATAAGCCTGGATTGACTTTATTATCTACGGAGGAACAGTATTGATTCATTTTCATTTCATTTTATTCTTTATTTCGGTTCAAAATAAAACCATAAAAGACACATCAACAATATACACATTCAATTATAGAATACAGGTGGCAGTTTCGAATATAAATGGTAACGCATCTGCATGGTAGGGGCTAAAAATCTGAATCAGTAATGCATTTTCCATACCAAAAAATACTATTAAAATATTTAAATATGTTAAAACCTAGACATAAAATTTTTTCTAAGAATTAATTCATTATGTACATAAATCATTACTTGTTGTCCTAGTCTAAATATGTGCATGATTGTATAACATTTCAATGTTATTTCCACATGGCATACCAACTCGAATATTTTTCTATGCAAAAGTAAATTCATAATTTCATTTTTAGCGTTTAGGCCATAAAGTGCATGTGCATAATTACAGTCTTAATCCAACTTTAGCTCTTATAAGACTCACATTAAATAAAAACCTACTGACACTAAAAACAATTTTTTGAGATGTGTCTGTTTTCAGTATTCTTCCTGCCTCTATACAAACTCTAATGTTCAGATTACGGCAAATGGGTTTAATCCATTTATTCCTCGGTTTGCCGTATGCTGGGCAGACTAATAATACATGTAGATCATTCTCCTTTGGTGCATTTTGACATAGTTCGCAAGATTTATTACTATTTCTATCACAGTTTGCTGCCCAATTTGATGTGTTAGCATTAATGTATAACACACCATACCTAAACTTCATATACAAGGCTTTAGCTAGTGGTGGATATAGCTCGTCCAAAAAAAGGTTAAAAACTAGCTATTTCCTTGAAGAGAAGAAACTTGGTTGTTAATGTACCATTGCTTGTACAATGTAACACATTATTTTGAATATGGGTCCAAAAGTGAATTTTAACAATTTTTTACTAGACATAGTCAACTGCATCGGAGCTTCCCAAAAATGCTTCAAGCCCAATTTCTCGAACCAATAGAAAACATGTTTAATCCATGGGGTACCCCTACTCTTGTCAATTTCTAAAATCTCCTGTAGACCCTCCTTATAACTGGTCAATTCAGAAGTTGACCAAAGGCGTACCCAGAATAATAGGGGTCTTAATATTGCATGGTGATCTGTTCGTTTGACGTTTAAGTCCATAAAGATTGGAATTAGGGGTATTCTCACTGGCAAACCCAATACCCTTCTAATAAATTTATTTTCTCCCAGTTCAAAACTCCTTTTGCAATGGGGTCCCCAAATTTCAGTGCCATACAAAGAAGCTGATTGTACTTTATGTTTGAAAACCTCCAGAGCAGGAGTCAACGCCTTCGATATACTACTCCCATGCATCTTTATTATTGGCAACGAGTTTTGGAGTTGGATAATCTTACTTTTTCTAACTGTTGCTTCCAGGACAACTTTGTATCCAAAGTTATACCTAAATAGTTAAAATGATGTACATACTCTAATTTTTGGCCACTAACTGCTAAATTCCTTTTAAAAGACTTGTGTGGATTTATTGCCATGTACTTTGTTTTGCCGGAATTTATTTCAAGGCCCTTTTTTTGCAGTAAATGTAAAAAGAATTCAATAAAGATTGTTGACCTTTAGGGGTTTGCGATATCAGTATGGTGTCGTCAGCAAATAAGAGAGCTGGCATCAAATCCCCACCCAGCTTGGGCGAGTCGTGTGTACACCCCAATAAATAACTCGGAATATCATTAACATAGATTGAGAATAGGGTGAGTGCCAGTACACACCCCTGACGTACACCCCTTCTTACCGGAATTGCCTCAGTTAATTCACCCCTCGGGCCCCATCTTACTTTTGCAAAATTGTTTTCATGCAATCTTATTATTTGCGTGAGTAATTCAACAGGGACGCCTTGATGTTTCAATGATTCTCAAAGTAAGTTCCGGGGTACAAGGTCAAAAGCGGCCTTTAGATCTACAAAAGCAATATACAAATGGCCCTTTTTTATATTTATATATTTCCAGCATAAACATAAAAATCTAAAAACCTGATCGATTGTGCTTGTTTTTATTCTAAACACCGCCTGGAATTTTGAGATCACATTATTCTCATCTAGCCAATCGTTCAATCTCATTAAAATATGCCTAGAGTAAATTTTTTGTAAAATATCAATTAAACTAATTGGTCGGTAATTTGCAGGATCATTACGGTTACCTTTTTAAAAAATTGTAACAATTTCCGCCCCTTTCCATGATTCAGGTATTGGTGAGCCTGCAGCAATTGCATTACATAAATGGTTAATATAAGGGCCCCAAACACTACTGTCGTGCTTTAATAAATCTCCCGGTATTTTATCGGGGCCAGGGGCTTTCCCTGGTTTAACTGAATTTATTGCCAGTAATGTTTCCTCCAGGCTAAAATGGAGATTATTAATAGTAAGGTTAGGCACCACTACTGCGGTACAAGGTGTCTCTGCCACTTGGGCATCTGCATAAAGTCTAGAAAAGTGGTCCTCCCAAGTTTTTGCGTCAAGGAAAAGGTCCTTATCATCCCCACCTGTCGTTCTGCCTTTTGCTATTAAGCGCCAGAAGCCTACTTGATCTTTAAGTTTGGCCGCTTCAATTAGATCTGTCCAAATACTCTCATCCCACAGTTTTTTTGCATGTGCAAGGGTTTTCTTGTATTTAATTCTTTTCTCCCTTATAACTGTTACATTATTCTCTTTTATTGACAGTATAAGGTCAGCCTTTATCTCACGACACTCCCTATTATACCATGGGTTCGCTTCTATTTTTACACCTGTTCCACTGTGTTCCCCTGGTAATCTACTCAATACTGGTGCCAGTGCATCCTGCAAAGCTTGATGTGCATCCATTATTGAGAGTTCCACTCCTGGTGAATCTAGGTGAAGTTGGACAGTGTTGGCAAATATGTTATAAATCTGTGTCATGGATTCAGCATTTCCTAATATGTACGGCCATTTTATAGCACGGCAGTTGTTACTAACTATATTAGCATCAATAGAAATACTAGTCTCTTCGTTATCCAAAATTTTACCAAGGAAGAGATCAGGTAACAATGACAAGTGGAGGACGATGATCGCTATCGGTTCTATCATCTATTTTCAGATCTGATACATTAGGCCAAAACTCAACGGATACCAATATATAATCGATACTACTCCTATAACTGCCTCTACAGAAGGTTGGAGTGTTTGGTTTATCCGATGGTAACCGGCCATTACAAGCTCTAAGCCCTAGCCCTGTTGTTAGTTTCATAATCTGTGCGACTGCTATAGTACAGGACACTGTCGGACTACTTTCTAGAGCAGGAATGTTATTCATTGTATCTTCGTCTTCAAAAAGATTGTCGAACCCCACCACCGGTTCAAACTTACAATTAAAATCGCCCCTAATGATTACCATTGCATCAGCCTCTATTAGATTAAAAAATGAATCAAGTTGATTTATTATTAAGGATTCCTTCGTAGTTGGGCTTGGCCTATTATAGATATTGATTAAATATATTAATTTCTTATCCTGTGTTTTAATTTTTACACCAACCAAATCCTCAGATGGTATACACAGTGCAGTTGATTCTATTTTGAGGGTTATTCTAATCCATATGACGAGTCCCCCTGAAGGCCTACCTCTCATTGATGGAATAGCGTTTACACTAAAAGTCTTAAACCCTACCCTATGGGGAGTTTCTAGAGCCCAAGTCTCTTGTAAGAGAAGAATGCCACTTTGCTCTGTATATTCCACCCATTCCGTGTCTCTAAGGTTCCTATTTAGTCCTGCTATATTCCAAGATGTAAATCGTATAGCTTTCTGAATATTTACTCCTAAGTTTGTTATATTTGGCCTGTGAGAACTGTTCACTGTGTCAGAAGAAGCATTTATGGGCATAAATAATGACCATTGCTGCTCCTCCGTCCCAATAGTTGTATGTGCCTTACATGCCCTATCCTATGTGAGGCTATCTCCCCCTGGGTCTCCTCTAGATGATGTATGTTTCGGTGGCGCATTTGTTCCATACTGCTATTTGTCTCATTATTTACCGGAAGGAGTATTTCACCAACTGTAGAAGTTGGTTGTCAGTCCACACCATCCAAAGCGGATAGTGCCTGGAACCTATTCGGAAATAATATTGGAGCATAGTCATCGTTTGATGGGCCGGGATGTGGTTTGTAAAAATACCCCAATGGGAGAGCACAAATACAAGTGTTTTGGGTGAAGGTTTCCTCTCTGATATTTAGTAGAGATCAAACCATCTGCGGGCGACGAAAATTAACTATAATGCAATCGCCGTCTAAGTTCTTAGAGGACTCCCCAACCCACTCTACTCTGCGGACCATCAAGATTTCGTTGGTATATCGTGGTTTAAAGTTTTTATATTTTGTCAGCCAATCAACTGTCTTATTTCGCAGAGTCGTCCAGGATTCACTCTGTCCATTTTTTAGTGCTGGGACCCCTGCTAAAATTAATACATAAGGACATGAGGCAGGCGGTAAGCCCAAAATATCGGAACTGGGATTCAAAATTGTATCTTGTGAACTTTTTACTATGTCAGGACCTAATCTTTTTTCAGGTAGATTTGGGGTTTCATGTCTATCATCCAAAGCGTGTATTCCCATCATTATATCATCCCTGTTCTGCGCTTTTTCCCGTATGCCTCTTTCTCTGCTGTCTCTTCGGATCATTGGTTTAGCCACTGAAGTATCCTTTGTCCTACCAACAAAACTCGGGGGACGAGATTCCTCTAAATACTTTGAATCGCCCCCCCTTTCTATAGTACCAAGATTATTGCTATCTATTTTATCTTTCAAATTACCTACTGTAGTGTTCAACTGTTCGATCTTTTGGTTTAATGACTCAAATTTTTTGTCTATTAGGCCGTTTATCTGTGTTAACATAGATCTAAAAGCTGTTTCCAGTATCACACTAATTACACGCTCAAGAGCCTCAGGGCTTTCTTTTACTATCTCAGGGCTAGGAGCAACATCTGCTACCGCCTGTGTATTAGAAGTTTTTGTCAATACTACAGTTTGTTCCTCTACTCGATGGTTTGTCTGAGCGTTGGACCTTGAACCCCTTTTTTTCTTGGATTCTAATCCCCCCGTAGCCTGCTTCTGCCTTGTTCTAGGGGCTTTCCCTTTGGCTTTTTCTATTTGTTTTAGTGCTCGGGACCTAGTTCCTATACTTGGGCTGTTATCATCTAGTGCGAGATTTGGGGATATAAGAGTCGAGTTTGACAGGACGGATGTTTCAGGTCCACTTTGGACTATTATTCTAGGTGTTAATAGCATATTTGCGTCTTTATACATCGGGAATTGTGTTGGATCGAGTGACAATCGCCTTTCTGTCATTTGGATCTCATGTGTCAGCAGAGATTCTGCTCTGGTTAAAAAGGCATCTAAGGTGCCTGCTGCACCTTTACGTTTGTTCATACTCATTGTCTATATAAACAACTATAGGTCAACAGTACGTAAAAAATAAACGTGGGAAGCTAAGCAGTACTACAAAGATATAGCTTCGGAGCGACTGTTATTACAATCTTTCCAAACAGTTAATTCACAGTCCCAGATACACTTGTTTTATCACCTTGGGCTATAGCCTGCTACATAAGGGGTCACAGAACTAAGACGTGTTACTAGCCGCCCTGAATCACCCCCACCTTGATGTGACCCGCCCAATATCTATTTAATGTAGGTAACAGTACAGTCCACAATTCCTTAGGACTCCTTTAGACTCCACAGTTCCTAATTCATAGTACGGGAGTTTACAAATGTCAATGAAGTCTCAAGGGAGATCAATGAATGCTGTGGCAATGAAACTGGGCAAAATAGAATTGGCGTAAATCTTACCCACTGGCAACTTCAAAGTTGCAATACAGTTTGCAATGCAGCAGCCAAGGGGGGTGGGCCTGCCTCTTCCGGCCCCTGACGGGCACGGACGGGCCCGCCCTTGGCCCGGGCACGCCCGCGCGCGTCCCGCGCTGTGGGAGGGCCGCTGTGCTCTTATCGCGCCCCCGGCGCGGTGACGCAAGTGCCGGTTTGCAGGGCCCTCTGGGAACTGTAGTTGCGTTGGGCCGTTCCCCTCACGGCCAGGAAATCAAGAGATCTGCCGTTCCCCTCACGGCTGCAGCGGAGGCTGCACGATAATGGGCCCGGTCACCTCAGGTCAGTTTCGCCACTATTCAAATTTCAACAGCGTCCCGCGCTGCGGGAGGGCCGCTGTGCTCTTATCGCGCCCCCGGCGCGGTGACGCGAGTGCCGGATTGCAGGGCCCTCTGGGAACTGTAGTTGCGTTGGGCCGTTCCCCTCACGGCCAGGAAATCAAGAGATCTGCCGTTCCCCTCACGGCTGCAGCGGAGGCTGCACGATAATGGGCCCGGTCACCTCAGGTCAGATTCATACACTGTACCTATATACTATGGATAACATCAGTTTGAAATAAAAGCATCAAACAGGCTAATGATACTATATAAATTGTTGTTTCAGTTTGTGTAAATCATGTTGTACTCCTTTTGATTTCCTTTCACTTATGCACGAGCACTTTCTCCCTAGCACTTATATTCTGCACAATGGAGCAACCGCTTTATTATAAAGTGTATGTATGTATATGATTTCAATAAAAATTTTGAAGGAATTTCAACTGACTTTTCCGTGTTGCAACATTGCCATGCTTTTTCCTTAAACTCACCAATGTTAATGTCCACTCTCCTTTGGTTTGGGGTTTTACGTCTATGAGCTGCCCTGTGTTTGTGCCTCCTCTGCTCTTTTCTTGCTCTGTTTTGCCTTTTCTGCTCATTTGTCTGCCCTCTGTTTGGCCTTTTCTGCCCTCTTTTTGCCTTTTTCTGCACATTTTTCTGCCCTCTGTTTTGCTTTTTCTGCCCTACGTTTTGCCTCTTCTGCTCTGTTATGTCTTTTCTGCTCATTTTGCTGCCCTCTGTTTTGCCTTTTCTGCTCTTTTTTCTCACCTCTGTTTAGCTCTCTTCTGCTCTGTTTTGCTTTTCCTGCTCATTTGTCTGCCCCTTGTTTTGCCTTTTTCTTCTTGTTTTTCTGCTCTCTGAGTTGCCTTTTTTCTGCTCATTTGTCTGCCCTCTGTTTTGCTCTGTTTGGCCTTTTTTGCTTGTTTTTCTGCCCTGTGTTCTGCCCTCTTCTGCTTGTTTTTCTGCCCTCTGTTCTGCCCTCTTCTGCTGTGTTGTGCCTTTTCTGCACGTTTTTCTGCCCTTTGTTTTTGTCTTTTCTGCTCGTTTTTTCCCTCTTCAGTCGTTTCATCAAGACTTGGCTTTTTGATTGAGACATCGCACTCCAGCGCCCAGATACCCCAAGGGTGACAGTGCTGCGCTCTACAAATGCTGATTGATTGATTCCTCCGTCCAGATTGAGATCAATATGTCAGCACCTGTAGATGATGGCAACGAGGCCTTCTTGATCCTCTCGACATGGTAGCAATAAAAAACAAAATAGACCTCAATATTTTATAGAGAGACTTGAAACCTTCATGCGGTTAATTTACCCACTACTAACATGAGTTCAATAGCTGTTGTCTGCAGTGATCCATTCCAATGTTCTCTACATTGGCCTTGCAACAAAACTAATGGAGAAACTCCACAACGCATTAAACAGAGCAGCAACTGTGTAAAGAGAGATCAGGACAAGTAGCTCCTCGAAACCCACACTGGCTACTCGTTTGAGAAATTCCCTATATTCACAGATCCACCTGTAGGGAAAACCTCCCTTTGCTTGCAAAGCAATGAGCTCCTCTATACCATGGAAAGGGCTGTGACACCCAGAAAACTAAACAAACCACCAGAGTACACTATATAAGAAAGCAAGTTCTAGGCAGACAAGCTCAATGCCCAGCAGTTTTGACAAACAAGATAGTCCATGTTCAGATCTTAACATTGATGCCACAAGTTGAGCTGGAAACTGATCTACTAATATACCCCATTCTGTTCCTAAAGCAGATAACATTTGGCCTATGAAACAGTCACAAAGCAGATTGCATTTTAAAGCACTTTGAAGGAGCTACACAGCACTGTGTAGCCTTGCAGATCTGTCAGCCACGATGCGTATGCCAGATTTTTGCATGACTCTGCCTTTTTTTGGTTTTGCCTGCACAACACTTGTGCTGTGTTTATGAAATCTCTTGTGTTTAAAAATATAAAAATCTTAAAAGGCGCTTAGAAGTTGCCCATTCCTTACCTTTACTCACCACTGGCTGGCTCCAACATCACTTTACTTACCATTGGCTGGCTCCCACGTCACTCTTGTTTCCTTGCATCCTATTGGTCAGTGCCTCCTCCTCTTCCTTCTGGGCTTCGAGTCTTCGTCCTGCCGTGGAGCCTGGACCAAATACTGCTTCCAGTGGCCAGTGTCCTTCCACTGCAGGCTCCTGCAAGTACTCTTTTTGTTTTATTTTTTGACATGCATCTGACTCTCTGTCTGTCTGTGCTCGATTGTGTCTGTTACTGTGTCTGTCTGCGTGCACGCTTTGGGACACACATCTTTTGCCTTGTATCTTTGATTGTACACCTTTGATTGTGCCACTGTTTGTTTGTGTAGATGTGTCTGTGTGTTTGTGAGGTTTGTCTGTATGTGTAGCTATGTATGCTTGATTGTGTGTATGTATGTGATTTATTGTAAGCCTGGGGTTTTGTTAAAATACCACATTATTTGTATTTGGCACAGGGTGCAGTGAGACACAGCATTGTTTCAGAAAAATCCAATTATCTTACTCCTCGTGTGCATGAGCCATGTGGAAATCATCAAAATTGGGTGCTGACTTAGGGAGGGGGCGCTGACATCGGGGGTGGGGGGCGCTGTGTTTAGCAGTAACCAACGATTTAAAAACACCTGCAGCAGAGTTCCTTGTGTGTCCAGTTTTCAGGCAGAATTAAAAATGTCAAGATAACTCTTGTGATTAATGTTCCTGCTAGAGAGAGAGAGATCAGAGTTTTGTCTAGGGGCAGTTTTGGCTTGCCATAAAGTAGCACAGAGGGTTAATATACCTGCTGCAAAGAGCGGGTACCATGCAGATCACAGATCTGTATTTTATGTGGATAGCTGAGTGGATTACAACTTTTGTCACAGAGATCCTTTCGTTACTGAGGTTCAGAAGATACAACCCTAATATAGAACAGTGACTGTTGCAAACTGTCATCAAAGAGCTGCATGCAAACTGCGTAAAATAGGTTAGAACGTTATATTTCCCCCCCCCCCAGTCTTTCATTATCTATTCCTAATGTTGCTGAAGAGGGTTTCTTTGGGTAGATATACATTCTTATTAGTAAAGCCAGCCTTTACCAGTGCTTTAAAACAAATGAAATGTATGTGAGAGAGGGGCGATGGAGAGATGAGGGGCACTTTTGCCCAGTAGCCATGAGGGAATCCGAAGAGGTGGTCATGGGGGCACCAAAAATGATTAATGCACTGGGTAAAGTGGGCCCTGATGTAAATATGTGCCTGATTGGGGTTCTTCAGGAAATCACTGAAGAAAACTGAAGGAACCACTTCGAGATGCTGTTAATTTGAACCTTTAACACATTTGTTTTACGAATGCCTAAATAAGTCAGCGTGATTTCCCTTTAAAGGATACATTTTCTTTAACTTGCAGCCTGAAGTGTTCTCTCGTGCCTGTGTTGTGTGCTTAGACATCACAGTGAGCCTTGCTTTGGAGCGGTCAGGCTTTGCACACACTTGGCCCCGAGGCACTGGTCTTCTGCTGCACATCACCTGCCAGTTAACACTTGACCCCTGTCATGATTTCTCCAGTCACGATCAAAGCTCCTTAGGAGTCTTTATGACAACCTGAATCGCTACAATAATGTTTTTTTAGGCCAGTCAGATGCTTTCGAAACTGACAAAAGCACTGCGTGCTATTGCTTATTACCAGGGACTTTATTAAAATATCACATTATTTGAACCTTGTCTCCTTTGAGGCCTCCTGTAATCATTACATTTCTTTAACCTGTTGCACGCTTTTCAATGACCCTTTTTGTCTCTTTATCGAAGAAAAGCGTGCTTTCCTTGGTTTGCACTATTTTACCTGGACCAGTACTGTTTGTAACAATTCCCAGAATAGAATCCTAGCCAGGGCCGGACTGGGAACCACAACCGGCCCTGGCAAAGTGCTCGGCCGCCCCTCCCCCTCCCCCGCGGGGGGTTGGGGTGCCGCCGAGCTCTTTGCCAGGGCCGGTTTTCGGCCGATTTTGTTACAGGGCCGATTTTGCAGCTATGCTGCAAAAACGGCCCTGTAACAAAACCGGCCCCCAGGGGCCCAAAACCGGCCCCCACCCGTGCGGCGCACCGGGGGATTGCCCGGTGCCCGCTACGGCCAGTCCGGCCCTGATCCTAGCTCCACACATGGCCCGCGAGCTCCACCTCTTATCTCAGACACCTCTCCACCAGGAAAGACTAAGCGCAGCTAATCAAAGTGCATCTAAACCACACTTATTTTATGGCTTTTTCACTACTCAACACCTACCAATGTTTTTTTTACATGTTGCACAGCAGTTGAAGTGCTGTGCAACATGCTTAAAATGGAAAAAAAAGCACTATGACACGCCCAGTATTGACCGTGCCATATCGTTTTTTTAAATTTAATTATGTTGCACAGCATCTCAACTGCTGTGCAACATGTCAAAAAACATTGACAACGCCAATAGATTTCGCATAGGTGAAACCTATTGGCTTTGCCAATGCTTGTTATAACCTCCACTGAGGAATGCGGCCTGCGTATTTAACTCTTTCCTCATGTTTTTCTGTTGCCCTGAGTCAAACCTTCCCTACAGATCAGCCATGCTGCTGCCATGAATGAGTGTTCCTGTAGGTCGGCATACTATGGCCCTCTTTATAAGTAGCCTGAAACCGTCTCCCCCCCCCGCTCTGGGCCATTCTATCTTTCTTGGTGCCTGCAGGCTCAGAGTGCCTGGGCATGCAGACTCTGAATCTGATAAATCCAGGCTCAGAGCTGCCAGACCCAGACCTCTGCATGGAACTGTGGGCAGCTGCTGCGCCAGGCCTCACCCGTGCTCGAAGGGCAGTGCTCTCCCCTGTCCTGCTCTGCCCTTCCCTACCCATGCCAGCCACACAACAGGCCTGAATGCAGGTGGTAGATGTGTTCAGAGTTCGAACTCTGTTCCTGCCTGGAAGGGGCAAAACCATGCAGAATTGGACCTGGTGTCCTCAGGTCTGCCATGCGGTTCCCATAAGTAACTCGTAATCCCTGGCTTTAGGTGCGAGGATGCTGACAAGGACTCGATAAGAGATTCCCGCCCTCTGGACCCTCACACCTAAATCCAGGAAACTCGTCAACAGGACTCTTGTGTTGCAGATGTAACACAGGCTGTACATATGTGATTCCCTCTTGCATATGTGACGAGGCAGCAACAACTGTTTGCCAAAGTGTATTTATTAAGCGGTTAACTCGATATCCACTATAACACTTTACTTGTCTTCATATATTATTGCACTGTAAGGCTTCACATTCTCAGCAGGCAGGAGAACCATCAAGTCAGGTTCTAATTGCATCATTTAAGAACATTAAATTGATGTTTCTTTACCTCAACTGCAGCAGTTCATGAGAACCGTATTATTTTCATCATTCAGATAACTCTGCAGGAAACCCATTTAATTGTCTTTGATTATTACAATCTTTTTCTAAATGTGAGCTCCCAAGAGGCCAGGCTTTGCTCTGGGAGACCTGTGTCTGCCTTGCTGTTTGTGCCTATCTTTCAAGCAGATGGATGTGTTGGACAACACAGGAGGTTTTTTCGGAAGCCAACATAGACACTAATTAAAGGCCAGAGCTCTTGCCCTCTAAGTGCATCAAAGGCTTTACCCACCACGCATCTCAGTGTTAACTGGCATCACACATACTGGTGCTACACTGGGTCATTTCATGGCACTCTACACAAATACACAAGAACTAAGGTGATTACTTTGAGTAAGCACTCCAGCTTGTCAACCTTTTGTCAGCATGTTTCAGTTGTTAAATCCTCCTCAACATGATGGCTGCAGCAACCTCGCCCACCTAAAACAATGTTGTCTCTTCAAAGACTGTTCATGTGAAGCTTACATGCAGTCAGTCTGAGGCTGCGGAAACATGGTTGATGAAATCCGGAATGTGTGCTGGCTGAATAGTACCGCACTCCAGCTATCTTGCATCAAGAGAATTAAACTAGAGAAACTTAGCTGGAGGACCCGATAGCCAGCTATGCATCTTTGGCCGCTGGGTAAATGTTTTCCTGCTTGCATCTTTTTCCATTCATTCACTCTTGTTTCACAAAGGTCTCTTTTAGAGTCGATTGAAGGTTGGGTAACCGGAATCATTCATTGCTGCCACCAGACCCAGACTCAGACTCAAGTTAACTTATCTCCAAGAAATCTTTTATGTCAGAAAATGCCTTCAGTCATGTCTTCAGGACATCTATGTGCCTAGTGTGAATCCCCTGTCTTCCTTTCTTTTTGGGCCTCTGAACCTGTTACCTCTGTCATGTGCTCTACTCTTTCAGTATAGCCCCTGCTACCAAGGGTCTGGAATACTTTCATGTCGGTACACCAGGCCAACCCTACGGGTTGTTAAATATTATTCTCTCATATTTTAAAAGCTAACTTCATTAGTAGCAAGCAGGCCAGCCTATCAGCTCTGTGGCTGGGCCTGAGCTTGCCTCAAATGAGACTTATTAGGAATGTGGAAAAACTATCCTACTCAGTACCCCATAATCTACTGATAGGTTACTGATCTGGGCTGGTCTAGAAATAATGAAATTAGCTTTTAAAATATGAGATAATAATATAGTGCACTGTTGTATCCAAAGATTGCTGCAGATTTGGGGGAAATCCAAATATATGCCCATATAACAATACGATCAGTTTTAGTGCTGCTTCTATCGACACACGTTTTCAATACGATGTAGAGTAAACCACAAGTGTTTTGCACATTGCTATCGGGTCAGCATGACACAAATACGTTTTAATTCGGGACCACTTCTCTATTAAGGCATTGATTCCCACTTGTGGTTTACTCTCACATCATATTGAAAAAGTGTGTCGATAGAAGCAGCACTAAAATTGATCGTATTGTTATATGGGCATATATTTGAATTTCCGCTGCAATTTTTGGATACAACAGTGCACTACCTTGAAGGTGCTTCATCTTCGCATGATACTCATGAACGGGCACTAATTGTGTTGAGAAAGCCTGTTGTTTGTTTAATTACAGATTGTTGAAAAATCAGGTGCTTCATGTAGTATATCAATTGATACCATGCCAGGCAACTGATCCTCAGTCCTGATGATGATCCCATATTTTTACAGGATCGAAACGTAGTCGACATACACTCTGACCCGGTACACTATGCTTTGTAGTATTTTTGTTTTGGGTGCAGTATTGTTTTGCTTTTAATAAGAAGTGACCTAAAGGTGTTATATTAATGTTGGTCACTGTTTGTTTGCCTGTATATGTTTATATGTCTTTTATTGTCAGTTTGTAACACCTGGTTTTCTGTGCATTATTGTTTTTTCGCTCATTGTTTGTTTCAGTTCATTGTTTGTTTGCTCTCTTAGGGCCACATACATCAAAGTTAGGAATTGCGATTCCTAAATTGCGATTTTTAAGAAATCGCAATTTAGGAATCGCAATTCCTTATGCATGTAGGAATCGCAAAAAAATGTGTGATTCGTACACATTTCTTATTTACGACTCGCAAATTGCGAATCGCAAATAAGGAATTGCTTCCCATTAATTCCTATGGGCCTAGAGGCCCATAGGAATCAATGGGAATTGCATGCGCAATTTGCGAGTACCAAATAGGTACTCGCAAATTGCGCATGCAATTTCAAGGGTGCAAGGGTGCCAAGAGGACACCCTGATGCACCCCTGAAATTTCAATTTAAAAACATGTTGCACACACACATGCCCCAAGAGCAAGTATGTGTGCAACATAGAACTTTGAAAAATGCACTTTTGTGCATTTTTCAAAGTTCTCATAAATTACCATCAACTTTGAGTTGATGGTAATTTGCATTTCTTAAATGCGAAATCGCTATTTTTTTTTTGTTGCATTGCATTTAGGGAATCGCAATTTGCAATTCCCTAAATGCAATCGCAATTTAAGTAATCGCAAATTTAGCGATTACTCAAATAGCGATTTTTGCATTTGGGATGATGCATCCCAAATGCAAAAATTGCAGTCCCAAAGGGCGACCGCAATTTGCAATGATGCATGTGCCCCTTGATCTTTGGTTTTTGAAATTATTCCGGCTGGGGTAATTCAAATTTTTGATCGAATTGTGGTAATAAAGTTGAAAACTCTGATCATTGAATCTGTTTATGGAACTGATTTTTGTATCCAGAACAACAGTATTTATATTGCTCTAAGCCATCCTATCTGAGCAAGAAATATATCATGACATGGGAAAAATAAAAATGGAAAATATGGTAATGTTTTTGAGATTTAATTAGTAGCACCCACCAGTGGTAAATTAAATATTCCCTTTGAGAACCTGTGCTTGGCTCAACCTGTGCTGAACAAGCCTGGAACCAATGAGAAAGGAGGACCCCTGCCATCTACATTGAGAAGTAATGGTATTCCTGGTTGGAGGAACATTGTAAGAGCTGTTTCTATCTCAGGCTTAAATCCTTGCTTTCTTTGGGCATCCTTCCAATAACTGGAGAGCCATAACTGTAACTGGTGTGCTAATTTTGGAGGGCCCTGCCACTGAATTTGAGATGGATAATGTCACTAAGAATAGCCCAGAAATAACTATTTTAGAAAACTACTTTAAAGGTCAGTTTTATAAAAAATAAATAAACATAGCATTCCACCTCTTTTCAGAACTAAATGCAGGTTTCAAGAGGTGCTCTAAGGCTGGGTTAATCAGAATCATCTGCCCAACCAAGGTGACCTCTCACAAGATGGCCTCCATGCATTATTCCTAACAGAGACATTCGTGTCCCGCAAAATAGAGGATGTGGCCTAACGGCTAGAGAAGTCGACCTCGAACCTGGGGAACCGGGTTCGTGTCTCGGCAGGGACGCTCAACATCCTGTGATTCTGGGCAAATCACTTAATCTCCCCATGCCTAACATAATGAACGTATCCGTCTGTAACACAACTAGTGCTCATGAATAGCGCTCTGATACCTTCGGGCCGAGTTTGCGCTATGTAAAACTAAAAAGAAAAGAAAAAATGTTCACTGATGTTGACCCCCAAAGCCAATTCAACCTTGTTATAGCATTATCGGTTACAACCTTTGACTTCATTCCCCTTGGAGACCGCCATGCTTCAATGAGGTGATGAGTCAGTGTCTTTTCAGTCTCTTGTCCTGCTTGGATTCTTTATTACCAAATACCTTGAGTGGAAAATGGTTTGGGATCACAGGACAATCAGAGGCTACTGTGATCCAAATGTGTTAATTGGGGCATTTTACCGCTGATGCCACCCTACAAAGCTGTCTCAAGATTTATGCAGGGAGGTTGTGTAGGATAGATATATAGACACCACACAATGTAATAACACACCCCAAAAAATCATTTTTCAAATAACAGTTTGTCTTAGAAAAGAAGTACTTTATTCTACTCACAGCCTAATATTACACACACATTGAATGCAAATCAAGGAATGCATATATAGGCTTAATGGGGGAGTCATATATTTGTGGGTATAGTTAGCAAAACATTCCCCAATGGTGTATGGAATTCCCTGTCACTAATTGGAGAAGTTGTTATATCCACTGTGACTTTCTATTTACTATGAGCTATGCTAGTGCACAATGGCACTTTTGGTCTCAACTGAATTTTCCTACAAGTACTGGTGCTGTCTAACAATGACAACCTACTCTCAATAAATCACAGATGATAAGGGGCATATGAAATATTTAATCTTTCAAGTGTTCCATTTTGATGTATCACCATTCCTTTTGGCGTGACTGCATACTCTCAGCCAGCTTTGCTTACCGATGCTCAGTACAGTGTTCAGAGGCCGATACTTACGGCAGGAAGTAAACATAGTGCCAGTAGGGCATGGATATATGCTGGCCTTGATTTCCTCCTGCTCCACAGAAAAAGGCTTAGGGAATCCTCCTTGTATGACCTTCAAGAAGGGGCCCCAGGCACAACACAACACCGTTCCCAAATGGAGTTGGAGAGCCCACCCAAAACCAGGTCTTGAGGTTGAGACAATGGGACGGTTCCCAGGAGTCTGATAGTTAGTGCCTGATCTCTTGGTCATAGTGGTGGCTGAGTTCAGGCATGAGGGGATAGGACAAGACTGTTGCTCACAATCACTGTCACAAAACTTTAGTGACCATATCACAGTCAGCTTTGGGTCACACTGCTGCCGCAAGAGCAGGCAAGTTGCTGGCTTTGGGTTGAGTCACGCTTACTCCTTGCCACCTTGATGGGGTGTCTCCATTCAGGATTCTAAACCTAAGGAAAGGGACGGACCGCTGCAGGCTTACCACAGTTTTGGGTGACTGGCCTAGCACACGATGTCCATGTAGTGGTTACAGTTATAGTTTTAGTCCATCCCACACATCTCCTTTTTCCAAGCAGCTACGCTGTTGATCACTCTTCTAGATAGCTTCTTGCTGTATGGATACCTCCATCTCCTCAGTGATAAATCCTTGCTTCAAGCTCCTTCCAAGTACTACTTCTAGAAGGATGTAGCAGGATTTCAGGTTATGTTCCTAGTCTGGTATGAGGCCTAGCTCTCGGAGACATCAGCCCTGGAACTGAGAAATCTTCTCCCCACAATGCTCTGTGAACCTGGACACCGGTCAGAGAGAAACTCCTGGAACACTGACTGGGATTTCTGTCCAGTAGCTATCTTCAGATGACAGACATAAGTATGAATTCCATTGCCCCTCCCTGTTTTGGAGGATATCTAGTTTCAAGGGTGTGGACAGCTTTCACACAGGCTATCTAGCCACATGCATGTCTTTTGATCTACAGATTTGGCAGGAAGATATGTAGAGCTTGGTGTTCCCTGTCAGGAGATGTGAAACAATGGAACAAAATATACCCTACCTGGCACAAAAAACTGTCTGCAGCAAACTTTGGGAAAGGAAGGGTGGGGGTGGAGCTATTCCTGCACTTAAAAAGGTTCGTGTCAACTCCACTCTCTATTCACAGAAATCTGTCTCACTTAAAAGGGGGCCTTGCAATGTAAAATGGCCCTCCAATAAATCGCATCTCTGTCAGGCAAGCTTAGCCCCAGCCTCCATCTTTTCAGCAATCCACACACTGGAGATCTGCAGAATGGATTCCAATCTTCATGCAGAAAAAGCACACCACACATACTTCTCATTCAATCTGCCTCACACATGCAATGTCTATATACCTTCCTAATCCATTTCCACATTGATGGAGGGAAGAAACTGGTTGAAAGGAACTAGAAGACCATTTAAAAAGAGAGGCCTTCAGATAGCCCTTCCTTTGAAGGCAAAAGGTATATAAAAAGGTCTGATCCATCTGCTATAATCATTTGCTGTCAGCACTGCCTGTTCTTCTCAACCTGGTGAGATGACAGTAATCTCTCAGAAAAGGAGGGCTACACTTTGTGTGTCCCTCCAGACCACAGAAACCCTTTTGGGTTTCAAGCTATTTCACGAAAAGCCCTCAGAAAACATCCATGATCATCTTGTCTGCAGACACACACCACATACAGAGGCATGCTGCAAGGGCTTCTAAGGGCAGGGGTGTGTGCTCTAACAAGTCATGCAAGGGACAATTCCGTCCCAACACCTGCCATTTATTTGAGGGTTCCCATATCTCTCCCCGACCCCTTCCCCTTTTGCTAAGAGGCTGCAACTTGTGCAGAATCAGGCTGCTAGGTTGATTTTCCAGCAACCAAGATGGCAACATGCCTCTCCTCTTATGAGGAAGCTACATTGGCTCCCCATACAACAACGCTGTGCCTTTAAGATTGGCTGCCTCATTTTTAAATCCTTGCACGACTCCAGCCCAAAATGCATCTCTAGCCTTACACCAAGACATATACCCACCCGCAATCTGCGTTCGGGTCATCTGCACCTTCTGGTCATACCCCCCCACAGACTGAAGCTACTAGGCGGATGTAGGTTCGCAGTTCTGGCACCCAGATTTTGGAACACCCTTCCTCTTGATATCAGATCTTGCACCGATCTTGCAAGATTCAGGAGACTTCTTAAGACATGGCTGTTTACTCAGGCATATGAATAAAGCACCAGGGATCAGGCCAATCCTAGTAATAGCGCCAAGAAACCAATCGGTGTACGTGCTCTCTACAAAAACTTTTAACATAACATTTAACATAACATATCATAACTGTGATTCTCTGGATGTCTGCTGAGTGACAGCCACCAGGTTTCCCTGGATTGTTTGTTCTTTTTCTTCAAAAGTAGTTTCAAATTCAGAAGTAGAATTCATGACCCGGGCAAATGACTGACTTCAGTCTGCATGTGATTTCAGGTCAGAGTGCTGATGTATGTATTTAAGCTTATATAGCGCACAGCTACCCCCAACGGGGGTGTCCCGGCGCTTGCGGACACGAAAGAGGTGAGTTGTAGTTGTCAGTCCCTAGTTTGTTACGGGAGGCTGAAGAGCCAAGTCTTCAACACCTTCCGGAAAATGCGTTCCGATTTGGCTTTTCTGATATGGTCGGGCAGGGAGTTCCATAAGATTGCAGTTTTGACGGCAAAGGACCGTCCTCCAATTCTGGATTTAGAGAAACGAGGGATAAAAAGGCACTCATGATTATTAGATCTCAGGGTCCTAGTTTGATGGTATTTGCGAACTCTCTTCTTTAAGTATTGTGGGCCAGTATCATTGAGAGCTCTGTATGCAAGAGTTAGCGCCTTAAATTCAGTTCTTCTCTTAACAGGCAGCCAGTGGAGACTGCGCAAGTGGGGGGATATATGATGTCTTAGTGGGATGTTTCTAATGAGCCTAGCTGCCGCGTTCTGCACTATTTTCAGTTTTCTAAGTAGGTAAGCTGGCAGCCCCAAGTACAGGCTGTTTGCATAATCAAGTTGTGATGTGATAACTGCATGGACTATTGTTTTCCTGCAGTCCATCGGTAGAAAGTAGAGGAATCTCCGGAGGGCCTTCATTTTCCAGAAGTAGGACGAGGAAACTTGGCTGATTTGGGTCTTACATGACAGGGAGGTATTTAGTTTGAACCCTAGATTCCTAGCAGATGAGACTGGAAGGGGGGGAGGATTGAGTTCTAAAGGCCACCAGAGATCAGATAGTGGGGGTGAGGGCTGGTTGAAAAATAACACCTCTGTTTTATCTGTATTCAGCTTTAGGCAGTTAGCTGACATCCAAGTTGAAATGTCCATGAGACACTGCCTAAAGTTTGAAAAACCGGCCTCTGAGCAATCTTTGAAGGAAAACACGAGCTGCGTGTCATCAGCGTATGAGATGACATCAACACCATGTTGCTTTACCAAAGTGGCAAGTGATGTGCGTAGGTCCAAGCCATGTCTCTGCATGGTCATTATTTACTATTTTCATTTGACTTTCAACATAATACATTTACTTTTGTTTTCAATGCAGTATTTTCCCTTTTGCCTACATTTGTAAAACATTGGTTGATTTTCTTGATATTTGTTGCAAATTTTCTAATGAAAAATGTCTCCTCATGTGTAATCCTGGTGTGGACTTGTACTGTTGTTTGATTAGTTTCTTAGACATACAATTGTTTCTTAAGGACTGGCTTGCTACTCAAAGGTTATACAAGGTTAACCTTGTTGAAACCTATTTTTGTCTGCACATTCTTCTATTTGGGCAGTGTCTGTGCCCACTCACTTCTCATCAAGATTATAGCTTTCCTTTCTGTATAACCTACCTGTCAAATTTCCTGCACTAGCCTAGTCGACTCTTGGCTCAGCATATTGATTTTCCCATGCATGATTCAACACTCCTTTTGGGATACTCAGACGAATTTATGAACTCTGTTAGGTACTCCCTAGTGTTCACGTGTCCCTACCTACTTTAATTCGAAAGTGATTACATCTATTTGTATTTTCATTTTTCTCAATTTCTTACTTCTGACCTTTCAGTGATATCTAGTTATAGATATTTGTGTCTTAGTTTTGATCTTAATTTCTTTAACTGTTGATCATTTTGCTTCTTGGCTATTGACACCTGCATTTCCCATCACCTCTATTGCAGTCATGCTTTTGAGTTGTATTGTATTGTATTGCATTGTACTGCAACATTTATATATTTATATAGCACTTACTATCCCTGGGTATATAGTATCAGAGTCCTCCACTGGCCAGTGTAATGTGAAAGATCTCTTCAGTTTTTCCATGTCTATTCAATTGGTGAAGGGTGGATTATTGCAGTAAACTGGTACATTACTGAGTGATAGACATGACCTGGAGTGGCTCTGTGTTATGTGAGTGTAAGAGGTCCAAGCGGTACAAAGGAATTATTATGTTACCTCTTTGAATTGTGATCAGCTCCATGACTGCTGACTGGCATATTATAAGTATTAGAGAGAGAAAGGTGGGTTATGAATGAATTTATAACACTATCTAATACCCAGGCTAGCTACAGGTCAGCCCTTCATAACTTACCTGGACATAGAAAGTTTTTAGTGTATTAGCCAACATGAGGAACAGTGCTGGTTAGACTGTTGCATATCTGTAGACTGTACATTGTACATTAAAGTGTGATTATTGTTCTGGGGTTTATCTTAGGGTTATGACATGATGTAGATATCATGAAAACAACCTTTTTCCACTTGTGTTTAGAACTGTAAATGCTTCTCAAAGCTTTGTATCTTGGCTGGTACTCAGTTCCAGAAGCTCTGCAGCTTGTACTGAGAAACCGGTGTCTCCTATGCATTTCTGATGAAAAGGCAGTTTGATGATTCATCGAGCATGCCTGCAGTGCACTGTTCTATTTTGTTTGTATTGTTTGAATTAAATTTGTAGGTATAGTGGTCCTCTTTCTTAGGAGTAGGGGGCTCTGTGGATGATGCAGAGTGCCTTGAATATTGCATGCCTAGAAACGGGTAACCAGTGGCGTGCTTGCAGGAATGATAGCATGCATTTTCGGGGGGAGAGACAGAGTTATAGACTGTTGGGATAATCAAGCTTTTAGATTACGAGTGGGAGGATAGATTGTAGCTTTTGTTAGTATCCAAGGTATTCGAGAATATGTTGCAGTGTTTTCATTGTGTTTGTGACCTTACTGACATGTGGTTTCAAGGATACATCTGAATCCATGGCTGCCCCTAGTTTTCTTACTTCTCTTGATGTAGTTGGGGTGGCATCCACTTCCATGAACCATATGGTAGTAGGCAGGTAATTGTGCCATTGTCTGCAGGTCATGATCTCTGTCTTAGGGGTGTTGAGTTTTTAGTGATTACTCATAGTCCATGCATTTAAAGCATGGAGGCTTTTGTCAAGTTTAGACTTGTAGAGGTCTTCTGGGCCATACCTCTGTGAAGTGGTTTGTTTATCATCTGCATAGTTTTAACAGGTGAGGTTGAATGATGATCTAATCAGGTCTGGATTAGAGAGTTAGGTAGATGATAAATAGGATACGAGAGATGATGGGCCCATGAGGGAATACTACAATGTTGTGTGTGAGGGGCTGATGTGAACTGTGGTAGGTATGCAAAGCTTTGTCTTTGAGGTATGATGAAATCCATTCCAGAGCATTTTCGCATATTCCAAGAAGATGGAGTCATTATGGTAGTGTGTGGTGGAGGCTATTGTCAAATGTTGCAGATGCGTTCAGAGTAGTATGATGGTCATACTGTTCCTGTCCACTGTGAGTTTAAGGCCATCCCATTTATATATGAGGGCTGAGTCTGTTACTGTACCTGGCCTGAATCCAGATAGTTGATCTGACATCAATTCAATTTCCACAGTAAACTTAGAAAGCTATAGACCATCACATGTTGGTCTTTTTGCTGGATTGGTCGGGTCTAGGTTCTTCTTTAAGAGTGGCCTAAAGTATGTGGTTTCCAACTCTGGCATGAAAGAACCGAGTTCTTGCTATCTTCCCTGTACAGGTTCAGTGAAGATCTCTGTAATGACTTTTGGAGTTTCTGGGTCTGAAGGGTGATCCCGATGATCGTCTTGTGGTGATAATGCTGTGACATTTTTTTCTGAGAGGATGTTGAAAGGATTAAGTGGCAGACAATTGTTGTAGCACCGTTTAGTTGTGCTGAAGTCACGTGTAGACAAAGTATTAGCTGTGTCCTCCTTAAGGCAATGTTCTCTCTTTTCAATATTATATATAAAATCCATGAAGATTTGTCGCAGAAGTCTTGTAATCATGCTATTTTGGCTTTTTGGCACTCTGGAATGCAAATTCTGCTAGAATCTTGTTGAGTTCCTTAGGTGGACAGTTAGCTTAAATTATGTGTGGAGTAGTGTTGTCCTTTTGTAGTTGTGATAGCTGTTTTGAATGCTGTGTTGTACTGGCCTAATATGGTTTTGTCTTTTTCATCCCTTCTTTACTCCACTTGTGTTGTAGTATGCTGAGTTGAGTTTTTGTTATTTTGATGTTAACAAGAATCCTTGAGCTTTTCTTCTTGTGGTGAACACTGGATGTGGTATTTATTGATATTTGGTAGTCCAGTGCAGTGAAGATCCAGTTTTAGAAGGTGTGCGGGCCTTGAGGTTATTGGGGTTTTTTCATGATGGGAGATGAGTGTTATGAGGTCAAATTTATTCCACTGTCTTTATGTGCTTTTTTGTTAGTGATTATTGCTGTCCTATTGCTGTTGGTATTAATGTTTATGTTGATCCTAAAGGCAATAATGTTGTGGTCACTCCAGCAACTGGGGAGTTGTGCATTAGTCTGACTTGTTCCAGGAGGGCAAATATGGTGATGCAGTTGATTGGGCCGCAAACAATTTTTTGGACGCTGAAGGCCTCAAGGTTGGCTCTGATGGCTGTGGTTGTCTTTATATTCTTCTTGTCAAACTAAACTTTGAGGTCTCCTAGAATGTATAGGCTGGTGTGATTAAGGAGAGTTTTGGTCTCTCTGTCTACCAAGACATCTTTGAAGTTTGCATTGCTGGGGGTGGTCTATACATTAAGAAGAAGGCACAAGCGAGTGTTGGAGTGATGTGACGTTACCAGCAAGGAATCACAGTCACCCATGGTGAAGTCTTTGATGATAAAGTTTTCCTTTGAATGACTGTGTCAATCCTTTTGCCTAAAAGTGAGCTAAAAGCCCTTTGCGACACTTTTCGGCCTGTTTCTGTTAACAGCTCAATAAGAATGCTGAAGTAACACGGCTCAGGTGTTTTAAACCTCAAGTGGGTTATTTACTGAGGTTTGTTGCGTGGTTCTGATTTATTTACCATTATAATAAGCCTGCAGGTAGAGGACAAACTTTTGCAACCCTTAGTAGATAACGGCCTAGTCTATTTTTATTTCCATCTTTCAAGGCTGGTTCCTCATAAGCATTTTATAAAGCATGATAAATAAATAATTAAATAGACACACATTTGTAGCACTTTATCAAAGTTTAATCATCCAACCGCTCTTGGTCACATGCTTTCATGCTTCAATGATTCTAAACAGAAACTAAATAAATGTAATAATCTGAAGTCAGTGCCATGCTAAACATTGTTTGACTTTGGCTTACTCAAGATCGATATTAGCAGAGGCTTTACTCCCACAGTAGTGTTTCAAATGATTTGGGATTTACTTTTATCAGAATTTCTTGCTGAGAACATCAGAAAAAAAAACAAAACACAATTCTCGGCCACTTATAGGTAGCTTAGATTAAAACAAAAATAACAGTTAAAAATTGTTTAACCCTGGCTGAGGCGGCCAGTGTCAGGATGCAAGCCAGCCCTGTCAGCACGCGCTGCCCTATAAATATTGATTAAAGTGCAAATCAGGAGTGTAGGGAGCACTCCCAGCCTCTACCAAATGATTTATTACACACAAAGGCTCTGCAGAGGGCCACTACTCCATTCACACGTGATTAATTTTTGGTAATAAATCATTCGATAAACATTATGAACTGGGGTTGCTGCATGTTCTTCTTTTGCATTTTACTCAATAATTTATGTTTGCATCCTGTATCTAAAAAAAAGAATGTTCAGTGATAATCTGGGAGGGATGTGAAGCCCTATGTCGAGATTTTTCTTTTATTTGTAAAAAATAAGGTTAAGCACTAAACAAGAGATTTGTATTTATAGAAACAAATTAACAAATGACTTCAGATCTTCAAAAAAAATGAAAATATAAGGTGAAAATGTCAATAACTATACTGCTATATTATGATGAAGTGCACACTTCAAGTATTCAAATTACTTTGAACAGGGGTGTGTACTATATATTTTATGACACAAGTAGCTGTCTCAGGTGCCACGTGCCAGCCATATCAGATCATGGGACCAAGATTCCTACAAGGTCATGCAGCACCATTCCAGTAAGCGAATCCATTTCAGAGAAATTACACCAAATTCTATCCATTGAAACATTAAACAGCAAGATTCTCAGTGAATTCACTCTTCTTCTGCCACCTTCAGTGATCTGAGGATCACAGGACTGAAATCCAGCAAAACAGGCTCTCCGTCTTCCAAAGTCAGTGTTAGAAATGGGGGTCTCTAGTTGGCAGAGGTAGGTACCTTTGTCCAAATAGGGACCCTTGCTTCTAGTCAGGGAAAGGGGGATACACTCCTAAAATAACCCCTGCTCACCCCCTTGGTAGCTTGGCACGAGCAGACAGGCTTATCTCAGAGACGGTGTGTAAAGCATTTGTGAACACATACAGTAATACTGTGAAAACACTACAAATGGACACCACACCAGTTTAGCAAAATAAACAAACTCTATCTAAACCACACAAGACCAAAAACAACAAAAATCCAACAAACAATACTCTTAAAAATAGGTACTGTGCAAAATAACCTTTAAATTGCAGAAAAAACGTGAAAATACGGGAAACAGCATTTACAATGCGGTCGTTACATCGCGTTCCTTTACAACGCGGTCGTTACAACAACCATGTTGTTAGAACGCGATGCCTTACATCACAAGTCATTAGATCGACTTGCTGTAGGGGGCGCTCTAACCTAAGGAATAGTATAATTTACTATTCCAACACCTTCCCTACTGTTGCGCAGGCTGGAGTTGGAATAGTAAATTATACTATTCCTAAGTCCAGCGCGCCCCCTACAGCAAGTCGATCTAATGACTTCCGTTGTAAAGGTATCGCGTTCTAACAACGCGGTCATTGTAACGACCGCGTTGTAAAGGAATGGGATGTAATAGCATGCATTGTAACATGCTATATTCGAAAGTACAGTTCCTCCGAGTCTAACAATTCCAGCCAACAGCGTCAATACGGGTTAGCTAAAGCGTCGACAGACTCGGAGACAGTACCTTTTGTTGTTGCAGCCGACACAATGGTACGAGCCGGTCCGGGGCAACCGTCGTGGTTGCGATGTGAGATGGAAGCGTTGCAGCGTGCGGTGTCCTCACGGATCGGTGCAAACAGCAGCTCATTGACGGAGTCGGTGAGACCAGGGTTGTATTGCGAAATGAGGCAGTGCTCTTTACGGTGCCTCCAGTACACAGAATCCTACGACGGACTCGGTGACAGAGTCGGTTACCCTTTTCTTCTGTGGCAACTGAAACCAGCAGTTCTAGAGACGGTGCGCAGAAGCTTGGTGAGGTCTTTGATGTTCCTGAGACCTTGTGAACAGGGGGCAAGCTCCACTTCAAGCCCTTGGAGATCTTCCCCAAGCAGGGGACACAGCACACAGCAGTCCTTCTCCTTTCCTTGGCAGAAACAGCCACTGCAGGCCAACCCCAGACAGCACACAGCAAAGGGGCAGTACTCCTCCTCCAGTTTCCCCAGCTCTTCTCCTTGGCAAAGGTTCCTCTTGATTTCCCAGAAGTGATCTACTAGTCTGGGGTCTGGGGTCTGGGCCCCTCTTTTTATACAGCAAATTCCTTTGTTCTCTGGTGGCAGAGAAGCTCTGTGCTCAGTCAAAACCAGTTCTGTCCTTTCTGGTGCAGCTTCCTGGCAGGAGGTGGAGACAGCATTGTGGAAGGCAGACCAGGCCCATTCAGGTGAAAGGGAATCTCCTCCCCCTACTCTAAATGCAGCCCAGGAAATCTGGGATATGCTGGATGACCTGAAACCAGATATTTGTCTCTTCACCGAGACCTGGCTGCAAAGCCATTCTACACCTGCCCTGGCGATTGCCTTCCCTGCAGAGTACACAGTAACAAGATTAGACAGGATAGGCAAAAGGGGTGGAGGCCTAGCCATAGCCATGCGCGCTCCCCAGTACATTAAAATTGTGGACACGGTTTCCACGCCTAGTATTGAGCTAATGGTATTCAGGCTGGAGCCTGTTCAGGGTACCAGTTGGATCGAAGCAGTAGTCTATCATCCCCCGGGAGAAAGTAAAAAATTGTTCTGTACCTCATTATTGGAAATTCTCGCCCCTTTTACCCTGCAAGCAGACAATTTTCTACTTGTCGGGGATTTTAATAATCATTTAGAGGATCTGTCTATTGTAGAGTCCGCGTGCTTAATGTCGGCCATGGAGTCGCTAGGCCTTGATAGAGCGAAATGTTCTTGTGAATTGTAGGGGTGCATCATAATCACTGATAGGCCGCACCCATTTGTATTCAGACATATATCCGTATATTCAGTTTCATATTCATGTATGTTTAGCAAAGAATGAATAGTTCACTGAGACGAAGTGAACTCAGCAGTATAATGGTGTTAGGATAATGATGTAATGTAATGCTTTTTGAATTGTGTGAACAAAATGCATAGAGGAATTAGTTCGTGTGTGTAATGTAATTGCAGTAGTTTAAACGTGCACCATATTAAAGTTGCACATGTAATTCATTGTTTGCATAATGAATCGTAATGAATATGCTTATAGGGAAAAGTAAGATGTGTGTTTAAAAGTTATATGTAAGGGCCTGACTACATATATGCTTAAGGAAGGCCTGGTATATTCTTATGTTAGCTTATAAATGTAGGCCGAAAAGGGTTTCTCTTGGAAAGGCTCTCTGGGCACAAACGGTAGATTTAATTAGCACAGTAGAAGGTTTCTGTTGAACGTATCTTTTGTTGCAGGTGCAAGGACACATGTCTCGTTAGTAAAGACTAACTCTTTGTTTTCAAAAGTTAGAAAGATGGGAGGCATGGTACGGGGAGTGCAATGGAATTTAGGGATGATACTTTCAGCAGAGAAGGCGCCTGGGACTCAAGGTCAACGAAACCGTCCAGGATGAAGTCACCGTTTCAATGGAAAAGCACAAGAAAGAAGACCTGGCCAAGAGGGCGTAAACAAGGCGTGTACCTTTGTAGTATGGTTTTGTATTAGGGATAGTGCCCTGAGGGAGGAGGCCAGAGAAGCGGTAGGGGAGACCAGAGAGAAGGACAGAGCTGAGCTTAGGTATATGGTGATTGCACTTCTTAGGAAGTCTTCACAGCTGACACCTTTTATTCTTTCTTGCCTGGGAAAATCGTTATGCAGGGATGTCACTTAGCGTTAGTGTAGGGACAGCAATTGATTTTAAGCTTGTTTAGTCCAATGAAGAGCAACTTAGAAATTGGAGCAATCATAGTCTGGTTGATCCTTCTAGAACTTTCTATTCTCCTTATCCTGAGTCGGATGAGATTCTTGCGTAGATTATTATTTGTATTAGTGCCCATCTATTTCTTTAACCTCGTGTTGAGGTGCTTGCACGTTCAGTTATTTTTGGCGATAATAAATTCTCAAACTTGAATTCGGAGTCAGTGGTCCTTTCAGACAAAATGAATGCTGATATCTAACCTGATGAGATTCTCTCCTTTACACTATTCAACAGGTAAAAAGATCTTGGCGGCCAGAAGGTTCTTATAGATAATTAGATAAGAATCGGCGTTATCAGTTGGTAGCAGAGTAGGATGGTTACCTTTGATGGTAAGGGGAGATCTAGAGCAAGATAGGAGACTAAGTCGCCCCATAGAGCCCGAGTGAAGCTGATCCAGAGGACCGCGGGAGAAGGATGTCGGAGGTCGTGGAAAACTGACGGAGAGTGACGGTGCGGCGGAAGTAGCAGTTCGTAGTAGAGTGAGTATGAAAAGAGTGATGTTTGGTAGATTGCGGTGTTTTATTGTTGTGTGATGTCTTGCGGAGTTGGAACGAGAGTTGTGTGATTGAGAAACGGACCGTGAGCGCGCGCGGGACCGGGAGATTTATTGTGGTGTAGAATACACCCAGAGTTGAGAACGTTGACCAGAGTTGTGGGGGTCACGAGACGTCATTGACAGACCCACTGAAGATAGGGAACACATGAGTGAGTGTGTGAATAACCAACGCAGGTCGTAGGTTATTGTGAGCAGAACATCGAGTGATTGAATCCTATCGAGTGTATTAGAGGCGATTGTCCGGTCGTTCGTGGACAGACGGTTGCCAGATTGAGGTCAACAAGCTCAAGAGACTGATCGGTCATTGGTAAGACTGACGGTCAGAGAGGTAATTGTTCGGTAGGACGGACATTATTTCAGAGTATAATTGGGACGAATGCGAGTGAGAACGAGTGAATTAAAAGGAGGGGAACTGCTGCGAGCGGAGGAAAAGTGACGTCAGACAAGTGCCGCGCTGCGATAGGCCGGTTGGTGTGAGCCGCGCTGGGATTGGTGGATTGGAATCAGGAAGTAAAAGCGGACATTTTGAGTGCAAATACAAAGTTGATTCATCATGAAATGTTTTAAAGCTTTAAGGGAACTTTGTAGAGGTGATAGACATGTGGTTGTTCGGGAGGGAGAGGAAGCTCCTCCTGAGGACACACCAGCACATTATATGGCAAAGAATGTAGGATTGCATACCATAATTTGGCTTGAGAATTGGCATAAAATGACAGAAGCAGAAGGAGAATTGTCGTTCCCTCGATATGGTACTTTCAGGTTAGAGGTGCTGTACCAGCTCAAGAGTGTAATGGCTTCATTACGACCACTACCTAGACCGACACAGTTTGAGGCACTACATGCGTGGATAAGAGCAGCGTATGATAGAAAGAAGGAAAGGTGTCAAGAAAGGGTGAAGAAATCGGTCAGGGCATTCCAAGATGCAAGGTGGGATGCATTGGAGAAAAAGTGGAGAGCGGATACGATCGACGGAGATAAGTTGTACCCATTGTTAATACAAAATGGGAAGATAACAAGAGTCGATGAGGACGACAGTGATTTAGATGACAGTCTGTTGGATAGGATGTTGGCGGAGAGGCCACCACCATTTAATCCAGATTCAGAAGAGGGAAAGACAACCCCAGCAGTGGCAATAGTTGATGAGAGTCAGAACCAGACTAGCATGAGAGTAGTGGGAAGAATTTCCACAGGAACGGAGGGGGCTACGGCGTCTATGATAACACAGCCTCCTGGGGGGAACACAAGGTTACCGGACTCCTTGACAGTACCGGTTACCATTGGCCCTATAGTATCGGTATACGACCCAGACCGAGTGAGGGAAGGGAGTTCCGTACCGATGAGAAGGGAAGAAGGAAACAGTGAGAGTGGGAATGGGTTTGGAGTAAGGGTGGTTCATTTCCCAAGACCAATAGACACAAGTACGCCGTTACCGGCTACTGCGGACTCTTCATGTGGGCGAGAAGAGGAGAGACCGGAAAGACCAAGGTCTTTACGGGAATCTAAGTCAGCTTTGAGGGAGTGGACACCAACAGTGACGAACCAAGAGGATAGGATGCAAAGAGATAGGGCACAAAATGTCTCGGAAGACAGACCAGGTTCCAGGAATATGGAAGGGAATAGGTCACAAGGACAGAATAGTGACTGTGATGAGCGGGACGGCTCAGGTTGTCGAGAGGTACTGAGGAGTGCAGTACAGGCAAGGTTGCTAGACGTAGTGAGGCTGAAAGCAGAGGTAGACGAAATGATCAGTGGGGGTCTGCCTTTGGAAAGGATAGAAATCTATGGATCAGATGAGCTGCTGTTTGTAGCAAAAGATGTGACTCGAAAAGCTAGAATGGCACATGATAGATTGAGGGATTTGGCCAAAAGATATGAGGTGGACCTGAATAAAACTAAAGCGTTACAGGGACCACATAGATTGCATTACAGTGATCAGGAGTTGGAGGAGAAAAGAATTACAGGGTTGAAGACGCACACCAGAGACCTGATCATAGGAATGAGAATATGGATTTTGTTGGACAAATGGGAAGAAAGGTGGTCCAAAAAGAAACCAGTAAAGAGAGCAGAAGGGAAACGCCGCCGCCAGGAGGGGGGCGACGGGTGTAGGAAATTTTCCTTTACGGGAAGTACAGAATGGAGGGTACGTGCATGTGCCGTGGAATAGAGGTGATTTGGCTGCATTTACAAATGATTTTCCTCGGCTGAGGGAAAAACCGGTGGAGTGGTACAAGCAGGTTGAGCGGTTTGTGAAGATTTCAAAAGTATTGTGGATTGATTTGAACACTTTGTTTGACATAGTGGTACCAGGAGATTTGTGGACGGCATGTAAAGTCGCTATTGAGTGGCCGACTTCGGAACCGAAAAGAGAGGCGGTTACAAATGGTCCATCACCTGATGTCATGAAAAAGTATGAGCAGGTGATTACATGGTTGAAGTCGAAGATTTCACCTCAGGATATAGATTGGGTTAAGATAGATCGGACTGTACAGGAACCCAAGGAAACGGTGCATGAGTATTACGAAAGACTTCTGCAAGTTTTTAAACAGTATAGTGGGTTGGATGTTTTGGACCCTAAGGATATGGGACAGTTTGTCTCAAAGTTTGTAACAGGTCTGAGAGGGGAAATCAGCCTCATGATACAGCACCATTTGATCTGCTGGCAGAACAAGCCACTAGATGAAATTTTGCGGTACGCGAGGTACTGTAGTGATGAGGTGGATTCAAAACATCGAAAGCTAAAAGACAAATTGATGCTTGTCCAGATGCAGACAGCACAGAATCAGCCTAGTGGAGGGACCTTGGGGAGAAAGCAAGGAAATTTCCAGGGAAACCAGAATGGGCAGGTACAGGGAAAGGGAAAACCAGTAGACCCCAAGACAGGAGTGGACGTGGCCACACTAAAGAAGACCACTGCGTGTCATCTTTGTCGCCAGGTCGGACATTGGAAACGCGAGTGTCCTTTGAACCCAGCTAATCAGGTACAGGAAGAGGAAGAGGGGGCTCAGGCACCCGCGCAAGAGGTGGTTAACACAATAACGAGACCTAGAACGATGAAAGGGGGGTTTACAATTCTCAAGCTCAGATTCCCCAAGCTCCAAGGTTTTCACAAGGAGCACGAACATATCAACAGATGCCCCTGTTCGAACGATATGCTGAGGATAGCTTAGACCCTTTATCCTGACGGTGCCTGAGAGGGGAGGAAGACTGCACACTTGGAGCGGTCTTGGAGGTAGACCAGAGAGGACCTTTTGTAGAGGCAGAGATTGAGGGCAATCCTGCAACACTTTTGGTTGATACTGGAGCTACCCGGTCTACTGTAAGATCTGCAGTGGTCCCTAACCTACCCCTCTCGGGACAATCAATCCAGGTTGTCGGAGTAGCGAACAAGAAGATGAGCAGCCCATTGACAGAACCGATCTTAGTAAAGATAGGTACTTTCCAAACTAGACATCAGTTTGTAGTATGTGACACGAGTCCAGTTTGTCTTTTGGGAAGAGATCTGTTGTGCAAATTGAACTGCACGATTTATTGTACACCACGAGGAGTGGAGGTCCAGACGAGAGATGATGATGCTGACTTTAAGATGGCCAATCAGCATCTGTGTATAGATCTGTACCCAATGGTGACTGTGGAAGAACTTCCACATGATCTGAGAGACGCAGTGTCGCCTGTGGTGTGGGATTTCGCAGGAGACGAAATAGGTTTAATCAGAGGGGTTGAACCAGTGCGGATTGAGGTGAAACAGAATGTTGATTTCCCTAGAACACCTCAATACAATTTATCGATAGAAACGATTGCAGGAATAAAACCTGTGATCGAGACTTTCATTGAGAAGGGTATTTTGAAGGAGATCAGAGGTAGTCCCTGTAATTCGCCCATAATGGGACTACAGAAACCGAGCGGGAAATACAGGATCGTGCAAGACCTGCGAAAGGTCAACATGATAGTTGTCCCTTGTTGTCCAGTGGTACCGAATCCTTCAGTAATACTGTTCCAGATCCCATGTGAAGCCGAGTGGTTTACGGTTATCGATTTGTGTCAAGCCTTCTTTTCGATACCGCTCCACGAGGAAAGCCAATTTCTTTTTGCGTTCAGGCTAGAGAATCGCGTGTTAACATGGTGTCGTATCCCTCAAGGGTATACGGAAAGTCCATCGATCTTTAACCAGATCCTGAAGAAGAACCTTGAAAGTCTTGTGTTGCCGCAGAACTCAGTTCTCGTGCAGTACATAGATGACTTGCTCATTGCCTCAGAAACAGAAGATGCTTGCAGAATTGACACAGTAGCCTTGTTGAACCACTTAGCAGAGAATGGACATAAGGTGTCCCCGAACAAGCTGCAGTACTGTTTGAATGAGGTACAGTACTTGGGACACAGATTAGAAAAAGGCAAGAGGAAGGTGTCACCAGATCGAATTGAGGCAATAATGAGCATGGCGGTACCCACTACACAGAGGGAAGTTAGGATGTTTCTGGGAATGGTTGGCTATTGTCGACAGTGGATTCCTAGTTTCTCCTTGAGAGCAAAGCCTCTGCAGAGGCTTACGCACAAGGATGTGAGTGATCCGGTACCATGGGACGAGGAGTGCTTGATGTCATTCCTGCAATTGCGAGATGATTTGTGCAGGGCTCCCGCACTGGGAATGCCTGACTACAACAAGGCCTTTTCATTGTTTTGTTGCGAGAGAGGAGGATGTGCATTAGCAGTGTTAGCTCAGAACCATGGAGGTGTCCGTAGACCAGTTGCTTATTTTTCAGCTACTTTAGATCCAGTAGCTTCTGCGTTGCCCGGATGTCTAAGATCCGTTGCTGCAACAGGTGTCAGCATTGAAAGATGTGAAAGCATTGTAATGGGACATCCATTGACTGTACATGTACCACATTCGGTTGAGTTATTAATGACCAGGACCAAGACCCAGCACCTAACGAACAATAGGTTAACGAGGTACGAGCAAGTCATACTTGCCGCAGAGAATGTGACTCTGAAAAGGTGCTCCATCTTGAACCCTGCGACATTGATGCCTATACCGAACACAGATGATGAAGATTGTGAGGACCATGATTGTCTCGATGTGACCGAACTTTGCACCAAGCCGAGACCTGACATTGTCGATGAGCCATTGGATGACCCAGATGAAATTTTCTTTGTCGATGGTTCATGCTTAAGAGACAGTGTGGGGCAATTGAGAGCAGCGTTTGCTGTATGTACTATTTCAGGAGTGGTCGACGCCGCTTGCCTAGAAGGAGTACGCTCCGCGCAGGTAGCTGAGATCATTGCCTTGACCCGTGCCTGTTTGGCCGCTGATCGAATTCGAATCACGATTTACACAGACAGCCAATATGGCTTTGGCGTGGTGCATGACTTCGGGCAGTTATGGTCTCAGAGGGGATTTTTGACATCATCTGGCTCACCCATTCGTAATGGAGAATATGTAAGACAATTGTTAGAAGCATTACAGCATCCGAAAGAAATTGCTGTTGTAAAGTGTTCGGCCCATGGGAAGGGGGAGGACTTTGTATCCTTGGGTAATAACTACGCCGATGAGGTAGCCCGCTTCTGCGCAGAACAAGGATGCATATACACAGGCAGGGAGATAGAAGAGAGCCAAGAGGGAACCGATCTCAGCATAATGTTGACCATGGCAGACACTTGGGAAGAGCTTAAGAGATTACAAGATGAAGTCTCAACCAAGGAAAGAGAGGGCTGGATCAAAGCTGGGTGTGAGAAAGGAGACGTGGATGTGTGGGTATCAAACGATGGGAGAGCTGTGTTGCCGGAAGAATTGCTGAGTCCGATGGCAAGATTGATACATGGACAGGCACACCTGGGTAGAGACGCAATGATGAGGGTGTTCAGACAGACGTGGTATAACCCACGGTTCCGAGCAACGGCTGAGACGGTATGTCAGAGGTGTGTTACGTGTCAACAGATGAATGCCGGAAAGAAAACTGTAGTTACATTGAGTCACATTGGAAGGTCAGGAGGGCCCTTCAATAGACTACAGCTGGATTTCGTGGAGATGCCTAGGTGCAATGGCTTGAGGTACATTCTAGTGATAGTATGTATATTCTCACGGTGGGTGGAGGCATACCCCACACGAAGGTGTGACACTCTGACAGTGGCTAAATTATTGTTGAGGGAGCTTATCCCTAGATTCGGGATCCCGACCTCTTTGGAATCAGATAGAGGTGGGCACTTCCATAGCGAAATCATGAAGTTACTTTGTGCAGCATTGAACATTGACCAGAGACTCCACTGTAGCTACAGACCAGAGGCTTCTGGGATGGTGGAACAAGTTAATGGAACTTTGAAAGCCCGGATGGCAAAAATGTGTTCTTCAACATCCCTGAAATGGCCCGACGCCTTGCCACTGGTGCTCATGAGCATGCGAAGTGTCCCAGACAGAAAGACCGGGTTGTCCCCCCATGAAATATTAATGGGGAGGGCAATGAGACTGCCAGCAGTACCAGCTACAGCCTTGATAAGCATCACTGATGATTTGATTCTCGATTATTGTAAAGGACTCTCTGATGTGGTCCGTTCTGTATCCCAGCAGGTGCAAGCAGCTGTGGTTCCAGCCTCGAGTGATCTGTGCCACGACTTGTGTCCCGGTGACTGGGTGCTCGTCCGGAAGCACGTGAGGAAGAGTTGCTTGGATGCCCGTTGGCGTGGCCCGTATCAGGTGATACTTATCACGAACACAGCAGTAAAGTGTGGAGGATTACCGAATTGGGTGCATGCTTCCCATACCCGCAGAGTTCCAGCACCCTTGGAAGAAACAGCTCCTCTCGTAAATGAAAACCCAGCTGACGTGGTAGGGCCACATGAGAGGACAAGTCAAGCTGTAAGGGTCGCTGACACAGCTGGTGGTGCACTAGAGCAAGCTGAAGGGGTTTCCACAGTTCAAACCCTGACTCAGGCACCGAAGAAAGAGAAGGTGCAGTGGGCGGAGAAGAGTCAAATGCAGCAGAAAGAGGAAATAGTGCACTGGGTATAGAAGGGGAAGGCAGACGAACGAACAGAAGTGCTGAAAGTTGGCCTGAAAGACAGAGGCGACTGAACCTGAGGTTAGCACCTGAGAGAGACCTTGCTCCAGTGTCCGAAGTATCTGAAACCGAAGCAAGCGACGAAGACCAAGCACAAGACAGTCGGCGAAGGTCCAAGAGAACAAGAGTGCCTTGTCGCAGATACTCTACCCCTGAGTGGACTTACACTGTGTTTGATGCAGGGGGTGGTGAATACAGGGAGACTGAGGTCAGTGGAGGTGTTCAGTCGGAGCCCGAAACTGGTGGTGAAGGTGGTGCTGCGGATGCCAGGGTTCGAGATAGACGGAACACTGACACTCACGATTCCGAATCCCCACTTCTGAGTGAAGTCCGAAACTTGCTTTTGCATCGGGTCGAATTCCCGCCTTTCGGAGCTGAGCCGTTTTCACACGAAGTGCTGCTTTTGCGTCTTGAACTTTTGTATCACGTTCTGGTTGTGCTCAATGAGGATCTCATTATGGATCAGTAATGAACTGTAAATAAAAGTCTAAAAGAAGAAGATAACCTAGGTCCGAGTGGAAGAAGAATAAACTTAGGGACTTTCCACAAGAAGAGGGACGAAAACTAGGGAAGTCTTTTTCTGGACTGTGTAAATAAGTTGTGATCGGAAAGGGAAAGCCCGGAGATTTCATGGTTGCTCGAGCTGGTTAAGCAAGCCATAAATAAAGGACAGAGACTTTTCTGAGTTCTTTGCGATAACCAAGACTTTTTGAGAACTTTCGAAATCATGGAACCGGGTAATCCCAATCGTAGAGCAAAATGGATTATAGGCATTCTTATAAGTAGTGTGATAATTTCTATAATCATAGTAGTTGTAGTCTCATATACTGGTTCGCATGAGCCAGAAGTAGAGGTAGTGACAGGGACACCGACACCTATCACACCTAGCCAGAAGGGGGTAGACAGGGCAGCTGATAGAGCTATGATATTAGAAGAAAGCCGTAGACTACATGTAGATTTGTCTAAGGGTGATTTTAAGCTTAATGCGTATGCTAAGTTGTTGTATGAGTATGTTGACGTGATGGATGCGAAAGATTGTTATGTGTGTATGCAGTTGCCTACTTCGGTGGATGAGGGTATTAGGTATCATCATCTTCCACTGACTTATGGTATTTCATGTAGTCTTTTGCTTAGCTTGTTTTATGAGAGAGAGCAGTTCGAGTATTTCTTTTCCAATTTCGACGCAGTGCTTCCTGAAGTCCCAGCTTACAAGCATTTGAATAAGTATGATTATTACAAAACCGAGGACAGACTGAGAAAGTACTTCATACCGAGTTTGGAATTGGATACAGCATTCGCACACAGGCACAATCTGACTTGTTTGATGTCGGATGTAGAGAGAAAGTTTGTAGATCAGGTTGAGGATAGGTATAGAAAGCTGACTGAATCCCGAGATTTAGGGCATCACAGGACAGATTGGACGGAGGAAGAACGGTTGCATAAGACCAAGGGAAGCTATGGTCCTATAGCGTTGGATAAGGAGCAGAGGGGTAAGTTGTGTATAAGGCGTTATCAGACTTACTACGAAAAGGTTCCAGTGGGACAGAGTACTTGTGATCACGTTTTCACCATGGCAGATGAGGCAAAAGATTTTCTCCAAGGTCCTGTACAAGTGATACCTACGGTGTATTACGTATGTGGGAAGAATGCTTATGTGAGGTTGCCTGCAAATTGGTATGGAACTTGTTATTTGTCAATAATATTTCCAAAGATTTACCATACAGAAGACTTAAATCTTCTGGAGGGTGGAGAGCATTCAAGAACGAGAAGAGCTGCAAGTGCAGGAATCGTTGTGGGGGATATCTTTGGAGCTATGATACCTAGTCTAGGAGTAGTCTTGAATGATGTGAAGATCCGGAGGTTAGCGACTGTGGTGGATGAATTTTCGATGAACACCGCAAAGTCGTTGGTGTTGGTGGAAGGAGAGATGTTGTCGATAAGGGGAATGGTTTTGCAGAATCGCCTTGCTTTGGATGTCCTATTGGCAAAAGAGGGCGGAGTCTGTAAAATGCTGAAGGTTCAGGAGTGCTGCACTTATATACCAGACCGTAGCAAGGATCTGGAGAAATATATAAGTAACATCACTATGATCCACACAAAGATAGCGGATTTGACCGAAGAAGGGGCCTGGGAAAAGGTCGGAAAGGGTTTTGGTCAAGTGGGAGGTTGGTTTGCAAACCTAGGAAAGGGATTCCTTGGGTACTTCCTGAGACCACTCCTTATTTTGGTGGTTTGTGTGGCTGGCTTGTGGATTATGGTTAAGGCCTACAAGTGGTATCGAGCAGGCAGAGTCAAGAGAGCTTTGAGGGAAAATGACATGAGATTGGCAAGACTGCAGGACAATCAGTATCAAAGGCTCAAGAGCATGGAGAACTTCAGATCAGGGAAGATGGGAACAAGTTCTGTTTAGGTCGGTTCCTTCTCCGAGGGAGTAGAATGAGATGTGATGACAGGAGTCATCAAAGGGGGAACTGATAGAGCGAAATGTTCTTGTGAATTGTAGGGGTGCATCATAATCACTGATAGGCCGCACCCATTTGTATTCAGACATATATCCGTATATTCAGTTTCATATTCATGTATGTTTAGCAAAGAATGAATAGTTCACTGAGACGAAGTGAACTCAGCAGTATAATGGTGTTAGGATAATGATGTAATGTAATGCTTTTTGAATTGTGTGAACAAAATGCATAGAGGAATTAGTTCGTGTGTGTAATGTAATTGCAGTAGTTTAAACGTGCACCATATTAAAGTTGCACATGTAATTCATTGTTTGCATAATGAATCGTAATGAATATGCTTATAGGGAAAAGTAAGATGTGTGTTTAAAAGTTATATGTAAGGGCCTGACTACATATATGCTTAAGGAAGGCCTGGTATATTCTTATGTTAGCTTATAAATGTAGGCCGAAAAGGGTTTCTCTTGGAAAGGCTCTCTGGGCACAAACGGTAGATTTAATTAGCACAGTAGAAGGTTTCTGTTGAACGTATCTTTTGTTGCAGGTGCAAGGACACATGTCTCGTTAGTAAAGACTAACTCTTTGTTTTCAAAAGTTAGAAAGATGGGAGGCATGGTACGGGGAGTGCAATGGAATTTAGGGATGATACTTTCAGAGAGAAGGCGCCTGGGACTCAAGGTCAACGAAACCGTCCAGGATGAAGTCACCGTTTCAATGGAAAAGCACAAGAAAGAAGACCTGGCCAAGAGGGCGTAAACAAGGCGTGTACCTTTGTAGTATGGTTTTGTATTAGGGATAGTGCCCTGAGGGAGGAGGCCAGAGAAGCGGTAGGGGAGACCAGAGAGAAGGACAGAGCTGAGCTTAGGTATATGGTGATTGCACTTCTTAGGAAGTCTTCACAGCTGACACCTTTTATTCTTTCTTGCCTGGGAAAATCGTTATGCAGGGATGTCACTTAGCGTTAGTGTAGGGACAGCAATTGATTTTAAGCTTGTTTAGTCCAATGAAGAGCAACTTAGAAATTGGAGCAATCATAGTCTGGTTGATCCTTCTAGAACTTTCTATTCTCCTTATCCTGAGTCGGATGAGATTCTTGCGTAGATTATTATTTGTATTAGTGCCCATCTATTTCTTTAACCTCGTGTTGAGGTGCTTGCACGTTCAGTTATTTTTGGCGATAATAAATTCTCAAACTTGAATTCGGAGTCAGTGGTCCTTTCAGACAAAATGAATGCTGATATCTAACCTGATGAGATTCTCTCCTTTACACTATTCAACAGGTAAAAAGATCTTGGCGGCCAGAAGGTTCTTATAGATAATTAGATAAGAATCGGCGTTATCAGCCTCTCTCCTAGAGTACTCGACCCTACACATGTAGCAGGACATACGCTGGATACCATCTTTACGAATATTCATGATTTAATAGTGGAACCTCCCCTGGCATTAAACTGGACTGACCATCTGGCATTAAGATTCTTTTTTAAAAAGCCAGAATTAGGAAGCCAGACCCAATGCAGAGAAAGCCTCCGTAGAGCATGGAGAAAAGTCACACTAACAGCGTTCAGTCAGGTTTATATTACTCCTTCATTTAAGAACTGCGCTGAGAGTGACACATCCTTGGAAAGATGGGAGGCCCCTGTAAGCGAAGCTTTAGATTCTATTGCCCCACTTAGGGTAGTTAAAATTGAGGAAAGGGCTGCCCCAGCCCCTTGGTACTCAGAAATCCTCAAGAAAGAAAAAGCTATGTGTAGAGTTAGCGAGAGGAAATGGAGGAAAACAAAGCTGGAGGGAGATAAACTGGCCTACAAAACAGCACATAGAGCCTATTTAAAAAGTTGCAATACAGCGAGAAGAGAACATTTAGGCATCCGTATTTCTGAAGCGAAGAGCTCCTCTAAGGAGCTCTTTAAGATCCTTAAGGAGTTTACTAACCCCAGAGCTAATAATCCTTCCCTTCCGCCTACGCAAAGGCTCTGCGATGACTTAGCTACTTATTTTAAACAGAAGATCGACAAAATCTACAGCTCCTTTGGTGTGGAAGAGGTAACGAAGGGGGTAGTCCCACCTCGGGATGACACCTTACGACCTAGTTTTGCATCTTTCGCAGCCATTACCGCAGAGCAAGTAGTGTCCTTATTAGCTCACACGAAATCAGGGTCTCCGTTAGACCTGGCCCCGCCTTTTATTATTTTAGAACTTGCTCCAGTCTTGTCTTCTTCGCTTTCGGAAGTCTGTAATATATCACTGGCCACTGCCACGTTCCCTCTTAAGTGGAAGATGGCGCATATTAAACCTCTGCTGAAAAAAGCATTAGCTGACCCGGCAGACCTGCAAAACTATAGACCGATTTCTCTTCTCCCTTGCTGCTCTAAGATCATGGAGGCATTGATCAATAAACAACTCTCGGGATATTTGGAGCTAAATAATTTACTTGATCCCTCCCAGTCGGGCTTCCGGGCATGTCATAGCACTGAGTCTGCTTTGTCCGAAGTAACCGACGCAATAAGGATGTCACTGGACAAGGGGACTCCCACGATGTTGGTACTTCTTGATCTGTCGGCAGCCTTTGACACCATCTCTCATAGAATCCTTTTGGATAGGCTACGAGAGATTGGTGTCAGAGAAATGGCCTTAAACTGGCTGCAAAGCTTTTTGACAGACAGAACACAATGTGTCCAATTGGATACATTTGTGTCGCAGATTACGCTAGTGGACAAGGGGGTCCCTCAGGGGTCCATTTTAAGTCCCACCTTGTTCAATATCTATGTGGCTCCTCTGGCTACCATTATTAGATCATGCGGTTTTGAGACGATCTCGTATGCGGACGACACCCAGGTGATAGTCCCTATCGAGACGGATCCCGCGGTGACCAGAGCAAAGTTTAAGACCTGTATGATAAAGGTAGCCACATGGATGAGTAAGAAGTTCCTTCAGCTTAACTCCAATAAAACGGAGATCCTGCTGTTTGGGAAAGCTGAGGAACTGTGGTCCGCTGATTGGTGGCCTATAGAACTCGGGGAAGCTCCTAGACCAAAAAAGCAGGCGAGGAACTTGGGCATCATAATTGATGATAAACTTTCCATGGAGGAGCATGTGAAGACTATCTCAGGCACCTGCTTTGGGATAATGCGGATGCTGAGAAAGATCTTCCCGTGGATTCCCCTCGCGGCCAGAAAGGCCCTCATACAGGCGCTTCTAGTCAGTAGACTAGATTATGGAAACTCGATATTAGTAGGAACACGGGAAGATTTACTATCAAGGCTGCAAGTAGTCCAAAACACTGCAGCGCGTCTTGCTCTCAACAAACCTGTGCGCACCCCGTCACTACCTCTCTTTCGACAACTGCACTGGCTCCCTATTAGGAAGAGAGCAGTCTTTAAGCTCCTGTGTATAGTGTTTAAAGTACTTCAGGGGACAGGTCCCACGTACCTAATGAAGAAACTAAAACCTTACACCCCCGTGCGTCAATTGAGATTGAGTAATCGGAAACTGCTCTGCACACGGAGAATCAGGAAAGCTAAAATGGGTGGTCGGGCCTTCTCCCACCTAGGCCCCACCCACTGGAATAGACTGCCAGATGAGATTCGAGCCTGTCCCAATCTAGCACAGTTTAAGAAACAGCTGAAAACCTGGATGTTTCAATGATCACCTTCAATCTGTAGTCTGCTACCCAGGCGCCAAGAGATCCCCTTGGGGATGATTCGTTGCGCCATACAAATTCCTAATAATATTCAGCCCAGCCCTGACTCATCAGACTCTCTGGAGCCACTGCACCTCCCCAGCCCCTGACACTCCAAACCAAGACAGTCAATACACATCCTAGCAGAGGCACACTGGATGGCTAAGCAAGAAAATATCTACTTTCTAAAAGTGGTATTTTCAAACACAAAATGTAAAAATCATCTTCACTAAAAGATGCATTTTAACATTCTGGGTTCAGGCATACTAAACTTTATTTTCCTACCTTGTTCCCAGGGGTAGTTATGTTTATAAGATGTTATAAGCAAACTCCCCATTCTATCCTATTAGAACAGGTAGCCTTGCAATAGTGAAAAACAAAATTGGCAGTATTTCACTATCAAGACATGACACACACACCAGGGCATGTCTTACCTTTTACATACACTGCACCCTACCCACAGGGGTACCTTGGGCCTATCTTAGGGGTGGCTAACATGTAAGAAAAGGGAAGGTTTGGGCCTGGCAAGTGGGTGCACTTGCCAAGTCGACATGGCAGTACTAGACTGCACACAGGCTCTGCAATGGCAGGCCTGAGTTACATTTACAGGCTGCTTATGTGGGTGGCACAATCGGTGCTGCAGGCCCACTAGCAGCATTTTTTTTTACAGGCCCTGGGCACACAAGGTGCACTGTACTAGGGACTGACTAGTAAATCAAATCAGCCAATCATGGAAACACCTATCCATACATATAAATTACAGGGAGAGCATGTGCACTTTAACACTGATCAGCAGTGGTAAAGTGTCCAGAGTCATAAAACCAACAAAAACAGGTCAGAAACAGGCCACAATGCAAAAAACCTGGGTATAAACCAGCTGTAAAACCCAGGTCTAACAGTCAGCAAATTAAGTACTGTTAGATTGGGTAATAATGATGTCTATTATTTACAACCCTGTGAAGAAGCAGAAAGTTTGTATATTTCGCTATATAAAAGGAATTCATTGTTTTTATTATAATAGCAACACAAAATCATGTTAATGGTGCATCCAGACAAGAATTTAAAGATTTCACCCAAAAAATGTAATTAGCAAACCAAGTCAACAACACATTTCATTGGTATGACTGACTTTTGAGATAATGAAGCTATATGGGGAACCATTGATAAGAAAAGAATAAATAATATATAAAGCTAACCATCAACCTCCTTTATTTGTAGCCCTCTATCATTGTAGAAATAAGGCTCAATATAAAGCCATAGATTGACACCTGGGGGTATATTTACAAGCCCTATTCGCCTCCGGAGCATCACTTTTTGTGATTCTCTGGTGGCATAGCACCATTTTCCATAGTTACAAGGTGGCGCTAAGCCACTTTGAGTGGCTTAACGCCACCTTCCATATATGCCACTTTCCACCGCAGTCCTCTGCGGCAAAGGGGCGTGCAATGGGTATTGCAGTGTTCCACCGCAACACGCATTACTTTTTGATGCTGCCCTAGATTTACAAGGCTGAGGCAGCTCCAAAAACGAATGCCAGGGAATACCTGGTCTTAGAATGGCGATACGAGGAGAAATTATTAATTCTCCTAGTTTTTGCTCTATGTATGCTGCATTCTGCACAGGCTAAATAGTAGAGATGATGTACAATTTGACCAGAGGCCGGATAAATAGTGTGAAGGAGGTCTTTATTTAGCCGAACATGAAGACAATAGGGACAACAGGAAATAACAGGGTGGTGGCCATCTTGCAATGTGGATACAACATTTGTGAGGCATTTGAAAGTACGTGCATATACAAATATACAATAGTTTGTACAAAGGGAAGTGCATGAATTAAGCTAAGCTGTTTACAAACATTTGTTATTGTAATATTCAAATAAGAAATGTAGAAACTTTTATTTCAGAAGTTTCAGATGTAGCTCACAAGTCTTTTGTGCTACAGTCTAGGAGTATCTGCTGTCTGCAACAAGTAATGAATATCATTTTAAAGCATGTTACATGCATGTTTTATTCACTCAGGAGAATACTTTATTTTCTCATGTTCTTTTCATGGTTTTAAGGCTGGGCTCTTTGGGAGCTTCTAATAGAAGACCATGTTCTAGCTTTAGGCTTTTTTTAAGGGAGGTTGTGCTTGTTTAGTATTTCAAACCTGGCACACAGCAGCAGTTGACAAGAAGCGGCAAACAATGAATGCAGAGAGGCAGGTGGTATGTGGGCCCCAGAGGGTGGGACTTTTACAGTAGGCAATTGGTGCTTGATCGCACAGAGGAGACCAGGGTCAGATGGATAAGAACAAGGTGGGACAAGCAAATCAAGAGGACAAGTAGGACTAGGATGGGGCAGGAGGACCTGGAGACTAGGAGGGCTAGTGAAATCACGCCAGTGGGACCATCACTAGAAGACCTGATACATGAGGACCAAACAAAGGAGTACCAAAACTAAGAACTAAGACTAGTACTACATGGACCAGGAGAACCAGGAGTAGAAAGATTAAGAACAGGCAAATCAGGGGAATAAACGAACCAGGGGAACAGGACCAGGAGGACTGTTGAACCAGAATTTGGGTGAGGGGATGAAAAGGTCCAGTACTGGGAGCCTGTGAAACAGGACATGGAGGATACAAAGGACTAGGTGTAGGAGTACATAGGAATGTTGATTAGACAGACCAGGAAGTACAGGGTCAGGACTAGGGAAGGCTAGGATGATATGTGGTGGGCCAGGGTAAGGAGCTTGAGGTCTAGTGCCCGGAGTATCAGGACTAGATTGAAGAGGACTATGATGATCAGGTCCAGGAGGGAAATGGCCACTAGTACCAGGACAAGCAGGGCAGGAACTAGGAAGACCAAGTGAGCCAGTACCAAGGGTACCCAGAAGACCAGGGCAAGAAAGACTAGGTGAACTAAAAGGATCATGAATAGGAGGACCGGAAACATAGCTAAGAGGGCCACGAAGATCAGGACCTAGGTAACCAGTGCTGAAATTACCAAGTAAAGCAGAGTGAGGGTACTAGACAGTGGTGACCAAGCAGACCAAGGCCAAAATGACAAGGCTCAGGAGGACCCGAACAAGGAGAACCTGGATCAAGAGGGCCAGGATCAATGGCTGCGGTGGCAGTAGGACTACGAGGACAAGGAACAGGTCCAGGAGGACCCAAACCAGGAGTACAAAGACCAAGAGAGCCAGTTCATCAGAAGCCAGATGGACCAGGACCTATGGTACCAGGGCTAGTAGGTTCAGGGTGAAACGAACCAAGACAAGGTGACCAGGGCCAAGAGGACCAGAAAGGAACAGATCCAGATTGATCAAGACTGGGGAACCAAGAAGAGCCAAGATGGCCAAAAGGCAAGGTTTACAACAACAAGTACAATAGGAAAAAGAAGAATCAGGATGACTAGCACTAGTGAGACCAATGCTAGGATGGTTGCTGAAACATGTCCATGAGAATGAGGGCTAGGAGAAACAAAACTATAAGGACCATGACCAAGAGGATTAGGGCCAATGGGCACATAATTTCAAGAAGGATAGAAAAGAACTATGTAAAACAAAAATAGCATAACCATGGCCAGGCGTTCAAGGGAGGTGAGACCAGGGACACAGGCACCCAGAGCCAGAAGGAAAAGTTCTATGAGGACCAAGAAACAAAGGACATGGGGCACCAGGAAATAAGAGGATCAGGACCGTGAGTGCCAGGACCAGGAGGACCACAGTGAAGAGGAAAAGGAGGATCAGGACCAGGATGACCACATCCTGGACGTCCACGCCACAGGACTAGGAACAAGATGGCCAGGAAGATGAGGAACAGGATGGCCAGGCCCAAGATGAGCAGAGCAAGGAGGACGATGATCAGTTGGTGTAGAAGCACGAAGACAAAGAGCAGGAAGATCAGGGCCAGATCCTGGAAGACTAGGAAGATTAGGAGCATAATAATTATGGCCGATAAGACCGGGGGACCAGAATAAGAGGATAATGAGGGAGACAGTATCAAGAATACCAGCAGGGCCAGACCAGGGGACCAGGACCAGAGGATGGAAGGAAGATTAGAAGGGTCAACACTAAGAGGACCAGGAATAGACCTAGCAGTGCCATGGGGACTATTACCATAGGACCAGGGCCCAGAGTACCACATGGAGCAGAAAGACCAGGACCTACGGGTAGCAGGACCCGGGTGAGAAAGATCAGGAAGACCAGAACAGTCAGAGCTAGCAAGACTATTGGGACTTGGCCTGGATATCCAGGAGAACCAGGACCAAACTTATAAGGCTCAGAAGGACCCAGAAAAAGAGAATCGAGATGAGGAGGGCACAGAACATTGGGTACAGCGCCAGAAGGACCATAAGGACATGGCATAGTGCCAGGACAACCAGGATGAGCCAAACCAGGAAGGCAAGGGCTATAAGGGCAAGGGCTTAGATGACCAGGACACGAGAGGCCAGGTGGACAGAGGGGATCAGCAGAACCAAGAACTGATCTACTAGGAATCCGAGGAGAAGAGCGAGAAGGATCAGAATGACAAGATTAAGGGGACAAAGGTCAAGAGGATCAGGAAGGAAGAAGAAGAGCTAGAAGAAGGGGGCCTGGTAGGACCCGGATGGCCAGAAAGACGAGAACCAATAGGATTAGGCATAGAAAGACCTAACTGAGCAGGACCAGAAGCAAAATGATCAAGTCTAGTCGGCACAAAATCTGGAAGAGAACACACACTGTGAGGACCAGGAATAGGAAGACTTTTACTAGGCAAACCAGACTGAGAGTAAGTAAGACTAGGTGAACCAAACCCAGAGAATCAGGCAACCAGAGCCAGCAAGACAAGAGCTAAGAAGACAAGGGGGAGAGGGACCAGAGGGACAACAAACAAGGGGAAAATGAAGATCAATTCACAGAGGCGCAGAGGTGTCAGGACCTTGCATTCCAGGATGAGGAGGGTCAGGATGACAAGAGTCAGGATGACCAACCCGAGTGGCTAAGGACAGGATGGCTTGAACAAGGAGGATCAAGACTAAGTGCACAAGTTAGTTCAGAATCAGGATGGCAAGAAGCAGGATGACCAGGGCCAAGTATATCATGACAAGTTGAAGAAGGACCAGGAGAACCAGTCAGGGTAGGACCAGGTGGACTATGAAACATTAAGTCCAAGGACCAGATAGGAGAGTATCAGATGGAGTAAAAGAATAAAAAAATGCAGGAATAGGGCCAGCAGGATCAGAGGTGTCACAACTAAGGGGACAGAGGACCAGAACTTGGATATCAAAACCAGGCTGGTGAGGCTCAGGGGGACCAGGACAACACCAGAGCCACAAGGAAAAAATGGGACCAGACCAAGATGAACATGCCTAGTCCAAGAGGACCAAATAGGGAAGGCCTGTGGACGCAATAGCAGGTGGACCATGAAGCGAGGGATCAGGGTAAGGAGGATCAGGATGACATAAACCAGAAAGACTAGTAATGCCAGATCTAGGAGAATCGGGACAACTGGGCAAGGTGGAGAAGGACCTAGCAAACCAGCAGGATGAGGGTGGGGAACAGTAGTACCAGAATCAGGAGTCTCAGGAAGAGACAATACAAGGAAGGGCCTGGAGCAGGGCCAGGAAGGTGAGGGTCAGGAAGGACTGGAACCAGGAGTGCCAGATTGGCCTGGAACCAGTAGTGACAGATTTAGGAAGCCATTACCAGGGTGACCAGAACTAGTTGGACCAGGGCCAGGATGAGGATTAGGAAGACCAAAACAACCCAGAAATGAGGACTTAGAACAGGACCAGGAGGAGGATTTACAGCAGAAGGCATAGAAGGACTTGCAGGAGAAGGACTAACACCAGAAGGCATAGAAGGACCTGGTGGAGAAGGAAGAACACTGCAAACAGGAGGAGACATGTGTGATTCTACAATACAAGTATTAGGAAATACCTTTTGTAAACGGGTCATATTCACGCTTCTTATGCTATCAACCCCCAGAAACCTCCACATTTTTAGCCCTCGTATAAAACTGGTAAATATCGCTGAAAAATCACAGCATGCAAAGAGAATAAAAAGCCAGGACTGGCACACTCTGACCTCTGAGTGATAACAGATGCTATCTGATACCTGGACAGTAGTCTGAGGGTGGCTGTGGTGGCAGAGGGACTGAAACTTGACAGAGGATTATAGGGGTGGATAGGTGAAAAAGAGTGTGGTCTGTGAAGAGAGGCAGAAGGGGCTTGAGGATCCCAAATGGCTAAAGTCAGCAAAAATGGTTATTGGCTAACAGAGGGGGGTGAAAGGGCTATGGCAACCTGCGAGGAGACCTCGGGATCATAAGAAGGCTCAAATGAGCAGAAGAGGGGGCAAGGGAGGCTCCAGATAGATCGTATCAGATGACCTAAAGAGCTATTATGAGTAACAAATGGCTCGGATTGCTAGTTGTGATTGCACTGGCAATTAGGGCTAGCAGTGACACCATCAGCACCAGACTAGTGGTTTGTGAAACTCTAAGGGCTAGATGAAGGGTGGTGGAGATACATATGTGGCAGAAGTGTATGGAAGGCCAGCAAACATTCAGTTAATGTCAAAATTGGTACACTAGTCTGTGTGACTCCCAGACTGTTAATTTGAAATTCTATGTGAGCGTATGTGCAATGGATATGTAGCAAGTATGTAGTAGTAACACACTGTGTGTGCGGAAAGTCTAAGTGCATGGACCAGTGGGATGTATTTTGCATGAAGCTGATGGGGAGGAGATACAGCTTCCCTAGGCTGTGGAAGTATATTGACGTCATACCTGTTTGAAGGGTAGAGACCCATACATTTGAAGTGAGGGAGGATGGATAAAAGGCTCCCACAGAAATTATCTTCAGTCTTTGTTAGCAAAGGGCTGCTGATTAGTTCTTCCTGAGTGATGTCATAGGGTAGATGTCAGGAGTGAGGTGAAGGTCAGAGGTTTCTCTTGTTCAAGATGACAAGGTTTCTAAGCAGAGCTGCACTTTTGTCTGTGTCTGAAGACGGCTCGGTAAGACTGAAGACAGCCAAGTGCTGAGATCTCATGCTTCATTGTGTCTTTGTTTTGAATACTCCTGCTTGGAGCCAGCATTATTGCTACTTCTGTGAGAGCCATCACCCAGTATAGCCTGGAAAATGAGTATAAAAGTGGAACAGTGAACCGAGTGATCCGTATGTTACAAGAATAGAAGTAACAAAATGTCCGTTCATTCAGTTCCTTATTTCTTACAATATTTGTAACACGGTCAATGAATAAAATATCTCTGTGAATATCTGTTTTTTCTGTGTCTTTGATGCCTATATGCCTTTCTCTGATTTATTGAGAATATTCATTCATATTCAAGTGACCTTCAGCACAATTGATTATAGTTCCATTTCTTTGCTTGCGGGTCCTCAAAGGGAATACTTCCTCTGGCATCCTGATAGAGTAGGGGTCGTCGGAGGACAGATTTTACACCGTCCACCCTATATATGGTAAAACCTAGCAGTAAGGAACATGAAAACATAACAATTACCCCGACACCCAAGCCTAAAACTCCCAGTGTGTGGGGGCCATTAGTGTTTTCTCCCTCTTTGGAAGTCTGCTTTTGAAAACAAAAATACATTTGAAAGGTTTGCTAGCCGTCCATCATGTCTGATGATATTGGCCGTCAAAACTTTCTTACATAGGCAGGCACTGCCATGACGGCAGTTACTGTCAATGTAGAGAGTTGTCCAAAGGGGCAGAAGACAACTCTAAATTATGCAGGTGTGGTCTCTCAGGAGGTATTGTCCTCTGTCACCCTGAAGGAGTTAACTCCATCCCCCAAACTCTAAATCAGGCCCATAGTTTTTCTTCCTTCCGTCATAAGATTGTAATGAAGCCTCTCAATTATACTGTGTTGGTGACTTCATAAGGGGCCATATGCAATTGTTTCTATTTTGATACGATCGCTCTTAATATCAGATGGCACTATGCCACTGAGATACAACATTTCCAGTTCTGGCGTTTGCTTTTACAAATCATGTTTTTAGATGTTTTAATCAGATTTGTTGAACTGAACCAGAATTAATAATTCCAGAAAGCACTGATTTGCTGCAGAAAAAGAGGTGTTCAGATAACATGGAGCCTTTTGGTAATCCTATATCTGGCCCAACTACTTTCCCACGGCTTTATAAGTAAGAGCGAGAACATAGTTGTAGAAGAGTAAACAGCTTCAACTAGTCTTGCAAAGGTTCTAATCATCTTTATCATTAGCCACCTCTCAGGTAAAAGTAAAGGAGTAGCAGCATGTGTAGAGCACGAGACAGCTGCATTCAGGGCCCTCGAAGTTGCTGTGTCTTGGTCCATGGTGCAATGGAGCATCATTCTGCATCATAACTTCAGAGTTATTAAAAAACCTTTAATTGTGAGTTACTCATTTTAATTCCAAGGATGAAGATCCTTCTGGTATCAACACTTCTGGAATCCCTTCCATCTGGTCAGAGTTCACTCCTTCCATAACACAGTTCCAGGCCAGCTTCTCAGTTGTTCACCGGCTCCCACTGCCCGGCTTGGATTGGTGCACCATACTGTTCTGCCAAGGGCCCCTCAGAGTTGCCCCCTGATGTCCCAATGTTATTTGGACTGCAACTACATTTCAATTATTGTTGTGGTAGTTGTTACTCAGTACGAACTGCCCTGTAACTCCATGTTCGACAAAAGGAGATAGAACACACAGTTGTTTGATTATCAAGCAATACCAGACAACCACATTTGTCCCAGACATCATTAAGAATGGATTGAAAAGAGGACACAGGATCAGGGCCGGACTGGGAACCCAATGCAGCCCTGGCAATTTTGTCGGACCAGCTCCCCTGGGTGGGGGGGAGGGGTGCGCAAGTGTGCACTGCTGCTTTTGTTACTGGGGGCTGATATTGCAGCACCATTGCAAAACCGGTCCCCAGTAACAAAACCGGCCACCATCGCTGGCCCCCACCCTTCCAGCCTCACGGGGAAACGCTCGATGCCCGCTACGGCCAGTCCGGCCCAGCCCAGGATGAAAATTGTCCTATTTCACCTGCTTTTTGACGTCACCATATACAGGAAAGGAAATGACGCAATTCACATCAGTGGAGAAGGAAACCTCAATCACGCAATTTCCTCCTCAAAAACACAATTACATAGCCATACCCGACCCCCATCCAATACTTGGACTTTTAGGGGCACATGCATAAAGCTATTTACTGGTCGCAAACGGGTCGATTCGCAGAATCGGCCCCTTTGCGACAGGTAAATAGCCTTTTGGGATGCATCAACCCCAAAGGCATTCGCAAAATAGGTCATCGCAATTTTACAATTACCTATTTTGCAAATGCAGTTAGGGAATCGCAATTTGCGATTCCCTAAATGCAATGCAAGAAGCATTCTCAAAATGCGACTTTGCATTAAGGAATCGCAAATTACCATCAACTTCAAGTTGATGATAATTTGCAATTCCTTAGGGCATGTGTGTGCGCCACATGTGCACAAAGACCATTTTTGGGGGTGCATCAGGGTGGCCTTTTGGCCCCCTTGCACCCTTGAATTGCATGCAATTTGCGATTACCTATTTGGTAATCGCAAATTGCGAATGCTTTCCCATTCATTCCTATGGGCCTCCAGGCCCATAGGAATGAATGGGAAAGCATTGCCTAATAGCAAATCGCAATTTGCGATTCGCTAATAGGAAATGTGTAGGAATCGCTATTTTTTCTGCGAAACCTACATGCCTAAGGAACTGCGATTCCTTAATAGCGATTCCTTAATAATCGCTATTAAGGAATCGCAATTCCTTTGCTTGATGCATGTGCCCCCTAGTGACTTCAGCTGCACAGATTTCCTTATCGAACGTAGAGTGACCACAGCAAACAGAAAAATTCAGACAAACTGTTGGGAAAATGGCAAACAATTAAAAGTAATGCCTGCCTTATAGATCAAGGCAAGAGTTCACGTCAAGTCTGCGTCTAAATACACCATCTTGAGAAGTGGGGTTAATTATGACAGGGAATTCTCCCATTCTAAACTAATGAACTAAAGGCGACCTCATTACTTATCCAATGTTTGCATTGATTTTCTTTAGCAACAGAAGCAATAAGCAATGAATAAGATGTATTCTCATGGCATGCTTGGCGATGAGGATTCTTTCTACGTCATTAGCAAACCTAAAACTGAAAAAAACGATACAAAATGAGGATCAATAATGCGTCCCCATGGGACCAGGTGGTCAGTGTATTGGCGCGGGCCCACAGACTTGTGTTGTTTTTAGATCACCTATTAAATGTAAGACAGCAGGAACTGGGGATCACAGCTGCCTTGTTTCAGTTTCTATTCCTGAATGAATGTGTTTTTGTTTCCAGATGCCAATAGCCTGATGCCCATGTCACACAAAGACTAATAACCACAAGGGTGGGCTGCCCTCGCCTCTCTGAATCAAAAAACATGGTCCAAGGAAGTGTGGGATGGCCACAGGAAATGTAATTCCAATCAGTAGTCTACATATTAGGACGGTTGTGGTTGGCTTCTGACAACCAGTAAGAGCGACCCATATGTGAACATTGCGAATTCCTCTCACATGTGGAACAGTCATTTTTCACACTCTGTGGACTACTGGAAAATGATCACCAGCGGTTCATCTGTGCGGTCGCCCCATTGAGGCAGAGGCATATCTTGTGAAAGCGGTTTTTGCTCTTGAATTTGCTTTCATGTACCTCGGCCTAAAAAAATTAGCCCACCTTTAATAACCACCTTCCCCAATTTAGAAACTCAATTGCTTACCAAGGAGTAAAGCGTAATTAAAATCCATAAAAGTATTGCGGAAGGGTACACCACAGGGCTCTGTGAAAAGAGCAAATTATTACGAATTGAGGAAGATATTTCTCTGTCATCAAATTTGTTTTCTTCCTTTTAACATATTTTTTCTGAATCAGTTTTATATTTAAGAAATTTCATATCTAAAATCATTTCGAAATAGAAATATAGTTCAAGACTATGACACTTTGCAAATAACCACGTAAGTAGAAGAGAACAAGGCTCATATACAAATGTCAGAATTTTCTTTGGGGCAAATTTATTCGCAATGAGAACAGACCACAAGCCTTTAAAGGAGACAAAGGTTGGAAGTGGTGTCTGCACCTCTAAGAAAGTGGATTATTAGCTTGAAGGAATTTACCATATGCTGTTGAGTACATCCCAGATGTAAGACATTGTGTGCCACACTATTTGTCTCGGTTAGTTAGTCTGAGAGAAGGAAGTTTTAAGCCAAGTGAGAAACAGTGGCTCCAGGAAAGCATACCTCAAGTTACTGGCAATGCAATTTTGAAAGATATGTGGAAGAAGGAGGTTGCTCAGGAAGGGGTTGTCCAGGAACTGGTTTAATCTTTGAAAGGGAAGTGGTATAGCAAGTCAAACATGTCCTTGGAAGTTAAACCATTTGGGACTGTGAGGGACAAGTTTGCTGAGAAGGATGGCTTAGTTGTCAGAGGGACAAAGTTAATTCTTCCTAGTTTGTTAAGGAAGGTGATAATTGATATGATGAACTACAGGAATTTGGGCATTGTGAATACTATGAAGGGATTGCATAAAGAGTGAAAAGATGCTTACGACTTATACTCCACCCATGCACTGTTGCAAGCTTTTGGAGGTTCCTTGGCAAGGAGCAGCTCTACATCAGGTGGGGCGGTTGACAGGGGAGGGTTTATTTCCTTACATGTTTGTTCTTATGGATCTGTTTTCAAGGAGGCCATAAGTGAAATTGGTAAAATATGTTATTTGTTCGAGTGTCAAAGAGTTCTTAATTGAGGTGTTTCAGAGGGACAGTTTTCCAAGTATTATTATTTATAGACAATTGGGTACAAGTTTGCTCCAAGGAAATTGAACTTTCAAAGGAAATATTATAGTGCACAAGAAAAGTGTGGAATACCCACTGACAGTAAAAGGGTGCATGGAGAGATTTAACCACACAATGAAGGAACTCATACAGCTAGCAAGGGGTGTGAGTTACATTGGAAGAACAGTTACAAGGAAGGCTCATGGGATACCCGTTGGTTCCTCATCAGACTAATGGGAAAACTCCTTTCCAGTTATTCAGGACAGGAAGCCCATTTGCAAACTGCTGCCTGTTGGATGGAGTGGAGGCTGTGAAAACTTAAATAGTGAATGAGTAGAGAAGAAGGAAGTTGTCTATGCAAAAAAGCATAAGGAATAGTTTGATTACACAAAGTGGCATGGTGGTCACTGTGTCTGGTTTCTTTTATTGGGGATATGTTTAAAGGATACTTATGGCTTCATATTGGTGCTTTACTGCTTTACTAAATGTACCAAAGACATCTTGTTACTAAAGTGGCATGGTGTGCAAAATAACGATGGACTGCAATGTGGCCCGAGTGATAGGCAGTGGCTGAAACTAATTCAAGCATTACATCCATCACCCTATTGATAGCAGCAGTTAATGCTCTAAGTGCAGTGGGTATACCCAGATGTGGGACAGTCCTCACTGTGCTGTAGGACTCAGATTGCATCCTATCAACGAGCCCCAACTAGGGCCAAACTAGTCTGGGGTTGCTTGTGGTACCTTCTGGAGTGGGCCTTGCCTCCCAGTTTGCAACAGACTGTTTCCAAGGGGAGCAGCTTCGGGTCTGATTTGCATAAGGAGGTCCTTTGTTTAGAATGGCATGGTGGGCAAAAAACGATGGACTGGTATGCAGCCCAAGCGATTGCCAGTGGTTGATTTTAATTCAAGCATTCCATCCATCACCTTGTTGTTTGTTGCAGTCACAGGAAGTAACAGCACAAAGGCTATTATCCCAATGAAATGCCAGTGACAGTTTTTGTTCAATATATTTAAGCACTCAAAGCTGGGCAATGGTGACCCACTGAAATATCAATAAAAGGAGTAGAAACTATTTGAAGTAACCTTCATACACTATTATTTAATTGAGTTTAAAACATCAATTAAACAAAAAGACATTAATGATTATTCTTTACCAGTGCAACAGGGAACTGTTTTCATGATCAATGGTCTTCGATTTCTGGACAAAATGCATAGGTGAAGAGACCAGTAGCGGCCGGTTTCTTGGCAAAGTGGTGGGCGGAGGGAGAGGGGGAGTCTGGGACAAACAACAACAAAAAATAATAATAAAATAGCTTACCTGTTCGACGCTCTGACGCTCCAACGCTTCTCTCTGACTCCGTCACCGTGCACTGCAGGCACAGGCTTCCAGAATCCCCTGGGCCAATCCTGACGCTGCATGAAAGCAGCATCAGGATTTGCCTGAGCGCTGATGATTTGCGCTCCCACTGAGACTAGGAGCCCGTGCATGCTGGTCTCTCCAACCCAGCAACGCAGCTGGGTTGGAGAGAGCTTCAGTGCGCATTCACACTGACAACCAGTGCACCTACAACTCCTCCTCTGCCTGTCATTTCCATGGCTCCGCCCCCAGGCGATGCTACGGAGAAAAAGAAAATGATAATAAACACAGGTTTATTATAATTTTATTTTTTATTTTTTGGCTGCTGGCAGGGAGTGGCGACAATCCTCTGCCATAGCGGAGGAGCCGCCGCTCGAAGAGACAGTCTTTACCCATAGTTCCTAGCTGTTAAAGCCCTTCTTGTTGAAGTTTATTTGCAGCATTATCTCTAGTCTATCATATGCATGCCGACCGAGACTTCAAAGCTGAGGTTTGAATGGTTTTGACATTTACAGAGCTGGTACGTGGGTGCAGTGCAACTCCTGCGGCAAGTTAGGTGATTGTAATTCCAACAGGAGACAATTTGCCAGTTTGTGAAGTTTTTTGCTTTCAGTCAGAGAGAATAGCTTTCTCCTGAGGAATCCTATCATGCCTTGTTTCTTCTTATATGCTTGTTTTTTAGATTCCTGAGTGAGCCTGGCCTCACCTTGCTTTTGGCAGTGACATCAAATGCCACAGCCGCTCCATGACACACTTCATACAGAAGGCATTAATGTATTCAGTTCTGGAAATATGCTCTGGATGGTGATATGTTTGTCACTGCGTCTAGTTTATCTTTATTGGGGAAAAACACCAAAAGCTTCTTGTTACAGTGAGTAAATATTTTCTCCAGTATAAAATGCAATGTAAATTCCTGGGATACTCACATTGATCAGCCTCTGAAAAGAAGTAAAGATATATATATGTGTATATATATATATATTCACTGAAAAAACCATATGTTTCAGGGACGTTATAGTTAGAAATTAGCATTTAAAAAAACCTTAGAAATTCACTGAAAAAAACCATAGGTTTCAGGGACGTTATAGTTAGAAATTAGCATTTAAAAAACCATAGAAATTCAATGAAAAAACCACAGGTTTCAGGGACGTTATAGTTAGTTGGACATTTCACTCGTATAAAACCAGAGAAATTTGTCCGTTATAGTTAGTAGAGCTAACTATAACTCGCGCCCCCGCAATGCACTGCTGATGATGTCACATATTACATCACTAATGACATGGTCAGTGAAATCACTGATGACATCACGGATGACATCTCAAATGACATCACTGATGACATCATCCAGTGACTGAGTGTTTCTAAAAAGTTCAAGAATGTTATATATATATATGGCTGTGTTGAGCAGACAACAATAAAAATACTCACAGCACGAAATTGTGGTCCGAGCTCCTGTCTTCCGTGGCGAATTGGAAAAGTGAAAGGAGTTGCTGTCATATATATATATATATATATATATATATATATATATATATATATATATATATATGCCAAGGTGTATTGAAGAATGAGTGGGTGTATGAGTGTCTGAATGGATGATTTAGTGGGTCCGTGACTGACTGTATAAGTGAGTGATTAAACGTGTCTTAGTGAATGCATGGGTGAATGATTAATCTGTAAGAATGTCTTTATCAGTCTGCCGGTTGGTGTGTAAGTGCATGGCTTGGTGAGTAGCTACATCAGTGTCTATATGGGTTAATGATTGGTTGTCTGAGTACCTGTATGGGTGCCTGAGTGTCTGTGTGGGTGGGGGTGTGTGTGACTCCCTGCATGGATGTGTGAGTGGTTGATTCACTGGGTGTATGCATTTATGAGTGCGTGTGTTAGGGACTGTATGGGTGAGTGAGTATACATATAGTTGTGTTAGTGAGTGAATGGATGTCTTAGTGGTATATGTGTAAGTAACTACATATGTGAAAGGCAGTATTTGTGAGTGTTGGAGTATATAAGTGAGTATATGTGACAGTGAGTGATTGTAACAGTGACTGCATGGATAAGTGTGTGCTCATGTCAGTAATTGTTGAAGAGAGTACGTATATGGTACTATCTGTATGTATAAGTGACGTGGTGTGTGTGTATAACTGTATAGGTGAGTAAATGGCAGTGTAATTAATTCTTTGGGTGACTGACTAGGTTTTTGAGTAACTCTTTGGGTGAGTGGCAGTGTGAGAGTGTCTATATGGGTGTATGAGTGGATATATCAGTGGCTGTATTGATGAATGACTGCGTGTATGAGTGACTGTATGGGTTAGTGAGTGGATGTGTGTGTGTAGACGTATGAATCACTGAGCGGGTATGTACTAACTGCTATTGGTCTGTCTATGGTTTCGACATTGGTAGTCTGTGTTTTAGAGTGGGTGTATCAAAGGTTTTATTAGGGTGTGAGGAGGTGCATCAGATGATCACGTGGATGATGCCATCAGTGATGACATTTGAGATGTCATCAGTGATGTCATCAGTGATTTCACTGACCATGTCATGAGTGATGTAATATGTGACGTCATCAGCAGTGCATTGCGGGGGCGCGAGTTATAGTTAGCTCTACTAACTATAACGGACAAATTTCTCTGGTTTTATACGAGTGAAATGTCCAACTAACTATAACGTCCCTGAAACCTGTGGTTTTTTCAGTGAATTTCTAAGGTTTTTTAAATGCTAATTTCTAACTATAACGTCCCTGAAACCTATGGTTTTTTCAGTGAATTTCTAAGGTTTTTTAAATGCTAATTTCTAACTATAACATCCCTGAAACCTATGGTTTTTTCAGTGAATTTCTAAGGTTTTTTAAATGCTAATTTCTAACTATAACGTCCCTGAAACCTATGGTTTTATCAGTGAATTTCTAAGGTTTTTTAAATGCTAATTTCTAACTATAACATAGCAGTCGAGTTTGCAGAGTGGTGCAGAAAGGGGTCTGGGCCTCCGACCAGCGCTCAGGAATTCCACTGCGTAGGACTTACAGGAGGTACCAGGAGGGCTACTTGGCCGCCAAAGTCCCTCAGGAGTAAAGTGGACTTCATCCCCCAACCAGTACTGTGCCAGGAGGCACGTTTGCAGAGTGGTGGAGAAAGGTGAGCGTGGCCTCCGAAGACCTCTTAGCAATCTCACTGTGTGGGATTTACTGGAGGTAACAGGAGGGGTAGTTAGTCCCCAAGGTCAACCTTGGGGGCCAACTACCCCTCCTATTACCTCCAGTAAGTCCCACACAGCAGGATTGCTAAGTTCTCATACCAGGCCACGCCCCCTTTCCCCACCACTCTGCAAACGCACTTCCTGACGCGCTCTTGGATGGGGATTAAAGTCCCCTTATCTGCTGGGGGTCCTTAGGGGCCAACTACCCTATCTGATACCTCCAGTATGCCCCAGATAGTGGGATTGCTGAGAGGTGGACACAGGCCATGCCCCCTTTCTCTACTACTCTGCAAACGCACCTCCTGGCGCGTTCTGGGTTGGGGGATTAAGTCTCCTTGAATCCTGAGGGTCACTGGGGGCCAACTAGCCCACCAGGTACCTCCAGTAAGCCCCACACAGCTGGATTGCTGAGAGTGGTCCGAGGCCACACACCCTTTTTACACCACTCTGCAAACGCACCTCCTGGCGCACTGCTGCTCGGGGGATGAAATCCACTTTAGTCCTGAGGTCCCATGTGGACCTCATCGCCCCACCAGCAGTGCGCCAAGAGGCGCGTTTGCAGAGTGGTGTAAAAAGGGGCGTGGCCTCGGACCACCTCTCAGCAATCCCACTGTGTGAGGCTTACTGGAGATACCTGGTGGGCTAGTTGGCCCCTAAGGACCCTTAAGGACCTAGGGCACTTAATCCCCCAACCCACAACGCGCCAGGAGGCACCCCTCCTGAGGCCAATTATGGCCCCGGGGACCCCATCCCCATGGGCCCAACCTTATTTTTTTTCTTGTTTTTTAAACCTCAAAAGGGAGGGGACCGAGTGGCCCCCCTCCCGGACCACTTCTGGCCCCGGGGACCCCATCCCCCGGGGCCGCCCTTCAAGTTGGGGAGCGTGGGGGGAGCCCCAATGCCCCCACGGTCCCTTCCGGCTCCCCGCCTCCTGCGAGAGCCGGCATTGCTTTTGGGCAAGGGGAGCTGCTGACATGCAGCTCCCCTTGCCCAAAAGCCTGCTCTCGCTTCCAAGAAGCAAAGCAGTGTTTGCTATGGAAGGGCGGGAACCGTGCTCCCGCCCTGCCATAGCAAACGACAATGTCCCGGGGGTGGGCACCCCGGGACATTGCAGGAGCCGGCCCTGGGGGGTAGTGGTCCCGAGGGCCATGGAGGGCTCCAGGAGGGGGGCCGCATGGCCCCCCTCCCAACATTTTCATAGCCCGGGGAGGTGGTGGTCCCCGGGCTGGGGGTCCACAACGGACCCCGTATTCTAATTTGTGTATGCCCCGGGGAGGTGGTGGTCCCCAGGGCAGTGTGGGGGGGGCATGAGCCCCCCCACACTTACTTTTAATTTATGTTGCCCCGGGGAGGTGGCAGTCCCTGGGGCTGCGGGGGGGCACAACCCCCCACATTTAAATATCGAAGCCCCGGGGAGGTGGAGGTCCCCTGGGCAGCGTGGGAGGGCAGGAGCCCCCCACACTATTTTATTATTTTAGCCCCGGGGAGGTGGCGGTCCCCGGGGCTGCGGGGGTCCCCGTGGGCGCCCGCTACATAATTACACATTGCCCCCGGGAGCTGGCCCACCCGGGGGCTTATAAAAAACAAAGCGTTTTTTTTTCATTATTTCGGCCGGATTCGTGCACCCAGCGCAAATTCGGCCGATTTTTAATTTTTTTTAAATGCTTTTTTTGGCCTTTGTGGTCCTTGTGGGACCCCCTGAGCAGGCCTAGGGGGGCAGGGACTTTCTACCCTGCCCCCTTTTCTTGTTTTTCATCTTTTTTTACTGTTTTCTTGTGACTCGGTTGTCGCGTCACAAGATGGCTGCCAACACTTCCTGGTTTGGAGTGTTGGCAGCCAATCAGACTGAAGTGCGTGCTCGGGAGGAGTCGCGAATCCTCCTCTGTGCTCAGCTATCGATATTTTAATTTTTTGAATTTCTCAGCAACTACTGAACGTATTTACACCATTTAAAAAAGGTCACTTTCTGAACCAAGACCTACCTTTTTGCCAAATTTGGTGTAATTCCGTTCAGCAGTTCGGGCTGTAGCCATGTCTAAAGTTCCTATGGAAATTAACATGGGGAAAACGCGTTTTAGGACCCCCCTTTTTTCTCGGCCCCCGCTTAACGAATCACCCCAAAACCTTCAAGACAGGAGCTGACCTGAGTGAACCATTAGTTTTGAAAATTTCGCGAAGATTCGTCAAACGGCGCCAAAGATATTGGCAAAAGAAAAAACGCTTTTTGAATAGAAACAAGGTCCTAACTATAGCTATATAATATATATATATATATACACACACACACACACACATATCAACGAAAAGCAATAACACACCAAAATAACAACAAAAACAATCGCAAAAACAAAACTTAACGCAATATAACATAGCAACATATTTGTATTGTCTTGTGTTACGTCGTGTTGTCAGTTTGTTGTATTGCAATGCCTTCTTGTGTCGTTATGTTGTGGTGTTTTGTAATTATGTTGCTGAATTTTAGTAAACCGTGCATTATTCTGACATGTTGTGCTGATATATGTTATTGTTCGTATTTGTTGCTGGGTTGGTATTTAATGTGTGCTGTTTTGTATTGCTCCTGTGTCATTGTGATGTTATTTTGTAATGTGGGTATGTGTTGTGGTGTTCTTATACCTCAGTTTCAGTACTTGTATATAAACATTCAGAAACACTCATATCATACAATACTGACATCTTAAGCCACCTCTCGTGATACAGTGGTGTTTGCAAATACTGCTTGTTTTATCACGAAGGGCAGGCAATAGTGCTTTCTAAAATTGTTTTAGGATCCGATCAGGTGCATAGAGTATTGAATAATTTACTATTTTTTACGTGGGCATTTGCAAGTTTAGATAAACATGTTTGAAAATAAACTGAATGAAGCCAGAGTATACTTTGTTTTCTATCAAAATAAAAGATGTCTGAACTGGTGAAAAGCCTTTCATCTTCGAATTTACCCTCCTTCGTTGTTTGCCCTTGGAACTGGATTCTGTACTGGGGCAACTGAGTGTGAAAGACCAATAACAAAAATTAAGAAACAGGATGAGACTCCCACCTTGGCATTCGTGAAGCCATACCTGTGCACTGCAGAGATCTTTAGATACTGTCGGAGTGTTGATGACTGTGCAACTTGAGGCTCACCAGTGTCCGTGAAAATGAAAAAATAACACAGACACAAAAAATATAATAATACATACTAATAGTGCAAAATGGAATTGCTCACGTTAGTATGCATTGTAAGTCTGTGGCATACCGATCCTTGTCTCATGGCAAGCCTGTTTGTTTTCTTCTGCAGTAGTCCAGTATCACAAGTCTCTTGTGCAATAAACCAGTGTCACAAGTCTCCTAACAAGTGTTCATCACACTGTGGTCGTAGACGCCGGGGGTAATAGGAGTATGGGCGGCTGTCGCCCCTGATGATGATTGTGGCGAGGCACAGGCCCCTTTAGCTGCTCACCATTGGAGGACTGCTCGCTGGCTATCACTGGTAAATATGTGTGGTATATTGTAATGGGCCATGAGCCCTTCTGATTGCATGTTGTGTGCCACACATACAGGACAGGTACAACACAGGTTGCTAACGCACTAAATAGTGAGTGAGACGCGTTAAAGGACTGTTGTATAATGCTCAGAAATAGACATAAGCAAACAGGAAGTACCAAACTCCTGCAAGAAATAGCCAAACTCCTTATGGATTTACCACACATTCATGTACTTATATAGGGTGAGCACTCGCATTCGTCATGTAGAATGCATAATCTGTGGGTTTCATTTCTTGCACCAGGACGCATTCAAGAGTTGTTCTGTTCGCTTCTTGTACAGTCTCCTACTTATTGAGTTCGCTGGTTTGGGTGAGGTTATGTCACTTATGCCAACATTTATTTTTTCCCTTTGTTAAACTGCTAGACCTATATTCAGGGCCACTTGAATATTGCGGCAGGTGAGGGTCAAATTATGTGGCAAGGTTGAATAAATTATGCGGCAAGAAAAGGCAAATTATGTGGCATAATGCAGCAAATTTTGTGATAGCATTACTTCATTACTTTTTCATTTTTACACTTGCTAACACTGTCTGGGCCTAGGTTGCACCTCTTTAGTATCAGTTAAACACACAAATTTAGCAATAAGCAACAGAAAGGTGACCAATCAACCTTTGCCAAGGGACTTCCACTGTACGGTAACATGGGTCACTGCGTTTTTAGTAACTTTTGAACCACTTGAGTTAGAAACACATTTTGTTGTTAAAATCTGCAGATTATGCCGCAGATGATGAATCATGTGGCAAATGCAGCAGATCCATAATTATGCGAAAAACGCCTACAGCTACACAATCTCGTAATTCCAGTGGCCCTCCCTATATTACAATTTTAGGTCAGTGAGCACAAAATGCTTTTACTGGTCTATCCCTACAACAAGATTAACAATAGGAGGCCAAGCAACAGACAGTTCTTTTTTCCATCGACCTGTTTTGGTGCTTGAATATTTCCCTTGTAGGGTCTGGTGTCTTTTCCCAGGAATATAGGTATCTCATATAAAATATTGTGGATGGGTGATGGAGCAGGCTTCGCAACAGGCTGTTCGCAAGGTCGTCAGTCTGGAGCATGCTTTACAGCGCAAGTCATTATAATCACAGCCTTCACTATGAAGCAGACAGTGCCCATGCTGCCAAGCCACACTCTCAACTGCCTGGGTATGGGCAGTGGGAGTGCATATAGCTTCAGGCTATACACCCAATACCAAAGCATCTCCTGCCTCGCTGCTAGCACGAATAGGGCAGTGGTAGTGAGGCGGTTCTCGTCTGGCCCCATAATTCTCCGCAGCCCCTTTTGTGTTGTATCCAGTCTGAAAATTCAGTGCCATGGAGACCTAGGGGAACAGCTCATGGCTCAGCCTGGACCTCCCGCTCTTCTGTAAATGTTAGAGGTTGCCACCATATTTATAGCTGAGATACTAAGTTTTAAATACAAAAGAGAATTTTAGATTATATCACTGAGTGGCTTTTATTAAAATTAGTGAACCACACACTTCCTGCTGTGACAATTTTAATAATAACTCAAGAGGCATGTCAGTTGTCTTGTCTCATCCCACATAAGCCTTAGATTTTTATAGATGGAACAACATTATGGTTTATGAGACCATAAACAAGAGAGGTGGTTGTTGTACAGTGTGCATCCTGAACTATTTTAGGGTGCTATCAAATGTGGTGATCACGGAAAAGGAGACACAGTGGAGAAAAGTATTGTCCTAAGCGCACATTGTTTGGTCGAGCTTGGAGCTGTGATTGAAACCAGGTTTCCTGATTAGACATTGTGGAATTCCGATCCTGGATGGATATTGCATTCTTTCCCCCTTCTGCCCTGATGAAAAGTTTTAGTGATCCGAGAAGCAAGTCAGTTGTCTTATGCCTCCTATACAGTGCCCTCACTATCATAGATGGAGCAATATTATGGTTTATTACACCATACACAAGAGAGGTTTTTGTGCAGTGCACATTCTGAACTAAATTATTTCAAGTTGCTCTCAAATGTGGTGATCGCTGAAAAGGAAGCAGTCTGAAGAAAAGTAATTGCCCCGGGTCACACAGTTTGCGCAGGGTCTTTGGGTCAGGGCTCTACACTTAATTTTGCCCTGGGTCCAATAAAAGCTTCTGACTGTCCCAAGAATGTTATCAAAGGCATTCAAATTATCCTTTGTGTATTTTTATGACATGGAGGAAACAGCAGTGGAAACACCCGTCTTCATAGAACAGCTGCACCTTGGGCAGAAACAGTGCCACATCCCACCTTCAGGTGACAGGTGCAGCATAAGCAAGCAATCGGACAACAGCAGTGCAAGCTTTAGTTCCTCACAGAATAGGGACAGCAGGGCAATAGCAAAGCAAGCTTCTCTCTCTCTCTCTCACAGAAGGTAATAAGTGCATTCTTTTGTTTCTTCAGAACAGATCATTCACTGCTGAGTTGTACAAACTTTAATCGCTGAGAGAACATGAACAATTAAGGCATGAGTGACAAGTAGGTTACAGACAGATGCAGGGCCAGACTGGGATCACAAACCAGCCCTGGCAATTACGTCCGACCGGCCCTTGAGGGTGGGGGGGACTGGCGGGAACACTGTTGCTGCGATTTTGTTACAAGGGGTCAATTTTGCAGCACTGCTGTAAAACCGGTCCCCAGTAACAAAAACGGCCCCCACTGGTCCAAAACCGGCCCCCTACCCTTCCGGCTCACCGGAGAAACACCCGGTGCCAGCTACGGCCAGTCCGGCCCTGGGCAGATGTCTGGAACAGGTGCTTAACTCACTGAGAGGACTATATAGGTGGATGAGTGAGTGAATATGCAACTTCTAACTCCACTCTCACTTAGGTGATATTCCAGTTCAGCCATTTGAAAATCATGCTGCTTTCACTCTAAGACCTGTTTTTATTGATTCTTTTTTTTTCCACGTATTGAGAAATTGCAGTAACCTACTAGGTCATTGTTATTTGGAAAAGCCTTCCCACAGGCTAAGTGATTATGCTCTAGACAGGCATGCAGATGTCAAGCACTTCAAAAACGTTTTGAAAGCGCATGCATCAGGCTGTGTGCAATCCCAGCCTCGGTGCCGCACCTGTTTAAAATGCTGAGGACCACCAGTGCGTTGGACCCTGGCTCACCCTTCAGTTCTGCATGCCATTCTGGGCACGTCAATATGCTTTTGGACAAGTTGACTGCTTGCTTCCTTCCTGTTGGCCACAAAGTGAACACCACAACAATGTAAATGTTTACATAGCATTTTAAAATGGTGCAGCCGTTCCAGGAGAGGCAGTATGTTCATCGTTTGGACACCCTGAGAAAAACCACACATGGTTTTATGCATGATGACACCTCGCAGTACCAAGTCTATCCACCTGCAGGTGAAGGATGGCACAGGTGGCCGATACACAGGCCGTATTCTCCCTGGCGGTGGATGCTGATTGCGAACCAAGTGGGAGCAGTCTGGGCCTTTTCATATGCAGCCTACTAGTACAGAGAGATTAATGCATTTTTTTTAATCATCCACCTCTGCCGTGTTGCTAGCTGTGTCATATTTCCAAGAAACATGCATGCCTCTTATATGTGACATTGTAAAGATACGGGGATACTCTGTCACAAAGGTGACAGATATCCCGTCTACCGTATTATGATCCTCTTATATCCTTTGGAGATTGTAATCCGGTGGATGGGATATCAATCATGTTTGTGATGGAGTATCCCATCCTCTGCGATCTAAATATGGCCCTAAGTCTTCTCATTGGGGAGCCCAGAGCTAATTGGCCCGCCCACTGTCTCCTTCACAGTCTTCGTGTACCACATACCTGAATCTAATGCTCCACTATTGCTAACTACTTTACTACTGCTAAACGTAACTCACAAGACGGAACTATGCAAAAATAAATGATTCAATGAAATAGAATACAGCAGAACTGTTGGAAGAAACACAAAAAAGTACAGCAAAATTTCCATTTTTGCTGTAAAATTTCTTAATCCATGTTGCGATATCCTGGAGGCTGGGAGGGTAGGATATTAGTTGTGTCTTAAGGTTGGGAAGGACTTTGAACCTGTTGCTGCAGGGTTACAGTGCCTAAATGGACTAAGGGCCTCCAGTATCAAATTTGGAAATTGCGATTACCTAAATGCGGTTTTCTGAGAATCGCAATCAGGTAATCGCAATTTCTAAACTATGAAACTCCATGAGTTTCATATACCGATTCCTAGTGGGTGGCAAATCAACCTACCTCATTAATGTTAATGAGGTAGATCGCAATTTGTGACCCCCTTGGAATCGCTAAAATCATGGGGATGGTGGCCTGCTGGGGTCAGCAGACCACCATGTCCGTGATTGCTTTTAAATAAAACAATCTTTTTTTTTAAATGCACCTCGTTTTCCTTAAAGGAAAACGGGTTGCGTTTAAAAAAAATAAAAATGAAACGTTTTCTTTAAATTTTTTAAGAGCAGTCAGTGGTCCCCTCCCAAATACCGAATCACAAACCCATTTTGCATTTCGGTAACAGGTTACCGAATCGCAAAACATGGTTTAATACATGTAAAAAAGCCTTTTTTGCGTTCACAAACGGGCCGATTCTGTGAATCGGCCCGTTTGCAAATGCAAAATTGGTTGATACATGTGGCACTTAGTTTGTTAGATCAAACCCAAAGATTTCTGGGAAAACCATTTTTGCAACAATTGTTATTAGTATTTCAGATATACTATTTGAGAAAAAGAAAGTGATTTTGAACCTTGTTTCTGTATGTTAGTACAAACAAGGACTAAGAGGCTTTTCTATTCTCTAAGTTTGTTTTCAGTTTACAATACAATAAATGCCTATCATCACAAAATGAGGGACACAATACTAGTTAATTATATGACGCCCTTCAAGCATATCAACTATTATCACATATTTGTGTGTGAATAGAAATGTCATGTCCAGATATCCCCAGGTATATGTCAGGTACATGTGCATATATGTAAAAGATGGACTCCATGTTGTTTGCGACTGAATGAATGTTAATGCAAGTGGTATCCATTTTATGATCACCTCTGGTTTGATATGGAACAAGATAGTTAGTGGTTGTGATACAGCTTCCTCAGACTGTGGAACTGTATTGCCTGCATTGTTGAGGTGAATGTTGTAGCCCTAGATACTCTGGAATTGAGGGATAGACACACGGATGCCTTTAGAAATCCTATGGTAAGCTTTTTGGCAGGAATTGCTTTGTAGTCTAGTCTGAGCACTGCCTTTTGGTTGATGATGGACAATAAGGATGTTTAAGCAGATTTCAGTTGTTAGAGGTTGAGATCTTTCTGGACAGGGTCTGGTCCTTTTGTTTTTCCCCTTGAGCGGATCATCCAGGAAGAGTGATGAAAGGCAGCTTCACGCTTATTCTGCTCATATTATGGGTACTTCTACTTGGAGCCAGCCTAATCACCACCTGCTGGAAGTGCCATTGCCTCACACTAAAGCTCTATCTGTGCCACAGGCAGAAAATTAAATCTGAAAAGGAAGTGGTTCCTGAACTTTAGGCCGTGGATCCCTGTGAGCAATTGGGTTGTTGGTTAACTAGGGTGTGAGCCCTGGTAAAGTAACAGCCACAATCCCTTGCAGGCCGAACCACAAAGAGTCACTAAATTCACCTGTGCTTAACCATGGGTAGCTTGGCTCAAAAAGCAGTCAAGCTTAACTTAGAGGCAAGGTCTAAAGTATTTACACAGTACACAAACAGTAATAACGTGAAAACACAATACAAGAAAAATTCAAAACCAATGTAGACAAATAGAGTACATTTTAACAAATAATTCGACACCAAAATGACAAAAACCTAATAAGTAGAACCGTAGTAAAAACTAGCACCTAAAAGTTCAAAGTGTCAACCATGGGCATCTAGTTGTGTGAAGCCGGGTCAAAGTCGAAAGTTAAGGCCAACTGCGATGGAGAGCGGTTTGATTACAAGGAGTGGATTGGGCCCGGTCAGCGCTTACCTTCGAACTTAGAAAACTTATTGAAGAAAAATGTCTGAGAAGGTAGAAGTTCATTGAGCAAGGCTGCAGGAGTATCCAATGAGGGAGCGTTGTCGTCTTTGGATGGCCTTGGAATAAAGCTGGGGTGAAGATTTTTACCTTTGGGCTTAGTCGTCGAAATGGAAGTTGAAAATCTCCAGCGGGTCGAGGTTGAGGTCTGTAGCCAAAGACACTTCCACGAGATCGGATACCCGTTTGGTAGAGTACTGCTGAAACAGACGTGCTGCCGTGGTGAAGAACGTTTCAGGAAAAGCTGTGAAGTCAATCTGACCGGCGATGCACCTTGGGCGGATAGGCGAGCAGGTTGATCCCGGTCTTCTCTGGTTCTCAGAGCACTTTTTGGGCAAATTTTGTCTAAGTCCTAAGTTTTGCAAATCGGTCATCTGGGCACCTTTAGCACCACTACCAAGGGTCCAGGAATGGTGGGACACCTCTTGGGGGGTCAGGACTCACTCAGACTGGGTCCATGTGAGGGTTCAAGATGGTGGGAGCCTTTTATGTCCCTGTGGCTCTGAGCAGGAGGCCAGCAAACTAGCCCTTGGAGTCACTTCTGATAGTCTTGGGTACATGTGAAGATCAGGGGTGGGCGGTAAACTACGCTCCACCAGCAGACTTCGCAGAGTTTTGCCATTCCGCGCTCCGCTTGGAGCCACTCACCCCTTAGTAGAGCATATTAAAACTGCCTTGAGTGCAAAACGTTGGTAGCGAGTTAAACGTCCCCTACTGTATATATGGATCAGAAATGAAAGGAAATGCGGCAGTTGCTCAAAAATGCAGGAAATACAATTAGGACTGTAATTAAATGTTTACAAGGAAATGCACATCATACATTGGTCTGAGGGGATCCTGCAGACAAAATGTATTTCTGTGAACATATGCTTCCACCTTATGTTTGGAGATTACTTCACATTTGAGAAAAAAGCAACCCTAGGCAATTAACTGGTCATATCTAATATTCAGACCTATAGCGAACATATTGATATAAACATAGACTCAGTGTACTCTACATTTACATTAAAAGTTTCATTTTATTAATACAAATTCATGATAAAAAGTGATTGATATCAGACATAGAATGTCTGAAAATTATAAGACAAATAAGACATACTATACTCATCAAAACAACATAAACATATATATATTATACAGACAAATATAAAACAATTCAATAGAAGTGTTTCAAACATTAGTGCAAAAACCAAACATGAATGTAAAAGTTGGTTTCATGTTGAAACATTGTGGCTTAATAATGGAAAATTCTTATTTTCTACGCACGTTTCGGCGTGCTAAGCGCCTTCTTCAGGACAGCCACAGAAATTCCTAAACGAACAATAAAATAGACATATACATGACTAAATACAAACATACAATGTACACTGAGTCTAGATAACAAACATCTATTTTGTTAGTTGCTATATAGCATACAATGGTAAAAAATAGACAACATAATCTCTGTGTGGGATTAAGAAAGAAAGAAAGAGAAAAAGATGCAAAAGATATATTCCAAAAAGAATTAAAAACCCAGAAAAAGTGAATAGGAAAACATTTGTGCATACCATCTAATTGTATAGTGAAGGTATAGACCCTACATCACCACAAGAATAAGTGAAAATGGAGACTAAGAAAGTCCTAATAAAGAAATCACAGGGCCCCGTGATGACTGTGGAAAATGGAATGGTGTAGCGAAAATAGGTCCAACAGATAATAAGGGGAGCTTACCTAAACTGTATTATAAATGGAACCAAAATTGATGTTTGGAGATTACTTCACGTCATAGTTTTGAACCAATCAATTAAACGTTTCCGAAATCGAAAGCATGAGCTCTGTCTTTAGTTACAACCACCCGTCTTAATGGCAAACTGTATGGGGCACACATTGTTCCCATGCAAACTGTGTCAAGAATGGAGAGCCGGCAGGATGGAAATGCGTGGATTCAGAAATGAGTCGAGGACAATGCGGTTTACAATCTGGGCAAAGGAAGCTGAAACAAGCACCTCGAAGCACAATGCCAAATGACTGTGGACAGTGTACAGGAAAGCCCTCTCCAGCCCTGAATATGTACCCTGACGGACACAGGACGCCGACCAATGATGAGCATACCTCCTTCTTTCAAGGGTGACCCATCCCCTCGCCGGTTAAATGAAATCACGTTCTTTCGGCATTTAATGTGAATGACAGCAATGACTGTCCAATGGGAAGCCATCAGTGTGGCATTGGCTGCTAGCCTCCCCTTTGAGAAAGAAGGAAAGAAAGAAGGGAAGAAATTAACGAAGGATGGAAAAAAGGATAGAAGGATGGAAAAAAGGAAGGCAGACAAAAAAGAAGGAAAGCGGACTAAAAAGGAAGGAAGAAGGGCAGTAAAAGAAGGAAGGAAGGCAAAGAAAAAGAAAGGAGGCAAGAAGGAAATAAGGCAAAAAGAAGGAAGAAGGAAAGAAAAAAGGAAAGAAGGCAAGGAAGAAATAAAGAAAGCAAAGAAGGAAAGAGGAAAAAAGAAAGACGGAAAAAGAAAAGAGGGCAAAAAAGAAGCGAGTAAAGAAGGGAGGAAAAAAACATGGCAATAAGAAATGAAGAAAGAAGGCAAAGAAGAAAAGGAAAGAAAAAACAAAGTGGGCAAAAAAGAAAGAGAGAGAACGATAAAGAGGGAAAGAATGGAAGAAAGAAGGTAAAGAAAGAAAGTAGGAAAATAAAAAGGAAAGAAGGTAAAAAGAAATAATAAAGGATAGAAATATTGGATACTACAACCCAAATTACACCACACCTATGTTCAAATAAAGCTGTTACAAGAGTGATGCAAATTAAACATCATAAATGTAGTTTTCTTACTGGGCAAAGTTTATCAAAGAACCATTGACGAAACCAAGTCCAAAAGCACAATTTGGCATGCTGTGAAATAGCAGCAGTCCACTTCCAAAGGAAAGTACAACAGCACTGGAAGGAGACAAGAAATTATAAAGCTGGACTGTACCCTGTGCTTACTTCAAATGTGTCTTATCACATCAGGCCACACCTCGCACTAAAGGGAACTCCTTGTGTGTGGATGTGCACCAGTGGCGTAGCTAGACCTTTGGCTGCCCGTGGCAGTCCCTGCGTTTGCCGCCCTGTGGTGGACGTATGTAAGAGTGGGAGGAGGTGCTGGTGAATCTTGCGTTTGCCACCCCACGACGGCCACAGGTAAGTGCAGGGGGGAGGCCACCGCACCAAAACTTGTTCCCCCCACCATACCCCTGCTACGCCACTGATGTGCACCTTGTGAAAGGCAAAATGCAGTCACTCAAAGTGATATTAACCAAGAGGTTTAAGTAGGCTAACCCATTGCCCCATGCTGTATGCTGTAGTGGGCGGAAGCAAAATGGGAATGACACAACAATCAATCAATAGGTAAAGAGAGGTGGCTGAAAGCCCTGTTAAGTAAGTATATTATACATATTATTTTAGCAAAATCAAAAGGTCCTGGCTAAAGCCAGACCTAAAACATAGAGAGCATTTTAATAAATAAAATGACACCAAAACAACAACAATCCAATAAGTGGAACCGGAGTTATGAATTTTTAAAGTTTTATGTAACACTAGCACAAAGAAGTACAAAGTGCGACTCGCGGTTATCTGGTCACGCAGGACCAGGTCAAAGTCAAAAGTTCAGACTGACTGTGATAGAGCACGGGTTGGAGACATGGACTAGGTTTGTCACAGTGGAAAGTTTACCTTCTAACGTAGTCTACTTTTCATGAGGAAAGCATTTGTGTACAAACTTATCACGGTTAAACTGCAAGGTGGATCCTGAGAGGGGCTCATTGACTGTGGCATTCTGAAGTCTCAGGCCTCAGTCGGAACTTCGTGTTGGTTGTGCAGTCGTTGTCGGTGTGAAGAGTTGGTCAGCAGACAGAGCTTCGAGTTGGCGGGATGTGGGGTGGTCGTTGTTGATGTGAAGGACCTGTGCGTGTGAAGTTCGAAGTCTGTAGCTGCACAAGTCTCTTTGGCGGTTGGGTGCAGCTTCCACGTTGGCCTCGGTGAATTCCGGTCGCAAGGAGCCTGTAGATTGTTCTTTTCAATGTGAAGGGAACAGATCCTCTAGTTCTTAATCTGGAGTCTATTTCTGCCCCTTCCCCTGGTCTGGCTCCAATTTGGTTTGAGTTGCATTTACAAGTGACAAAGCAGGCCTCTTTGGAAGTCAGGAAGGTGCAGGTCCCCCCCTCTTCCCCCCTCCCCCCCAAGGGACCATCCTGCTCTGGAGAGGACCACCCTTCCCCGCACCCAAGGTCATTTTGCCCCTATCTGGAAGGAAAACACATTACACCACCAGAGAGCCATTAATAGTCAGATGACCCTGGACACTGGCAGAAGGCACATTTGGTTTAGACAGAAAAAAGCCAACTTTCTAAAAGTGAGTGGAAGAAGTATGTCTCTATCTGCTCCCAAACTTTATCCCTTATAAAGTGTAATAAGGCGCCCAGTCAATAGGAGAACTAGCCTTGCTACAGTGAAAAACGACTCTGGGAATTTTCCACTGTCAGGACATGTAAAGCTTAAGCACAGAAGTACTACTTTTTAAAATACCTGGCACTCTGCCATATGGGCCTTAAGGGCCTACCGTAGGGGTGACTTATACTTAAAAAGTTTTTTTTGCCAGTTTGAAATGGAAGTTTTAAAACTGCACCACAGGCTGCAGCGGCAGGCCTGAGACAATTTTTACAGTGCTGCTTTAGCGGGTGGCACAATAAGGGCCACAGCCAACTTGTAGTATTTAATTTGCAGACTGTGGGTACATGTAGTACCATATATTCGGGACTTAAAAATGAATTAAATGGCCCGACTGGGTGTATACCTATTTTACCATGTTTTAAAGGGAGAGCACGAGCACTTTACCACTGGTTAGCAGGAGTAAAGTGTGCAGTCCTAAAAGTCAAGAAAAACAGGTTCAGCAAAGGAAGGTAAAATCTGGGATGACCCTGCAGAAAGGGCCAGGTCCAACACCTGCCTTAGGTATCTGTCATTAGAGGCAAGTAGTATCGTCCAGTCCTGAACTGTGGAGTCATATTGCAGGGCTGACTCCAGAAGTCCTTAGAGGTTAGTCTCAAGGGATTGGAGTATAGATCTTCCATTAGCACTCCATAGAGACCTGCCAATGCTCTCTTGTATTGCATCACACTTAAAACTATTGCCTTATCAGGGATTCTACTCATCCCTACTTTCGCCTCTTACTCTTTTCTTGCTTTCCACATCTCACACTGTCCTACTCTCCCACCTTACTTCTAGCTCCTCCTGTGATCTGCTTAGTTTTAACTTGCTCTCCTTTGTTATTCATTTCACGCTCCCATCTTATTTAATTTCTATCATCTTCTCTTTATTGCTCATTTATTTTCTCTTTCCCGCCTGCCTCCCAGCCTCCCTTCCTCATTTCCTTATTGTGGTTATTCCTTCTCTGCGTCTCCCATCACTCCGTTTCTACCTTTCCATTATTTCTGAGTATGTGCGGGTGCATGTTTACTTGTCTTTTTACACTTTGCTGCCTAAATGTGCAAGTCCAGCCTCTTAATGCATTTGGAATCGCGTAAAATAACCCGGTGGAAAATGGATTGACCCCCCTAGCAGCGGGGATCCCTCCGCGCCGATGCTGAGCGGCTTTTCTCTTAAGTGGCGCACGGTCACATCGCGTGCGCGAGCTCTGGCTGCTGATTTGCTGCATTAAAACGGGACTACAGGAAACACACTCGATTTTCTCACCCTGTTGCCCATTACACTTATAAACACTTAACTGCCAAATTTCTGAAATGATTGCAAATGGGATAGCCTCTTCTTTGACAGTAGAGCACACAATTTTGGCGCGCATGAGAAGCATTTGTTTCCTAGCAGCCTGCCGGTTCGCTGTAATTGCTTGCAATAGTATTGTCCTTGAGCACAAACTGAATACCAACTAGAAGCCGTCACGAATTATATGCAAAGCACTACATAAAGTTGGCGGGAGCTTCTGAGGGCTGCCTACAACCCCCAACAGGCACAGAATTCTGAGCGTGATTCACGTACTTCAGATGATGTTTTGAACTGACGTTTATGTCACCAATCTGAAATATAAAAAAACATGAAAGAGAAGGGTTCATAATGCAGGCCTGATGCATGTGTAGTAGTCCGCAGGGAGACTCCAAACAGGACCGCCGTACCTTTTGTAGAGAGCCGAGCATTGCAAGGTGGTGGCATGTTGGCTTGAATGCTTAAATCTGAAGGGATGCCCTGCGCTATATTAACCCTGGCTTGACGTTTAGTACCCTGGCACCCCCTTTGGTACCCCTGAAGTAGGAGACTTTTGGGGACTAATGACGGGGCAAGAGCTCATTTTTGTGATTTCATGACAGTATATTGGTGTGTGATGTGACAACTTCTACCCTAACATCTTGGTGCAAGAAATATCAAGAGAGGGAAGTAAGTTATAGGATAGTGAATGGGATTTTTCATCAAGTCCTGCTTCAAAAAACTATAAACCTACTCCACAGGTTACCTCCTTCATTCAGATTTTCTAATTTTTAGGGATGTGCCGTCATGAGTCTTATGTTCCCAGGGGTACAGCAATTTGATGATATTTAATCGTATAGGTGTCTCAGTGCTTAATTTGTAACAGAATAAGTGCTGGTGCCCAAAGCGCTGCTCAGAAGCCTGAGGAAGCAGGAGGTGAGCAGGAGGCACTGACCAATAAGAAACAAGGAAGGAAACAAGAGTGACGTCAAAGTCTACCAATGAGTAAATAATGGTAACTAGTGGGCGGGCAAAGCCAGTTTTAAGCTTTTTCTTTTTTAACTTACAAACGATTTAGCAGCAGTACATGCACTGTCTCAGGTGACACCTAGCAAGAACATCACTGTAAAAAACTATTTAGAATTGCGTTATGGCTCTGGCTCAAACGAGGAAATCACTGAAATTGTCCAGTTAAGTCAAGACTCCCACTATGCATAAAACACTCCTTTGAAAATGGCACTAGAAAAAAGGTAGAAAAGCACGTGTTAAGCATCATCAGTTATGGTGTGTGTTGCTTATGTCCTATAAAATAATTATCCGAGTTCAGTAGTTTTCTGCGTTTGATCCAGGGTACAGTATTTAGGAATGGCAAAAACGTCAATATTAACCACTTTATGAAAAATGTATTATTGTTTCTTAGTATGTCCCTTGAATGAGGCACTGCTGACATGGAATGGAGATGAAAATTGCATCATTCCTGGGTTCGTCAATTCAGTTTCTTTTGATGGAAAACTTGTTACTGTCGACTCTGATATGGCGTTAAGTGCAGGAAGCATTGCATTCACTTTTTCAATTGTCATCAGGTCTCTTAATTGTTTTTCAGGTGTGAATAGTATCGCTATTGTTAGTTAAAGAGTACTTGTGTTTTAACGCCACTACACGGACATTATTGCAAACTGAGTACAAGTAAGGTAGAGCCCAAAGGATGGAAGCAACCAGCCGAATCATAGAGTGCTTTTAATGCCGTGCATCATGTAGATAGTACACATTGGTATATTCATGCCAGTTTAATGCGGTTTTATGAAAATGAGTACTTAACAAAAATTATATGCTTTGCGTTTGCATTCTTGACGCAAAATATTTTTCTGGAGGAGCGAAGTGCAGACCGCAAATGACACTTTCCCTAGACATTTTAATGCATATGGGGATGTAAATAACTAATTAAACACATAAGCAGGAGAACAGGGCTTCCTAGGATGAGCCAGTTATGGCATGAAGGTGACAGATGTGTCTATAAACTGGGGAACAAGGAATTTACTAATTTGCCCATTTTCAGAAGGGCATGGACAAAAAAAATCCCCCAAACTAGGGTCAGGATCCGTAAATGTATCGATTCTTAAACACTATTAAAAAGAGCATTATAAGTGAAGTTGGTGCTCGTGAAAACCTCCATATTGGGAGTGCCGGAGCCTAAAGGGCGTCACCCCAGTATGAACTCCCTCACTGCCCACTGATGCTTGGTCCTCAGCCCGCCTACTCTTGGCCACGCAGCGCATTGCGAACAAGCACCAGTTTATCACACTGCACCGGTGCTTGCTTCTTAAGTCCCTTCCACCCCAGTGCCTGCTCCTCTTCCTGTCACTCAGTGTCACTTTCTCACTAGATTCACTAGTTTCCCAAAAGCTTTGCTCTTGTGCAGTATGTGATAACTTTCAGGAAAATGACAATATGCCGATCATTCTCCTTACACATAGAAAAGTGCACAACTAACTTTATGTGTGTATGTAAAATTAGTAGCATGCTCACAACAGTAGAGCTGAGCTGCTAAGTTTTATCATTTCAGTCACTGAGGTGGAAGACGCCACTGAAACCTGGAAGGCAGTTTACCTTTTAATACCAGCATCAGAACGTCAAGTACTAAAAATCTCAAAACTAACTTAAAGGTCCTAACACAATGATGATAAACCCGTGGTGTGTTTCTAATGTCCTAATCTCTCTTAACAGCATGTTAAGGTTTTGTCAGGGGCAAGGGAATTTATTGGTCTAACCGTATCAATTTCAGTTTCTTTGGTCTTCTTCCTGTGGTTTGCAAAGCCTCATCTATATGAACATTGGAAGAGAATTTAGTGCTTTTGAAATGTGCTGAACTGAGCACACTAGGCCATAAAGTCCCTTGCACTAATGTGTTTTTATGACACATCCACCTTTCTCAAATACTTGCTGATTGCCAATACTAGGCCCGCACATAGTTCACCCGATCTAGTTCTTCTTGCAGTCAACAGGTAGCATCTTCTCCCAGTCGCAAGCCATTGCACCAACTTCCACTTCCACCAGTGCCTCCTCCATGCATTGTCAACAAGTGCCAGATCCTCCCATGGTTCATAACTGCTAGCCATTTATATGCCCTCTAGTGTCAGAATGTCATCCTGGCTACCAGAGCCAGTTTCTCACACTGCCCACAAGAATCTTCCTAAGCTGCCTATTAAGGGCCATTCTTCTTAGGGTCTATCAGTGCCAGCTACTTTTACTTAGCACCAGTTCCAGCTCTTAACGCTGGTCATCAGTGCCCACTTCTTATTTTTCCTTCTGGTGCCATTTCTTCAGACCATCCTCTAGCACTTGAATTCTGCATTGCTTACTGTCATGCCTCACGCAATGCAATTCAGCAGTGGTTCCTCAAACATCTCACGAATATGAGTTCCTTGGATCACCATTGAAAGCAAATGGTTCACTGACAGAATGTCGATGTAAAAAATATAGAAGTAAAAAATATCTATGAAAAAATATAGAATGCAAAAATATTGACTCCCTATACATAAACAGGTAAGTACAAAAATATTGAGAAAAAAAATATTGATGTTAAAAATATAGTTGTACAAAATATCAATTTTTATATATATATAAAATAAGATAATAAATATTAAATATATTAAATAATAAAATTAATTTAAAAAAGAAAGTGGATTTAATATACATTTAACAAATATAACAAATAAACTTAATTAAAAAAATGTACTTACATATACATAATAATCCATATATATATATATATTTACTTTAAAACAATTAAACTTTTAATTTATATAATTTAAAAATTATATAAAAATATACACATATATATATTATGTATATATATATATTATGTATATATATATATATATATATATATATATATATATATATATATATATATATATATATATACATATATCTATATATATATATATATCAATAACATAAAATCTATTAAAAAAACATTCTATTATAAAGAAAAACAATAAACTATTTAAAAATCTTTAAACTTAAATTTACCACTCCAGTCAGTGCAACAGTAGGGAAAGTGTTGGATAGGGAGGGTAAAAATTACTATTCCATCTCCAGTGAGTGCAATAGTAGGGAAAGTGTTGACTAGCGGAGAGGCAAAAATTACTATTCCCACTCCAGAGAGTGCAACAGTAGGGAAAGTGTTGTATAGCGGAGGGGTAAAACTTACTATTCCCACTCCAGTGAGTGTAACAGTAGGGAAAGTGTTGGATAGCAGAGGGGTAAAAATTACAATTCCCACCCCAATGAGTGCAACAGTAGGGAAAGTGTTGGATAGCAGAGAGGTAAAACTTTCTATTCCCACTCCAGTCAGTGCAGCAGTAGGGAAAGTGTTGGATTGCGTAGGGGTAAAAATTACTATTACCACTCCAATGAGTGCAACAGTAGGGAAAGTGTTGGATAGCGGTAAGATAAAATTTACTATTCCCACTCCAATCAGTGCAACAGTAGGTAAAATGTTGGATTGCAAAGGGGTAACAACTAATATTCTCACTCCAGTCAGTTTAAAAGTAAAAACAAACAAAATATTAACAACCAAAATATTTTAAAAACAAAATAAATAAAAATATATATAAATATATTAAATATTAAAATACAAATATATTTAATATTACAAAAAAAACCAAATTATAATGTTAAATAAATATGACAAATACCTACAAATATTATATTAAATAAAATAAAAAATAATTTTTAAACAAATAAATATTTTTAATTAGAAATTATTTAGAATCAAAAACATTAATTATTACATAAATGTACTTTTTTTATTTCCTACCCTATAACACCACACAATTCACAACCCACATCTAAATTTTATAAAAAAATGTACTTACATAATCAACATAATTAATTACCAATTAAAGAAATATTATTAATTAAAAAACAAATTAAAACTCATAAAAATTATTAAACTTCCCACACTTTACCCCTATAATCCACACAAATCACTGGTAAAATTAAACTGTAAAAAAAATAATTACACAGTTAAAACTTATTTTCAATTAAAAAACTAATACTATATAAAAACTAATTATAAAGCAAGTGAAATTAATGTACTCCCCACCCTTTACTCTTAAAAAAGTAAAACCCACACACAAAAAAATATAAACAGCTACCCTAATTAAATATCAATTAATTAATTAACATTAATGATCAAGCAATTATTTACTAATTAATTAAACAAAAATTACTTCCCACACTTTACCCCTATAAACCCCATAACCCACACCTAAAATTAATTACACAAATTCCATATTTAATTTTCAATTGATTAGTCAATATTAATTAAGAACTAATAATTAATTAAAAATAAATTACTTCCCACCGTTTACCCCATAAACCCCACAACCCACACCTAAAATAAATCACACAATTTCCATAATTAATTTTCAATCAATTAATTATTAATAACTAAGGGGCCCATTACGATGTCGGGCGGAAGCACTACCGCTGACTGTCGGAGGTATAAACCGCTAGTTACCGTCCGCCAGCAACGGCCCACACGCCCGCCAAATTAGGATGTGAAAAGTCAGCCAAACACCGCCCGTAAGCCTGCGACGCCGCCCGCCATCAAAGTGCGCCCGTCTACGTAGCGGCGCGAGCCAATGGAGACACACCGTCCGACGAAATGATGTACCGCCCGGCGTCCAAATTACGATGCCACAACCAAACAGCCTCACCGGCAAAGAGACACCCCACGAGATACCAAGGCGGAAACCCGACTGTTGAGTACAGAGACCAAAAAGGCGGCCCACCCCGAAATGAATCCTGCTCTCCAGGCCATCCCCATGCTGTACCTGATGCACCACCTAGGAGTGAATGCGCCACGATGACGCAGGTAGGCAGACACACAACAAGGGCACGCAAACACTGCACACAATGCAAGGGCGGAAAAACTGTACATGGCCCCCCCAGACACCCCTGTGTGGACAGGACACATCCACCACTGTACCCACACATGTCCCACCTGTTAAAATAAAACAACTCGCAACATCCTGGGCACCCACTACCCGGGACCAGGAAGTGACGTCCCCGTCACGGCACCGCAGCGCAGCAGCGATGACGCAGGTACACATGCGCACAACGCAGAGGCCAACGACAGCGCCACGCATGGGCTGCACACAAACACCACAGGGTCACAACTACACACCCCACACACCAGCCCTACCCTGAAGGCACATGTCACGTGGCCTTCCTGCATCAATCATGTCCCCAACTGACAACTCACAGTTGTCAACTGGATGTCACACAAGTGTCCCGAACAGGGGAGTAATGTGATGGCAAAATAGGACACACCCTTGTGTGCAAAACATGGAGAAGCACACGGCGGCTGCTACATAACAGCGCAGAATATGGACATTGTCCGCAAAAGGCACGCCAGTCTCATCCAAAAATACCTATTCCATCCTGCTCGCAATATCAAGCCATGCAATGTACAAAATAGAAAAACCCTGCTGCCTGAGAACAGGTGTTCCCAATTACTACACCCACATAGAAGCCTCAATGTACAGCGGCAACGGAGTGTCCCGCCCACACACGGGAGAGCAGATAGCACTGAATGGCCTTCCATTCCTACTCTGAAATCACATTGCAACAAATTCTTCAGGAGAATGGAGCCATTGTACCAACAAGAAGCCAAACATAGCCATGCAGAGTAAACCTTCCACTGGCAGATAGCGCCTAACATGAAAGAAAGATAATACTACAAAATACAATTATACCACTCCTCCTTGTGGGTCAAATGCAAGTAATCTGGAAAGAGTCAGACACCACTGGCCTTGACCATTCGTTGAAGCATGTGGGATGAAGGCCTGTGTCCTCCGCCCAAGCTATACCCCGAGTCCTGCCACCGTACATCCATTCCAGAATTCCCAGCATCGTCGGAGGTTGCACTCTGCTGACTGCTCAGGCAGCCGGAGCACGCCATCACATCACCCTGTAGCAAAATGGCTGTTGCACCAGTGCTTCTCAACTACGCCGGACAGATGCAGCTGTACAGTGACAGCTTGCTACAGATAGTGGGCTGTGCAAATCTGGCTATGCTGAATGTAAGTTACCGAGTAACTTACCGCATTGCAATGTTCAGCTGCGTCATCCCCGTTTTCTACTGTCGGAGGTGTCCGTTCCACTGGCCTGTGGATTTATATCTCTCCAACCCGGCATGTCCAAAGGCGGACTTGGTACACTTGTTTGCACCCCTGGACGCCCACAACAGGATCTGTTCAGTGTATGTGGGCATGGCGTTTGTGGCTGCAATCGGACACACACTGCAATGGGACCAGTGTGCCTCCACACAACGTATTCTGGATCACAGTTTCATCGAATGTCATCCAACATGTCCCATCAGGCTTCTACAAGGGACAACTTACGATGAACACGTTGCTACCCACCATCCGCTTCATTGGATGTCATCCATGTTTACCACCAATGCGAGGGATGCTCTGCTGGAAGGTATCGCATACCTGACAACTTGTCAATTCGTGGGTCCCCGACTCAATACCCCCAATTGAACATTGATGTTCAACACCGTACCTATGCTTGGATTTCGCACGGAGTGGGCAGTTAGCTGTACAACAACTATACCATACAATCTGCAACAAACACCTTACCATCAACTCCACTGCCATGACATTTGACATTTTCGGGACATGAAGTCTGTTCCTCACCATATCCCGTGTCTCTGCATGAACAGGGGGAGGCAGAGGTATGGGACTTGTGTACAGTAACCACATGGCCAATACTGCACGAACAACTATGCTATAATATGTATTCTGCGCACCTGAACACATGCACCTGTCAGTGCACACTTATCTGTCTGCTGTATTACGTGAGAACTGTCACCTCACCTTTGTCTGTACTTCCGTGCCAGGACTTTTGCATGGACAACAAATGCAACCCCGTACAACATGGCCCTAGTTATTGTGTCATGTTCAGTAGCCACCACATTGCAACAACTTGTGAGACGCTGCTGCATGCATGTAGGCTCATGCTCTGATGTCACCTCTGACGCAGGTGTGTCGGAGTCACTATTGTAGTAATCCTGTACCATGGAACTGAGATGTACTGTGCCTATGATGTCAAGCTGTCTGGTAGGCAAAATGAATACTGTCTGTGTCAAAGTCTAGAGCTCTTCAGTAATGAGCAAATGTACTTTAGCATAGCAAGGGCAAGGCAGTTGTAACTCTGAAGCCTTTATTCCACAATCAACAACTAATCACATCTACCTGTACCCCTTTTGTATGTGTAATCATGCAAAGTATATCCTCCACATGCATTTCGCTGCCAGTAGTGTCCACTATACTGCATCACAGAGGAAGTAAGTTCAAATACATGCCTTGAAGCAAATATGTAACTCTGTAGAATTATTTATCGAAGACAAGTACGAATGAGAGAGGATGAGAGTGTGTGAAGTACACGAGAGTCGTGAGATGACCATGTAGTCTAGTGTCATTGGATGTCAATGCATATGAGTTGCCGCCACAGTGGACCTAGTGAAATACCAGAGGTCGTGGGTCTTGGCTTGTCAGACTCTGACGTGGCCCAACAGATCATCACATTAACACTGACGGCCTGGTCACTAGAAAGCACAGTCCTACATATGTGTCCAATTACCTTCACAGTCTGACATCACACTCATCAAGCAAAATTAGGAGCCACGCAAGAAGCATGCTACAGCAATGCATGACAAAACACACACACGATATCAGTGTGGGTGGGCAGGTCTGCACAGTGAGTACGAACTGCAGAAATTCACATACATGCTTAATTAAACAAGGCACAATCTTGACAGTCACACACCCTGCAGACCCACAATGGCCAAAACATATCAAGTAGGAGTCATCCTGAACTGCAAGGACACACCCACACACTGCACACTGTGCAACATACAATACACACATGTGCTCACATTCACAGACCTGAACACGGATACAAACACCCACCATGCCCCTGGGTAACACATGTGTGTAGTCGACATTGCCAGAGCGCACACACACACACCAACACTACCCCAAAGTCACACCCTTCACACCACACACACCTACACCTCCCAAATGCACACATTGAAAGTAAGCCATGTGCCCAGGCTCAATGTTCATCACAAGATTAACATACACCTACACTGCTGGCCACCCAGAAAGTAAGCTCACACATACCCGCACACTCTGCACATGCTACCTGTCATCCTGTGGCTAGACTCACACCCTGTGCTTTGCTTGCACGCAAACATGACACGTATACATTTTCCCAGAAATACCACCAAATACATGCAGACAATCCGTGTCACAAAAATACTTCTTCATCACACACACAAGTAGCAGAGTCTGAAAGAAGTGAAGTCCCAGCCACGTGTAAAACACATTGGAATGTGAGATCAGAATTGCAATTGTTGAGGTACCATACACGGCATCTGCCTCACTTAACTATGCACACACAGTAACAACTGCAATCAGCAACTACACAGACACAACCGACTACAGGAACAACAGCATCCAGTCACAGATTACATAGACAGGTGGCAATATTGTTCAACACCAGGGACAGTGGCCAGTCCGATGTGCAGAGTAGTGATACGATAAGCTGCGTATGCATTGTGTGTGAGTGTACCCTGCCATGGCCAGCAACACTGCCATGGCAGTCACAATAGCCATTACAGCCACCACTGTGTCACAGGTAGTTGTGTGAGGGTGCCTACCATTCAAACAGGATGCCAGTCCGACTCGGTGCTGTCTGTGTGCTACGGGACAGTTGGAGGTCCGCCCCTGAGAGAGAAGCACAACTGTGGAAGACACACATGTGGCATGTGAAGCGGGAGGGCTGCTTGGCCCAGGTGGGTGGGTGGCACGGGTAGGTGCACTCATGCAGTGTTGAAACAGACTGTGTGGGGAGGATCCCGGAGGGGTAGATTTCCACTGTGTTGGGTATTTGGAAAGCCTACCTGTCTGGGGATGAATGTGAACTTGTGTGGGCACAACAGGCGGGCACACGATCAATGCTGCATCAGGTGTAGACGTTAGCCCTCCCTCTGGGGACATGCTGGATACTGCTGTGCATCTGCCAGGCCCTTGCCAAGGCACTTACATCCCCTGTCCTCCAGGTGTACCCCCTACATTGTCCACCTGCACAGGCTACCCAGGGCACGGGATGGCAGTGGAGCTTGGTGGGTGGGAGGTCATGGCGCCCTTCTCCTGGTCACATCTCGCAGGCAACACATTCTCAGTGTGCAGCAGGGCACAAGTCCTAAATAAGAAGTGGGGGACGCTGACGTCACGACAGGAAGTGACGTCACGAAAGGTGGCTTGCACCATCAGACTCATTGCCGCCCCTCGCTCACCCCTTAGATGCGATTGCATCAGAGAAGCCAGCGCGTGAGCAACAGCTCCAATCTCGCCCCAGAGAGGCCAAAGAGTGAATGTGTGGCTCCATTTGCTCCAGTTATCGAGCTCCGGTAAAATAAGTGGGGGACGCCGTCCACCCGCGTGGTACCCCGACTCGAGCCCTGGTGTGCAGGCAAAGTGTCCTATTGGCTTTGCGATATGTGTGAGTTGCATGACACTCGTTGGCGGGGGATGGCTCGGAGGCCCGTCACCCTGAGGCCCATATCTCACTCTATGGGTCCCTTGTCAATGGCAGCGGATGTAATGACTATGCGCGCCGGGGTGGGTCTACCTTTCGTCTGGGATGGTGTTTGCGGCCTGGCCCGCTAGGGCAGCTACAGCTTCTGTGTGTTGCATGTGGTGTATCCGGACTCCGGAGACTGTCATGCATTGTCACTGTTGTCCAGGGCTCGAGTCGGGGTACCACGCGGGTGGACGGCGTCCCCCACTTATTTTACCGCGAGCTCGATAACTGGAGCAAATGGAGCCACACATTCACTCTTTGGCCTCTCTGGGGCGAGATCGGAGCTGCTGGTGCCCACGCTGGCTTCTCTGATGCAATCGCATATAAGGGGTGAGCGAGGGGAGGCAATGAGTCTGACGGTGCAAGCCACCTTTCGTGATGTCACTTCTTGTCGTGACGTCAGCGTCCCCCCACTTCTTTTTTAGGACTCGTGCCCTGCTGTTGTCAGATGTGCCACTTTCCAGGGGGTGGAGAAAGGGTCAGGAATGTCAGCCTGAGATTGGCCCAGTTGAAGGCCCACCTTGACTGGGGAGGACAACCATTGGAGAGTCTGGTGTAGCCCACCCACGCGTACATGTAGGCCCTCCATGAACTATGTCACCTGCGGCAAGGTGATGTCATGGGCAATGAAGGTATTGAGGAGAGCTGTCTGCCCCACGCAGAGATGCCGCACAAGCTCAACAGACCCAGCACTGAGGGCAGCAGGGGTCACATGTGCAGGGGCAGCTGTGCCTGGTGTGAAGGACACGCTATCCTTCATCCTTGTGCTGACACGTGTTGCACCAGTGGAAGTAGATGGGAGGGCGGGCATTGGCCTCCGCGTGGCTGAAGAGGAGCCAGAGTCCACGTCCCCTGTGCTAGCAAACATGGATGCATCACCTCTGTCCTCAGATGACGCAGAAATTGCCGGCGCTGGTCACATCTGTCTCACTCAGCTCCTGTGCAGCTGCTTCATCCGATGCCTCGCCAGTGTTGACCGTCCCCTGTCCCTCAGCACCCACGGGAGATGCTACATGAGAGAGAGCGAGGTGGCCTCACTCATTTGGCATCAATTAAACAGACATGTGCAAGGGAAGCAGCACAGAACATTCCCAAATCCACATGTTGCACGATACCTGTGCAATTGTATACAGCCACCACAATCAACACGTAATGGCTGGCGTACAGAAAATGAAGCTGCTAATAAGTGGCACATGTGTTGTGCACATAGCACAACACCCGGCCTGTGTCACCCTGCGACCATAGCCACAAATCGCTGTGTGCACACCCACTGTCCTGATGGTGGCAAGGATGACCACTACGTAATTAGGCCAAGGACATACCTGCATGGAGCAGAATGGCACACCACTCACACAGACTGCAACATGACAGTCCACAATGGTCATGAGCCCATGCCATCCACCTGTCGTTCGCACGACACAACTACTGTTGCACAGTGTGCCGGATGTGTAAGAACCAGGAATATGAGGTGAGGCATCGCACACATATGTCCGAACGAAATCAGAGTAGGCACAGTGCCTCAAACATACATGTGAATTGCCACTCCAGCCTACTACAGGTTGTTCCTGAGGGCTACGACTCTGAATGCATTGACAATGCAGAGTGCTCAAATTACATCTTGACCCTCAGGAATCGCATATGCATGTCAGATGCACCCAGCACAGAGTAGACTTACAACCCACTGCATCACACAACAAACATCACATTACCCAGATTATGGGTAGGCTGTGGACACATTCTGCCTCTCACAGCAAAAGACACCATCCCACAATACTGAACACTTGATTGCTGCTGATGCCCCTACAAACGTGCATCCGGCACAGGCTGTGTGACTGTCAAGATGCAGACCATTAGTGGTGAAATGCAGCGCCGTGCTAACCTGACAATACGAGGGGGCATCCCCCGATTCGTCTCCGCCACGTAGTCGCTCATCCGGCAGATGACGTCACACCCTTTGTGGAATTGGCTGCACTGTCGGTTACACATACACAGAGGCATCAACTTGGATGCAATGGCTCATCACAAGGCCTTGGGCTGGAGGACTTCCAACTGCAGGGATGGTACACAAGAGGGTTGAAATATCACTCATACACTTCTCATCATCACCCACATCCACCAATCACAGTGGCATGATGCTGACCCATCCAAAATACTCAGAGATGTGTAACAGAGCCAAGAAGTAATCGGACAAGGCATAACAGCATGTGTACACCACACGTGAATGCATGCTGGTGGGAGTGTGTACACAGTACCTGTCCATCCCATTCACATGCAGGATGCCAGCACATTGAGCAATGTGTAGTCTGCCCACATCTACTGTCCATTGTCAGGTAGACCAACACATAGATCACAAGGCAACACATCTTTGTGGGTGGACTCACTGTGTCCAACACTGCGCAGCCCTCAACGTACTCGCCCTGTGAATGGCTCACCCCGCAATGGAGGTCACATTCAGTGCCACTATCTCTCACACACATCCCTATCACAAGGCCTGGAGTGTTCAATCGACAGGGCTGAGTTTGCGCATTTCCGGAGAGTTGTGAACAAAAGACACATGTAACCCACTGTACAGTCAGTGTTGTTTCCTTCTAGGATTGGGCGGTCAATGTGCAGCCCAGGTCTGCTGAGACTGAGAAGGCCAGCAGGGACCCAGCCAGCCATTCACACAAGCCATAACTGCCCTGAGTCCTTCATTGCCAAGTGGCTGTGTCACTGGATGTCTGACATGAAAATGCCATGTACCACCACTCGGGAGGGACATGCATGGGAAAGCGCCAGAGAGCCTACATACCCCTTCCACCTGTAGTAAGCATGGTAAGCAGTGCATGTTGGAACCCCACAGGCTCTGACTCATAGTGCTGCGGATCAATGACATGTGTGTCCCCCACATGCACTCCCACACACACTGTAGTTGTCTTACACACACAACTTTTGCAAGAAATAGCCTTGGGCAGTGTGCGTGGAGCTCGGAATCCAGGATCTCCAGCTCCTCGCTGGTGAGTGGACCTGGACATATCTTCAGAGTCGTCGACATGAAGGTGGACAGGTGGCAGCAGCAGCAGGTGTTGTTGAGGGATGCCAGGCAGCAGTCCCTGGAAGCTGTGGTAATGCCGGTCTCCCTCCCACACTCATATAGCCCCCTGGGGCTGTTTCAGTGGGTCCAAGCTGCTGCAATTGGTGTACCATGTCTGCCTACTTCAAATGCACACAATGGCCTGCTCCGAGCTGTCCCGGTACGCTTACCTCTATAGTCGAACACGCAGGATGCAACCGTGAGGGCCATTAGAGTTGGCCTCAAGGGCCTGGTCCATGGCGGGTACAGTCCGCTGGTGCCATGTGGAATCCACAGTTTAATGTGCGCCATGCATTTGCAGGTGTGGCCATGATTTGTGTGTGGGAGCATGTCCACAATAGACAGGGCCACTTCATGCTGTGTGCATAGGCATTGACGGACAGTGCTCAGCCTCCACATGTCTGTTGGCACATCATCATGTACACATTAGCATGGGAGCATGGGATGTGCATATGCACACACATGCCATATTTCTCAATGTACATCTCCCACTTGGCACGTGCAACGTTACGTATCACTTGCGATGTTTATTTGCATTCACACAGCTGTGTTGTCATGGAGTTATCAATGTGTACACCTGTCAATGTGTGTTGGAGGTGTGATACGTACAGTGCTGTACATTGGGTGAACTAGGGACATCATTGACTGTCTTATCCCGTTGTGCAACAGGACCCACTTGTTTGGGCCGCTCAGCCTGTGTACATTGTGTTGTTGGTGTGTGCCATACTCACCCAGCCTCGGAAGCTGTGTCAGGCACAGCAGCTAGGTATATTGCCGTGGTGTTGCCGCTTCCCACATATGCAGTCTGAAATCATCATCATGCCTTTCAAGCTATTATGGCCTAAATCCCCATGTGCATGCTCATAGCAATGGTTTGTGTCAGTGGTCATTGCTATTGGTAAGGGGACCTGTGTAAGAGTATTGTAGCTGTGCTGTCCCTACTTGTCAGCTGTTCTGTGATTCTATTGCTTTGTCAGTAATTTTAGTTTTGTGTATGTGAAAATGCCATGTGGTGTGTTGCATTGACATGTGTCCACTTCCATCTGTCCTAGGAGGAGACCAAACATACATCGCCCCTACCAATTGCTGGCAGACATGGAGGATGTGGAGGTTATACGGAAATTCCGTCTGGACCGACCCACCCTGCATCACCTATGTGCAATGTTGGAACCCCACCTTCGTCCTCGCAGGGTGTATCCTACAGCATTCACCCCCACGGCTAAGGTGATGGCTGCACTGCATTTTTTCACAACCGGTTCTTTCCAACACACGGTGGGCAGTGGAGGTGGGATGTCCCAGCCCATGTTCAGCATGGTGCTACGGGATGTCCTGTCAGCTATGATGCTCTACAGGAACCGGTACATCCGATTCCCCAGGGCTCGTGATTTGGCGGCAGTGAAGGGTGCTTTCTATGCCCTTGGACGCATCCCCCACGTTCTTGGTGCAATTGATTGCACCCATGTTGGCCTTGTTGCACCACAGGCCATGGAGCACATCTATAGGAACCGGAAACATTTCCACTCCCTGAATGTGCAAGTGGTGTGCCTGGCGGACATGATTATCACACACGTGTGTGCGAAGTTTCCCGGATCCGCCCATGACTCGCACATCATGCGCCACAGCATCCTCCCACGAATGATGACCAATCTTCAACCGGACCGTGCATGGATTGTTGGTGAGTATGCATACTCGTGTAGCGTGCTGGGTGTGACATGCTGTCTTGTATCCTGTTGGAATTGCAACGATTCTCTGTGTTTCTCACACCCAGGTGACTCTGCATATCCTAACGGGCCTTGGCTGCTGAGCCCACTACGTAATCCTAGGACACCAGCTGATGTCAGATACAATGAGGCACATGGGAGGACCAGACGTGTGGTGGAGCGGACTTTTGGACTCCTGAAGTCCAGATTCAGATGCCTGGACCGCACCGGGGGTGCACTGGCATACTCCCCACAGAAGGTGTGCCAGATAGTTGTGGCATGCAGCATGCTGCACAATCTCGCGATTCGCAGGCAGATCCCCCTGATAGTGGATGACGGTGATCAGCCAGGGCCCCCGCCTGCAGACCAAGCCGTGTCCAGTGACGAGGACAGTGGAGAGGAGGAAGCAGTGAATGAGCGTCAGCAGCTCATCGCCCGCTACTTCACTTGACGGTGAGTGACCATGTACGACGGCTGATGTTGCTGTAGTTGTGTAGGTGTATGTGTGCATTGTCACGGCGGCCTATTGTTCACTGAGTGCTGTGTGGCAATGGTCCATGTCCAGGGTAGTATGCCACTGACAGTGGCTGTAGCATTGTGCCCTGTTGCTCTGTGAGATGTGTGTACATTGCTTAAACTTGATGACAAGTACTGTGTGATGAGTGTGTGACACACACATTCAATGGACTCTTGTTCTGTTTTTCACCCCTAGGTCCCTACAGCCTCTCCTGGCCTATCGACATACCACACTCCAGATGCATTTCTGATCATGGTGACGGTTGCACATCCTTGCTTAAACACAGAGCAGATAAAACAGAATGTGATCCAGGTGTATTTATTTTAAGCGGTGACATGTGATTGTGGGCAAGGTGATCACAAAAGTGGTGCATGCTGAAACAATGAGTTGACGGTCATGTCCGCGTGATGGTCAAGGTGTACCCATGTTGTTCTGGGTCCACAGTCCGACAGACACATGCCATTCACATGGCAGTGTGGGGTAGGATAGTAGTCCAAGTGAATGCAGTAGATGGCCACCGTGGCTGGCTGACTCACTGGCGTTTGGAGCGTGCGAAGTCATCTCTGGACACCTGTTTCCTCTTCGGACGACCCCTTCCACGTTTGAGAGGGGGGTTGTGTTTGTGGGCTGCTGGTGGTGGCTGAGGATTGCCCACTCGCTGTGGACGCAGGGGAACTGGATGTTGCACGACCCTGCGCCCCAGCAGGTGGTGGCGGAGGTGGTGTGGTTGGCCTTGATTGGGCCCTCACCACCACCACTAGCTGGCCCATGAGGTCGACAAGTTGGCCCATACGGGTCACGAATTGGCCCATATGGGCGTCCATGGACCTCAACACCCCAAGGACTTCCCGCGTATCGGCAGCTGACCGGGCCCATTGTCCCTGGGCCTCTTCATAGGCCCCAAGGACTCTGGCGATTTGCGGCAGGGCTTGGCTCCCAGGCTCTGATGGCGTTGGCCTGACCCTGCTCCTCCCACCTGAACTGCTGCCACCGACCTGCCCACTCGCCACATTGGTCACCCGGGGCCTCGTTCTGGCTCCCAGGGTCGATGTCGACGTGCGTACCACCCCTTGCGCAGGGTGAGTGGTCAGGGAGGCCCTGGTGGTGGTGGTGGTGGTGGTTGCGGCGGTGGTGGTGGCCGCAATGACCGTGGCAGCAGGGGCCTGGGACTGGTCACCAGCCCTGGGAGATGGGTTGGTGGGTAGGAGGGGTCCTGGGGAGCGGTTGCGCCCTGCCACACCAGATGTGCCTGGTCGGGAGTCCTCGTCCGAAGAGGTGTCCAGGTCTTCCACATCCGTGAGTCCGGGTGGAGGGCTTGTGGACTGGCTGTGATGGCTGCTGTCTCCCTCTCCAGCATCATGCTGTTCGTCACCTGTGGGGCGGAGACGAAAGGTTATTGTGTTGCACCTTGCAAGGTTTGTGTTAGATGTCTGACATTCACAGTTTGTGCACAGTTGTGCACTGATTTCCCAGATGCGTGTGTATGGCTCTACAATGTGTGTGCGTGATCAAGGCAATGGAATAGTGTGATGGGTGCATATGGCATGGGACGGATTTGGAATGCCAATCGGTGTGTGTTGCAGTACCCCTACATTTTGTGGCTTTGGTGGAAACGGGGTACAGCCCCATGAACGCTTTTGAGATGAAATATGGTTTTGGGGTTCAAATGAAACGCTTGGATCGCAGATGGCAAAAGGGGTACAGCCCCATGAATGCTTTTGAGATGAAATATGGTTTTGGGGTTCAAATGAAACGCTTAGAAACGCAGATGGCAAAAGGGGTACAGCCCCATCAACGCCTTTGAGGTGAAATATGGTTTTGGGGTTCAAATGAACCGCTTAGAAACGCAGATGGGAAAAGGAGTACAGCTCCATCAACGCTTTTGATATGAAATATGGTTTTGTGGTACATACTGTGACATATGGGTGCAGAAGGGGACATGTGTTTTGGCCACATGACACTACAGAGACAAAGGTGTGTGTATGTCTGACATACCCAGCATATCTGCTCACTGTTGTCATTTAGGGACATTACACTGCAAGCATTGTAGTGAGTGAGTAATGGTTGTGTGCCACACAACGTATTGCAGATGGGACAATTCCTTGGTGTGCGTGCTACCCTCAGCCATGTGCAGCAATGCAGTGCTCTTGGGGTGTTGACTATATTAGGTATGTTGTAAATCACAGTGTGACGTGCGCTTCAGACACTGCAGACACATTTTTGGTCATCGGCAGGAATCTTTGCTGAACTACTGTATATGGGACAACTGTTTAGATGATATACCTTTCATGACACTGGGGCTGAAAGATGAGATGGATGAGATTTTGAATGTGCATTGTGTAGCTGTGTGGTTCATGGGTCCAGTGGTGTATGTGACATTACCGGGGTTCCACTCTGTTACATTGAGACAAGATAGACTTACATGGGTGATGTTGTACAATGTCAACGGAACAAGCAGACACGACTACATGGACAAGACTTCGATGGTGTTGCTGATGTGTGTGATGACTGGCACAGTGCACGCCATGTGGGTCAGTACTCCAGTGAGACTTGTGCATGCAGACGTGACTCCTTACGTGTTACTGTATTTGAGATGGCTCATGTGGGCTATGACTCTGTAATTCATGTCCGTGTGCACATTAGTCACATGATTATGACAGGGAGCAGTGCTACCTGTTCCTCTGCTACGTGACATGTCCCAAATGTTAGTCGTAGTACAGTCCTCATGCCTACAGACCCCCCGCCCTGTACAGTAGTCTACCTACTTGTTGGTTTGGAGGGAGCAATGCAATGGCTACCACATGGTTATGAGAGGGAGGGGTGCTCCATCTTGCTGGTCTGTGGGAGTGGGGGCCGTGTTGTGAGTTGTGGTGATGGCTTACCACCCACAGACACCCCTCCATGTAGGGAAACATATCTACCTGTCGGGTGAAGGTGTGCACTGCAATGGCTGACACATGGGTGTGGGGAGTGCTCCATCTTGCTGTGCTGTAGGACTAGGGGCCTGGTGGGGGATGTACTTCTGCAGTCCCCCCCTCCGATACACGGACTTTGTGGTAAGGCTACTTACCTGTTACTTGTTGGTTAGTGCAGCTATGGCTGACACATGAGTGTGGGTGTGGGGAGTGCTCCTTCCGGCGCATCTGGGGTACAAGGGGACCTGGTGGGAGTTGTGGTGCTGGCTGACTGTACACATGCCCCCATGGTTTTGTTTGTTGGTACCTTTGGGCTGAGTGTGTGGGAGTGTCTGTTGCATGTGTGAGAGATGTCTTGTGGATTGTGTACTGGACATGGGGGTGTTTGGCCCTCGGAGCTATGGCATTCTGGTAGTGCATGACAGTACATAGCGGTGTGCTGGTATACATTTGTTTGTACTTACCAGCCTCCACTCCCCTTGGTATTCCGGTGAGACTCTCCGGATGTAGAATGCCTCACACCTTCTCCTCCCACGCCTTGAAGGTCTTGAATGGCGCGGGATTTCTGCCGCCAGTCCTGTCAGCCAGCTCACGATTCTTGGCCTCCTTCTTCCTGACCACGCTTTTCAGGTCGTGCCACCTCTTTGTAATTTCACCCCGGTTGCGTGGCACGTTCCCAACTGCATTCACCTGGTCTATGATCCTGCTCCACATACTGTTTCTGGTGGCTACTGGTGTCTGTTGGACCTGGTTCCCATAGATTTGTGGGTGCACCTTGATGATCTCGTCGACCATGACCGTCAACTCAGTGGCAGTGTACTTAGGCATTCTTTGTGTTGCCATGGTGTGTGGTTTGGTATTTGTGGTGCTGGTGTGGTGGGTGTGTGGTGTGTGATGTGCAGGGGGTTAGTGGTGCCGGTGTTTCAGTGGTGATGGTGGTGGTGTTGTTGGTGATGAGTGTGATGTGTGCGTGCGTGTGGTATGCTGCTTTCCTTTGTGGCTCTCTGGGTTCTCTGCTGTCGTCTTCGCTTTGTAGTAGTGCAAGGGATTGTGGTCTGTGAAGGGGCTGCTTTTGTACTCACCTATGTGGGTGTGTCATGATGGGCTGTCGTTTTCAGGTGTGTTGTGCCTGGTGTCCTGGGATTTGTAGTTTTTTTGTTTTACCAGGGGGGATGTGTCTTTGGGATGTGTTCTGTGTTTGGGTATTTTGGCGTAGTTTGCTGTGTGGACTTGTTGGCCATGTTGTGTGTATTTCTTTGGTCCGCCAATTATTTCCGTGCACGGACGTGGCCGCCAGGCCTTCCGCCGTGTCAGTTATTCATCTCTGTTGTTAACCGTGGCGGGCGGGAAATATGTAGATTTTCCGCGCTTATGTCGGGGAGATCATAATTTCACGGCCGGTGTCTCGGTCGTCAGAGCGGGCGGATTTGGGTTGTCGGGCGGGATTGCGTCCGTGGCGGACGGATAATCTTCTACTCTGACATGGACGGGTGGAATTTTGTGTGTTTTTACCGCCGCGGGCGGAGGTTGCTTCGCGACATCATAATTGCTCGGTCGGTATTCCCATGGTGCAGGCTGGCGGTTTTTTCAGGCTATAGTAGATGGCGGATTTTTTACCGCCGGATATCGTAATGGGCCCCTAAGAACCAATGTATTAATTAAAAATAAATTACATCCCACCCTTTACCCCTATAAACCCCACAACCCGCACCTAAAAAATTACAAAATTATAATTAATTATCAATTAATTAATTAATATTAATTAACAACCAATTAATAATTAATTACAAATAAATTACTTCCCACAATTAACACTATAAAATCTAAATTAAATAAATAAAAAATAATCATTACTTTATTATAATTAAATTACTTCCCACCCTATTCACCTATAAACCCACAACCCGCTACGGAGCTAAAAAACACAAAATTTAATTAAAATAAAATTGATAACTACTAACAATTTAACACATATATTAAAAAACATAAACAATACTTATACAAAAAAACATACTTCACATACTTTTAAAATATAAACTAAAATATATAACACTAATAAAAAAATCGATATTTTAAACAACTATACTTTTGCAAACATAATTAATGACATTTATATTTTTAAAAACAATATTTCTTACCTTAAATTCGATATTCTTGACCACAATATTCTTGCTGTCGATATATCTGAATCACGACATTTCCAACTCAATATTCTGTCTCAACACCAAAGCAAATCACCTAGTTCACTAGTGTTTGTGCTTTACACTGACTACTCATGTCATCACCTTACACTGTCAGCTAAGATTCATTTTTAATTTGCCACAGTGCCAGCTCTTCACACTGCTCACTAGTGCATCATGTGGCTCATCGTTTTCTGCTCCTCGCTTTGCACCATCGTGTCAGCTCTTCACACATCTCAACAATATGAAATTTGCACACTGCCTTTCAGTGGCAGATTCACATGCTACCCACTAGTGTCAGTTTCTCCTATTGCCTGTCATGTTAGCACTTTATACTCGTGGGGCAGAGGGTGGCTTCTCCTCACACTGCCCCCCAGTATCATATTCCTACGTTGCCTACTATTGTTTGCTTCTTTCAGTTTTTAGGCCCTCTGCCTACTCTTTCCATTCATTTGTAGCAAAATGCACTGGTGGCTCCTCACACCGCCAAGCTGTATTGTCTCCTCACCTGTGCCTATCTGTCCTACAAGTGCAGTCTCTACAAACTACCTACCAGTGGTGGATCCTTCACTCCACCACTAGCATCTTAATGCTGCCCTCCAGTGCTCACTCTGCACAATGCCAACCAGTTCTTGCTTCGTCTACTGCTCACACTTCCCACTAGTGCAAATACTTCATAGTGTTCAACTGTTCATGCTTCTTATTTTGCCCACTAGAGGTAGCTCTTCACACTGCTTGCCATTGTCTGCCATTTTTATTAATTTGAAATCTCCTCACATCATCACTCTGAGCTTATTTCTCACACTTCCCTCCTGTACTAGCTACCACAACCCACCAGGGATACCCTATCCAATCACCAACTAGTGACAGGTCTTTACACTGCTCTCCTAGGTGACCATCTGACTCTCCCGCTAAATGCTTTCCACCATTTCTATCTTTTAACACTGCCCACCAGTGCCAGCTCCTCACACTTCTTATTGTTGGGAGCTCTTTCCACTCACCACCAAAGCTAGCTTTTCACACTTCCAACTACTGTCCGGCCAGGCTCTCCTACTGCCAGCAAATGGCAGATCTTATACTGTTCACTAGCATCTCCCGCTGTCCACCTGTGCTAGCTCCTCCCACACTCACCAGTGCCTGCTCCTCACACTGCTCACAAGTACAGTAAAAATTAAATTAATTGGTGTCCCATACAGCATGGATCAGACAGTTCTTATCCTACTTTGGACACCCCTGATCCACAACTCATGCAAAAAAGAAGCCCCATCTTCATATGCACTAATAGAGTTCTAGAACCTTATCAACATGCCCTATTGTCTGGCAGTAAGGAAGTTATTGCATGATTAATAACGCAGCCAGACTAGTTTCCTAACTGGTGTAGATTTATTATCAGACATTTGGATATTTTTGATCATCCTACAAGAATTGCGACACAAGGGAGGAAAAGTGTACATACATCTGGATATTGATGATGGAAAATCATTGGATCCATTATAGAGGTACCTGGCTCCATGATGTTTGTGGGTGACCTGCACTTGGAAAACCTTCCCACACAAAATGCATTCAAATATCTGCATTGAAAGCTGGAGTTTAGTAAAGGTCAAAGGTTCAGGAAAACTGAGTAGTTCGAGCCACCATCAACCACTGGCTTTTAAGGATTAAATGTGACAGCCACAGCAATCTTCATCATCATCAATTCAATTAAAACTCTATTCTACATTTTTTTAAGTGGCATTTTGTGGCATCACAAACTCTATATAATACTAGGCTCTTCTGCAATTAGTAGTCTAAAGGGGAGTTAGGAATCAAAAAGTACTAGGTTTAAACCTCTTATTTAAATATTTGGAGTTAAAATAAATCAGTGGTTAATAACACAGATTGTCGACCCATTTGCATCTTTTAAGTACGATCTGTTGTGCTTGGAAAATCTACAGCTGAAACAACAATATTGGCCCATTCACAATCTGTTTAAAACAGTCTCTCGAGTACACCATCTCAGAAACTCAGAGCTATAATCACTTGCCATAATAATGAATGAATGTATTTGAAACTCATAGAGCGCGCTGCCACTCTCAATGGAGCATCCTGGTGCTGCAGCGTTAAATCCGATAACCCAGATGAGAGGAGAAAAAAAGAGAAAAAGTGAAGCTGACTAGATAAGGGAGTAAGAGAGTGCATCGGGGGCCAGGAAAAGCCAAGTCTTTAAATGCTTTTTAAAAAAGGCTTCTGATTCCATGAACCACAAAGGGCTGGGGAGCTGGTTCCATGACTTGGATCCTAGTACTGAGATGGATTTGCCACATCAGGTTTTAAGTCCAAACAAGGAGGGCTTGAGGAGATTCATGTGAGAGGATCTCAAGATTCTTTGGGTTGTGTAGCACATGAATCTGGCCATCAAGTATTTAGGTCAGGCGGCTTTGAATGCTCTGAAGACCAGTAAAATGATCTTAAAAAGGATCCTACATTGTACCGGTAGCCAGTGTAAAGTTTTTTGAGCACTGGAAGCAGAACTTCGTCTGGGGAGTTTCAGGATAAGTCTGGCTGCCGCATGTTGCACCATCTGAAGAATCTATCAGGGAGATTAGGGGGGCAGTGTATATATTAAATAACTCAGGGCTGAGAGATGAGCCCTGCGGGACTCCTGATGCCACTGGTCTTTCTGTAGATGAAAAAGGCCCTATCATGACTACATGTAATCCTGCCGGTTAAAAAAGATTTAATCCAGGACAGGGTTTTATGAGAAATGCCACAGTCCTTGATTCACTGCAGGAGTATGTAATGTGTGATGGTAGCGAACATGGCAGCGAGATCTAATAGGATCAACAATGAATTGTTTCCCACGTCCAGCTGGTTCTCTAGAATGTTTGGTGCAAAAACCAGATTTCTGGGGATGAAGTATATTTAAATTTTCCAGAAAGGAAGTTAGTCGGCAATTGACAAATTTTTCAAGCACTTTGGTTAGTACCGGGAGCAATGCGATAGTGTGAAGGTTGGACAGTGTGGCGGGGTCTGCAAAAGATATTTTTCCAGGGGTTTCACCACTGCCAATTTCCAGTCTGAGGGGACCACAGTCGTTGATAATGAGGTATTGAGAATTTTATTTATAAAAGGGTTGACAGTGTCAATGACAATATGAAGAATGGCAGGGGGACAGGGGTTGTTGGGAGAATCAGATTTACATGAAAGGATGGCCTGTCATGACTGTGAGAGTGAGATCTCCTGAAAAGCTACCAAAGTTGTGATCCCTACCTTTGAGGGGATATCTAGTAAACTGCACTCCGTGAGGGGTGTGATGGTAGGGAAACCCTGTTGAGTTGCAAGTATTTTCTCTTTTAAAAAAAGAGATCTGGTCACATAGGGATTGTGATGGCGGAATGTGCCTAATGAGTGCACTGGCTTTAAGAATAGATTTGGAGATGTTAAACATAATTTTAGAGTCAAACTGGGCCTCTTCAATCTGGGCAGTAAAGTATGTTTTTTTAGCATCCTTAATCGGGTTATGATATGCTTCCTACACCGTTTTGAAATGCTGCATGTCATCGAGATTGTATGCCTGCCGCCATTTGGGTTCTTTTTGTTTGTAGAGCAACCGCTGCTCTGCTAAGATCGAGGAGAACCATGGAGCTGAAGGGTGGGCTCTGGCTTTTTAAGAGATATTACAGGGGCTAAATCATTAGCTGTATTTGTAATCCAATGGGTAAATAGAATAAGGTCTTCTGCTAAGATTCCCATGGGGGTCAGAGTGGAGGAAGATAGATGTGAGGTTAAGTTGGGGTCATTCATTATCTTGCCTCATTCATGTAGGGTGTGAGGACCTGTTGTTGTGGTGGACGGGGGTGTCTGAGTTGATCAATATTCTGAGGGGGATCAGATTGTGGTCTAACCAAGCCTGGTGAAAAGGCGCTTCTACTACCAGATTGGGGTTATTCGAGAGGGTTCTCTAAAATTACAGTTGAACCTGATGAGATGGAAAACATTTTTGGTTGAAAATCCTTTACACAGATTAGATGCTTTTGACAGTATTTTTTCATTTGATTATTTGGAACTTTTGTACTGCATCACAAGCATCCCACGGTTGGTTCACAGTGACCTTTCAGTCAGATTCCTTGCAACATGGTAGACAAAGACCACTAATGCCCTTGTATTAGGATGGCAGCATCCTTCTTGTGTTATTCATAGAGCTCAGCAAAGGTGGGTGCTGAAGGTAGATAGCAGAGTTAGGGCGAGGTAGTACTGTAAGAGGCAAATAGCCCTTGAATGTCTGCTTGTAAAGCCATGCTTCTACATCCTACCTAAACAGTCACTGCTTCTCTTCGGCTGGAAGAAACTCATCCAGTTTGTGCAAGTAAACCCATGTTCTGCTTAGTGTTCTTCACCCTTATTTCTGTCTTGTGAACCCCCTTTGCCTTATCGGGTTAACATGACCACACAGTAGATTTCTCCTATGAACTTAGTAGGTTGCAGTATAATTCATGTATTTTGGGCACTGGACCCACATGCTCTTATTTGTTGTTAATAGGATGTGAATTGTATTCTTTCTTAAAAAAGGAGGCAATGGAGAGCTTTTGTACGCAGGGTTTATGTGACTGTGCTTTATGAGGCTTAAGCCTGCTGTTGCTGCTGCAATGGTTTGGGTCTTACAATTTCTTAATTTGCTTGCTGGTTGGATATGTACATGCTCTTGCAAAAGTCTAGTTTCAAAAGTGTTATGGATGTTGTGAGTTCTGTGCAGTTGTCAGACTTCAGAAGTGCAACATGATGAACTGGTAGTTATTGGTCAAAACTTGTGCATTGACTCCGGGTAAGACATCGCTAAGAGCTTGTGGGGGTCATGTGAAAGCAAGGACTCTATGTTGTGACCTAGTAGAACATGATCGGCTTTCAGCCATTCAGACAGATTTTCATCAAACAAGGGTGAATGTTTTTCATTCATTGCAAAATATTTCTCTGATTTCCAGACCCGACACACATTTTGAGGCAGCTTTGCTTATCGTCTGTGTGTATTTGTAACTGAAGGGGGTGAGATGCCATACATTTTGCTAGGAGACTAAGCTAAACATTGAATAGAGGGAGTTCAGGGATCCATGAGGACTTCACAACTTAACCTTGAGGTGTTAGAGATTGCCATACCAGTTTAACATGAGTACTTCATTTCGTTAGTAAGAATTTGACTAATTCCGGAGCTGTCCAACTGACACCTGCCTAGTCAAACAGGTTGATAGGATATGATTGTACAATGTGTCTCAGCTGGTGGACAGATCAAGTAGTATTATGCTTACTAGTTGTTTATCATCAACAATCATCAAGGGATCCTCACCAATGTCTGTCATCATCAATAGCTCTGTTCCAGCTAAGGTCCATTGGCTGGTTCGAAACCCAATTTGTAGATCTGGAGGATTTTATGGACTTCTATGTTTTCTTGGTGGAGTTTGGTTATGTTGCTTTCAAGTGTCTTGCTTGAGGAACAGTATGTCAGATGCTCAGGTCATCACTCTGCGTTAAAGAGGAATTTATCAGTAGCGACAGATTTGTGAGAAGAGCGGCAATAAAGTCATTAAATGAATTTTTGTTTTAAGTCCCCACTTAAAACGTTTGATTAAAGTGTGTCATGTATACATGTGCCACTCCCATTAACCCAAATGCCACTTGTGAAACATGAAGTACTGAAAGGCGTTTCCCTGGGTGGTTTTATATCTAGAGTTGATTTCCATGGGATTGCGCGCTACTAAATTTGAAGGGCGATGACCCTTACAAAGATTTTTCAATAAAGTCACTGAAGCCTAATGTTGCACAGGGTTCCAATACTTTCTTAGAGGGCTTGGTTTTCCACACTAGCGATTAAATTTGGGAAAGACTTATTGGTTGGAAAATTGCAAAGGGGCATTTCGAATTTATCAAGAGGATTGTGATGTTTCCTAAGTTGCTTTTTATTTTTAGTTCTTCTTTCCCTGGGAATGCTTGGACGCGTTCACAATGTTGGGTTGGTCCAATAGGAGGGGGACTTGAACTTTTGGGATTAGATATTTTTTGGACAATCATGAAGAGCTGGGTTGAGAGATTTGCTACCTCCTGGATCCTATTTCTATAGTTGACTTTCTTGACACGTTTGATTGTGTCAGGTTAGCCTCTCTAGTGACTCTCACAATAGTTCCTGTCTACTTCTCTCATAATTTACACTGTCTTGAGTCAAATATTTTCCTAATTTTTAAGACAGTCTTGGTGTATGTTGAACCGTTGATTCATTACCTTTCGTACACAATAGTTGGTACAAGCCTGTCAAGGGAGGTTGAAATGATTTTGTAGAGGGGGAAATTAATTTGTACAGAGAGATGAGGACTCTGATTTGGGGAGAGCAAACTGGTGTATTCCTTGTGTCAATTTTAAATGGAGAGTTCTTTAACCTGGTGATGTGATGGGCTTTTTGTAAGTCATCTGCATTGGTATAAAGAAGTAGTCACACCAAGTCAGGGTCCATATCTTAAGAGACTGGTAGGTTCAATATTTTGGCTATTTTGGGTATGGGGCTTTTACACTTTTATGCTTTCAGTGAACCTGGGGCAGTTTACTTTTTTCTTTTACCTAAAAGGTGATTTAATTCATGATGATTAGTCTATTATATGTATATTTAAAAATGTTTGGCAAGTTGAGGAACTAATTTACAAACAAAGTGTTGTATATTGCCCAAAGGTAGATTAGCGTGAGGATATGACCTTACAATTTAGCAAACCTTTAGCTGTTTGTTCAGCAGATGTGCCTCATGTGCTATTTAGGGGCATCTTTCTTCATCTGTCTTAGGGTGACCTGCCTTGCATATGTGCCTACTGTACTGGCATTCTTATCTTTTGTGTTTTCTATCAGGATTTTGCAGCTGGTAGGAATACAGTACTAGTTGGCCCAGAACAGCTTTTGAGGGTGTGAAGAACCACATCTCAGTGATGTGTAGAAGGATGGAACCTAGTTCTTTGACAATATCATGAAGGGAATGCTTCACTACACAGTTTGACTCTGAAGTTTGTGCCAAGAAGAAACATACTGATCTTAGACATTTTTTCTGCCATGGAAAGATGGGTCTTATTGTGCTGTATTAGCTTTGTTCATTAGATGCAGTCAGTCAGACTGAACTATTTTATGTGTCATGGGAATGGACTGACAAAGGTAATGACGTTTAAGCATTTTCACCTGGTGATACTGGTGATGTGATTGTTGTTTTCCTAGATAGAGGGCTGCTAAGTGATGGGCAATATGGGAACCACAGTACTTATCTTTTGTTGGTTGTAGTTTCAGTGTTACTGTATCTGTGATCATTGTGAGAGGTTGATGAATAGAAGAAAGAGCATCTCATTGCAAACCCCCTCGAAGTTCTTTGCTTTTCTAGGGCTGGGTGTACAGACATACAGTGGCGGCTCCTCAGCTATGGCGGAGGAGTGTCACCCCATTGCTTTCAAGCAGTGCGAGAAGAGAAAACATAAAATGATAATAACTTTCAGTTATTATCATTTTATGTGTGATTACGCCAACCTTTACTCCTGCTTTTCCCTACTAGGTTTAGGGCAGATGGTCTTTTATTTGCCTGCTAAAAGTGGTTGAGGGGAGGAAAACAATTCAAGATTATACTTTCGATTTAGTCATGCTGTAATGGACCAGACTCCGAAGTTCAATTTGGTGGATTTATTATAAGGCCAAAAATAATTGAATATAAACACACCTCAATATCAGAGTATATAGGTACAGAAAAATCAATACAGAGCCGATTTTACGAATATAAGTCATTCGGCACAGAAGGCATAATATGATGAACTCCAAAATCAAAATACAGCAAAGAATAGAAGCGGAGTCCAATTCTCTTTTCATTAAGAAGGAGCAAAATCTTTCCCTACTCTGCTCTCAATGAGGATCCTACCTATCTCCCTTGTATCATATCCCAAAGGTGTCAGCACGTGTTGACTTCCTAAGAAGTACTCATGTCAAAATGGGTCTGATAGCTTAAAGCTATGGAGCTCGCTCTAAGATGCTCCTTCTCTGACGAAAATCAGCAGAAGTCTCTCGAATCTGTACCTGCGCATCACACAAAAAGACAATGTTCAACCCACAATACGTCATTTACTAAACTTTTCCATTGAAATGATTTCAGTAAGTTTCCACAGAAGCTTTAATTAAGTCGACTCTTCTTCCAGTGGCCTTGGTTCCCAGATAGGCCAGGCACGAAAGGAGTCCTCCCTTCTCGCCTTGCAGTCTTCTTCAAAGACATTCCGGGTATCTCCTTAAATCTAAGAATAACGAGGTCGGATTCCTGCACCTGCAGTAGGATGATAACACACTGTCTTCGAGCACAACAGAATTTATTTAATTAATTCTTGAGCAACCAAGGAGAAACAAAACTCAAAACAACCTACAATTTGGGCCTACAAATCAGGAAACTTAAACTAAACATGGTTACATTATATGAGTATAATGTCGTCCTGCACATTACACATACAGGAATTATGTTTTCTAATACACGCAAATCCTACTTAAATGTGCTCACTTTATTTTAATACTAATATGACGTGAATAAATGCATCTTAATAATCATAAAACATTGCACACGACAAAAATACATATGAGTGCGTTTATATCGGGAGTATAGTGCACCCCTACAATTTAGAGTGCTGTAAGCGCTCTATCATGTGTTTATTCTGTGCTGCTTTGGGGGCGGGGCTGCTCTGCTCTCAGAGCAGGGCAGGGGAGGAGTGGTTTGCCCACTCCTAAGTGCGCAATGACTGTTTGCTCTGCCCTTTCGGGCTGCCTAAACCAGTCATGTGCACTTTTCCCATTCTCCATGCAGGTTGCATTACAGCCTGCATGGAGAACATGCCAGGCCCCATTCCCTGGTTGATTGTCAAACCAGGACGTTCAAAACCAATTACAATGCTGCACTGCAGTGTTGTGATTGGTCAGTGGGGCCTGGCTGTGCTTCCTGATTCCTGAGGCATGGGGCAGAGACTCTGGACCCAGCGGGAAGCTAAGGTAATCTAACATTTTTTTTTTGTTTTGCTCATCCTCTCATGACCCCCCTGCGCCCACAACCTCCCTACCACCCCCGCACCTGCCCCCCTCCTGCCACCCGCGATCCATGCCGGCCTCCAGTTCAGACATACTTTCTGAACCATGGGGCATGGATAAACAGTCCCCCAGTGCGTGTGCTCTGACAAGTAAACATGGTGAAAGATTGACTAACCTCAAAGGGCTTATTTAGTTTTTAGGCAAGACAACATGCCCTGGGAATTATTCACCCATTTCCCAGTGTCAGAATCAAAATGCATGTACATGATGCAGGAAGGACACCAATGGCTTAAAACTGAAATGTAACAAATAAGCTGCAGTGTAGATTTGCACCACGCACACAAGGAGATTTAAATGAAGGATTCCATTCATGACAGCGCAGTCCTGAACTGTTGTGAGCAATGCTACGGCAAGCACGTGTTCATGGAAATAATTTCTTACATGTTAAAAAGCCTGCTTTTGACATTAGTTAAGTCATTGATAAAACAGGGCTGCTGGAATTAAGTTATTATGCAGATCTTGTGTTTTTCATGTAATTATGGGTTTGTCACTTTTGTTATTTAACCCCCCATCTTCTGCACAAGTTCAAAATTTCAGCAAAATAAAATTGTTTCTAGCTCAAAGACGTCAACATTTATAAACACATACCACAACATGTGGTACCACACAATGTTAGGACTTTTGCAAAAGTTAACAAGTCACCTTTCCGTTGTTGATTGCTGGTTAAACTGGTATTAAAGAGGTGTGACACTGATTAACCAACTAATGGGACCTGGTAATAATACATTTGTGTTAAAATCGCAAAAGAATTACATATCACTGCATCAAAATGTGCAGCAGTCACAAAAAATGTGCACATTTTTGCTGCATACTGAAGTCAATTGTGACTAAAAATGTGGTCCTGCATTGTTGCCTAATTCCAATGAGCCTGCCTATGCCCACAAGGTTTGAGTTTACAATGGGCAAAAAAAAGATACAAACATCCTTTTTCACTGCACACTCTGTGGTAAGCTTTGTTCTGTAGTAACAGCATGTTTGTGAGAAAGTCCACACAGAGTTTTCATATTTTTAAAAAATCTAATTCAGTGGAAACATTTTTTTCTGAATTATTCAGTAAAGTGATTTTATTAAAACCCTCTTTTCTCTGATGGGAGCTTGACCAGTGATGAATTTTGTTTGGACTAGGCTCTCCCTTGGTGGTAGCATGTAACTGATGAGGTATACAATACCTTTCCTGGGGGCGAAAAATTAATTTGGTCAGCTGCCAGGAGTGCAGGGTAGAGTTAATTTTAGACTGGGTATTTGGAAATGTGGGAGAAGGAGCGAACAGGAGCAGCAGATGGCATCACAAAGACCAGTCTGAAATGTGGACATTTGGCATGTTGATAGTAAACCTGGTCCTAGTGTAAGAAAGCCTTTTGATTATCTGTTCCCAGCCAATTTGGCTTTGCTTCCAACAGGAGGAAAACTGACCTTAGACTCAGCCACGTTCATTTTTTAAAGGCACTGCTTTCATTTCAGTAGGAGAGCCCTGGTGTGGGAATTCACAGCTGCAGGCACTGTCACTGAGGTTCCTGCCAACTTTAAACACCGCCAAAGCAAGGTTTTCTGGTACCATCTACAGTAAAACAATAGGAATTCTCACAACTGAAGTCTCATTTAGCTTTGGGAATTTTCTTAGTATTGGATTAAGAGTTATCACCTCTAAATGGCCATTGGGCATTATAAGAAAGGCCTCCCACCATCATCATCTGGGAACACACCTAGACTGGGAGAAGAACGATAGAGGAAGAACGTGCTGCTGTGTCTGCCTAAGGAAGTAGTAAGTCCTTGGATCCTGTCTCTTCTTTGTATCCTACTCTGGTAGTGCTCTCAAGGTTCAGACTAGCTGGCCTTCTTTATCTTCATATACAGACACAAGGCTGAAAAAGGGCATCTGGGAAGAACAAGCAAACCAGTTGACTGTGAGTGCTGCTAGAGAGAGTATTTGTTAACAGCTACAGCATCTTGCCTTGCAGCAAGAGCGTTTCAAGCTCCATAATTACTTCTAAGTGCAAAGCCAAATCCCTTTTCTGGGATGAGCCACTAAGGTTTGCGCAACCCCACCCCATCTCAGCTTGCCGGAATTCACCCATTGGTCACAGTCTACTGCAGCCATCAACACATTGAGGTTTCCTGGTGCTTTTTCATTTACAACTTTAAAAATGTTAACCAAGAAGAGATTATGGCCATTTCATACTCTTGCCTCGTATGAAAACCAATAACATTTGTTAACTAATTGAATAATTCATTAAAACTTTAAATAAGTTAAAATATAGAATTGAAGTACGAGTAACATTAACCATTAATAAACAAATCAAGGATTTGGACGATAAAACTGCTGCAGAGGATGATGTTAACGTTACAAAGATGGGAACATTGCACAAGTAAGTAGCTCTGTCGTGTAGTTCCTATAAATTTATATAGGATCTGCACGTTTAGACAACATAAACTGTGGGATCGGTGTCCAGACTGATTCCAGACACCCCCACCGGATATGTTCACCTGTACACCAGCTAGCTCACAGTGCCACGATGAACTCCTCTTACCAGGGATAAAATAGTTTCGGGCAACTCTTGAAACATGATCCCGTAGGGATCATGGAAACAGTATGGTACTTTTCGCTCAGTCACTCGCGCTCACTTTGTCTCAGAGAGATACACAGAATAAATGATGGGGACGTTTTCAATAAGCATTTATTGAGCCAGCGTCATTCTAGTTTAAAATATGTGTGCTGCAACAACCATAAGACAGAAACAGATATAAACGATTATAAGCACCAAAAGAGTAAATGGATGGTAGATTTCTACCATAGTGCTAAAACAATAGATAGAGGCAGATATATAGATTCATGACAGGAAAAATGGGTACTCCTACGATGCTAACCCTAACTAGATGTACCTAAATGTATCTAGCATGTATGTAGGTGTAGAGCCAAGAATCCCCCTAGGAAAGAAGCAAACCCATTACCTGGTGAGAGAGAATGAAGGACCCCGTCCTGGTCTCGAATGGACAGCCTGCAAGGGATGTCAGACCACTATGTGCTGGCGTCTCTGCATGCAGGAACCTCAGCGTCTCACGTCAGTGTGTCAGCATGGAAGTCTTTCTCCTCTGCCTGCCCCAGCAAAGATATAGGGCTTATATACCCAAAAGGTACCCTCAGGGATTCTACTTTGCTGTGTCATGTCAGCCGAGGATGACGATAGTGATGAACCTTATACATAGTTATTATGCAGAAGATGGTTATCCTGCTGTGATTCTGAGAATCCTCATGCATAATAAATGAAGCTTGTTTTTGGAGAAAACCACATGACATTTATGCAGCACCTAATCTAGGTAAAAGGTCAGCACCAAACCAGTTATGTAGTACAATGGCAGGGTAAATGTAGGTGAAAGGTTAGGAGACTACCCAGGCCTATATTGGGGTACATTACATATCATAGCAGCTCTTTTTGAAAAGATGAAATATTCACTTTCCTTGGCTGGCCAACAGCCATTGTGGAAGTGTGCAAAGAAGAAGCTTAAGAGAAATTAAATGAGTGGAGAGCCTCACAGGTGGTGTTCAGTCATGATCTTTCTGGAGATTACATGCCATATTTCATTATACTGATAATCAGGATGGGATATTGGCCCTCCACAGGATCTTCAATGGGTGATATTTTCTGGGGGAAAAACTTAAGGACTTTGGGGGTCATGTAGAGCCTAGGGGAGTGGGAGGACTGCCACAAAATAAAGGTGCTTCCACCATGCCAAACTCGCAGTTCCCCCACTTACGGAAAGCACTGGGTTTCCAACAGTGGAGCCATGCAAGCATGGCAGTCCTGGACAAGGAAATTATGCAGTGGCCCTCTGCACTAAAGTCATTTTCCTTTCTTAAGAATAAGCTCCTGCTTTATAAGATTGTTCATAAAAATCTAAATACCTTGCCAAGCGGGACCCTCAAAGATGCTTGGGATGTTCACTAAGGTACTTCACGTAATGTGAAAATTAAAAATGTACGTACTATTTACTGTCCTAGAGTTTCTTTGTAATATTTGGGGGCAAGCATATGATACAAACTGAGGTTTGCACTGCAGTGCAGTGTCTCACTCCCTGGTGAACACTGGGAAAGTCACTGACGTCATATGTCGCCATTGCCGCTGCAGCCGCGGAGCAGAGCCGAGTTGAGGGAGCCTGGAATCGGAGCTAGGAATCAGAGCCAGGAGAGGATTCAGAGGTGAGGCCATGTTGAGGCTGAGGCCGAGCACGGGAAGGGGTTGAGCATTGACGGGAACAAGACATCGGCAGCAGGATCTGTACCAGCAGCGGTAATGACACTGGCTTCTCCCCACGTTGTTGGTGGTAAGGGGCTACCCACTTGCTCGGTCCGATACCGAACGCCCGCTATGCCTACGCTGCTGCATTGTTGTATTGTTCTATCACCACATTAGCCTCGCCAGCCTTCCAGCCCTCATGCCAGCCCTCCTGCTCCTCATCCCATCTCTCTTCACGACATGGCCATCCCACGCCGTTGCATGCTGGCGGCACCTCCTACTACACCCCTTTGCAACAACATCTGCAGCATTAGACAGACTGCCCTACAACTCTTTTTCAACTTTTCACTGCCCTCGCCTCAACTAATTTGCTGTAGACTGTAGTCTGTGATATCTCCGCTCTATCTTGAGGTCATATTAGCCTATACAAGGCCGCATAAGACTGTGGAAGCCTCAGGAAATCTAATAAATCTAACAAGCCGAGTCGGAGTTGCAGCCAAGCTGGAGGGGAACGAGGCCGGCCAGAGGAGAGTGTGGTTGCGGCGTTAGAGCCTTCACCCCAGAGTTGAGCCGGAGTGATGTGGAGGTTGCCGGGCTAGAGCCCCGTGTGGCTTGTGTCTCTCCATGTGCTCCCCCGCCCCCATGCCTTCCCCTCCTGTGGTACCCAACCCACATCACTGCAGCCATAACAGCTTCTGTTATACCTATTTCAATACAAGCAGTCATGGTAGCTGTTAAAGCCAATACCACCAATCAACATCCAACAAGCCGAACAGCCTGTGACACCTACCAGGCCTAAGAGGGCTGAAAGAATCAAAGAACAAAACAACGTTTAACCCCAGAATTCATGTGGGGTAAGCTAAAAGGGGCATCTATGGATGTCATCAGCACCACAGCGACCCAATATAGGGACCCAGCTAACCCAGAGGAAATAAACTAGGTCTCACTATATATTTCTAGCTGGCTAGAAATTGTCACATAGACTCTTCCTTTATTGACGCACCAGTGCTATGGCAAACTAGAGGGGTACAACGCTTGACAAATCACAGACTGGTGTGGCCATAGTTCTAGCTCCACTGCCACCAGCCACTCTGAGTGGCAGTCTACCTCAAAGGGATTTCAGATCTGGGGGATCTTAAAGAAGGACAAGCACACACCAGGCCTGAACACAGAAAGCCCATCACCAAAATCCAGAAAAACCGGTGACAACCAGCTTCTCAGGGCACACATATGTCAGTAAGCCTTAAGTAATCTCCCGCAAGAAAGATTAACAATAAAAGCACAGGAAAGCCAATCAAGTATTTCTTTCGAAAAGACAGATGTTCTCAAGTCTCACTCTCTGATCTACAATCAGCAGCAGCAATACAGTCTACCGAGTACCAAACCCCAGTGCAAACCCAAATTTCACCACGCAGACGCAACCCCTCCTGCCCTTTTCCGAGAGGGGACAATTCGATAATTGAACTGTCAGCTGAAAGCATTTGAGGTGCATCACTGGAATTGAACCCAAGATCAATGGCAATGGGCCAAACTCCATCCAACTCGAAAGTGGGACCTAGTCTCAAAACTACTGCTAGCACTAGCACCTGCAGAAATCTAGACATCCTCATGTCAAACAACCATACTGGATACTGGAGAAAACCGCTGGCTTAGTGGGGCTCATGCCAACCCACAGAGGGAAGACCGGACTTGGAGAGGAGCATTACAGAGTGGTCGGCTAATCAATGGACAAGACCTCTCTCAAAAGTATCAAGGTAAAGATTGAAAAAGTATCAAAAAAAGCCATAAAACATTGTCAACAAGTCTTACAAAATCCTGTGCTCCAAACTCCGGCAAGCTCAACATGTGACAGCTCAGTTATCCTGTACCCTATCTTCAAGGGAAACACAGCCCCAAAGAAGGTAGCAGGTGCTCAGGAACCAAATCAACACCAAGCAATCAGCACACTGTATCCGCCGGCACCTGATAAATTCACCTAACCATGAGGAGGCACTATAAACCCCAGTGTGTTGCAAGCTCAGTGTAGGGCTACTTAACAAACTTATGTTCAACTCGGGCAAGGGCCTGAAACTCAGCCACAGATACCAATAGTGTTAAATCTTAGTTGTCTGAAGCAATCATAGACAGCATAGGGTACATATACAGTTTAATTCAATAATGTACCGTTAACTTATTTAAAACACATTCAAATATATCCTCAAAATCCAAAAAGAAATCCAAAAAAGGCACACACAATTGTTTTTATGTGACTCGTATTTTATTCGGTCACTTTTCATACCATTTTATCATATTCAATGTTCAAAACAGAGGAGTGGTTGCTCCAAGGGAAAAAGTGAAGAAAGAAAGTGCTCGTGGAGTAAGATAGAATATATAAGAGGGAGATCCAATCAAGAAAAACAATGATTCATCATTATTTATATTACAATCTTATTAGTAAAACTGGTCGTGATTCATGATTGCACCAGTTCTACATTGAGGCCTGTCCATTAGTTAGTTCATGGTTAATCATTTTGTTATTTCTCAAAAAATGCGCAAACAACGTTTGTCTGTAAGCAAGTAGGGCTGGGATAATAACAGGTACAGGCCCCGAGTAGGGGAGAGTGTCGACGTTTCGACCCTAGTGCAATGAGGGCAGTTTATATCCTCTGCAAGCGGGTCTTCCTCAAGACAGAAAGGAGGGATGGGGGAATCCAGCTGGATTCCCCCGGGCCATGCTAAGATGATGTATTAAGACGCTGTGGGCGATTTTCTCACCCATTAATTGAAGGTAAACTGCTGTTACCAAGCCGCAATTCTATTGCGGACTTTTATATCTATACCCAGGGGCGGCACTTTAACTGTGCATCACCCATGATCAGTTGCTCCCCGCATCCCCCCATCCCTCCTTTCTGTCTTGAGGAAGACCCGCTTGATTGGATCTCCCTCTTATATATTCTATCTTACTCCACGAGCACTTTCTTTCTTCACTTTTTCCCTTGGAGCAACCACTCCTCTGTTTTGAACATTGAATATGATAAAATGGTATGAAAAGTGACCGAATAAAATACGAGTCACATAAAAACAATTGTGTGTGCCTTTTTTGGATTTCTTTTTGGATTTTGAGGATATATTTGAATGTGTTTTAAATAAGTTAACGGTACATTATTGAATTAAACTGTATATGTACCCTATGCTGTCTATGATTGCTTCAGACAACTAAGATTTAACATAAGTCTAGGACCATTGTTTTTCTATATCAATTAGTACCCAGGTCCATTGACTTTTGTGGGTTACCCCATTATATCTTAATGGACAGATACCAATAGTGCCACAAGAAACTCAGGAGCCATCTAACTTGGCCAACTCTCACACCATCCCCAATTGGACCTGGGAAGAAAAACCTCTGGGCAATCACGGTATCAGTCACGCTAGCAGTAACGACATCCATACTGAGCCTAGAGGTGAACAAATACCAGCTAAACTGATCCTCACTAAGCCCGGGCGGTGAACTCTGCTCCATTTGCGGAGTTTGTGGAGTTTTCCGCACTCCGCGGAGCATGTGGAGTACCGAAAAACTCAGAGCCGAGTTTTTTTCCTCGCTCGCGATCCCCAATGTCAAGTTGGCAAGCGCGAGCGAGGAAAATCCACCTACCGGTGAGATCTTTCCTCACACGTGCTCCCCAGAGTCAAATTGGCAGGGTGCGAGTGAGAAAAATCCACCTCCCAGCGAGATTTCTCAACACGGGCGGTCGTATTTTTCAATGCGGGCGGTCAAGATTGGTTGCGTCCGCTCAAGTTGAGAACCCTTCCGTTCGCGTTGAGAAAGTTGCCGCTCGAGTAGAAAATCTACTCGAGTGGCAGAAAAGAAACAGCGCCCCTTTAAAATGTGCATGGTGCCATTCGCATTGATTTTCCAGCGCAGGACAAACACCTGGTGCTGAAAATCAATGCGAAGGGGTGTTGCCAAGTGCACTATGCTGTTTGCGGAACTCCGCATAGCGCAGCGGAGTTTTTGGGCCACTTTGCAGAGTTCCGCATAATGGAACTCCGCGAACTCCGCCCAGGCTTAATCCTCACTCCGCACTATCCCTCCGAGGGCCCACATGACATCTTAAATAGATCTAATTTGCTGAGGTTGCTCAAAATCTTTCCGAACCTAGTAAATATAACCATGGAAGACATCCTGGGAGTGTAATTTAAAACACAGGCAAACTGCAAGAGTGGAACAGAATCAACAGTACTAAAACTCAAATCCCTCTCATTAGTAGCAGACATCCTGATCGGTAAGCAGACTTTTGAAGAGTGGGGGATAGAGATTACAAAACTATTGGCCCCCAAATACCGTCATCCATTGAACGCACCAGAAGAGCAGTCAAGGCCTCATGCACACTGTTGGAAAACGAGGCATTATTTGTGAGGCCTGCACAAACAATATGTCTACATTTGTCCTTCACGGGGAACCAAACACCCCATTGTAGCGCTTGACTCTTAGAGGGTAGCGTTGCAGAGCAGTCTTAGGCTTACTCAAGGGAGGTGGTGTGGGCTAGCAATCACCATTTACAAGTACGCAGAAATAATACTCAATAATTGATTGTCCAGTCTATACTTTTCTTTATAAAAAGGAAGAGTATATTTATTACACACACACACTACTCAATACTATGCATCAATTTACAAATATACATAAGCTGTTGGAATTACTTCATGACTTTGCATAACATTCCCACCCCTCCCGCGGGGGGGGTCTGGTACCACCACTCCCATGTATGCACATCATCTTGCCCCCAAATGCAGTGGGTTGACCATAACCTGGAGTGAGGACCCTTCCCACTGGCACCATCCCAGTGGCGGCCCACCTCATTATCTCACCAAGCATTTATAATGGGAACACCTGCCATACTGACACATAACCCTGACTGAGCATCTCATACTGACCATACAGTATGCACCCTTGAATCACAGTGGCGGACAGTCTGGGTTGTTGTTCAACTAACGCAGTAGCAAGAATACATGTCTAAGCATCCCCTAGAATGACAGGTACTTATCATATCTGATAACAAGTATAATGCAATGCAATTAAACACCCTAAAAGGCATCACAGTTATAATCACAGGATTAAGCATTTACAACCAGACACCCTAGCAGGAATGCCTAGCAACATAACCCCAATTTGCTTATCATTTCACATATCACCTGTGACTTCCAGTCCCCAAAAGAAACAACATCTTGTAAATGCACCACTTGTGCAATTTCACCTTTCCACCTCTAGGAGGTATCACTTCAGTGACAATCCATGTTTAACCTTGCACACTTCAAAGCAGTCCTAAGCTTCAGATCCAAGCTGCAGAACAAAAGTTCCAGCATTGGATAGGCTTTACAAAACGTGGATAACCCTTGAGGGGTTCTTTCCTTTAAGTCTCCCAGAAACTGAGGGTGGGGACTTTCCATTTTTGTGCTGGGTAAGTCTGTGTTGCTTCTGCAGCTCCCCCTGCACCTTTACAACCAACTGGCGGTGACCCCGTCCTCCTGGGGCCACCGCACGCAGAAATTAGCAGCTTTCCCCATGCCTTGCAAGGCATTATGGGGCGCTTCGCGCTCATCACATGCATATTAGAACAGCGGCTCTCCCGCTACTCCAGGGAGAGCTGCATTGTCGCTGCTGGCGGCCTCATGCCGCATCTGCCTGTCGTTGGGGGCCCGGTCTTACCTGGACCCCTTACAGGTGAGTGAGAGAGCATACCCTTGCGAGAGCTGGCTCTTCATTCTGGTCTGCCCACTCCGGCGGGCAGACATGGATGATGCTGCCGGTCGGGCGGGGCCTCGGGGGAGTGAGGCGGCGGTCCCCCCCTACCTCCTGCTGCGGGGGAGTGCGACGGCACTCACCCGCGTTGGGGGTCCATGGCCCCAGGACTATTTTCACTGGGGGGCGCGCAGGCGCTTCCCGGCTGTCTTCACGGGGGCGTGACGGCGCTCCCTGACTTCAGCGGGACCTAGAGTTGGTGGCCCCAGGCCCCTCGCACCATTTCTGGGGGGCGCGACGGTGCTCCCCTACCTCCGTGTTCGTCGGGGGCCAGGGTGGGCTCCTGGCACCCCTTTGGGAGCGCGATGGCGCTCCTCGACTTTCCTTTCCTCTGGGGGAGCCCCCGGGACCTGACCCAGCCCTGGGGCACATCCAAGACTGGCGGCTGAGGCCCACTCGCTTCGTCATCGGTCAGGGTAGAGGTCAATGGTCGCTTACCTTCTGTGTGGCATATCTCAGCCCCCACTGGACCGATTTTCACCATTATGGCTTCTTCTTGCTCCTGGTGGCCAACGCTGGCCACCTGGAGCACTTTTCGCCCCCTCCTGGCCTCCAGGAGGGTGGCTCGGCAAGTCTTCACTGGCTCCCTGCACCAGCCTTTCACCTGGCTCTCCTTCTGGGCCTCTCTTCTCCTTGGGCAGAGGCCCTGGCTTCTCCTCACTGGCCCTGGACTCCCTCCAAGGCGCAATCCTGAGTCCTGGGACAGTCAGGGGGTTCCTCCTTCCAACTGCCCATGGTGCCAGGCTCCAGCACCAGTCTTCCTCAGCCAGACCACACCCCAGAGAGAGCTCCTCTTCCTGTGCAAGACCTTTTAAAAGAATTTGGAGGGGGCTGGCAGGAAGGCACTTCTGCCCTATCCTGCAGCGACACATCACCTCTCTGCCCCTGCTCCCTCCTTCCTGCACAGCCCTCTCGGATACTTCAAAATGGCGTCGTCCAGGAGTCTCATGCCACATGGTCTCTGAAAAGCCACTTTCCCCCCTTGCTGACTTCATGGCCCGGGCCCAGAGCAGGCCTGGTGCCTGGCACCGGGTGACAGCTGCTGATGGATAACCTGCAGCTTCACCCCATCTCTCCCTCCTGGAGAGAAGACCTTCGCCCTTGGAATGCTTGCAGTGAAGGGCTAGGCCTCTGATGCTACAGCTTGGGGAGGAAGGTAATTAATCCAGCCTGGCAGGGTCACACCCGGCCAGGCTCTGGTTATGAGTTGAGTCAGAGGAATATGACATTTCTGGATTACCCATAAGCAGTACAGATATGGCTTTGGACTCAGCAGAATACTTCTTTTCACACAACTTATAGTGTACTTTGGTGCGTGTCTGGAATTTGTAGGCCCTAGGGAAGTGAAATTACCCCATGTGGTCTCTGTCTTCATAGGAGAGTAATGGAGTGTTCCTACAGTGAAAACAGTAAAGTACACTGACTTTCCCTTACATGTGTCTCCCGACAATATAAAGCCTATTCCATGTCACCACCCAACTCTGCATAATTCCCTTACACGGGTGCACACATGTGTGCACACGTGCCTACATGTAACCAGTCCGGTGCCCCTTACCCTGGCTGCAGCGCAGTGGCCTTCTTTCGGTGAAATCCACATGCAGTCTGTTTCATCATGAGTTCACTGTGGGTGAGTCCCAGCTTATGAGGCTCTCCCACATTAAAAGCTAAAAAAATTAGGTGTTCGAAAAGCGAAAAATCCGGGCGGCTCAGATGGTCAGAACCACCTTCTAACACACACACTGCGCATCCTCAGAGGGGCAAGAAACTCCCAACTTAACCTGTCTTGCAGCAAAATGCAAATATCGCGTTCTTATACCAATCAAACAGGTCCAACATGGAGGACAGCTTTAGAGCTCCCCGACAGAACAAAACAAGAAAACGATTGAGGCTGGCTATAAATGACACTCCCGAGTAACACAAGAAATTATTCCTAGCTGAAATAGCTATCCATGCCAGTCAAACCCCAAAAGAAAATCAAACATACATCTCATATCATGGAATGTAGCAGGGCTATCAAAGCTAGTCAAATCCCCAGTTGCAACCTCATTTATCCAGACAACCGATCTTCTTTGCTTCCAGTAAACATGGGCCACTAGTCCCACCATAATCCCTGGATTTCATGAATTGCATCAAGCAGCTATACAAACTAATATATTTGGGAGGCTTTCAGGCGGCTTCCCAATTTATGTAAGCTTGGGCCTGGATTTGAAACTCAAATCACTCAAAACACAAGACGAAATGTTCCAACTGGCTACCCTGGAAGGCCTGTGTATAAACGACCAGCACCTGAAGATTCTGCATGTCAATGTAAATTTTAATTGCTTTTGGAGTTGGACGCATAGACAGGCTGATCCAACTTCATGAGTCTCTTGAATCTGTGCTCTGTGAAAACACAACTTTGGAAGTCATCATATATGGTGACTTCAATCAGCACCACCTGGGAACTGATTGGTCAAATCAGGTTACAGCAAGCCATGCCACCAGTCTGCTCACCCCTCTCTTTAAATACCATAGTCTAAAGTCGATCCAGCATATAATGGAAAGTTCACCTTTGGCACCAAAATTCCAAAAATCTTTTAAGGAGACAAATACTTTGGACTATGTGTCTACTACTGCAAAAGTCCTAGATGCTCTTGTGAACTTTGAGATCCCTACTCGTCCTGAGAGCAACCACCTCCACCTCGTTACTTCCCTAAAAATCAACTCCAACATGCACAAAAATCCTAAGACAGTAGCAGATTCAACTGGCAAGGAAAGCCGGCATTCAATCAGAAGGATAAAATGGGGACCAGTGAACTTGCGGAAACTCAAAGTATGGGAATCCTCCTGAGGCCTGCACCTCAAGTCCATGAGCAGTAAACTCCTATTGGCCAACTGGGATTTAACCCTCAATGAAATACAACAAGTATTTGGTAAAAACCCACCCTCCCAAAGGGCAACAGCCAATCCCCCGCAAATAAAAAAAACGCACATAACCACCGGTAAATTGAAGAATCGTAGACTCCAAAAAGCCTGTCAAAAGGAACGTAAAAAAACATTGAAAGCTGAACAGATCCTAAACAAATAGTATAAAAAGATGGTCTGGGCAGCAGACGCGAACAGATGGAAAAAGAATGGATGCAAGTATACATACTGATGGGTAAATGGGTGCAAGCTGACCTATGGAGGTATTTTAAGATCAAAATGAGCCCAGCAACACCCAGAATAAACGTCATCACTGAACCACACCTGCATGTAAAGTTGCAGCCAACTTCAATTCAGATGCTCTGAGCACCTGCCTAGCAAACCCAGAACCTAGGGGTGCTGCTAACTAAAAAGCGTTTTCTCTAAGATTCTGAAGAAACGTAGAGCAACAAGAGCACCCGGCCCAGATGGCATCCAGCCCAGGTTTTCAAGGATGATTCAGACCTGTGGTCTGCTATATTATTTCCGCTTTACCAAACCTGCCTATTGACTAAGCAGGTGGAGGGGCTCCATCTTGAACCCCATTTTTAAGAATGGCGACAGAAAGGATCCCTCAAACTATCACCTTGTTTCCCTCCTGGATATTGAAGCCAAGGCTTATGCCCCCACTCTCTTGAAAGACCTGGAACGTTGGGCAGAAGTGAATGACATAATTCCATTCATTCAAAAAGGCTTCAGGGAAAATTCCTCCACACTGGATAACATTGTGGCCCTTTCCTACCTAACCCATCAGGCAAACAGCAAGAAGCAGCTCCTGTTCTTTGTCTGTTCTCTGGACCATTCAGCTGCCTTTGACCTGGTTGACAAGAACAGCCTATGGAGAAAGCTCAGGGGTTGGGCAATCCCGGACAATCTGCTTCAGGCCATTATATTCCCATACACTTCTAGCTGGGTGAGGGTTAAGTTAACACCAACAGTGGTCACCAGGAAAATCCAGACGGATAATGGCTTTATGCAAAGCTGCCTGCTTGCGCCGTTTTTATTCAATCTCTGCACTGCAGATATAGGCACTGCACTGAAAGAAGCGAACCTTATTCTGCCTATACTTGGAAGTACCAAGGTCACGATATTACAATATGCTGATGACATCATCCTCCTGGACCATTCCAGAACAGTTCTACAGAGAGCCCTCAATGCCTTGCACAGTTACAACTTGGCTACCAAAATGGTGGCAAACAGCTCTAAGACTTAAGTGCTAGTCTTCGGCAATCCAACCAAAAAACAAAATTTATCTGGAGTCTGAGCCCATTACAAATCGAAACTGCTGATGCCTACAATTACTGAGGTGTTTAGATAACAGTAAAAGATGAAGCAAAAAATCACTTAAGGCATACCGCATCAAAGGCGGAGTCATAAATAAATAGAACAAGCAAACCGCCCTGGAAAGCCCATCTAGCTTCCCAATAAGACGAACTCTAGCAGCAACCCTCCTACCAACTCTTAAGTACGGCCATGAAGCCTACCCAGGTAACTGCCTAATAAGGCTGGAATTCGGACTGGAGGGCCAAACATGGGCAAGCTTGGCATCCGTTGTAAACTACTACCATAGGATTAAAAAATCTCCACCCAACACCATGAAAACTGTCCTCCAGAATATCTTCGCCCTCAAAGGGAATCGTTGGTCACAATGCCTCGAAAGATCAATCACCACTCTCCAAATTGATCAGACAGTATTGAACAACCTGCAGCTTTTGTGTGTTGCTATCAAAACCACGCTGAAAAAACAAACAAAAACACTGTCAAAGGCAAATGATATGGGTATTCTCAGGAAATCAAAATCACTATAAGTGGTAGGCCAATGCCCAGCCCAACTGCCTTAGACTCCAACCTTATCTCCACTGCGCACTTTACAAAGGCTGCCTTAAACAAATAATGTTTGCAAGGCTCTGGGGGCTGCAATCCAAAGAGGTAAACCCCAGGTGGCAGTTACTAACCAAAACAGACAACTGTAGACTGTGTGCCTACATGTATGAGTCTTTTAATAATTTATTATGCTGTTGCCCGGCACTTTAACTCCCACACCGTCCACTGCTAAAACCACTCTTTCTCGCCTATGGCATATGAACGTGCAACAAGACCATGAACTTGGTGATCACTCTCCTGAAGCAGATGGAACTGGCTAAATTTGGCACATACATCAGCCTCATGCAGTCGTCCTCAAAAGAGGCGAAAAAAGGCAATAAACCATTTGCAGAAATACACAGCCCTGGAATTGGCTACCCAATGCCAGTCAGCTGCAAGCCAGTAGACCATCTTAATTTTAAAGGTCTCCAGGTTGATAAAAACTGTGTACGTAGAGGCTTTGACAAATTGATCATCCATAGCCTCTTGCGTATACCATAGTACCCAGTCAATTAAATTACCTTTTCACTGCTGCTACTAGAGTTGAACTTTGTATCACTATAGCCAGTTCCAAGTCTGAGAACAAACACTTTAAGCACTTTATTTCCCCGCTATGCAGAAGACTCTATGCTGCTAAACATGGAGGTCTACTCCACTGTGCATGTACCATAGCAGCTAATTATATTAGTACAGACTTGAGAGTATTGGACTACCATAACCAGAACCCCGCCCGTGACTAAGCACTTTGTGTCTGTTTGCACTTAACTCAATGCTGCTATATCCTTTCTTCCTCTTCTGGATACAGATTTTAATCGTTGTACCCAAGTACTTCATTTGTTTTAATGCGCCCTTTGTGTTGACCTACGTCTTAATGAATTGTGGTCTCGCTGATTTTATGCATTAGTGCTTTATTCGTGAAATACTGCAAAGTTGTTTTATACTGTAAAGATTTTAATTAATCATACAATAAAGAATAATTCAGATATGATACACACTCACGATAGGGAAACAAAATGTATTAGCACTCCATGAAAGTATATTTCAGGATGATATCCTGGTCTTTTCTAAAATTCTGAATTAATTTTGCAAACTCTTGCAGAACAATACATTAGTGTTGTAAAGAAAATTGCTTTGCTCCAGTCTGAAGTGGATTACTTACGTCACTGCATTTCAGATGGACTTGTACAGACACAAACACTAGTTGAAGCTATTGAAAATGCACAGTTAAAAACATTAAAGATAAGATACTGTCATTTGCTGCTTTTTTCCCGTAATATAGCAAGTTTCTTAAAATCTGTGCTGACATAATGGAACCCCTGCATGAACTATCATGAAAGGGAGGACTCAAGAGTGATCGACAGCAGGCTATTTTATAGACAATTAAGAAAGCCATTGCTTCTGCTCCCCTCTTAAAACCCTTTTCATCAGAGAAATTATGCGTTATACAGATACAGTGCTTAATTTGAGCTGGTGGTTTCCAGTGCTCGGCACTGGCACTTAATTGTCATCACCACACTTATGACACTCTGCCACATGGTGGCGCTGCTCATCTAATTTAGAGATGAGCAGAAGAACCATTGTTTATGAATACAATATACATTAAGAAATATTATTAACTGCCTCCCAGGCCATTCCTTTAGCTTTGGGAACCTGGAATAATCTGAACTGTCGCACTTGCAAAAGAGAGAGATGGTTAGTAGTTGTTTTGGAACCGTCATTGGCGGCGATGACGAGGCAATGGTTGGTGTAAGCTGCAGTGGCCTCCTGGTCAGGGCCGTGGCACTTATTATTTTACAAATTAAGCACTGCCAGTACTATTGGTAATCTGGGGAATCAGAGTGAGTGGAACATGGCTTTCGCTTCCATGACTGTGTACCACAGTGAGTCGAAGGAAGTATGGTGTCATTGAAACACTTTTAGACACTTTGGTGGTGAAGCAAGTTTGTCTTAAGGTCATACCACAAATTTTTGATCAGTATTCCCAACCCTGGTCGAGGATTTTTAGCCACTGCAAGGGTTGTCCCTCTTTTCTTCAAACTGCAGGAATCAGTTAGAAAACACTTTAGGAATCAAATACTCCCCATGTAAAAATAACATTGCCTGTCTCACCGTCTCATAGCCTGTCTGCAGTCTAATGATTACGCTGGTAAAGAAGTGTAGATGGTTGCAACCATCAGTGAAATGGTGTGTGCTTTTTTATGGGTATCACTGAAAAGGAGAAATGGGAGTCTTAGGACCTGATTTAGGGTTTGACGGATGGGCACTCCATCACAAAAGTGCATTATATCCAAATGCGCCGGTGTTAGAAGTGGGGGTCTCTAGTTGGCAGAGGTAGGTACCTTTGACCAAATAGGGACCCCTGCTTCTAGTCAGGGTAAGGGAGAAACACACTCTAGATAACCCCTGCTCACCCCCTTGGTAGCTTGGCACGAGCAGACAGGCTTATCCCAAAGGCAATGTGTAAAGTATTTGTACCAACACTCACAGTAACACAGTGATAACACCACAAATAGATACCACACCAGTTTAGAAAAATAAAGGTTTCTTTATCTAGATTCTGACAAGACCAAAACGACAAAAATCCAACATGTGCGTATTAATGTAATCGACTTTTCAAGATGTCATGAAAAATAACTTGCAGGTTCGTATTTCTTTGTAGGATTAATAAAAATGTCACAACACAGTTCGCTTCAGCACCGGTTCACGGTGCACCCGTGGTTGTGGCTTCTCACCACGTGACAAGCTGATTCCGCGGTCAGCGCGTGCAAAGTTATGCCCCCAACTGCTCAAAATTGAAGGAGATATGTGCAAATGCCGGCCCCGGTATCGTCCCGCTATTCCAGGCAGGTACGGGCCGTCAGAGTTACCCAGCGTAAAAGACTTCGTTATGCAGGTGAGATCGGAGCAGTCTCTGCAGACACACGCAACCTGCCCCAGGCGGCGACACACGCAGCGGCTCTGGACTTGAGTCCGAGCGTTACCTGGGGGTTGCTTTCTCTCTCTCCTCCTCGCGGCGCGACTTCCCGCTGGCAGCTCTGGCGGCCACAGCTGTTCCTCGCGGAGGGGGAATCCTGGTTGCTAGGCGATGCCTCACAGAGGATCGAGTCTCAGCGCTTCACCCTCGCAGCTCCTCTACAGATGACAGCTCGCAGTAATCCTTTTGCAGTTCGCAGCTCGGGCCGGCGGTGGTGACAGGCACTTGCAGCTCCTCTCAGATGACGGCTCGGGCATGGGCGGTGATTAGCTTCGCAGCGTTACGATGATTATGCTGAAGGGGTTCAGTGTGGTCACAGCTGGCTCAGACACACGGGCACAGCGGACCACACGACGGTCTCAGGTTGCAGAAAAGCACACGCACACAGCGTTGCTGAGACGATGGGGGGGACACTTTGGTGTCCCTGAGCTTCCACAACAGGAGGCCAGCTCGCTCAGGCCCTTGGAGACTTTCCTCTTCAGTTACAGATGGACACAGCGCACAGCCAAGTCCATCTTCAAGCAGGGGGACACAGCACACAGCAAAGTCCCTTGTCCTCTCCTTAGCAGAACAGCAAACTGCAGGCCAGCCCCAGACACACAGCAAGGGCAGTACTCCTCCTCAGTCTCTTCAGCTGTCCTCTTTGGTAGCAGGTTCCTCTTGATCACAAAGTAGTCTAAAGTACAGGGGTTTCAGCTCTAATATTTATACCCCAAATGACTTTGTTATCTATGTGTAAGGGGTCCTGAACCCAGTCCAAACCAGTTCTGGGTGCACTCTGCCAGTGTACAACTTCTTCCTTTGTCAGTGTGGGTCAGGGTCTTCAGACACACCGCAGGAGGTGGAGCCAGTCTTTTGTGGAAGGCAGGCACAGCCCTAGTCAGGGACAGGTACTACTTCTCCCATCACTCCAAATGCAGATCGGCCTATTCAGCCCAGGCTGACTCACCCAGACTCCTGGAGCCACCCCAGCCCCTGTCACTCCAAAGCCAGACAGTCAATCCACAACCAGGCAGAGGCACACAGAAAGGTTGAACAAGAAAATAGCCACCTTCTAAAAGTGCTATTTTCAAACACAGAATTTAAAAACCATCCTTACTAAAAGATGTGTTATTAAATTCTGAGTTCAGGGATACCAGACTCCAATTTGCCATCTCACTCCTATGGGAAGATAGGCTTGTAAAATGTTACAAAGCATTCCCCATTCTGTCCTATGTGCAAGATAGCCTTTCAATAGTGAAAAACGAAATTGACAGTATTTCACTATCAGGACATGGTACACACACCAGTACATGTCCTACCTTGCACATAGACTGCACCCTGCCCAGGGGGGTACCTTGGGCCTACCATAGGGGTGTCCTATGTGTAAGAAAAGGGAAGGGTAAGGCCTGGCAAGTGGGTGCACTGGCCAGGTCAAAATGGCAGCTAACAAACTGCGCGCAGGCAATTGCGGTGGCAGGCCTGAGACAACTTTTCAGGGCTACTCATGTGGGTGGCACAATCAGTGCTGCATGCCCACTAGTAGCATTTGATTTACCAGCCCTGGCACAGGTAGTGCACGTTACTAGGGACCTACTGGTAAATCAAATATACCAATCATGGATAACCAATCACAATAACAATTTACACAGAGAGCATATGCACTTTAGCACTGATCAGCAGTGGTAAGGTGCCCAGAGTCCTAAACCCAATAACCACAGGTCAGGAAAAAGTAGGAGGAAGAAGCAAAAAGTTTGGGGATAACCCTGCAAAAAGGGCCATTTCCAACACAACCCCCTTCCAGCCTAAAGCCAGGGTAGACCAATCGATATCTCAATGGGATTCCCTGCGTGGGGCGATAGAACACGGAACCTGGCCCGAACAGCAGGGGTCTATTCCTGTTCTACGCCTTCTTGAACCCAGTTGGATCCCTCTATCTATACTCTCAGTGCCCACTAGGCTAACCCACGGGGGACCCTTCTCTTCAGCTGGGGACCCCATCTGTGCTGTGCCTAAGCTTACTTTGCTCACAGATGTATCCCAACAGGTAGACAGTACCCATATGGCCAATACAGTGGTGTGGCCTAGTCAACCCCCAGGGTGTGACTCCTGCCCCCCTCCCAGGGGCAACTCTGTCCACCAGGACTCAACTGTCAGTGATGAGAGCCAGGTCTCATGCCTGTCAGGCCTCTCTAACCTCTTTGGCATCAGAAAGTGGGGGGCAGTAGCCCCAGGTGCCTGGCACCTTTTCTCCACTTTCCCTCCTGCCAAGTCAGGTATGGCATCCTGACACTGGCCCACCAGCCCAGGGTCCGCACCCTCAGGCTGACCAGAGGTCACGGGCGAGGCCCTCCTCCCCCTACCTCTCCTTCTGGGGTCCCGCACTCTCCTCCCAGGAGAGGCACCCTCAGAACACAACTCTCCCACCAGTTCAGGACCTCTCTCTTGCAACTGGTCTCCCAACCTAGGATCTAAACCCTCAGGTTGAACCGGCGCCATAGACGAGGACTCCCTCTCTCTGCTCCCCCTTCCAGAGTTCTGCACCCTCCCACCTGGAGGGGTACCCCTAGAAGACAAAATGGTAGGGACACTGATTACAGATGTCCTTCCCTCCAGGTCAGGCAGAACCTGAACCTGGCCTCCCAACCCAGGGACTAAAACCCTGCGGTTGAACACTTGCCTGGCACACCAGGACTTCCGGGGGGGCACACAGCTTCCCCCTGAGGGTAACACATACCTCATGCGTTGCGTGACAGTCTGCCTGGCACTGATCTCCCGATCCCTGTCCATCTGACAGTGCGTGAAGACCCCCCACGACAGAAGTGGTGTCACCATGGTCACTCCTAAGAGACTCAGCCCTTATGGCTGGCCCCTGACCCACTGGTTCTTCCACTGGGGACTCTCTCCCCCTCTCACCCCTCCATATGGACTTCAGCACCCTCCACTTAGGAGCGGTGCCGCCAGACACCAGAACCGCTGGAACTCCGTTTACAGACGCTCCAGGTTCCCCTGACACTAGGAGATCCCCCTCAAATGGTCTACTAGTACAGCCTAGGCTCCCCACCTGGTGTTCCCTTAAGGAACCATCCAGGCCCTGAGACTGAGTTTCCGGCACGTTGGGACACAGTCCACTCTCACTCCTTCTCCGCGGAGACAGAACGTGAGCCCCTACACCCCTCCCACTACACCGGGACCTAGCTGGGCTACTCTAACCTCTCCCACCACTCTGGGCTGGAAGATACCTGAGCCACTCCTTTTAGGGTCACTCCCAAAAGCTTCTTCAGACCCTCTGGAATCCACCAAGAGGTCTGCCTCCAGTGCAAGCTCCCTGGAATCAGAGAACTCACACTCCACCGGGTGTTGGCATAGCTCTGGAAAACAGGGACTTAAAATATGCTCTCCAACAAATGAATCACACAGCCCCCCACAGTTGTTAACCAAGCTACCCTTTGCCTCACCATCTAGTGCCTCACACAAGTACCCCACACCACTCTCCTGAGATTGGCAAGACAGTGTCTAACTGTCTCTGTCACTCAACCCACACTCTTCTGGGCGGTCTCCACACACACACCAGGACTTCTACCATGGGGGAACCCCTCTCCCTGCACCTCTCATCTAGAGTCAGTAGAGTGTCCCTCCCACCACTAGGAATATGATCTCCTGTGTCAGTTCCCCAATCTACTTTAGGGACACTGCACACCACTGGAGCTATCTCATAAACCTGAACCCCCTGGTGTATGTTAACCCCCTCCCTCAAGTCAGGCGCCACATCTCTGGGTGTGTGCACTTCTCCCTAAGCAGTAGATAACACCATTTTGCTGCCACCATCTGAGCTGGACTCCACCTCCAACTCAGCAAAGCTCACTTACTGAGCTAAACACTTTTCCTCTTTCTTGGCTAAAACACTCATGGCCTCCAGCCTCTCGAGCTCCAAATCAAGCTCCCTCATTCTTAATTCATGTGAAAAGATCAATTTCATTTCTTCCAGGGCATACATCTTCTTGCTCTCCTCTTCCATCCTTTCTCTCTCAATAAGCAACTTCTTTTCCTCTGCCTGAGCCTTGTGTTTCAAAACTTCCAGCTCATGTTCTCTGACCCTTTGATTCTCCTGCAGCTCCTCTGGGGAAAAGCTCCTTCCGGAATGGTTGCTGCCAGCCCTGGAGGCTGGTCTGCCCACAGGCAGATCCTGTGATATGAAACCATCCCCTTGCACATCCTCATCCACATTTGCATCACCTGTCTCCTCAGCCTCTTTGGCCTCCGACCAGGCCCTTAAGGCCTTCTGCAGCTCCTCCTTCTTAGAGCTGCTCCTCATGGGACATCCAAAATGTTTGCAAAATTGTTTCAGTTGATCTACTTTGTAGGTAAGCAATGCCTCAATATCAAATTCCAATTCTGCAACCTCACTTGCTGGTTTACTCTTCTGAGACATGATGCGTGGATGCGTGGATGCTTTAAGGATCACTCAAAAATAGAACCAAAAACAAAGCACAGTATGTGGCTGCGTAGTGGTCTGCGCTAAACTAGTGATGTACACCAATCACTGTGGGTCAAGTACAAATACAAGTTCAAATCCCACCGCTGCCACCAATGTTAGAAATGGGGTCTCTAGTTGGCAGAGATAGGTACCTTTGACTAAATAGGGACCCTTGCTTCTAGTCAGGGTAAGGGGGAAACACACTCTAGATAACCCCTGCTCACCCCCTTGGTAGCTTGGCACAAGCAGACAGGCTTATCCCAAAGGCAATGTGTAAAGTATTTGTACCAACACTCACAGTAACACAGTGATAACACCACAAATGGATACCACACCAGTTTAGAAAAATAAAGGTTTCTTTATCTAGATTCTGACAAGACCAAAACGACAAAAATCCAACATGTGCGTATTAATGTAATCGACTTTTCAAGATGTCATGAAAAATAACTTGCAGGTTCGTATTTCTTTGTAGGATTAATAAAAATGTCACAACACAGTTCGCTTCGTCACCGGTGCACGGTGCGCCCGTGGTTGTGGCTTCTCACCACGTGACAAGCTGACTCCGCGGTCAGCGCGTGCAAAGTTATGCCCCCAACTGCTCAAAATTGAAGGAGATATGTGCAAATGCCGGCCACGGTATCGTCCTGCTATTCCAGGCAGGTACAGGCCGTCAAGAGTTACCCAGCGTAAAAGACTTCGTTATGCAGGTGAGATCGGAGCAGTCTCTGCAGACAAACGCAACCCGCCCCAGGCGGCGACACACACAGCGGCTCTGGACTTGAGTCCGAGCGTTACCTGGGGGGTTGCTTTCTCTCTCTCCTCCTCGCAGCTCGACTTCCCGCTGGCAGCTCCGGCGGCCACAGCTGTTCCTCGCGGAGGGGGAATCCTGGTTGCTAGGCAATGCCTCACAGAGGATCGAGTCTCAGCGCTTCACCCTCGCAGCTCCTCTACAGATGACGGCTCGCAGTAATCCTTTTGCACTTCGCAGCTCGTGCCGGGGCCGGTGACAGGCACTCGCAGCTCCTCTCAGATGATGGCTCGGGCCGGGGCGGTGATTAGCTTCGCAGCGTTACAAAGATTACGCTGCAGGGGTTCAGTGCGGTCACGGCTGGCTCAGACACACGGGCACAGCGGACCACACGACGGGCTCAGGTTGCAGAAAAGCACAAGCACACAGCGTTGCTGAGACGATGAGGGGGAAACTTTGGTGTCCCTGAGTTTCCACAACAGGAGGCCAGCTCGCTCAGGCCCTTGGAGACTTTCCTCTTCAGTTACAGATGGACACAGCACACAGCCAAGTCCATCTTCAAGCAGGGGGACACAGCACACAGCAAAGTCCCTTGTCCTCTCCTTAGCAGAACAGCAAACTGCAGGCCAGCCCCAGACACACAGCAAGGGCAGTACTCCTCCTCAGTCTCTTCAGCTGTCCTCTTTGGCAGCAGGTTCCTCTTGATCATGAAGTAGTATAAAGTACAGGGGTTTCAGCTCTAATATTTATACCCCAAATGTCTTTGTTATCTATGTGTAAGGGGTCCTGAACCCAGTCCAAACCAGTGCTGGGTGCACTCTGCCAGTGTACAACTTCTTCCTATGTCAGTGTGGGCCAGGGTCTTCAGACACACCGCAGGAGGTGGAGCCAGTCTTTTTTGGAAGGCAGGCACAGCCCTAGTCAGGGACAGGTACTACTCCTCCCACCACTCCAAATGCAGGTCGGCCTATTCAGCCCAGGCTGACTCACCCAGACTCCTGGAGCCACCCCAGCCCCTGTCACTCCAAAGCCAGACAGTCAATCCACAACCAGGCAGAGGCACACAGAAAGGTTGAACAAGAAAATAGCCACCTTCTAAAAGTGCTATTTTCAAACACAGAATTTAAAAAACATCCTTACTAAAAGATGTGTTATTAAATTCTGAGTTCAGGGATACCAGACTCCAATTTTCCATCTCACTCCTATGGGAAGATATGCTTGTAAAATGTTACAAAGCATTCCCCATTCTGTCCTATGTGCAAGATAGCCTTTCAATAGTGAAAAACGAAATTGACAGTATTTCACTATCAGGACATGGTACACACACCAGTACATGTCCTACCTTTCACATACACTGCACCCTGCCCAGGGGGGTACCTTGGGCCTACCATAGGGGTGTCCTATGTGTAAGAAAAGGGAAGGGTAAGGCCTGGCAAGTGGGTGCACTGGCCAGGTCAAAATGGCAGCTAACAAACTGCGCGCAGGCAATTGCGGTGGCAGGCCTGAGACACCTTTTCAGGGCTACTCATGTGGGTGGCACAATCAGTTTTGCATGCCCACTAGTAGCATTTGATTTACCAGCCCTGGCACAGGTAGTGCACGTTACTAGGGACCTACTGGTAAATCAAATATACCAATCATGGATAACCAATCACAATAACAATTTACACAGAGAGCATATGCACTTTGGCACTGATCAGCAGTGGTAAGGTGCCCAGAGTCCTAAACCCAATAACCACAGGTCAGGAAAAAATAGGAGGAAGAAGCAAAAAGTTTGGGGATAACCCTGCAAAAAGGGCCATTTCCAACAGCCTGCAATTAGGAGAATGGGATACCTGTCACAATTGTGATGGTGTAACTGTCAATCGAACTCTAAATCAGGCTCGTAGTCTTCTGAAGCCAGTCGTGCCCCCCCCCACACTTCCACAAATTCGCATCAAGTGAGTGCGCTCACAGTGCTTCCATTGCTGTCCGTGAAGAGACTTGGCTTGTTAATCATCTTCATCATCAAATAACTTTATTCAGCTGGTATTCCAACCATAGAAGCACAATTCATAAAATACAGTAAAACATTTTAAAATCATCATAAAAGTACAATTTACAAATATAAAAACATAGAGACTGACCTGCAGCTCCAGAAAAAAAACGCCCTCACATAGTTTATAGTCAGTTATAGATCTAAAGCTTGGCCATAACTCTTCCTTGTGACTAGAGCACATTTAATGAAGGTGATCACTGAAAAAGATATCTGGGGGTCTCCAACTTCTTCAGAGTAATAAAGGCTGTCCTGTGCTGCCTGCAATTGGCTGCAGGGATCACTGAAACAAAAAAAAAAGTGCTTCCTGTGCAGAGAATGCAAACTACAAAACAGCATAAAGTGCAAAGTGCTTTGTTTGGTGACAGAGTCACACAGGCAGTTTGGGATATATGCAAACCAGGTACCCAGGGAAGGATGTGCTCCCAGAAAATGAATTAAATTGACAAGAAATCTAGTAAGACAAAATCTGTGCCTTTCGCTATGACTGAATAACAAATAAAACAACAAACCTAATGAGAATTTAATAGATACATAATTAAGATCTGTCAAATCTTCAATTTTTCGACGTTTATGTCATAGCAGATCCCAAGGATGGGAAACAGACAAAACCAGCCTTGTTGTTTTACAGACGTTTCCACCAAGGAAATCAGACAATCTGCCTTCTGGGCAGATCTTTGGGATCCGAAGGAACTGCTCTATAAAAGATTGTGTTTTGCACTCAGACAATTTAATTGAATGTCTCGAAGAAAGGGGTACCCCGAAAATGGGCTACTGAAGAACAGTAGAAGAAAAGCCTTGTTCATACCGAGATCGACCTTGTTAGATGTAAAATGAAAAGAGCTGTGCCGAAGGGATACGCGCACTAACATGTATACGAATAATTTCAAAAAGATAATCAAAAAGAACGGACATATTCTCAACCCTTCGAAGTGTCCTATGAGCATCCATTCTTTGTCCTTAGGAAGAATTGAAGCATCCGAGACAACACCGTGAAAGCGCATCCACCAACGAAGGGCAATAATCGCAACAGCATTGTGAGCATGTGGAACCCAAGGTCCCAAAAGGACACCACAGATGTTGAATTTGCACCTGGTGTAACCAAATGATCACCGGTTCCGAATTCATAGATGAAGCCCTCAAAATCAAACATGAGAAATTCTCCAATTACAACAGAAAAAATGTGGTGTGCGGCATTTGACATATAAACAATAAACGGTATATTGCACAACACAAATCCAGGTTTAGATGTAGAATTGAGACCCATCCATCGGTCGCACTTTTCCTTACTTTGGACCATAAAGAGAATGAGTTAAAATTTACTCTTTTGGCTGTGGCATGGCTTACTCATATTGGTGGAAATCTGGGGAGACTATTGCTTAAAAAGGGGGCATAACTTATGCTCCATTTCACCACCATGGACTCTCTGCCTGTCGGAATATGATCCTCGCTGCCACTGTCTCGGGAGTAAACCATAGACTGACTGGTTTATTATTCTTGATAGATTTCGTAATGATCTTCCAACAGCTGTGTCCCTCCAACTGTTTCACATTTCCCCTTGAAAATCAAAGAATATTTACACCGAAGTAAGATATGCTTTCCTATGTATGATTGAATTAAAAACATCAGTTTATACATGTATAGAAGAAAATGTGTACTTAAGTAGCAAAAAGTGGCAAGTGGTTTACTTTGTTTTTAGAAAGTTGTGTGACTGAATGCAACATTAAGTTAATCGCCAAACTGCTCAGTAGGGATGCTGAGGTCATATTTCACCTTAGCTAGGTTATTTCTTTCATTTAAATGTCTGCTTTTCCAAAGCCATCTCATGATGTGCGGAGCAAGTGAATGTTTATAAGTAACAGCGCGTCCCTGCTCCATCTGTTGAAACAGAAGGCGCCCATATTCTGCCAACACATGGCAGCAGAATTGACCAGTCTCTGTTTGAGACAATAAAAATGTAAACAAATCAATGAATACAATGCTATTCTCTCGAGACCGCATACGGAAGCATTGTGAGGCAGGCTTTCCGGAGGCCGCGCGACCTAAAGAGCTGTGAAAATACGGGATGATTTATGCAACCTGAAAAGTCTATAGCTATCAAATGTTTCTGAGCATACTGTGGAGGAAATGAGATGGTTTCAGTCCAGATTGCAATGGCACGATTTCTGCATTGCTGAAACCACCTTCCAAACTGGCGCCCTTGAGGCACCTTTTCATTGTAGACCAAGGATTGATTAGACATGAAAAGAGGACTGGCCAGTGTCGCACTGTGATAAGATAGCTGCGGGGCCCTTTCCTCACACTCAGGCCTTTCACTCAGGAGCTCAATAACCACGACCACACAGTTACTGATTGTGGTGGGCCGGAAGTCCCGAGCGACCCCGGCCCGTTTATTTAAGCTCTCTGGCCACGCCTGGCCAGAGAGTGATACAGTGTGTGTGTATGCTTCCGGGCCGGGGGGTTAATGGTACTAAGGTCTAATAGACTAGACCGCTACATCCCATCCAAAATCAGTTCTCCAACAGGAACAAGATTAACGCTTTAACATACAAAGTCAGCAAGTCTTTGGTTCGGCCTGGGGTTAGGCCTAAGGTCATATCGATGTTGACGACCGGTCGGGTTACCTCTCGGGCTGACCGCTCCCTGCCCGCTAGCTGAGTCTCTGGGGCTTGTGTCTCTGGCCGGGGTTGAGGCGGCTGGGCTTCGAGCCGAGTCATCAACGAGGCGTAGGCCTCCTCCCTCCCGTGCGGCCTCTCCGCTCGTTGATTGATCCGAAGGCTGCCTTTCGCCGTCTGTCACAGGGACTCTTTTGAACCATGACACATTTCGGGTGATCACTTCTCCGTTCCGCTCAGCGGTGACAGCTGTTCCTCTGACTGTCCGAACAGTCCACAGTCCCGGCTCATATGGTGTGCGGAATTTTCCTCCGCTGCGACGATTCCTCACTAGGACGGCGCATCCTGGTGCTACCGTTCGGGTTCGTGCTCTCCTCCGCCGGCTGGCCTTCTCGTTTGTTGACGCCCTCCTGGCTTGGGTGTTTAAGGGATTGTAGGGCTCCTGCTCCCAGTTGTCAGCTATCGGGAGGGTGTCACGTCCGGGCCCTGCTAGCATCAACGACCACGGGGATCTCTGGGTCGTGCAGTGAGGGGTGCTCCGGTATTCTCGCAGGAATTTCTGGAGGGCGGCTTCAGGATCTGATTGTTCAGCCACTGCTATGCGTAGTACTTTGTTAACGGTCCGCATGAATCGTTCTACCTCCCCGTTAGCCTGGGGCCATTGCGGAGTGATGCGGTGGTGCTTTACTCCTAGCCGGGTTAGGAAATCCTTGAAGTCACTCCCTTGGAACGGGGGCCCATTGTCAGTCTTGACCACTTGTGGTAACCCAAAGAGTGCAAACGTTTTCTCCAGCACCGGATGTAGGTGGTTGAACGCGGTGGTGGGCAGGACTTGCACGATGGGGTACTTTGTGTAGCTGTCGACCAGGACAGCAGTGACTCGTCCATCCGGGAAGCTCCCGAAGTCGAGGCTCACCCACGACCAGGGTGATGGAGCGGGATCCTCGGTTATCACGGGAGCCGGTGATTCCGGGTTTCCGGTAAGCTGACATGCTCTACAGTTCCTCACGACGGTGTCCACCGCTTCTTCCAGATTCGGAAACTACACTTTTTCCCTCATTCTGGACTTCATCCTTCCAGTCCCCTGGTGGCCTTCATGTGCCAGGACGGTCGCCCGCTCCTGGAGGCTCAGTGGAATGACGATGCATGCCCCTCTCAGTATTACGCCACTTGCTGCGGCGCTTAGTTCTTGCCGGACTCTCCAGAATTTCCCCAACCGGGCTCGGTCGGACTCATTCCATCCATGGATATCGTGGAGAAAGCCTTCCCATGATCCCTTCTGCAGCGCCTCTGCCACCTTTTTCAGGACCATGTCGGTGTGCGTGTGGGTTTCAATCTCTTCAATGGTGAGGGCCCGCGGACACGCCCATTGAGAGACCATGTTAACGAAGTCCTCCGTTTGTTTCTCTTGGTTGGAACCCTCCTCCGCTGGACTAGCCGGATGGCGCGACAAGAAGTCCGCTGGATTCTTCGCCCCGGGCCTGTAAATTAGTTCTAACTGATAGTGCTGAAGCTGGATCGCCCACCTCTCGATTCTGGGCGGCGGATGAGGAGTGGTCCCTTTGAACAGCGGGAGCAGCGGCTGATGATCTGTTACTACCCGGAAGGGGTGCCCACTGATGTATAGATGGAAATGGCTGCACGCCCACTTTATGGCGAGCGCTTCTCGTTCAATCTGGGAGTAACGAGCTTCGGTCGCCGTCAGCGCTTTGCTCGCAAAAGCTAGCGGGGCCCATGTTCCTGGTTCCATTTCCTGTGTCAGCAGGGCTCCCAGCCCTACAGGACTGGCGTCTACTAACAGTTCTGGCGGTCGCGCCATGTCGAAATAGGCCATTGTCATCTTCTCCAACAGCGCCAACTTCACTTTGCGGAAAGCATCTTCCTCTTCCTGGTTCCACCGCCAGGCGGTGTCCTTCTTAGTTAGATTTCGTAGGGGTTCTGCGATGGTGGCGAGATTCGGTATAAAGCGTCCACAATATGTTGCCATGCCTAAGAAGCTCCGAACCTCTGAGGCAGTCGTGGGTGCAGGGGCGAGCTGGATAGCCTGTGACTTCCGGGGGTCCACCTTCACTCCCTCTTGACTGAATACATATCCGAAGAACTCTATGGTCTTTTTGAAGAACTGACACTTCTCTTTGTGGAGGGTCACTCCGTGGTCTGCAAGGCGCTGGAGAGTGGCTCGGAGGTGGCGATGGTGATCTTCCATGGTTGCTGAGTGTATTAAGATGTCATCGCTGACGTTGAGGACACCTTGAAGTCCTGACAGAACTTCTCCCACGGCGTTCTGGAAGATCTCCGCGGCTGATGATATCCCGAAATTCAGCCTTTTGTAGCGTCGGAGGCCCAGATGCGTTGAAAAAGTCGTAATGTACCTGCTCTCTTCTGCTAGCTTTAAATGGTGATAACCCGCGTTTAGGTCCAGTTTGGAAAACCAACGGGAGCCGTTGAGGTCAGCCAGGATGTCGTCAACTGTGTCAGATGCCTCTCTCTCCCTATCGCCTGGTTGGGCATTCGCATATCGATGCAGAGTCTGATTTGCCCAGGCTGTTTAGGCTTCTCAGCTATGACCATAGGGGATACCCAGGGGGTTGGTCCTGTCACTTTCTCAATGACTCCTTGCCGCTCTAGTTTCTGTAGTTCCTGTTCTACCAGCGGTCGTAGGTGAAAGGGTATGCGCCGGTGCCGTAGAGCAACGGGTTTCACCGACGTGTCGATGTGTAGCTTCACCGGTGGTCTCTTCATGCTTCCCAGACCCTTAAATAGCTGTGGGAACAGCTCAAGAATATCTTCTGTTTGTGTTGTCTTCACGGCATTCGCGAATGTCACCAGGCCCAGGTCCTCGGCGGTATGGCTGCCTACTAATATGTCGGCCTCCCTGTCGACCACATGGAACGTCGTCGTGATCTCGTGGTTTTCAGACTTCACTTGGACGGTCATTTTCCCTTTCAGGGGAAGCGGCGTTTGGCTTCCGTACGTGAGGATTTTGACTTTGGACGGTGTGAGTGTTGGCCTCGGGTTCAGCCGCTTGTATTGTTGACACCCCATGACGTTCACGGACGCGCCTGTGTCAATGAGGGCCGTGACGGGTGACCCTGCGATCTCGATGGCGCATGTCGGCTGGGGGCGCAGTCTTCATTTGAGTTCGCTCGCAAAGGATATGAGGTAGCACTCTTCCTCCTCGCCTGTGGACGAGTCTTCGAGACATTGTCTGCGGTGTGTCGGCGTCGTCGGCATCCTCGAAGTTGCGGGTTCTTCTAGTGAGAGGTGTCTCACCGCTTTGGACAGCGGTCTTCGCCCGGGATTCCCTCTGCTCCGCAGTCCTCCTCTGCATGCACTCGAAAAATGGTTGGGAATCCCGCACTTCGAGCAGGTCTTACCCCTTGCCGGGCATTCCTCTGGAGGGTGCTCTTCCCTCCCACAGTACCCGCACTGTGGCCGTCGCGAGCTTCTTTTGGGCCATCGTCCTCGCCCGCCGTGAGTTGGTGTTTGAGCGGTATCCACTCGATCCGTCTTGATTGTCACCGCCTGTTCGGCCGGGGGGGTGAGCGCAGCTTCCATGGCAGTCGCTCTGGCGTCCGACAGGTCGTGGGAGCGCGCCAGGATGAGAATATCCTCTAGGGTAATGCGGGGTTGCCGGAGGATGAGGGTCCTCAGGGTCTTGTTGCGGCACCCTTGGATGGCCTGTGCTCTCACTTCTTTGGCCTGGTCATCTTCGGTACACGTGCTGGCCAACTCCCTCAGGCGCGCATGAAATGCATCCATGGACTCCCCCTCTCTCTGACGGGCTTGTCGAAGTTTAAAACGTTCGTAGTCCAGATTGAGTTGGGGGTCAAAGTGGACGTTTAGCGCTCTGACTGCGGCCTCGTAGTCTGTGGGCGCTCCTGTGTCCGGCAGATGCGCGAATAACTTGTATATTTCATCTCCCGCGAAGTGCAGTAGCAGTGACCTTTTAACTGCGCCATCCGTCTTCCTCGTGGCGATAAAATAGTTATTTAGTCGGCTGATCCACACATTCCACCTGGGTGACGCTGTGGCAGGATCAATCAGTTCACTGAACGGGGGAAGCGCGCTAACTTGAGAGTGCAGGTGCGCTGGTTGGGCTGCAGGGGGTGCTGCCTGCTGGGCTGCTGCTGCTGCTGGGTTAGATACAATAAAAGTCCCGGGCACACATGAACCAGGTGTTGAACCACTGATGGTTTCAAGGTTAAACAAAAGTCTCAATGCTCAATCTCCAGTGTAATCATCCTTGTTTTAATATTCAATGGAACACACGAAAACCAGCCAACACGTGTTTCGTATACGATGCCTAAGTAGAGACCCGGCATTTTCACTTTACAGAGATTAGCATTGGAACTCTACAGCGTACCCGCTTGTAGAGAGACACGGAATACTCTCCGTGCTTTCAGAAGTTTGCAGCACGTTTTCAGGAATACGAGCTATCCACAAAATAAGGCGTGTCATGACCTCAGCATTTTGCTGAAGTAACATTGCACCTGGTATGATTCTTGGATTTTTACACCTTTTCTATTATTTCGGACGCTGGGCCCTACTTAGGCATCGTATACTTTGGATTTTCTTAACGTGGTACAGTACGTCAGAAGTCGGTTTTGGATTATCACCGACAACAGGGATATTCGTCCAGTTCAGACATTTTCTTTCTTATATCTGATAAATTGTTACCAGCCGGGTTGGAATTATCACCGGCAGAGCACAGTTCGTACCAGAGTGTCACCACCTGTTTTTAAGCCCTGAGGAAGTCGCGGGATAGTTCCCATGGCGACGAAACACGTGTTGGCTGGTTTTCGTGTGTTCCATTGAATATTAAAACAAGGATGATTACACTGGAGATTGAGCATTGAGACTTTTGTTTAACCTTGAAACCATCAGTTGTTCAACACCTGGTTCATGTGTGCCCGGGACTTTTATTGTATTGACATTGTGTAGGGCTTGACCCTATACACATTGAGGGGTTTTAGGGAATTATCCCCTTACCTGGTAGCACCGTACACTTTAGATTCATTTTTCACTTTGCCGTTTATCGAGCTGGGCGCCTTTTTCCTGAGTTACTAAAAACCCTTCGAACTTAACTTGCTGCTGGGTTAGACATGGCTGGTCTTTGCCTCTTGATCCTCTTCACCCCACCCTGGGCTTTCCTTCGGTTCACAGCCCTGTGGGGCAATTGGTCTGGCCAATGCTTGTTGAGCCTTCACGCAGGGGAGTGGTTGCAGCCGGCTGTTCCGTGAGCCGGGCGTGTACTGCAGCGCAGTTGCAGGGGGGGGGGCACCTGCGGCGTGCTCCTGAGCTGGTGTGCTCGAGGCTGGGTGTTGTAGGAGGCTGCTGCGCATGCGCGCACTTCAGGATCCAGCGCGGGCTCGACCGGGACCTCACCGGGAGCGCTTGCGCGCTGTATTCTCGCTGATGGGTCACAGATGCCTGCGGCCTCCGGGGTTGCGCACGTACCTCCGCTCATCAGCTGGCGGCCTCCGTCAGTGTTTTTCCCGCACGCTGGCATGCGGGCCGCGCTCCGCGACTCTGATGCTGCTCCGGCAGGCCGACGGGCCGTGGACAGTGAGGTGCGTGTTGGTGGTGGATGACGGGTCTTTGCAATCCCACCCTCGTCGCCAGTGTCGCACTGTGGTAAGATAGCTGCGGGGCCCTTTCCTCACACTCAGGCCTTTCACTCAGGAGCTCAATAACCACGACCACACAGTTACTGATTGTGGTGGGCCGGAAGTCCCGAGCGACCCCGGCCCGTTTATTTAAGCTCTCTGGCCACGCCTGGCCAGAGAGTGATACAGTGTGTGTGTATGCTTCCGGGCCGGGGGCTTAATGGTACTAAGGTCTAATAGACTAGACCGCTACAGCCAGGAAGGGCTTGGGTCCCCTGGCTGGTGGTTCTGAACTGTCTGTAATTCCCCTGGCCACTAAGGTTGCTCTTCCAATAGACCCCTTCTCTAGCCACACGTTTCTGTTTGCATACTAGGAGCCATTTCTTCTATGGAAATTTAAATGTTAGATTTGAGAAGCTTTGAGCTGGCTTTGTTAAAAAGAGGCATATGCTCATTTGCGATGCTGCGCGATAATGGCAATATTCATTTTTGATACTGTAAGTGAACACTGCCAGAGATATGTTTGTGATCATCTGAGCCATCTCTCTAAGGCAGGCCTAAATGTGTGTTTGTGTTACATTAGTAATTTTTACTAGGAAGATGTAAATGTCCATTAGTGATAGTAGGAGCCAACTCTAAAAGGAGGATGTAGGTGTATGTGATACCAGAGGCTGTCTCTTCTAGGAATACCTAAATGCTTGTTTAGGATCCAAGGAGCGCTCTCTGCTAGCAACGCAGCCATGTTTGTCTGTGATGCCATGGGCCAGATTCCAAGCTTGTCTGATTGAAGGTGCTATTTACTGCACACGATAAAATCTGATACCCCATGGTTGGGATTTTATCAGATTGGAAAAGTAGCACCTATTCTGAATTATGGGGAATAACGTGTGGATTTTAGTGCTTATGGCACCAAATCCACATGTCGCTGTAAATATTTTATTGTTTTCTGCTGTTAAATTTTGGCAGGTTTGACCTGCTGAAATTAAGCAAAGGGTCAGGTATTTAACGCACACAGTATTTACTAGGTCCAGTAACTACGTCCCAGCTCGGAATTCAGATCCCTGTGCATACCTGTGACTTACCTGTGCCATGACAACAGTGCTTTAAAGATATTGTCAGATACTAAGTCCCTACACTTCTCTGATTTGAAAGGAATGGTCTCCACATTTTTCAATAACAAACAAGTACTCTGATATAGTGAGTGCCTGCACGTCTATATTTCCATTTCAAGCCCTGCGTGACAGCGTAGATGTTTTTTTTTTACAATACTACATACTGTCTCTGCTTTGAAGAAGTATTCATTTGTGGTACTATGACTCAGCTCTGCTGGGAAGGTGTACACGTTTGTGCTACTACGAGTCACCTCTGCTAGGAAGACATAAAGGTCAGTTTGCAAAGCTGTGAACAACTTGTGTCATGATAATGTAAAGATTCGTTTGCATTGTCAGAAGTCAGCTATTCTATGAAGAAGAAATATTCATTTGTGTTACTGTGTGTCATTTTTGCAGGAAAGACACTGTGTTACTACGATTTATCTCCGTTTTCATTCAGGTTTCCTCATAGATCTCACCTGTTCTTGCCCTTCACTCAATATTTTAAAGTATGTGTGAAAGTAAAGCCCTCCAACACAAAGTAAAGCCTTCCAACACAAAGTAAAGCCCTCCAATACAACAGCACAATGCAGTTGTTGTAAGCTATTAAAAGCTGGTGTTATGTGCCTGATATAGTCTAACAAGTAGGTATAAAAAAAAAAAACAGTAAAAACCTAATGGATTGTGCCTACTATTTGTAAGTCAAGATATTGCATTCAACAAGTGTGCCCTTTATATTGGAGATGAACCTACTTACTGTATTGTCTCAATGCCACCTCAACACCCTCCCATCATATCCCCCTTACATGTCTTCAGAAAAGGCAATTACTCTTTACCACCACAAACTTTGCACACTCGATAGAACTAGTAGTAGTAGTATCTTTATTCGATTTTTTTGACAAAAAAAATCATAAAAGCACAACAACATACAAATAGAATTAAAAAGTTTTCCCAACTCCATGTCCTCACAATAAAATAATGCTAAAAGTACAAAAACTACATAGGACTATTGTTTTGTGGCCTGTTGTTAGCCAAGACCTTTTGTTCTTCATCATTGGTATATTGTAGTGTCACTCATTGTAGGAAGGTGGGTTATTAGTAGGTGAGGGTGTGTACCTTTAGCTAGTAATAATTCCACAATCACTAATAAGGTCCAGTCAAGTCTCAATAAATGAATCCTTGTTCAACCCTTGGTAGCTTGGCAATGAGCAGTCAGGGTTAACTTAGGAGACAGGTAAGTGTAAAGCATTTAATATCACCAAAACAGTGAATAGGTAAAAAAACACGACACAATAAAAATCCAACTCCAATTTATAATAATTTATAACAATAGAGAATATTCTTATCTTTACAAGGACACTAAAATGACAAAGACACATGGTAGGGAACCGGATATATGAATTTTTAAAGAATAAACTGTAGTCTAGCGCCTAAAAGCATAAAGCGCCAACCATGGCTATCTGGTCATGCTGGTCCGGGTCAAATCTAAAAGTTCAAGCTGACCACGATGGAGCGCGGGACGGATACAGTCACAGGTTAGTCCCACTGTAGTTTTACCTTCTCAGTCCCTTATGTGGGGGAGAAGTTCTCTGGCAGCAAGGAGAGCATTGCCGGTGATGGTCAGCGGGGCGCAAAGAGGTAGCCGGGCATTGCGGATGGGCAGGTTGAAGCCTCGCAGTGCTGATCCGCGCCGGCGAACTATACTTGCTGGGTGAAGAGACGAATTTGCGGAGGCTTGTGCTGATTCTCTGTGCGAACGACGCGGTTCTGGTGTGAATGGGCCCGTTGGCAGTCGTCATGAAGAACCCAAAAGCTTGAATTTAAGACCTCGGAAAGCACTCCAAGGGCCCACGACCAGAGAGGTGCCTCTTGGGGGTCAGGAACTCATTGCAGATGAGTCTAGGAGCTGTAGTCTAGTTGGTTCTTTTTTCCTTTGGGGAGATCAATGTCCTCTAGCGCCGGCCAAGGGTTCAGAAGGTCTGGATTGCCCCTTGGGCACTAGGACTCAATCTTCCACAATGCACCATTGCAGTCCAGGACAATCCAGGTGTAGCTTGTCAACTGGACAACTGGAGTAGTCCTCTCTATGACTGTTACAGGTGACTTCTTCCAACACTTTTTTACCTGTTGCTGCTCAGGGAGTCTACTCCCTCTCCTTGGGTCAGGCACAGTCCTTCTGTGGAGCCTTGAGAATGCAGCAGATGCAGCTCTTCCGAGGCTGAGGCATGCAGCCGACAAGAAGAATTAGTCGGCGTTGATCCTTTTGGATCTTTCAGCCGCGTTCGACACAGTGAACCATGCCCAGTTGCTGACCTGTGGTCGGGCGCTGGGAATTACTGGCGTCGTATACCAGTGGATTGCCTCCTTTCTGAAGGATCGGTCGCAAACGGTCCAACTAGGGATTGTGTGTCTAGGAAAGGCGCTCTGCCGTGTGGGGTTCCGCAGGGCTTGGCATTGTCCCCCCTGCTTTTTAATATCTATTTGCAGCCACTCGTGGAAGCACTGGCAAAATTAGAATGTCTAGTGTTCAATTACGCCGACGATACGCAACTAATATTGCGGATCGACAGTTCTACACAGGCACAGTCTAACGTACAGAATATCCTCCGGTTCACTATGAACTGGATGACCACCAATTCACTGAAAGTAAATCCGGACAAGACGGAGGTACTAGCTATTATCACAAGGGGCAACCCCTGGTCCAATTCCTTCTGGCCACAAGAGCTAGGCACTACTCCGACACCGATGCCAGTTGTGAAGAGCCTGGGAATCAGGTTGGATAACAAGCTAACACTGAACAATCTGGTGACCGCTGTGGTGGGGAATTGTGTGGGCCTTATGAGGCAACTCCGGAAACTTGTACCCCTCCTGTCTTTCTCCACCATGCGTACCGTAGTGTTGGCACTAATTGTGTCACGACTGGACTACGGTAACGCGCTATACAACGGGCTACCTGACAAACTATCAGGGAAGCTTCAGGTGGTTATGAATGATGCAGCGAGATTGATCTTCAAACTTCCGAGAAGAGCACATGTCACACCATTGTTGCAACAACTGCATTGGCTTCCAATCAAGCAGAGGGCTAGGTTTAAGGGCCTGTGTATTGCACATAAAGCCCTGCACGGAACAGCACCTGATTACATCAAGGAACGGCTGAAGAGCTATGTGCCAGGACGATGCCTCCGTTCATCTGAGGCAAGTTTGTTGGCCTGTCCACGGTTTGATAAAGCCACCTTGGGGGGCCGAGCTTTTTCCGTGATGATACCTCAGCTTTGGAACAAGCTACCGGAGAGCTTGCGCAGGAAGTTTCCCTTCTCCCCTTCAGGAGGAAACTAAAGACTTTTCTGTTTATTCAGGCTTTTGGTTAAGCCTCACCCAGATCGACCGAGCATCGGGTTGTGTAGCCCTGGTATGGATTTATGTTTCTCACAAGCGCTTAGAGACCATTGGTGATTTGGCGCTATATAAATGGCAATAATATAACATAACATGACATTCTGCGTGCAAGCCTTCTGTGGTGCAGTCCAAGGGTCTAGCAGGGCAGTCCTTCTTCTCTTGTTGTTCTAGGCAGTGTTCTAAAGAGCTCCTTCACTTCTGCCATATTTTTCCTCCATTCTGGGCTGGCAAGGAGGGGGGGGGACACCCCAAACAATAAGAGTAAAGTGGCCTCCCTCTGTTATGACCACTTCCTGCAAAGTGCGGCATATTTGTGATCCATAATGCAATGTTCACCATAAATCAAAATGGAGAAATTCTCTCCTTGGAGTGCGTCTGGCTAACCCAACCCGCGACAGTAGCTAACAATTAACTACACTCCCCTTCCAGCCCCTCTCCTAATCTAATTAGGGGGGCTACCATCTGGCTGGAGATGAAGGAAGTGGAGGCTGGCCTGGGTCCTGTGACATCTGTTAAGTCCAGCTTATCTCCCCAGTCCCTTTCCTGTCCCTGTCTTCTCCAGGAAACAAATCTCCTTCCACCAAATGTATATATTGTTTCAGCCCCAGGCCTCTTCATCCCTACTCATGGAGCAGCTTAGCTGAGCCTGTCAAGGGTTGGCCAATCAGAAGGGGCTGCTACAGGGCTGTTTTAGGTAACTTTGGGATAGTAAGTTCCAAAACTACTTTCTTGTAATAGTTATAATAAATCCAACCTTGGAAAATTGTTGGACTTATTGTAACTATTATTTTGATACTTTGAATCACATTACTAGCTAACTCCAATCAAAATTTTGACTTTATTAAAGTTTAACAAAACCATTCCTAGTTAGTCTATGGAGTTAGCAGCACTATAATGTGGAAAAACGACTTTGGCTTTTTTTCCCTACCAGGGCATATACAACATATTTTATATTGGCCCTGCTTTTTATAACACTGCACCATACCCTTGGGCCACCTAGGGCAGACCTTATGGGTGGCTTAAATGTAATAAAAATGTAGTTTTGGACTTTGGAAGTGTTTCTAATTCCAAAGTAAAATGTGGACATAGTTTTCTTTTAAAACCAGCCTGCAAGGCAGGTCTGACTTTAAATGGACACCAGACACCAAAGCAGTGCACACTTAAGTGCATTAAGTCCACTGGGGTCTCTAAACCTACATGCCTTACAATATACTGGGGACTGACAGGTAGGTTGTCTAGGCCAATTAGAATTATACCAAGTACCATATACCTTTTAAGGACAGAGCACTAGCCCTGGCTAGCAGAGCCCAGGACACTTTCAGAGTCCATAACCACCAGTGTCAGTCAAAACAAGCATTTGCAATGCAATAGGTCTCGCAGTTGTGAGAGTTTGAGCTATTGGCATTGTAAATGGCAATGCCTTTTATTTACGTGTTGGTTTTCAAAACATAAATAAAAGGCATTGTCATTTAGAATGCCAATAGCTTAATCTCTCGCAAAGCGAGACCTATTGCATTGCAAATGCTTGTTAAGCATTGTTCCTCTGACGCTTCTGTCGAGCCAGACAGTGTTCAGGAAATGTGTGGTGGTGGGGAGAGTGTGCCATTGTGCTACTGTCCAAGGCGGCAGAAGCGGCCTGCCCAGTGCAAGGAAGCAGTTCCTTCACCCCAACAGGAAATACCACCAGAATTGTAAAACGAAGCTCAGTGTAGTGAGGGGAGTAGAGGGTGAGCCGCAAAAGACAGCAGGACGAGGAAGCAAGTCTCAGAGCAGCAAAGCCAATCGAGGAAAGAGGGGCAGCTGACCTCCAAGCAAGTGCAAGCCGACTACAGCGAGGCAAGTTGTACTCCTTATGAGTAATGCGGGGGAAAACTCACAGAGCCGTCCGGTATCATCAGCAAGAGGGAAGCAGCCCAGAGGCATAGCGCGCCTGGCTCGGCAGAGTGTGGAAGGCAGGCGAAGTAGTGGCACCCCAGAGCTGGCCTGGCTGCCACTGCGCCCGTGTGCCGTCCTTGCCCTGCGGCTGCCTCTAGCAGCCCGGTTTGCCACTCACACATGAAACAATTCCCACCAGCCATCAATCACCGTCATAATTCTGAGGGAATTCTGGAGAGCGCAGGGTTCGTGTTCCCCAAGGAGCACCTCACTCAAGTGCCCTCCTAATGCCTTAAAATCTGCCCTGCAGCTTCCCGCGAAGGCTGCCTCAGGGCCTTACGTGCGTGGGAAGCTTCTCACTGGTGGGAAGGGAGGAGCCAGGTCGTAAGAGAGGAGTGGAAGAGACGCGGCGAGACGGCGTGCCCGTGCACTGCTGTCCGAGCAGGCACGGCAAAGAGCCCAACCGTACACGTGCACATCTCCTGTCCTCCGGACGCCAAAATGTGCTGTCTCTTCAAAATGTGCTGTCTATGTGTAGCAGCGTTTTGTTTCTTGGTTGGTAACGGTGTGAAAGATACAACAGCCGCAGGAGCGGAATTGTATTAAAGCGAAAGCACATATGTCCTGTAATTAGTGCACGCAGTGAAGCGTGCGCAGAGACAGGAAGGGAGCCCAGCCGTACGCGTGCACATCTGCTGTCCTGTGAGCAGGAGCAGCGCAGAGTCCCCACAAGAGCAGGTAAGTGGGGTGAGGCATGCTGTGCGTGTAAAGCGCGCCGCGCTTGGAGCTCGCGTGCGCATTAAAAAAATTAAGTGATATTGCATGAAGCTTGCGAGGACGGAAGGGGGACAGGAGATGTGCACATCGCGTGTCTGTACGTGCGTGTTCATGGCCGCGTTCACATTTGCAGTCTGTCCTGCGCGTGCACATCTCCTGTCTCCCTTCCGAAGCAAGTTAGTAACAATAGAGATCGCTAGCGACAGCGCTTTCGCGCTGCGTCGCTAGGCGAGACCTAAAAATGGGGATGATCGGGGTAAAAAGGATGAATTTCCTACACTCATCTTTTGCTTTCACCCACCACCACATACAGCACGTGGCTCAGAGTCAGTTCACTTCAGACACTGGCGAGTCTGACAGTAAGTGATTGCATTCTGCTCTTGCACAGTGTGCACATATGCACAATAGGTAGTCCTCTTCAGTCCCAGCAACTATTGGTGCAATGTCTGCTTTTACTTTCAAAAACCATTTGGCTGTTAGACAGTGCTTGTTTTACTTAGGCAAGGGTCCGTCACCTCCCCCAACGCTGCTACCAGGCCAGTTGTGTGTTGCATGATTTCATACAATAGCCATTCACAATCAAAATAAGCAATGGGAAAGCCAAAACGTTGGCTGCCAGCTGCAGGTCTGTTGCCCCAGAGAATATCTGAACAGAGAATTAGAATTGCTGAGGGAAGACACCCTTCTCTCTTGGAGGCTAGCCTATGGACCAGACAGACAACATACCTTCCTCATGTCAAGTAAACTCTGGAGCCTATTGCCAGTTTCTACACTTGTAACAGCGTAGGGAACGATATGTGTTCTCATTTTGGGTCCGGTCTCCACAGTGCGCTAAGGAAGACTATACTAGCCCAGGAACTGAGTCAAGTGAAGGAGCCTCTCTGAGCTCCAAGAGGCCCCGAGCCAGTTAATGCAAACCGCGGGGCAGGAGACTGGGGCAATCCTTTTATGAACAGGTATTTATTCAAAGCGAGGTCCACTTCTGGATTTTGTTTGGAAAGAGCCTCACCTCTAGCAGACCAACATGCTATGCTTCAATACACACTTTTCTATGCTACTAAGGTGGATTATTCATCAACACTTAGAAACAGTGGTAAACATGTTGCTGTTTGTTTCTAAGTGTGAGAAATGTTCATTGTATTTAATTTCTAAGGCTTCACTTCTAAAACTCTCCTAGGATGCCACATATCGGCTGATACCTTTGCTCTCTCTTAGAGGAAATTGTTTGATCTGAAATGGTGCGGTCCTAAGGTGACCTTATTCAGCTGGATCAACGTCTGCCGCTTTTGGCCAGATATCCAGCTCAGCCTCCGTCCCTTGACTCCTAAGAAGAAACTTAACGAAGACTTTTTTTAACTGCACATCGTCTGTAACAGCAACCTGGAATAAAACTTTGCTGCATAGCAGTAAAATACAATTTTCATTCACTTGTCTTTTTTCACGCAGCTAAGGATATTAAGTGCTTTATTTTTCCAGAGAGTAATTTATTTGTAAAACAAATAATGACATCTTAGAGGTGTTACAGTTTCGTTTCCTATGGCATTGCTTTCTTTATCACATTGACTGTTTTGGGTATTGCATCCCATCACTTCCTGTAGGGTTTAAGCTTTGGGCTGAGCAGAATAAGGAGATGACCCCATCTGGATGTATGTCAGTTCATACCTTTTCCTTCTTTGTCTCCTCTCCGCACTGACTTCAGGAACATCCTCAGCCTTCCTGCTTTATTCCCACCCAGTGCATTTGAAATGATGTTTGGAGCCTTTACTTTACAAGAAGGAGATATTTACCCTGCGCCCATCTTATCCTGTTTTTCCCGACGGTTTTCTGATTCCCCGATCTCATCGCCATAACTTGGCATCACGTTTCTAATCTTCATAAATTGGCTTTAAGATTCTTTCCTTGCAAATCATGTCCTTATAAAATCTTACTGACCTCCTGCACCCTGTTTCAGTTTCTGTATTGTGATTCCTAACTAAAACAATGTTCGTGAATAACCAATCCCCTAATTCCGTTCCAGGGCAAAGACTTTTTTCCATTCCCTCTGCAGGTCACAGCACTTACCTTATGAAAGCTCATCCCTTTAGCACACGTCTTTTATCTTTAAATGCCAAAACATTCACACTACTGGGTGAGATCTTTGGCCAGAATGAGGAAACAGCGGAATCTGCAGGGTAAGAAGCGATCCTTTGGATTGTTTTCCCATCTCATTTACGTCATAAACCAGCCCCTTGTTGAGTGCCCTCCAAAGTGTTCCTCGACCTCATAGTCAATCCAGGAAGACGCAGGAGATTTAGTGCATCTGGATGGTTATCCTTCATCAATTAAATTGTCCTGAGACCAGGAACCACTGTGATTGTTTGCAACCACTCAGATTTGCTGAAAGATCCGGAAGGCACAGAGTATTTTGACTCATCTGAATGGCTTTTGAGAAACGAATCAGATTGGCCCCAGAATCTGAGCAATTCCCAGCTGCCAATCAGATTTCCTGGAATGTCCCAGACCTTACACTTTCATTGTTTTCAGAGAAGCTATATGCATCCTATTCCACAGGAAATCCTTCACTTTGGTGTGCCCTGTGGCATCTTTTAGATGGTGGCTGGTTTCCATCTCATATGAAATGGATTCTTCTAAATGCCGAAAATCTGTGTGGGAATCAACATTGGCCCATCCTGCTGCTCTAGGGACATGACTTGTGCCATTCTGACCACCCCTATTCATCATCTCTCTCTACCACATATATTATCTCAAATATTCTTTGTATACTGGAATGCACAACTGGCTGACAAGCAGTAAAAGGAGGCTCTTCATGTTACCTACTGGTTAGAAATGACATTCTCACAACCACCACGTCCTTTTTATTTCATTGAAGCACTGGTGGCATGGCTTACAGGGAAATTTAGACCTATGTATTACCTACAGGTTCATAAACATGCCAGAAAGGATAAAATTTGCACTTGGTACCTGTTTTTTGCATACATTTAACACACTGGTGGCACAAAATGGGGAGTAGCATGCTCGATATAGTCACATTTGTTTGTGCATGAATGATGGCCTTCTTAAAATGAGTTTTCTTAAAGCATAAGAAAGAAAAATATTCAAGATGGCTGCAGCGTTCTGCACGTTCGGAGGACATCTGGGGGGAAAAAATCAAGCATTGGAACAGTCAATAGTTTTCACAGGCATGACCCATTGATTTTACCAATGCTTCTCTAAAACGTTAGGCTGTAACTCTGCACGAGGTGATAATCAGTTGCCCATTTCTTTGTACACTTAAAGCATAAATAGTGCAAAAACGTTTGCTTCATTATATATTGGCAGAAAGTGTATGAGCAGGAAAGCAAAAGGTTATGAACTTGAGTGGGACTGATACTATCCATGTCCTATGTAGTGGCGTTTTACTGCATAGCTGCAAAAATGAAAACACATGTACTAAAAAAACTCAGGCTATCGGAAAATATATTAGAATAGCCAATTCCCAGAAATCAGAGTTATACTTTCAACACATAGTCCTTCTGCTGCTTACGACAAAGTGTCAGAGCCGGCCCTTGCTTGGATAGCGCCTTGGGCGGAACGAAATCTGGTGCGCTCCCTGCAGCTAGTGAATAAAATGAGGCAGCATGGCGCCCATTTTGTGTTCGCAGGTCAGTCGCATATCAAAGCAGTAACTGGGCTCTTAATTCGATCACGCTAGTGCCAAGTTGTCGATTATGCAGATTGGTGCGTGATGGCAAGGAGTGTAGGTAGATGAGAGGGGGATAATAGGGCATAAAACGGCACCTGCAGCAAATAAAATAAAAGCAGTTTATTATGATTCATTGGAACCAAGTAAGACGGATGCTGCTGTCTGCAGGACTTTAATGCAGACAGCTCTTGATGCCCCTCTCAAGTTCGGCGCCCTGGGCCTGGGCACAGCAAGTTCATGTCAAAAGCCAGCCCCACATAGCAAAATGCAAAGGTGTACAGCATAGGTCCAGGAGGACTGGTGCCATGCCAGATTTTCTGGATAGCCACTGATTATGTAAATTAGTGTAAGAATGGTGAACTTCTTAAAATGAGTTTTCTTAAAGCATAAGGAAGAAAAACATTCCAAGATGTCCAGTGCCCCCTGCATGTGTGAAAGATATTTGGGGAAAAAAGCAAGTATTGGTGAAATCAGTAGGAGTCACAGGTGCGACTCATTGGCTTTGCCAATGCTTCTCTGAAAATGAGGATGAAACTCTACACGATGATAATCAGTTCCACATTTCTTTGTACATTTAAAGCACAAATAGTGCAAAAAATGTTGGCTTCATTTTATATGGAACTATGGAAATATGGAAATACTATTGGAACTACTTGCCTATCCACCTGCTCATGGCCGAGTCCGAACACTGTTTCAGGAAAGATTTAAAAACCTGGCCCTTTAATCAAGTGTAGATATGAGTGGCCGGTTCTGTTTTTCAGTCTCTGCTTTTGAGTGCCGGGACGCCTCAGTTGAGGTAGCCACGTGCTTTCAAATGACTTTGATTGATTGATTATATTGGCAGAAAGTGTGATCAGCAGTCAAACAAAAGGTTACGAGCTTAAGCAAGATTTTTGTTCTCCTATCTTTAAGCTTAAATCCAGTTTCCAATCAGATATGTGTATATTTGTATTCACTGGAACAAATCTAAAAGCAGCCTTTGCTTTTGTTTTCTGGCCGCTCAGCGGTCCCCTCTCACCGGGGGGAGGAGCTGCGGCAGCGGCGCGAGCGTGGCAAGCGGCCGACACGGTCAGCCACTTGTTATGCTGTTATCATCCTTCTCCTCTGGGACTTGAGTCTATTACCGAGGTGATTGTGTTTTCCAAGCTCGGCAATGAACCACCGCATCAACAGCATTTATTCGATTATTAGCTGGCTGGTGGCACGCGGCCTCTTCAGAAAATTCCTCTTTCGTGGAGTATTTTATTCTTCAGTTGTTTTCGAATGATCTGCGTGACAAATGTTTTCTGTTGTCGCTGCCAAGATTTGTATTAAGGCATGGTACTCGTTTATAAAGTTACACGGATGGACCATGTTTAGATATCTGATATAGTGTCTGGCAAGTGCCATGATAAAATATATCGCAGTAAAATATTGAATATATATATATATATAAGGTACATTGTTCTAAATCATACAGAATAGGGATTCTGTGCCACCTGCTCTACCTATTCTACTTACATTGTTTAAGGGCAAGATCACAAAACATTTTTGTCTGGCGCTGTGTCATGTCCCTGCTTGTAAGTTAAAGCAGTGTTTGGTGCAAACACCCTTTAACACCATTGTATTCATTTATGTGGTTTTATATAGCACAGATATTACCTAAAGGTGTTAGAACACTTTATTATAGCACTGTAGCATTACAGCATTACACAGACTACATAAATAATGAATATCAGAAAAGGCACAGGTGTGTGGCTGGGAAAGGTGCCAAAAATTATTGAGGTAGAATGGAAGGTCCCAGTGCACGGAGGATCTTTGTGGAGAATCCCAGGTGTTCAAGCACTTTCTGTTGCAAATAGAGTATTACCTCACCTAGAATGCACAATCAGAACTATTGAGTATTAGAATTAAAGTTTGTGCAGTGTCAGGATGAAGCCAAATTATATCAAGGTAGATAATTGATTCAACAGACATGTATCAATGTTGATCATCGCGCACTAGGTGAGGAGGGAAGAGAGGGAACTAGCTAAAATGTCTTTCAAATAGAAGGGATTTCAGTTCTGATTCAAAGATTGCCAGTGCGGTGGTGGTGCATAGACTCAAAGAAAGAGAATTCTAGACTCTGGTTGCACTCCCTGAAAATAATTAAGCCATGTAGAAGGATAATTTCAGCATTCCGCGGTGTTCCACGCCCACCAGAAACCATCAGTTGGCAGCCAGGTACAGTGGAGTAGATGTGTGTAGGGTCTTGTGTGTGATGCAAGCAGTTTTGTACGTAGATCTGGATTTATTTGGAAGCCAGTGAAGAGATAAGAGTACTGTGTGATTTGGTCTTCGTTTTTGGGCCCTGAGATGAAACCTGCTGCTGCATGTAAAACTGCTTTAAGTGAAGAGAGATCGGTTTGGAAAGCATTGCAGTAATTATTCTAGACAATGCCTGTGATTGAGTTAGTGGTTTGAGATCTTGTTCTGGAATGAAACAGTAGATTTCCCAGAGAAGACACAATTGAAAGCGTGCATTTCTGGTCATGGTGTTAATTTGTGACTGTAGATTGAGTCTTTTGTCTAGGACAGAGGTCTTCAAACTTTTTTAGGCCCAGCTCCCCCTGGCAATATTTTTTAGGAGCCGGGCCCCCCCATCACTAAAATTTCTGGAAGTTGGGATTTAGCATCTTTGACAACCTGTTTATCCCTGAGGTGTCAGCTGACAACTAATTTTCACAACAGCAAAACAACATTAGGAGGGTTTTGTAAAGTTAGGATTCACGAGTTGTAAATCTGGCCCACAACCGCTGAACTCATTCAACGCCCTTTGATGAGAAACTTTCTTTTGGGGAAAACCACCACAAGGTAGTGCATGCACCCCCACCTTTCAGGACCACATATAATACCATGCAGCCTGATCTCGTGGCAAGGTCTTTGCTCTGAAAATACATCTCAATCAATTGAAATTCTCACTGCCATATATGTTTATTTTGTATTATCATGTGATAGATACCATGGGCCCTGGTGCAGGCAACGAAAAGGGCCTCCTTGACTAGAGCTGGGATAGGAATACACAGCAAGTATAAGGGTTTAATGGGCTGAAACTACATTAAGGCTGTGCAGGAGGCTTCTTGACAGCACTATCACAAATGAACAGGAATGGGTGCAAAACTGCAACAAATGGCCTGAAAATGCCGTATTATGAAAAATACTATGGCAAATGGTCAAATGTAATTTTGCCTCAAGCCCTGAAAATGCCTGCATCACATCAGATTTGCAGAGGCCAAACTGCTGTTAGCTAAAATGCCAGGACTCACAGAGATAAGACTCTCAACTGAGACCACTTGACAACAAAGTGCAAGGCTGCTAGGTCATCAGCATTTGCACGGTGCAGTTATGCCCTGTGTAAGACCTCAAAGAGCTCTATTTTTTTCCAGTTTATTTTTATTTAATGGTTCCTTTTTGTCTGGCTATCAGGGTGTTCCTCTGCCTTTTAGAAATATTCTCAGCAAAGAAAGCATCACCCGGACCTTGAGAAGGTCGAAGGAAGTGACTCCAGAATTGTACCTTTTGGTGCGACCCATAATTAGTAGAATTGGAGTGACTCAGTGGCTGCAAACAGAAAGCCAGCGCGTGGTAAAGTTTCTGGATATTACATTCCGAGTCATTAATATTCCTTTCCCTTCTGGTGGTGTTTAAACACACCCAAGTTTCGTGAACCTTTCCCTGTTTCAAGTACGTGTACAGTCCATGGAACTGTTGCATGCCCTACTTGTGTGTGTATTTATGTGTGAAAGAATATCAGCTTGTCTGATAGTGTGAACACCTGTTGAGTGATAATGTTTGTACAAGTGCTGTGAGGCAAAACTCAATTTATGTTTGGCAGTGGTAAAAAAACAGAAGTAGAGCGAAGATGGGGGAATAAGGAAAATATACTGCAGGAAAATGTTTAAACTTGACCTACGAGTAGCTTCAAATGTCTAGACAGCTGTGCAATGAACCGATGTAAAAGTCAGCAGCTAGGACGCCAAAAGGCACCAGCAAGAAAAGCTAAGGCCAGGGAAGAAGCACCGCTCTCCCTGCAAAGCAGTATATGTTTTTATGTTTCATTTTGTATGAAAGTGAAATTCGCTGCCATTTCCTGCCTTTATGCTGCTGTGTCTCGGATTAAAGGAATGTCAAAGTTGACGCCTCCACACAGTTATTATTTGCTCTGACTGCTGCCTCCAATCAGAGAGTCCTGTTTGCGATGGCTATGATTCTCAAAAATAAACAGCAGTAAACTTGCTTCACACGTCGGAATGAATGATGTAAAGGGGAAATCTTTCTGTGAAGCTCGCGCCCCCCCTGAGATGTTTCCACGCCCCCCTTGGGGGGCGCAGCGGCGTCACTAGGGTTGGTGTCACCCAGTGCGGACACCTTTCCCAAATGAGACTATTTAGTAAATAGTCTCATTTGGGAAAGGTGTCACCCCATGTGATGGTGTCACCCGGGACACCATCACATGGGGTGACACCTTTCCCAAATGAGACTATTTAGTAAATAGTCTCATTTGGGAAAGGTGTCACTCCATGTGATGGTGTCACCCGGTGCGGTCCGCACCCCCCGCACCCCTTAGTGACGCCACTGGGGGGGCGCGCCCCACAGTTTGAAGACCTCTGGTCTAGGATGATACAATGATGGTTTGGCACTGCTCACAATAGTGCTCTTGCAGTTGAGGGCGTTGTTTGAGTCCAAACATGCTTCGATTGCTAGCTGTGATTGAGGAGGATTTCAGTTTTTGGATCGGTTTACATTTAAATGATAGGATGTCATTCACACTTGAACTGTGTTTAGAGTGTTAGCTAGTTGGACAATGTCACTTGGGGAGGAGATGCATTATCGATGATTTGGAAAAGTGATATTTCAGTGCGACAGCCTTAAGTGAATCCTGACTGATATTCATCTAAGATCTTGTTGTCTTGGATGTGTTAGGTAAGTTGGTTAGCTACACATCTTTCAATGACTTTTGCAAGGAATGGGAGATACTGCTGACGTCGTTCATGTTTGCCGCATGTTTTCTGAGCACTGGGGTGACTTGCTCAATCTAAATGCAGTCTGGAATGACTCTCTGGGTGAGTGAGAGATTCACTAGCTTGATCCACTATGGGAGTAAATGTGTTGCAAGGGCTTTGGGTAAAGTGCTTGGAATTGAGTCCACAAAATTGTTTTAGGGTTTGGTATTTGTGATGGTCTTTAGTAATTCACCCTCCTCTATTTTGTGAAAGAGATGGCTAGTGGTCTAGGATTGACAGGTGGTAATCTGATTGGATTGTTGGTTCAAAGAGCTTATCAGTGATTGATGAATCAATTTACTTTTAGAATCAAAGATCAGTGAAAGTTTGTTAGCTGTGCCATCAAATGTAATTGACCTGGGGGTATTGAAAGCCATTCTAACCAGTTTGAAGGGCTTTTTATGTGGTTTCTTGCTGAGTCTGTGAGAGTTCTAAAGTGAGGCACGTTTGCACCCACAATGTTTTTCTTGTTAGGTAAATGATTTTTGTGGCATATGGTGATTGTCTCCATCCTTCTTCCAGCAGTCTCAGAGCTTTCCTTCCCTTAAAGAGAGCCTTATTAAACCAGGGAGCCAATGGTTTGGGTCTTTTCTTTTGATTTTAAGTGTTGCTCGATAGATTTCTGAAAAATCTTCAAAATAAAGGACTGTGGATTGATTGATATCGGAGCCAAGATTGATCCAGGGAAGTATTTTCTAAACTCTCCTACCAGAAATATTGAGGTCCATATTCTTGGTGTCCTGACAGCATGCTAGCTCCTTTTTTGTTGGCCTCTGGTAATGTAGTGAGACAGCAACAAGAACAAAGGGATGTAAAATGTTCAGGCCAATCAACAGGCATGGGATCTTCTACTACAAGCATATGACTCTTAGACATAATGAAGCCCAATATTGATCCTTTTATGTGGGTAGGAATGAGGCTGTGTTGTATCAAATCATTTCCAGTGAGCAATAAGGAGAGGAGATTGACCACAGAGTCATCTTTGTTGCCCCAATGAAGATTGGAGTCTCCAAGAAAAATGACCTTGACACATTGAATTCATTGTCTTGTAATGAGCTCTATGCATGCCACAATAAAAGCTGCATTTTCACCAGGAGGGTGATAAATGATGTTGAGTTGAAAAGGGGAGTTCTGTTCATGTATTTAATGTGCAAACACAAGGAGATGATGGCCGGAGCGTTGAAACTTTCAGACACTCACCCCCAGTCACAGATCTGGGTTGAATCAATCATCGTTCTTTAGCTTACTTCGCCACCCCAGTTCAGACCCAGCTATCTGCAAATCAGTCTTGACCCTGGGCCTCATGGGAACAGTCCAGCCCGAACTGCCAAGCCAGGTCTTCCCTGCACCGGAAACAAGCATCGTGGGACCGGTTTCGGGGTAACACCCCTCATCGCTCTTTAGTCAAGCACCAGCTTGACATCTTCATACTTCTAGCCTCAGAAAAACCTGACATCCTTCTCGTAACCGAAACCTGGCTATCACACGAATCTTCCCCTGACATCTTGGCTGCGCTACCTAATGATTATTACATCCTTCAAACAAACCGGCCACCAGGTAAAACGGACGGTAGAGTAGTGGCCATCATTCGCCAGGATCTTAAATTCACAGCTCTTACTCCACTCTGTCTCCCCGCAGTAGATAATGTTGTAATCAAATTGGAATCTGATTCCACCCGCTCATATGTGTTTTACTTTACAGACCCCTGCAGCACATGCCTCTATTCCCCCACTCATTGGGCGAACAAGTTGCCAATTTGGTAACTAATCACGCTAGAATCCTGTTAATAGGTGACTTCAACTACTGGGCTAACGACACACAAGGTGGGCCCCAATCTGCCGAGCTGACAGACTTATTAACTAATTTAAACTTTGCTCAGCAGGTATCCTCAGCCACACACATTGGACCAAGTTTGGACCATTAACCTGGTAGTGTCCGCACTCTCAATCTTACCGTGCATATGGTCAGACCATTACCTAATAAAGTTCACCTTACTGAACCCTACCATGGTTAAAAACCCCACGAGTGAGGGGGGATTGGCTAGGAAATGGAACACCATTGATAAAAATGATTTTTACACCACACTGGCCAACACAGCCCCAAACACTGTACCTGATGTTAACCTCCATGAGGAATCTATTTCAGCTTGGTTACTAGCGGCCAGCAACAAACATGCCCCACTCAAAAAAATAAAACTGGCTCGCTGTCTAGAGGCTCAGAGATGGTTCTCCCCTGAATTAAAATCACAAAAACTTGCCCTCCGCCAACAGGAAAGAAGTGGAGACAGAATTACTCATCAGAAGGGAAACATACCTACCTAACGGCAATGAGGGAATATAAAAAGGCTATCTTAATGGCTAAAGCCGCGCACTTCTCCTCTAGAATCCTGACCTCCAATAACAGATCTAGGGAAATCTTTACAATTGTAAATGAACTGTCCAACTCAGACAGAGTCCTAATTAAACCTACACCCACTCAAGCACTCTGCGACTCCCTGAACAGCTTTTGTATTGAAAAGATCTCCACCATTAAAGCCAGTATTCCCACATGCACCTCTCAGGAGACATCCTCCCCTATGCCTGGGAACCCCTGCTCTCTCGAATACTTCCCGGCCATTAACACCCAGGCCTTCCAGGACCTTCTGTCCAAAGTAAAATCTGGATCCCCTACGGACTGCTGCCCACCACACGTCCTAAAAGATGCCCTCGCTGTCCTCCCGGGTCCAGCCCTCGCTCTTTTGAATGGTTCCCTATCCCAGGGTTGTGTCCCTAAGGCCTTTAAAGAGACAATTGTGGTTCCCCTCTTGAAGAAACCAGGGGCAGACCCTCAGATATTGTCAAACTACCGCCCTATCTCCTTGCTCCCGTACCTGGCTATGGTACTGGAGGCCCATGTGGCGAAGTGTTTGTCCAATTTTATGGAACAAACCAACTACCTCGATTCACAACAAGCTGGAGTCCGTCCTGCCCACTCAACGGAGACGGTAATACTGGCTGTACTGGACTCCCTGCGAGAGAAGGCTGACAGAGGTACTCCTCAGGCCCTGGTACTGTTAGATCTTTCGGCCGCCTTCGACACGGTCGACAATGGCATCCTGGCAGACCGTGTCAGGGAGGCTGGCATCCAGGGCTCAGCCTTCGGCTGGATCAGCTCTTTTCTGGAGGATCGTTCCCAGTCAGTCCGCATAGCCCAGTTTTTACGGCACCTAAGTTAAGAACCACGTGTGGGGTGCCGCAGGGCTCCTCGCTATCCCCTCACTTGTTTAACCTCTACCTTCTCCCTCTGATCAGGTCCCTGAAGGAAAGGAAAGTGGCCACTTTTAATTATGCCAATGACTTACAATTAATGTTCACCATCGACAACTCACCGCAATCAGCCTCTGACTTTCAGTCTACCATGCTGTTCATCCGCCACTGGATGGACTGCAACCATTTAAAGCTTAACCCAGGCAAGACCGAATTAGTCCTGACGGGTGCCAGCCACAATTTCTGGGGCCCACACTATTGGCCAACGGAACTAGGACCCCCCCCAACCTCCTCCTCCTCTGCCAAACGCCTTGGTGTCACAATAAATAATGACCTATCTCTAAAATCACAAGTTGGCTCTGTGATCTCTACTTGCTTTTTCCAGCTGCGAAAGATTAGAAAGATTAGTAGACTACTCACCCAAGCAGCATTGATACAGGTCATGATAGCCATGGTTCTGTCACACCTAGCCTACGCCAACTCAGTCTACCTTGGTATGCCACTTTTTCTAACCAAACGGTTACAGATGGTACAGAATCAAGCGGCCAGACTGATTTACCAGCAACCTAGGTGGCAGCCTGTCACCCCCCTCCTGAGGAAGCTGCACTGGCTCCCCATTCCTCAACGCTGCACATTCAAAGTAGGGTGTTTGGTGTTTAAATCCCTACATGGCCGGAGCCCCAAATTCATAGATAGCCTCATCTCAAGGTACACCCCCTCACGCAACCTTCGCTCGGCTCACCTCCAAGTTTTGGCAATCCCTACCTTTAAGCTGAAGCGACAAGGGGGATGCAGGTTTGCAACTCGGGCTCCCAGACTGTGGAACTCCCTTCCTCTGGAAATTAGGTCATGTACCGACCTACTGAGCTTCAGAAAATCCCTCAAAACATGGCTGTATATCCAGGCTTATGAATATACTCCCACTGGGTTCGGTATTTCCTAGAATCAGCGCCAAGAAACCAACTGGTGTACGAGTGCTCTATAAAACTCTTATAACATAACATAACATAACATCTGCCAGGTTAGTTTGAATACAGTGGCAAAGTGAGCAAGGCATCGACGTCTGGGCATACCCTGCCAACTTGGGCGAACAAAGCAAACAGCAGGAGATGATGGACGGAGCGCTGAAACTTTTCTGACACTCACCCCCAGTCACAGATCTGGGTTGAATCCATCATTGTTCTTTAGCTCACTTCGCCATCCCAGTTCAGATCCAGCTATATGCAAATCAGTCTTGACCTTGTGCCTCATAGGAACAGTCCAGCCCAAACTGCAAAGCCAGGTCTTCCCTGGATGGGAAACAAGCATCCTGGGACCGGTTTCGGGGTAATACCCCTCCTCAGCCAGGCTAGCTTTAATCCAGTGGCAAAGTGAGCAAGGGACCCACGTCTGGGCATAGCCTGCCAACTTAGGGCGAACAAAGCAAACACAAGGATATGATGGACTTAGTGCTGAAACTTTTCAGACACTCACCCCCAGTCACAGATCCGGGTTGAATCCATCATCGTTCTTTAGCTCACTTCGCCACCCCAGTTCAGACCCAGCTATATGCAAATCAGTCTTGCCGCTGTGCCTCATGGAAACAGTCCAGCCCAAACTGCCAAGCCAGGTCTTCCCTGGACCTGTAACAAGCATCCTGGGACCGGTTTCAGGGTAACACCCCAAATCAGCCAGGCTAGCTTGAATACAGTGGCAAAGTGAGCAAGGGGCCCACGTCTGGGCATACCCTGCCAACTTAGGGCGAACAAAGCAAACACAAGGAGATTATGGACAGAATGCTGAAACATTTCAGACACTCACCCCCAGTCATAGATCTGGGTTGAATCCATCATCGTTCTTTAGCTCACTTCGTCACCCCAGTTCAGACCCAGCTATATGCAAATTAGTCTTGACCATGTGCCTCATGGGAACAGTCCAGCCCGAACTGCCAAGCCAGGTCTTCCCCTGGGGTGAGTGTCTGAAAAGTTTCAACGCTCCATCCATCAACTCCTTGTGTTTGCTTTGTTCGCCCTAAGTTGGCAGGGTATGACCAGACATGGGTCCCTTGCTCTCTTGCCACTGGATTCAAGCTAGCCTGGCTGATGAGGGGTGTTACCCCGAAACCGGTCCCAGGATGCTTTTTTCCAGTTCAAAGAAGACCTGACTTGGCAGTTTGGGCTAGACTGTTCCCATGGGGAACAGGGTCAAGACTGATTTGCATATAGCTGGCTCTGAACTGGGGTGGCGAAGTGAGCTAAAGAACGATGATGGATTCAACTCAGATCTGTGACTGGGGGTGAGTGTCTGAAAAGTTTCAGAGCTCCGTCCATTATCTCCTTGTGTTTGCCATGTATTTCATGTGTCAGGCATTGTAACAAAGAACATTTTTTATTTGGTATATTTTTACATTACAAGGAGTTTCTAAAGATGACTACAATTCCTCCCCCAACTCTCCCTTCACGGTTGCATGTAATGATTGAGTGACTTGGAGGGAGCAGAAGGTCCACGATGTTTTGGAAACTATTGTTGAATTATGTCTTGGTAAGGACTAGAATATCAAGGTTGTAGAGTGAGACTAAATCACCAATTTCCAGTCTCTGCTGATCTATAGTAATGAAGCATGCCCTGAAGGGCAGAGTATACAGTTTTGATGCAAGGAGTGTCAATAAGTTCTGTTTGAATAGAAGTAATGTTCTGTTCACCAGTGTTTTCATTGAGTAGGACTAACGTCTGGTCATAAATGATGAGACAGTCTGTATCTTGTTTTCTTCAGGGTACAAAAATGGGAGTGGTGGGGTGTGCTGTAGTTTTGATGGAATGAGGGGACAGAGTGTTATAGTCTGCCAGTAGGCTGTTTAAGGTTATAAGCTATGTTTATATATTTATAACACCATTTCAGTTTTCCTGTTTTATATATATATATATATGAATGTCTTTAACTTACTTTAAGGAATTTTAAGGTTTGGCCGCTTCATTGCTGATGTCTGCTACATTAAACTGTCAGTATCTTTTTTTCTCATGGCTACTATCCTCACCTCTAACAGTTTGTTGTTGATTCCCTTGAGCCTCTGTCTTAAGAATTTGTGTTGGGTTGTGGGAAGTCTCCCTTCACCTCTTTCCATCACCAGTGTGCCTGTTTCTTTAACCCCTTCGATGCTCATGACGGAATGGTTCCGTCATGAGCATCGGTGCCCCTGTGCTCATGACGGAACCATTCCGTCATGAGGCCAGGGGCACGAAATCCCTCTGCTGCAGACAGCAGAGGGATTTCTATTTCACCCCTGTGACCTTGGGAGCTGGGGAAGAGCTTCCCCAGCTCCCGAGGCCCCCTCCCTGGTTTCTGTGCCATGAGGATCAGCGCGCACGTCGCGCTGTCCTCATTGCACAGAAACCGAAACTGAAATGAGCCTTTAGGCTCATTTCAGTTTCACTTTCTATATCCTCAGGGGGCTATCTCAGCCACCCGGGCACGTAGAAAGACGGGAGAGGTATCATTGGAAAGGGGAGAATCTCCCCTTTCCAATGCTACCCCTCCCCAGTGGATCCCTGCTTGGGGATCACCCCAGGAGGGCGATCCCCAAGCAGGGATCCACCCACTAGACACCAGGGAGGGGGGAGCGGCCCCTTGGGCAAGGGCTTTTGCTCCCCCCAATTTATTTTGGTGCAATTTAGTCTTTTTGCCCCCCCTGTGGGGCAGATGGGGGCAGTAGCCCCCAATCTGCCCCCCCAGGGGGGGGGCAAAAAGCCCCCTAGACCCCAGGGATATTTTTGTTTGCCCCATAATTTATTAGGGTGGGGGATGCCCATAAAGGGCTTGTCCATGCCCCCACCCACCCCCGCAAAATGTACAGCCTTTCTGCCCCCCCTGGGGGGCAGATGGGATAGTAGCCCCCAATCTGCCCCCCCGGGGGGCAAAAAGCCCACTAGACGCCAGGGATTTTTATGGGCAAATTTTAATTAGGGTGGGGGCATTGGCATGCTCGTTTTGGGCAGCCCCCACCCTAATTAAAATTTGCCCCAAAAACTCCCTGGCGTCTAGTGGGCTGGGGGCTCCCAAAACGGGCATGCCCATGCCCCCACCCCCTCTCCGCAAAAATAACAGCCTTCCTGCCCTCCGGGGAGGGGGCAAAAAGCCCACTAGACGCCAGGGATTTTTGGGGCAAATTTTTATTAGGGTGGGGGCATTGGCATGCCCGTTTTGGGCAGCCCCCACCCTAATTAAAATCTGCCCAAAGAACTCCCTGGCGTCTAGTGGGCTTTTTGCCCCCCCTGGGGGGCAGATGGGGGCATTAGCCCCCAATCTGCCCCGCCGGGGGGGCAAAAAGCCCACTAGTCGCCAGGGATTTTTTTGGGGCAAATTTGAATTAGGGTGGGGGCTGCCCAAAACGGGCATGCCCATGCCCCCACCCCCTCCCCACAACAATTACAGCCTTCCTGCCCCCCCTGGGGGGCAGATGGGATAGTAGCCCCCAATCTGCCCCCCCCGGGGGGCAAAAAGCCCACTAGACGCCAGGGATTTTTTTGGGCAAATTTTAATTAGGGTGGGGGGTGCCCAAAATGGGCATGTCAATGCCCCCACCCCCCACCGCAACAATTACAGCCTTTCTGCCCCCCCTGGGGGGAAGATGGGGGCAGTAGCCCCCAATCTGTCCCCCCGGGGGGGGCAAAAAGCGCACTAGACGCCAACGATTACACTGGCTTTTTTATGTGTGGGGTGGGGGCTGCCCAGAATGGGCATACCAATGCCCCTACCCCCCCAAAAAATAGCCACAGTGTTTCTGCCCCCCTTGGGGGCATATCGGGGCAACCCCACCTCCCGATATCCCCCTCCATGGCGGCAGAAAGCCGACTAGGCACGGATTTGTTTTTAGCAATATGCCTACCTGTGGATTTTGGGCCCTAGCGCAGCCGGCACATAGGGAAACCTAGTAAACCTGTACATTTTTGAAAACTAGACACCCAGGGGAATCCAGGATGGGGTGACTTGACTGGCTCTCACCGTGTTCTGTTACCCAGAATCCCTTGCAAACCTCAAAATGTGTATAAAAAAACACATTTTCCTCACATTTCTGTGGTGGAAAGTTCTGGAATCTGTGTGGATCCACAAAATTCCACTCACCCCGCACTCCCCAAAGTCTTCCGAGAAAAATGGTACCTCACTTGTGTGGGTGGGTCAAGTACCCGCGACAGGCAAGGGCCCAAAACCTAGTGGGGTGACATCAAAATTACCTATCACAAACCAACCTGGTTTTGCACGGGGGTTACCTGGATTTTTGGCCCCGGGGTCGGCGGCCATCTAGGAAACCTACCAAACCCACACATTTCTGAAAACTAGACACCCGGGGATTCCAGGGAGGTATGGCTTGCGTGGATCCCCCAACGTTTCTTACCCAGAATCCCATGCAAACCTCAAATTTAGCTGAAAAAAATAACTTTTTCCACACATTTTTGTGTGGGAAAGTTGTGGCATCACTGGGCTGACACAAATTTCCTACCACCCAGCGTTCGCCCAGGTCTCCCGATAAAAATGGTGCCTCACTCGTGTGGGAGGCACAAGTACCCGCGACAGGCAAAGGCCAAAAACGTATTGAGGCGACCTCAAAATTGCCTATCACAAAACGACCTGGTTTTGCAGGGAGTCACCTGGGTTTTGGCCCGTGCTCGGCGGACACCTAGGGAAACCTACCAAATCACACATTTCTGAAAAGTAGACACCCGGGGATTCCAGGGAGGTATGGCTTGCGTGGATCCCCAACGTTTTCTTACCCAGAATCCCCTGCAAACCTGAAATTTTGCTGAAAAAATCACTTTTCACACATTTGTGTGTGGAAAAGTTGTGGCATCACCGGGCTGACACAAATTTCCTACCACCCAGCGTTCGCCCAGGTCTCCCGATAAAAATGGTGCCTCACTCGGGTGGGAGGCACAAGTACCCGCGACAGGCAAGGGCCCAAAACGCATTGAGGTGACATCAAAATTGCCTATCACAAAACGACCTGGTTTTGCAAGGGGGGTCCCATGACTTTTTGGCCTGGGGCTCGGCGGTCACCTAGGGAAACCTACCAAACCCACACATTTCTGAAAACTAGACACCCGTGGGATTCCAGGGAGGTATGGCTTGCGTGGATCCCCCAACGTTTTCTTACCCAGAATCCCCTGCAAACCTGAAATTTTGCTGAAAAAATCACTTTTTTCACACATTTGTGTGTGGGAAAGTTGTGGCAACACCGGGCTGACACAAATTTCCTACCAGCCAGCGTTTCCCCTGGTCTCCCGATAAAAATGGTGCCTCACTCGGGTGGGAGGCCCAAGTACCCGCGACAGGCAAGGGCCCAAAACGTATTGAGGCAACATCAAAATTGCCTATCACAAAACGACCTGGTTTTGCAAGGGGGGTCCCATGACGTTTTGGCCCGGGGCTCAGCGGCCACCTAGAGAAACCTACCAAACCCACACATTTCTGAAAACTAGACACCCAGGGGATTCCAGGGAGGTATGGCTTGCATGGATCCCCCAATGTTTTCTTACCCAGAATCCCCTGCAAACCTGAAATTTTGCTGAAAAAATCATTTTTTTAACACATTTGTGTTTGGGAAAGTTGTGGCATCACCGGGCTGACACAAATTTCCTACCACCGAGCATTCCCCCAGGTCTCCCGATAAAAATGGTGCCTCACTCGGGTGGGAGGCCCAAGTACCCACGACAGGCAAGGGCCCAAAACATTTTGTGATAGGCAATTTTGATGTCGCCTCAATACGTTTTGGGCCCTTGCCTGTTGCGGTTACTTGGGCCTCCCACACGAGTGAGGCATCATTTTCATTGGGAGACCTGGGGGATCGCTGGGTGGTAGGAAATTAGTGTGAGCCCGGTGATGCCACACTTTCCCACACAAAAATGTCTGAAAAAGTGATTTTTTCAGCTAAAATTGAGGTTTGCAGGGGATTCTGGGTAGGAAACGTTGGGGGATCCACGCAAGCCATATCTCCCTGGAAGCCCCGGGTGTCTAGTTTTCAGAAATGTGTGGGTTTGGTAGGTTTCCCTAGATGGCCGCCGAGCACGGGGCCAAAACCCAGGTGACCCCCTTGCAAAACCAGGTGGTTTTGAGATAGGCAATTTTGATGTCGCCTCACTACGTTTTGGGCCCTTGCCTGTCGCGAGTACTTGGGCCTTCCACACAAGTGAGGCACCATTTTTATCGGGAGACCTCGGGAACGCTGGGTGGTAGGAAATTTGTGTGAGGCCAGTGATGCCACACTTTCCCACACAAAAATGTGTGAAAAAGTGATTTTTCAGCTAAAATTGAGGTTTGCAGGGGATTCTGGGTAAGGAAACGTTGGGGGATCCACGCAAGCCATACCTCCCTGGAAGCCCCGGGTGTCTACTTTTCAGAAATGTGTGGGTTTGGTAGGTTTCCTAGATGGCCGCCAAGCACGGGGCCAAAACCCAGGTGACCCCCTTGCAAAACCAGGTGGTTTTGAGATGAGGCAATTTTGATGTCGCCTCACTACGTTTTGGGCCCTTGCCTATCGCGGGTACTTGGGCCTCCCACACAAGTGAGGCACCATTTTTATCGGGAGACCTGGGGAACGCTGGATGTAGTAAATTTGTATGAGGCCAGTGATGCCACACTTTCCCACACAAAAATGTGTGAAAAAGTGATTTTTCAGCTAAAATTGAGGTTTGCAGTGGATTCTGGGTAAGGAAACGTTGGGGATCCATGCAAGCCATACCTCCGTGGAAGCCCCGGTGTCTACTTTTCAGAAATGTGTGGGTTTGGTAGGTTTCCTAGATGGCCGCCGAGCACGGGCCAAAACCCAGGTGACTCCCTTGCAAAACCAGGTGGTTTTGAGATAGGCAATTTTGATGTTGCCTCACCACGTTTTGGGCCCTTGCCTGTCGCTGAGTACTTGGGCCTCCCACACAAGTGAGGCACCATTTTTATCGGGAGACCTGGGGGAACGCTGGGTGGTAGGAAATTTGTGTGAGGCCAGTGATGCCACACTTTCCCACACAAAAATGTGTGAAAAAAGTGATTTTTCAGCTAAAATTATTGAGGTTTGCAGGGGATTCTGGGTAAGGAAACGTTGGGGGATCCACGCAAGCCATACCTCCCTGGAAGCCCCGGGTGTCTAGTTTTCAGAAATGTGTTTGGTAGGTTTCCTTAGATGGCCGCCAAGCACGGGGCCAAAAACCCAGGTGACCCCCCTTGCAAAACCAGGTGGTTTTGAGATAGGCAATTTTGATGTCGCCTCACTACGTTTTGGGCCCTTGCCTGTCGCGGGTACTTGGGCCTCCCACACAAGTGAGGCACCATTTTTATCGGGAGACCTGGGGGAACGCTGGGTGGTAGGAAATTTGTGTGAGCCCGGTGATGCCACACTATCCCACACAAAAATGTGTGAAAAAAGTGATTTTTTCAGCTAACTGTCAGGTTTGCAGGGGATTCTGGGTAAGAAAACGTTGGGGGATCCACGCAAGCCATACCTCCCTGGAATCCCCCGGGTGTCTACGTTTCAGAAATGTGTGGGTTTGGTAGGTTTCCCTAGGTGGCCGCCGAGCCCCAGGCCAAAACGTCATGGGACCCCCCTTGCAAAACCAGGTCATTTTGTGAAAGGTAATTTTGAGGTCGCCTCAATACGTTGTGGGCCCTTGCCTGTCGCGGGTACTTGGGCCTCCCACCCGAGTGAGGCACCATTTTTATCGGGAGACCTGGGGGGACGCTGGGTGGTAGGAAATTTGTGTCAGCCCGGTGATGCCACAACTTTACCACACAAAAATGTGTGAAAAAAGTGATTTTTTCAGCAAAATGTCAGGTTTGCAGGGGATTCTGGGTAAGAAAACGTTGGGGGATCCACGCAAGCCATACCTCCCTGGAATCCCCCGGGTGTCTACTTTACAGAAATGTGTGGGTTTGGTAGGTTTTCCTAGGTGGCCGCCGAGCCCCGGGCCAAAAACCCAGGTGACCCACCTTGCAAAACCAGGTCGTTTTGAGATAATGTGTTGTTTATTTCTGCAGCGTGAACATTTTGGCACTATATTGCAAGGAAAATGTGACAGACATTTTGAGGTTTGCAGGACATTGTGGGTAACATAACTTGTTGTGATCCACAAGAGAGATATCACCATGTACTCCCATGGGTGTTTCGTTTACGACAATATCTACAGTTGGTAGGTTATCCTTAGACGGAATGTACACCTTGGCAGACAGACTAAAAAGACAAAGATTACTGCACAGCCATCTATTCCTCAAGCACACACACATACTGGTTGGATTTGGCACGAGGGCAAGTGATGGTTCAGTATATACAATTTTATTAACAAGAGATTTCACAAAAATGAAATGCACTGTCAATAATTGAAAGGACAAAAACTGAACCAGTGACTCGCAGCTCGTGAGCTGTAAAGCCACGTCAAGGCCCCAACCGCTGTACAGGCCATTCACACACCTTTCATACGTGATACACACAAGACCATTCACACCACCAGCCACGAAACAAACACATTACAACATTCACAAAAAGGGACAAGGTACACCCTGCTTGAGAAAGACAAAAAATAAATATTACTGCACAGCCATCTAATCCTCAAGCACACACACATACTGGTTGGATTTGGCACGAGGGTGAGTGATGGTTCAGTATATACAATTGTATTAACAAGTGATTTCACAAAAATGAAATGCACTGTTAATAATTGAAAGGACGAGAAACTGAACCATTGACTCACAGCTCGTGAGCTGTAAAGCCACGACAAGGCACCAACCTCTTTACAGGCCATTCATACACCTTTCATACGTGTGACACATACAAAACCATTCACACCACCAGCCGCGGGCCCATCACATTACAACACTCACACCAGCAGACAGCGCCATTCAAGGGACCATCACTTTCACACGCCCACATTCCTAACACAGCAACCGGATGTATGATGCTACATCGCAAACGATAACATCGCATACCTTTACATCGGCGCCTTTACATCGCATGCAGATTTGCAACGCAAGTATTCACCACGCAAACCATAACTTCGCTTGCGTATTGAAATGCATCCAAAACACATTCACAACGCACACAAACACTCCGCATTCTTTAACATCGCGTTTTTCCCCCAAATACCCCCCTACATAACACAGTACCCTAAAGCCTAAAAAAGTACCCCACACTCCCCTGAGCCCTAAGACCTAATACGCTACGCTTAACACACTGCCCTACATAACACACACTACCCTAAAGGCTAAAAAGTACCCCAAACTTCCCTAAACCCTAATACAGTACGCCTAACACACTGCCCTATACTACGACCACCAGACACTGCCCTAAACACTACACTGTAAGCACAATCTCCAGACACTGCCCTAAACCCTAACACACTGCCCTACACTACGACCACCAGACACTGCCCTAAACACTACACTGTAAGCACAATCTCCAGACACTGCCCTAAACCCTAAACACTAGACTCTAAGCATAATCCCCCTTACCTCTTTCTCCTCGCGTTGTCCCGGTGCTCCTCTGCCTCTGCCCCGGTGCTCGTCCGTGCCGCCCGCCTCGCGTCCATTACACCACATACGATTTAAAAGCGTATGCGTTTTAAATGCGCATGCGATGTAATGGTACGCGGCGTAATGGGCCGCGTCGTAGCGTCGCTTGCGTTGTAACGCTCGCGATGTAAACGCATGCGACAGAACGCATGCGTTGTAGTGGGTGTTCACCCAGCAACCACACAAGCTGATGGATTGCGTGGAGTGTCGCTCGGCTAGCAGTGTGTGTAGTGACCAGCAGCAAGTCACTACTCACACACCGCCAGCCGAGCGCCAGTCCACGCACACCGCCAGCCAAGCGCCACTCCACGCACACCACCAGCCAAGCGCCACTCCACGCACACCGCCAGCCAAGCGCCACTCCACGCACACCGCCAGCCAAGCGCCACTCCACGCATACCGCCAGCCAAGAGCCACTCCACGCACACCGCCAGCCAAGCGCCACTCCATGCACACCGCCAGCCAAGCACCAGCCTACACACACCACCATCACATTTAGGATTTTTTATACAAAAAGAAAACACAAACAAATTGCAAATAGATACAAATCTACTAACACAAAATCAGAAACTAAATACATTGCACTAATGCCAACCTTGAAACAGAACAACAATTCTTAAACATTACAGACCAGGCAGTTCACTTTACCACTCATGGTTGCTCCCAATAATTCTTTTGCTTGTGGTACGCTCTATAACAAGCAGGCACACACAGCCCAGGGTTAGAAGGACACTCAGGGCAGTACATACGAGTCTCCTTCCGCGTACCTCTTCGCCAACAGACTCTACATCTCCTAGTGGGAAAGTCTTTTGAGGGTGTAGGAGGAATGTGATCAGGAAAGTGGCGATCTTTCAATCGAGCCACATCCTCCACCACTCCAACTCTAGGAACACTTGCCTGTTCCACAACAACAAGGCTGCCTATGACAGACTGCTGAAACTGAACAAAGTCAACTTTGACGCAGGAGAACACTCCTTGAACACAACAAAAGCATTTAAAGTTGCTAAATTGAAGAGATGGATGGCCAACTTCTTATACCAAATGTAAGCCTTACGAATAGCAGTGTAAGGTTCCAACGTCTGATCTACTCTATCAACACCACCCATGTGCTTATTGTAGTCTAAAATGCACACAGGTTTGCGCACTTCAGCAATCTGACCCCAAACAGCCACAGGTGAAGTACTCTCATCATGGATGGTAGTCAGCATGTACACATCCCTCCTGTCCACAAATTTCACAGCTAGTAGTTCATCACTACGCAAGGAACTGCACTGTCCCCTCTGAAGTTTTTTGCAAACAAGCTCTTTTGGATAACCTTTACAGTTAGAGCGGATTGTGCCACAAGCAAAAGTGTCCACTTTGAACAATTCCTTAAACAATTGCACAGCAGTGTAGAAGTTATCAAGGTACAAATGGTGGCCTCTGTTAAACAGTCCTCTAGCAAGATCCCACACAATTTTCTCTGAAACTCCAAAAGTGGACGGACAACCAGGGGGTCAATAGTGGAATCCCTACCAGTGTACACACGTAAATTAAAAACATATCCTGTCCTACTCTCAGACAACATATACAGCTTAATTCCATAGCATGCCCTCTTGCTAGGAATGTACTGCCTAAAAACCAAACGGCCCTTGAACAGGACCAAAGACTCATCAATAGATATTTCTTTCCCTGGAGAATAGATCTCTGAAAATCGATCTACAAAGTGATCAAGAACAGGCCGAATCTTAAAAAGACGGTCACATTCAGGGTGATCTCGTGGCAACGCCAAACCATTATCAACAAAATGCAGCATCCGAAGCAAAAGTAAATACCGATCACGAGTCATAACTGCAGGAAATATGGCCGTTGCCATCAAGGGACTGGTAGACCAATATGAACCCATGGACGGCTTCCTTATCAAACCCATCAAAAAGTCAAACCCAAAAACTTCTTCATCTCTTCCAGATTTGTGGGACTCCACCGGGTAGCTCTAGAATGGGGCCTAAGTCTGGCACTGTTGTCCCTCAAAAACTGTTCAGCATACAAATTAGTCTGCTCAACAATCTCACCCAAAAATACATCATCCATAAACAATTGAAAATACTGTATAGGCAAATAATGTTCACAATCCACTCTACACCCTGCATAACCACTAAAGGCAGGCAACACCGGCTGCACCATGTTTGGATCAACCCAGAGTCCAGCACTTCCAGTAGGAAGCCTAGCAGCCCCAGGCTGCAATCCAGATGCCTCTTGCACCATCGGCACAGTAGTATCCTCCTCTAAAACAGGCACTTCATCTGCACTGAGAGTACCTTCATCATCCGATGATTCCACGTGGAGAGAAAACTCACTGCCTGAATCTTCCCCTCCCTCCTCTCCCTCAGACGCAGTGTCAGTCTCATAATCCTGCTCAGAGGAAGATTCAAGAAGCAAACCAACCACCTGCTGAGCAGTCATTCCACGGCTAGCCATAATGCTTACTAATAAAGGTTACTTGTCAAACAAGTCAACAACAACAAACCCTTTGTAAAAAAAGAAATAAACAAAATGTAGCTTTATCACAAAGACCTATATACTCCAACACTATACCACTCACGTGACAGAAGCAGCTAGACTCACCACCACCTACTCTGCACAGACACAGTAAGGATCAACAATATCCCACTAAAAAAGAAGAAAAAAAAATTACACATAAGACAATGCAAAACATCGCAAAGAATTTCATGCTCTGAACACTAACAAATATGCTGCCATTATGACACCACTTACAAAAAAATTAATTCATGCATGACAATAATACTCATTTGGAGTACACACAACAAAAATATTTTTCTTACCAAATAAATGCAATTACGCAAAACTGCAGAACAACCACTGCCGAAACCGCAAACAGGAATCAAAAGCTTTACACTAGAATAAAAAGGAGAAAAAAACATTACAATCACATATGCAAATAATGCACCAGTCCACACACAATCCACCAGCCAAGCTAAGGGGTAGGTGGGCCAAAGAGTATAAATAAAATATTCACCCCCGTAAAAGGGAGCAACCCTTGCCCTTTTGGCCACTCCCCAACACAAAAATTAAAAAACCCTGGTGTCTAGTGGCTTCTGCCCTCCTTGGGGGCAGATGGGCCTAAAAACATACTGCTATTCTGCCACCCAAAGAGGGCAGAAATGGCCACAATCATCCTCCCATAAAGGGGAGCGACCCTTGCCCAAGGGGCCGCTCCCCAACATAAAAAAACCCCTGGTGGCCTAGTGGACCTACAAAAAAACAAATCAGCCGATCTGCCCCTCCGGATGGCAGAAACGGCCAAATTAATGCTCCCCATAGGGGAGCGACCCTTGCCCAAGTGGCCACTCCCCTCAAACAAATCCCTGGTGGTCTAGTGAGCCCAATTTTTTAAAAAAACATGGCGATCTGCCCACCTGGGGGGCAGACACAGCCACAAATATTGCCCCCAAAGGAGCGTGACCCTTGCCCAAGGGGTCACTCTCCACAAATAAATGCCTGGTGGACTAGTGGGAAGATACCTTTATCTTCCGCACACGATCTCTCACTATTCAACTCTACTCTCAACTCTATTCACAACTGGATGTTAGCTCACCAACTCATTCTGAATCCCGCCAAAACTGAATTCCTCCTCCTCTCTACCTCTCTCTCACCTCCTCCTGTTCAATCTTGAATGGATCAGCTGAGCCTACTCAACAACAAACCCATCATTGTCGACAGCGCTAAATCCCTAGGTGTCATTCTTGACAAAAGACTCAACCTAATCTCCCACATCAACTCTATTGCTAAGAACGCACGTTACCAGTTGCGCCTTCTATGGGGGATCCGTTGGTTCTTCCCGGAGAAAGACTTAAAACCTTGGTACAATCTCTGGTTCTCTCAAGACTGGATTATTGCAATTCTCTTCTGATGGGCCTACCCAAATCCCACCTCTCCCCTCTCAAATCCATCCTCCATTCAGCAGCTCGCTTCATTTCAGGGTCTAAACGAAGCGACCACGTCACTCCTATCCTGTCCTCTCTTCGATGGCTTCCGATCGAGGCAAGATCTATTTACAAAACTGCCTGCATCACACACAAAGCCTTACACACGTCCTCCCCTCGCTACCTGGCGAATAAATTGAAATTGTCCGGTGGCTCTCGCCCTTCTCGCAATGCAGAAAAGCTTCTGCTTGAGCCCCCCCGTCTTCAAAAGGGAAAGATCGATGGCGCAATCCTTCTCAGGCAATGCGGTGAGAATCTGGAACTCGCTTCCCCCATTGCTCCGTGCCACCTCCTCTACCCGGATCTTCAAAGCTGACCTCAAATCTCTTCTCTTCCAAAGACACTTTCAGAACTAATACTTTCACTCTCAGCCCCCTCTAGGAAGTTCGCTCTTCATTGTAAATTTGTACTTTTTCCTGTACATTCCTCACCTATGCGTGCTGTGTTGGATTTGTGTACCCTTCATTTTAAGTCTCCTGTTTAATTCACGCCCTCTCTACTCCCTCAAGGAAGTTCTTCTACTATAGGAAATTCTGTACTCCATGCCTATAGAAGTGCCTTCCCAGTGTGTTCTGAGTGACTGCCACTTATTGCAGTATTATACCTCTATTTGTATTTTGTATCTCATGTATCATGCACACCTGTCACTTTTTCCTCTTGTAACGCATACCTTTTTGTATCTTGTTTGTTTTGTTATTTGCACAATTGTCACTTTTTCCTCATGTAATGTAACGCTTGCTTTTATATTATGCTTACACTATTGTGAAGCTCTTTGAAACCTTCGGGTAAAGCCAGCGCTATATAAAAAATACTGCCCCCCCCCAGGGGGGCAGAGCACCAAAAACATATGGCCCCCAAAAGGGGAGCGACCCTTGCCCAAGGGACCGCTCCCCAAAACAGTATTTTCATTTGATTTAAAAAAACAAAAAACAAATCCCTGGTGTCTAGGGGCATCATGCGATCGTGCAGCAGGAATGCACAAAAGAGGCATCGGGGGAAAGGAAAACCCTTTCCTTTCCCTCGATGCCTCTTTTGTTTCAAACCCCCCCTCCCCGGAGCCAAAACTCACCTTATTCCCCGACGCGCTGGAAGCAAATGGCTTCCAGCGCGTCGGGAACAAAGGAAACCCCCAATGACGTCAGCACGCCTCGCGCGCTGACGTCATTGAGGGGAGGGCGGGGGAGGCAGGGAAGCCCTTCCCTGCCTTCCCCCAAAAAACCAACGATCGGATCCCCACGGGGAGCGCCAGCGCTTCCCCGTGGGTGGGTCTTATGACGAGCTGGACTCGTCATGAGCACACGACCACTGTGTGCCATGACGAGTCCAGCTCATCATAAGCATCGAAGGGGTTAATGAAAGCTGTCCTAGTGGTAGCTATGGAGAGCAAGACAAACAAAGGAAGTACAGAGTTTCTCAGTGGATAACCAAAAAATTAATGTATTAATTTGGCTTCCTAAGTGGAGACAAAGAGGCAGGTGGTGCTCAAGGAGGGGAATTCCTCCTTTTTGGAACTAGGGCCCTTACACACCCAGCAAGCTAGGTGTCATGCTTCATCATATGGGCCTGCTCCTCGTCGTAGCCTTCAGGCTAAGTCTTGAAGGAATGTTAAGCACCTTGTTTTACCAGAATGTAACCTTATAGTATTGGTCAAATGAAAGGGAAACCACACAGCAGTTATAAAAATATGTATTTATTATCTATAACACTCTCTAGTATCCGCTACAAGAGGATTGAACACAAATCAAATAACACAGTTGCAAAGAATCAAACGTAAGTAGCACAATACACAGTGGGCTCCCGGGGAGACCAAACCATATACTAAATAAGTGGTATAAGAACCACGACTCCGGACTAGACCTAGTCTAGAAGGTGTAGAATCGCTGGGACCCCAAGGAACCACCCAAGGTGAGTGAGTAGGGACCCCACGGAGGACGTGTGCTGTGTGGGAACACGACTGCGTGCTCTGGACATTCAATGGGAAAGTTGTGGTTGGAAAATCAGAGATTAAGGACCCTTCCCAGCAGATTACGAAGACAACCCTTGGAACTCAAGGGTTTGGAGGGCCACCCCACCTGTGGATACCGTTGTACCAGAGTTACCTATCCCAGAGGAGCTGGGTGCATAGGTGCGAAGTGGCGTCGGAAACCCTCGTCGTTCTTGATGGATGTCGACAAAGAATTGCTGCTGCTGGAAGAAGGAAAAGTGTCCGGTGGAATCCAAATGTGGATTCTAGATGAGAAGAACCTGAATGCAGAGGGGACAGAGTCTGGGTCACTTTGGAGTGACCAGGGGCTCGGTAGACGAATGCCCACCGATGTCGGGTGCTTCAGGTGTGTTGACAGTGATCTTGACTCTTCAGCTGCGAGGACCCGGAGATGTCTAGGACAACCAGGAGCCAGAGGCGAGCTGTCCCACAAAGGATGTCGAGTGCTGAGGGGTCGGTGTCTGGCAGTAGCACCAATCAAGCCTTGGCAGCGGCAACAATGGAGATAGTCAAATTCGGTAGCCCAGCAAGGACCAGGAGACTCACCACAGCAAGGGGAGTCAGGGCAGGCCTGGAGCAATCAGGGGAGCCCAAATAAAGCAAAGTTGACCCTTAAGTGGACCCACAGGCCGAAGGCACAGGAGTCGCGATCGGACCTCAGGTGGTTTCACAGGATACCAGCTAGCAGGGCACAGAGTGTGAGGATGCCAAGGTCCTTCTCAGAAAAGATGCGCTGGGGTCAGGGCTACAAATGGCCCAATGCACAGAATTGTTGCACAACAACAAGCATGTGCAGCTGCAAATACACGCGGTGCACAGGAGTACGGGTATACGGTCCCCACGAGGGATATCCGCCTCAAACTCAGTGAGAGGGCAGCTCAACCTTTGAGACCTTCAGAAACCCACCTCCTGTGTTGCTGGAGCCTTCGGAGTCTGCAGCTCAGGATCAACAAACAGGTCAGATGCATTATGGTGCCTGCGTTTGCAGGGGAGTGACTCCTTCACTCCAAGGGAGATTCTTCTGTTGTCTTGGAGGTCCACAGGGTCCTGCACGGAGCCTGTATGGATCATGGACAGTGGCGAGACTGGTGACGGCAAGGGAAGACGAAGTCGAGCCCAAGAGAGTTCCAGCGAAGTCCAGCGTGTCCAGAGGGTCGAAGTGTAGTGGTATCTTCCTGCAGAATCTTGTCCACGTAAAATCTAATGTCCTGTAGCCAGGTAGCCCATTTTATACCCACGGGAAAGGGTTGGACAGATTCTAGGGACCCTCCTAGGGGAGGGACAGGGCAGAGGGGTGGCTACACCCATGTCCTTTGTCCAGTTTCACGCCAGAGCAGGAGCAAATGGCTCCTAGAACTGGTTTGAACTAGACTATGCACAGGGACACCAAGTGTGCCCCTCGTGCAGACTTTCTGGCACTGTAACAGTGCCCCCACCCAGCCCCAGTACACTAAATCCTGTCTGGGAGGTGATCACACCTCCCTGTGACAGGATGCCTATTGTGCTGCCTTCCCCTGCTCGAGCTTGGCTCAGCAGCAGGAGGGCAGACTCGTGTCTGTGGCTGGCAGCATCCATTTTGTGCTGTAAGGCTCGAGAAAGTTGGTACCGGTAGACTTAGGTACCCCCAGAACCTCAGTTCTGAGGGGAGGAATCATACCTCCCACACCAGTTACTGCCGTGGAGGTATGATTCCAAGGTGTTTGACACCAAACACGACATACTTCGTTGCAGTCGTTTTCGAGATAGCATTTACCGCGAGGTTATAATGCACCTCTACCTATATGTCTGGTAGTATCACGTACAGCCCGGGAGAATGGTCTCCGAAGACTGCAGAGGGGCCCTGCTCATGCAGGAGCACCCTCTCACATAAAACCCAGCACCCTGCCTTCAGGATTGATAAGGCCTGCTATAGGGGTGACTTATAAGTTTTAAGTGTAGTGATATATATAGATATAGTGAACCTATATCTAAAGTAAGTGGTGCAATCACCAGCTTACACAGGCTGCAGTAGCAGACCTGAGGTTCCATTTTGCATGGCCTCTCATGGGTGGCATAATACATGCTTCAGCCCATGGGAGGCCTCTGGGGTACCTATGCCCTGGGTACCTGTGTACCATATACTAGGGACTGATAAGGGTACCCCAGTATCCAATCTGGAGTTGTACCAAAGTACATACAAATCAATTTTAAGGGAGAAAGCAGATAGGCTGGGGTCCTGGATAGCAGGATCCCAGCCAGACTAGTCAAAACAGTGGGTGCATAAAGCAAAAAGTGGGGGTAACCATAAGAAGCAGATCCTACTTTCCTACACAACCCCCCAAACGAAAGGAGATGAGACTAACCTTGCCCAGTTGAGTCTTCATGTTCTAAGTGGAAATATCTGCAGAGTCCATCTGCATTGGCATGGTTACTCCCAGGTCTATGTTCCACTGTATAGTCCATCCCCTGTAGGGAAATGGACCACCTCAAAAGTTTGGGGTTTTCACCCTTCATCTGTTTTAGCCACAAGAGGGGCATGTGGTCAGTCTGAACAATGAAGTGGGTTCCAAACAAGTATGGCCTCAACTTCTTCAGAGCCCAAACCACAGCAAAGGCTTCCCTCTCAATAGCTGACCAATGTTTATCTCTGGGGTCAGCCTTCTGCTAATAAAAGCTACTGGCTGATCCTGACCCTCTGCATTCAATTGTGATAACACAGCCCCTACCCCCAACTCAGATGCATCAGTTTGAACAATGAATTGTTTGGAATAGTCAGGACTCTGCAGAATGGGAGCAGTGCACATGGCCTGCTTGAGGTCATCAAATGCCTTTTGACAGCTAACTGTCCTCTGAACTTTCTTGGGCATTCTCTTTGATGTAAGATCATTCAAGGGAGTCACTATAGACCCATAATCCTTTACAAAACTGCTGTAGTACCCAGTCAGGCCCAAGAAAGCTCTGACCTGAGTCTGGGTAGTTGGAGCAACCCATTCCATGATGGTCTGGATTTTGCTCTGCAATGGTTGAACCTGGCCTCCACCCACAAGGTGGCCCAGGTACACAACCTGACTCTGCCCTATCTGGCATTTTGTAGCCTTGATAGTGAGGCCTGCCTTTTGCAAGGCCTCCAAAACATTTCTCAGGTGGACCAGGTGATCCTCCCAGGTGGAACTAAAGACAGCAATATTATCTAGATAAGCTGCACTATAGTCTTCCAGGCCTGTGAGAACTTTGTTCACCAATCTTTGAAATGTGGCAGGTGCATTCTTCAAGCCAAAAGGCATTACCAAAAATTGGTAATGCCGACTAGGGGTTGAAAATGCTGTTTTTGGCTTGGCATCCTCAGCTAGTCTGATTTGCCAGTAGCCAGCTGTAAGGTCAAAAGTACTCAGAAACTTGGCTGAGGCCAAAGTATCTATGAGTTCATCTGCCCTTGGAATAGGATGAGCATCAGTCCTAGTGACTGCATTGAGTGCTCTGTAATCAACACAAAACCTCATCTCTCTCTTACCATCTTTGGTGCGAGGTTTTGGTACCAAGACCACTGGACTAACCCAAGGACTAGTTGAGGGCTCAATGACTCCCAATTCTAACATCTTCTGGACCTCAGTCCTGATGCAGTCCCTGACATGGTCAGGTTGCCTGTAAATTTTGTTCTTCACAGGTAGGTTCTCACCTGTGTCCACTTCATGGGTACACCAGGTGGTCTGACTTGGAGTCAGTGAGAACATGTGCCTAAACTGATTGAGGACCTTCCTGCAATCAGACTGTGGCTGCTCAGTGAGGCTGCTTGCCAAAGCTACACCATCTACTGAGCCATCATCAGGGTTCTGTGAGAGGAGGTCAGGGAGTGGGGTCACTCTCTTCCTCAAGTCCCTCATCAGCAGCCATGAGCAAGCCCATGTCTGCCCTGTCAACATAAGGCTTGAGCCTGTTCACATGGAGCACCCTGTGGAGGCTCCTGGGAGTTCCAAGGTCCACCAGGTAAGTGACCTCTCCCTTTTGCTCAAGTATGGTGCGGTGTCCACTCCACCTGTCTTGGAGAGCTGCTGGGGCCACAGGCTCCAGCACCCACACCTTCTGTCCTGGCTGGTAAACAGTCAAGACAGCCTTTTGGTCATGCCAGGCCTTTTGCAATTCCTGACTAGCCTCAAGGTTTTTGGATGCCTTCTTCATATACTCAGCCATCCTGGAGCGGAGACCAAGTACATAGTCCACCATATCCTGTTTCAGAGGTTTGAAAGGTAACTCCCATCCCTCCTTCACCAAACACAGTGGACCCCTAACTGGGTGACCAAACAAAAGTTCAAAAGGGCTGTAGCCAACCCCCTTCTGTGGCACCTCTTTGTAGGCAAAGAGAAGGCAGGGCAATAGAACATCCCATTTTCGCCTGAGCTTTTCTGGGAGCCCCATTATCATGCCCTTTAGGGTTTTGTTGAACCTTTCAACCAACCCATTGCATTGAGGATGATAGGGTGTGGTAAACCTGTAGTTTACACCACACTCTTTCCACATTGCAGTTATATAACTAGACATAAAGTTTGTACCTCTGTCTGTTAAGACCTCCTTAGGAAAACCCACCCTGGAGAAAATCCCCAGGAGGGCCCTTACCACCACAGGTGCTGAGGTGGTCCTAAGGGGAATAGCTTCTGGATACCTGGTAGCATGGTCCACCACCACCAGGATGTAAGAATGTCCAGATGCTGTTGGAGGGTTCATGGTACCAATTATGTCAATCTCAACCCTCTCAAATGGAACCCCCACCACAGGTAGTGGTATCAGGGGGGCCTTTGTAGTACCACCTGCCTTACCACTGGCTTGGCAAGTGATACAGGAGCGACAAAGCTCCTTTGTGTCCTCTGACATATGAGGCCAGTGAAAGTGAGGGACAAGCCTGTCCCAAGTCTTGCTTTGGCCTAAGTGTCCTGCTAGAGGAATGTCATGTGCTAGGGTGAGTAGGAAGCCCCTAAACTTCAGAGGTATTACCAACCTCCTGGTGGCACCAGGCTTAGGGTCTCTACCCTCTGAATATAGAAGTCCCTCATCCCAATAGATCCTGTGGGACCCTTTGACATTCCCTGCAGCCTCAGCAGCAGCTTGCTGTCTGAGGGGTTCAAGAGAGGGGCAGGTTTGCTGCTCCTGTCTCAGATCTGCCCTAGAAGCTCCCCCTGTCCCCAAAAACTCAACCTGATCAGGTTCAAGTTCATCTGAGACAGTTCCTTCTATAGGGCTGGAGTCATCTTCCTCAAAAGACTGACCCTCACTCTGGGCCTGGGGGGAAGACTCAGCCTTACCCCTCCTGCTCCTCTTCTTGGAAGGCACCTGGTCCATCTTTTCAGGATCCAGGGCCTGTTCAATGGCTCTCTGTTTGGCTTGTGACCTGGTCACAGCAAACAAATCTGCAGTGATGCCCAACATTGCTGCATGAGTCCTGAGTTCCACTTCAGCCGAGGCTGAAGTCTCCAAATCATTGCCCAACAAGCATTCCACAGGGAGGTCTGAACTTACCACAACCTTCTTAGGGCCAGTTACCCCTCCCCAGGTGAAATTAACAACTGCCAAGGAATGGTCTGTCCTGACATTGCTAGCATTGGTCACTTGGTACATCTCACCAAGTATGATCTGGTCAGGGTCCACAAGATCTTTTGTTACCATTGTGACACTTGCACCTGTGTCCCTGTATGCCATGGCTTCCTTACCATTTATTACAGGCTGTTGTCTGTATTTGCCCAGGTTACTGGGACTAACAAATAGGGAGGCAATATCCAGGCCTCCATCACAGACTAGAACAGCCTGAGCTGGAGTTCTGACTAGGCCAGAACCCATCTCAGAGCCCAAGGTTAACCCCACTATTCCCTTGTTCTGTGTACCACCACTTGAAACTGTGCTAGGGGGAGCAGTTGCCTTAGGGGCAGTGGTGGTAGGAGTAGAATCCTTGGCCCTTGGACAATTGGCATCTTTTGTCCAATGGGTCTTCTCTTTACAGATATGACACCAAGGTTTCCTTTTGCCTTTTCCCTTGTTGGATTGTGACTCCCCCCCAGATGCAGGTTTTTGGGGCCCTGATGAAGACTTTTGATCTTTATTTTTGTCCCCACTCTTATCTGAGTTCTTAGAGTCTGGTTTCTTCTGGTCACCACCATTGGTCTGAGTTTTCTGCTTCACCCTGGTTCTGACCCACTTATCTGCCTTCTTTCCCAATTCTTGGGGAGAAGTCAGATCAGAGTCAACCAGGTACTAATGCAACAACTGGTTTTGGCAATTATTAAGGATCTGCTCCCTCATAATCAAGGTGTACAATCCTTTAAAATCATTCACCTTGCTACCAAGTAACCAGCCTTCCAGAGCCTTAATGGCACAATCAACAAAGTCTACCCAGTCCTGAGTCTGTGTCTTCTGGGTGTCTCTGAACTTAATCCTGTACTGTTCAGTGGTTAAGCCAAACCCTTCAATGAGAGCACTCTTCAGGACTGAATAATTATCAGCGTCCTCTTCCCTAACAGTGAGGAGCTTATCTTTACCTTTGTCAGCAAAGGAGAGCCACAAGATAGCTGCCCACTGCTCTTGAGGGACCTTCTGAACTTTACAGGCCCTCTCCAAAGCAGTTATCCATTTCTGGATGTCATCCCCTACATGGAAGGGAGGGACAATCTTGCTCAGGTTCCTATAATCAAAGGTGTGTTCCCTAACCCTAGGGACACTATAGCTGCCACCATGGGACTCTAGTCCCAATTTCTTTCTAGCCTTCTGGACTTCTAGGGACTCTTAAATTAGGGGTGGGCGGAATTTGCGTAGTTGCGCTACGCAAAGCTCCGCGAAACGGTAAAAAATCTCCGCGAGCACGCAAAAGTCCCGCGAACACGCGGAATTGCTTGTTCCGCCCGTTCGCAATGCTTTTTTCCTGTTTGCGAACGCTGTTTGCGTGCTCGGGGAGAAATATCTCGCGAACACGCATTTTGAAAGCGCGAACAAGCAAAAAACTCCGCGAAGCTGCGGATCGCGGAATTTTGGGCAATTTCGCGTTCTCCGCGGAACGCGAAATTACCCAAATTCCGCGAGCGGAACGGAATTTACCGCCCAGGCCTAGACTCTTTATCCAGGGCCGATTGCTGTTGCCTGAGTCTAAACTTAGCTTTCTCAAGCTCTAGTAATTGGCACTTCCTGTCATAAGAGTTGTCCCTCTTGCTAGAAACAGAGGTTCCTACAGAATGTCTAGAATGATCTGACTCAGCAGAGGGAGACCTAGATCTCCTTGGTAAGCTCTGCACTCTCCCTGGAGGAAAAAGTGTTGGTCCTCTTGACCCTCTTCTTCTTCTTCCTCCCCCTGGGGATCTGAGTTGTTCAGGGGTCGATCACTTTGATCCTCCTGTCCAAGGTTAGACACTAGGTCATAGAAGGTATCCCTTCCTGACCTATCCTCTTCCCCTGTACCACCCACTCTATCCTGCTCATCTGACCCAGGAGTCTTCCTAATGTCATCTAGCAGTAATGCATCAATGAGACATTGGGTGTTGGCATTTCTCCCTGTCTTCAGCTTCCTAGATACACACATGGCTTTCAATTCAGTGAATGCAAAGCTATCATATTTAGTAGGCAGGATGCCACCAGTGGCATTCCCAGTAGAAGACATACTAAGTGAGGTGTGGTGTAGGCACCTACCTAACCTAGTGGGAACTAAACTCTCTTAGGTTGGAGAAAGGGTGTGCTAGACCCTTGACTTACCCAACCCCAAGTTCAGTAGAACTTACTATCTTAAGCTAGTGTTATATGTTCCTAGATACCAGTGGTTTTTCAGTTAATCAATACAAAAGATTTTCTGGTAAAATAATGCAGGCTTGAATCCCACCGCTGCACACCAATGTGAGAGGTTGGCCTGGTATATGCTGTCCACTAATTAAAGTGGGCACCTTGTACCAGTCCAAACAACCCTTATGGTGATTAGGTCAAAGATAACCTTTAATGAAAGCTATCCTAGTGGTAGCTATGGAGAGCAAGACAAACAAAGGAAGTACGGAGTTCCTCTGTGGATAACCAAAAAATTAATGTATTAATTTGGCTTCCTAAGTGGAGACAAAGAGGCAGGTGGTGCTCAAGGAGAGGAATTCCTCCTTTTTCGAACTAGGGCCCTCACACACCCAGCAAGCTAGGTGTCAAGCTTCACCATATGGGCCTGCTCCTCATCGGGTCGGCGCTGCAATACCCGACGGGCTCCTGTAAAGGGGCTCTTTATCGGAGATCTTTTGTTCCGGCCGTTAGTGTGCTGTGTGGGTAAGGGGACTGGTTTGTGTAGATGTATGTGAAAAAGTTAAAACAGATGAGGGAATCCTGGGAAAAGACTTTATTCTGGTAGGATCCCAGTCTGATTAAAAGAAAAACAAGGGTAGGCGACTGACAAGCTACAATGAGTCTAGAGGCGCTCTACTCCCAAGGGGTCAACATGTTTCACGCCTTATTTAGTCAAAGTGATCTAGTGGCGATTCATCAGGACCTATGGTAATAACTATCTACACAAGTGGTATGGTGTAACCTACCTACCACTGTATGATGGTGCGGGAATGGTACCCGTGTACTTGATGACACAACCTAACTAATATGAGAATTGCGCTTCATCAACTGCAGCGGAATCTAGAAATCAGAACTGGGATGTCAGCTTCTCGTAGAAGCGTCGTGCGGCACCTACCACGTTCCGCTGAAGCCGGGATGGAGAGCAGCCTTCAGGCTAAGTCTTGAAGGAATGTTAAGCACCTTGTTTTACCAGAATGTAACCTTATAGTATTGGTCAAATGAAAGGGAAACCACACAGCAGTTATAAAAATATGTATTTATTATCTATAACACTCTCTAGTATCCTCTACAAGAGGATTGAACCCAAATCAGATAACACAGTTGCAAAGAATCAAACGTAAGTAGCACAATACACAGTGGGCTCCCGGGGGAGACCAAACCATATACTAAATAAGTGGTATAAGAACCACGACTCCGGACTAGACCTAGTCTAGAAGGTGTAAAATCGCTGGGACCCCAAGGAACCACCCAAGGTGAGTGAGTAGGGACCCCATGGAGGACGGGTGCAGTGTGGGAACACGACTGCGTGCCCCGTACAATTCAAAGGGAAAGTCGCGGTTGGAAAATCAGAGATTAAGGACCCTTCCCAGCAGATTACGAAGACAACCCTTGGAACGTAAGGGTTTGGAGGGCCACCCCACCCGTGGATACCTTTGTACCAGAGTTACCTATCCCAGAGGAGCCGGGTGCATAGGTGCAAAGTGGCGTCGGAAACCCTCGTCGTTCTCGATGGATGTCGACAAAGAATTGCCGCTGCTGGAAGAAGGAAAAGTGTCCGGTGGAATCCAAACATGGATTCTAGATGAGAAGAACCTGAAAGCAGAGGAGACAGAGTCTGGGTCACTTTGGAGTGACCAAGGGCTCAGTAGACAAATGCCCACCAATGTCGGGTGCTTCAGGTGTGTTGACGGTGATCTTGACTCTTCAGCTGCGAGGACCCGGAGACGTCTAGGACAACCAGGAGCCGGAGGCGAGCTGTCCCACAAAGGATGTCGAGTGCTGAGGGGTCGGTGTCTGGCAGGAGCACCAATCAAGCCTTGGCAGCGGCAACAACGGAGATAGTCAAATTTGGTGTCGATCTGGCCCAGCAAGGTCAAGGAGACCCACCACAGCAAGGGGAGTCAGGGCAGGCCTGAAGCAACCAGGGGAGCCCAAATAAAGCAAAGTTGACCCTCAAGTGGACCCACAGGCCGAAGGCACAGGAGTCGCGAGGGGACCTTAGGCGGTTTCACAGGATTCTAGCTAGCAGGGCACAGAGTGCGAGGATGCCATAGTCCTTCTTGGAAAAAAGGCGCTGGGGTTAGGGCTACAAATGGCCCAATGCACGGAATTGTTGCACGACAACAAGCATGTGCAGCTGCAAATACACGCGGTGCACAGGAGTACGGGTATACGGTCCCCACGAGGGATATCTGCCTCAGACTCAATGAGAGGGCAGCTCAATCTCGGAGACCTTCAGAAACCCACCTCCTGTGTTGCTGGAGCCTTTGGAGTCCGCAGGAGCTCAGGCTCAGCAAACTGGTCAGATGCGTTACGGTGCCTGTGTTTGCAGGGGAGTGACTTCTTCACTTCAAGGGAGATTCTTCTGTTGTCTTGGAGGTCCACAGGGCCCTGCACAGAGCCTGTATGGATCACGGACAGTGGCGAGACTGGGGACGGCAAGGGAAGATGAAATCGAGCCCAAGGGAGGTCCAGCGAAGTCCAGTGTGTCCAGACGGTCTAAGTGTAGTGGTATCTTCTTGCAGAATCTTGTCCACGTAAAATCTAATATCCTGTAGCCAGGTAACCCATTTTATACCCACGGGAAAGGGTTGGACAGATTCTAGGGACCCTCCTAGGGGAGGGTCAGGACAGAGGGGTGGCTACACCCATATCCTTTGTCCAGTTTCGCGCCAGAGCAGGAGCAAATGGCTCCTAGAACTGGTTTGAACTGGACTATGCACAGGGACACCAAGTGTGCGCCTCGTGCAGACTTTCTGGCACTGTAACAGTGTCCCCACCCAGCCCAAATACACTAAAACCTGTCTGGGAGGTGGTCACACCCCCCTGTGACAGGATGCCTACTGTGCTGCCTTCCCCTGCTCGAGCTTGGCTCAGCAGCAGGAGGGCAAACTCGTGTCTGTGGCTGGCAGCATCCATTTTGTGCTGTAAGACTCAAGTTGGTACCAGTAGACTTGGGTACCCCCAGAACCTCGGTTCTGAGGGGAGGAATCATAGGGAGGAATCATACCTCCACACCAGTTCTCCACACCAGTTACTGGTGTGGAGGTATGATTCCAAGGTGTTTGACACCAAACACGACATACTTCGTTGCAGTCACTTTCGAGATAGCATTTACCGCGAGGTTATAATGCACCTCTACCTATATTTATTTATTTATATCATTTATAGAGCGCCTGAATCACCCCAACCGGGGTATCTCCGCTGTGACGGCCATTGACAACCAGTACGGGAAAGATCAGAACAGTGAGGTTTTTAACAGCTTTCTGAAGGATAGGTAGTTGGTGCAGCTGGTTCCAATATACTGGGGCCAAATAGGAGAAGGATTTCCCCCCCAACTGAGCCTGTTTTATGAGAGGTATGAGAAGGAGATCTTTGGACCCTGAGAGGGGGTCCTGGAGGGGGTGTATCGGACCAGCTTGTCTGTCATGTACCTTGGTTCCAAGTTGTTTAGGGCTTTGTAGACCATACAGCAAATTTTAAATTTAATCCTTTTGCGAATGGGTAGCCAATGCAGCTTACGGAGTAGGGGGAGTGAAGCTGTTCTGGGGGAGGCGTTGGTCACTAATCGGGCTGCCGTGTTCTGGACTACTTGCAGTCTGTTTAAGGAAGATTCCTTGGCTGAGATCAACAGAGCATTGCAGTAGTCCAGACGGCTTAAGACCAATGCTTGTATCAGGGTTTTCTGTGTGGATAACGGGAGTAGGGGGAAGACTCTGCGAAGAAGGCTTAGTATAAAGAAACAGGCCCTGGTGGTTGAGGTAGCATGCTCCTCCAAGCTTAACTTCTGGTCAATTTGGACCCCGAGGTTTTTTACCACTTGTTTTGGGGACGGGCCGGGCCCAGTTCTCCTGGCCACCAGTTGGGCAACCACCTTGTTACTGCTTCTTTGAATAACATGATTTCAGTTTTCTCAGCATTCAACTGAAGGAAGTTGTTACTCATCCAATCAGAGATGGTTTTCATGCCCTCCGAGAAGGTAGTCTGAATGCTGGTGTTATTCTTGTCAAAAGAGAGAAGCAGTTGTGTGTCGTCGGCATAGGAAATTGGTATGAACCCTGAGTTTCTCAATAGGTTCGCAAGCGGTGTAACATAAATGTTAAATAGGGTAGGGCTCAAACATGAGCCCTGAGGTACTCCCTTAGTAACATTGGTGGTCTGTGATCTAAAAGGGCCGAGGTTGATGGTTTGAGTTCTCTCAGCCAAAAAGTTAGTCATCCATTTTAGTGCATTCCCATGGATACCTATATCTCTGAGTCTCCCCAGCAAGATCTGGTGGGAGATAGTATCGAATGCTGCAGACAGGTCAAGCAGTATAAGAAGCACTGCCTGACCATTGTCTGCTAGCATTCGGATGTTGTCTGTGACTGTCACTAATGCCGACTCCGTGCTGTGTCTAGGTCGGAATCCTGATTGTGAGGGGTCGAGACAGTTGGAGGATTCTATGAATCCGGACAGGTGTTTATTAATGTGCTTTTCTAGTAGTTTACTTAGCAGGGGGAGTAATGAGATGGGACGATAGTTAGCGACATCATCTGGGGGAAGTTTGGCATTTTTCCTGATGGGCAAAATCTGAGCTGCTTTCCATTCCTTGGGGAGCCTGCCTTCCTTTAAGGAGCTATTTAAGATGGAAAAAATGGGGGCAGCGACCTGATTGGCAAGCGAGCCAGTGGTCTTGGCTGGGATCAGGTCTAAAGGAGAGCCAGATTTAGTCATTTTTAGTAAAGATTCAGTTTCCTCAGGGGAGAGCATAGGAAATTCCTCTAGTTTATACGTGCTAGGCGTGATAAGGGGGGGTTCGGATATGCAGCTTGATCGGGAGCCATTAGCCGCCGTGATCTTGTTGTGGATATTATCTATTTTTAATGTGCGATATCCTGCAATATTGTCACATAGAGTCTGAGATGGCTCCTCTTCCGTGTTACACGCTTTAGGATTGGTGAATGATTTGAGAACCTGAAATAATGTCCAGCGCACAGCCCGGGAGAATGGTCTCCGAAGACTGCAGAGGGGCCCTGCTCATGCAAGAGCAGCCTCTCACGTAAAACCCAGCACCCTGCCTTCAGGATTGATAAGGCCTGCTATAGGGGTGACTTATAAGTTTTAAGTGTAGTAATATATATATAGATATAGTGAACCTATATCTAAAGTAAGTGGTGCAATCACCAGCTTACACAGGCTGCTGTAGCAGACCTGAGGTTCCGTTTTGCATGGCCTCTCATGGGTGGCATAATACATGCTTCAGCCCATGGGAGGCCTCTGGGGTACCTATGCCCTGGGTACCTGTGTACCATATAGTAGGGACTGATAAGGGTACCCCAGTATCCAATCTGGAGTTGTACCAAAGTACATACATATCAATTTTAAGGGAGAAAGCAGATAGGCTGGGGTCCTGGATAGCAGGATCCCAGCCAGACTAGTCAAAACAGTGTGCAAAAAGCAAAAAGTGGGGATAACCATAAGAAGCAGATCCTACTTTCCTACACCCAGCCATATGCAAATCAGTCTTGACCCTGCTCCCCAGGGGAACAGTCCAGCCCGAACTGCAAGGCCAGGTCCTCCCTGGACCAGAAACAAGCATCCTGGGACTGGTTTCGGGGTATCACCCCTCATCAGCCAGGCTAGCTTGAATCCAGTGGCGCAGCGAGCAAGAAACCAACATGTGGGCATATCCATAGCCACTTAAGGCACACAAAGCAACATCACAAAATAAAATGATGGATGGAGTGTTGAAATATTTCAAACACTCACCTCCAGTCACAGATCTGGGTTTAATCCATCATTGTTTTGCTCGCCACGTCACCCCAGTTTAGACCCAGCTATATGCAAATCAGTCTTGACCCTGCTCTCAATGGGAACAGTCCAGCCCGAACTGCCAGGCCAGGTACTCCCTGGACCAGAAACAAGCATCCTGGGAATGGTTTCAACACTCTGTCCATCATTTTATTTTGTGATGTTGCTATGTTCCCATTGGGATTATTATCACCACACTCCTAACGAGGGTCTCATTGAACGATTTCATGCAAATCAAGGCTTCCATATTGCAATAGGAGCTGGAAAGATTGTTCCATACGAGTCCCTTTTGTATTTAAGTGATGGGTTAGAATCAGTGGCGGCTGGTGGAATTTGAAACTGGTGACGCGTATGCAGAACGAATTAACGTATGCAAGCGAGCGCAGCGAGCGAGCCTGACGGCAATAAGGGAGGTTCGGGGGGGTTCTCCCCCGTGAAGAATTTTTTTTTAAATTGGCATCTTTTTGGTGCGATTTTCAGCACTATTTCTGTGATAAATGGACTAAAAATTCAGTTTTCTAGGCATTCATAAAAGAAAACTCATACATTATTTCAGAGAATTTCTGGGTTGCCAAGCAAGTCTGACTTCTGAAGAGGGCTGGGGTACTAAGCAAGACTGCTTTGGCTCTACCCTTTCCAATAGAAAACACTAGTTAGCGATGTGAACAAGTTCAATGGACAAACCTGGGGTCTAGGGAGAGTCCCTTGAGGCAGAGAGAGCTGACTGGTGCCAAGCTCACCTGGGGAGGGTTCACTTTCACCTGGGGAAGCCATGGCTTTGTCCGCTGAACTCGAGGGGGTTCTGCGAGGGGAGGGGCTGCCACCAGCACCATATATCACCAGCACGGGGGCACCCCTTGTTGGAAAAGTTGCAAATGCCGCCTGAGCTCTTAAGGGGAGGTTGTGCAGCTTGTAGCATGCAATGCCAAACGGTATTACTGGAACTCATAGTAAATATGAGGTCCTGATTTCAAAAACATAACATTCATGTTCGTGGAGGCTTGCCTGTGAATTCAGCAAGCCTTTCAATGTGAACTCTGCAAGCTTTCGAATTTTAGGAGCACGCACGCGTTTGTGCAATTAGTTGTTTACCAAACGTGCTCAAACGAGTTGACATGGGGTTGTGAAGTGCGATGCTGTTACATTGAAGGAAATCTGATTTTTTCTTAACGCGCTCCTCGTTATATATAACATAGCCCGAGGCATGTAGCTTTAACCTATTAGGCACATCTTTTTTGATTGATCAGCAATCTCTACTTTTAACCTGTGCAGTTGTTGGGGCTTGGTGGAGAACCTGATATGCAGAGTAAATTGTTACCTGTCTGCTACGGGTTTTAAAGAGAGGAAAAACAAGACACACTTGTGTATTTTTTTTAATGAAACGGTCTAATGTTTTGGCAACCTGCTTTTGTGTAAATGTTGATTTGTCTTTCAATTTGTTAGACCTGGTATCATTGGCGTGAGTCTCCCTTCCATTTTTTTCTGATTGCCTCCTCTGTTTTTGATCTGTTTGCTGGTTTTAGATGCTTTGGGCACTGTGCCACTGCTATTCAGTGCCACAGTGCAAGTGCTCCCTATGGTAAATTGATGCATTGATCAGTGACTCCATGATTGGATCATTTGATTTACTTGTCAGACCCTAGTATAGTGCACCAGGTGTGCCCAGGGCTTGTAAATCAAATGCTGCTGGTGGGCTTGCAGCACTGGTTGTGCCACCCACAGAAGCAGCTTGTAAAGTGTGTCTCAGGCCTGCCATTGCAGAGCCTGTGTGCAGTCTGACTGCCATGTCGACTTGGCAAGTGCACCCACTTACCAGTCCCTAAACCTTCCCTTTTTCTGCATATTAGTCACCCCTAAGGTAGGCCCTAGGGCAGGGTGCATTGTAGGTAAAAGGTAGGACCTGCCCTGATGTGTGTGGCATGTCCTAATAGTGAATTACAGCCATTTTCGTTTTTCACTATTGCAAGGCTCCCTGTTCCCCATAGGCCAGAATGGGCAGTTAGATTATTACATTTTATAATCCTAACTGACTCAGGGAACCAGGTAGAAATTCGAGTTTAGTATGCCTGAACTCAGAATGATAAAAGACATCTTTTAGTGAAGTTGGTTTTAACATTCTGTGTTTGAAAATACCACTTTTAGAAAGTGGGTATTTTCTTGCCTAACTATCCAAGCCTGCCTCTGCTAGGTTGTGTATTCCTTGTCTGGAGTTTGAGTGACAGGGGCTGGGGGCTGCCAGGAGACAGGGTGAGTCAGCACAGGGCTGAATAGAGAGATCTGCATGCAGATAGGAGGGAGGAGTTGCACCTGGGACCTGAATAGGGCTGTGCCTTCCCTCCACAATGCTGGCTCCACCTCCTGTGGTGTGTCCGATGTCCCTGGTCTACACTGTGAAAGGAAAGAAGGAGTCTTGTCAACAAAGTGCTCCAAGACTGACCAGAACTGGTTTTGACTAGGCAAAGGCCTCTCTGCCTTCAGAGAACAAAGAGAAAAGTAGTATAAATATTGGGACCCAGACCCAAGAACTTTAGATCACTTCTGGAACAACAAGACGACCCTTTTGCCAAGGAGAAGAACCAAGGAAGCTGCAGGAGTTGGACTGCCCCTCTGCCAAGTGTGCTGTTTGCTGGGTTGGCCTGCAGTGGTTTCTTCATTGCCAAGGAAAGGAGAAGGAACTTTTAAAGAACTTTCATCATCTTGCAGAATATTACTCCAAGGGCTTGATTTGAGCTTGCCTCCTGACCGAAGTCTCAGGGATACCAGACTTCACCCCTTCTGTTTGCCTGCATCTGGAACGTGCTGTTCTGGTGCTACAGAAGGAATTTGCAACACCGACGCCGGCGAGCGACGCCGTCTCCTGCATCGAAGCCGTGAGCGCTGCTCCGACTTGCAACGAAGACTCGACGCCGACCGCCGTGCCACCTCGACGCCAGCGAGCGACATCGTAAGCCTGCTATAGCCGTGAGCGCTGCTCCGACTTACGACGCTGGCCCGACACCTGCTGCTGTGCGGCATCGACTCCGAAGCTGACATCATCGCGGAGCCGATCGTCGACGTGGGTGGTCAAGAATCTATCGACATCGTGACATGGTACGGAACCGCGGCCTCGGCGCCATCGTGACGTCACCTCCTCTCCGGTCCGGAACCGACGCCTCCCCTGCCAGCGCAAGCAGCCAGGTCCCGACGCATCCTCTCCTCCGAAGCAAGGAACCGATGCCGCAACGCGCCAACGACGCTGCACCTCCCCGACGCCGTGAGCTGTCTTTGTTTTCGCTTTTCCAAGGTACTGTTCTTTGTGGGTCTGTTTTGACTCCGGGCCCGACGCCGCGCACCTCGCGGTCGGCGCCGTACTTTGGGATTTCTTTGACCTCGACGTCGTGATAACTCCAGTTGGGGTTATTTGTTGCTAAAGACTGCTTTTAAGTGAAGAACCTATTTTTAAACCATTTCTACCATCTTGAAGTATTATTGATTACAGTATTGTGGATTTTTGTCATTTGTGGTCTTGTGATAAATCTATATAAAGAATACTTATTTTTATAAAACCTGTGTGGTGTCCATCTGTAGTGTTTCTCACTGTATTACTGTATGTGTTCACAAATGCTTAACACACTGCCTCTTAGATAAGCCTGCCTGCTCGTGCCAAGCTACCAAGGGGGTGAGCAGGGGTTATCCAGGTGTGTAATCCCCTTTCCCTGACTTAGAAGCAAGGGTCCCTATTTGGACAAAGGTGCATACCATTGCCAACTAGAGACCCCCAGTTCTAACACAATTGCATTCTAAAACAGGCATGTTTGTGTAGTAGTGCAACAACCGGTAATCCACTACCCATTCAGCCTGTATACCCTCCCCACTGCATTCTATGAGTGGCAGTATGAGAAAGCGTTAGCACGCTTTGCAGGGGGGCCTCGAGGCGGTATATTTTACACACACCATACTGGAAATAGGCTCCAAGTTTTGCACGAAGACTAAACCAGAGGTCTAAAATCTCGTGCAGGATTCAGGAAGATATTTTTTGTTTTGCACCAAGAATAAGAACATTTTCCGCATCTCACACGGGGACCATTAAGAGAAAACGAGATTATTAGCGCTTGTACACGTTGCACGAGTGCAAATAAGGAGAGGCTGCCTCTTTCACAGTGATCATGAAAGAGGGTACATCTTGCACAAGGACTGGGAAAGAGAGCCTACATCTTGCATGCCAGCCGGGAAAGGGGACTTTCACGCCTTGCATGGACATCAGTAAAGAGAGGAGTGGTTATTCACAAGGGCCGCAAAGGAAAGACGACCCCTCGCACAAGGAGCTGGAAAGACGGGCCACGTCTTGCATAACAAGCAAGGGGAAGGGACGCATTGACGGGAAGCACTTGGCTCTAGCCCTCTCCGCAGAAATCACCCATCCGCCCCAAGTCCACCCATAGCCGCCCCACACAGTCATCGCATCTTTTCACTTTTAAACTCACCCTGCACTATTCTGGAAGCAACCCGTGCACGCAGCAGCCCTTTAACCCCCCCCCTGTGCACCCCCTACCTCTCTGCACCTGAACAGCAAGAGGCGCGACCCCCCGCAGGTAGCACTCATTCACAATCACACAATCTCTGTCCCTTGTCAAGCCTCCAGCCCCGCCTCTCCCGAAGGCGCCTCTGCCGCAGCTGTCATTTCCTCCATCCCACCCCCCTCCCCCATTGCACCCTTTCCCAAAAGCAAGCGCCTCCTCTTCGCGAGTCCCGCAAGAAGCACATTTTCTACATCGAGCATTAAGCTGCCCCTCCCCCTCCGCCGTGAATTCAGGCCCCCTTAGTCTGCACTGCCCTCTCTCTCTTGCGCAACATAGTGCAGCAACTTTGAGATGGAGGGAGTTGCAAAGGTTACGGACATACACCTAAGTGCGGGATACATGAATCAAAGAAATCTACAACAATTCAAAAGGGTCTGTCACCTTGTAAACCTCCAGTGAGGTGACCCCAGCTGTGAGCTTCATGCTTGAGCAGCATTTCAGGCAAGAAAGTGCTACTCCTTTTAAACCTCCAAAGGAAGATTGTGACCATCATTCATTAGCAACACAACACCAACAATATCAATCGGCACGACCACTTTTCTTGCCTAAAGAAGCATTTATAAATGCCTGGAAGGAAAAGAGCTACAGGTGAAATAATATGTCTCATTCATTTGTTTAGTGCCACCAAATTATGTCCTGCCAACAGTTTCTTACGTAATTGCAAAAGCACAATGGGAAAGTGGCAGCCATTTATGCTCAATTATGTAGCTGTTCCAATAAGATCTCCCAATAAGATATGTTTGGTGAGGTGTTGTTACATCGAATACCAAACAGATAATATAGCTGCAATGGCTTCGAAGAGAGGGAATAACATGCCGAACAGTTAAGATTTGTCCTATAATCAACGTGGACCACGAATACCGCTCAAATTAACTTCACAATTTAAAATACAGGATCACCAAAACAACCTTCTCATAATCAACATTTTGCAATAGTTGTTCACCCACCATTCTTAAAATAAGACTTCAGTCGCGGCTCGCAGTACTCGCGGGGGGGGGGGGTCGCGCAGGGGTGGGGGCCGGGCAGAGTTTTAAAATAAAATAAAAAACTTACCTGACCGGGTTCGCGTTGCCTCTGCTCCGGGGTCCTGTTGGTTGGCGCCTACAAACAGCTGCGTCACTGCTGGCAAACCCTCTCAGCCAATCCTGGCGCTGCTCCAGCAGCGCCAGGATTGGCTTAGCAGGGCTGCTCGCCGCCCGCCTGCCCATTAGGAGACCGAGGTTTGAGCCTTTGCTCAACCCTCGCTCTCCTAATGCGCAGCCGCAGCCTGAGCAGACACCAGTGCGCATGACTGGGCTGGTCAGAAAAATTCGCCGACCTTCACCAGTCATGCGCACTTGTGCTGCTGCCTGCCCCTGGTCTGACAATGCATGCATGTCAGTCAACATGACGCCAGACCGCCCACCCCCTTCAGTCTCTGAAGGGGGTGGGCGGTCCGACGTCATGCTGACTGACATGATTGTCAGTTCTCCCTCGCGTCTCTGAACTTAAGTAAACTGAGAGTTTACTTAAGTTCAGAGACGCCGAGGGAGTTGCGGGCGTGGGCGGCTTGTGGGGCAACGCCCCAGCGCCCTAATGGACGCACCGCCCCTGAGAATGCTTGAATGTGACTGTTTCCCTGTCACTTTTATACAGCTCTTAGACTATTCGAAGCAGCTGTTTATGTCCCTACTGATTTCCTATTCCCCATCACTATTCGTATCCCAATCACTTCTTTGCCCCATAGTTGGTCTCTCACTGTGCCACAAGACACACATGTAAACCTGTAAGTAACAAAGACGTTTATGACTGATGGTTGCTCTACATGGAACCGTGACAGGTGCACTCATTCCTTTTGGTGTGTGGCTCACTTTTAAATACTGCGTGAACACCCTGACTTAACGTTTAAAGATTCAGGCTGCACTGTGTTGGGGATTCACCCTAAGATTTTACTATTGTGCCTAGGTGGACATGCCTGTATTGCCAGTTTCTATGGTGTGGCAACACTTTGTACTGTGAGCTCAGTGCGACAAGAGAAAGCAATTCAATGCATGTATTCATTCCTCCATCATCCACCAGCTCATTTATCCCTCTACTCCATCATTAACCCACCCATTTATCCATTAATCCATTAACTCAAACCATCAATATAGACATCTACTCACCAATTCATCTGCACATCAATCAAACCGTTCACTCATCCACTAACCTATTGAAACAGTCCTTCCTTCACCTAATCATTCATCTATCATCCATTCACACCGGAACTCACTCACACATTCACTCACCTATGCATCTCCCCAATCAGTGGTCAGCTCTGATTCAACCATATGTCTATCAACTCACCAATCTGTGCAGTCAGCAGTCAATTCAACCATCCACTCACCCACTTCCTCATGCATTCACCCACACCCATCCATCCACCCAATTACCGATTGACCATCCCTTATCCATCCAATTACAGATCATCCATCAAATAAAACTCCTCATCCCCCATTCACCCAGGCATCATGTGCCCATCTACCCAATTACACCCTATAAAAACAAATAACACCAGGACCTAAGATGTGACCTTCTGGCCAGCTTCCCTGACCAGAGTTGGCCCCAGAACTGGACACAACTCTCCGGATGAGCCCTTCAGACACAATTCTCTAGATATTCCCTCCTAAAGTGGACACAAAGCACAAGATGTGGCTCCAGATAAGAATCACCAGTAATATGGACACTTTAGAGGAGTAACTACATCCTTGTTTTTATGATAGAAATAGTTCTACTTTGCACCCAACACTCCTCTTTCTGTCTCTTATTCGTTTACCTAAGTTCAGCTCATTCAGCATTAGAATTATAGAATGGATAAGGAGCAAGGGCGTCAAGAAACCTGAGGGTCGCCCCCAACCTCTGCACCCAGGCAGTCCTTAACAAAAGCACACTGGAGCAGGGGCTGGACGGCTTTTTAAAATAAATGTGGACGTGCCTGCAAAGATGACTGGTGGTTTGTCCGGATCCAGGGTGAGGTGTGTGTTATGCCTGTGAAAAGGAGCTTGCAGTGCTGCTGCTCGTGCTGTACCTATTCTGTGTATCCGAGGGAAGCCCTAACTGGTGCTGCTAGTGCTGTACCTCTTCTGCTTGTGTGTGCTGAGGGAAGAGTGGCACAGCTCACACTGCTGCTTCTCTGTGGAGAAGTTAGCAATGCTGCTGTCCATGCTGTGCCTGTGTTGTGAGATAGTGAAGGTCAGCAAATCCTCCTCACTGTTCAGAAGCAAACGCCATTGGTTTGTTAAAGCTGTTGATGGGCCGCCTCAGCTGGTCAAGACAGGTCTGCACTGGGGAAAAGTTCTTTGTTGAACATGACCTGGTAGACTATACTGTGCGTTGCAGTACTTAATTTGAGTTGGTGGTTTCCAGTGCTCAGCACCAGCCCTTAATCATCAACACCAGCGCTTTTCATGAGCACCAGTTAAGGACACTTTTATTTATGGGGAGATTAAGTGATTTGCCCAGAATCCAGTGGCATAACAAAGGACCCCGCAGCCCCTGCAGTGAGGGGGGGGGGACAGGCTCCAGGGGGGCCCCCTCAGCACAGTACCCTGGCCTGAGAGCTCCTGAGTGAGTCTGAAAGAGGGCCCCTCTATGTACTTTGCAGGGGGCCCCCCCCCTCAAGTTTCATTACACCACTGCCAGAGTCACAGGATGTTGAGCAGATCCACGACTTGAACATGGTTCCCCAGCTCTGAAGTCGGCAGCTCTAGCCATTAAAGCACATCCTCGCCCCACTTTCATGGTTAGTAGTTGATTCTGTTTGAGGCGGCGCTAACAGGAGAAATGGGCTGGTGTAAGCTGCCTCCTGACGAGAGCCCCGGCAAAGAGTGCAAATTAACCACTGGTGCATTGGACATAAAAGAGGATTTTGAGGGGCGGTTGCGGTGGCCTTTTTACTTCTGAAATTCCAACTACACATTTCTTTCAGTATATAACTCTAGGGCAAGAGTGATATAGAAGTAAATATTAGATACAAGGGATTTACAACAAACATGTGACTTTCTTTGAAGTGGTGAAGGTCGCAACTGTTGTTGTAACAGACCAGCGATTTTCTTACCACTCTTCATAGCACTTTATTAGTTGAGTATTTATTTAAGTCTGTACTTGCTGATTAAAAACCTCACTGAAGAGTTAAGTATTCTCCCCTGTACCTTGGAGCTCCTTGCTAAAAAGCATCTTCATTCTGCCAACTAAAATCCGCTTGCAGTTCACCCTTTTCTGAATCTCCTTCCTCCGAATGAAAAATTGACAAATGTGAAGACACAATGAAAGGCTCTCCATCGAAATCAGTGTTGAGCTGTGTGTGCTGGTACAATACAGGCATGTACAACAAGTGCCATGAGCCATGGCTTGTTAGCCATTTGTGGTTTATTAAGATATGATGAGCACAAGGACACACTGATGTATCCTCTGAAATTCCCTTCAGGTTCACATATCAGTCTTTATTTGCTTTGATTACAAAAAATATGATTCAGTCTGGGCTGAAAAGTGATTGTTTGTTTAAATAATGGAAAGAGCCTTAAGATGACAGATTCCATTAGTTTCTATTTCTTAAGAGAGACACATTGACTACTCTGTATTCACAGCTTAATAACCTGGCAGATCTGTTGCTTAAGGCTTTGCTGCACACGAGTACAGTTCCTATTAGTCAGCAGCAATCATTTGAATTTAAACTATTCTGATTCTGCCTACCGAGGCAATATGTGCACATTACTCAAAGTTATGTAGCATATCTGTCTTTCATCTTGCCTAGCCACCAATAAGAGTTCCCCTTTCCTTGGAATATATTAATCAACCTTATGGATTTCTCTGCCCATAGGTCAGGACGTGATGTATCACGTTGATCTTCTTGGACACTTCAATTAGGTGAGTCTGTATTTTAATTGCCCTAATGCCTATCAGGGCCAGACTGGCCGTAGCAGGCACCGGCGTTTTCGAGCGGTGGGGGCCGGTTTTGTTACTAGAGGCCGGTTTTGGAGCAGTGCTGCAATATCGGCCACGTGTAGCAAAAGCGGCTACTCGCTAGCGGAGCAACTTTCACGGATCAAAGACATTCAGGGCGCGCAATCCACAGCTCTCTATAGTTTCCATTGCCAAGGAGTGCTCCCTCAACAATACCTCAACCCCATATAGACCACACCCGAGGGAAGCAATAATGGGACGGGGAGCAGCACTCTTATCAGAAGTGACACAAGCGAGAAGTGGTAAGGCAAGGGCAAATTTCGGGCCAATATCATGTCTGCAGCTTCTAAGGGCAGCGGGTGCATCAAACACAAGATCCTTTTTATCCCGGTGCATGTTCTAGAAGCATGTGCAAAAGCAAACCGCTTCGGAGAGAGCTCTAAATGACTGCCACAGGTTGAAAAACAATTAGCGCTTCAAGTTCAATCCCCAGCCCTTTTGTGTAGCAAATGGGTTCTGCCCCTTTTAAGCACCTGAATTGTTTTGCTTTTGGGCCACTCGGTTTTGGACTTTTAAAGTGAGAGAGTCACATTAATGGTGTCTCACACTCTGTAAACTCTGATAAAACGTACTGAGAGTGTTAACCACCAGTTTCTGCATGTTAAGTTAAGGTCCACTGCTGCACAGCTAAAGTAAGAGGCTGTGGACTAGTTGCACAAGAACACACACATGTGGGCTGAGTGTGTGAGACTACTGTCTGGCTGGTGTAAGCTTTACAACGTGATTCATAGTTTAAATCTGTCATGATGGCTGACTGCACAAGAACACAGACGTGTGGGATGAACATGTGAGACTACTGTCTAGGTGGTGTAGGCCTTATAATATGATTCATAGTTTAAACCTGTTGTAATTACTGGAAAGTCTGTGTGTTTAACTGAAGTACAGTTTTGTTCTACTTAGGCCTAGAGATACAGGTAAGATACCAATCGTAGGGTAAAAAATGTACTCTGAGTGCAGATCTAGCAATGTTACCGATCAGTGAAGCGCTAACACCCATCCTCAATACCTCCATCAACTCAGCCACATTCCTGGACACCTACTCAATGAACCATCCGCTGATGCAGCCATGCTTTCCAACTACAGACCCATCACCCTCCTGCCATACAAGGTCTTAGAAAAACAAATCAACAGACAGCTCACCAATCACCTCAGCAACTACCAGCTCCTTGACGCCATGCAGTCCAAATTCATGCCCAATTAATTATACAGAAACAGCACTCATCACCACCACAGTCGACATCTGCATGAAGATCCTCATCAGGCACCTGCACGAGATTGGCATCACAGGACCCACTCTCCACTTGATCTGCTTTTCCTTAATGGACAGAATACAAGCTATCAACCTGGCACCTTACTTCCCAGATGCCTGCAAAACCATCTGTGGAGTGCTTCAAGGCTCATCGCTCAGCTCCACCCTCTTCAACGCATACATTATCCCTCTGGCCAACCTAAGCCGCACACACGACACCAACATCCTCTCCCATACAGCTGACGCACAACTCATACTATCCCTCTGGGAAAAGATGCCATACACAAGACACAAGTTCACTGTCTGCATGAGTGAAGCCACTAACTGGATGAAAGCCAATTGTCTCAAGTTCAACACCCACAAGATAGAAGTAGTGATTTTTGGTAAGAACACCTCACCATGGAACTTCAACTGGTGGCCGGTCAAACTCAGACCCACAGCCAAAACCCATGCCAGGAACCTCGGATAATCATCAACAGCCAACTGGACATGGCTGCACAAGTCAACACCTTCACTACGTGCTGCTTCTACACCCTGAAGATGCTGAGGAATATCTTCAAATGGCTCCCAATCAACACTAGAAAAACTGCCACTTATGCCCTAGTCACCAGCAAATTGGACTATGGGAACACCCTCTACTCCGCGATCACTAAGCACATTGCAAGAAGACTACAAACCATCAAGAACTTGGCAGCCAGACTCATACTCCATCTCCCAGACAGAACCCAGATCACACTACACCTTGGTGAACTACACTGGCTCCTGATACAAAACCGACTCAATTCAAACTCCTCACACACACATTCAAGGCACAACTCAGACCCCCCCCACCTTAACAGTGATCTTCCACCATCTACTAAGACACCTCCGCTCTGCAGGACTTCTCCTCACACACATCCTACGATATACAGAACCAGATCAGGAGGACGGGTGTTCTCTTACATCGCTCCTAAAGCATGGAACGACGATAAAGTCACAAGTTTATCTTATAAATTCAGTATCTAAAATGGTAGAAATGAGTAGCACTTCAAACATTAATATATTATATGTTAGAAATGATAATGTGCTACTCTGAAACTAAGTGAAAGCACATGTGCTGTTATGTGGTTTCTTAAAATACACTTCTTATGAATTACCCTGAACCAAGGTAGTGAAGGCAATTGTCTTCATCAGTATGATAAATATGTATATAACATATTTTTATTAAACAGAGGGTTTGCCGATTACTTGTTATCTCAGAGTTATGTGCTGCTTTTTGATCTTGACTATGGATATAAGTGCTCTCAGCCACAGTTCACCTCACGCAAATACCCTCCATCCGCAAATCAGGTGATGCTCCTTCTCCTGCATCACTGCCAAATCCTGGCACGAACTTCCACACCACATCTGGACCTTCCATCCCTACGCCAGTTCCAGAAGAAACTGCAGACTTGGCTCTTCAGCTAAGAGCCAGCTTAACCGACTCATCTACTCCAGCGCCTGGATATTCCTCGGGTGCTAAGAGCGCTATACAAATCCTTCTACAAATACTCATAACATTTATACCTATTGGATTGACTTGATTCATGTGTGTGTGTGTGTGTGTGTGTGTGTGTGTGTGTGTGTTTGTGGGTGGGTGGGTGGGTGTGTATAAAATTCATTTAAATGTAAAAACTGCATTCAATAAAAGATACTTTAGGAAGAAAAGCAATTGATTATAATATGATATTTCCAAACTGATTACACGTGAAATAAGGATAGCTACATCATTTGATGCACACACTGCTAATGATGTCAGATAATGCACTACTGCTCAGAACCTGGTGATCACACGGGTGGTGCTGTGTCAAAGTGCCCGCTTCATCCTGCTGTAATTGTCTGACTTGTGCTTGGCCAGAGACAGCTGTCAGCACTGAGAGTAGCCTCTGAGAATAGGCCTGTCCACGAAAAGGAGGGGAAAGTATATTGCGAGAGACTGTCAAAACATTTTTTCCTCTGGTTTCCAGCTTGAGGAAGGCTTTCTGATGCTGAGACCACCACCTCCCAGGGTCATTTGTTTCCTCTCCCCTGGAGGTGCAGTGCTCCTGGCCACTGAAGCTTGACACTCTTGACAGCAGCCGGGGCTGTCTCCTGCCTCGCTCTGATGTGCCTTCTGCGGATGTCCCCCTTCCTGGTCATTACTGTGGTTTCTTCCGTTATTTATACCTGGAGCTCCGTCATAGCAAAGGATGACAGCGACATTGAGGGGTTGGAGGGCGAGTTCTAAGATCGCTTGTGGTGGTGCTGGTAGTCAACATTCTCCGTGCACTGAGGCATCATGGGTTTTATTTAGCATCAGGAATGTTGCACATTATTCAACAAGCCATTTCTTTATGTGAAGAGAGCATCGGGTGCTTATTAACTTGTATTAAATATTGGAACAGTATTGTGGTGTCTTTCACAAAAACTGTCAGTGTGACCCAGAGATGCTTATTTTTTTGGAATGAGCCACATAACAACAATAACCCTTCTGACGTTTCTAAGCACTATAAATAGAAGGTGCTGCTATTACACCTTTAAATGATACTAAAATTCCAGTCGAAGTAAATGTGTGCAGTGCCAAATAAATGAAAATGCATAGATTTGAGAGAAAATGTCTTTTCTTTCCGTGTGATTTTGTTCATAATTTGCATTGCATTTTATAAACCGAGCATTAGGACACTTTGATTCTAATCATTGAGCACAAAGGAGCGAGTCAGTAATTGCCCTATCTTCATGCACTATAAAGAACTGATACCCAGGGTAGAAGTAGGATTTTGCAGCTGGCCAGGCACACTATCTGTCCCTCTTTTTTACAATACTTTATAGCATGAACCTGGCAGCGGCGGCTGGCACGGGTCTGGGGTGGCGTGGCAGGGAGGGAAGGAGGGAGTGGGGGAGTGGAGGGGGAGAAAGTAAAAAATAATATATACAAACCGCGTCTCTCCTCAGTTGTCTCTCCGAGTCTCTCCCGGCTGAAATGGAAGCAGGAAGCACACAGGGTCCCCTAAGCTTCAACGCTTCAATGCAGCGTTGTGATTGGTCTGTGTGTCGTGGTAGGAGCCTGTGCATGTTCTCAACATGCAAAGTGGGCATGACTCTTTGGTCTGCCCAAGACGGCCGGCCAAACCATCATGCGCACTTACAGTGTGCCCACCACTCCTCCCCCTGCTCCTCTGTGAGCAGAGCAGCCCGCCCAACCCCACAAAACTGCTTCAGCAGGGAACAATAAAATGATAGTAACATCATGTTATCATTTTATGTTTCCTTTTTTACACTATTGAAAAGCTGCGGGCGACGCTCCTCTGTCTAGCGGAGGAGCCGCAGAACCTGACTATGTTACATCTTTCTTTTTTTTAGGCACAGGGGGCTTAAGTCATTTGGCCACAATCACATTATAATGAGCCTAGTCTGGGATTCAAACCTAGTTCCCCACGTCCCAAAGTTGGCTGCTATACCCGCTATGTAATTTCTGCTCCCCAAAGAGTCACATAAAGAGTTACACAGACATCTTCCTGGTCCCTTGAAAATTGTCTAGCGTAAGTAGAGTAGCCAAGATGACTCCTAAAAACAGCATGTCCACCACAGGCGCTAGAAGTAAGGGAGTGGAAGGTGCTGCAGCACCCCCAAATAACTATGCTGGAGTTCCAAAGTTGATGATCTTTAAAGATGCCTTTTACATTTTGTTTTATCTTGTGTTTTCAAAAACAGAGGTCAAATGTCAGACTACGTCTTCTGACACATTGCTGCTTATTCTTTTAACATGGAGACTGGAGTTTACTTTCCTTTCTCTGACTGTAAAGTGAGAGAATTTTGTAAAATTAGCTATCTGACAGTCCGACTGGTGTGAAAAGAATGGCTGTATGTTGTCATTTGTTCCAACAGACATCAGAACTTGAACTTAAATACCTATAAATGAACTGTACAAATATTTCAAAATATTTCAGCAGTTAGGAAAGCACAAATGAAGTGAATTTTATTTATGTCTGAAGTGTGATGGAAAGAAAATTTTCATAGCATCAAAACAAATCAAGCACTTTACTTGGTGATACACAAATAACAATAATTTGCTGAAACCTGAATTCCACACATAGTTTACATACTATATAGTTTTATCATTAAAACTGTATGTCTGTGCAAATTTACAGACTATTTCAATGGAAAATGTGCTTTCTGCAAATGACAGTGCACTACCACTCCATGCTTTAGTAATATATTTGTGACAGTGTGCTCCAGAAAGCACCACAAGCTACATACTACACCCCTACTACTCTCTTGCCGAATGGGCATGGCTTATTTGCTACACTTATTCTTTGTGTGTCACTTGGATTTTTCACACTCCCTGGGAGTTCAGTGATGTCATATTGATGGCGGCACCCCGACTCTGAAAATTGTTCCATACTTCAGTGCTATCCTTTGCTGATAGCCAAGCAAATATTTGTAGTAGTCCATCACATCTAAAGCAACAAATTGGAAAAGTTGCTGCAGGAAAATATTGTTCATCTGCCTAGATACTCCTGAGTGGGGATTAACTACTGAGAATGCAAGTGCACAGTAAACTACTGTACTTCCAGTTTGCTAACTGCTGCACCCTAGTGGGTGCCACTACCGATGCATCCAATGAACGGCTTCAGAGCCTCTCATGTATAAGTGGGTGAAATGAAATGAAATGAATTTGTACTTGTAAAGCGCACTGCTACCCTGAGGCATCCTGGCGCTGAACGCATACCGCTGTGGAACCCTTCCTGGCTTTTCCCTGTGAAATGTCCACTCCTGGGCACCCCCAAGGTGAAGCCAGGCATCCCAGCGCTGGTGGGGCCGTTGTGGAGATTAAGCAAGCTATTGCCCAGAGTTGCAGAGTGGGACCCATGATTAGAATAGGCACTGAGGCGAGAATTATCAGGTCCGAGGAAGTTGAGCCCAAGACCCGCTGAGGCGGGAATTGAACCCTGGTCCTGGGCCAGATCTCTGCATCAGGGTCTGCCGCTCTAACCATTGAGCCACACTTCTCCACAAAGCTGTGTTAGCTCCCTTTACCCATGATGGATGTGGGGCAGGAGGTGAAACCATGTTGTCTCAGAGAGAAAAGGCAGGAAGATGCCAGTGAGCAAGTGATGGCTGAGCATGCCAGTTTGAAGGAGGGCGTAGCCAAAAAATCTGGATCATACCCAGTTGTTTATGTGGCTCTGACTAAACATGGTGAAAATAACGACAAAACAGCATTTTCCAGTTCAATTTCCCTAATTACTATTTAAAAAGCACACTGTTTTCAAGTTGTTCAGTTAATTAGGTATGCCGCCATCCAAGTTCTTGTATCATTCAAAATGCATATAGCACCTTTCTTCGTTTCTGCCTTCCATCTCCTTCCATGTATTAAGAATGAGTAACTACTTGGAGAAGACAGGGTGGGTAAATGAGAAGATACACAGATTTCATGATTCAGTCAGTAAGCAGCAGAGCTACCACACAGGTTAACCCAGTCTGAAAAACACAGCCACTACACATAATCAGGATACAAAGACCTTAGAGGTCTCACTCATTCTTCTTGACTTGAGTGCAGCTTTCGACACCCTCTCACATGAAGCCTTGAGGTAATGATTAGAAGCTATAGGGATCACAGGGGTGGCTTTTAAATGGCTAACATCATTTTTGGCAAACAGAAGTTTTCAAGTGAGTGAAGGGCCTTTTTGTCAGAAACTTATAAGCTGGAGTGTGGACTACCACAGGGCTCTTCTTTTGAGCCCTATGCTCTTTAACATATATATCCATCCTCTTCTGGGCATCATCTGTTCCCATGGCTTCATGATGGGATCCTACACAGATGACACACAGATTTTCGTGCCACAATCACCTGACACCTTCTCTACCTCTAAGAAGCATGCTACATGCATGGGACAGGTGCAGGGCCGGACTGGCTACCGGGCGTTTTGGAATGCTGTCGAGCTGGGGGCTGATGTCACTGCGGTGGGGGCTAATTTCGTTGATGGAGACCTGCGTGTGCTTCGAAATGAACAAGGCAAAACGAATTTCGTTCAGCACACGCAGGTCCCCATCAACGAAATCAGCCCCCAGCTCGGCAGCATTCCAAAACGCCCGGTAGCCAGTACGGCCCTGGACAGGTGGCCAGCTGGATGGCAGCAAGCTGTTTGAAATTGAACGGTGACAAAACAGAGGTGTTGGTGGTGGGTAACAACCCCTCACTTTGGGACCAACTCCTCTAGCCCACATGCTTGGGAGAGCCTCCCCTTCCTAAACCTGAAGTTAAGAGCCTTGGCGTCATCTTGGATAAAGACTTGACTATGATTTCCCAAGCTAAGAAAGTATCAGGCCAATGCTTTGGGTTGCTAAGATCCCTTAGAAAAATGCTTAAATGGCTACCCTTGGACTGTCAGTGGACGGTGGTCCACAGCTTAATCCTCTCACACCTCGACTATGGTAACTCCCTGTATTTGGGTAGCCCAGCATATGAGACAAAACAAACTGCAGGTTATTCAAAATGCAGCAGCACGAGCATTACTAAGAGAGCCGAAAAGCACTCGCAGAACTTCATTGGCTGGCGGTTAAACAAAGAATTGAACTTAAATCCCTTTGTATTGCCCATAGGCTGAAATATGCCCTAGGCACAAATAGTCTTCAGCATCTCATTACTCCACACATAGCCTCCAGAGCGTTGAGGTCAAACAGTCAGCCTTTCTTGACGCCCCCAGAATTAAGAGAGCAAGAGGAGGAGGTCGCTCATTCGCCCACCTCACCGCCAAGTTGTGGAAAACGCTGCCGTTTCAGCTTAGGTCAAATAACAATCTGTTAAGTTTTAGGAAGCAGCTCAAAACTCACCTTTTTACAAAATTCTGGATAATATATAAACACACCTGTGATTCAGTTGGCTCTTTCTATCAGCGCTGAGAGGCCCGTTGCTGGGTAGTTGCTGCGCTTTAGAAGGCAATATAACAATAACAACAGGTTCAGTCAGCAGACTTGCTAAGGTTACAGCAAGCTTACACTTCTGGCCTCAGACAACAGTAGTGAGGAAACTGTAAGCAAAGGTTTTTCTATGTAGAAGATAAATGTTTCCATAAGAGTCATGAAATGGCAGTCGCAGCATCAAGTGCCCTCTGGCATCCAGTAAAAAAACATCTGCCTGGTTGACAAGTGTCCTGGTTTCACTTTGATGTGCTTACAAACCGCCTGTTGTTTAGGCAGTCATTTGTTTTCATTTCTTTATTTGAAAATGTAGAGGGCACAGGATCATATGCAGTATATAAAATGTGTTAATTAAATATGAAAAACTGTCCCAAAAAGTAACCATGATCTAAAAAGATAAAGAAAAAGACAAGGAAAAAGAAAAAAGAAAAAATTAAAGATAGCGTAAAGCATGAGTAGGGTAACAAAAGCCACATATTACAGCCAAAAGACAACAGGCCCTGGCTACGAAAACGAGAGATGACATTAATTATCTGGAAAGTGACAGAAAATCTGGGAGGGTTTTAAAGCCCACCTAAAAGGGGAGAAGCGATTTTAAGTCGGAGATCCTTCAGAATCTTGTTCCAAACCCCGAGGGAATCCACAGGCAAGACCTTAGCAAAAGCTTCCACAAGCTTGAATATAGGAATATCTACTTTCTTAATATCCTTAATTCTGGTAACCCTGAACTCAGCAAATATGTGGAATGCACTGGTCATTTACCCCGCAAGTGTGTCATTCTAACTCTTCAGTGGTTCTTTTTCTTCCCCGTCATCTTTGAAGGGTGAGCTCATTCAATTCACTTGATGCAAAATGTGCCATGTGAAGATGGACACATTACGAAACTGGAAACTCAAAGAATGTCTTTTGCAAAGTGAATTCTGTGCAAATGTGCATTTAAGTGCATCATTATTATGTGCAAACTTTCTTCAGGTTCCACACTGAAATTGCACCTGGGCAAAGTGCCCAAGGTCACAAGAGGCCTATGTAAATTCACACTTTCTCCCAAAGACAAGAATATACAGCGAAACTATGAACTTATGTACACAAAATATGTCTCTGAAAGACTATAATAGACGACTTGGAGTATGATGCTAATAATTTGATTGCTAATGTTAATGTTGCTGTTTTTCTATTAAGTAAATTGCCCTTCTCCATCATTGAGACTTGTACTTATTCCAGCTTTTTTTCTTGGTGGGAGTATAGTTTGATATTCATATGAACAATATGATTCACATACTAGACAGAAAGCAAAATGTTTTGTTGTTCATCTTAGTATACGAAAAATGTTTTCCTAATAAATACTCTAGATAATACTACGCCACACACAACAGTAAAAAAATGTGACCAAATAAGAATTTATTCTGAACAGGTATGCTAATAAGCATGCATTCTAATTTTTCTTACCAGAATTTAAATAGGATGTTATTACTGTAATAGAGCCTAACTAGCTGGAGGAAGCACTGCTTACTGGTGCACGGATACCGATAAAAACCACTTTATCCTAGAAAAATATGTAAATAAACTCATGAGACCTACTTAAAAACATATTATACTCAACACTCAGTCGCCCTAAATAACAAGTTATTGCACCCCATTTAATTTTCAATGCTATCACACACACACACACACACACATTTATTTATAGTAGAAGTAGGGAACTCTGAGTAGCTCTCAAACAGCTCCTTTGTGTGGAGCATTCTACAACACCACCAACACGCTAAATCTGCTCACCTCAAATGTCTGTTTTTCTAGCACAGTTTTTAGGTCGAGTGTCAGGACGCATGCGCTGTCTGCAAGACCTGTTGTATTTACTGAAAGGACTGTGATCCCTCCTGCTACTTACTATACGTTGACTCCAACTTTGCTCCTCTTTGTTGCCTCCTAATTGGTTCAGGCACCCATTACGTCACTTCCGTTTCTAGCTGAAGAGCACCGCTCAAGTTCAGATTAATTTGACTTGATTAGTGCCCCTCCGATGATGCAGGTACTATTTATTCCACCGCCGGTTTCATTTTACCCGTCTGTCCCTTCTGCCCCATTGTTCATGTGTGCATGCTCTTTCTGTGCAAGTGTGTGTCTATCCTGGGTGTCTCTATACATGCACTACACTTCACTAAAGCCAACCCTTTTGGCTTTGTCAAGGCTTGTTTTGCATGTCTCTATTGGCTCTCTGTTAAGTGTAGTCGTAGGGAAGCGTCACGTATCACACACAGCTGTCAAACCACCACACTGTTATTTTTATCCTCCCAAAGTCCGACACAAAAAAAGCCCAAGCCAGGGTCAGTAAGTTCCCCTGCTCCTAGAATGCACCTGTCTAAGCTAACAACCCTTAAGAAACCGGGGCATATAGGTACAGTCACTTGCCGAGGCTCACACACTTAAACGGAAGCCAGGAACCGAGGCAGAGGTAAAGTCATATGCCGAGGCTCACACTCAATCAGAAAAGCCAGGATTAGAAGCCAGACTATGAGTTGTAAAATTGACAATGTAGGAGCTGCTGCACAAAACTCTCATTTCTACTGTAGGTTTACTTTGACTTCAGTATATTTCAGAATTTTTAGGGATTTACAAAAAATCCACTGGTGTAGAAGTCGTTGATTTCAATGCATATACACCTCCTCTGTACATACTTCTGTAACTTGTCCTGTAACTTGTTGAATGAAGTAAGGGTGGCAGAATCATCAGTTAACACAAGACTTTTTTCCCCCCGATTTGCCTGTACCCCAATGAAACCCTTGATGCCCTTCCCACCCTGGAAACACCATTAGCGAAAGTACATTTCCGGTTGTTTTTTGGTAATTGAATATCTGTGGATTCTAAGAGTTCGAAATTTACGACCACTAATGGTTCTTAAAGTGCCCTAATAAGTTATTGATCAGCCAAGGCGAAAGTTATCAGATAACTCCTGGTTGCCCAGAATTCAATGGTCCCGTCCTGTGCTTTTTTTTCAACAGCCCCATGCATTCTGTTACTTGCAGTCTTTAATTCACCCGAAGGTATCCAGTCGCTATGAGATTACATTGCCCCCTTATGCCTTCCATATTTTTGGCACACATTTTTTGAGGCATCAGCGTGTTTTAAGATTTCACGTAGTTGCATGTGAGCACAGTAGGTTGTGCGGTGGTTGTTCACGTATTTCTTTTATGTTTATTCAGGGTTAGCTTCCACAGTCACGTGTTAATAAACTGCACAGGGTGTTTAAATGGATGAATTTCACCTGCGTGAGAGTGGGTTTATGAACGCCCAGTGGGTCTGGAGCACAATTCTGTTGGCTTCATTGTGATTAAAAATAACTTGGCTATGCTGACGATTTCGGCAGTGAAAGCTGCAACAGTTTGGGAGCACCGTAACTTTATTTATATTTAGTCCTTTTTAGGTCGAGCCTCGAGTAGCGCGCAAGCGCTGCTCTGCGAGACTTATAGTTAGGGAGTTTGAAAAGCTGACCAGACGCTCGTGCGTCATGGCCTTTTCCCTGCGGTTACGCGCGCAGCAGACATGTGTTTCCAATTATCGTGCCCAGACGCGGGCGCGAGAATTGGAAACACATGCCGGCCGTGCGGGGGAAAAGGCCATGACGCACGAGCGTCTGGTCAGCTTTCGAAAGCCCAGGCTGCCGCGCTTGTTCTAGTTTGTAGTTAAGAAACTCTTCGCTGGGGGGGGAGCTAGAGAGCCAGATGTCAAGATGGCCGCTCTGTAGCTGAGCTCCGGTGGCGGGACTAACATTTGGTCATTTATCCGATCATCCAGTCTTCACTGACGTTTAAAATTACAGCGAACCTGACCGGAGTGACTGCTGCCTCGATTGAGGCAAATTTGGCTGCGGACAGGCTTGTGAGGCAGCGCCGTCAGCGCTGCTACCGATCGGCAGAGTTGCGACCTACTGTAGGGCAGAAGAGGTGATGCAGCAAGCAGAACGCGCGGCTGGAGGCAGGCCGCCCGGAGCGAGGCCGGAGAGAGAGGAGAGACGTGGACTCCCCCCCGGTGGTCGGCCGGCGGCTGCGGAGGTAGGACGGACGGACGAAGCCTGTAGCCTGTTCCACCTTCAGCCTCAGGCGCCTGGGCCCTGCTGAGGCAGCCAACTCCCATGTGTGAAGCCTGGCTGGTTGGCCCTGCCTCAAGAGTGTAAAAAGCAAATTAGCTGTTAAAGTGCTGCAAATTAGAGGGTGCAGGGCTCTCTTTTTATTTCTCACGATCTCAGTGTCTGTGTCCTTTCTTCCTCTCCCCATGTCTCTTCTACCCGTCTCCCTTCACTCCCTTCCCTTTTGTTCTCTCATGTCTCTCATCCAGTATTTCTCTACATCCTTTTGTCTTTGCCTCAGTCTTTTTAAAATGTGCTTGTTCCCTTTGTGCTATCTCTGTCTATCTGTCTAGCTCTGTCTTTTTGTCAGTTTCTTTCTGTTTGCATCTCTTTGTCTCTCAAAATCTCTCCCCCTTCTCTCTCCATCTACGCTCTCGTTAATCTCTCTCCTTTTCCATGTCTTACACTGTCTTCCCCTCTCTCTTCGTTGCTGTTTGTCTTTCTGTGTGTCTCTTTCTCATTGTGGCTGTGTCCCTCTCCCCCAGCCCTTCTCTCTCTTCTCTTTGTGATAAGCATTCTCTACATTTAAGGTTCAGATTGTTAATGAAGTGGTTTCTAAAGAGACATCTCAAGGGCAGTGCAAGGTCATTCCATGGAACAGCTCGCCTACTCCCTGCCAGCACCGTATTCCATATAAAACCTACTCAAAAATCTAATTCTGCCATCAGCCCACTCAAGGAATTTTGGGGCTCTTTTGCTCGCTGTCGTGGACTTATGAGCACCAGCTCCTTCACTGAAAGATCAGTCACACCTCCCTTCAACATGCCGTGACAGTTCTTCCACAAAATACCTCTGGCTAGCATTAACAACCAACAACAGACCCGCATGAAACCTTTCCATCGCTTCCAAAACCCTACCGAACACTCTTGGAGCCAAGGTTAGCATACTTCGACGCAATCCATTTCACTGATTTAGTCCAATCTGACTTGTCTCTTAGACACTGCGATTGGGATAACATGTAGCAACAGATGGAGCTTTCTATATACTGTTCATATTTATCTATGCAATGTTTGTCACCGCATAGATCACATAGTCTGACAGAACCCCTTCTCCCTACTGCCAAGAGTTGTCAACTTTTGTCTCTGATGGTTTAGCACCATTCCGTGTCACGGCTAGTCGGATCCTATCTGAGGAGTCTTTGTCCTTGGTCACCAGTCAGTTCTCTTTGAGGTGTAGATACTGATGCCTTCTCAAGAGCTTCCAACAGCGCCACTCTATGCCAATGACGCCCGTCTGTTGCTGCATGTCGGTGCCCGTCACAACTGATACCAATCACTGCCTGCTGCTAATCAAATCATTTGTGGTGAAGTGCTTCCTTAAACTCAATGATGATGAATGAATGTTCCTCAAGTGTAAGCAGTATTACCTTCCAAATCCCACTCACGGTACTTTCCGTATTCATGCACGTCATCGGGATATGATTCAAAACCAAGAGATGGGGAATTTTACTGCGTTCTGTAGCAGTGCCCAGGTCGTGGCAGATGCCAGCTAGTGCCATCACTATCTTGGCCTCCTCAGATGATGCCTGTAATGAATTCTCACGGATGGCAGTGATTGGTCCTCAGTTCTACCATGAATTCATGAATGGACAATGTAAATTCTCTCTTCATGGGGCTTCTAAAATATCGGGATGTTTATTGTTCATTTATAGTGGTTCCCTCAGGAATGATGCATGATATCCACCTCACTCATGGGGAGAGTTCCCTACTTGAACTTCCATCCTAGCATTCCAGACCCTGTACCTCGACCAAAAAAAGGTCAATTTTCCAAGAACCGCCTGTGACCATCTGCAGTAAAATATAATGATACTGGCAATAAAGCAATCTCTGCTCGCAAAACCAGCCCCTGGTCCACTGCGCAGAATGTACCATCAAAGCAGTTGACAGCTTGCAGTCCGAAGCCCTCACCTGCGTTATCACCTGCAATTTACAAAACCACCAAATGACCTAATCTTTGGGGTACAGATCTTCAAAATCTATAATCCTCTTCCCTGTTCTCAGAGTTTTTAATTGTTGAAGGATACATGTCAAAGCATTCGCTCCCTCTTAATCACGTTCACTCTCTCACTGTCTCGCGCCGCTTACTCACACACCTGTGGTGGAAGCGTAATAAGCAAGCACAGCCCTCAGGCCGCTGGTAAGAGGAAACGCCGGATCTGCTCAAACAAGAATAGTCACTACTGCAGGACCCAGTGAATTACACGTCGGATGCCCAATTCTGCATATGATCATAGGGACAGGGAGTGTACTGGACCCGGAGGCACAGAGAGGTGTGTTATCCTTTTTCATGTAAGACTTGTCTCACTGTTCTTTGTGATTAAGCTTCACAGTGTGCTCCCCGCACGGGTTCTAGGCAGTCAGAGATGCCTTACGTGTTTGTGTTTTGACGCTCAAGTTACGGGGGATCACATTGGTAAAACCCTATATTAAAATATCCAGAAGCATTTGTCCCTTGCCCTTTAACACATCAATGGGAGGATGAAGGAAAAACTCAGAGCTGCCATCAGCAGAGCTGGGGAATTGAAATGCATTGTAAAGTGAAAGCTAGGAGTGGATACAGGGGATCCTTGTAATTGAAGCCAATATGCATCTCTGATGTGTCCTTCTCAGCCAGTCATCTCTTGGATACAAGCCCATTAATCTCAATCAGAACAGCCTCGAGGGGTGCTGCTACTGTTGGTTCCACAGCCTAAAGCCCTGCCCGCTATGTTAAGGCCACTGCATGGTTAACAAGGCCTGTCACCTCTGCAGTATCTGTGAGTGGCAGGACAATGTATATTTCTCCACTCATTTAACCTTAAAATTCTATATAGATTTAAAAAGACGTTATATGGTTTAATAGTATGATTGTCTCCTAATAAAGTTTTAGAGAGTAAGTGGATAAGTCTGGAAACAACATTGTGTTAGGTTAAAAACTAGGACTACATTAATGGATAGCGAATTCTTATTTTTTTTCCATTGTAAGCAAAGGCATCTGGACAGTTTTTAGGCATACAACTTAACTCATTTTTCGCTGCAGATAAGGGTTGGGAAAATTGCATTTGTTATGCTTAACTCCTGTAAAAATGGCAGGTTTTATGGGGGTTAGGCATGGGTGACCACCTGCATGAATATTGTATACGACGCGTGCCCATGCATAAACAAGCATTGGCATAGCCAATAGGTCTCGCTTTTGGGACCTTATAAGTATTTAGTTATGCAGCACAATATCCTTGGTGCAACAACATCAACTGTTGCATGGCTAAACACTTATAAGGTACAAGGTTTAGCCATGCAACAGCTGATGTTGTTGCACCAAGGATATTGTGCTGCATAACTAAATACTTATAAGGTCCCAAAAGCGAGACCTATTGGCTATGCCAATGCTTGTTCAATTTACGTTTGGTCTATGTTTCTTTGATGCTCAATTGGGTCATGCACATGGTGGCATTCAGCATGGGGTTTATTGTTTACATGGGGTTAAAGTATGTATATTTCATGACAGAATCTTTAAATGCAGTTTAGTTTTAAAACATCACTTGGGATTGTTTGGTAAAGGCACAAGTTTTAGAGGTATAAGTATTAGTGGCATGTTGGTGTTCGTGTATTTATTTTATACACTGCACGTTGATGGTTTAGTTGAGTTAGTGTTTCGTTAGATTATGCATGACTGATAATGGACTTTTTTCTATACCACAACTACCCTGACGAAGGGCTATCAGCCCAAAATGCATTGGGTTAATAGCTAGATGGTGGATGAGACGTGAATTCTAACGTGCTGATATATAAGACCTGGATGGGCATTTCTTGAGCATTTAAGTTTGGAAGTCGGTCTGTCTCCATGTGTATACTGGACTGAAAAAATTGAAAGAATTTGGATTAAACAGGATTACTTGGATAATAATTGGTTTCATGTTGATTGATTCTTCCAGCTTTTTTCCCACATGGTGGTGCGACTCGATCATTGGTTAGCGAAGGCACACCAGACAGTTTTGGAATTCATTCACGTGCATTTGGGGCAGAGCACAAAATAAGTCAACACACCAAATTCTTCCCTATGAGCATTCTTGAAAATTGTAGATTTAGAAAAACGTAAGGTATGCATTCCATCACTTGTATTTTTGGGGGCTTCACGGTGCCATGTGCAAGTGTCGTGCTGGGATGATCCACACTTTCATGCTTAAAGTGTGGGGTCTTGAGTCTGAAAACAGTGACGTAAGTGACTTTTTTTTTCCATTTTATATCTCTGATGCATAAATCTGTAATGATGGCTGTCCCAACGAGAGTCGAACTGTGCTCCCACAAAACAGTGAAACGAGGATAAAAAAAACTGTATGGCCTCATGTAACTGCCTCACAATATTATCTATGCATGAATCACAGTGCATAAGTTCGCTATTTTGGATATTTCGTAAGTTAGTAAGATATTACAACTGTTAGAAAGTTTTATTACACAGTTCCCTTTACTGCTCCTTACTCTTCATTCAGTGGGACAGTGATAATATCAAATTTTACTATAGCTCATGCCCACCGTCCTCAACGCCCTCTGAGTTGTCAGGTGTGAATTTCTTGGTGATGGGTTAATCCACATGGAGGTTGTTACTTTGGGGAAATGTTTTGTGACCCTCTGCCCAGGGTTTTAAGTGGGCCGGGTCCTGCCAGTGCTCAGCACCAGCAGTTCTAAAAAGCAGGTGCTGAGACTGGTCCCAATAGGGCTCTCCATTTTTGCCCTCCCCCTCATGGTGAAAAAAAAATCTTAACTCTGCAGCAGTAGCATCCTTCACTGCCTTTGTTTCCGTACTTTCATTCTTTGTCAGCTTTCGCCTTCTCTATTTAAAAACCTTAGGTTTAAAGCACGTAATTAAGCGTGTACTTTATGAGCACCACCAAAACATCACTCAGCACTAGCGCAGCACCATCTCAGCATCACTCTGCACCACCTCAGCAACACTCAGCATCACCTCACCATTACTCAGCACCAGCACAGCTCCACCTGAGCACCACCTGAGCATCAGCTCAGCATCAGCGCACCAGCACAGCATCCATTAGCACCACCACAGCATCCCTCAGCAGCACCTCAGCACCAGCGCAGCATCTCCTCACCATCACTCAACATCACCACAGCACCACATCAGCAGCACCTCAGCACCTCTGCATCAGTGCATCACCAACTCAGCACCAACGCTGCCCCAACACAGCATCAGCTCAGCCCCACCTCAGCACCAGCGCAGCACCACCTGAGCACCAGCGCTGCACCACCTCAGCAGCAACTCAGCATCAACGCAGCACCACTTCAGAATTAGCGTAGCACCACATCAGCACCAGCGCAGCACCACATCAGCACCACCAAATCATCACTCAGCACCACCTCAGTATCACTCAGCACCACATTCGCACAAGCACACCACCACCTCAGTAACACTCAGCACCACTTCAGCACAAGTGCAGCACCATCTCAGCACCACTGCACTGCAAAATTCCACTACACTTAATACCCCTTAATTACTATCCACATAATTTTACAGCACACCATGCCACATATTTCCAATATGCAAGTACACGTCACAGAATTCCACAACAAACAATTCCAATGCAACCCATCTCTCTCATTTCCACCACCCCTGTCATCTCTCCACAACACTTCCACTGCCCTCTTATCTCTCCCTCACACTCCCACTACCCCCTTTCATTTTGCAATCCCACTGACCCCTCTCATCCCTCCGTCATACTCCCTATCTTCTCTCTATAATACCTGCTCACACATGCTACCTTCTGGTACCTCCTCGCTCTGTGCACTAGTCGGCCTCTCGCCTCCCCCTCCCTGGGGGCCTCTCATCCTTGTCTCTCTCCCTCTCATACCATCTGTAACCCCTCTCTCTCGCTCTCTCATGCACTCTTACCGCCTCTATCATCTGGTCTTTGAGCACAATATTTTTCCCGAGCCTTTTCAAGGTTTCAGTCCCTCAAACACATGCTCTCCTTCTCTTCTCCGGGTGTCTTCTGCATGCACAAACACTCCCTCTTTATGCATCTGTGACCTGCTGTCCACTTCTTTCTCTCACTCTCTTTCAGCTCCTCTGTCTGCAGTTCATTCACCACTTTGTTCACAAACTACCTATCCCTCTCTATTTTCGGTTCTATCTATTCTCTGAAGCTCTCACCCCTCTCTATTCACCACGCCACATACTTCCATGACACAAATACACTACACACCACACAATACCACCCCACAAAATTCTACAAATAACAATTCCAATCCAACCCACATAATTCCACTTCACACCATGTACATTCACAACACTCCAAACAAAACACAGGGGTAAAAGATATCACCATTTACAACTCCAATAGCTCTAAATCTCACGTATGCGAGACCTATTGCATTGCAAATGCTTGTTATATATTGAAGTAGTACAGCGTCATACAGCCAGAGCTAGAAAAGTATTTTGACGTTATTGCAGCAAAGTCTTAAAGCATACAATTATCTAGTGCCGTCCCCGCCAGGCTGAAAAACGCCTTTTACTATTCCAGCTAGGGACTGGTAAAATATCATCCAAGCCAACCAGGAATTAATAAAAGTAGCTCCGCACACACGCTGAGTGCAGCTGCCACTACTCCTTTGGCACAGGAGACACCTCATGTCTATGCAAGAAAAGCAGTGTGGAAGGAGGGAGAGAGAGAGAGAGAGAGAATGCTATAGCACAGGAGACAGATTCATTGCTAAATGTACCTAGACATCCTGCAAAAGGAACAAGAAGAAATAAATCCACACCTTAGAGTGTTCTCACTCTACTTCATGGAGTGTGAAGTTCATATATGGTATGTTGAGCAAAATCTCTGAATAAGTGATGAGACAAGCCAAGTATGATGGCTCAGTGGACTAATGCATCCACTCCAGGTATCTGATTTTGACCTCATGGTCAACAATTCAAATCCCAGCATGCACACTCAGCCTTTCATCCTTGGGAGTTTGATAACATGAGTAACATTGAGTTGGATAAAAAAAATTATTATACAACGACAAGATGCCCCTAAGTGTGAACGGACACTTTACAAATACTGACATTATGTTAGGTTGACATCGAAAAACAGTACAGAATGTTCCATTGATAAAATAAAATCAAATGTAAAAACAGTTTGAAGGTGGTCATTTATTTTACTACTATGATCTCCCTAATTCCTTTTTAGAGACTCTACCCTCCATCATCTCTCCTTTTACTCATCCCAAACCTCATCTTACTACTATGATCTCCCACATAACACATTCTAGACTGTACCCTCTTCTATCCCTCCATTATCCTATTCAATCCTATCAACAGACTTGCATGTGCACCACTCAAATGAACTCGTTTTTCTCTATTCTAGTCCACCACTAACCCTTTTTTGGGTTCTGGAGTAACGTGCTACTCACTGAAAAGCACTTCAACGCCTTGTCGGGGGTAGTAAGCGCTATATAAATACAATTACAATTACATTATATAAAAAAAGTAAATACACCCCTCCCCCCCCCAAAAAAACAAAAAACCCATAGAAATACCCATCTCAAATCAAGCAAGGAACCTGTCCGTGTTAAACGCTCCAGGACCACCTGCAACAGGGGTTGGCTGGCTGTCCCAGGTTGGGTGCAGAGCCTGGCTACAGGCCTTGCGGCCACCTCTTTGTATGCATAGGCAAAGGCTGTGTGTAACAGGGGTTAGACATAATGTGTATTGTTGAAAAAAAACTAGGAATGCAGTGTGAGCACCACAGTTAAAATGAGTTATGCCATGTTTTGTGTGTATTCAAAATATATCTGGTGAATTTCATTGGTTTTGTTCATTTGAGCCAGAACAATAACTCAGATTTTAAATGTGGGATTTTCATTAAATATGTATGTCTGTACTGGGATGCACGTTTGTATTAGTTATTGTCTTTGGCACCTGTTTAATGGCATCTGACCTATTTGAGTGTTTGATTTACGTGTTTGCTCTTGTCTGGAATTGGAGCAGTTTATTATCAGGATAAACTGGAAACAATCTCTTTGATTCATTTTCATGAATTGGGGGTTGTCATGGCTTTCTTCGGGGGAGTGGTGGGGGATCTATCGCCCATTCATTTGACTTCTCTTTCCTTAATGTCAATCCTGCATGCTCCACATATCATTTGCTATTTTATATGGACAATGGAGCCTGCGCATTTTTCAAGCTGAAATAGTTCAGAGGGTTGTAAATTGGCTGCTTTTGTGGATATATTTCTGTGGAGCATTTCAGGACAGTTCCAATAACTAAAGGCGATATCTAACAGCATATTTTGAAATGACATGGCTCGTTTACTTGGAAGTTAGAACGTTTGATTGGTTTTCCCACTTGCTTTAGCATGTAACCTTCACTCTGCATTTCCACTTCAGCTTATTGCTTGTTTTGTCGCCTTTGGCTTTCGCACAGTGAATCCTGGGTGTTTTATGACCGCATTATGCACATAGCTTATTACTTCAAGTCTAGGCTTCCTTCAACAAGCATGACCCAAGATAATGAGTGCTACTTACTTTTCTTAAGTGTTTGCCTAGTTTATTAGTTCATTATTATACTGATGTGAGTCACTCCCTTGATGGCAGGTGCTTTGCTGCTACCAATTTTGTTTGCTAATATTCTTTCAAGTAATTCACCTTTCTCGTTTTCCTCCTGTCGGATAATACTGACACTATGAAAGAAGCGGTTCATTAAATATAAGGCATCTTCACTTCAGTTTTCCCTGGTGGGACAAATATATTAAAGACTTCCCCAGGTGAGGAAGGATGTGAATAACTTTAAGCATCAAGTATTAGGATAATGAATAGTTGAGTATGAATGTGTGAATTTACTTGTCTGTCGACTAAATGCATACAAATTCTTTATAGCATTGCTTATTACCACAACCTTATACGTCCACTGAGGCCTGAGACCACAAGATGCATTGAGCAGGTAATACTGGGTTACTGTACTCCAGAGGAGATATTATGGAAGTATTCTGGGAGCAGCAGACATATGTGCTTGTTTTCTGGTCCCTGGTACACTTCTGTATTACAGAGCGGGTTACAGATGCTTGTGTGGCCCCTTCTGTAATACCAGTCACGTAGGTACACTTTTTGCATCCAGGCATTCTCCAGAGAGTGTCCTCCCAATGCAAATGAGGGATCACCTTTGTCTCTGTATTGTATTGCTGGCGGAGTCACAGGTGTAAATAGGCATAATGAGGTACACAAACGCTGCACTTCATAGGAAGTGGCACACGGTAGAGTATTTAAATTCAGTTCCTCATACCTACACATTGTGGGCACATCACACAGGTTCTCAGTTTTCAACCTGATTTACTAGTTCACCAACAAAGACATCAACATGGATATCAGTGGCAAAATAGGAGTGAAAGAGAAATTAGCTACCTAGGACCATTGATGTGCCGGGGGAAAACAAGGATAAGGCAGGAAGAAATCACCTATGTCCGCCCTCGGGGGTATCATAAGCATATAACTGTGACTGCCAGGAGCACATTGTGCACCCAGGAGCACATAAAAAACTAAGTAGGGGCAAAAACTTAACTGGGTAGTTTTCTTAAACTCAACAGTTTAACACTTACAGTGATAATAGTTGAGAAAGAAATGAACAAACCTAAAACAATCGTGAAGTAATGCACTTATGGTACAGTCAGAATTCTAATGTAATAATAGGAGCAACTGGAATAAAACATGGAATTAAATACTTTTGTTGTCTTGTGGTCATTTGTTACACCTGACATCCTTGGCGTGGTATTCCCCCAAACCTTTTCTTCCCCTGTTTTGCTGAATTCGTTTTTGTTGGCATTAGGGCTCTGTGCACTTAACCACTGTTAACCACTGCTAAAGTGATTGTGCTCTCTCCTTCAAACATGGTAAAATTGGGTTACATCTAATTTAATTTACTTATCTTTCCCTGACAAATGGTACTACATGTACCTATGATTTTTAAGTTAAATGCTACTTGTGGGTCTGCAGCACTCAATGTGCCACCCACTAAAGTGGCCTTTTAAAACATGCCTCAGGCCTTTCACTGCATCCTGTAGCACATTTGTAAACTGCCATTTCAACCTGGATGAAATAAACCTTTTGCCAGGTCCTAGACCTGTCAGCCTTAGGGTGCACTTGCCCCAAACCTTTAGCCTACTTACCTACCGTTTTGTTGCTGAAATTCATTTATGTTGGCCTTAAGACTCTGTGCACTTTACCACTGCTGACCAGTGCTAAAGTGCCTGTACTCACTCCCTTAAACACAGGCTTAGTTGGCTTACAACTTATTGGCATATTTAATTTGCTTATACGCACCTTGTAGGGTGGTATACCATATACCTGGGGCCTCTAAATTAGATAGTACCTGTGGGCCTGCTGCACTAATTGTGCCACCATCTTAAGTAGAACCTTAAAAATGTCCCAGGGCTACCATTGCAGCCTGTGTGGAGTTTTAAACTACCATTTCAACTTGGCAATATAACCCCGTTGTCAAGCCTTAAACTCCCCTTTTAGTGCATATAAGTCAGCCCTAAGGTAGGCCCTAGGTAGCCCATAGGGTAGGGTGCACTGTAATTAAAAAGTTGGACATGTACTTTTAAGTTTTACATGTCATGATAGTGAAAAACTCCTAAATAAGTTTTTCACAACTTTGAGGCCAATCTCTCCTATGGGATAACACTGGGTTGCCTTACTACTTTTAATAAGTCCTAACTTTTGATTGAAGACAGATAAACATGTCATGCTTGGTATCTATGAAATTGTAATGAAAAATCCTCTTTAATGGTAAAGTTGAATTTTGCAGTACAATTTTTTAAGGTGCCACTTTTAGAAAGTTGTCATTTTCCTGTCCTTAACCTTTTTGTGCTTGCAGTATCTCATTGGTAAGTAGACTTGGGGCAAATGACAATTGGAGTTTGTGAACTCCTCCCAGACAGCCACACAATAGAGGGATTAGGTGTGTCTGAATGGGCCATCTGCTGGCAGGATGTGGCGGAGCTGGGCACAGCCCCGCTTGTAACTGAGTAGGCTAGGCTCTGCCTTCACACTAAGGGCGTATCACCTCACATTGTCACTGCATACAGCTTGGAGCCAGGGCAAGGGAGTCAGGAAATTCCAAGCACTTCAAAGAGAAACCTCTAGAAACTTCTACCAACTTCAAAGGTGGCACTAGGTATAAAAATAGGACCCTCGGACCCACTCTTCAGTTCACTTTTTGGACCTGCGAAAGGACTCTCAGAGGATTGCTTTCTGCTGTGACCTGCTGTGCACTCTGCAAGACTGCCTTGCTGTACCTGGAAGGACTGCTTTGGTGCGTGGAGCCTGCCTTGAACCCCAAAGAGGCCAGCACTGCAGATTGCGCTGCATCTTCAGCTGAACCCAGGACTCCCTGAGTGACTCCAAGGGCTAGTTTGCTGACCTTCTGTTCAGAGCCACAGGGACACAAAAGGCTCCCACCATCTTGAACCCGCACCTGGACCCAGCCTGAGTGAGTCCTGAACCCCCAAGTGATGTCCCATCAGTCCTGGACACTAAGTTCTGGTGCTAAAGGTGCCCAGATAGCCAAAATCCCAAACTGAGCACTTAAACATTTTTTTGCTAGAAGTTGTTCTGTGAAACAAGGGAAGACTGGGAGCAACCTGCTTGTCTATCCGCCCACAGTGCATTGCTGGTCAGCCTGATCATGCTACATTCTTCTCTGCAGCAGCAAATCTTGATCAGCGGTCCTTTGCCCAAGGGGTAACAGGTCCCCGGGAACTATCTTTGGCTACAGCCTTCTGCCTCTCCCGCTTTTTGAGTTCCAAAAAATAGGCTAAGTCCAAACGTAGAAATCTTCACCACGGCTTGGACCCAAGACTCTCCGACGACGGCGCTCCCTCCTCGGACACCACCTGCAGCCTTGCCCCGCTGAACTTTACTTTCTCAGAACATTTCCTTCAAAATTAATGCTAAGTCAGAAGATCAGCGCCGACCAGGTCCAATACACTCATTGCATCCGACCCGTGCTCCATCACGGTTGGCAATATTTTTCGACTTTGACCCAGTCTTGCACAGCTAGATAGGCGCGGTTATCGCTTTGATGTTTTAGTCACTAGTTTTTACTAAAAAATGTAAAATTTCATAACTCTACTTCTAATGATTGGATGTTTGTCATTTTGGGTCAAATAATTCATTACATTTCATTCTGTTCTAAATTGGAATGAGATTTTCTTGTGTTGTGATTTCACTTTATTACTGTTTGTGTGCTGCATAAATACTTTACACATTGCTTCTAAGTTAAGCCTGATTGCTTTTGGTGCCAAAGTACCCTGGGTTAAGCAGAAGGAGGGTGGGAGCAAAGGCTGCACCAACAAGGGTGAACAATTAAAGACTTCTACTGAAGTAAGTGTTATTATTCACTTCACTTACCATGATGCATTGGAGCAAATTGAGTGCTGGGATGTGAGGCATTGTGCTCACACCCTCCTTCTGTTTGAAAAGGCTCACTGGAGCTGACAAGCTTGTGTTGGTGCACCTGCACCCAGTGAGTGGTACAGAGACCTGAGAAGACTTGGGCAGCATTTCCAGCACCCCCAAAATGACTTGGTGCTCTACTGATGAAGGAATGAATCCAAAAACATGTATCTAGAGTTACAGAGCACAGGCTGCACCAAACAAGGGTGACAGATTAAAGACAACGACTGAAGTAAGTGTTATCATGCACTGCATTTACTGTGATTCATTGGGAAAAATTGAGAGCTTGGATGTGAGGCAGCGTGCTCCCACCCTCCTTCTACCCTGAGTCAAGCACAAGTTAATTTAGTGACTTTTAGTGGTTCAGTATGCCAGGGATTGTGGCTGTTGCTTGACCAGTACTCACACCCAGTCAACCAACAAACACATTTCTCACACCAGGCAAATCCCTTCCTTTTTATTACACATAAGTCACTACTAAGGTAGGGCCCGAAGGCTCACAAGGCAGGTGCATTGTATTTAAAAAGTAGTACATGTGTACTTAAGTTTTACATGTCCTGGTAGTGAAAAACTCCTAAAGTCATTTTTCACTGTTTTAAGGCCCATCTATCCCTTTTACTAACACTGGGTTACCTTACTACATTTATTAAGTGCTAACTTCAGACTGGGAGCAGATGGAGATATGCTGTTGACACTCAAATGAGTTATAATTTAAAACCCTCTTCAATGGTAAAGTTGGATTGTAAGTCACAATTCTGAAAATACCACTTTTAGAAAGTTGTCATTTTCTGGTCCTAACTATTAGTGCCTTCTTCCAATGTTCTTGGACACATGACTGTAAATGGCTCTAGCGTTGGGGTCTGTGTATTACTTCCAGACAGTAACACAAAGGGGGTTAGGTGTGGAAAGGGGTTTACTTCCTATCCCCACACAGGAATCTGACACCAGTCCTGCCATATCCTTTGTCACCACAGGCTTCTTGAAGCCTTGACAGGGCTTTTCAGAACCAGATGTTTGGGTAGTATAGGAACCCCCACACCACCACCACTTCAACAGCTAGCACCAGGTATACATTTTGGACCACCAGAGCCATTCTTTATTACACTCTTGGACCTGTGGACATTACAGAAGAAGTACTGCCCTCCACCAGAGAACTGCCATGCTGCTACCAGAGGACTGTCATGCTGCTACCAGAGGACTGCCTTGCTCTCTGAAAAGGAAGACTGGGCATGCTCCCTTCATCCCAGGCTAAGCTGAATGACTCCAAGGGTCAGTTGACTGACCTTCCGTGTGAGCTACACGCAGACAAATGCCTCCCCGCAACTGCCCAGCTGACCTACTGCATCTGGACCTGCAACTGGACCTGTCCTCAGCACTAATTTGTTCAGAAAAAACATGGTGTAGGGCAGGTGCATCAACGGAGCATGCAGTTCACCCACTCAATGAGCTGACATGATCGCCATGAGGAGACCATTTTCAAGATCAAGAGATGAAGCAAGCAACTATGCATAGGGTAGTTGGGTACAAACGTGAGAAAAGTTGCCCAATTCGTTGCTGTGACAGTGTTAATTTCTGAATGGCTACACATTGGTGTCTGGCCTATGGCCGACTCTTGTACGGTTGGTAGGACTGTTTTGTGTTCTACAGAAATGTCTCATATTTGGGGGTGAGTGTAGCCCATAGTGAGTGAAGTGTTCCTGAGCACAATTGTAAGACAGTTCAAAATCTGGTGTGGTCATTCCTTCACACTTGTGTGGTAGTTTAAGGGTTGACCAACGTGCTCTAGATTGCTTGCAGCCCAGGCTAATGTGAACATGTGCAATTTAAACTTTTGAACAAATTGTTTGTTCAATATTATGGGAATGTTTATAAACAAGTAAAGGAGTTTGGGAATAATTGCCATCTTCATAAGTTCTATCCTTCCCATTTGGGACAGGGGGAGAGGTATTCATCTCTTCACCTGTTCCTCAATATATGACATGGATCTTCAGTAATTTTCAGTCATCACCTTGTTCCTGTCATGAGTAATTCATAACCCCAGGTATTTAACCAAAGTTCTGCACCACCGTAGGATCTCACTCGGCTTTTAATGCGGTAAAATAGGCAAGCAGGCCACAGGCATAGCAATATAAACAAAATTCCACTCCAACCCAGAGAGTGGAGCCTAGCTTTAAAAACCGCTGTTGCAAACAGTCTATTCAGACACTGGCCTATAAAAGAAAAGAGCTGATTCCAGTAAACCTCGAGAAGAGGACAGGTGGATATAACATGTTGCCAATCCCCCTCGCCGTCCTTATAACATCTAAAACTGCAGTTTGGGGTGGACAGAATTTTTTCTACAGCTTTTGGAGTATAATAAACAAGCCAGTGAGCAAACGATTCAGTATTCCTAAAATTGGTAGCTCTGAATAATTTATAACTATATTGGAGAGTTACCTCCACTCCTTGGGGTAATCTCTAAGGACCGTTTCTTTCTCAACTCTGTCTAAATGGTTAGCAAGGAGCGGGGCATGTAAGTTATCTTTCACTGGGCTATATCAGCTACCCATCCCCCTAAGATTGAGTTTAAACAACATCTTTAAAAACCTGCTTCCTTTCTCTTCTGGGAACTGATGCAATAGATTAATGTTCTTCAAAAAACGAAACCAAAGCCCTCTATCCACAGGGGTAACAGAGATATCTAACTGCTCCCATGACTTCCATGAATAGTTGTATTTGAAGTCTGCCATAAGCTGAAAGCCCAGGTTTTTCCATGCTGAAATCTCTTCCTTTGAGAGTAATAAATGAAAACCTTGGCAGTCCTTCAATGATAACAACTCATGGCAGTCTGATATTTTATATTCCTTGAAAATTTCAATTAAATGAAAAACAAGTTCATAACTAAAATTATAGCAAGACGTTTTGGCAAAATAAACAATTTGAGAAAACATGGTAACTGGATCCCTAACTATTTTGTCATTGCATAAAACAAACTGTTATTGTATGGGGGAAGGTGAACAAGCATCATTCAAGTGGGATATTGTATCCAAGAGGGCTGCAAAATAATAAAGTTGATGATTCGGTAGAGCTAGTTCTCCATGTTCTTTATGTCCTTGCAAATAGCACAATTTCAGACAGAGCGATGATTATTCCATATTCCAAATAAAACTTCTCAATAAACCATTGATTCCCATAAAGAATTTCTTAGGTACCTTAATGGGAACGTTTGAGACTAGAAAAATAAAAAATGGTCGAATAAACATCTTAACCAGCGTTACTCTCCCAATAATAGACTAATGCAAAGATCTCCATCTATTTATCATATTTTGAACTTTGATCAAAGTTGTCCCATAATTCTGTATAACTGGATGTGACATAGATACCCAAATACCGAATAGGAGAGGTAGGATTATATCTAGCACCAAGCCCCTCAGGGAGATCAGAGACTGAAGCATTAAGTAGAAGAATGTCTGACTTCTCCTAATTCATTTTGTAACCTCCAGCTAGTGTGAACTCAGTGTGTTCAACAGATTTTGGATGCTTGCTTTTTCTGCCCTTATATAGACAACCAAATCATCTGCAAACAGTTTGAATTTGAATGTACCTGGGACTGGTGACATTTTTTTTAATCGCTGTTATTGGTGTTCACCAGGGACTCAATAAACGAAGCAAAAAGGATCGAAGACAATGGGCATCCCTGGCGAGTACCCCAAGTGATGATGATTTTACCAGCCTCGGAAGAATTTATTATTATAGAGGCAGTAGCGTCAGCAGTGAGCCTCCAAAGCAATAGCAGCAATTCACTTGGACATGAAAAAGCCTCCAAAATATAAAAACAAGATTCCCACTTAAACAAATCGAAGGCTTTTTTTTGCATCAAACATTAATAATGCTGATTTTAAAATTTTCCTGCAAAAAATAATCGATTGCTTGAATCAAAAACTGTGTATTAGTCGAGATGGATCTCCTAAAAGAAATCCATTCTTATCATGATGAATTAAGCTTGATGCCTTATCCATAATCCTATTAGGAAGAATTTTAGTGACAAGCTTATACTCAGAATTTAACAGGCTTATTAGGCAATAAGAATTTGGGTTATCCCCGGATTCTCTTTTATTAGAACGCTGACCATTATCACTTATGCAAAGGAGGCTGGAGCTTGCTCCTCTTAAAAAAATGAAATCAAATAATTCTAGCATGACTTCTTGCAATTCAGGAACTTAAGAAGTAAGACTTTGTAAAGTGCAATTGGTAATCCATTGCTACTGATGGCTTTACCATTGGTGCAGCTCTCCAAAGCTCATTTAAACTCTTCCACTGAAAAAGGGTCTACAAACTAAATTTTTCTCCTCTACAAGCAATAGTATAGTGATCTTTCTTAAAAAAAATCCTCATTGAGTCTAAATCGATAGCTTTCTCATATTGATAAATTGATTTGTAGTGATTTAGCAAACAGTTACATTTTGATCAGAAACGTTTTACATTAGCAATGCTGGGTCTGCATACAGGAGTGAAGGTAAAGTGTTTAACACAAAATATCAAACGCACCAGTTTAAGTATTGCTTTACTGCACACTTTTATGTAAAAATGAGGTTTTGCTACCTGCTGCAGGACAGATGGTCCATTGCAACTGTCCATTTTCTATTACAGTTCTGTTGCCCAAAAAATTGTCATCAGCAGTAAACCCTAAAAACAGCAGAAGGATTGTCAGGCAAGGATATGAAACAGATCAGATTTTGGCACATATTTTTCAAAGCTTGAAAACTACTTAATTTGCCAGCATCCTGTCCTATTTCATCCTGAAATCAAATTAGGCGAAAATAGATAATTTCCTTCTTTCTGTAAATTTTAATTACACAACACCTGTGATCAGGAAATATTTTCTAATTACAGAATTTCTATGTTGGCAGTAACCATCTGAGTGTGCAGAGGACAGCACGTTAAGTAAATTTTATATATCTATATACATAGATATGGATATATACACACATATATATAGATATATACACACATATATGTATATATATATATATATATTCACTGAAAAAAACACAGGTTTCAGGAACGTTAGAGTTAGGAATTAGCATTTAAAAAACTTTAGAAATTCACTGAACAAACCACAGGTTTTAGGGACGTTATAGTTAGGAATAAGCATTTAAAAAACCTTAGATATTCACTGAAAAAACCATAGGTTTCAGTTATGTTAGGCTGACATTTTACTCATACAAAACCAGAGAAATTCAGCCGTTATAGTTAGCTGAGCTAACTATAACTCGCGCCCCCGCAATGCACTGCTGATGACGTCACATATTACATCACTCATGACATGGTCAGTGACATCACTGATCACATCTCAAAAGACATCACTGATGAAATCATTCAGTGACTGTGTGTTTTTTAAAAGTTTAAGAATGTTATATATATATATGCCAAGGTGTATTGAAGAATGAGTGGGTGTATGAGTGTCTGAATGGGTGATTTAGTGGGTGCGTGACTGACTGTATAAGTGAGTGATTAAACGTGTCTTAGTGAATGCATGGGAGAATGACTAATGTGTGTGAATGTCTGTATCAGTCTGTCAGTTGGTGTGTAAGTGGCTGCATGGGTTGGTGAGTAGCTACATGAGTGTCTAAATGGGTTAATGATAATATTAAGTTCAAGGTTAGAGGTTTGTTAAGATTGTTACTAAACTTGTATATTAATAAATGAAACTTATTAACACGTTTTTTAAATAGTAATTTCAGGAGTCGCGGTACGTCCGCGTAGATCGCAACTTCCGGATTCGCGTAGAGGACACAAATCTAAAGTTTTTTTTAAACAATATAATATATATATAGCTTTATTTAATTTATTTGAAATAAAGAGATACAGTTATGTGTAATTAAAATATTATCAGATAGTACTAAATATTGTTGAAATGTAAATTGAAAGAAGTTGCGGAATTGCGTCCGGTATGCGGTGGTTCCGCATAGGGGTCTCACACCCCATGTGACACAAAAAAAAGAAATTTCATTGGGTTAAAGATCCTGTCATGCCCTGAAGGCAACCATTAGAGGCACAATAATTGAAATAAAATCAAAAATAAATAAGAGCACAAACCTGAGACTAACTCAGCTGGAGCAGGAAATCAAAAGGTTAGAAATGATCCACGCAAAGGCCCTGCACAACAGTAAGACCCTCGCAAAACTGACACAAACAAAGTATGAGTACAACAAAATACTGAGCGATAGGGCAGGTCTTTGGATCCATAAATACAAAGCCCTTAACCTCTGCGAGGCCAATAAAGCAGGGAAACTCCTTGCCTCCTACCTCAAACACAAACGCAACCAGACTGCCAACTCATCCATCACTGACTCTAAGAACCAAACACACACAAGGACATCCTAAAGACTTTTCAAGACTTCTACCAAGAGCTTTACAAAAACGAACAGAACTTTAACATAGAGGAGTGCACAAAATACCTCGATAGACTAGGCTTACCAGAAATAAGCGCAGAAGACTCACTTAGGCTCGGCCAAGAGTTTAACTGTTCCGAAATAGAAATGGCGGTCAATTCGCTGAAAGATAATAAAGCCCCCGGGCCGGACGGCTTTACGGACGCATTCTACAAGACCTTCTTAGATCAGCTGAAGTCGACCATGAAACAAGTTTTTAATCAGTCAGCAGCGTGTGGGGCAGTATCAAAATCCATGTCAGAAGCCAACATAATAGTCATCCCTAAGGAGGGGAAAGATCAAATGTCACCAAAAAACTACAGACCCATATCCCTTATTAACGTTGACTGCAAAATTTACGCCAAAATACTAGCAACCAGACTAAACTCCGTTCTTCCAAAACTCATAAGCAACTCCCAGGTCGGCTTCTTACGTACTAGAATGTCTAACGATAACACCCAACTCCTCTGCCACATACTAGAACACATGGCCACGAAAGCTGAACCGGCGGTAGCTATCACATTAGATGCGGAAAATGCTTTCGACAGAGTCTCGTGGGCTTTCCTAGAATGATGCATGCAGACATTCAAGTTAGGGGCGGGATACATACAGATGGTTATGGCCCTGTACGGGGAACCGTCAGCCCGTATCGTGGTTAACGGCTCTCTCTCTGATCCGTTTACACTACAACAAGGCACTAGACAGGGATGCCCCCTCTCCCCTTCGTTATTCTTGCTTGCCCTAGAACCCCTTATCCAAGATATCAAACTGAACACGAACATAAGAGAGATCGATATCAAAGGCGTTGAAGTAAAGCTAGCTGCCTACGCAGATGACATACTCATAGTAGCCGAACAGCCTAAGACATCAATCGAAGCCCTGATGGACACGATAGCAGAATACTCCAGGTTCTCGGGGTACAAACTTAACAGAGACAAGTCAGAATGCAAGCCACTAAACATTCACTGCACGAGAGACACCCTGGGGGGTTCAGGGTTAGCCTGGCAAAGAGGTTATATCAAATACCTAGGTATACATTTTGGCAGTGACTTAATCGACACGCTACATCAGAATGAGAAACTACTACTAGAAAAGATTAAGAAACTCCTAGACTCCTGGTCCCCAAAATTCATAACGTGGTGGGGCAGAATCGAAACCATTAAAATGATGATCACCCCAATGATCAAGTACCTGATCAGCATGCTCCCGTTATTCCTAACAGACGAATTCCACCGCAAAACTGACATCCTGATCTCGAAATTCTTATGGCGAGGGAAGAAGGCACGTATAAGCATCAAAAAACTAAGATTGGATAAAAACCAAGGAGGGGTAAATCTCGCAGACTTCAGAATACTCCAACTAGCCTTTCTGGCTAAACAAGGCACATACTGGATATCACCGCCAGCCGACTACACGCCGGTATGGCTACAGATAGAGAGGGCCGTCCTGAACAACCTATCACCCCTGGCCCTATTAACTGCAAATAGATACCCCCACACAGCCAAATCCATTTTCAAGAACACAAAAATGGCACTACTAAAAGTAGATAAGAAACTGGAGAATAGCATAAAAGGATCGAAAATGGAATCACTATGGGCCAACAGCAAGTTTCTGTACAAAGGGAAAACCCTTGCTTTCGAGGTATGGATTGAGAAAGGTATCCAGTTCCCTTACCAGCTTGATAACGGAACACACCCTATCACTTTCACAGACCTTAAAACAAGATACAAACTAGAAGACATAGACCTCTATAACTTCTTACAAATTAGAACGGCCCTCGCTAGAACCAAACTATCCGCTTCACAACCATCAATCTCCCGATTTGTTTCGAACATTAATAAATTGAGACACCAGGTCTCACACCTCTACAAACTCCTCCGCCCCAATTCCTCTAAGCTTAATGATAATACGGTTGCATACTGGGATGCACAAGCGAACGTCAAACACAGCGAACAAGAGTGGGCCGCAATATGGAGCTCGCCCTCACGTAACAAGATATCCCCCGTTCTCTCACAAACAAAATTTTGGCTGCTTCACAAGGCCTTCTGGACCCCGGCCCGTCTATTCTCACTAGGCATCAGGGATGACGCGATATGCTGGAATTGTAACAAAGAAACCGGGGACTTAGCACACTTCATCCTCCACTGCCCAACACTCAATTCATTCTGGGAGAAAATATTTGGGTTCATAAATGGTTTGTTTGATTGTACACTAACTAAAGATTTTTCCACACTTAGCATGGCCTTTACGAGTACAGACGTAAGAACTGCACCCGACAAAGACCTACTTGACCTGTTACTAACTGCGGCTGTGAAAATGGTCCTAGCCAACTGGAAAGACACTAGCAAAACCACCTACAAAGGCTGGTTCAACTGGATCACACATCTTAGAGGCGCGGACAACATTGCACTCCGGAATTCACCATGGAAACCAACATCCAGGAAAATGTGGAATGCGCTAGACACGTACCTGGACTCTTATGAACCCCCGTGAAAATAAGGTACCGATAGCACGCATCCTTCATAGATGCCAATCACCCCACAGGACGTCATATGTCACAGAGGCCACATGGAATAGTTAAGAAATGTAATTCTCGCTGCCTGTCTCCTTTTCCCCTTGTATCTATCCCCTTTCTCACCCTTTCTCTTTCTCTTTCTCTTTCTCTTCTTCTCCAACTACCGTCAGGTGGGGTTAGCTAAACATTTGGGACTTGCACGTCCCTACATATCAATGTATAAAATGTGCCTGAAACAACACTGCTAACTCTGCAACAGATCCGCCAAGATGGTCCTGTAAAATCTTTTGGGGATAAAATATGTGAAATGAAAAAATAAAAATAAAAAAGATCCTGTTATTCTTAAGTTTGCTAGATCCCACCCTCTTTCTTCTAATTTTGAGTGGGGTTGGCACCAGCCATATGTTTTCAGAAGTAAGACAGTTTTGGAGTGTTTTTTGGTGTTTTGTAGATTTTTCTACAAAATTTCAAAATGGCAACTGCACAGGATCTGCCAGAGGAGGAGGAGACCCTGCTGGAAGAGGAAGAGGAGCCAAGGCGCAGAAAGAAGGAGAGTGTGGTATTGCAATTTTTTACCATACCAGAAGGAGAAAAGAAAGTTAAAGTGAGAAAGGTGACATCTCAAATCTTTTCTATCCAGTAGGACACAATCAGTGGCACATGATGTATTCGTTTCCCCGGACTTTTCACTTCCCTGTGGAGTCCCACAGGGCTCATCTTTGAGCCCTACTCTTTTTAACTTATACGTTACCCCTTTGGCCAAGTTGATAAGAAGCTTCGGCTTCACGCTGGTGTCATACGCTGACGACACTCAGATCATTATGTCTATCAACAGTCCATCCACGGATACTGCATTTCGATTTCAAGACTGCATGAGCCATATAGGGAAGCGGATGCAGATTAATTGTTTGAAACTTAAGACATCTAAAACGGAAGTCATGCTTTTTGGCATCTCGCCAATTATTTGGTCAGATAGCTGGTGGCCAACCGACATGGGCTCTCCCCCCATACCAGCCAGTAAGGTAAAAAACCTCGGAGTTCTCTTTGACTCCAAACTTTCCTTTGAACCACAGATTAACTGCACTAAGTCAGCCTGTTTCTTCATCCTCAAAATTCTTAAAAAAGTACTTCCTTTCATTCCTTTCGAGCTAAGGAAAACAGTGGTCACAGCCTTAATCAGGTCTAGGCTGGACTACTGCAACGATCTTCTCACCAGTGCAAGCAAGCGTAATATAGACAAACTCCAGATGACGCAGAATGCCGCCGCTAGAGTCCTGCTTGGGTTCACTGGCTTTGACTCTGCTTCCAAGGCCCTCGCTGAGCTTCACTGACTGCCTGTCAGAAAACGCATCCAGTTCAAAGCTCTATGCATTGCATTTAAGGCTAAACGCGGCAAGGGTCCTCTGCAACTGTCGCAACGTTTCAAACCATACATTCCGGCCAGACTATTAAGATTGTCAGACAGTGGCAACCTGTCCATTCCCAGGGTACAGAAAGTAAAATGGGGAGGAAAAAGATTTGCTCACTCCACCGCCAAACTTTGGAACTCCCTGCCTACTCCTCTCAAAAATGAACTCAATTTGTTGCAATTCAGTAAGAGCTTGAAAACCTGGCTCTATCAACCTACCAGTTATTTAGACCCACTGGCCGTCCTGTCCGCCTGTCTAAACTAGCGCCTAGATACCCTCGGGTCAGTGTAGCGCTTTATAAATTCCTCATTTCATTTCATTTCAACATCTGTAAAAACGTGCTGTCTCCCGGTTCTGAGAGGAAGTATTCATGTGTTACAACCTCAATGTATAAACACCTAAAAACCATGCACCAAAACAGGCTTGCAAGAGCTGAACTTGCAAGACAGAAAGAAGGAAATGATGTTGCACACCCTTCCACTTCAACAGTTTGCGACAAGTTGCAGTCCATCCCACTGACCATTGTTTTTTTTTTTTTCCCCATTTACGCATGCTGTTATGTGCTTGTTTTTTTGTTTACATTTAAAAAAAAAAATCTTAAAAACACCCAAAAAACACAAAATTGTTGAAAAAAAAAAATATATAAAATAGTTTTTAAAAAAGAAGAAAAAATAGTTCTTACGGAACCAACTATTCTGGTTTAAAAAAGAAAAGCTATATGTAGTATGGATGCATGAGTCAATGGATAGTGTCTGTGTGATTGCATGAGTGTGTATGTAGAGTCTGACTGAATGGATAAGTGCATGGGTAGTGCCTGAGTAAATGGTTGAGTGAAACTGTAGTTTCTCGGTAAATGCATGAGTGCAGGGGCAGAGCCTGGATGATTGGATGAGTGCATGGGAAGTTCCTGTGTGAAAGTATGAGTGCAAGGCTAATGCTTGGGTCATTGGATGAGTGCATGGGTAGTGCCTGAGGGAATGGATCAGTGCATGGGTAGTGCCTGAGTTAATGGTTGAGTGCAGGAGTAGTGCCTGAGTGATTGCATAAGTGCATGGGCAGTGCCTGGGTGATTGCATAAGTGAAGGAGTACTGCCTGGGTGATTGGATGAGTGCATGGGTAGTGCCTGAGTGACTTTATGAGTGCAAGGGTAATGATTGGGTGCTTAGATCAGTGCATGCGTACTGCCTGAGTAAAAGGATGACTGCAAGAGTAATGCCTGGGTCATTGGATGGGTGCATGGGTAGTGCATGAGTCATTGCATGAGTGCATGGGTAGTCCTTGAGGGAATGGCTGAGTGCACGGGTAGTGCCTGAGTGAATGGTTGAGCGCAAGAGTAGTGCCTGAGTGATTGCATGAGTACAGGGGTTGTGCCTGGATGATTGGATGAGTGCATGGGAAGTACCTGAGTGAAAGTATGAGTGCAAGGCTAATGCTTGGGTCATTGGATGAGTGCATGGGTAGTGCCTGAGGGAATGGATGAGTGCATGGGTAGTGCCTGAGTGAATGGTTGAGTGTAAGAGTAGTTCCTAAGTGATTGCATGAGTGCATGGGTAGTACCTGGGTTATTGCATAAGTTGAGGAGTAGTGCCTGGGTGATTCGATGAGTGTATGGGTAGTGCCTGAGTGGAAGGATGGGTGCAAGAGTAATGCCTGGGTCATTGGATGAGTGCATACGTAGTGCCTGACTGAATGGATGAGTGCATGGATAGTGCCTGAGTGAATGGTTGAGTGCAAGAGTAGTGCCTGAGTGATTAGATAAGTGCATGAACTCACGTTGAGGAGGATGCACTTCAGGGCTTCGGTGGTGCCGGCATCCGGCGAAGGTGCTGCGGTCGCGGGGGTGCTGTGGATGGTAAAGGATTGTTGGCAGGAGAACAGGCCGTGGGTGGTGTTCGGCATAGACCGCTGGCAGGGCAGCGGCACAACAGCAGCAGCGGTACCACAGCGGAGCTGCAGGGGGAGAGAGCAGGTCTTTGACCAGGAGGTCAGAGGTCTTGCTCTGCCAACCTCGCAGCGGCCGCCATTAAATAGGGGAGGGGAGGGAAGCGCAGCTGAGAGGCGGGAGCAGGAAACGGTAAGGGGAGGGGCTGCGGGGGCAGCAGCATCGGGGAAACGGGCGGCGAAGGGGGCATGGAGGAAAAGTGGCAATGGACAACTAGAGAGGTAAAAAGGCACAATACAAGCAGGAACAGTACAAAAGATGGCAATGGACAACTAGAAAAGTAAAAAGGCACAATAAAAGCAGGCACAGTGCAGAAGGCACAATAAAGAAAAAGGCACAATACAATACCAAGAGCAGACCAGCGGAGAATGGACTTGAACCCTGCCTACACAGGGCAGCGGCACAACAGCAGCAGAGGTACCACAGTGGAGCTGCAGGGGGAGAGAGCAGGTCTCTGACCAGGAGGTCAGAGGTCTTTCTCTGCCACCCTCGCCCCACCCCACCATTAAATAGGGGAGGGGGAGGGAAGCACAGCTGGGAGGCGGGAGTAGGAAACGGCAGGGGGGAGGGGCCGCAGGGGAGCAGCGGCGGGGAAACGGGCAACGAAGTGGGCACGGAGAAAAAGTGGCAATGGACAACTAGAGAAGTAAAAAGGCACAATACAAGCAGGCACAGTACAAAAAGTGGCAATGGACAACTAGAGAAGTAAGAAGGCACAATACAAGCAGGCACAGTACAGAAGGCACAATAAAGAAAAAGGCACAATACAATACCAAGAGCAGACCGGCGGAGAGCGGACTTGAACCCTGCCTACACAGGGCAGCAGCACAACCGCAGCAGCGGTACTCCAGCGGAGCTGCAGGGGGCGAGAGCAGGTCTCTGACCAGGAGTTCAGAGGTCTTGCTCTGCCACCCTTGCAGCGGCCACCATTAAATAGGGGAGGGGGAGGGAAGCGCAGCTGGGAGGCGGGAGCGGGAAACAGCAGGGGCCGCAGGGGCAGCAGCGGCGGGGAAACGGGCAGCGAAGTGGGCACGGAGGAAAAGTGGCAATGGACAACTAGAGAAGTAAAAAGGCACAATACAAGCAGGCACAGTACAAAAAGTGGCAATGGACAACTAGAGAAGTAAAAAGGCACAATACAAGCAGGCACAGTACAGAAGGCACAATAAAGAGAAAGGCACAATACAATACCAAAAGCAGACCGGCAGACCGGCGGAGAGCGGACTTGAATCCTGCCTACACAGGGCAGCAGCACAATAGCAGCAGTGGTATCACAGCGAAGCTGCAGGGGGAGAGAGCAGGTCCCTGACCAGAAGGTGCATGGGTAGTGCCTGAGAGAATGGATGAGTGCATGGGTAGTGCCTGAGTGAATGGTTGAGTGCAAGAGTAGTGCCTGAGTGATTGCAAAAGTGCATGGGCAGTGCCTGGGTGATTGCATAAGTGAAGGAGTAATGCCTGGGTGATTGGATGAGTGCATGGATAGTGCCTGAGTGACTTTATGAGTGCAAGGGTAATGACTGGGTGCTTAGATCAGTGCATGCGTACTGCCTGAGTAAAAGGATGACTGCAAGAGTAATGCCTGGGTCATTGGATGAGTGCATGGGTAGTGCATGAGTCATTGCATGAGTGCCTGGGTAGTCCTTGAGGGAATGGCTGAGTGCATGGGTAGTGCCTGAGTGAATGGTTGAGTGCAAGAGTAGTGCCTGAGTGATTGCATGAGTACATGGGTAGTGTCTGGGTAATTGCATGAGTGCAGGGTTAGTGCCTGGATGATTGGATGAGTGCATGGGAGGTAACTGAGTGAAAGTATGAGTGCAAGGCTAATGCTTGGGTCATTGGATGAGTGAATGGGTAGTGCCTGAGGGAATGGATGAGTGCATGGGTAGTGCCTGAGTGAATGGTTGAGTGCAAGAGTAGTTCCTAAGTGATTATATGAGTGCATGGGTAGTGCCTGGGTGATTGCATAAGTGAAGGAATAGTGCCTGGGTGATTTGATGAGTGTATGGGTAGTGCCTGAGTGGAAGGATGGGTGCAAGGGTAATGCCTGGGTCATTGGATGAGTGCATATGTAGTGCCTGACTGAATGGATGAGTGGATTGATAGTGCCTGAGTGAATGGTTGAGTGCAAGAGTAGTGCCTGAGTGATTAGATAAGTGCATGAACGCACGTTGAGGAGGATGCACTTCAGGGCTTCGGTGGTGCCGGCGTCCGGCGATGGTGCTGCAGTCACGGGCGTGCTATGGATAGTGAAGCATTGTCGGCAGTGTTGGCAGGAGAACTGGTCGTTGGTGATGTTTGGCATAGACTGCTGGCAGGGCAGCGGCACAACAGCAGCAGCAGTACCACAGCGGAGCTGCAGGCGGAGAGAGTAGGTCTCTGACCAGGAGGTCAAAGGTCTTGCTCTGCCACCTTCACAGCGGCCACCATTAAATAGGGGAGGGAGGAGGGAAGCGCAGCTGGGAGGTGGGAGCGAGAAACAGCAGGGGGAGGGGCAGCAGCAGCGGGGAAATGGGCGGCGAAGTGGGTACGGAGGAAAAGTGGCAATGGACAACTAGAGAAGTAAAAAGGCACAATACAAGCAGGCACAGTACAAAAGATGGCAATGGACAACTAGAGAAGTAAAAAGGCACAATACAAGCAGGCACAGTACAGAAGGCACAATAATGAAAAAGGCACAATACAATACCAAGAGCAGACCGGCAGAGAGCGGACTTGAACCCTGCCTACACAGGGCAGCAGCACAACAGCAGCAGCGGTACCACAGCGGAGCTGAAGGAGGAGGAGAGCAGGTCTCTGACCAGGAGGTCAGAGGTCTTGCTCTGCCAACCTCGCAGCGGCCACCATTAAATAGGGGAGGGGGAGGGAAGCGCAGCTGGGAGGTGGGAGTGGGAAACGGCAGGGGGGAGGGGCCGCAGGAGCAGCAGTGGCGGGGAAACGGGCGGCGAGGTGGGCACGGAGGAAAAGTGGCAATGGACAACTAGAGAAGTAAAAAGGCACAATACAAGCAGGCACAGTACAAAAAGTGGCAATGGACAACTAGAGAAGTAAAAAGGCACAATACAAGCAGGCACAGTACAGAAGGCACAATAAAGAAAAAGGCACAATACAATACCAAGAGCAGACCGGCAGACAGGAGGAGAGCGGACTTGAACCCTGCCTACACAGGACAGCGGCACAACAACAGCAGCAGCGGTACCATAGCAGAGCTGCAGGGGGAGAGAGCAGGTTTCTGACCAGGAGGTGCATGGGTAGTGCCTGAGAGAATGGATGAGTGCAAGAGTAGTGCCTGAGTGATTGCATGAGTGCATGGGCAGTGCCTGGGTAATTACATAAGTGCAGGGGTACTGCCTGGGCGATTGGATGAGTGCATGGGTAGTGCCTGTGTGAAAGAAAGAATGCAAGGGTAATGCCTGTGTTATCCTAGTAGTGCAAGACTTGTGCTTCAGAGAATGGATGAGTGCATGGGTAGTGTCTACATGAAACGATGACTGCCTGCCTTATTACATGAGTAACACAATGATAATTTTCAAGTAGTCTAAAGGATCAATATTATTTATATTAGAAACATATAACAATAATTAAACTTTAAACATTTTTTCACGTTATCATGCATATTATATTATGTATTCTTACCTTTTAAGTAATTTGGATACATTACTCAGTAGAAGTATTTTAGAGTAGTATTCACCTAAACAGCATTAAAACACTTTTCAAAGTTCAACAGTACCTACTATAAAGAAGAAGAAGAAAAACTGTTATTTAATGTTAATATATTAGAGAAATTATACAATTATATTTTTAAGAACACAACATAAATTTAGAATTACATAACATTTTCAGTTTCCCTTTCTTGCTGTTCTCAGATACCACTTAACTTCACCATACACAGTGATTTCAATGTAGTATCATCATTGAACAGCGGGGAAAAAAACAATCAAATTGATTGTAGAAAAAAATCCCAAATTAGCGTAGAGCATCATTTTCAATATGTGCAGCTATGTGTTTTTCTATCTACACTCTGCTAATTACCTCCTTCATCTATATTAACTCTATTATTTATCTCAAATACATTTGCCAAAATATAGATTCTCATTTACATCTGGTACATTATAGACAACAAATATATAAACTATTTGCTTTTAAATACAATTTTCCAAATGCAATATCAATTACCGCAAATATGAATCCAAACATTAATTATAAATACTAGTAGTTTGCACTCCTGTCTACTTTCTGTTCACATCTTCCCAATAGGCCGAATGATGTACTCAAAACTTTGGCTTCAAAAATAACAAATATGAATTTGGTAATTCATAAGGCAATCTAGGTTTGAATTCCAAGTGGGCATCATTGCAATGTGTCCATCCTTTATTACACTTTAAATACACAGTACAGGGGCCAGATGTTGTAGTAGGTCCATCATGGAAAATAATAGCCACTGCTATAAAAGTTCTTCCTGAAATAGATATTTGACTTGCATTAAAAATTTTAATTTTCGTTTCCAATTTTCTTCCATTTGCTCTACAACGTTGTAGCATTAAAATTAGATATTTTCCAAATCTTTCTATATGTAATGTAGACAACATCTCTGATCTACAATACGAACATCTCATTTCTGATTGGCTGTTTTTATCAATTTGTTAAAAGGTACTGATTTGCAGTCTGGTATTGTCAAGTATATGAATCGTTCTGTTTGTATTTCAGTGGTAGAAGTAAATGAACACTCTTCACATTTATGATCCCATCTGTAACTTAGTCCAAATAAGTTTTCAATCTGTATTCCTTCATGTTCTAATACTTCAAGCATAAGGATTAGAAATTCTTGTGCATTTGTTGTATATTAAGAGTAAATGTTAAAGAACCAGTACATATATCCAAAAGATGCCGAATACCAGAAGCAGTATGGATTTTACTTCTGTCTGTTACCAACTGCTGAAATACATGATGTAGTAAAGAACAGAATCTTTTTCACGATTTCCCATGATTTTATGATGAAGATCTTGTAGATAAAACACAACATTCAGAATCACATTAGCATAACAGTTGATACCGGAGCTATTTTCCAACTGGTATCCTACAATGTCATCAACAGTTTCCATTTTCTTTTTCTTCCTTCAAGTTTCTCTTCATTTGTTTTCTTTTTTTGAACCTCAATTGCATCTGAGACATATTTCCATTTTGGACACACTATTCGTTTCTCATATATGGGATATTCACCTAAATCAGGAGTATAAAGTCTTCTTAAACAATTGTACTCTCTTACACAATTTGCATCAACACTAACCTTTTTGTCATCAAAATCTATCAAATACAAACCAGACAATGTTCTCACTCGAGACAATGCAACGTTTGCCATTCCCTCTTTGAACACTGTACTTCCAATATTTACAAAAGCACTGTCTATACTTAAACCTTTAGATTTATGAATAGTTACTGCATATGCTAATGACAGAGGAAACTGTTGTCTGCGAACATACAAATATTTTACAAGCAAAAACGTACAAAACAACACCCAATTTGTCTTACCTCTTTAATCTGATCAAATTTTATAATCAAAAATTCTATTCCATCTCTGCTCTGAAATTTTACAAAATCAACAACTTTTCCCATTGCTCCATTTACTAAACCTTCTCCTACATTCAAATTACGCAGTAGAATTACATGACAGTTTATACATACATGTAAAGTATTTTCTAAGCCTGCAGTTTTAGATACAGACTTTTCCAAAGAATCCAATTTAGCCTGTAGTTTCTCTGTAAGAAGAATAGTCACTCCCTAGTGTTCAATTTTATCAATAGCTTCAATTTCCACTATTTGTTGTTTTTCCAATTTGAGAAGTTGTTGATTAAATATAGAACACTCTTGCAGTGTAGGCATTAGGCAAACTATAGACTGCTTTTCTCCAAGCATCTTGTACATTACTTCAGCTGCTGTGTTTCCAGTTGTAAACAAGTTCCTTAGTAGTAGACTTTCTTAAGCTTGTTTACCATGTTTTGTTAAGACACCAATTATTATGTCTTGAAGAATATTTCCATAATCTTCATCACTTGCTTGTCGCATATTCTTAACAAGTTCCTTATATTCAAAATGTAACCAAATGTTCACATTTCCAATACTTCCCAAAGATTTCCTAGCGTCTTCATGAACAAGTGTTTTAAAAACAGGTTGTCCTTTTACAGGAGTAAGTTGTAGTAGATCTCTGAATACAATTAAATGTTTTCCTCCAAACAGAACATCGTAATCTGTTTTTAAAATCTTTTGCATTCTTAAATGTACAAATGCAAGCATTACGTTTGAGACGATGCTCACCCCATCAATGACTAAAAGTTTAATTTTCTTCAGTACTTTTGAGACTTCATAACAAGCTTCTCCAGATAGCTTCTGACATTCCAATTTATTATCATGCTCAACTGGTAGTATAAGTAATCCATGTAAAGTAATCCCTTTAATGTTGTGTGCTGCTAATCCAATTGGAGCTGTTACAACACAAGATAAATGTGATTCTGTAGTTTTGTGTAGATAATTGGTCAAAACTTTAATTAAGAAACTTTTTCCTGTTCCAGCTTGACCGCTGATATACATTAGAATAGGTTTAAATGAGGAACATTGGCATTCTTTTTTTTTCGTGCAGCAAACCATGTTGTATCTGTTGTTTGACTTGTAGATATATTTCTTTCTGTTCCATATTTAGCTGTTCTTCTAACTTTTCCAACTGAATAATATCCTGTTGTGCTTGTTGCATTGCAGTTTCTGCCTCATTCATGGCTATTGCTGCTTCATTTTCAATAATTGGTTGTCCCAGTGGATATTGACTGAGTGGACCAGAACTTTGACTATCTTGAGAACTTTCTCTAGGTATTTCCGCTACAATCGTACTTTCTTGTTCAATCTCATCATTTAACATTTGTAGATATGTAGGGAAAATTGTGCACTGAATACTATCTTACTTGCATTAAAAGAATCTTCACAGCAGTCAAAATCTCCAAGTAATTCTGTTTCACTACACCAAGGCTTGAAGAGTTGCAGAAGTGCTAAATTGAAAAATTCCCTCTTATCTGGACTTTCGCAACTGAGTTTCCTGTGGTTAAGATTTCCTTTGGCATGTTTTACCAAACATCCATCACATCCAATTACTGCATATTTTTCTTCTTTTATATTTTCTGTAACTTTTCTTTTAAAGCTGTAATGTTAACGTATTTCATAGAGGGATAGGTTTTCGAGATGTCGACTCTTTTTGGGTAGTATGTATCCAACATATTAGTTTTAACAATATCTGTACTTTCCGTTCATTCTTTGCTAAGTATTTGATTTCTTGTAGAGATTTCAATACTCTATTTCATGTGGTGGCAAGACCTAGACTTATCCAAATGATTCCTCTTGATTTTGAATATAAACTGGCTGAACTCAAGCGATCCGAACATTCATAGGATCCAATCTCTCGATGGGAAAGCATTTTCAAGCTAAAGCTGTACAATTTCTTGCTAAGACTTTTCTCTTGTGAAATTTCTTCCCACATTTCTTTCATCTCTGCCTTTTCAGATTTGGTAATATATGATGTAACATATCGAGCTACAGCTATTGAATGATCTGCAACATACTGGATATCCATGTTTGCATTCCACATTTGCAAAATAACTAGATTGTAGCCATTAATGTACTTTGAAGTTTCTGTTTTTTTTAAGCTGTATGTATTCTTGGAAGATTTCCGAGTTATTGTATGCCTTACTGCTGACAAAAAACTATTTACTCTTCCTTTAGAAATTATAGGACGTGGGAATCCAAAATGACATTTTGTATAAAAGTTTCCTTTACACTTGTATTTTCGTCTGCAGTATTTCCCACATCGATGACTTTGAAACCATAAAACTTGTTGTCTCAAGCTCTTTTCTCCCCCATCTCTTGGAATGGCACATGTAACATACTGTTCGATGAAAGACAAAACAGTTTCATCAGTATCAGTTCCAAATGTTGTTGCATTCTCTATCCATAATAGCATGTGTATATGAGGAGCACCTCTGGCTTGGTACACCTTTCTCCCAAAAAAATCTGTTACCTTCAAGAGGTGGATTATTTTTATTGCAGATAAATGACATCATAGCTTGAAACCTATGATTAAAATATCTGCACACATCTACAGGATCCAAGGAACACAGTTCTCTAGCTGTCTTCAATTCAATGTTTTTAACATTTGAATTTGCTTCTCGTAGAAATTCCAGTAAATTGTCCCACGCATATTCAGCACAGCTAAGTGTTACAAACCATGTCGGAGTACCTACGTTTCTTAACATGCATTTAAGTTCACCATGACGACGATACCAATACTCATTGGTGCCACGTTGGCACGCCATCAAATTAATTAACTGAGATTCTAAATTCTCATCACTTTGTTCAACTTTGTCCATGAACTCTTTTGCAGAAACATGTCGAAAATGGTTCACTGACAAAATATTGAAGTTAAAAATATAGAAGTAAAAAATATTGATGCAAAAATATAGAATGCAAAAATATCGACTCCTATACTTAAACAGGTAAGTACAAAAATATCAAAAAAGAATATTGATGTAAAAAATATAGTTGTACAAAATATCGAATTTTATATATATATATATATATATATATATATATATATAATGAAATATTAAATATGTTAAATAATCAAATTAAAATAAAAAAGTAAATTTAATATAAATTAAAAAACATAATAAATAAACTTAATTAAAAAAGTTAAACACACATACATAATAATTCATATATATTTACTTTAAAACAATGAATAAACTATTAATTTTAATTAATTTTCTAATTTTAAAATTATATAAAAATGTAATATATATATATTTATATATATCTATATGTATATCTATATATATATATATATATATATATATATATATATATATATATATATATATATATATATATATATATATATATATATATATATATATATATATATATATATATATATATATATTTTGAATAAACCACCATCAGCGCGCTGTCAGAGTGAAAACAATCCAGTCCGAAGTAGATGTGCCAGAAGTTGTTTAATGCACAACGAGTTTCAGCTGCCCCGCAGCCTTGATCACGTGGACTCCCCGCATTTAAACATTGAAACCCTGGGGGTGTGGCGGTCCCTGGGGCTTTGGGGGGCCCGTGAGACACCCCACCCATTATTTTGGAATGCCCGGGAAGGTGGTGGTCCCCGGGGCAGCGCCTGGGGCAGGTGCCCCCCCACGCTTTTTATAATAAAAAAGCCACGGGAACGTGGCGGTCCACATTGCCCCCAGGACCTGGCCCACCCGGGGATTTATTAAAACGAAGCGCGGGACACCGTAGGGTCCGCGAATCCTGACGAAAAAATAAAATCCAAGGGCTGAGAAAAACGCACACTCAGGTATGCTGTATTAAGGTGGTTTAATGCCCCAATCTGGATGCATTTCGACTACGCAGGGTCTTATTCACAATGCTGGCAGCCATTACAAGTGTTCCTTATATACAGTGCTTCAGTGTACATAAACATAAAGAAAGGACTAAAGTCCTTGCCATACCATGAGCACCATCTTTTGTACACATATTGGCCTATATATTACCAAAGGGTATTTCAAAAAATAATCAAGAATATAACATTGTAACATTTTTGCAGTTCCAAAGTTCAGCATAGACATAATTGCCATCTTTACATTTCAAAATCTGTTTTGGGGTGCTTTAATTGTTGTAACTTTTGGCTCCTGTTGGTGCTCAATTTAATTAGTTTTTTCAAACCCTTCTCACTTCTCTGATCCATTTCATGTGTCAAATGCATTCCATTGCGCCAGTGACGGCTCCTCCTCTAAGGCGGAGGAGCGTCGCCCCATTGCTCACTGAGCAGTGTAAAAGAAAAAATGTAATTATAATAACTAAAGTTATTATCATTTTATGTTAGTATCGTCACGGGCGGGGCTTGGCACCCCTGATGTCGGGGAGACAGAGTGGTTGCTGCACTCTAAAGTGCTTATGACGCTTTGGCTGGCCGTCTCGGGCTGGACAAAGCACCATGCGCACTTTGCATGTTCTCCACCTTGGCTGCATTACAGCCTGGGTGGAGAACATTGCTATGCCCCCAGCCCCTGTCTGAGGGACGAACCACGGCACTCAGACCAATCACAATGCTGCATTATTCTCGGCCCCCGCTTGACAGATCACCCTGAAACTTTCCATGAGCAACAAGACGCTATAGGCAAGTCAAAAAATGCTTTTTCTATGGAAACGTGGTCTTAACTATAACCACCTACTGGTGGGAGTATGTATATATATATATATATATGTATATATATATCTGTATATCTATATATAATCATGAACAATTTATGTGGGTTAGAGCCCGGAAGTATTTTTACTATTTCAGTTGAATTCGAACCCATGTGCAAGCACTTAATTAAGGGCAGCATTCACAACCAGTTGATAAAGGCTGCGCAGGCAGTTGAAATGCGTCCTGAATCCTGAAGTCAAGCTGCTGCTCTCAACATCTTTTTCATCAATATCGAGCTGCTGTTTTTAACACCATGAAGTGAAAATAAACTACGAGTGAATACCTACACCTCGAGTGCAGACTTCTCTTTGAAAATTGGAGGAGCAGTTGTATATATATATATATATATATGTATATATATATATATACATATACACACACATACATACACAGTGTTAGTTAGGACCTAGTTACCATAGGAAATGTCTTTATTGGTTTGCCAATAACTGTGTGACCAATCTTCATGAAACTTCCCAAAAAAAGTTCATCCACCTTAACTCCTTCCTGGAAAATTAAATTCGGTCAAGTGGGGGGCTGAGAAAAAGGAGGGCTCCCAAAATGCAGTTTCCCCAAGCAATTGCCATAGAGATTTTTTAACAGCGCTACCGCTAAAATGGCTGAAAGGAATTACACCAAATTCAGCAGAAAGCTAGATCTTTACCCAGAAAGTGGGCTTTTCATGATTTGATGTAACTCAGTTCAGTATTGTTTGAGAAATGAAGGTTAAATATTTATTTAATGCTACCTGGACCATTGTGTACTCGATCTCATTGGCCAAAGGAGTTTATTTTTCTTATCGGCCGCCTTGCTACCATGAGTTTTAAGGGAGCTTGTTCTCTGATTGGCCATTGTGTACTCGATCTGATTGGCCAAAGGAGTTTTTTTTACTTATCGGCCACCTTGCTCCCATGAGATTTAAGGGAGCTCGCGCTCTGATTGGCTTAGTCACACATGAAGAGAAATGTTGCAGCTGCCATTACAAGAAAGGGGACTCGATCTCTGTGTCTGAAAATGAAAAAAAGGTATAAAGGGGAAGTATAGGGTTGACCAGGCTATTTGGACCTTGTGTGGGGTGAGTCTCACAGGGTCCCCCTGGCCCACATTTAAAAAAAATAATTGGCTTCCCACGATCCTGTGGGACTCTCATGGGAGCCAGCATGACCCCCTTACTCCTGCGAGAGTCTTGCAGTATTGAAAAGTGATAATAAAAAATAAGCGGGTGAGTATCCCCTGGGTTAGGCCAAGTCCTGCGTCCAAATCCACGCTACAGACAGTGGAAGGCTCTGCACTGTGGGGGTTGTGGCTTCCCATAGGGTCGGCTTCCCTGCAGCTAACCCCCAGCCCTCAGGGTGAGGGTGGCCAGGCCTGTGGCCAGTTGTTCACCAGTTATAGTTAATTGAAGTAACTATAACTCGTGCAAGAGCTCTCTCCTCCTCAAATTATATTGAAAGGCATCAAAGTCTGACACAATGAATAGTGCTCCTTCGGCATATGTAATGGGATTGTTTATTTCACACCCATGGCAGAAAGATCAATGCATTTCAGCAATCAGGCCTTACTCGTTACCAACGTGGCTTGACTGCCAAAATGTGATACATGTACATATGCGATTTACCAAGGAAGTATATTACTACAAACCAATACAGTGCTGTACATGATGAAACGATCGAGTAGCGCAGATGAATGAGGAGAGATACGTCATCCATGATGTGGGCTTACAGTCGGGGTCTATAAAGGTTTTAGTACATGAGCCTGACTATTGGGCTACTCATAGTTCCTGGAGTTTTCTACTTTTCCTGCCTTTGGGGCCAGATGTACGACCGTTTTTTCCTGTTCCCCACTGGCAGTTTACCACCCTCTTTAAGGGGGTGGTAAACCATTTGCAAGCGGGAAGGGGTTCCCAGGGGACCCCTTCCCTTTTGTGAATGGGTGCGCAAACATTTTTTAAGAGCAGGCAGTGTCCCAGGGACAACTACCTGCCCTTAAAAAAATGAAACAAAAACGTTTCATTTTTTTTCTTTTAAATGCTTCCGGGGCGTGGCCAACATGGCGGAGTGAGCGGACGTGCTCTGCGATCACTCCACTCCGAGCCCGATTTGTAGCCTGTATTAGCAGTACCCCAAGGCCTTGTAGAGGTCCTCCGAAGCACTTGAGGCGCTAGGTATCTCCTGCACCGTTGAGGTGCCCTGCGGCTACTTCTGTAACCCGCTGATAGAAGACTCCCGGTGATCCCGGCATAGCGCAAGGGGCGCGCCCCGGGCCCGTGATCCCTGAGCAGCGGTACCTCCGGGAGTGGACCGAATAGCCGCGATTGGCAGGGAGGCGAAGGCCCACTGGACACAACATGGGTGTGAAGCCGCGAACGGCCTTCTGCGGCCGGCCCCGGTGGGCGGCTCCCACATGGCAGGCTATGCACGGAGGCCCAACTACAAACGGACACGCTGAAGGCGTGAAGGCCCAGGACTACGCGAGGCCAGGCCCTCCTTCAAAGTCTGCCCCTGCTGAATCATCCAGAGCACCGCGGCAGAGGGGGTGCAAAGGGAACTCTTGACTTCTCCCCCTTTGAGCCGTGAAGAAATCCGCCCCCTCCCCCCACGCCATAACAGACTTTCGCAGCTCCTTACCCCGCATGAGTGAGGGAGTGCGGACCTGGCAGCGACGGGACGGTGCAGGCGCCCTCCCACCCCGCGACACACGGCTGATCGGCAGGACAGAGGCCCCCTCCCACAGAGGCACGCAAAGAATTGGCGGTGGCACTCGGCCTTCCCCAGGCCTATAAAGAGGTGAGAGACGCCGGTTAGCCTGTCACGGAGTGGGGTAGTGGGGGATCCTGAACGGGGGGACGTGTGCAGCGCCTGTGCCTGTGGCACTCGCTTCTCCCCCTCTGGGCACATCTCTTTACGGCATGGCTGGCCTTGGATGTGGGGACACCTGTGCAGAGGCCTAATTTTGCGGGGCGCCGCAGGGATTGTTTTTCCAGGGCAGAACTGTTGAAAGCACAAGGTCCCGGTGGTCGGGGGGTAGAAGAGCAGTAGGTCTGGGGGCCTTGCCTGAGCCTGAAGAGACTCCTTACAGTAAGCGCGACGCAACAGCGCGGTGCCCCGAGGAGACAAGTCACTTTGATAGACCCCTGGGACAGAGCGGGGTAATTGCCCCCGAAGCGGCTGCAGCTCAGGATCCCCCCCACCGGGGACCCCTAATAAAGGGAAGGGACGCCCCCGGGGCTGCCGGCCTACATCTAACAGGAGGACATCCTCACATAGGGCTGCGCAGAACACCGGTGGACACCCCCCTCCACCCTGGACGCCACTCTCACACAGGTACCTAACACACCAAAGATGGCAACAGCCAGGACCAAAAAAGACTGCACGCTAAAAGACATGTTGGTCAAGCTCTCATCTCAAGAACGCCCGACTCCCCAGCAGACTCTTCGCCCCCGAGGGAGGAAACAAAGGGGAGGCCCCTATCACCCGCTCCTACCTGGAGTCTTCATTCTCATCACTCAAAGGGGATTTACAACAGATTAAAGGCGAGTTAGCCAGGGACTTACAGGGAGTAAGGCGAGAAATATCAGAAGTGGGGGCAGAGTTGACACCCTAGAGGCAAATGAAACGGCCAGGGGTGAGGAGATGGAGCAACTACGCCAAGAAATCATACACCTCTCGGAAAGGCAAACCGACCTCCAGGCCCACACGGAGGACTTAGAGAACAGGTCGAGACGAAACAACATTAGGATACAAAACGCACCATCCTCGGCTGAAGCGGGCAATGTGGAGGAATTTGTTCAAGCTCTCTTTGCCCAAATCCTAGGCGACACAGCCGCTTCGGACATTCGCCCAGACCGGGTCCACCGCATTTGGCTGCCTAGAGCTTCAAATATGCCACCGCCAGGCATTCTAGCTTGTGTCCATAGCTTCCCCTTGAAGGAGCCCATTCTACGAACGGTTCGGGGCTCCGACACAACGACCTTCAGGGGCCACTCGTTGCAACTGTTCCAAGACCTCTCAGCTATAAAGCTCCAGAAGAGGCGAGAGTTTCGCCCAGTGACTTCCTTTCTTAGGAACCATGACATCTCGTATGCTTGGGGCCATCCATTCCGCCTGATCTTTGAGTGGGAGGGGAAGACTCATCAGGTTCGCTCCCTAAGTGCAGCTTGTGAACTACTCCGGATTGAATAACCTGAGCCCCAGGCAGGGAGCGCGGATGAAGTAGGGGCTAGGGCGGGCCAGTGGGAGAGACAGCGACGGAGGCGGAGGAGCAAAAAACCTCAAAAACCTCTGAAACCGAGTCCGGAGGACATGGCGCAGGAGCGACAGGCGGTGCTGGAGAGCCTAACTGGGGGCGCCGCGGCAGGAGGGTCAGAATGAACTCATGCAACTTCCCCTGCCACCTCGGGGTGCCCATAGGACGCTATCTGGGTTCGAGAGTGGAGCGGTCCCCACGAAGACCTCAGGCCACGATGATCCCCACCGGGAATCTTTCTCATCGGTGGTAGGGGACTCCTATCAGGGCCCCCCCTCCCCCAAGAGACACTGCCCACATCATTGTTCAGTTTAGTTTGCGGGGTTTGGTTTTTGACTGTTAGTTTATTAAGTACCAATTTATGATACATTCAGGGGTCGTTGTGATCGCTCTCTTTGGGTCCCATCACTCGACTTTGCAAGCTGCCCTAGTCTGGGGGTTGGTCAGTCAGGGTCTCTGTTCATGGCATGCCTACAATTAACATGGCTATAGGTGGCAAGATAAAGGTGATTTCCCTGAACGTTAAAGGGCTGAACAACCCTGTCAAACAAAAAGCTATCCTCTCCTCTCTTGAAAACACCAGGGCAGAGATCTGTCTCCTCCAGGAGACTCATCTCTTGGCAAGAGACTCCCATCGACTGAGGTCCATAGCATTTCCACAGCAGCTATTCTCCTCAACAGGGCACAAAATGGGGGAGGGTGGCTATCTTATTTTCTCGCACATTCAGAGGCACTAATGGCCCTAAGTTAGCTGAACTCAAAGGCCGCCTTCTGGTCCACCAAATACAACTGGGCATGCAAACATTAACACTGGGCACCATATATGCACCAAACGAAGGGCAGGAACGCTTTATCCGGGAGGCTTTGACAGAGACACTCGGTCCTGGGTATTTAGTGCCTACCGAGCCCCTTGGGCCTCTGTTAGAGTTAACCGTATAAGCTCGGAACACTTACCTATATACAGGGGCACAAGACAGGGCTGTCCCCTCTCCCACCTATTGATTGCCCTATGCATGGAGCCCTTCGCGCAATGCATCCAAGACCACAGACTCATTAAGGAAATCCCCCTTGGGGGGGGGGGGAGAAAACCGCATTAGTCTGTACGCGGATGACGTCATGGTCATGTTGGATGATCCGGTCGAATGCCTACCCCCTTCTTGGCCAAGATGGAGGCATTTGGAAGGGTGTCCGGTTTTCGGATAAATCCTCACAAGTCCCAGGCCCTCAATCTCACCATACCTCCTCAGTAACTAGAGGCTCTACGGTGCTTATACCCAATTAGCTGGGCAACAGATTCCGTCCCCTATCTGGGGGTGCAGTTGGGTGGGACCGTGGAGAAGACAAATGCCCTAAACTACGGGTCATTACTGACCCGAGTTTGTGCTGAATTAGACAGATGGCGACACTATCCTCTTTCCCTTTTAGGCCGCATCGCTGCCACGAAAATGACTATCATGCCCAGGGTTCTCTTTTTCTTTCAAACCCTGCCGCTGACAGCTCCAGCAGGCACTATCCTGGCACTCCAGGCGGCACTGAGTCACTGTATACGGACTGGTAAACGGCCAAGAATGAGCAAGGAGAGCAGCTGGCTCCCCCCGGCGGAAGGTGGACTGGGGATTCCCTGTCTCACCAGATACTATCAGGTGGCCCAGCTTCGGTATCTGGTGGAGTGGTCCAGACCTGAATCGGAAAAGCAGTGGCTGTTCGTGGATAGAGCCCTGGCCGGCACATCGTTAGCAAAGGTACCGTTCCTACCCCGACGGCACAGAGCCCCTAGCCTTTACATTTCTCCGGTAACAAGCTCGCTGCTGCGGGTCTGGGATGGGTGTATCCGCAAAGGAAGACTTACCTCATTGCCTTCCCCTTTGACCCCAATTGCTGACAACCCAGACTTTTCCCCTGGCTTGGGACCCTTCTTTCAGTTTTGGCGTGAATCGTCCTGCAGGGCGATAGGCCACTTCTTCTATATAGAGGGACTTATTCCCTTTGTTGCCTTAAAAAAGGATTATTCCATCCCTGAAACAGAGCGGTTTCGGTATCTCCAGATTAGGCATTGGGTGACACACCAGTCAGTCCGACCAGGGGCGTAGAGGCCATGACTCCATACGAGAGGTGGCTGTTGGGAAAAGACTCCGACAGACGTCTTATCTCGGAGTTATACGTTCTACTTCAACCTCCCCAGTCTAGTGACAAATCTCCCTCACAAAAACGCTGGGAGTCTGAGCTCGGCCGGTCTTTTGCTACGAAGAAATGGCGGGGGATCTACCATAGAGCGCGGCATACCACATATAACACAGCAAGCACCGAAACTGCGGTATAAATTACCCCGGTGCATCTGCATAAGGGTAATCCAGCTCGCAGCGATGAATGCTGGCGTCAATGTGGGGCTAAAGGCACACTATGTCATCTTCTCTGGGACTGCCTGAGGCTGTCAACATTTTGAACCTCAGTCTTGGACGACATTGACGCACACCTCTCCACACAGCTGCCCAGATTTCCCTCTTACACTCTATTAGGGTTACCTAACCCACTCACCTTTCCGCTCACTTCCCGAAGGGGACATCAGATTAGCATAGCTCTGGGGGTGGCCCATCAGTCTATCCTGACACCTTGGGGCTCTCCATCCGTCCCAACCCATACGGCATGGCTCAGGCGTTTATGGGACATTCTGGGGATGGGAAAGCTTACCCTATCATTGACATCACGAGATGACACCTTTCGAACAATTTGGCAGCCCTTCATTGCTCTGTTGACCAAGGAATTTAGAGAACTGACTTGCCCCCGTTATCTGCGATTACTTCGCCTAGCGGAACCTGCCACAACTTAGCATATAGTACGTTTACTCACAATTCACGTATCTCCCTTGTTTAGACAGATTACACAGCTGATGGTACTGGGATTGGGTGGGGGAGGGTTGTTACGGGGGTAGGGTGGGAGGGGGGCTGTTTCTTTTTTTGTCTCATCTGTTCAATCTGAAAGTTGCATCATTGGGTGGCAAGCTGGAGGTATGCTTTGTTGATATGCAAGCTCTTGTTTTGATTCTGATTTGCAACAATAAAAACAGATTAAACATAAATGCATCCCGTTTTCCTTTAAGGAAAACAGGCTGCATTTAAAAAAACCCTGCTTTATTGACAAAACAATCCCAGACATGGTGGTCTGCTGACCCCAGCAGGCCACCATCCCTGGGAGTGCCAGCCATTCCCAATGGGGTCGCAAATTGCGACAGCCTCATTAATATGCATGAGGCATACAATTTGCGAACCCATTGGGAATCGCAAACAGTGTCTCTGACACTGTTGTACATTGATGTTTGCGACTCACAAATTGCGACTCGCAATTTAATGCAATTTGCGAGTCGCAAACATCAATGGTCGTAGATCTGGCCCTTAGACCCTTGTGAAGTTTTCCCTGTAAAATGTCAATGTTTTACCCTTGAGTGCTAATTGGTGCTGAAAATGAATGAGCTGTTTTCTTGTAAAGTAACTTTAAACCTGTCTTCCTACGTGTGAGAAAAGTGGATTATTAGGTGGGGTGGTTGTGAGACCTCATCAAGTAATAATATCACTATTCTGTATCAAGTCCAGATAGGTTTCTTTAAATCAAGCCATAGCTCAGTCCTGAGTAGACGGGGCACAGAGCAGTCAGGCTTAACTAAAAAAAAAAAAAAGGGTAAAGCATTTATCAGTACCAGAACAGTTAATAATCTAGAAACATGACAAAATAAAAATCCCACTCAAATTTATAAAATTAGTGTTTATTTTTATCATTAAATGGACACCAAAATGACAAAAATCAGGTGAAGGGAACCAGAGATATGATTTGTGCAAGAATTTCATAAATCAGTACTTTTCAATCTAAAATGTTTTAAAAGTTTCAAAACGTTTGGTACTCTCAGCAGTAGTCTATGAGCTTCGACCCTGAAGGTCCAGGGCAAAGTCAAAGTTTCAGACTGACCGGGACAGAAGTCTGGGTTGGCTGCAGGCACCAGGTAGGTCCAGGTCAAGATTTTACCTTTGTGTTTAGAACATCTTCTGTTTTTTTTCTCAGCGGTGAGGTTGGTGGGGTCCTCTGAAGCTTGAGGGTGGCTTTGGGCTCGTCGTCGATAGACAGGCCAATGAAGTCTTGGTTCTCGATGGCATTCCAAGCACTACAAAGCGACTAGTGGTAGTCTATGAACCTCGGACATTGTCCCCAAAAACCGTTATCTTTTGTCTTTGGCTTGCAAGTTGCAGTTCTGGGGATAGAAAGAGTACACTCTAGCACCAGCCATGGGTCCCGGATCTGGAAGGCACCTCTTGGGGCTAATGCTCGCTATCACAGGATACTCCAGCAGAGTCCAGGCAAGTCCAGTGGCTACTGGTTAGCTGGGCACTTTGCAGGGGCAGGTCTTTTGAGCTTTTGCGTCCCTGAAGCTTAACAAGAGGCTAGCCAACTAGCCCTTGGAGTCCACTCACTTACCTTTGGAACAAGCGAGAGCAGGTCCAGACCTTGGGGTCTTTCGGCATGAAGTTGACAGTAGGATCAGCCCTTCTCTATCTGAAGTCCTGTCTTGGTTCAGCAAGTGCATTCTTCCTTGGTGCATCCTTTCTTTCTGAGGTCCACAGGCTCAACAGGTGCAGTCCTCCTCCTGTCCTTTCTGAGTCCAGCTGTATTCTGAGGAAGGAAGCCAAAGGTGCCACTTTTATTCCAATTTTGAGTTTGTGGGTGAGGAAGACACCCTATCTAATGGGACGGCAATTCCCATGGGGCTACTCTACTACTCTGACGTCAATCGTGTGGGGGTGGCATTACACAATCCCACAATGCATCTTTCTGCCCAATCCCAAAGTCACCTTAATATTAGAATTAACTTAAAATCCAACTTCAGCTATAAGTTGGATTTATTGTAACAATTAATTTGGAGTACTATATTTGGTGGTCCCAAATGAAAGTTAGCACTTACAACGTGGGCTAGTGTAACTCCATGTTACCCAATAGGACAACCTGCCTTATTACAGTAAAAATTACAATTTCGGGTTTTTACATTCAGGACATGTAAATCGCAAAAGAAAAATATCCTTCTTTTCAATATTGGCACCCTGCCTTGTGCGCTACTAAGGGATACCTTATAAATATTAAAAAGGAAGGTTGTGAATTGGCAGAAGGGTTTATTTTGCCATGTCAGGTTGGCAGTTTAAAAGCTGTGGACTAGGCTGCAATGTCAGACTTAAAGCCTTGTTTACACTTATCACTGCAGTGGTGGCAAAATAAGCACTGCAGTTCAGTAGTGACATTTAACTTACTAGCCCTTGGTACACTTTGCACCATACAAGGGACTTCTAGGGAAGTTCAATATGCCAATCAGGGATTAGCCAATTGCATGTACACATTTGAGTAGTCAGGGCACATGCGTTGGGGCTTTGTCAGCAGGCCCCAATGCACTTCAGAGTAAAAAAGCCAGCAGCATCTGTCCAAACATTTGGGGGGTGGGTGCACAAGCATACAGAAAGAGGCACTTTCTTACAACTTTGAAGAGAGCTGTTTAACTACAGCACTGAACTGGTTACCTTGATCAGAGCTGCAATGACAATACTTCAGTGGTGACCTAGAAGAGAGTCACGTGATGGCAGCTCCTCCTAGGTGACTGCGAACAGAGCTGCATGATAGCAGCACCTCACAGGTAACTGGGCACAGAGACATGTGATGGCAGCACTTCACAAATAACAGCAGGAAGCAGTGATTGAGTTGTTTATGACTGAAAACATTCACAGTTTGTGGTGCTGTTATTACTCGCTTAAGCTGGTCCCATCATATCTGACGTTAATAATATTCAAGATGCCAGATGCGGATCATGCATCCTCTGCCAGCACGAATGGGTTGAACATTATTATGGGCAAGGTGTTTTAGAGCAGATGGCAGGGATGGCCATCCAAATAGGCCTAGTCGTGCCAAGATCTGATGGGCGCTTTTATGCCTCCACAGCTCATGCAGCATGTTTTCCATCCACATAAAGGGTTATTTACCCAGCTTGAAGGAGCTGAAGAGAGGATTACCGCTGCATTGCTGTGTTTGATATTCTATCAACACATAGGAAGCAGGGTCCGTTTAAAGGCACCTTGCTTTGAACCGATGATAACAAAGAACGTCATCAAAATAACCATGGTGGTCGTAAGCAAAAGAGCTCCTTCTCATCCACGAGACAACTGTTTGCACCAAGACTACCACATCTCCTTAAGTTGATAATATAAATATGCATAATGTTTCATTCTAAAAATTCCTTTTTTTTTGTTAATAAACTTCACAGATTTTTTAGGCAATGGTATACAAGCAGTACAACCTAGGAGTTTCATTTGAACATTGAGTGCACGGTTGGTGGGTGGCGGGGCGGGCGCGGGGGGGTGCAATGTTGAAACATTTGAAAAAAACAAACACTTACCTTGCCGCCGGGTCCCAAGTCTCTGCTCCTGCTCTCCTCCGTCGGACTCCAGGAAGAGGAATCCCAGCCAGGCTCCCGTGACCAATCACAATGCTGCAATGCAGCATTGTGATTGGTCTGAGCGTCGTGGTACAACACTCAGCCAGGGAATGGGGGCCTGGGCATGTTATCCACACAGATTGTAATGCAGCCTGCATGGAGAACAGGGAAAGTGCGCATGACTGTTTGCCCTGCTCTTAGAGCTGAGCAGCCCCGTCTGCACGAGGAGGAGCCGCCACTGATTGAGTGTCACATTCTGTAGCCCAGGTAGTATAAGCATAAAAGTAAACAGAGATTCCAAGTACAATACAGTTGAGACACTTAGGGGGTGATTAGGATGGCGGGCGGCCGGCGGTGGCGATCCGCCCGCCATCCCAACCCGAATGACCCCCGCCATATCATAATGGCGGGGGGTATCGCAGCGGTCGCAAAGTGCGTCCGCTGCTTTTCCGCCAGTTGGCAATCGTTCCGATTGCCGGCCGGGCGGACTTGGGCCTCAATATTGTGGCAGTGCCTAGCAGGCACTGCCATCCATATTAGGATGCTGGGTTTTAAAGGCCTTTCCATGGCGGCTTGGCCGCCATGGAAAGGCTGGCGGGGATTTGCAATGGGGGCCCGTTGTGGGCCCCCGGGGGAGGTGGGGGGGTGCACTTGGGGGGTACCCATGGTACCCCCCTCCATTCCCATGCACAAGGTGGCAGGCACAACGCGGTGCCTGCCACGTTGTGCATGGGAATGCACAACATGGCAATTTGGCATTGCGGCGGGTGCTGCTGTAAGCAGCACCCGCCGCAATGTCAAAGATGCGGAATGCGACCGCCAGGGTGGCGGTCGCATCCTAATTAGCGTTGCGGGACCGCCGCACGTCTGGCGGCCGGTCCCAGCACCGAAGTCCGCCCGCCATCCTAATCACCCCCTTAGTCTGCTCATCGTAATGTAATTGAGTGGAAGTAAACGGATGGGTAACATGGTCTACAGGCTCTAATTTGCTAACACCAAATGAACAGGATCTCAGGATGACATCAGTAATAGTCATGGCTGAACATCACTGGTGATGCGTGACAGACAAATGTTTATAGAACAATCCCTAAAAAACAAGAGGTAAACTGCTAACAAACAATTCCCACCTTCCCCCGCTCTCGTGCTGAAACCCATTCTAAACATTCATAACCAGTTTCTGTGACATATGAACTGACCACAAAATGCATAAAAATATGCAACAGCAATCATATTGTATAGCCATCCTTTAACCCGTTCTTTCGCTATGGGGGGTGGTGAGGGGGTAAAGGGAGCACAAGGAGAAAGGGACAAAGAAGAGAAGTTAGAGCTAAAATCCAAACACATATTCCACAAAAAATACAATTAATCATGGAGAAGTTGGTAATGTCCCCAGATTTTGGAAAGGGTGTCATATAAATTGAGAAATGACGAGGCACTTCTTTTTCACATTGCCTACTGCCACTGTACTGTAATGGCGTTTGATATTTAATATAGTTTGCTGACTGTGGTTCCTTGTTCGTACAAGAGGTTCATTGCTTTCGTGTATTGCTTGCAAGCCTGCAAGGCACTCTTGGAAACCTAACTAATGCTTAGCGGGCGGAGTTTTCATGGCTGGTTGACATGAAACTGCAGACATGGCTACTTCCATTTTAAAGTCATTACTTAGCAGGATCCTAGTTGGATTCATTGATGTATTTATTTATAAGTTGTACTGTTTAATCACGAAAAAACACTTTGTTCCAGCTCCACAAAGCCCTATTTTAACCCCTTAGCTGCTAGGCCTTTTTACCCCGATGCTAAGCCTTTTTTTGGCTATTTGGAGTAGTTTGCGCATAGGCCCCTGTAACATTTTGCCACATACGGTATCCATGCCAAATTTGCCTCCTGTTCTTCCAACATCCTGAGGATTCTAAAGGTACCCAGGATTTGTGGATTCCCCTAAAGGGGACTGAGAAATTAGCCAAAATACAGCTACATTTTGGGGTTTTGGGACAAATGGGGAAAAAAGTGCTGCAGAGGAAAGCATCCGATTTTTCCCTGCAAATAGTATTAACAAAGGGTTTGTGGTGCTAAAATCACCATCTTCCCAGCTTTCAGGAACAAGCAGACTTTTGTCAGAAAACAACATTTCTACACAGTTTTGGCATTTTACTGGGACGTAGCCTATTTTTCCCAGAAAACTATACATTTCTGTAAAGTAGAAAACATTTTGAATTCAGCAAGGGGTCATTTGTGTAGATCCTGGCAGGTTTTCCTATAGAAACTAACAGTTGAAATAAATGAATATTGAAATTGAGTTGAAAAAAACAGCCATTTGTGCCAACTTTTTCACCTGTAACTTCTTCTAAGTATAGCAGATTTTTTTAAAGTAATATACCGTTACGTTTACTGGACTCTTTTGATTGTGGGGATATATAAGACTTGTATGTTTACCAAGAACCTTAGGTACCCAGAGCCACTAACTGTGCTGCGTCTTGCAATTATTTTTCATTGTGTACCGGGTATATAGCAATTCATTTGGTAAAATATAAAGAGTGAAAAATAGGTATCAAGAAAACCTATATATTTCCGAAATCGGAACAAAATATAGAGTTTAGATGCAGTGGTTATTTGCATATCCCTGAAATTGTGGGTGCCCTTACTAGTATGCAATTTAGAGGACATTTTCCAAATGACTTCTTTTTTATACATTGTCTTACATTTGGAAGGCAGAAATGCAAAGAAAGTCAATTTGTAATAACACTTGTTCTACTATTCTGTATTTCCCTAAGTCTCCTGATAAAAATGGTACCTCACTTATGTGCGTAGGCCTAGTGCCTGCGGCAGGAAATGGCCCAAAATGCAACAAGGACACATCACATTTTTCCAGGGAAACGGACCTTTTTTCGCAATGTGCCTAGTTGTGGATTTTGGACCCTAGCTCAGCCTGGGAAACCTAGCAAACTGATGGAGCAGGGTTTTTGCGAAATAAGACCTGCTCGAATTGAACCCTCAGTAACATTTACTAACAGTGTGCAGTGAAAAGCTAATGTGGAAAAGAGCCTAACATGAGGGAAAATGCTACTGCGCAAGCACGTACTAAAGCACTGGAGTAGGCCGCAAATGCTTCTTGACAAATGAAAAATAAAAGGACTAATGCTGCTTTTGTGCACATTATTAACGTTTGCTAGAAAAATAATATTAACACGGGTAGCACATGGATAGATGCAGCACTGGGTGGATGCGTAATGAAAAGCATTATAAGTGATTAATAATGCCTGTGTTTGTTTTTCATAGAAGCATGGTTTTCTGCTCTGCAGGAAAACACTGGGTTAATGAAATGAAATGAATTCTGAAAATAATATTGAACAAGATGGGGAAGGTGGAAGACAAGTGTCCTTCACAAATCCTGTGTGCCTGCCAAGAGTCAGCTAAAAGAAACAATTTCTTCCTCGAGTCAAAGAACATTTCCTCTTTGTGCGGCACGAGTGGATAAATGTGACACAGAATTTGCTACATGACTGGGATGGAGGAAACGAATGCTATGACAGTGGCTCGAATTTGTATTTCCTGGGGTGGAAGTAGATATACAGAATAAATAAACAATAAGACATTGAGTGAGATGGACATGACGAGAGTGGTGTGACAGTACACCCCCTTCCTTAACCAATCATGTGTAGAGAAATCCTCTGTTCCGACACAAATGTGGGTTGGACATTTGGGTTTTAGGGTATAATTGAGGTTTCTGGTTGGAGGGGTTAGGTTAGTTGGTGGCTTGCTTTCCTACCTGCCTGAGGAGAGGCTTTCTTTGTTTTCTCCTATTCTTGAGCTGGCTGTTCCTGTTTGCTGATTCCTGACTTAATCTTTGCCTCTTCAAATCTTCTTGAGGGGCCTTACTGCTCTCATGGCCAGGGAGTAGTTTTCCTATTTCAATTGGGTTAGTATAGACAGAAAACTGAATTTGCATAACTATTTGCAAATGTAATTTGTCTCTGAACCTATTGTCTCTTCGCCTTTCCACTCCTTTATGCTCTGTCAAATGAGATGTATTTTTATCATTATTTCTCTGATATTGTTAATCTGTGATGATCTATAATTTGTACTGTATTTTGGTATTGATGAGCATTTATTTCACATTATTTAGATAAACATTATAAATATACAAATGAATCTGTCTTTTTAGAGGTGTTTTTCTAGTTTATGAGTATTTTAGAAACAAGTATTAGTTTGCCAAACCCTGTCAACTATATAAAGATTGCATCGCCATATTTTGTATTACTAGAAATGAAGATATTTGGATTTTGGTAAGTTTTGGTAAATTGTTTAGAAATTCACTAACCCAGCATGAAGGGACTTGTTGGGTAATGAAATTGGGCCTAGTCTATGGAAAATTATTAGTCCCAGATTGCTGGATCAGTTTTGGTAGCAGCCTGATGGTTTATATTGATTATTTTGGTAAATTAATGGTTGAATTATTGATTTTGGTTACTAATATGAAAAGTTAGCGTCTTTGTTTTATGTAGTCTGGAAGTACGGGTACGGAGTTGCCTAAGATCCCGGAATTTTGATTTAGCCTCAGGGGCAGAGGAAGAGTGTGGAAAAGTATTACACTGCAGAAGTACTTTGTCTGTTGTTGTAATATCGAACAGTGAAAGGCTGTTGATAATATTCTAAGGGACCTATTCTAAAGTATGTAAGTAAGCTGGATGTAATAGTGAAGTCCTCTTCCGAAACTTTAGAAAGTACACCTAAAGGAGTACCAAGACCTAACTTCGCTTGATTGTAATTGTGAAAGTCCTCTTCCGAAACTTTAGGAAACCCACCTAAAGGAGTACCAAGACCTCCTTTCACTTCATTGAGAGTAGAGTGACACTGGTCGTTATTCTACTGGCTGTGAAAGGTTCTCTTGAATGACTGAGCTATCTTTTCGTTTAGTGGAGCAGACAAAGTAGCAGCGTTTTGTGTCGTTTCTAATAAGAATTTATTTAGAAAGACTTTGTAGTACATTGCCGTATTATTTTGTAAAGGGAGGGTCAGTCGCAGGAGTTATACTGACGTCACAAAAAGCCACACTGGCATTGGTCAGATAGCGGGCGTGTATTGTGCTGTGATTGGTTGGTTGGTGTGAGTCGCGCTGGTATTGGACAAGTGTTAGCGAATAAGGTGAGCGGAATTACGGAAGGATTTCCTTGATTTCTAAAATATTTAGCGGAAAAGAGAGAGTCGAAAATGAAGTTAATAAAAATGATACATGATTTGTTTAAAAAAGACAAGCCAATAGTTACTAGAGAGGGAGTTCCTGTACCTCCTCCAAGATCGCCTGCTTCTTTTATGATGTTAGAGCGTGGATATCATACATGTACATGGTTAGAGAATTGGGTGAGTTATACGGAGGATGATGGAGTTTTAGCTTTCCCAGAGCATGGTACTTTCAATGTAAAGGTTTTGGAAAATTTGAGAAGACGAATGAATTGGTTAAAACCAAATCCTAGACCTATGCAGTGTGAGGCGCTTGAGGAATGGGAACATGAGGCGTACAGAAGGGAAAGAGATAGGAATGGGATGAAATATAGGAATACAATGAGATGGTATTCAGAAGCTAAATGGGATGCTCAGGTGAAAAGGTGGAGGAGAGAAGAAATCACAGATGGATTATACCCTGTAATGGTTGCTGAGGGACAAGCTGGTGGAAAGTGCAAGGAGAAAAAGAATAATGTAGAGACTTCAGAACTAGATATGGATCCGAATGAAATTGATGATGAGTTATTAGATGAGATGTTATTGAAGGGACCTCCACCATATCAGGAGAGTCCGGATGGGATTACTCCAAGTGCACCATTAATTGAAATAGAAGTTCCACAAATTCCACAGGTACCACAAGCTTCACAAGTTCCATTAGTTTTACAGTCTTCATCAGCTACACGAGTCTCACAGGAGAGAGATATCGAAATGCTCAATAGAGCAAAGGAAGAATTGACTCAGAAAATTAATCAGATGAGTTTAAATGCAGAAGCGTTATCAGTTCCGGTGACAATTGGTCCTATAGTTCCATTGTATAGTGAGAGTCAAAACATTTCAAGAGTGCATGCATTGACAGTTCCAGTGAATGGTGCTAGGGATGTTAGTGGACCAGAATCAAATGAGATGGGTACGTCACTGATTGATAATCCAGTAAATGGAAATGTGACTGAAACGCCAAAAAGGAGTGTACAGAGCAATCCTAGAAAATTAATGCAAAATGTGAGAGAAACGACTTCAGTATCAGAGAGTTCAGTGGGACCTTCGCCAGAAGAGTTGGATGATTGGATTAGAGGAATGGCACATAGTAAGTCCAAACCGAGTATAGATATAGGTAGGTTAAGAGTAGATCTGGAAGAAATGATTATTGGTACAATAAGTCCGGAGAGATTGAATAAATATCAGGATGATGAGTTGTTATTCTTGTGTAAGAATATTACATTAAAAGCGAGAAATTTGCATGAGAAGATGGCAGAAGCAGCACAGGAATATGGAGTGGATATTGAGAAATCGAAAGCCTTACAAAAGACATATAGGTTGGATTTTAGTGATAAGGATAAAGAGAGTTTGAATGCATCTGGTAAACGATTGCAAATAAAGGAGTTGATTAATACTCTGAAAAGATGGGGTGAATTGGAACGATGGAAAGGTAGATGGGCGAGAAAGAAAGAAGAAACACTTGCAAGTAAAGGTGTGACTGCATCTCCTTTGCTTCCGTTAAAAGAGACAGAACTTGCTGAAATGATATATCCAATGAGAGAAGTTCCGGGTGGTGGATATGTTCATATTCCTTGGTCAAGACAGGACATATTGGGGTCGATTCCGATTCGGGCCGGAAAAAGCACCGACCGACTCGGATCCGGAAAAAATACCGACCGACACGTACCAGTGGCGCCCGACACGCCAAGTACGATGCAAGCCGCGATAAATCCGACCGACACGTCAGGAAACCAAGCCGACCGACCGAGCCGCTCGGAAAATAGCAATCCGGCCGGAAAAACACGCGAATCCAACCGACCGACACGCACCCGGAACAAATCCGACCGAATCGTACCCGCCAACTCCAACCCGCAAAGTACGATGCAAGGCGCGAAAAACACGACCGAGTCGGACGGAGGACAAGCCGTACGACCGACACGCATACAAAACCGAGCCAAAGCAACACAATACACCGCGACCGACGCGTACGCAGCATACAAAACTGCACAAACACAGCGTGAACGAAACGGAAAACACCGTACGAGACCAATGCAGGGTCCGACTCGGTCACAAGAACGTTTCCAACATACACAAACAGCACAAAGGAAAAATCAACCAAAAAAAGGCCAAACAAGCAATTACCAAGCCAATAAATACTGGGGGGTGGGGACAGAGAACAAAGACACACCCACAACTCCACCTATATAAAGGACACAAATCACTACCATGAGCCTTTGCAAATGCCATTTCACTGCCAGCACCCAAGAGAAAGCAACCACACACCCACAGCTCACCCCTCACACAAGCCACACACCATCAGCACACCAACAAATACCTACCTCACATACACCCAGCAAAACACACACTCACACACCCTCACCTGCACACCAACACACACATCACTCACCATCACCACCCATCACCATGCCCCCAAGAAGAATCCCAAGTTCCTAGATTGTGAATTGGAAGTCCTGGTAGACGAGATCCTCAGGGTGGAGCCACAGCTGTTTGGCACTCTGGTCCAACAGACCCCCATGTCGCAGAAAACCAAGATGTGGGAGAGGATCATCAACAGGGTGAACGCCCAATCATCATGTCGGCGCACAAAGACGGACATCCAGAACAGGTGGTATGACGTGCGCAGGAGGGTACGGGACCTGCTGAAGATAGACTACAGCAACAGCCAACAGACCGGCAGTGGCCCTCCTGCCAAGCCAATATACCTCAGGCCCTGGGAGGAGAAGGTGCGGGCCATCCTTCCGCCAGTGAGCGTATATGGACTAGAGAACATCCCAGAGCCTGGTGAGTACACAACAAATGTACACAATAAACTGCCACAAAACACACACATCACTGTCAAGGGAGAGTCAAACCATGCACACATAGCAATTACACAGCAACTAGAACAGAATCATCCCAAAATGTGTATGTCACTCAGAGAAACACAACACATGCCATCAAAAAGTCACATCCAACTGTGCCAACACATGTACAAACACAACCACAACTACAGCTAGGCAGTGGCACAAATAGAACTAACACACACATCCACACATGTAGCCACCACAACAACACCAACACACAGTGAAGACCACTCAAAGGAAGGAATTCTGTGTATGCTGGCCAAGTCAGTGTAGCCAATAGCATCATGGGAGTCGCAGTCACACATATTGCCCCCCCACAACTGTCCCATCAACACCACCCTGAACCATGCTCACATCACAGGGAGTGGAGAAGGACTCACAAGATGGCTGACACTGGCTACTGCTGTGGGGAGCACAAGGCCCTGCTGCCAACTGTGCACCAACAAACAGCAGGACACCACTGACTGACATCCTGAGAGACAACTTCCACTCCCTGCAATGCAAGCACGTTCCATGGTGGGCTATCTGGCTGGCTGGGTGGGAAGGGGGACTTGCAGCACTGACTATAGTCACCAGCACCTCCCCTCACACCCCCCAACACAAACTCCACAGTACCCACCTGGTAGAATGCAATGCCCTCCATCCTAACACAAGATCCCACAAAGCACCACCACCCCTTCCCTGACTCCCCTGGTGAGCCCTGATCCTGTCCCTGCGGTGCCTGGCCTGCCCCCCGGTTGCCCCTCCTAGTGGATTGTCCCTGGTATTGTGCAGGCATGCGTAGGGTGACATCTGCCAGTGTCACCCTGTTTGAACTTTGACAATGGACTGGCCATTGGCCTTTGCTCTTTTTCAGGACTTCGTTTGGCCTCAACACATATGCTGAATAAAGCAACTTTCTTTTCTCTAGTGCTCATGCTTCAGATGTACATGTTGTTGGTGCAGCTAACCATGCCCTTGCTGCAGTGATGGTGATATCTGGTCTCATGATTATGAAGTGTTACTGTGCAGGAACCCATGTGGTCCAGGGGGAATGTGTCCTATCATGTGGTGTATCCATGTCATCAATAGCAGCATCTGAGGGTGTCATGTGTTCAGTATTTGGCAATGGGTTTCCTACTTACATTGGCAATTTCACATCTGTGGCTTCCACCCCTGCACATCTGTTGTGCCTGCCATCGTTGCATTTGTCTACTTCCCTGACCGTGTTGCCATCTCCAGTGGACATGCAGGTTTGGGCATCAATGGGGAGGGACTCATCCGTGTAGTCAGTGCAACATTGCTATACAAGTGTGTTGGATCTGTGCTGATGATTCCGTTGGCACATCCATGACCAGGCTGATGTGATGGGAGCCCTCATTTGGTGCTAATTGTTGATTGTGTGACCAAGTGCTCAGCTGACATGATGGGGCCCTACTGAGGCAACATATGGCACAGCTTTCCTCACACAGGAGTGGAGTCCCCTCATGGCAGTGTGTACACGTGTGACATTGCCTGCGCCCAAGGTGTGTGTTGTATGTGCATGTCTGTGTGTTCACTTCCATTCATCTGCGCATGCTGTGATCCCTAGTGTTGTACCTGTTTGTGATGCTTGCTGACTTGAACTATGTTCCCCCAAAGTCTTCTCCCTGTGTTCTCTGTGATGTGGGTGCATGGCACATTACTGGTCATCAGGGTGTCACCCATAGGTGTGTTTGCTGTCAGGGCAGAGTTTGTGTGCTGACGCAGATGGGTCACAGTCAGGTTTCCCTTTGGCACTTGTTGTTTGCCCCTGTCATGTGATTTCCAGTTTGTGTTATCTTTCAGTGATTGTGACACGTTGTGTGTGTGACTGCTGGCACTCCTTAGGGTCCGGGCTGCAATGTTGGTTGTTGTCTATGTGTGTTCTTTGTGGGTGACCTTGGTTTCTTCATTGGTGTGTGACTGTGGCTGGGATCCCATTGGTCGGTGTGGTATTGCCGTCATGTCCATGTACAGCGTAGTGTGCAGTGTGTCAGACATTCAGGAGTCTTGTTGAGTGTCCATGTGTGATGTGTTTCTACACCTTGGTTCCCACCCACCACCCTGGAATAGTAATGGGTGCATGTGCAATGTCACCAGTGCATGTGTACTTCACTGCTGCACATTGTTGGAGGTCGAGGGGTGTGGTGTTGAGTGTGTGCAGATGAGAGTTGTTGCCCGGCTAGTCCCCTGCCTCCATGTTGGCCTTGGCTTACTGGCCATGCTGATTGATTTGTGCTTGTGTAGGTGTGATGGTAGTTAGTTGCTCAGGACACCTGACTGTGGTTCACAGTGTGAACGACATTTAGCTTTGTCATCACAGTGGTATTTTTCTTCAGCCCAGGGTCACCACATTGTGGGGGCCCTGGGGGTGGTGCTGTGGTGTGTCTGTGACTTGCTGTGTCAGTTGTTGTTCCTACGTGCCTGTGTGACATGTGTGTTTTGTGCTCCCTCTCACCTGTCAATGCCTGCTTGCCCACATAGGGGATTTGGATCCATGAGTTACCTTAGTGTGGCAGTGTATGCACATCTGTATGATTGGTATTCAGCTCTCCTCATGTGTTGTGTTGTTGCCTGGGGACAATGGCACCCCCACCCCTCACCTGCTGTGTATGATGACAGTGTTGGTCTGCCTGTTTGTGTTTGTGCATCTGCACCACTGCATTGGCATATCTTGGGTGTGCCATTGGCTGTATGTTGTTTGGTGTGTTTCCCCTGCTGTCCCTGGGACTCCTAGGTCATCGGTCAGCACAGTGATCATGGTTTGTGTGTCCCATTGCTGCCATGGTATGGTATCTGTTCACCTCACATCTGCTGTCTCCACAGGGTATCTGCATTTGTGTGCCCATTGGTGCAAATATGTGGTTCTGCATTCTGATGGTCACTTCTGTCATTGTGTCATTGATGACTGTTGACGGTCTCAGCCACCATGGGTGTTGTTTGTCTGCACATGGCCAAAGGAATGTTTCATTTGCACTGCAGTATTTGGCTCCCCCAATTTATGTTGCAATGGGACACATACACTACTTTGCCACAGATGAGTTTTTGGTTCTGTGACCAGGAATGATCCATGCAGTTTGGCAGTTGCAGCTCTTTCTTTGTCAACAATTACCTTTTGGTCACTGTGATGATGAGGGTGTAGACCCCATTGCCACAATGATCAAAATGTGCTTCAGCTATGGACCCCACACTTGCCTTTTGGTCACTGTGATGATGGGGGTTTAGACCCCATTGCCACAATGGTCAAACTGTGCTTCAGCTATGGACCCCACACTTGCCTTTTGGTCACTGTGATGATGGGGGTTTAGACCCCATTGCCACAATGGTCAAACTGTGCTTCAGCTATGGACCCCACACTTACCTTTTGGTCACTGTGATGATGGGGGTTTAGGCCCCATTGCCACAATGGTCAAAATGTGCTTCAGCTATGGACCCCACACTTGCCTTTTGGTCACTGTGATGATGGGGGTTTAGGCCCCATTGCCACAATGGTCATGGGCTGCTTGCATTGTGGGTGCCACACACATATATGTGTGGCACATGTGCTAGGGGGTCACATTGTATGTTCAATGTCATGTTCGGTGTTGTAGGCATTTGACACAGCCTGCTCACACGCTTGTCATGGTGGTGGGGGGATGTCTTAATCTTGCATTCCCTAGGTTGTGGTGTGCTTGTTGTGTCATGCATTGTCCATCCTATGAGTGGGGGTGGTAGTAGTGGTAGGCATCCAGCCCCCTGGCTAAGGGTGGTGGTAGGCATCCAGCCCCCTGGCTAAGGGTGGTAGTAGTGGTGGGCATCCTGCCCCCTGGCTAAGGGTGGTAGTAGTGGTGGGCATCCTGCCCCCCTGGGTGAGGGTGGTAGTAGTGGTAGGCATCCTGCCCCCTGGCTAAGGGTGGTAGTAGTGGTGGGCATCCTGCCCCCCTGGGTGAGGGTGGTAGTAGTGGTAGGCATCCTGCCCCCTGGCTAAGGGTGGTAGTAGTGGTGGGCATCCTGCCCCCCTGGGTGAGGGTGGTAGTAGTGGTGGGCATCCTGCCCCCCTGGGTGAGGGTGGTAGTAGTGGTAGGCATCCTGCCCCCTGGGTGGGGGTGGTAGTAGTGGTAGGCATCCAGCCCCCCTGGCTAAGGGTGGTGGTAGGCATCCAGCCCCCTGGCTAAGGGTGGTAGTAGTGGTGGGCATCCTGCCCCCCTGGGTGAGGGTGGTAGTAGTGGTAGGCATCCTGCCCCCTGGTTGAGGGTGGTAGTAGTGGTAGGCATCCAGCCCCCTGGCTAAGGGTGGTAGTAGTGGTGGGCATCCTGCCCCCTGGGTGAGGGTGGTAGTAGTGGTAGGCATCCTGCCCCCTGGCTAAGGGTGGTAGTAGTGGTGGGCATCCTGCCCCCTGGGTGAGGGTGGTAGTAGTGGTAGGCATCCAGCCCCCTGGTTGAGGGTGGTAGTAGTGGTAGGCATCCAGCCCCCTGGCTAAGGGTGGTGGTAGGCATCCAGCCCCCCTGGCTAAGGGTGGTAGTAGTGGTGGGCATCCTGCCCCCTGGCTAAGGGTGGTAGTGGTGGGCATCTGGCACCCCCTGGCTAAGGGTGGTAGTAGTGGTGGGCATCCTGCCCCCCTGGGTGAGGGTGGTAGTAGTGGTAGGCATCCTGCCCCCTGGTTGAGGGTGGTAGTAGTGGTAGGCATCCAGCCCCCCTGGCTAAGGGTGGTAGTAGTGGTAGGCATCCTGCCCCCTGGGTGGGGGTGGTAGTAGTGGTAGGCATCCAGCCCCCTGGCTAAGGGTGGTAGTGGTGGGCATCTGGCACCCCCTGGCTAAGGGTGGTAGTAGTGGTGGGCATCCTGCCCCCCTGGGTGAGGGTGGTAGTAGTGGTAGGCATCCTGCCCCCTGGTTGAGGGTGGTAGTAGTGGTAGGCATCCAGCCCCCTGGCTAAGGGTGGTAGTAGTGGTAGGCATCCTGCCCCCTGGGTGGGGTGGTAGTAGTGGTAGGCATCCAGCCCCCTGGCTAAGGGTGGTGGTAGGCATCCAGCCCCCCTGGCTAAGGGTGGTAGTAGTGGTGGGCATCCTGCCCCCTGGGTGAGGGTGGTAGTAGTGGTAGGCATCCTGCCCCCTGGTTGAGGGTGGTTGGCATCCAGCCCCCTGGGTTGGGGTGGTGGCGCGCATTCAGGCCCCTGTGTGCATATGTGGCATTGGTGATGGGCATCCCGCCCCTATGGTGCTGCTGTTGCTGGTGTAAGTATATTCAGATTCCCAGTGTATGTGTGTGATGTGTCGTGTACGTGTTGTATGTGTTTTGTGGTTGGTGTCTGACTTACCTTCTGCGCCGTACGCGTCCGTGCCTGTTCCGGTAGTAGATGTAGAATATTGGTATGATCGGGACGAAGGGATTCATGGTTGGTTCGTGTCGTTCGTCCTTCTCGTTGCTTCGCGTCGTCCTCGTCGCTTGGCTTCGTCCTCGTCGCTTCGCGTCGTCCTCGTCGGTGCTGTGTTCGTCTCGTAGCCGTGGATCGTGTTGTGGCGCGATTCGGAGCTTATGTGCGCCTCTCCCGGATGCTTTGACGTGCCGTGCGTAGCGACGGGTTCGGCGCGTACGGAAGCGCATCGTACTTGTCCGGCCGGACGGGGCTGCATTTTCCCTTCCGTGCGACTCGATTCGGCGTTTCCGGATTCGCCTCGGTCGGAGAACAGGACCTGGTTTGGGTGAGTACGGCTCGGCCGGGATTTTTGCTGTTGTGCGCATCGTACTTGCTCGTTCGGTGTACTGTACGGATCGGTCGGGAAACTGGCTTTCGCATGGCTTTTTTCCCGACCGAATAGTATTGGGTGCGCCTCCGACCGAGATCGGAATCGGCCCCATTGTCTTTTATGAATGACTTCCCAAAGTTGAGGGAAAAGTCTGTCGAGTGGTATAAACAGGTAGAGAGGTTTGTAAAGGTCTTGTTGAAAGATTTGGGTGGTTTGTTTGATATTGTAGTTCCAGCTGATTTATGGACTGAGTGTAAGATTGCAGTCAATTGGCCAAAAGAAGAATATCCTAGAGATGTTAAAACTGGAGCGCCTTCAAAAGAGGTGATGAAGAAATATAATCAAGTGATTACTTATTTGAAGAGTAAGATTTCCCCAAAGGAAACAGATTGGGTTAAGATTGACAGGACGACACAGGAGTTAAAAGAAACATTACATGCCTACTACGAGAGACTTTTACAGGTTTTAAACAGTATAGTGGTTTTGAAAGCATAACTGATAAAGATATGGGACATTTTGTGTATAAGTTTGTGTTTGGATTGAAACCTGAAATTAGTAATATGATTCAGCAGCATTTGATTTGTTGGCAAAACAAGACAGTGGTTGAGATACTAAGGTATGCAAAGTATTGTAGTGATGATATTGAATCTAGGCATAAGATATTGAAAGAGAAAATGATGTGGGCACAAGTGAAAGCGGCACAGCAGAAAAATGGGAATTTTGTTGATTTTTCTCAAACATGTTTCCAAATGAAAGGGCAGAATCAGAACTTTCAAAATGGTCAGGTACCTGGTATGAATGTTGTACCGAATGGTGGTGTTCAAGTGCAATTACCGGGAAAGGGTAGAGGTAGCAATAATAAGGAAGAGATGAAGAGGAAATTTCCTTGTCATGGGTGCGGAAGGTTAGGACATTGGAAGAACGAGTGTAAGTGTAATGGAATGGTTCAAAATTTTAATCCACAGATGCAGAATGAGGTGGTTGTGAATCAACAACAGCTGCAACAGCAACAGGTAGTTACACCACAGGTACAACAGGTACAAGTGCCTCAAGCTCCTATGCCAAATAATGTGAATGCTCAGGTACAGAGATACAGTGCGAATGCTGTATTTCACGCGGGTGAACAAATTGGTAAGAAACAAAATGTACAGATGGTTTCGCAATATTGGTTGCAATGTCCTGAGAGTGATTCAGATTCATCTCAATGACGGTGCCTTAGGGGGGAGGAAGAGTGCGTGCTTGGCGCATCTCTAGAGGTAGATCAATCAGGCCCTTTTGTGGATGGGAAAGTGGAAAGTAATGATATTACATTCCTTGTGGACACTGGTGCTACCCGTTCTACTGTGAGAGCAGCAGAAATTCCAAACCTACCCCTCTCGGGAGAAACAATCCAAGTTGTAGGAGTTTCAAATAAGTATATTAGAACTCCAGTGACCAAACCAATGGAGGTTCATATTGGAGAATTTAGAGATTTGCATCGGTTTGTGGTGTGCGATACAAGTCCGGTGAACCTTTTAGGTAGGGACTTATTGTGTAAGATGAATTGCACCATTTATTGTACACCAGATGGTATTGCTTTTCAAACACCAGATGAGGATGTTGCTTTGAAAGTGATGTTAGCAAGGCAAGGGACAGAAGTGAATGATTTGTATCCTTTATTTACAGCGAAGCATTTGCCTGTTGAATTGAGAGATACTGTGACAACTGATGTGTGGTATTTTACAGGGAAAGATATCGGATTGATGAAGGGTGTTGATCCAATTCAAATTTTAGTCAAACAAGGTGCAGAATTTCCGAAAACACCACAGTATAAAATGAGTCCTGAGACAAATGATTAAACAGGGTATTCTGAGAGAGATACTAGGGAGTCCTTGTAATTCACCTATTATGGGAATTAAAAAACCGAGTGGCAAGTATAGAATTGTGCAAGATTTGAGGAAAATTAATAAGATTGTAGTACCTTGTTGTCCGATAGAGCCAAACCCAGCAGTAATTCTTTACCAAATTCCCTGTGATGCGGAATGGTTCACAGTGATTGATTTGTGCCAAGCATTTTTCTCGATACCCTTGCATCAGGATAGCCAATATCTTTTTGCTTTTCAGATCGGAGACCGTGTTTTGGCATGGTGCCGAGTTCCTCAAGGGTATTCAGAGAGTCCTTCAATTTTCAATCAAATTCTGAAAAAGTGTCTGGAGTCATTGGTTATGCCAGAAGACTCAGTATTGGTGCAATACATCGATGATCTATTGGTGGCATCAAAGACACGAGAAGCATGTGTGACAGATACAATTGCTCTACTGAACCATTTGGCAGTCGGTGGGCATAAAGTGTCACCAGCAAAATTGCAGTTTTGTCAAAAAGAGATACAATATTTGGGACACAAAATTGAGAAAGGAGTCAGGAAAGTATCACAAGATCGAATTGCTGTGATCTTGCAAATGGGTCCTCCCAGAACACAGAAAGAAGTTCGAATGTTTCTGGGCATGGTTGGATACTGCAGACAGTGGATCAGTGGTTTTTCACTGATAGCCAAGCCATTACAGAGATTGACTCAAAGATGTAGTCGATCCGATCGAACTGGACGAAGAAAGCATGAAGGCTTTTGTTGAGTTGCGAGATAGTCTTTGTAGAGCATCTGCTTTAGGAATGCCAGATTATTTTAAAGATTTTGCATTGTTCTGTTGTGAGAAGGATGGATGTGCATTTTCAGTTTTGACGCAGACACATGGAATGGCGCGTTGTCCAGTGGCATATTTCTCTGCTACTTTGGACTCAGTGGCTGCAGCGTTGCCAGGTTGTTTGAAAGCAGTGGCTGCTACTTGTGTGAGCCTGGAGCAGAGTGAATCAATTGTGATGGGACATCCATTGAGAGTGTATGTGCCACATTCTGTTGAGATTTTGCAGACAAGGACGAGACCACAGCATATGACAAGTAGTCGTTTGACTAGATATGAGAGAGTGATCTTGGGTGCTGAGAATGTGACAGTAACAAGATGCACAACACTGAACCCAGCGACTTTGTTGCCGAGTTCAAGTTGTGAAGAAGTAAAAGATGAAGCAGATCATGATTGTCTGGATGTGACAGAGTTGTGTACGAAACCAAGGCCTGACATAAAAGATACACCATTACCAGAATCAGATTGTGTGATGTTTGTAGATGGTTCATGTCTGAGAGATGAAAAGGGTGTATTGCGTGCTTCATATGCAATATGTACAGTGGCTATGGTTCTTGAAGCATCTTGTCTAAGAGGGATAAATTCAGCTCAAATTTCTGAATTGGTCGCTTTGACCAGGGCTTGTATAATTTGCAAAAATTTGAGGATAACCATATTTACGGATAGTCAATATGGTTTTGGGGTGGTGCATGATTTTGGTCAATTGTGGATGCAACGTGGATTTCTGACATCTTCAGGATCCCCGAACAGAAAGAGCAAAGATGCAAAAGATTTGCTGAATGCATTACAATTGCCTAAAGAGATTGCAGTGGTCAAATGCCAGGCACATAAATCAGGAAATGATTATGTGACTAGTGGCAACAGATACACAGACCAAGTGGCTCATTTCTGTGCACAGAATTCGGTTTCAATTAACAAGGGAGCAGAGAAAAAGAATACAAATTGTCACTTGATGTTCTCTTCTGTAGAAACATGGGATAAAGTTAGACAATTGCAAGAAGAAGCTAGTGATGAAGAGAAAGAAATTTGGATTAAATCAGGTTGTACAAGGAGACCTGAAGATGAAATATGGGTGTACGTGGATGATAGACCAGTAATGCCAGACTGTTTACTTTCTCAAATGGCAAGGATGTACCATGGAGTAACACGTGGGAAGAGATGCTATGATTAGACTCTTCAAACAGTCATGGTACAATCCTAAGTTCAGTGTTATTGCAGAGAGTCTGTGCCAGAGATGTGTAGTGTGCCAGCAGCAGAATCCAGGTGGAAAGACTGTTGTTAGTTGGGGCGGATTGGAAAAGCAGCAGGACCTTTTACTAGGTTACAAGCTGACTTTATCGAGCTACCTCCTTGTAATGGACTGAAATATGTGTTGGTTCTTGTTTGTCTGTTTTCTCGTTGGGTAGAAGCATATCCAACAAGAAGAAATGATAGTTTAACAGTTGCTAAATTGCTTTTGAGAGAGATCATTCCTAGATTTGGATTTCCAGTCTCTTTAAAAATGGATAGAGATACACATTTTAATAATGAAATAATTCGGATGATTTGTGCAGCATTACAAATTGAGCAAAAGCTGCATTGTGCCTATCGACCAGAAGCCTCAGGTGTGGTCGAGCAAATTAATGGCACTATTAAATCAAGACTGTCAAAGGTGTGTGCATCCACAGCACTGAAATGGGCAGATGCTTTACCCTTGGTATTAATGAGTCTGAGAAGCATTCCTGATAAAAAGACTGGATTATCCCCTCATGAAGTTATAATGGGGAGAGCAATGAGACAGCCGATTGTACCAGCAAATCAGCTGATGAATATAACTGATGATTTGCAAAGGATTGGCTGATGTGGTGCGTTCTGTCTCATCAGGTTGGAGAAATTGCAACCACAACACAGCAAGAGCAAGCACATGATTTAAGTCCGGGAGAGTGGATCCTGGTGAAGAAGCATGTGAGAAAATCATGTCTGGAACCTAGATGGCATGGCCCATACCAGGTAATACTGGTGACAACGACGGCAGTGAAGTGTGGTGGTTTGCCGAGTTGGATACACGCAAGTCACACAAGGAGAGTCCCAAGTCCACTTGAAAGACAAGAAGAAGAAAAGCAACTGGCACAGAGCCGAGAAGAGCCAGAAGCTGAAGAACACGAAACCATAGAGTCTGAAGCTACAGATTCTGAAGGTATTGAACACGTGGTTGAACGGGAACAAAGTCGAATAAAGTGGGCACCAGCTACTGGGTCTCGCAAGACTGCTGTTGAAAATGATGATGGAGAAGTGTTAAATGAGAATCAAGAGCAAGTGCAACCGAGAAAAGAACTGAATAGAATAACTTGCGAACTTGACACTGAAGCAGAAGGAACTGTGCAAGTTAGGAAAACAAGAAAAGGTGATGTGCGGCCAAAAGGAGTGAAAAGACTGAAATACACTCTGAAAAAGAAAACACCAGACACGATAATTGAAGTACCAAGCAAAACAGAACAAAGTGAGTCAGAAGAAGAATTAGTTTGGAAAACGAAGAGAGTAAGAGTTCCGAACAAGAAATACACAGCTCCAAAATGGACATATGTGGTATTGGAAGAAATTGAGCATACAGATCAGAGCAAAGAAGACACCCGTACAAGGCAGAGGGAAGCCAATGGTTTTGAACCACCTTAAAAGAACTGTGTAAACTAAAAGTGCAGAAAATTAAAGAATTGGTTCAGAGAAGTGCAGAGAACTAAAGTAAAAATTGAACAAAAGGCCGTGAAGAAATAAAATTTAAAAAATAAATAAAAAGAGGGGGTGAAGGAAGAAGAAGAAGGCTAGAAGTGTTTGGATACACTACTTAGATAGTTTTATAGTTTTTCTCTAGTTTTTCTAGTTTTTCTTTTTTCTTTTTGAATTGATACAAATTTTTCACTAAAATGGCAAAAATAGCAGAGACTGGATATCAAAATCATAGGTTCAAACGTCGATGTATTAATGCTTGCTTATTTAGTATTTTATTACTAATGTTGGTGTGGTTAACACTAATTGTTATTGTGCCTGTCTTAATGGTAACTAATCATAAAAATAATACTAATGGTGTGATGAGTGAGAAAGTAGATTTTAAAAATTTTGAAGAAATCTCACATACTAATATAGAAAAGATGGAAGGTGACAGCATTTACCATCAAGATAAATCAATTAATGACTTTTTGTTAAATGTTTTTACCAAGTTGTTATATGAGTATGTTGATACGATGGATGCGAGAGATTGTTATGTGTGCATGCAATTACCATCGTCTGTCTCAGAGGGGGTGACTTATCATCTCCTACCTTTAACATATGGAGTGTCTTGTAGTGTTCTAACGAGTCTCTTCTATGAGAAAGGTAGCTTACAATATTATTATTCTAGCATGGATTTAGTGTTTTCAGAAATTCCTATTAGAAAGAACATGAATAGAGTAAGTAGTACTGAAAATGCAGAATATATGGGAGAATTTTTTCATCCAACAAAAACAATAGATATAGTATATGCACATAGACATAACTTAACATGTAGACTGCTGTTTGAAGAAATAGAATTTATTAATATGGTAGAGGATAGAAGGCAGGATTTCAAGAGAAAAGCTGCTGAGCAAAAGTCTCATGTACCTCCATGGGCTTTCAGAGAAGGAGATTATAAAAAGGGTGAGACATACGCTGCCATGACCCTGGACTGGCATCATAGAGGGAAGCTTTGCTTGCTTAGATTAAAAACTGATTATAACAATTATTTAATTGGTTCTAGTGAGTGTGATCATACTTTTCTAATTATTGGAGGATGGGGAATAAAAGGAGGAACTGATACTGTCTTTCCGGGAATCTATTATGTGTGTGGTAAGAATGCCTACTATAGGTTGCCTGCACATTGGTATGGATGTTGCTATAGTGGGATAGTATTTCCTAAGGTATACCATTTGGATAAAAATGATAGAATCAATGAAGTAAAGAATGGATTAAGAGAGAAGCGAGTTTTTCAGAAATAGTGGGAGATATTTTTGGAGCATTGATACCTTCAGTTGGATTCATATTAAACTTACATAAAATTAGAAAATTGTCCACAGTGGTCGATCGTTTATCAACAGATACTCCTGGTGGTTTCTTGTTGATTGATACTGAAATGGTTGCGATTAGGTCTATGGTTTTACAAAATCGACTTGCCCTTGATGTATTATTGGCCAAGCAGGGTGGAGTCTGTAATATGTTTAAAATTCAACAATGTTGTACTTATATCCCTGATAAGAGTAAAAGATTAGAGGGGTATATTAAAAACGTTACAAATCTTCGAGAAGATTTGGCTGAACTGAAGGTTGACGGTGTTTGGGAGAAACTTAGTAAGAGTTTTTCCTCTATGGGCAATTGGTTTGTTACTTTTGGGAATAGTATATTAGGAAGAATACTAACACCTATCATTGCAGTAGCTACAGTGATGTTAATGATTTTTTTGATTTATAAATGTTGCAAATGCAAAAAGGAAACATCTGATGTGAAACGAAGAGTAAGAAAGAGAGAAGAGATAGAATTTGAGGACAAGAAAGGGAATTATTATGAAATATTGAAGGATTTAGATGGAATAATGGTAAAACGAGAGAGAACAACTGCTTTCTGAAAGTGATAATTTGTATTGGTGGGTATTTTGGTGATGGCTCAAAACGCCATCAAAGGGGGGATTGATGGAGCAGGGTTTTCGCAAAATAAAACCTGCTCGAATTGAACCCTCAGTAACATTTACTAACAGTGTGCAGTGAAAAATAATGTGGAAAAAAGCCTAACATGAGGGAAAATGCTACTGCGCAAGCACGTACTAAAGCCCTGGAGTAGGCCGCAAATGCTTCTTGACTAATGAAAAATAAAAGGACTAATGCTGCTTTTGTGCACATTAATAACGTTTGCTAGGAAAATAATATTAACACGGGTAGCGCATGGATAGATGCAGCACTGGGTGGATGCGTAATGAAAAGCATTATAAGTGATTAATAATACCTGTGTTTGTTTTTCATAGACGCATGGTTTTCTGCTCTGCAGGAAAACACTGGGTTAATGAAATGAAAGTAATTCTGAAAATAATATTGAACAAGATGGGGAAGGTGGAAGACAAGTGTCCTTCACAAATCATGTGTGCCTGCCAAGAGTCAGCTGAAAGAAACAATTTCTTCCTCGAGTGAAAGAACATTTCCTCTTTGTGCGGCACAAGCGGATAAATGTGACACAGAATTTGCTACATGACTGGGATGGAGGAAACGAATGCTATGACAGTGGCTCAAATTTGTATTTCCTGGGTGGAAGTAGATATACAGAATAAATAAACAATAAGACATTGAGTGAGATGGACATGACGAGAGTGGTGTGACAGTACACCCCCTTCCTTAACCAATCATGTGTAGAGAAATCCTCTGTTCTGACACAAATGTGGGTTGGACATTTGGGGTTTAGGGTATAATTGAGGTTCCTGGTGGGAGGGGTTAGGTTAGTTGGTGGCTTGCTTTCCTACCTGCGTGAGGAGAGGCTTTCTTTGTTGTCTCCTATTCTTGAGCTGGCTGTTCCTGTTTGCTGATTCCTGACTTAATCTTTGCCTCTTCAAATCTTCTTGAGGGGCCTTACTGCTCTCATGGCCAGGGAGTAGTTTTCCTATTTCAATTGTGTTAGTATAGACAGAAAACTGAATTTGCATAACTATTTGCAAATGTAATTTGTCTCCGAACCTATTGTCTCTTCGCCTTTCCACTCCTTTGTGTGCTGTCAAATGAGATGTATTTTTTATCATTATTTCTCTGATATTGTTAATCTGTGATGATCTATAATTTGTACTGTATTTTGGTATTGATGAGCATTTATTTCACATTATTTAGATAAACATTATAAATATACAAATGAGTCTGTCTTTATTAGAGGTGTTTTTCTAGTTTATGAGTATTTTAGAAACAAGTATTAGTTTGCCAAACCCTGTCAAATATATAAAGATTGCATCGCCATATTTTGTATTACTAGAAATGAAGATAATTGGATTTTGGTAAGTTTTGGTAAATTGTTTAGAAATTCACTAACCCAGCGTGAAGGGACTTGTTGGGTAATGAAATTGGGCCTAGTATATGGAAAATTATTAGTCCCAGATCGCTGGATCAAAACCTATATATTTTTGAAAACTAGACACCCAGGGGAATCCAGGATGGGGTGACTTGTGTGGCTCTCACCAGGTTCTGTTACCCAGAATCCCTTGCAACCTCAAACCTTGTAAAAAAACTCACATTTTCCTCACATTTCTGTGATGGAAAGTTCTGGAATCTGTGGGGAGTCACAAACGTCCACCCACCCAGCATTACTCCAAGTCTCCAGATAAAAATGGTACCTCACTTGTATGAGTAGACCTAGTGCCTGCTACAGGAAATGGCCCAAAACGTACTGTGGAGACTTCATATTTATCGATCACAAAAAAGACTTGGTTTTACAAGGGCGTCACCTGTGTTTTTGGTCCCGGGCTCTCTGAGCATCTAGAGAAACCTACCAAACCCAGACATTTCTGAAAACTAGACTTCCAGGGGAGTACAGGAAGGTTTGGCTTGTGTGGATCTCCCAAAGTTTTCCTACCCAGAATCCCCTGCAATCCTCAAATTCAGCTTAAAAAACAGATTTTCCTCATATTTCTGTGTGGGAAAGTTGTGGGATCACAGGCGAACACAAATTTTCTACCACCCAGTGTTCCCTAAGGTAGCCGAATAAAAATGCTTCCTCACTTGTGTGGGTGGGCCAAGTCCCCGCAGCAGGGAAGGGCCCAAAATGTATTGTGGAGACATCAAAATTATCTATCACAAAATGACCTGGTTTTGCAAGGGGGCACCTGCGTTTTTGGTCCCAGGCTCGGCGGCCATCTATGGAAACCTACCAAACCGAGACAGTTCTGAAAATTAGACACCTGGGGGACTCCAAAGATGTGTGGCTTGCTTGGATCCCCCAATGTTTTCTTACTTAGAATCCCCTGCAAAGCCCAAATTTTGCTAAAACTAATCACATTTTCCTTACATTTCTGTCTGGGATCACCATGCTGGCACAAATTTCCTACCACCCAGCATTCCCCTTGGTCTCCTGATAAAAATGATACCTCAGGTGTGTGGGTGTTCAATGCAGAGTCAGGCTAAAAACGTATATATATATATATATATATATATATATATATATGTGTGTATGTATATATATATATAAATATATATATATGTGTGTATATATTATCTACTGGCGGTCGATAGTTATAGTTAGGACCTATTTCCCATACTATTTGAAATAACTCTTGCGCCGGTTGACGAATGTTCGCAAAATTTTCAAACTTTGTGGCCCGCTCCGGTCCGCTCCTACCCTGAAAGTCTCGGGGTGATTCGTCAAGCGGGAGCCGAGAAAAAAGGGGGGTCCCAAAACGTGTTTTCCCCATTCATTTTCCCATAGGAAACTTTAGTCACGGCTACAGCCCGAACTGCTGAACGGAATTACACCAAATTTGGCAAAGAGGTAGTTCTTGGTTCAGAAAGAACCCTTTTTGTTAAATGGTGTAAATCCGTTCAGTAGTTCCTGAGAAAATCAAAAGGAAAATCACATATATATCTATGGCCGTGTCGGATTCGCGCACCCTGAGCGCACCCTGCGCGCACCCTCCCGATCACGAGCTGCATGCTAATTGGCTTTCAAGTGGCTGTCAACACTCCAAATCAGGAAGTGTTGGCAGCCATTTTGTCCCTCGGTAGAACTGAGGCACAAGAAACAAGTGCGCAAAACGCACAAAGGGGGCAGGGTAGAAACACTCTGCTCAGGGGGTCCCACAAGGACCCCCTGGGCAGAAAAAAGCATTTAAAAAAAAAAATTCGGCGGGATGCGCTTAGGGTGCGCGGATCCCGCTGATAAAAAAAAAAAATCGAAGCGCGGACTCCCGCGCTTCGATGCTAATTTGCCCCTGGGTGGCCCAAGTCCTGGGGGCATGCGGTGGGGGTGGGTTTTGATATAATGGGGGGGCCTCTAAGGCCCCCCAAGCTCCGGGGACCGCGACCCCCGGGGCTTTAAAAAATAATGGTGGGGGAGGGCTCTCGGCCCTCCCGCAGCCCCGGGGACCGCGACCCCCGGGGCTTCTTTTTAAAAATAATATACCTGTGTGGGGGGCTCGAGCTCCCCACACGCCCGGGACCGCCACCTCCCGGGGCACTAAAAAAATGCTAATTTGGGGGTCCGAAACGGACCCCGAGCCCCGGGACCACCACCTCCCGGGGCTGTGCATGTGAAGGGAGGGGGCCGCGCGGCCCCCTCCTGGAGCCTGTGGTGGCCCTGGGGACCGCCACCCCCAGGGCCGGCTCCTGCAGTGTCCCGGGGTGCCTACCCCCGGGACACTGTAGTTTGCTATGACAGGACTGGAGCCTCGCGGCTCCCGTCCTGTCATAGCAAACTGCTTTAGTTTTGGAAGAGAGAGCAGGAAACCTGCTCTCTCTTCCAAAAACCAAAGCAAATTGCTTTTCCACACGGGGAGCTGCATCTTAGCAGCTCCCCATGTGGAAAAGCAATGCCGGCTCCCGAGGGACGCGGGGAGCAGGCGGGACCATGGGGGGATTGGGGACCCCCCCACGGTCCCCAATGGAGAGGGCCAGCCCCGGGGGATGGGGTCCCTGGGGCTAGTAGTGGCCCAGGAGGGGGGCCACGCGGCCCCCTCCCCAAAATGAAAAAATAAATAAATAAATAAATAAATAAAGGCCGCCCCGGGGGATGGGGTCCCCGGGGCCAGTAGAGGCCTCAGGAGGGGGGCCACGCAGCCCCCCTCCATAAACAAAAATATATATTTGGCCATGCCCCGGGGGATGGGGACCCCGGGGCCAGAATTGGCCACGGGAGGGAGGCCCACGCGGCCCCCTTCCCCTTAATTTTTTTTTTTTTTTAATACAAAAAGGGGTCAGGCCCTGGGGGATGGGGTTCCCAGGGCCCAAAAAAAGTAAAAAGAAGAGGGGCCACACAGCCCCCTTCCAAAAAACAAAAAGCAAAAAACACATGATCGTGCCGAGGCTCCGCCCCTCCCAGCAACACTCTGCAAACGCGCCCTGTGGCGCGTTTTAGGTTGGGAAATGAATTCCCCTTCAATACTGGGGGTCCCTGGGGGCAGCTAGCCCACCAGGAACCTCCAGTATGCGCCAGGGGCTGCGTTGCAGAGAGGTGGTCCAGGCCACGCCCCTTTTACACCTCTCTGCAACGCAGCTCTGTGGCGCTTACTGGAGGTACCTGGTGGGCTAGTTGGACCCCAGGGACCCTCAAGATTCAAGGGGACTTAATCCCCCAACTTAAAACGCGCCACGGGCGCGTTTGCACAGTGGTGAAGGGAGGGGCGGGCTTCAGGTGACATGTGTGCAAACAGGCCCCGTGGCGCGTTTTAAGATGGGGAATTAAATCCCCTTCAATCCTGAGGGTCCTTGGGGCCAACTAGCCCACCAGGTACCTCCAGTAAGCACCACGGAGCTGCGTTGCAGAGTGTTGTAAAAGGGCGTGGCTTCTGAACACCTCTCTACAACGCAGCTCTCTGGCGCATACTGGAGGTATCTGGTGGGCTAGTTGGCCCCTAGGGTCCCTCGGGATTGAGGAGGAATTAATTCTCCAACTTAAAACGCGCCACAGGGCGTGTTTGCAGACATGTCACCTCAGGCCCCACCCCTTCCTTCACCATTGTGCAAATATTCCTCTAAAATCAGCCGAACTACGAATTCCGATTTACTCACCTGTTATCAGGAGAGACCTCAGTGCTGCATCTTTGAGCCCAGTACTGATCCTGAAAAGTAATTCTAACCGTACTTACCAGTAACTTGAATTTCCTTCCATAGGCTAACATTGACTGGTTTCACTTGGAAATTCTTCTAAGTGTGGAGTTTTGGAACTTTATAATATTCCTCTAAAATCAGCTGAACTACGAATTCCAATTTACTCACCTGTTATCAGGAGAGACCTCAGTGCTGCATCTTTGAGCCCAGTACAGATCCTGAAAAGTAATTCTAACCGTACTTACCAGTAACTTGTATTTCCTTCCATAGGAATCCATTGTCTGGTTTTCAGCAGAAAAGTTTCAAAGTGTCGATTTTCACAAACTACAAATATTCCTTAAAAATCACCTGTATGACTTAAACGCATTCTTTCAACTGTTTACAGGAGATGCACCAGTGCTGGATCCAGGATCCACCACTGAGTAAGAAAAAGTAACGATAACACTACTTACCTGCTAAGTGAATTTCCTCCCATAGGATAACATTGGTGATTCTATGTGAAAAAGTTTCTGTCAAGTTTTAAAATACAATAATATTCCTTAAAAATCACTACTGTAACCAAAACGCTTTTACTCAACTGTTTACAGGAGATGTCCCAGGACTGAATCTAGGATCCAGTCCTGTGGTTAGAAAAGTAATCCATAAAGTAACTAATTGCATTTAACTAGAAATTCACATTGAGCTCAATGTTGCATTGTGTTTGAAATTGTGTTGCCCATTGCAACAACTGTAACTACTGTACTTAAAAGTCTATTGCCTATTTGCAAAGTATTTAAACTAAAGTAATTCATTCTGAGAAAGTATATTTTGTAATGTAATGTATAATGTCTGACAAACCCATTGAATTCCTGACTTTGGTTCACGCCGCCACGCGATTTCACATATATTCTGGGTCACAAAAAACCCTTATGCATTTCAGCGTTCACGATATATAATAATCGTGTGTGATTTTCTTTATCGCTCAACACTAAGCCTTGAAGAAGTCCCGTTGGGACGAAACGCGCCGCGTCGGCTATGAATTCTGTGTTATGATTTTAAAGAAATTTGAATAAAGGAACAAAATAATAAAGGAAGGATTTGTTTTTAGTAAATCAAAGTCTTACTTGATTTCGTCGGGAGACACTGTGCTGATGCTTAATCATTGACGATTGTATACTATTGTATATATTTTTCTGAAACTGTACTTGATTATAGTTGGGTGCTGAGCCAGTTTGTTTAATGTATAATGTAATTACAATGTAATTTAAAAAATAAAATATCTAAAAAAATAGTAAAATTTTTTTTGTAAATCACTATAAAAAAATAAATATAACAATTAATACATTTAAAAATTGTCATTTACAAAACCTTTGAAATTCACTGAAAAAAACCATAGGTGCACTGTGAAGAGGCCTGCTTCTATTCAAATTATAAATGACTGAAGATGCACGAACTTATAAATGAAATTGAAAAGAATACTTTCCATCAAGGCCTAAATGAATTCATTTAAAACTCAAGAAATGTTATTCACTGCTGCTTTAAATCCAATATGTGGGCTATCAGTCCGTTCTCAATGTCTCCAGCTTTGAATATTTAAAAGAACCAATGAACTTACCCAATGAATATGAGCATTTGACAAAGACTTGCATGAGTTGAAACGCGTTATGCCTTCTGTTTGCCTTGAAATAAAGGATTTTACGAAGCACTGTTGGTGTGGCCTGCATCACGTTACTAAATAGTACGTGTTTTCTTTTGGAATATATATATATATATATATATAGCGCTTAGAGCTTGCTGTGCTATTCCCTCAATCTCTACGTTTTTGGCATTCCCAATCGCAGGCCCTTGGCCCAACCACACAAGTGAGGTATCATTTTACTCGGAAGACCAAGGGGAACGCTGCGTGGTAGGAAATTTATGCCAGCACTGTGATCCACGCAGAAATGTGAGAAAAGTGTGATTTTTTAGCTAAAGTTGAAGTTTGCAGGGGATTTTGGGTAGGAAAACATTAGGGGATTCATGCAAGCCACACATCGTGGGACTCCCCCGGGTGTCTAGTTTTCAGAATGTCTGGGTTTGGTAGGTTTCCCTAGATGGCCGATGAGCCCGGTACCAAAAACACAGGTTCACCCCATGCAAAATCAGGTCGTTTTGTAATAGATAATTTTGATGTCTCCACAATATGTTTTAGGTCCTTCCCTGTAGCAGGCACTTGGCCCACCCAAGCAAGTGAGGCAGCATTTTTATCAGTATACCGGGAGAACGCTGGGTGGTAGGAAATTTGTACAGGCCTGGTGATCCAACAGATTTCCCACACTGAAATGTGAGGAAAATTAGGGTTTTTTAGCTTATTTTGAGGTTTGCAGGGGTTCTGCGTAAGAAAATGTTGGGGGATCAACGCAAGCCACACCTCCTTGGACTCCCCTGGGTGTCTAGTTTTCAGAAATGCCTATTTTTTGTAGGTTTCCCTAGATGGCCACCGAGCCTGGGACCAAAAACACAGGTCGTTTTGTGATAGATAGGTGGGCACCTGTGCTTTTGGTCCCAGGCTTGCAGACATCTAGGGAAACCTAAAAAACCCAGACAGTTCTGAAAACTAGACACCCAGCAGAGACAGGGAGGTGTGACTTGCCCGTCCACACAAGTGAGGTATCATTTTTATCAGGAGACCAAGGGGAACGTTGGGTGGTAGGAAATTTGGGCCTGCGTGGTGATCCTACAACTTTCCAACATAGAAATGTGAGGAAAATATGACTTTTTAGGTATATTTGAGGTTTGCAGGGGATTCTGGGTAAGAAAACTCTGGGGATCCATACAAGCCACACCCCCAGCCAAGCAACAGTCCACGCACACCACCATATGCGCACACCACCCGCCAAGCGCCATCCATACACACCGCTAGCCAAGCGCAATTTATGCATACTGCCAGCCAAGTGCCATCCCCGCACAACGCCAGCCAAGGACCATCCATCCACACTGCCAGCCAAGCGCCACCCACGCACTCCACCAGCCAAGCACCATCCCCGCACATCGCCAGCCAAGCACCATCCATGCACACTGTCAGCCAAGCGCCAGTCCACGTACACTGCCAGCCAAGCACCACTCCAAGCACACCAACAGGCAGGCACCACTCTATTCACACCGTCATCAAGCGCGAGTCCACACACAACATCAGCCAAGTGCAAGTCCACACACACCAGCAGCAAAATGCCAGCCAAAGGCCAGTACACACAAACCATCAGCCAAACTCCAGTTCACACACACTAACTTTCCCTGGTTTCTAGTAGTTTTCTACCCCAGCTTGGAGGCAAAAAATATCACGGAAATTGCCAAAATGTGTGCCTAAAAAAGGGGAGCGACCCTTGCCTATGGGGCTTCTCCCTGACATTCCCATTTTTTTAAAACATATTTTTATTGATATTTTCTCCCCCCATACACTTTACAACATTGGGTTGAGCAGCGGTGTTTATACAGCGATATTGGCATGGTGTCCAGCCCTCTCTTAATGTCAAATCTTTTGCTTTATGGGATTCCCCACTACTGTTGGCCCACATCTGATTATGCATGCAGCCCAAAGCCGCCGCTCAATTACTTCCAGGATGTAGTATGCCCAGACCCTCCCCGTCCCTCCCAACAGATGCCTATACCCCTTCGCAACCCTCCCTAACCCCAACCCTCCCTAACACCGGTGTGTACTTTACCTAGCTCAGCCTTTGCCTAAGTGGGCGTTCTGAGGCGCGCCCGGGGCCCCCCTCCTCGCTCCTCTGCGAGGCTATGTGACCTACTCGGCCGATCTCGGCCTTCCCCTTCCCGACCCCACTCTGTTACCTATAAGGCGACCATAGTCCTGCATGCTCGTCTCCCCTGCGTGCCCCTCCAGTGATTCTTCGTCTGCGTCCGCGCCATGGGCCTTTAGTTGCGTCACCAATGCTTCCCACGCTCTAGCCGCTTCCAGCATCTTCTCATTATTCGCCCTCCAAGCCATCTGCAGCCGTACCATACCCTCGCTTTCGGCCCACCCCAGGAATGCTACCCTCCACTGTTCCACCGATGGCCCCCGCGTGGATTTCCAACGCCTAGTTAACTCTCTTTTTGCCAACAGTAATCCTAAGTCCAGGAATTTACTAGTTATTTTCGTCTTTGCTGTGTGCGGGAACCAGTGCAACAGGCAGGTCCCCACTCCCGGTTCTATTTGCCGATCTGTAATGTCCCCCAACACTTCCACCACTTCCTCCCAATATGTACCTAACTGGGGACAACCCCACATCATATGCCTAAAATCCGCCTTATCGGAGTTGCAGCGAGGACACCTTGCTGTGTCTACCTTAAAGTACTCATTAACCTGGGCCGGCGTCAAGTATGCCCTATGTAACACGTAATGATGTATTAGTTGGAGCCTGGCGTTACACATGCTTTTCCATGCCCTTTCTACTATCTTAGGCCACACCGCCTCTGGGATGGCCACGCCAAGGTCTTCCTCCCATTTGGCCTGCAAGCGATCCAATGGCTGCGTCCCCTCGCCTAGCATTCTCCTATACAGGCATGTTATGGCCTTATACGTTCCTGCCGCCATGACCACATATTGACAAGTTAACGTCGTGCGTGGTTCTGATAACCCCACCCCCAATGTTTCTGGATGGCCGCTACTAATGCGGTGTGCAACAAAGTCTCCCCTTGGGAGGTTGTATCGTTCTAACAGTGTTTGAAATGGAACAAGCACTCCATCCTCATATAGGTCCCCTAGCATATGCACCCCCGCTCCTCCCAACCTGCCAGTGCCGACCAGTCTCCCCCGTGTGGCCATGCGGTGCTCATGCCTAACGGAATCTCTGATGCATATGGTCTCTTCGCCCCATCTCTGGTTCGACTGCGATTCCAGCACCGCTGCAGTGTGCGCTCCTCCTGCGTGAGAGTCCCCCATCTTAGCCTCTGTCCAAGCACTATGAAGGAGAGCACATGTCTCTAGGTCCATTTGCCCGCCGGGTCTCCCGGGCCCCGGAACTCCCGGGCTACTGCCTGCGTCAACCACTAGGTAATATAATTCGAAGTCTGGGACCGCCCATCCCCCCTCCGCTCTAGCCCACATCAACGTAGTCAGGGCCACTCGCCGCCTCCCGGCCCCCCAAATAAAGCTCACCAACTCAGAACGAAGCATGCGGAACAGGGAGCTCGGTATCCAGATTGGTAATGTCCGGAAGTAATATAACAGCCGGGGGAGCGCCACCATTTTCAAAAGCGCTATTCGGCCTGCTACAGATAGTGGCAGTGCCCCCCAAAATGCCATACTCCCTTTTATCCCCCGCAGCGCCCTACCTCCATTCCCCTCCAGCAAGTCGCCTTGCGAGTGGTATATATTAGTACCCAGGTATGGGAGACAGCGGGGCTCCCAACGCACCCCCTCCGTCCCAATCGGTCTCCGCGCAGCAGGTTGCACTGGGAACAAACTGGTTTTAGCCCAATTCACCTGGAGCCCCGATACCCTTCCAAATGCCGTCAGCAAATCTGTCGCTCCCTTAACCCCTTCTCCCGCATCTGCCAGGAAGAGCAATAGATCATCTGCATAAAGGGAGATGTATTGGGGGTCCCCACAGAGCTCCAATCCACTATACTGCACACCCGTTCGCGCATGCATCTCTAGCGGTTCCATAGCAAGCGCAAACAACAGCGGGGACAGCGAGCACCCCTGCCGCGTCCCCCTGCCAACCAAACACTGCGAGGAAAGCATGGCACCCGTACGCACTCAGGCCGTTGCTTTGTGGTATAGCGTCCGCGTCCAGCTTATGTACTCCTCCCCCAGCCCCATCGTTCTCATGATTTGATAGAGGAACGGCCACTCCAGGCTATCAAACGCTTTTTCTATGTCGACTGATAGTACCGCCGCTGCGGGCTCCAGTCCCCCGCTGCCTTCTAGCACCGGCAGTAGTCGTCTCACTTACCCGCCGTGTTTCGCGTTGGGATAAATCCTGCCTGGTCGGCATGGACCAGCTGCATCATGTATGGTAACAGTCGGGTCGCAAGAATTCGGCTTAGGATTTTATAGTCCGTTGTCAGCATTGACAGCGGTCGGTACGCCGTTTTATCACTAGGCTCTCTCCCCGGTTTCAATAGAGGTATAATAAGAGCCTCCCGAGTAGTTGCCGGTAAAGTGCCTGCTTTCCGCGCCTCCCGGTAGACCTCCAGCAACCGTGGCACCAATTGGTCTACATATTTGGCGTAAAATTCTATGGGTATCCCATCAACGCCCAGCGTTTTATTGCGGGCCATATGCTTGATTGCGCTTCGTATCTCCCCCAGCGTGATATCTTGCCCCAGTGCCTGCTCCTGCTCTTTCGCCTGCTTAGGTACCTGTTAATCGGCTAGAAATCTACCAATATCGTCTTTGCTCCGCTCTAGTTTGCTGCGATATAGGTCAGCGTAGTACTCCAGGAACAAATCATTTATTCCCTTCTGAGTATATATTATTGTGCCGGCTTCCGTCGCCAATCCCAGTATCGGGGTGCCCCTCGGATTCGGGTTAGCCAGCCATGCTAGCAACGTCCCCGCTTTGTCTCCGTCTGCGTGCGAGCGCATCCTGTACGCTCTGTAATCAAAGGCACGCAACCGCTCTAACTGCGCCACCACTACTGCCCTGGCCTCCTCCGCTTCCCCCTGCAATTGCTCGTTTGCTGGGCAAGCCTTCTCCGCTTGGCGCAACCATTCTTCCGCCGCCTCTACTTCTGCCAATAACGTTTTCCGCACCCCAATCGATGTGGCCATACAAAGTCCCCGGATTACTACCTTAAAAGCCTCCCATTCAGTCGCCAGCGACTCCGTGGAGCCACTGTTCTCTTCAAAGTACCGGACAATGCCTGCTTCTAAGTCCGCGCTAAAAGCCGGATCTTCCAGAGCTTCCGGCCGCAACCGCCATGTCGGGATCGCCGCTCTCTCCCGGTTCCATCGCATCGTAAGCAATAATGGGTTATGATCGGATATTGTCCTGCTTAAATACTCGCTATGAAGCACCCTAGAGTGTGTGGTCTGCGTGCAAAGTATCGTGTCGAGCCTCACATGGAGTTCATGGAGCCCCCGAATAATAGGAATAGTCCCGCTCCCCAGGATGCTGAACCCTCCAGCTATCAACCAGGCCCCATTCCCCCTGCCACTTTCGCCTTGCTGCTGCTAACTTATGGATCGGGGCTTCGTGAAGCGGTGGATGGGATCTGTCCAGCTCCACGTCCTCTATCGAGTTGAAGTCCCCCCCAGCAACAGGGGACAAGGGGCATAGTGTGCTAGTTTCCCGGACAGCCGGCCAAGAAATGCGGCCTGATCCACATTGGGGGCATATATGCTGCCTAACGTCACTTCTTCCCCATAAAGGCGGCCCTGCACCAGCACAAACCTCCCTTCCGGGTCCACTATCTGTTGAGTCATCTGAAAGGGCACCCCAGCACGAACCCAGATCAAGGCCCCCCTCGCGTAAGCAGAATATGTCGTGTAAAACAATTGTCCCCTCCATCTACGCTTCAATGCTTGACTCTCTGCGGCATTAATGTGCGTCTCCTGCAGAAACGCTATGTGTGCTCCTCGCCTCACCAGATAAGCATGCACCTTATGACGTTGCTGCATCGTGTGGAGCCCTCGCACATTCCAGGTCATACACCTCAGTTCAGGTAACGCCCCCATGCTTGTGCTTGTCGCCTACTCCCCCTGTCCCCCCCTTGCTGTACACACCGGTGGCCCTAAACATACCCCTAATTCCCACAACTTGTGCCCTCTCCCACCCCCCCAGAACGGGCGCTACAACTCTAGTACCCATCCAAACTCCAAAACAAAGTTCCCCCTGGTGTATACCAAAGGGTGTGTGGCCGAACGATCAAAGGGGAGTAGGCCCGAGGCATCTGAATGCCGGAGCATGCTGCCCCTCCATCCGCCCTCACCCCCAAGATAATCAGGCTGACCCCACTGGGGCCGTGCTCTCGTAAAAGCGCTTCTATTCACCCGTATTCTGAACATCCCCTTCCCCCCTGCCATCGTCAGACCCTTACCCCCCCGCTCTCATCTGCGGTTCGGTACCAGACAACTCCCCAATCAGGCTCCCTTCAATTAAATAAAACAGAGCCCAATGTTACTCATCCACAGTCTCGTCCGCCGTCCCTGCTGTAATGTGTGGCAGCAGGACACTCCCAGTCTCCGACACTTCCGAGTCCGAGCCCTCCGATCCTTTCTCTGAGTTCGTCACCACCGAAGGCGTCAGCCTCGATTCCTGAGACCGGGCTGATGCTGCTTGCAGAGCAGCCTGCCGTTCCCTTTCCGCTTGCTTGTCTGAGGGTTTGCGGGTCGCCGATCCTTGCCCTCTGTGGCGTCTTGACCGGCGCGGTTTCAGTCCCCCTGCTGCTCCTGCTTGCTCCGGTCCGCCATTCCCGCACCGACCCTGTAGGTCTCGAGCCACGCCCAGGCATCCTCAGGGCTGTCATGGAAGGTTGTCTTCCCATCAAGTGCTATCCGTAGTCGTGCCGGGAACATCAGGGAATATTGCAGGCCCTCCTCTCGAAGTGCGTGCTTGACTTCCAAAAATGATACCTCCAGCGTGTAATCCGGGAATAGTGTCACCTTGCTGTTGCCCACAGAGTAAGGCCCCGCGGCGTGAGCCTGGTGCAGCAGCAGGTCTCTGTCCCTATATTGGAGCAATCTGGCCACCACCGGTCGCGGAGGCTTGCCCGGGGCCGGGGGCCGAGCCGGCACCCTGTGCGCCCTCTCCAGCATGTAGAATTGCGACAGCCCAGTGGGTGCAACCTCCCTGCGCAACCAATCCTCCAAGTAGTCTATCATGCTAGTTCCTTCCGTTCCCTCAGGAAGCCCCACGACTCGGACGTTGTTCCTCCGATTCCTCCCTTCAGCGTCCTCCGCTCGAGAATTTGTAGCCGGCGCTGAATGTCCTCCTGCTGTGATTCAAGCGCCTTCCGGCTCGGCTCCAGAGTCTCCACTGCGGCTTCTATCGTCTTCACTCTGTCGGCTAGCTTGGCGTGGTCTGCGCGCAGTAGCCCCAACCCCTGAGCCACATGCGCTATGTCCAGTTGCAGTGCCTCTCTGGAATCTGCTATGGCCTGCAGTATTTGATCCACCTGTGGCTGGGGCAATCCCCAGTCTTCTTCTCTTTCAGGGGTTGCCCCTGCTTTCCCTTTGGGCTTCCCCATGTTGTCTTGTCAATCTCCATTCTCTGCGGCCCTCACAGCGGTTGCCCTTCCAGTGCCGAGCCGTTCTCCGCCACAGTGGCTCGCTCCCAGCTCCCACTACGTCCACTGCACCGCGGCTCCGCCTCAGCACCTGGGTTGTCCGCTGTCCCGTGCTGCCCGCTGGCGCCCTTGCTCGTTCCCAGTCTGCCCTCTACTCTCCGGGAAGCGTATGGCCCGCTCCCGGGTCAGGGTCCGCCGCCAGGGCTATACCTGTGAGGCATGGAGCGCTCCGCGGCTCTATGGCAGTTCAGCTACTACCCCTCCTGGCCAGGTCCTTGGGCCTCTGGGCTCACCACCTCGCTCCCGGTCTCCTGATACACTTGGCTAGGGGGCCTTCTTCCTCCCCTTAGTGCCAGCTCCCGGTGCCTCCTTGCTGCGGTCGCGCCCTGCTGATGGTGCTATGCTCTCGCGGCCCTCCTGTTGCCGCCAGCCCCTGTCCCAGTCACGCCGCAGTTCCAGGTACCCAACCACGGCCTTCCCATCGCGTTTCCAGCCAGAGCCCCCAGATGATCGAGTGTTCTGCCGTCTCCCTGCGGCTTGGCCCGATCTCGCGCTGCTAACCTGGGCGCTCAAATGTTCACCGCCTCGCTACGCTCTTCCTGAGTTGCTCCTCTCTGATCTTTCTCTTACTCTGTCCACTGCATTCAGATGGCTCCCATTCACCACCACTGCCCCGGGCCGTTGATTACCGCTCCTGCGGTTCACTGATGGTGCCGGTTGACTTTTCCTCCGCGCCTGCCAGCCCGTCTCCTGCTGTGCCCTCCAGGCCCATTCACCCTGGTAATCCTCTGCCTGGCCAATCGTTTCCTCGTCAGTGCCCTCACTGCGGCCAACCTCTTCCAGTTTGGCCCCTCCGTGCGGCCGCCGCCCGCCGGTCTTCGCTCAATGGGCGCGAACTCTCGGAGCCGCCGGAGTCCTGCACTGGCTCCCGAGGCAATGTTGACCCCCGCGGCTCGCCCGCTGTCCTCCGATTGCCGCTCGGCGCCGCAGTCGGCCTCCGCCCTCCTGCCGTGGTGCGGCCGCCCCCAGCTTCTCCCAGCTGCCGTGGGGCCTCCCTCAGCTCCGAAGTCGCAGTGCTGCCACCATCTTCTTTTCACCGGCCTCACTTGCTGCGCATTTCTGCATCGCCACCAGCTTGCGGTTCTCGGGTCCACACCTACGGCTTCCACCGCTGCCCGCGCTCTCCTGCCGCCGCCCGCTTAACCTGGCAGGGGGGGAGGCAGTTATGCTCGCTGTTTCAGGAGAATTACTGGGTTTGGCTCGGAGCTCCGGACTCACACGTCCGCTTCCATCAGCTCCGTGGCCACGCCCCCCTGACATTCCCATAAACATATCCCTGGTGCATAGTGGGCTTTGTGCCCTCTCTCGGAGGAGGGGCAGATCGGGTGTAATAACCAACATCTGCTCTCCAGGGGAGGCAGAAAACTGTGCCCATTGTTTTTGGGAGGGGGCATTGGCATTCCCATTCTGGGCAGCCCCACCTCTACACAAAGAAAAAATTAATCCCTGGTGCCTAGTGGGCTTTCTGCCCTCCAGGGGGTGCAGATTGGGGGCAGTTGCACCCATTTGTCCCCCAGCCGAGCAGAAACACTGTCCAATTTGTGTTTGAGTGGTGGGGGCACTGGCATGCCCGTTTTGGGCAGCCCCGTCCCCTACATATAAAAAACATGATCCTTGGTGCCTAGTGAGCTTTTTGCACCTCCCGTGGGGGAGATCAGGGGCTATTGCCCCCATCTGCCTCCTGGGGGAGGCAGAAAGACTGTGCTTAATTTTTTTGGGGGGGTGGGGGCATTGGCATGCCCATTCTGGGCAGCCCCCACCCCTGCATATAAAAATAAAAACAAAATCACTGGCGCCTAGTGGGCTTTCTGCCCGGGGGGGGCAAATCAGGGGCTATTGCCCCATCTGCCTCCCGGGGGGGTCAGAAAGACTGTGGCAAGTGTTTTTTGGGGTGGGGGCATTGGCATGCCCATTCTGGTCAGCCCCTACCCCTACGTAGAATTTACCTAAATCCCTGTCGCCTAGTGGGTTTCTGCCCCACTGGGGGGGCAGATCAGGGGATATTGCCCCATCTGCCTCCGGGGGGGGCAGAAAGACTGCGTCAATTGTGGGGTGGGGGCATTGGCATACCCATTCTGGACATCCCCCACCACTGAACCATAAAACAAAATAGTCCCTGGCTTACTAGTGGGCTTTCTGTCCCCCCGGGGGGCAGATCGGGTTCTATTGCCCCCATCTATCAATCAATCAATCAATCAGCGTTTGTTAAGCGCGACTACTCACCCGTAAGGGTCTCAAGGCGCTGGGGGGGGCAGAGAGACTGGAAATTTCCAGGAATGTTGGGGGAGAGCAAAACCCCTTGCCCAAGATGCCGCTCCCCCCTCCCTGGTGTCTAGTGGGTGGATCCCTGCTTGGGAATTGTCCACCCGCGGCGATCCCCAAGCAGGGATCCACTTGGTAGGGGTACCATCGGAAAGGTCTCCCCTTTCCAATGATACCTCTCCTGTCTGCCTACAAGCTCAGAGGGCTGAGATAGCCCTACAAGCACATAGGCAGTAAAAGTGAAATGAGCTGATAGGCTCATCTCACTTTCATTTTCAGTGAAATGACATCAGCGCCCAATGCCCGTTGATCGTCATTTCAGTGAAAACCCAGAACAGCCTTGGGAGCTGGGGAAGCTATTCCTCAGCTCAAGAGGCTGTTTTGGAATAAAAGAAATCCCTCTGGTGCCCGCACCAGAGGGATTTCCTGTGCCATGTGCTCGGACATGCTGGAGCTGTCTGACGCACATGAGCACCGTTGCGTTGGACGGCTCCTGCGTGTCCGATGCACAGAATGGGTTAAAATATCTAAGAGCCTCAATCTGAAACCATTTTGTGTACCTTGTGCACTTAGGTGCGCAACACATGCCACCTCCGAGCACAAATGACAGATCCAGATGCTCTAAATAAGTATTTTAGCACATTTGCACTCCCAGCTGGTGTAGATTTGCAGAAGATATCCCAGGGGACTGCATCCGAGTCCTATTGGTGTACCAACAGCATTATACAGAACTGATCCTTCATACTGAGCCAGTAGCCTGCATGCTCTATTCAATCAATGTTGCTTCCAAACTACTATTCCAGACTCTTGGAAAGATTCCGTGATTGGTCCCATCCATAAGAAGGGGTCAAAGAATGACCTTACAAATTATTGGCTTATTGCCTTGCTTGAAAATGGTCCAGCAAAGGACAAAATTCTCAAGTTGGGGCACACTGCCAATTTTACTTAGAGTGGTGCAGCTTTTATACTAAGCCACTCGGGTACAAGTGAACCTGGGTGATAACATGACAATGACAAGTAAAATGTACTGAAAGGCCTGCAGTCTTGCACCCCAAGTGTGCCATTTATATGTTTGTTACTAGTCCCATTACGGCTACTCAAAGAGCATGCCCACCAAAGTTAAACGGATGTTGGTTATTAATCATGCAATACATGGGCAACACTCTTTTACAGGCACTGGCTTACAACATGCACTCAAGGTCATCAGTGCATGCTGTATGGAAAACCACCATGGTGTAAATCACTCAAAGGTTAATGGTAGTAGCATTTCGAAGAGACTTCAGGAAGCCTTCAGAATGGTTTCTCTAAGACAATAATATTGCATCTGTCACTACATATAAAGGTATTTAGGGACAAGGTTCCATGAGAGGGGCTCCTGTGCATCAATCAATCAATCAATCAGAGAATTGTAAGCGCGCTACTCACCCGTGAGGGTCTCAAGGTGCTGGGGGGGGGAGGGGGGTGCGCAGATCTGTTTAGCCGAAGAGCCAGGTCTTGAGGGTTTTCCTGAAGGTGTTCAGGGAGGGGGCGCATCTGATGTCTGCCGGTAGCTCGTTCCAGGTCTTGGCTGCAATGTGAGAAGGATCTTCCGCCTGCTCTGGCTCTGTGGATGCGCGGGGTTTCGGCCAGTGCGAGGTTGGAAGATCAGAGGTTTCTTTTGGGTACGTGGAAGTTGATTCTGTTGTTGAGGTATTTGGGTCCGTTGTTGTGTAGGCATTTGTAGGCGTGAGTGAGGATTTTGAAAGTGACTCTTTTCTCCATGGGGAGCCAGTGGAGACTTCGTAGGTGTTGGCTGATGTGTTCGTGTCGGGGGATGCCGAGGACGAGTCTGGCGGCGGTGTTCTGTATTGTTTGGAGTTTGCGGAGTAGGGACTTGTTGATGTCGGCGTAGAGTGCGTTTCCATAGTCCAGTCTGCTGGTGATGAGTGCGTGGGTGCCTGTCTTCCTTGACTCAGGGGGATCCACTTGAAGGTGTTGCGGAGGATGCAGAGGGTGTTGAAGCAGCTGGAGGTGACGGCGTTGACCTGTCGGTTCATGGTGAGTGATGAGTCGAGTACGATGCCGAGGTTCTTGGCGTGGTCTGAGGGGGTAGGTGGGCTTCCAAGGGCGGTCGGCCACCAGGTGCTGTCCCATGCAGAAGGGGTGGTACCAAGGACGAGGACTTCTGTCTTCTCGGCATTGAGCTTCAGGCAGCTGTTGGTCATCCAGACTTCGACGTCTTGCATTCCTTTCTGGAAGTTGAGTTTGGCAGTGGTGGGGTCTTTGGTGAGGGAGAGGATGAGCCGGGTGTCCTTGGCGTAGGATACGATGTTGAGGCCGTGTTGTCGGACGATGGCTGCGAGGGGGGCCATGTAGATGTTGAAGAGGGTGGGGCTCAGTGATGAACCCTGTGGGACTCCGCAGGTGATTTTCGTGGGGTCGGAGAGGAAGGGTGGGAGTCTGATCCTTTGGCTTCTTCCGGTGAGAAATGATCGGATCCAGTCCAGGGCTGTTCCTTGTATGCCTGCGTCGTGTAGTCTGGCGTCTAGTGTGCGGTGGGAGACGGTGTCGAAGGCCGCTGATTGGTCGAGTAGGATGAGGGCTGCGGAGTGGCATTGGTCCAGGAGGGTGCGGATGTCGTCTGTGGCGGCAAGTAGGGTGGTCTCTGTGCTGTGGTTGCTTCGGAATCCGGATTGGAACGGGTCGAGGACGGCGTTCTCTTCAATGAATCGTGTCAGTTTCCTGTTGACTGTTTTCTCTGCAACTTTGGCTGCGAAGGGGAGGAGCGACATGGGCCGATAGTTCTTGAGGTCGGTGTGGTCAGCTGTGGGCTTCTTGAGCAGGGGTCTGACTTCTGCACGCTTCCAGTCATCTGGGAAGGTGCCTGTTTTGAAGGTGGTGTTGATGGTGCGTTGTAATTCGGGTGCGATGGCGGCCGCAGCTCTGTGGTAGATGTGAGTGGGGCAGGGGTCGGTGGGGGCCCCCGAGTGGATGCTTTTCATGGTTGAGGCGGTGTCTTCGGCCGTGATCGGTGTCCAGTTGGAGATGGTGGGCTGGCTGGTGTTTCTGGGGGGCGGGGGGCCGTCTGTGGCACCTGGTGGATGGTCGATGAAGTTGTCATAGAGGTTTTTAATCTTGAGGTGGAAATAGGTTCCAAGCTTGTCGCAGAGGTCTTGGGATGGTGTGATGTCTGTGGCTTCGCTGCGTGGGTTGGTGAATTCCTGAATGACACTGAAAAGTTCCTTGGAGTTGGTGGAGTTGGCCAGAATTTTGTTGTGGATGAAGTTCCTCCTGGTGGCTCTGATCTGGTTATGGTAGTCCGTCAAGGCGTCCTTGTAGGTGGTGTGGTTTTCGGTTGTCTTGGTGCTTCTCCAGTTCTTCTCCAGGCGTCTGCAGGTGCGTCTGGCTTCTTGGAGAGCGGTGGTGAACCAGGCGGCTTTCCTGGGGCGTTGTCTGTCGGGGTTGCGTAGCGGGCGAGCTCATCTGCGCAGTTGAAGATCCAGGTGTGGAGTTCTCTGGCTGCATTGTTTGCGTTGTTTGCGTCGGGTGCCCAGGTGTGGTTGTCTCGGGTGAGGGTGGAGTTAAGTTGCTCGTCGGTAACCTTGCTCCAGTTCCTTCGAGGTGGGCGTGGGGCTGGATTGGGTGCCTTGGGTTTGTTGATGGCGAAGTGTACGCAGTGGTGGTCAGTCCATGGCGGCTGCGTTGTGTGGCTGAATTGGACGCTGTTTCCTGCAGCGAAGATGGGGTCGAGGGTGTGTCCTGCTCTGTGGGTCGGTGTGTTGACGAGTTGTTTAAGTCCGATGCTGGCGAGGTTATCACAAAGGATAGTGGAGTTGGGTTCGCTGGGGTTGTCGAGGTGGAAGTTCAGGTCTCCAATGAGTATGTAGTTTGCTGAGGCGATGGCGTGTGGTGCGATGAAGTCGGTGATGGTGGTGGCGAAGGGTGTTCGGGGGCCGGGGGGTCTGTAGATGAGGGTTCCTCGGAGTGTGGCTTTGGGGGTGGGTCTGGATCTGGAAGTGCAGGTATTTGGCGGAGGGGAACGTTTCGCTGGAGGTGTTGAGGCGGAGGGTGCTCTTGTGGGCGATGGCAAGGCCCCCTCCTGGGTGGTTGGGGCGGTCTTTCCTCTGGATCTTGTATCCGTCTAGGATGGCGGTGCTGATGTCGGGGCGGAGGATGCGTTGGTCCAGGTCTCTGTGAAGAAGGCGATGTCGGGCGAGAGAGAGTCGAGTAGGTTCCCGATTTTCATGGCGTGTTTGTGTACGGAGCGTACATTGAGGAGGATGCATTTTAGGGTGTCCCCGGTGCTGGCGTCGGTGGTGTTGGAGGCCGGGGTGGCGGTGAGGGTCTGGCGGCATTGGAGGCAGGAGAACTGGCCATGGGTCGTATTCGGCGAGGCCTGTTGGCATTCTCTAAGTCTTCCAGGGTTGAGTGCGAGGAGGGTGGTGGTGTCGTAGCGATGGGTATTGGGAGGTCCAGAGTTCCTGGCACTGGCCGCAGTCGGGTCGCGGACGGGTGCAGATGGGTTTGCCTTTGGCGCGGCCACACAGCGGCCACCATTAAGTAGGGGAGGTGGGAGGGAGGAGAGTCTGGGAGGCGGGAGTGGGGGAATTCCGGAGGGGAATTCCGGGGGGGAGGGGCCACAGGGGCAGCAGCGGCGAAAAGCGAGAGGAACAGGAAGGCACGAGAAAGTAAAAACAGTGGTGGAATTAGAGCAAGACACAGATGGGCACAGTAACAGTGGCACAACAGGTAAAAGTTAAGAAAAAAACGGCTGAGAAAGGTTACGGTGGTTGCAGGCAGTCTGGTCCCAGTTGGAGCGGGCAGCAGGCGCAGGACCGGGCAGCAGCCTCGAACCTCCCAAGGAGGAGGTCGGGGTCTGGAGGCAGAGAGCGGTACAGCGGAGCTGCGGGGAAGAGTGGACCTAGACCGAGGGTCGGAGGTCTTACTCCCACTTAGAAATCAATAAATCAATAAGACAATTGGCTACCTCACTCACTTTTGCTTTGTATGGATCCAGTGGTTAATTTGTAAAAAAAAAAAGTGCTGGAGCTCTCGTCAAGAAGCAGCTTGCACCAGATAATTTCTTCTGTAAGGGCCACTTAAAATAGAACTCCTGTGCCTACCAAATATGAACGTGTCCGCGCTCCAATACCTTTGGTTCGAGTTCGCGCTATAAGCGCCGGTGTTCATGATTACGTGCCGGTGGTGAGCACTGGAAACCACCGGCTCAAATTAAGCACTGTATGGATCAGTTCAAAAGCTTTCAGGTCCCTCACATAGGTCATAAGTGACAGCCAAGAATTTTGGAGTCAAGTTTGACAATTGTTTATCTTTTCAACCCCAGATCAGTAAGTGGAATGTGTTTTGGTATCCTGCGGGCTTTGAAAAACTTTTTGTTCTTTCTGTCCTTTTCGGCCAGGAAAACGTTTATCCAGGCTTTGATAACATCTCGGCTGGATTATTCTAATGCCTTATATCTCGGTCTTCCGGAGTGCACCATTCACACACTTCAAATGGTGCAAAACGCCGCAGCACGACTTTTACTGAAATTGCCGAGGAGAACTAGGATTTCTAGGCATCTTTCTCTCTTGCACCTGTTACCAGTAAGGAAGAGAATTTTGTTTAAAACACTAGTGTAGATTTTTCGTGCTTTGCACAATATTAGTCCATTTTACTTGGCCTCCCGTATTCATCTTTACAATCCTTCCAGGATCCTTCAGTTCTCGTATTTGGCTTTCGCTAGAGTGCCGAGAGTGAAGATGACAAGGATTGGTGGATGCTCTTTTTCCTTAATGCCGTCTGCATGGAATTCTCTTCCGCTGCACCTGAGGCAGATAAGTTTGGAACTTGCTTTTAGAAAAGGGTTAAAAGCTTGGCTATTCACTCTGTAGTCTTCCACTTGCTGTTAGACTAGCACTGGGACACTCCTAGGAGCATCTGTGCGCTTTATAAATCTGTCTTCATCATCATCATCATAAATCTATGCTCAAGTAGTATGTGTGCAATTTATCCCAGCATTGTGGATTTGAAACCTTTCCTGGGACTTTGACCTCATGCAGTGCAATTTTTTTCAAGCACTCTTTAGTTTGTCTAAAATAACGTGCTAGGTACAAATTTGCTTGGAATTTTGTCTCCAAAACTGGGCTCGGGCATTGTACAGCAGCCTACTACAAGTCTGGTTCCGCACCTGAGCTGCACATTGGGTATGTTTTTCCTAAATCGCAGCAGAGAAAGCTATGGAGACCACACCTAAAAGGCTTGGCCATACTCACCATGCAATGAATGAAGAAGTTACACGACTTCTAAAATATCTTCTAGGTTAAGAAGAGGTGTAGCGCAGCGGCCAGGGTACCTTACTCCAGACCACGGGATTCACGGTTCGATCCCTGGGGCCGGTGGCAGGTTAGCCCAGCACCATGTGACTCTGGGCAATAGCTTGCTTAATCTTCCCGACGGCCCCCAGCTCTGGGACACCTCTCCGGAGGTAGCTGTGCGCTTTACAAATGCTGGCATTTCATTAAGATGATAAACCTAATTCAAGCTCTAGAGACATTTGAAGGAAAGAAACGTAGCAGATTGACGCTTCCACTAATTGAAGTGGCCACTTACAACCCTGTTATTTAAACACATTTTCCTGACACCTTCAAAAGGAGTTCTTACGACTCTGCTTTGACCTGAGAGAAATCCGGCAGTGGTGGAAATCTGTTCAGACCAGTGACATTTGTTGTTTTTGTGTATCTGCCTGTGAAAGCCTGCTCTTTGTTTCATGTGGTTGTCTTGCTCTTGACTTAGAACATCCTTTCTATTTGCTCCCCTCAGTTCGAAGACTAGTCCTTGACACTTGTGCTGTGGTTTTAGTGATATATAAGGGCAGCTAATAAGTGCTTTCATTAAACTCATGAGCACGATTGAATTTAATTTTTTCCAGTGGGAACCGTTTTAGGGCTCCCACTGAACAGCCCTGTAGCAAATTGTTTTTAGTTTTTGCAAAGAGGGCCCTCGTCTGTTCATTTCCTACCTTTTATATATTTTTTTCTTTCAAAATAATTGTTTGTAATTTCTTAAGCTGACAGTTTTGTATGTTATTTTATGATATCTCTATTGTTTTTATTTAATCATCAAATTCATATACATATTTAATAAATGTGTTGACAGCACAGTATTGTGCCATTTAATGTAAATGGATTTACACACATAATGTCTGGGTTGAAGTGACCAAAAGACTCTGCAGCACTATGCGGAGTTCCACAAGTGGCGGAGTGCTTTAGGTCGCGCCATTCGAGCGCCAACTGCACCATGCGCAGTGCAAGAGGGCGCTGGCATAGATTTTCTACTCGAGCAGCAGCTTCCTCAATGTGAACGAATTGTTTCTCAAAGTGAGCGGTCGCGGCCATCCGCGACCGCCCGCGTTGAGAAATCTCGCTGAGAGGTGGTCTTGCGTTGGATTTCCCTAGCTTGCGCTGGGCATGAGCGAGGAAAAACTCCGCTCTGCATTTTTCGGCACTCCATGTGCTCCGAAGAGAGCAGAGTGCGGAAAACTCCGTGAACGGAGCCTAGTTGGCTTTACCAAATGATTTACAAGAATTAGGTCCAGGCTCCAGTCTTCAATAGTTGGAGTTACTCAGGCATTGAGTATATCATTTATCCTGGTTAAAAGGAGGATATTAGATGAGGTTTCCTGAAATGATTTTTAATATCCATTTTTAAAAGCTATTTTACAGCCTGTAAATGCCCTTTGTTTGCACAGCAATACACTTAGAATTCAATAGAATTTCAGAGTACTATTTCATACATCATATATTGCAGGTCAAAGTACCATTAAATGCAGACTGGGTTGTCCTGCAAACGTCCTTCTGCCCCACTGTACTCCTGACTGACATTATATATTTAATATATAAATGTGGCTATTTATATATACTGAAAGCAATCTATCTCCTCACATGCTGTTGCCTCGCGTGCTGTTGCCTCGCGTGCTGTTGCCTCGTGTACTGTTGCCTCGTGTGCTGTTGCCTCGCGTGCTGTTGCCTCGCATGCTGTTGCCTCGCGTGCTGCTGCCTAGCTTGCTACTGTCCCATTAGATAAAACACAATCTATTACACAGAAACGAGTGCAATGCATAATATCAGGTTCCTTTCTTTGTGTGGAAACCTACACCCCAGAGTTACATAAAACAAGCAATTGCACTGTGACCTTTACGCTTCTCCAGTAGTTTAGAGGTCGCAGACAGTTGTCTTCAATGCTTTTCATGTCCAGCTCCTTCAGTAAACAAAAGTCTGCTCCCTGAGTGATGCAACCTACTAAAATATGTAATGAATGTTGAGTACTGTTGGCATAATGTTTTTCAAGGTCTGCTGTGTTGGTTTGGGCTAAAGTCAAAGCTCTCAGCAGTTTGGGGCCGATTATGATTGCGGAAGGACCGCCACCGCCAACCATGCGGTAGCAGTCCTTCCGCAATCGGACCGCGATTTTCCCCCGCCACATTACGATGGCGGGGGATTCGCGTTCGGACCGCGGCGGATGCAAAGACCGTCCGCCACGGAACCGCCACAGGCAATCCTTGCGATTGCCCGGCGGAGCGGTCTGCATCCATGAAATGGTGGGGGTGCCTAGCAGGCACCGTCCGCCAAATCACGATGCTGTCTCCAGCCAGCCTTTCCGTGGTGGGTAAACCGCCATTGAAAGGCTGGTGGAGATTGGTTTCGGGGGCCCGTTGCGGGCCCCCCTTGTGTTGGGGGAGGTGTGGGTGCACTGGGGGGGTACCCATGGTACCCCCCTACATTTCACTGCACCAAGTGGCAGGCACCATGTGGTGCCTGCCACGTAGTGCAGTGAAATGCACAACGTGCTATTTTATCATCGCGGCAGGTACTGCTGTCAGCAGCACCCGCCGCAATGTTAAAATGCAAAATGCGACCGCCATGGTGGCGGTCGCATCCTGATTTGGTGTGCGGGACCGCTGCATGTATTGCGGATGGTCCCGGTCACCACCACCATGGCGGACGGACTCCAGTCCGTCCGCCATCATAATCAGCCCCTTAGTGTATGCCCGCACTCCTTCTCGAAACTTTAAAGTTAGAGCGGTGCAGACAAGTAGAGAAAAAGTCATGAATGAGGTGGCGATTGTAGGTCAGGACATGAAACAAAGCATCACTAGCACGTCCGCATTAGAGGCTTTTGGAAGGCACCTAGACTTGCTCAAGGGCTCAGACTCCTACCGTGGCATTTTGCAACCGTGTCACTTAGGGTTAGTAAATGTACTGAAAAATGTTCTTAGTCTGTGATTTTAAACCAATTTTTCCATATTATATTAAAGTGGAACCTGTGCAAATAGCAAGCACATAATGGTGTCTTATTTTTCAGATCTCACTTTGGTGTTACTGAATGTAGACCTCACCTCTGAAAAGTCCTCACATGAACATGATGGCAAGGACCCACTGCACCGGCTCTTTGTGGAGGGCGTGATGTGGTCACAAAGGATGTGGGTGCATTTTACTAAGAAGATGCACTAACCCTCTTGGTGTTCCACTGGCCTCATCTAAGGGACCGAGAGCTCCCATTAAACTCCAGAAAAGATTAGCAGGCAGTCTGCTGGTCTGTAAAGGCATTGAGCAGCTCAGACCACGTGACTTCAGTGTGCTCTTCTGTAACTGGCACGTGACTCCTGCGCGTGGCGGGACAATTTCAAGTCTATGTCTGATCATTACCTTGCATTCTATTATCTCTGCCCTGTGTCTATGTTCAAAACTGAAGGCAGTACACATGTCTTGTGCTACAGAGATCAACTGTATCTGTATTCTGGTGTGCTGCTGTCCAAGCCAATGTATACATCTCTCTAGTGGCATTATGTACCACTGCTACACTTCAGGATAGTCCTGAACACCCCATATTCTTAGGACCCCTCTTCGGGCGATGAGTGGACCGTCCCAAGCGGACGTATACCTCCTTGACATCATTCTCTGCACTCTAAACCGGAGCCTGCTGCCTCTCTGGCCGTTAAGATCAGGCCCGGGAACTTTGCCACGCAGTTTCTCCATCCCAATCTTCTGCTTTTGAAAACCGCAATAAGATTATTTTTAAACCTGTTGAGTTCAATATTTCAGAACACGAAGGAAATTTGAAAAAGAAAAACTTTTATCCATCAAGGTGTCTTGAATAGAGCATGAAAGAAGGTGCGAACGGATTAAAATTCAGACTTTTTTTTTTAATGTCCAGTGCATCAGAATGCAGCAAGTGTGCCGAGGGGTTGCCAGGGAGTGCAAGGAGACGTCATCCTGAAAGAATCTTCTATAAATCATCTCCTCAAGGGTTCAACTTGACTAAATATTTTAATTAACTGCATATCAAAAGCGAGCATTTCCGTGCTCCATATAGTCATTTGAAAGTGAGTCACCATCTAAATATAGAAAAGTGGAAAAATCACTTATACCTTAATATTGTTACTATTGATGTCATGAAAAGTGCCCCTTCACTACTCTCTACTGTGAGGTATAATAGAAAATTGGTGCAGTGTTCCACTTGATGAAAGCAGAAGAGAAAATGTACAGCCTCTCTCCCCGTGACACCCCCTCGTTTTGGAGTTTCAAGAAACAATGCTGAAGATCTTGAACCCACTGCTGTGGGGGCAATGCTAGAGTTTCACTTACACCTAATAGTGTGAAAGTTGTGTTCAGGATACTCGTTATATTTTATTTCTGATAGAATGAATTTCTTCTGCATTAATTTACTATCCCACCCCAGAAACCAGCCATATTAGCACCACGTTAAGATTTTTAGACTTTCAGTCTCCCCTCGTTTCATGGTAAGCTAGGCATCAAATTAAGAGGGACCCTCCTCACTGTTTCCATATTGGCAGTTTTTGGTCTTTCTGTTGGCTGGGCAGCCATAGACAACGAAGCTGGATTTCCAGAAATGAGAAGTAGCCACCACCCCTCTCCCCCACTTATATATGCCTTCCACCCCGGTACCTCAGCAGTACCTATATTATGGACACTGTACACAATGTTTGTGATTCAAATTAAAAATAGTGTGTTTGTGGGTGAAGAAACCCAGCAATTCTAGCACTTACTAAGCCCTCTCACAAAGGACAAAACAACCCTCATCTAAAAAATCCATGAAGAAAAGCACAAAGGGGAAGTAGACCTAGAAGGTCCCCGAACAACAACTGGTTGGACCTGAGTTAGTGAACTTAAAGAAAACTCATGAGTGACCGGGAAGACTCCATGGTTGCTTAAATTAGCGACTACTATTTCACCATAATCATATTTATCGTGATTGATGTTGTGTAACCCAAGTTATATACTTTTGTCCACTTTCGTGCTGGCGATGTCTCAACCCACCAGTGCTCTGACAAATAACACCTGACCACACAGAGAGTGCATGGAGACTAACGGTCGCAGTACCACAGTCAGGAACTAGATGTCATAGCATACATTATGTACAAAGGCAAAGCGTCAATTCCACTGAATAGATACTTTCTTAGGAATTAAATGAAATTAAAGGCTACAGTTCTTGAAGTATGTGTAGGAGATGGATAACGGTTTGTTTGCTCTTCGTGAAGGATCCTTTAGGCACGATGGATGATACTGTGTGGTGTCCAGTAAATGGGGAGAGGTCAGATGCCAAAGAGGGATCTGTTAGCAGAATGTATATGATACAGGCTATTACCAAGGTTGTGCTTTCTTGTGAAGATGTATTGGGTGTGATCCAAAAAGAACATAGTTTGATGTTGTATGAATTAGAAAGGTTGAATTCACCATGGAAGTTTATGCTGAACACAAAGAGGCATTATATGAGCTGAAATGTGGGTGTGTTGCAGAGAGCATGAAGCATGCTGTCAGTCACTAATAAGGAAGAATAATAATGATAGTTTTATAACTAAGGATACGTTTATCAAATATTGTAAATTCATGTTGTTCGCAAACTGGTAATAGCCAATAGAGTTAGCCTATTCAGGTTTATGGTCTTATCCAAGGGAATCCCATACACATGCTCATGCTTTCTCTGTCTTCAATATCATCCACGGAACATACCATATAAAAGGAACATGATTTTAGGCACAAACAAATGTTGTAATTTCATGATTAGCTTTTTTTGTATTATTAAATCATGTATAAATATATATTAGACCTTTTGTAATTGTTTCTGACATGCCATATGTTAAATATTGATTTGTGTTTCCTTCCTAGATTGTATTCCGCAAGATAAGTGATGTAAAGCGAGAAGAGGAGGAATGGATGAACAGAAAAGATGAAGCCCCTCTAATTCTTCCACCAGACCATCCAGTACGTAGGCTTTTTCAAAGATTCCGACAGCAGAAGGAGGCACGCCTAGCAGCAGAGAGAAACAGAGATCCTGATGACCATGATCTTGAGAAGGGTAATGTTTTGGTGGAGCATTCTGCACAAAACTCTATAAAAGCCAGACTAGTCACGGTTACAGAGAGCTCAGCAACACCAATATCGTTTCACAGAGCTTCGACATCAAGGGTGTCTGACCGAGCTAAACTCCATGCTCCGGTAGACTATGCTGGAGTCAAAGCAGGAGGAGAGTTTGTTAAACGGAGAGGTTGGGCGAGGTTCAGAGATGTGCCTGTTAGAGTTGAAGACTGGGATAAAGTGTCCAAAGCAGAATCCATGGAAACTTTGCCAGAGAGAACTAAAAATTCAGGAGGTGTCACCTTGAAAAAGACAGACTCTTGCGATAGTGGTATCACAAAAAGTGACCCTCGCTTAGACGATGGGGAGGCACGGAGTCCTCAGGAGCCAAGTCCTGTTCTAGAAGAAGTCAAGTACTCATTTTACCCCATCCCAGAGCAGACTCTTCAGGCCACTATGCTAGAAGTGAAGCATGAACTAAAAGAAGATATCAAGGCTCTGAACATCAAAATAGCTGGTATTGAAAAACAGCTGTCGGAGGTTTTACGGATATTAACATCTAGAAATTCTCATTCTCCACAGGAGATGTTTGACATATCAAAGCCTCAGTCTCCAGAATCAGAAAAAGAAATACTTGGAACAAGCTGAGATGATTTTACTAGAAAATAAATTATTTTACATTTAGCATTTATTGATGAGGTACAAGGGGATTAGTTTTATCAGCATGCTCCTAGTTCATTCAATCAATATAGATTGCAACCACATCTCAAGATGGTAGGAAAAGTTGAACGTTGTATGCATCTGCATTTTGAAATTAAAAATATAGAAGATATATGAAATTTATTTTCCTAATTTAGGACTTATTTGCCTTCTAGTGCTCTTTTCGCTATTCAGAATATATTTACTCTCTAGTGACTGCAACATTGATAAACCTTACATTTGTTGGAGCACGCTTTCTATAACTAGTCTCAATAATTGCCCAGTTTATCATGGACACGGCAGGATGTGGACCTTTTCTAGTATCTATATTTGCTGCTGCCTATTTGGTTAACTTGCGCAACTCATATAGATTGTCACAATATATATTCATAATGCAAGTGAGGTGAGCATCACGAAATGCAGAATGCCAATTTCTTTGAGCTTGTTACATAGCCATGACATGGGTATAATTGTAATGAGGGCATAAACCACTTAAAATAATAAAGCTTCAGGGAGCCATTAAAAAGAGCATCTATCAAGTCAAACTTTTAGTGAGTAGTATTTGGTATGGAAAAGAAAGGCAGTAGTGGTTCAATAAAACATATCAGTAATATAATATCAGTAAATAACCATTTAGTCTTCCATACAACCCGAGACAATGTTATTAAAGCCACAAACTACAGCCCTTTGGTCCTCATTCTGAGCGGCTCAGATTTACTGTGCGGTAACATAAATAACAGGGTAAATCCATCACTTCACGTTCTGTTTTAACTCCAGGGCAATGTTATCCCACATTTCCAAAGTTGTAATTAAGGATAATGTACAGGATATAATTTACAGCACCCAGGTTATTCATTTTCTTTTGCATGCTGACTTTTTCCCAACTACAAATTTATGGCCGGTATGACCTGCAAAATTTGCCAGGGGAAAAATACCAAATAAAGATACCAAATACAGACATGTAGGATTATTGCGCAGTTCAGAATACCAGGATCTGCGTAACACTCTTTTTGTTAATCTCGTTAAATCTGAGGACCTCAGAATGAGGCCCTTTATTGCTTTCAAATGAAATCTAATCAAATCATTGAAATAAAATAGAACAATCAGATGTTTTTATTGCCCTCAGTATGCAAGCCTGTGGCCCAAACCTAAATTCACCAAACGTTCAAAGAAGTATATTGTGGCAATCAGACTATATATTTTTACTTAAACTAGTGATGCATTTGAACATTTGTAACTCGAGTTAAAATAATTTCTCTGAAGTTTATATTTTCAGATATGTCACAGTGTCATTGAAAAAGCCATTCAACAGGTCTTCAAAGCATATCACTTTAAATCTTCAAGATATCTGAAAAAACACTTGCTTTTATGTTCAGATTTGATTCTGTGGCTGTTTATGTAAGGTACCAATTGATGACTTAAGTGACTGGAAACTCCTGTGCGTTATAAAACATCACCAAGAAAGCAAGCGAAGGATAAGGACTTCTAAGAAAGATTTTTTTTTGGGCCATTTAATATGGTGAAGGTCATCACTGTCAACAAAAGCTGCAATGTATATTGTTCATCAATACACACTGCAAATATTTGGTTGGAAAATTGACTTAATACAATAGAAATATGCTTTTTGCTGAATTGCATTTGATACTCAGCGTTTATGCAGTGATTCAAAATATGACGCAAGAGGGTTCGAATTGATTGTGCTTCAAAATGCATTGTGTCTTTTTACAGTGGGGGAGAGACAAAAACTTTGCAACCTTCTGTCAATTTCCATGACATTCTCAGAGATAGACTATTGCTTTCAGATTCACAATTTTCAGAATATTATCTGATATCAAACCCGAAATTTGTTGTACTGTCATGGGGGGCGGGGGAGGTGAACAGTGACCGATCTGATACTGAAGTACAGGAAAGAAATCTGACTACATGTTGGTGATTCTTAACTCATAAAGTTGATTGCAGTTTTATACATTAATGGACCCATTTGCTTCAAAGTTTGAAACTTTTCCTTAAACAAACATATGCCCTAATTTGAAGGTTTGAACAGCCCTTTTAATATTGCCTGGTTTATAAACTACAACACACACACACACACAGATGCAACTCCAATGATGACTGTATGGCTCTATGTGAAAATGAAGAATGTGAGAATAAGGAAGTACAATACTGGGGAACAAATAATGATGAATACTTGGTGACACAATCTATTTAATGTAAAGCTAACTGTTTCACAAAATTCTTAAAATGCATACCCGTTCCTGTTTCCTAACCTTTACTTTACTCTAACTTAAACACTATGCCAGCCATAACTATGGGTCAGAAAAATTGTAAATACTTATATTGCAAAATATGCAGAAGTTTCAAAATCATTTAGCAAGATTCCGCATATTATTCAAAAATTAATACTCACCAGCTATTTTGTGTTAAAATTGGATCAGAGGACATCACTTATGTAAAATATTCATACAAGAATTCAGCAAGAAACTATTTCTAGCAGAAATTGTCTTATTTGCAGTTTGAGTTCCAGTGTTACATTTTCTTCTCAAATCAGTCCCCTTGAGGTACAGGTTTTATGATCTAGTGCAACCACAAACTGCAAAAGATAATTCATGAAATCTGCAAATCATAAAATACTCCAGTTTCACAACATTCCACCCACTTAGTAACATACATTTCTTCAAGGACTAACCTTACTCATAGTCCATTAATCTACCCCATATTCGTAACCCTGAATGTAACCCTCATACTTTCCATAGCCTCAATCCTAAACCTCTTTAAAACCCTATTTACATAAGAGCAAAACGTATGTCAGCAGTGTTTTTGTTGTTAACATTATCCACATTAATATTTGACAAGATAGCCATTCTTCATGGTTTTCCTCATTATAGGGTTCTTCTGTTTGGTATAATACAGACTATTCATGGTGTTTGGGTCAAGTTAAGGAGCTTAGAAATACATTTGTAATTTGATTGAAGGCTAGTCCTGCGGCAAAATAACATTCATTGCAAGTATGAATGTTCCAGGAGGTTCAAATGTCATTAAGTGCCTCAGACAAACAGTGTCAGGTAATTCATTATGTATGCTGCATGCCCACCCACTTTCAAGAGCCTTACTTTTTCAGTAAATTAATTGCCCACCTCCAAGGTGTCCCCATTCATTTATGAACATTCTTCTTTTTCAAGGAAAACATGATATTCCATCATATGAGCCATTACTTAGGTAACAGAGAGTTTTCAGAAATAAATGTAGTTTTCACCATGTGAAAACAAATGCATTCCCACAATATGCCAATATTGAAACTTATATTCTTCATATCCATCCACTTTTGTTTTCTTCCTGGATGCACGGACAAGAATGTGAAACAATACAATAATTAGGTGATTTTCATGAAGAATTAGAAAGGACCATAGACCACAGGCTTAAATCACTCTGGACTAGCCCATGTTTTGTCTTTCTGAATTGAGTATTAATGACAACAATTTTTTTAGGTGCCTAGAGTTTGAAGGATGTCATCATTGCTTTATCTTGGCAGCTATTCTTGATGCTGTTTGTTATTTTAATCTTAGAAGTACAAGCATCATCAATCAGCAATGTTCTGTGCAGGTTTGAGTTATTAAACTATCTGGTGCCTCTTTGATGAACGATTACACTTTTTTCAAGTGATTGGAGGCATGCAATATGAGGCACAGACTCCACCAAGGTGGGAACTGGATTAACTCTAGAACTACTGATGTATAGTTTAGTGCTGGCTTTTACTAGTTTATTATTAGTGTTACTAAGGTTAGTGTTAGTGGCACTCAATCCGGTAAGCCAGCAATCTCCAAGTTCTTGCCTCATAGCATTTTTCCCTATTTGTTCTTCCATTCAAGGGTCTGGATTTGTTCAATAAAGCTTTTCCATTGTCACCCATTGATAATGACCACATTGATGCCTTTCATAATTGTCTAATTTTGTACCTACTCTTTGTTGGTGAGGGAATGGTGGGAACACTTGCTAGATCTCCCATCTGCTCTATTAAAGTTTCTGATTTTCTTGAACTCTGTTATGAGTAACAACCCATTTTGCAGTCAAATTATCACAGAACATGTGTTATGAAGCTGAATTTGTAGCTCTGGGTGGAGCAGACACTTTGAAAGAAATCATCTATCCTAACTACTTTTCTACCCAAGTCATCAGTATAAAGAGCATAAACAATACAGAGTCTGTAAAAGTTCTTGATATGGCTGTCTTTGCATCCAATACCATTGGGGAAGCATTGTTAAGCCTTGACACTGTTTTCATTCCCTGAATATTCTTCAATAGTTTTGATGTAACAGTAGATTGAAGTCTTGGTTTCATCTGGATAACAAATTTAAACAAATAAGGATGATGAATTTTTCAGTGACATGCATGAATTGTGTCACCAAAGTAGCAATAATATGGAATTATAAGTCAACATGATTCCTCAAAATGTCAAGTGAACCCATCTCCCTATTTCCTCAAAATTACCAGCAATAAATAATTTCTATTCCCTATAGAACACCATGAAGGCCAGGGATACTGGAATCGACAAGGCTGATTGTGGTTATTCCCTTCTTTAGCAGGACTCCTTGGGCATAATAACCTGATTATTAAAAAGTAAAGTGTGGTGGAATGCAAGACTAACTCTTGTTGAGTGCTGTTGGAGATTGAATGGTGTGAATGCCCAGACCCATGCTTAGAAAAACCTAGGTATCTACACAACCATGTGCCTTGGTGGCATCTACTACTCATGCACTTTATCTTCCACTCCCCTCATTCTCCACACACCTCCTGTCCCAATAACTTTACTCACCTTTCACTCTCCACAAGACAACACTCATCCGCAGAAAATACACTGTAACTCATGCATTTGTTCCATGATCTGCACCTGGATAGCCCCATCCTCAGGCACAGCCTAGGTGCACTCTGCATCATTGAAATGTTCCTTACACCTCCTTCACTGCATATCTCCAATGTTCTCACTACAGTGTAATACAATAAACATCATAGTGATCACTCACACGTGACTGGCAGGGGCTGAGGTCTCAATTGTAAAACTGCCTACCCAGGTTCACTAAATACGTTTTCCCTACTTCATCTAAGACGCATCCCCTCAGTTGAACTCCTCACCTCCTGCCTCTGCATTTTCATATCACCTACGAGCACAAGAAGCAAGTCTATGCATTATCAATTAATATAGATTTCCTCATAAATATGTCCTATAGACATGTAAACAGCATCTACATGTGGGACTACAACCTACCAGCGGACCAGAGACCAAACAGCCACTGCTCCTTTCCTGCTTTCTCATTCAAACATAGATGTCCAGCACCAACCAGCAAGTCTTGCAACTACAATTAAATTCATTCCCATATCTACAAAAATGTAAAAAAAAATACTTTCAAATTCAGTCATGGCTCTCAAACATGCAAATAGAAGGATTTGTGGTCCAACTTATTTCTCACACAGAATCCCTTAACATTTAGCTCTGGCGTGTCCTATAGGGTTTCAAATTGCAACTTGTCTCATTATTATTCTTGAGACAGCAGGGTTTGGGCTCCCTATGAATATACATTTTACGATATGCCAATACTGAAATTTGCAAAATGCTGGACAGGTTGCAAAATGGGGGTTCTCACAATTCCAGTAAAGCTCCTCAGCTAAATGTCAAGTTCCAACTGGTAAAATGGAATTCTCTTCAGAGCAAATTGCTTCTGCAGTTCACAGTCCATCTTGTACTCCAGACACAGGAGAGAAATGCCACTGGGAGAGACAGAGGCACTGATTTTCTTCCAGTCAAGTAACAATTTATTCACCTCTAGGAAATTCTTCATTCTCCAACTACAGAAGAGAAGCTCTGCAAATGCAAGCAATCTTTACTGGCAAGACAAATACCTATTTATCACTAAAGATCAGCGAAATGCCAGTACCTCTAGCTCTGGCCGAGTATCTTAGACTCAGAGATTCAGAGCAGAGCTGGACACAATTCTCTCTACAGGCCTGTGATAGGACCTCAAGAACTATTCAGTGCTGCAGACAGGGAAGTCTTATTTCCTTCTTCTGTTCTTACAGATCTCACTTGTAAGCAGCTCAAACAGAACATTTTGAAGGAGAGAACCATTCTTCTTTTGGGGAGAAGTCACAAATTAATCGATCTAAAATCCCAAATGGCCATCTCTCATGTTGCACAACAGTGTGCCGCAGCTCTGCATTTTCAGTCATAACTAGTAATACCACTAGAAGGGTTTCAAGTTAAAAAAAAAAAAGATTTTTCCCCTTGCCATGTTTTTATGGAGTTTGTCACCTGCAGCTTTTATGTATAACTGAACAAGTTCACCATAATAACGAAGATACCCTTTCTCTACATTGTCTTCAATATTTATCTTTAATTATAGTGTGGGTCTTGGGGAAGCCAGTCAGTTCTTTTTTTTGGTCTCGAGGGACATTTGAAGGACTAGCCACATTTTTTAATGTTACTTGACAAATGGCACTGCTGGCAGAAGCGTTTTGAAAGTTATGAATCTGAAGAACTGGTGTATTTATCTGATTAGAGAGCATCAGCTAGGAGGTTATGACATCTATGTGAAACAGTTAAACTAGTAAGTAAACTTCCTTCCTCTAATGCTATAAATTTGAGCATCCACAGCTAAACATTTGGCCTGTTTCACATTGAATTTGAATGAGAATGTAAACAAAAAAGAAACAAACAAAATAAAGTAATTCTATTAATATCATGTTTGGACAAAAACAATTGGCTCACGTATTATTACCCTGGCTGTGTATCAAGGTTGCCAAGTGACTCCAAGTCACCCATGACCCAAAGCTCCTAGCTGGACTTTTTTGTTACAATTATTTGGGATTGGTTTAATTGATGAGAAGATGTCTACAACTCCCAGAATACATTATGTTGTTAAATAGAAACACGGGCCTTGAGCATTGCACCCTTTATAACACAGAGCCTTCTGGTAAAATTAATAGAAAGGTTAATACAACTTTTCAGCTTCTTTGGCATAATGCTTGAAGAAATATTTTCTTTTTTGGTTGAAAGAAGGTAGTTATTATGTTTTACCTTTAACAAATGGAAACATGATTTTACTTAGTTTTTCTAAGATAACATGTTTAGCTTTCTTTAGTAAAGATTGGGTGTTTGTAATGTCACATACCAAAGACCTACTATGGAAAGCTTTATGTAAAGTTACAAAGAGTCTTCATTTGACTGATCTATATTATATATAGCGATAGTAGTTGCAATTAACACAAGCCTATTGTGCTTTACAGATTCAGCCCACCTTGTGCACACTTACTTTATTCGTCCCAGAACCTGAAGTGACTTTTATAAGAAACCAAAATGATATATCAGTTTATTCTCTATTGATGTTTTAGGATAACATTCACATCAATGTCACTTGTTTTTATGAATTGATTGAATTTTTCATTTGTAACTTTTTAGAGAAAACTTGTATTCAAATTAAATTTTCCATGAAAAGTCTATAGTTTATTTTTAGATAAATGTTATGTCAGGAATTTTTCATTTCTTGTTTTTAAAATCTATTTCTTTATTTAAATTCATAATAGATAATAATTTTTGTCTAATTTTCTAAGCTTGTTTTACTTGCCACCCTCCCAAAAAGCTATCTTCAAATTCTTCAGAAAATAAGAAGCATTTCTGGAAAAAAATAAAAACTGTGCTAATGAAAATGTGTATGCAATATATAGCAATATCATAATTACAAATATGTTTTGTTTCTAAATTTGTTTCACTTAAAATCATTAATGTTTAATAGTTAGTGTAGCAGATTTTCAGTGAACCACATAATCACTAATGAACCTTAAAATAGAAAGAATATTGTGTGATTGTTTTACAAATTTAATATGAATTTCCATATTTTTGTCTCTAATACTTTCTGTATTCAGGTAGGAAAGGCATCCGTGAAATTGACACGGAAAGTATGCTGTAAATTGAGAAGCTGAGCATGTTCTGGAAACCTGCAGATTGTCAGTGTTGGATGCTGTTTCTTTTTGGTTTGAATGATACAAAACAGCACTGCTTTAAGACAATAGTCTCTTTAAATGTGACACAGCTTTTAAGATGCGTTGGTATACTTTTAATAGAGCAGGCTTTATATACTTAGCTCCTAGTTACAAATAGGAAATGCATACTTTTAACATTAAGATGTCTATATAATCTTGTCTTCAAACACCACATGAACGATCTTTGGAAAAAATTCCATGCTCTCACTTTAAAGCCCATATTTACTGTTAGTTTGTTGTTCTTTGCACCAAGACAAGATACAGAAGTTGACAATTCAATGTTACTGTTATATATGACATGTATTGTGATATATGAAGAACTTATTTGAAGAAAACAGAACTTGTATAAATGACACAAGTGGCCTTTGACATTTTGAAAAGTAATTTTGTGCACCAGCCTCCTCTTGTTGTATTCCCATTTCCTGTAGTATGACAAGTCCAATGGTATTGGATAAGAAAGCATATGACTTTCTGGGGTCAAACTGATGTGCCATCATTTTCTTTAAGCAAAAAATATGTTTAATCAAGAGTGTTTTGAGTGAGCATGTCCCAAGGAAATGCCACTGCATATTACAGAATGTTTACTCTGCAAGCGGGTGTCACAGTTTTAAGGACCCAGGGCCATCATGTTTCTGGCTTCGTTTTTTTATCACTTCTTTTACTGTGAATAAACATATTTGGGCTCCAGATCACAAAATGGTGACCTGGCAGTTCTAATTGGGTTCATTTGACCTTTAGCCTTCAATGCTGCAGAATTGTCTTCTATTACTGCATGTTATAGATATTTCAAGTGTTTATGCCTAACATATTATGCGATGTTTATGTATTTTGAGTGCAAAAATCAAAAAGATATAGAGGGTCTTAACTGGATCAGGTCAGCCTTTATTTTTTGTTCTGCAAAAAATATTTTTGGTTGCAAAAGGCAATAATTTGGTATTTATAAAGGCACTTCTGAGTTAAAAATGATTGTACATTCACACAAGGCTAAGGCTGGAAGGGATATATCAATCAATAATGAGGTTGGACTCCTTGCCAAAAAGAATGTGAACTAACAGAATGATAGTTTGTTTGGAGAAAAGCATTATGCAATAGAAAATGCAGCATTTAGCCTCATGATCCCGGAATAACTGATAGCCTATTTGATAGAATTTTATCTGAGATTCAGCCGTGAAATCTATATTTAATATACATAGTAAAGGCTGAGCTTAATAACACAACCCTTTGCATTCTCCCAGCATACAGCCCAAATTCACTCTACATTTAACAGCAATAAATATGAAAAGCTGTACAGTGCACAAGTAACAATATTTGGGTTCTGTTTATTAAAATTAAAAATGAGTTTCACATTATAACATGGTGTAATTAAACTCAAGTGTGTTCCTAATATGCATAAGTTATTGCAAACAAGGGGCAGGATACCAGATAATATTTTAAGAAACATTTGAGATACGTGTATAATTATATTAACTCTAATTTTTGCCTCTGAACTTTTCTAACAGAGAGCAAACTTCCACAGCAATAAGTTTATTATAATTTCTGAACATTTACAAAACAGCCCAAAATGGAAAATATTGTAGTATTGCATGAAATGGATATAGAAAGCAGGGTCAGGGCTTAAGTGACCTGGATTTAAATTGCTTCCTTCTGGAAACCAGTGGAAACAAAAAATGACCACCTTCAAAGTGATTGGCACTAGAGCAATGACAGCTCACGCTCTCAGGTTTGCATGGGCATGGCAAGGTGTAGCCTATCTTTCAATACGTCTTTGCAAAAACGAGTAGAAATGAAGGAGAGTCTTCTTCATTATGAGTGTTCACAGAATGCACTTCCTAGAGTCTAAGGTCTCCAATTAAATTACTTCAGTAGAAACAGCTGCGGAAATTAATAAGAGCTTTCTGAATCTTGGTCAGCACCAGAGCATTGGCAACATGCACTTATCAGTTTGTATTGTCAAGTCCTACAATATCGGTAGTAGCAAGGTATTGATCAAAGTCAATCAATGTAATGCATGATTGACTAAAATAGGAAATGACATCCTCTTAACTGCTTTCTTTCAAGAGGCAACCAGATACTCGACTGCTTTCTGAGTACAGTAGGTATCTGTACAGTAAAAGCCTTCACCTGCGTAGGCTTCATTTCTTTTTTTTTAAAAGGCACATTAAATGGTGCAGTGTGATCGGAAGGGATGTGCAACCATATTCGTGGTATGCCTAAAGGTCAAGCAAATAACAAATACATGGTGCTAAATAAATGGCTTTATTTTCCGAAGATTAGTTCGACTTAGCCACAGCACATTGCTTGTTATTGAGTGTCAGCCCACATACAAATTTGATGATTTTTAGCAAATTATTGGAGACTCTATTAAATAAGGAGCAGCCATTTAGATCTGCACACATACAGTCCTAAACGGCACCCCTTTCAGTCTTGAACACCATTTCTGAAGCACTATGCCTTTAAAAAAAAAATCCACTTTTCTACATCAGGGATCGACCGCATGTTGATTTTTTTCTTGTTCTTTTTTGGTTTATGTGGGAGAAATACAAATCACAGCCCAACTACTTGATGTGAAATTCTGTCCTTGTGTTTTGTTCTAAACAGGTATTTTGTTGTCTGAGATTATCTGATGGTTTCTCCCAGTGTAACTGTTGAACTTGATCAAAAAATGATCTGCAAGTGTAAGATTCTCTTGAAATAGAAGTTTTTCTGAACCCTATTCCTGATGTGATGAAAGAAATGTATGTATCACAAAATGAAACAAAACAAAATCTCTTGATAGCGTGAAGATTTGGGATATAATTGAAAGACATTTAGTTGAATGTGTGATAAGTGTCTATGTATACATGTACTGTACAATCAGTATTTGTACATCTGTTACAAACCGTGATTAATCTTTGGCCACCACTGTATGAACTCTTTATCAGAATGCAGGTGCTGTGGCACTTGGAACTGTGTACTGTACTACTTGTTTATTGTCTATTCAAAGTTCACCAACAGAGCCACACCTGCATTTGTCACTATGGTACGTACCAATAGGCATGAATACAAGTATATTACAAATGAGGAGATAATATTTTTGTGGTCAGCCAATAAGCTGCCAGTAGCGATAAATCACCTGTTGTGGGAAATCCCACAATAATTGCAGCCACATTCATAGTTAAAGTTCCCTGATCCACATTTCTAAACAAGCACAAATATTTGTAAAAAAAAAAAGTGAGATTTTATTTATTATAGTAATAAACTATTTTATAAATGAACATTGATTGCATCATTATTTATTGACACCACACACAAAACAATTCTGAAGTGTAAGTGAAGAGAAATAGAAATTCTTAATGTGTTCTAATCAAATTTCCACAAAACCCAAATCTTGATATTCACAAACTTAGATTAGCCAAGGTTCTCAAAGGTATCCCCTGGGTCTTCTTTTGGGAGCTTGGTGGAGCACAAAGCTTAACCCGGCTGGATGTGGTCTGATGAATACTATTTAATTTGAGCGAGAACCAGCCACAAGTACAGTCTAAGGTAGGATTTGCAGCCCTGGATTGCCTTGACATGAGCTCTGGTTAAAGAAGTCTTGAGGCAAAGAAAAAGTTCAAGATAGGAAAAAGAGATGCATATTTCACATATACTGCCCTCACCAGAATGTACCATGTTTCAGATGATTCTTTCACAAATGGATTTCAAGAGCAACATTTACTCAAGCAAGTGCAACTCCCAGTGGGCATTCTGGAAACTGAAAACACACGCTTGCCAGCAGATGTCTAAATTACAGTAATTGTATTTGTGCTTCTTAAATATTGTTGCCGAGTTGTGTTTGCTCTTTAGTTTGATGCTGCCAATAGATGTTCAGTTTATCTTGCTCTTTATTGGTCTTCTGTTTCTATATAAATAATGTGTCAAAGGCTTGTTTTTATCATGCTTCAGTATGCCAATATGCTTCACTCTTCAGTGAGCTTTATCAATGGTAAATGGAAACAATATGCCTGGTGTACCAGTAGAATGCATCATGCTTTAAAAAGTCCACAAAAAACTCTGGTACATTTTTTTATTTTTTTTTAATGTTGGACGTAAAATGCATATTTTAAAAAATGAACAGGGCAATAGCTAGCATTGTTTTTGCTTTCATATGATCATATTAGGAATATCTACTGAAAGGTCTATCTAGAAGGATGAGAAAGTATGAATCCCCACAAACTCCAGAAGAAGCACTAATTAAAGAAACCAAGTTTACCTTGCACACAAACCTGTTAACATTCTGTACAACGAATCGTCTTATCCAAGGTGTTAGAGTATTTTCAAATATATAGTGAACACAAATTTTTATTCTAAATTCAGATACAAAAAAATGAATCTCTAGCAGCATGCTTTTTAGCTTGTTTGACACTAGTCACTTATCATGTTAAGGTTAGTCTCTCATTTTTAAACAGGTTTTGGTAGGAAAAAACACTGCAGCGTTTCTCTATATATATCCCCATTAATAAAAAGAAACAAATTGTACTTTAAACCTATGTTTATGAGATATTATTCTTGTTAATGTTGAATAAACTGGTCTTTTTTGGTAATTACCTAGATGTGCAGCGACAGAAATATGAAATGTGCCACTTCAATATGAGAAACCTTGTACAGACTGAAAAACAAACAAGATCATGGACATTCAGTACCAAATACAGCTTGCAAACCAACATAACCAAAAAAAGATATCACAACTGTTTGAAATACAACGCTGCTACAAAACAGAGCTAGATCATTGTTTGCTTTGTGATAACGAATTAAGAATACTGAAAAGGACTAAATCAGATTTCAAACAAAACTTTGTGGGTGATCCAGCGCTGGGCCAGCCCTCCTACTATTTGTTATCCAATAGACCTTTTTCGTCGACTGAGAGGTAAAGGAGTTAGCATTTAATCAAACAAATTTAATTTACAGTGTAACCCATTTGGCTACACAAAAAGGACTGGGAATCAGTGAGTATAGTTAAGAAGAATTATTACAAGGTAGCAGTCAGGTTAAGGTAAATGAATCTCAACACCATGCTGTAAAGATATAGAATAGCGACTGGATCACCCAACCTCCTAAAGAAGTTCAGGTATACCAGGATAAGACACACAAGCAATACAAAAAAATAATAACATATGATGTTCAGAGAATAGTTTCTGATTCTGTCTTCTATACATGAGTATAGTCTAAAAACATCTACTTTAAGGTCCAAACTAAAAAGGATGGTTCAGCTTAATAGGAGAAAATGAGAAAACTATAGGAAGGTGCCAGCAAAGAGTCCAAAGGGAAAGCATAGAGGTCTGCAACTCTCAAACACCAAAAGAATAGTGGCACCAAACGACGTGTGAAAACACCAGTTATTACCACACAAATCTTCTGTGTTACACCTCTTATTCATGCCATAAGTGGCTCTATTGTCCTTTCCTTTCACACATTGTGAATTGCAACATTTACCAAATATCCCAGGCCAAACCTTGGAATGATGTTGTCCTTGGGTACCTGCAGCTCCTCGCAACATTACTGAATGGAAACCGTCAGCTAATGCTCTGGCTCTCCATGTTCTTTGTCAAGGTCATTTTCTCAGGCTATCTCTCTATCACTAATACAGTGTTGTACTTATTCTCAACTAACAAACCATGTGAATGTACCTGCAAGGAAAAGACATACAAGCAGAGAATGGAAAACAGTATTTTATGCAGAAAGAGATACGGGCCTAGTCATGGCAATTTAATGTATTAAATCAGTGGTGCACATTCAATGTACGTGTGCACATTCAATCACAAATGAATGGAAAATGTCAGTGCATTATATTAATATTACATGTTATATAAAGATAAAATAACATGAGTACCCATGTATAAATGTGACTGAGAACTACAATATAAATGCAAATATCAAACATCAGTGCACGCATTACATAAATCCTTTTCATTTCTAAAGTAAATACATTCTAATAATGTGACAATGGGTTAATTCAATCACCTAAACAATAAATGTAATTTAATAAAGTTAAGCAGACAATGTATATATGAGTATCTAATCCTACAGTGAATGCACTTCAATAAGGATGTCAATTGCAACACTTGACATTAATGTCATTAGGACACACAGTGTACATGTCCCCTCTGATGACGAATCAAGCCATCACATCAAGATAAATATCTCTTATCAGATGGACAAATCACAATCTAGTTGTTTTCATCATCTTTCTTCTGGATTCCTTCAAAAACGTCATGTCATTATAGTATTTGCTTTGTTTTGTTTTCTAATTATATGTCTGCTCTCTTTCTCTTCACCCCCTTTTCACCTGTGCACTTTGGTAACCTTTATAAATCACAAAAAGGGTTAATCCACAGAGAGCAATTATCACTAAGGGTCTCAAAATGCTTCCAACAAGTCCACTCCCTAAGTCTCTAAACCATCTGCCTACAGCAGAAAACCCATTCCCTATTGCTTCCCATGCACCTGTTGCTTCCAAACCTTTCAAATCTTGATTTAAGACATGTAATGTTCTTAATATATCTCTTCAAGTCCTTGCTTGTGTCTGGAATGTAAGCTCAACCTTGTTGAACTTTTAACATCCAACAGACTCTGCCCTCTTTTCAAGGAAAACATCTAACGCAAGCCTATTCTGCAGAACCATTGATCTGATAGCAACTATCTCACTCTCTACAACTAAAAATCCTCCAGTGGTACTAGTAGACAACTTATCAACTATAGTGGAAAGCTTTCTAATCTTATGCAAATTCAGTAGCACTCCTCCAGATATCATTATGGCACCAAAGATGTCTCCCACAATTTCACCAGCACTGGCACCTCTCTCAGTTCTCACATGTTCTTCCCCTGTTGGGTCATCAAGATGTCCCACAAGATAGGTTTTTGAAAAAACTATCCCATGTAACATGTTCCATATCATCTCCTGGGTAACCTCTTATAAGCATTCTTTCCACAAATTTAGTAGGCTCCTGGAATGACGGGATCTGCTCCATCTAAGCAAATCCCCAATTCCCATGGGTTTCTAAAGTGTGGTCACATTCACTCCTATCTACAAAATGAGTATCTAAATTAGATTTTATAATATATACACATAGTTTCCCATGATGTTGCCAATCTACTGCTAATGCGGTTACATTCCCAGCTACCGTATGCTCAAGCTCTTCTTTAGCCCATGTTGGTACATTCGTATGATTTGCTGCTATAGCCATAACAACTTGCTCTAACCCAGTCTTGCTCTTCTACTTCTAACACTTTCTCCTACAGTCTCTTAACTTCTTCCCATGTATCAGCTGTGGATAAGAAAAGGTTGTAATTTGTCTCATCTGTTCCTTCATTTTGGTATTCTGGCAGTTTTATCCGCATATCTACTGCCCACTGTTACATAGTCTGTTCCCTGTGGTTTGCGGAACATTTCACAACTGCAATCTGGGCAGTTAGCTGTAATGCCTTCAACAAATTATGCACACTTTCTCCATTGCGGATTGCTGACCCTGAAGAGGTCATGATTCCACGTTGTGACCACAACTGTCCAAAGTCATGAACCACAGGAAAAGCCATACTGACTATCAGTGAAAATGGTAACTCCCAGATGGTCTGAAACACAGCATGCTCCAGTAAGAGCAACCAATTGAGCCGCTTGTGCAGAAAATACTCCTTGAAGCCAGGAGGCTTCAACCACACCTGTGACAGTACAGACTGCTAGACAGCTCTCATGCTTCCCGCATGGTCTTGTAAACAGGAGCCATCAACAAACATTGCATAGTCTGATTCAGGCAGTGGCACATCTTGAATGTCAGGTCTCGGCTTGGTGCATAGTTCAGTAACATCAAGACAGTCATGCTCAACTTCACCTTCAACAACATAATTTCCAGGTACAGGTAAAGGGTGGCAGGTTTGAGTGTAGTGCATCGTCTTAGTGTTATATCTTCAGCCGCAAGTAGGACTTGTTCATACTTAGTTAGTCGCTGTTGGTGAGGTAGTGAGTCCTGGTGTGAGTTAACAGAACCTCTACAGAATGGGGTACAAAAACAGTCAGAGGATGACCCATAACAATGCTCTTACACTGCTCGATGCTGACACCTGTGGAAGCCACGGCTTTAAGACAACCGGGAAAGGCAGCATCTACTGGGTCAAGTGTAGCTGAAAAATATGCAACAGGTCTGTGAGCATTCCTGTGCATCTGGGTTAACATAGAGAGTGCAGCCCTGTCTCTCACTTAAAAATAAAGCAAAACATTTATTGTAATTAGATATTCCCAGTGCCGGGGCACAACAGAGACTTTTACTCAGCTCTAAGAAAGCACGCATGCAGATGTCATCCCATGGTACTGGATCTGACACATCTCCGTGTGTCAGCCTCTGTAAAGGCTTAGCCACTAGGGATAAGTTGTGAATCCACCGTCAACAGTAGGCCATCATTCCCAAGAATGCCCTGACTTCTATCTGGGTAGTTGGCGGAATCATATTCAGAATTGCTGAGATTCTCTCTTGTGACACCTTCCTTGCTCCCCTCTCAATGTGATGCCCTAGGCACAGGACCTCTCTCTTATAGTACTGCAATTTGTTTGGGGACACTTTATGCCCATTCTCAGCTAAGTGGTTCAACAGAGCAATTATATCTCATTTGCAAGCCTCCTGTGTATTTGTATCTATGTAATAGGTCATCAATGTACTGGACCAGGATTGAGTGATAGGGCATCACCACAGGCTCCAGATTCTGTTTAAGTAGCTGGTTGAAGATGGACAGACTCTCCTTATACCCTTGTGGGACTCTGCACGATGCCAAAACATGGCTTCTGAACCAAAATGTGAAGAGGAACTGTCTGTCCTCATGCAACGGTATGGAGAATAAAGATTGGCACAAATTGATGACAGAAAACCACTCAGCCTCACATGGAATCTGAAATAAGATCACAGCTGGATTTGGTACCACAGGACAACAAAAAACTACAATGGTACTGATCTTTCTCAGGTCCTGCACTATGCAATATTTACCATTGGGCTTCTGCAAACCCTTTAAGGTGAGTTACATGGGCTCCCCATAATCTCCTTCAAAATGCCTTGCTGAATCATTGAGTCAATCACAGGAGTAATCCCAGCAATGGTTTCAGGGGTCAGATTACATTATGGGATTCTTAAATACTTAGCATTAGGTTTCACTGGTATGCGGACTGGTTCAACACCTTTAATGAGACCTATGTCTTTCCCTGAAAAATCCCAGACTTCAGGTAACACTGTGTGTCTCAGCTGTGAAGGCAAATCATCTTTTTGTCAATATGGGGTACAATCTGATCTCTGATTTCTGACTGACAAAATTAAAAACAACGTCTTCATCATGAGTTTTGAATTCAATGCCATTTGGGGTAAAACATGGAACAGTTTAGATTGTACAAAAGATCTCATTCGATCAAACGTATGGTATTAAAGGAGCTTGGATTTTCACTGATTGTGGCATCCCGACAGACTACCACTAATAGAGGAGTTGCGATTTTGGCCCGCCAAGGAATTGTTGGGACTGGGAGAAAATTGGTAGATAATTTTGCTAGGTGGGCCATTGCTGAATGTTTAGTAGGGGGTACTAAGCTGGTAATATGTACAGTATATGGCTCAAATATGGACGAAGCAGCAATACTAGCGGGGTTAAATGTAGAACTGGCTCTGTGGGACACCCCGCTGATATTATGTGGAGACTTTAACATCCATGTGGAAGGCCAGATCTGGGATGCTGACTATGATAGATATGAGGGTCGAAAAACTAGAGTCTTTAAAGCGCTGCGGCAGCTTATAACCGATCATGGATTGGTAGATGTATGGTCATCTCTTAATCACCCGGACCCCGGATATACTTTTTATTCATATCCTCACCACAAACTAGTTAGGCTTGATTATGTTTTCACGTCTAGATCGCTTATTGTGGGGGCAAAAATGCAGGTGTGGCCCCGGATCACAGCAGATCATCGCCCACTGCTTTTGGATATGTTTAGGATTAGTCAAATGAAGTTGGGCAGGGCTTTTACTTTTAATAGGAAGCTCTTACTGGACAGTACATTTACGGATTATATGAGAACGTGGGTTATGCAATTTTTGGATGTAAATAGAGGATCTACCTCTAGTGCCATGGTATGGGATGCTCTGAAGGCGGGGTTGAGAGGAGAGACGTTTAGTTATGGATTGGCTAAGCAGCGGCAACAACAGACTGTGTTGCATGGCTTCTTGAGGGATCTTAGGGAAGCAGAGCAGGAACTTATACAGGGGATTAGGATTGGGTTGGAAGTCAAGGAAATACAAACTAAGATAGCTTGTTGCAAAGCTAAGATTAACAGGGTATGGAGTAAGGAAATTGCTAGTCAATATAAGGCTTATAAGGAGGAGAGATATGAATATGGTGAGGCTACAGGGCGCTGTTTGGCCCAGCGGTTGCGAGTAAAACAGTCCTCACAGAAAATAACGGCATTGGTCGATATAGCTGGGAATATAGCAGAAACTATGGAAGACATTTTGGAAGTACTGCACCTCTTTTATAAAGAGCTGTATACACAGAATGAATGTCATGATCAGGCTATAAAGACATTTCTCCAGCAATTAGAGTTAGTCGGGTTAGGACAAGAGGAACAGGCAGCACTTGAGGCATTGATAACCATGGAGGAGCTAGAGGAGGCAATAGGATCGCTGGCTAGTGGAAAAGCAGCAGGACCTGATAAATTGCCACTGGAGATTTATCGAATGCTTTTTCAGATGCTTAAGGAGGATATGTTGGTCACTTTTCAAGCGGCTCAGTCTGGGAATCCGCCACCATCATGGGACGAGGCTAATATAATTGTCTTTAAAAAGAAAGACAAACCTTCAAATCTGCCAGGGTCTTACAGACCTATTTCGTTGTTAAATGCGGATGGCAAAATATATGCAAAGATCCTAGCAACAAGGCTGGCGCGTGTGATCTTGCCCTTGGTATCTACCCATCAACATGGATTTATACCTGGCAGGAGCACGGTCAATCATATTAGTAGAGTCATTACTAGTGGAGTGGAGAAGTGTGGCTCAATGGTTAGAGCGGCAGACCCTGATGCAGAGATCTGGCCCGGGACCAGGGTTCAATTCCCGCCTCGGCGGGTCTTGGGCTCAATTTCCTCGGACCTGATAATTCTCGCCTCGGTGCCTATTCTAATCATGGGTCCCACTCTGCAACTCTGGGCAATAGCTTGCTTAATCTCCACAACGGCCCCAACAGCGCTGGGATGCCTGGCTTCACCCTGGGGGTGCCCAGGAGTGGACATTTCACAGGGAAAAGCCAGGAAGGCTTCCACAGCGGTATGCATACAGCGCCTGGACACCCCTTTGGGGGTATGGGTGCGCTTTACAAGTACAAATTTCATTTCATTACATTGATAGACTACGCTAATGTACAACATACTAGGCTCAGGTTGATCTTTCTTGACGCTGAGAAAGCATTTGACCGTATCTCTTGGCCTTTTTTATGGGCACTCATGTGCAAGATGGGGTTCGGTGTAAACTTTATTAGGGCTATACAGATCATGTATAAATCACCACGTGCTAGGATCTGTGTAATGGGCAAGGAATCGGAGCCTGTTTATATTAGTAGGGGAACAAGGCAGGGCTGTCCTTGCTCCCCGCTTTTATTTGCCTTATATATAGAGCCGTTTCTGGCAATGCTGGAAAAGAGTAATAAGATCACCTCCATGACTTGTGGGCAATACCAGGTGCAGGTTTTAGCTTATGCAGATGACGTTGCAGTGGCAACGGCAGACCCAGAGCAGGCTGCTGTAGAGATAGAACGCTAGGCCAATTAATTTGGGGAGGCGTCAGGGTATAAATTAAACCCAACAAAAACTCAAATTATTTGTAATCAAGCGGCCTGCCCTGGAGATGTTCGGGTTACTGAGGAAGCCCAGTATTTGGGTATTAAAATCAGGATGTCACTGCAGGAATTAATAGAAGTCAACTGGGGAGATATAGTCTCAGGGATTCAACAACAATTGGATCGGTTGGAGTGCTTGCATCTCACTGGTGGGGAGATGCAATGTGCTCAAGATGAGTATTCTACCTAAAATTATGTACTATTTCAGGGCGGTCCCTCTAGAGCTGACTAGAACACAATTACAAAAATTACAATCCATAACTGATAGGTTTTTGTGGGGGCAAAGGAAAGCGCGCCGGGCCTTCAAGTTTATGATGCTACCACGAGATGTGGGGGGGGGGGTGGGCTGTGCCTAATTTCAAGTTTTATTATTATGTGTGTCTGCTTCAAATTATGCGGATATTGTTAACAGGGGAGGAAGTGGCTTTATCGGCGGAAACACCATCAATCTATCAGATGTTACTGGGTTCAGCTGCTAGAAATTCTCTATTTAAGTTCTTGGAGCCAAGCTACTATAAAAAAACACGCTTCAAGGTTGTGACGGCAGCATATAAGGTCTGGAAGATCGTTCGTAAGATATTATCTATCCCAGGGATTTGTTTTTATACACCTATTAACTCAACGCTTGTATTACCTGCTATATTTTGGGAGTCGAGGTTGGAGAGATGGAGGGTTAATGGGATAAGGGTATTAGGAGACTTATATGAGGGTGGAATACTTGTGTCATTTTTAAACTTGGCTGATAGATACAGTTTGCAAAAAAATTACTTTTTAAAGTTTTTGCAAATTCGGGATTACCTGTGGAAACATCATAAATCGGCTGGGATGGAAATTAAAACTGAAGGCCAAAGAACTACTGGCCTCGTTTCTTTCCAACCGCACACAATCAGTGACTCTCGGGAAATATAAGTCTGCCCCTTTCTCACTCCCGTGTGGTGTGCCACAGGGCTCATCCTTGAGTCCGACACTGTTTAACATCTATGTGTCGGATCTGGCCAGGGTCATCAAAGCCCACGGGATGGGACTCACTTCCTATGCCGATGATACACAACTCGTGCTTGCTATCCATAATGATGGAGGAGCAGTTGCAGCCAGCTTCCAAGATGGAATGCGTGCCATCAGAACCTGGATGGCCAACAATTGCCTAAAGTTAAATTCCGACAAAACGGAAGTTTTGATTTTCGGCAAGTTACATCCTGCTTGGTCTTCTACGTGGTGGCCGACCAATCTGGGACCACCACCTCCCCCGGTTTCGAAAGTGAGAAATTTAGGGGTCGTGTTTGACGACAAATTGGCTTTCATTTCACACGCCAATGCAATTGTCTCTTCATCTTTTTATACTCTTAGAATGATAAAAAAACTCCTACCCTTTCTGCCATCTAGTGCCGGAAAAACCCTGGTTATCACCCTAGTAATGTCAAAAATCGACTACTGTAATGGCCTGTTTTTCAATGCTCAGAAAAAGGTCACCAATAAACTGCAGATGGTGCAGAATTCAGCGGCTAGAATGATAACAGGTACCCCCAAGTATCAACCAATCTCAACGGTAGTCCGAAAACTCCACTGGCTACCTATAATAAGCCGCATCAAATTCAAAGCCCTATGCATCGCCTTCAAGGCCATCCACAAAACTGGACCTGACTTCCTGAAGAAGGCTTTTTGTGTCTACACTCCCAATAGACCCTTGCGTCCATTAACGGCCAACCTTCTGAAGGTCCCTCGCACAAAAAAAGTCTCCTGGGGTGACAGAAGATTCACTGTTGCTACTGCTAAACTATGGAACACTCTTCCTCTGCACATCAAAACATGCCCAAATCTACTTGCCTTCAGGAATCTTATAAAGACGTGGCTTTTTAATAAATAAGCTCCCCTCCTCTGGTTCGATCTCTATATAGTCCTCAGCGCCGAGACACCCAAGGGTAGTTGTGCGCTCTACAAATTGCCTAAATAAATTAGTCCTTTTGTGGAGGCAATTAAACGAGGGGCGAAAATTGGGGTAATGTATGGTATCTTAATGGACACTCAGCAGGATGATTTGGAAGTCCAAGAGCGGAAATGGAGTATACGGCTAGGACAGGATGGTGTATACATGCAGCAATCAATTGATACTGCGGGGAAAATCTTGCTGTCAGCCTATTTGAAAGCCCAACACTTTAAGTCAACCTGTATTACACGCCGGTGAGGATGATGAAATGGGGGGGTTCAAACGATGGGAAATGTTTTAGATGTGCTTCAGAGATGGCAGATATTATGCATATTTTTTTTGACTTTACATACTTAATGCAATGGCGGGGACACATTGAGGAGTTCCTGACTGAAATTACAGGGGTCGATGTCCATATAACAGCGGATGTAATTCTAACAGGGGTTGGTGATGCCCTTAAACAGGGCCAACCAAGCTATCCATTTAGATATCTTATATTTATAGCTGTGGCGGTAGCGCGGCTATGTGTTGCGTCAGCTTGGTTGCAGCAGGATGCCCCATCGTTTGAAATGTGGCGGGCAAATTTCTATAATATTTACAATTTGGAATACAGCCTCTATTGTTTGAAATCACGGAAAAGGCAAATATTGGGGACTTTGATATGGGGGCCAATGATAGAGCATATGAGCTGAGAGGGCCAAGTTGCAATTCTTTTGTATACTCTGCTATTTTGCTTTGTATCCCGTTTATTTTTTTAATTATTATTTTTTTTTACTAGTGGACGGCCTCGTATATTGTTAAACTGCGTGTTGTTTAGGAGTGTGTAATAATTGTTAATTGTTACTTGCTTTGGATTGAATCGAATAAAAACATTAAAAAAAAAAAAGATCTCATTCAATCCAATTTACAGGACTTGAATCGCACAACACAAATTGGTGCTTCTTTTTAAAGGACCCTATTTTGACAGGTACTGCTTCTGAGACGGGGCTAGTCAATTGATTATTTGCCACTCCTACAACTTGAATTTGTTTTCCAGAGAGGGTTTGGTTGGGAACCTTTGCTGTTCTTACAGTAGAGCTTGTAGCACCAGGTCATTCACCTCACCCTTCACAAATGGACCACTCTGGCCAACCGCTAAGGTTGCGCCAAGCACGCAATCCTCCTCCCCTCGCAGGCAGCATCATTGTGACATATCTGAACTGTAATTCTTATTTGTTTGTTTCATAGTGTACAGCTGAGACATACCCTGGTTCATGAAAGTGCTGGTGTTTACATTGGGAAACTGATTTGTGTTAAATCTGTGAGCCTTTTCTTTTAGTTGGGGCATTGGACGCTTGTGGACCGTGCATTACCTGAGCTTGGGGCACATTGACATTCTGTACTCTCTGCCTCTGTACTTGCTGTGTCTGAACCATATCATTACCTTGAGATTGCACAAATCCACCATTCTGAACCTGATTCCCATTTGCCATGTTACCAGCATTGAGACGACAATCCCGCTTCCAATGCCCCCAACTTGCCGCAAACGTGGCAAGGGTTTGTTTTCTTCAGAGCAGGCACATCAATGCCTGTACGCGGATCAATCTGGACACCACGACCTCTACCTTGCGATTGAAATCCATTTCCACCTTGCATCACAGGAACTCCCTGTTGATACACTCCCTGCATGGGGCCAGCATTCTCAACACACTGCTGATTCTGACCTCATTTTGCAGCTTTCATTTGTGCCACCATCAGCTTATGTTTCAATTCCAATTCATCACTACACTATTTTGCGTATCTCAATATTTCATCAATTGGCTTACTCTGCCAACAAATTAAATGCTGCTGAATCATCAAGCTAATCTCAGCTTTCAGCCCATGCACAAACCTGTACACAAAATGTCCCATATCTTTAGTATTAATAGTCTCTGTCCCACTTTACTGCTTAAATGCCTGTAACAGTCTCTCATCAATCCATCAATTGGTATTTGTAGAGCACAGCACTGTCACCCCTGTGGGGGTATCTGGGCACTGGGGTGCGAGGTCTATGTCGAAAAGCCAGGTTTTGAGGAAACGGCGGGAAGAGGGAAGAGATGAGAAGAATAAAGCAAAACAGAGGGCAGAAAAATGAGCAAGCAGAAAAGGCAAAAAAGAGAGCAGAAAAACGAGTGGAAAAGGCTAAATAGAGGGCAGAAAAACAAGGAGAAAATAGCAAAATGGAGCAGAAGAGGACAAAACAGAGGGCAGACAAACAAGCAGAAAAGGCAAAACAGAGGAGCAGAAAAAAGAGCAGAAAAGGCAAGACAGAACAGAAGAGGGCAAAACAAAGAGCAGAAAATGAGAAGAAAAGGCAAAATGTAGGGCAGAAAAACAAGCTAAAATGGCAAAACAGAGGGCAAAAAAAGAACAGAAAAAGGCAAAACAGAAGGCAGAAAAACTAGCAGAAAAGGCAAAACAGAAGGCAGAAAAACTAGCAGAAAAGTCAAAACAGAGCAAGAAACGAGCAGAGCAGGCATAAACAGAGGGCAGCAGGTAAACATGCAGCAGAGGGTAGCAGACTGCAGACAAGCTGGCCAGGAGAACTGTTGTGGGGGGAGCTGGTACACGGACCTGCTCCCTCTCTCTCATAATCTTCTCTCACAATAGGCATGTGTTGATTACTTCGACTCTTGAGTTGTTCTGTCTATCTTGACCCAATCAATGTTTCTAGGAGATATTTTTGATTTAAAAAATGTAATCACCTGATGATACTTTTTCATCACCACTAGTGACAGAGCCTTTGATATGGGATGCCTCATAGGCTCCTTCTCAGGCCACTCCACAGGAATTTTGCATTCAACCCACAAATTATCCAGAACCACAATTTCAAACAAGGTATTCAAATCTATCCATAGACCTTTGATATTTTTACAAACTGGTCAACCTGTCTGTACCATTCCACAGGGTTTTCTCTCAATTTCAGAAAACCAGTTGTGAATAATGCAAGATCACTCCTATTCCAAGGTATGTGGGCATAACCTCCACCAGGCACTTCTCTCATTGGCAGCATGTGTATATCCTCATCCTCTTCTTCTGTTCCCTTTGGAGGCAGCTCTAAGCTTAATTTCCTGGGTTCCATTTTCTTTGCCCATCTACCTTCCCATCTGTCCAGCTCATTCCACTTTCGGACATAGGCAATTCATTCCTTAATCTGTAATTTCATTCCTGACCGTCACTGTCATTAAATCTTAGACTGTAACTTCTCTGTAAGGCATTGGATCTCTGTAAGTCAATTTTGTATTTGTGGGCCAATTCAGAGAACCGTTCATGAGCCTGTCTAGCACGTCTAGTAATATCTTTGCACATTAACAATAGCTCATCATCTCGATAGGCCTTTAATTGGGGCATGTCAAGATTTCCAAGTATCATTTTGTCTAATTCTAGTTTCAGTTTGGCCACATCTACCATTTTCTCCCTCACCGGGGTTTGAGTATTCCTTCCACATTAGGTGGTTAGTCAAAAGAGACATGTCAGAACTTGAGAAGCCCATAGGTTTTACGGTATTGGGGTTAGTGTGATGTAAACTTGGAAGCACATTCGTGTTGGGCATGAAAAAGGGTGGTCATCTTTAGGAAACACTTCCAGTTGGGCAAAACCCTGTCTGATTTAATGTAGGGTCTGCCAATGCAGCACATGGGGTATTCCCATGTGTCGGGACCAAAGGAATTTGAGAAATTACCCTCATTGTTGGGCCTACAGGATTACTAGCTGAGGTACTCATACCAGTGGGAACAGCCAAAGTATGTGTAGAATTTCCTGCCAATCCAGATTTATATAAAGGAACTACAGGACCAATTGTAATAGGAAATTTCAGTTCACCTGGGGCATTTAGAGCAGGTGAATTTGGAGGGGCTTTCATCCCTGAACTCTCTCCCATTGAATTAGAACTTACATCTACTGGTGCCGTAGGCACATCAAAGTTTCCACTCGTATGTGCATTACTCACTACTCCAGCTTGGGTCACATTGTATGGGGGTGGACAGTTTAACAATAATTAGTTTATAAATTCTTCATTTGAAGCAGTATCGCTGTTATCAGTTGAATTCTCCGCCTCATCTATCTTTTTTCTCTTTTTCTTATCCTTTCATTTACCTTTCCCGTTTTTCCCCATTTGTTAATGCAGGGTACAGTCTAGCTCCCCCGATCATGTCTATTCTCCACGTTTTCTGTTCTGGATCCCATCTAGCATCCGCACAAGTGTGTGTTGCTTTCTTGATTCTTCCTTGAAATCTCTCTCTGCGTAAGGTAAGCTGTATGTTCCCAGGCATTAAGTGATTCGTATTGTGTAGCTGAAGGAGGTGGTTTCACGTCATACAACATCCTCCTTAAATGTTCAATGATTTTCAAATTAAATGTGCCATAACAGGAAACATCAAAGGACCATCCTTCTCAGCAATCTTATTGTTCTAGCCAAATACATGTGTAAAGACCTACGTTTATTGCCATATAATGATCTGGTGTATCTTCGGTGGGTACCTCTTCCCCCTTTCTAACAGGCACAGTCACATCTCCCCTCATTAGACTTTATAGTGCTTTCAAGAATTTCATTTTCGATCAAAAATATGCAAAATTCACAAATTACTTTTCTTTTAAACCAGGAAATGATTCTTCAACCACAATTCTCCATTCAACAATCACAACCAATACCAGCACAGCTCTCTTATGACGTAGCCAACCAATATCACCGTGGCTCTACTCCAACCGACCAATGCCAGCGCGGCACTCTGTGATGTCAATATCACTCCTTGCAGCGGCTCACCCTCCTTTACAATTCTTCATGAACACACTCTCAACAATTTATGCACAAAACAAATGCAAAGCAATTTCAACAACTAACTTTTTATGCTCCTCTAATGAAATTAAAGCTATTCAATCACACAAGCAATGGTCTGGAATAACGCTTTCTGACCTACCTTGACATTCACTTCAAATGAAACCTCGACCAGCGGGTTCTCACTCGGAATGATACAATTCCTCCCTGTGCACTGAGATTTACTATACTAACCACACCTCACGATCACGCAAATATAAAGTCCCTATCTCAATAATGCTGTCTACGATGTCTCACGACTAGCACCACAACACAGCAGACAACTACACCACTACACTGATATCTTATCTACCATTTATCATTCTGGGATCTTAGGCCACCATGGACTCAATAACTTCTTCAACTTCTCTGCATTAAGCGTCACACAACTTAAAATATCTCCACAGAACAGCACACAATCACTGCAACACACTGCAAGCTAAGCAAAAGCAATTGTAACGTGCAACCATATTTATACTCACACCTCCATTGCTATATCTCGTTCCCATACCACTGGAACTCCTTCAATCCTTTGAGTAAACCATGGGCTTAGGGGTTTGGACTGGGTCTGGGCAATTTCTGACTGGGACTCCCTCACTTCAGTGACAAGCCATCCTCTGCTACCAGTTGATCCGGCGCTGCGCCAACCCTCTTACTATTTGTTAACGGATAGACCTTTTACACTGACTGAAAGGTAAAGAGAGTTAGCATTTAATCAAACAAATTTAATTTACAGTGCAACCCCTTTGGCTACACAATAAGGACCAGAAGTCAGTGACTATAGTTAAAAAGATGTATTACAAGTTAGAAGTAAGATTAAGGTAAATGAATCTCAATACCATGCTGTAAAGATACCAAATAATGACTGGATAACCTGACCTCTAAAAGAAGTTCTGGCATACCAGGATAAAGCACACAAGAAGGTCAGTCACAGCAATACAGAAAATTAATAACAGAATTTGATGCTCAGAGAAGAGGTTCTGATTCTCCTTTACATGAGTATAGTCTAAAATCATCCAATTTAAGGTCTAAACTAAAGAGGATGGTTAAGTTAAAAAAGATCTCAAAAAGTTGGGGAAATCCAGAAAAAGAGAAAAATATAGGAAGGTCTCAACATTTCAGTAGCTCGGTCAAGAGTCTTCTAGGGACAGGAAAATGAGTCCAAAGAATAGATGTTTGAACCTCTCAAATTCCAAAAGAATAGTGGCCCCAAATGACCTGTGAGAGCACAATTTATTACCACACGAATCTTCTGAGTAACACCCCTTATTCACACCATCGGGGGCTGAATTGTCCTTTCCTTTCTCACGTTGTGAGCTGCAACATTTACCAAATATCCCAGGCCAAATCTGTAACGATATTGTCCGTAGGTACCGGCAGCTCCTCGCAACATTAATGAAGAGAAAGTTAATGCTCTGGGTCTCCATGTTCTTTGTCAAGGTTGTTTTCTCAGGCTCTCTCTCTTTATCACTAATACAGTGTTGTATCTATTCTCAAACTAACAAACCATGTGAATGTACCTGCAAGGAAAAGACATGCATGAGAAAATGGAAATGTTTATTTTATACAGAAAGAGATAGATGGCAATTTAACATATTTAATCAATGGTGCACATTCAATATACGTGTTTCCCAGTCAATCACAAATGCATGGAAAATGTCAGTACATTAGATTCATGTTACATGTTACATAACATAACATGAGTACAGGTGTATAAATGTGACTAAGAACTACATTATAAATGCACATATGAAAGACTAGTGCACACATTATATAAATCCTTTTCATTTCTAAAGTAAATACATTCTAATAGTGTGATGATGGGTTTATTCAATCACTTAAACAATAAATGTAATTTAATAAAGTTAAGCACACAGTGTATATATGAGTCTCTAATCCTACAGTGAATGCACTTCAATAGTGATGTCAAGTGCAATAGTTTATATAAATGTTGTTAGGACACACAGAGTGCATATGCTAAGTACACATATATATTACGTAATTGTGACGTTTAAGTGTGAAGCCAAAATTACTCTGCTCCCTGAGCTCCGAGGTTAAATTGCAAGTCTCAAATCCCCCAATCAATTTTAGTGAAATGGAATGGATAACAAACAAACAGAAAATGAAAAACTGGCTAAGACCCTGATATTTTACCAAGATTATCATATACGTGGGAGACCCAAATTATTGACAATTTAAAAGAAACTTAAAATGTTAGAAAATATGTAGGGCCTGATCTAGAGATTGGCAGACAGGACATTCCATTAAGATGTGGAGGATATCCCGTCCTCTGTATTAAGTGCCATACGACATTGCACTTGTAATAAGACGGTCAGGATATCTGTCACGCGTGTGACAGAGTATCTCATCTGCCAAACTCTTGATCAGGCCCTTAATTGTTATCCATGAACCTGAAACAATGCTACTAATAAATTATATGAAATAAAGAGAACAACAATGCCCTAATACACACATAACAAATTTGTTTTTTTAATCATAATATTCCAAATGTGTATAAAAAAAATTCTTGGCCCAAAAATATTACAGACATGACTGTCTTGTGACTTCTTAGTCTTCAATTCTTTTAGTCTTATTTGCAGTGCTTAAATTGAGCCGGTGGTTTCCGGTGCTCTGCACAGGCGCTTAATTGTCAACATCAGCGCTTGTGACAGTCTGTCATATGGTGGCGCTGTCTGTCTAATTTGGAGATGAGCACCAAAACAGCTGTTTAATCATTCAATAAAGATTGAAAATGACTATTACCTGCAGCCATTCTTTTAGCTTTTGGGAGCCTGGAATAGTCAGAATTGTCACACTTGTAAGACTGTGATGGTTAGTAGTTGTGTTGGTACTATTAATGGCAACGTTAGCAAGGGCAATGTGAGGTGGAAGCTGCAGTGGTCTTGTGACGAGGACCCTGGCATTTGTTTTTTACTAATTCAACAATACTTATTTGTCATGAGGTACTGCTCTGACATATATATATATATCTCTCTCTCAATATATATATATATATATATATATATATATATATATACATATCTATCTTACTGGCAGTCGCAAGTACGTAGTTATAGTTGGGACGGAGTTTCGATCAAAAAGGCCATTTTCAGGTGCATGTATCTTTTGCGCAACTTGATATATCTCCATGAAATTTTCTCCAACAATTCGCCCGGTACTTCCGGTGCTGTTCGGAAAGTTTCTGGGTGGTTCGTCAAGTGGGGGCTGAGAAAAAAAGGGGGGCCCAAAACGTGTTTTCCCCATGTTAATTCGCATTGGACCTTTGAACAAGCTTACAGCCCGAACCACTGGATGGAATTAAACTAAATTTGCCAGGAAGCTAGATATTGGTATGCAGATCGTGCTTTTTGAGATTTGGTGTACACCCATTCAGTAGTTCGGGAGATATTAACTGGAAAACAAATTTGTATATCTGGGGACGTGGATTACCCGCCGATCCAACAGTCCCCGTGCTGTAATCTGATTGGCTGGAAGTGTTGGCAGCCAATCAGATTCGGTTTGAAGCTGAGTCCCAAACAAAAGGTAAAAAAATAAAGAAAGGGGGCAGGGTAGGAATGCCCTGACCCCCTAGGAGTGGTGGCGGGGAACTCACCGGGGGATAAAAGCATTTTTTTTAATTCAATTTTTCAGCAGATTAGTGGGTGGATGCGCAGATCCTTGGCAAAATTGGAAAAAAAAAAGACTTGCGGTCTCCCGCGTATCTTTTTCAGGAAGCACCCGGGTGGGCCAAATCCTGGCAGCATGTAAAAAATAAAGGAGGAAGGCACATGGGGCCCCCCTCCTGGGTTTTAAAAAACCCCAGGGACCACCACCTCCCTGGGGTATTAATAATAAATTATGTGGGGGCAACACGGACTCCCCACATAAACAAACAAATGGGGGGGGCAGCGCAGATCTACCAGCCCCGGGAACTGCTACCTCCCTGGGGCGACATATACAGCATTGGGGGGGCCTCTTGGACCCCCTGTGTTCCTGAGACCGCCACCTCCCCAAGGCATAACTTTAAAAAGATGAAGGGGGACCACGCTGCCCCCCTCCTGGGCCATATACGGCCCGGGGCCCACCACCTCCCTGGGGTAGGCCCTACAACAAAAAAGGAGGGGGGCTTCACAGGCCCGTCTCCTGGAGCCATACATGGCCCTGGGGACTGCCACCCCCCAGGGCTGGCTCCTGCTATGTCCCAGGGTGCCCCTCCTCAGGACATAGCTGTTTGCTGTGGCTTGGCAGGAGCTTTCCCGCTAAGCCACAGCAAACACTCTGCTTTTGGCACTCAAGAGCGGAGAAATGCTCTCGCTACCTGGAAGCAGAGCATTTGCTTTCACACACAAGGAGCTGCATGTTTAGCAGCTCCTTGTGTGCCAATGCATTGCCAGCTCCTGCAGGAGGCGGGGAGCAGGCAGGGACCGTGGGGCATTTAGGCCTCCTCGTGGTCCACAATGGGGATGCTGGGCCCGGGGAGATGGGGTCCCCGGGGCTGAAATCGGCCATGGGAGGGGGCCGCGCTGCCCACCTCCCCTTTACAAATTTAGAAAAGGTAAGACCAGGCTCTGGGGGATTGGGTTCCCGGGGCCAAATCAGCCCTGGGAGGGGGGCCGTACGGCCCACCTCCCCTTTCCCAATTTTTTTTTAAAAAGAAGACTGGGCCCCAAGGGTTGGGGGTCTCCGGGCCGAAATAGGCCCAGGGAAGGGGGGGCACGCTGCCCACCTCCCCTTTACATATTTAAAAATGGAAAGACCAGGCCCCGGGGCATGCGGTCCCCAGGCCGAAATTGGCCCTGGAAGGGGGGCCGCCCAGCCCACCTTCCCAATTTCATAAAGGCCTGGCCAAAACCGCAATAAAAGGAAAAAATATCCGTCACCGCAAGTCGTCGGAGGCCCGCTCCTTTTATCACCACTCTACAAACACACCTCGTGGCACACTAGTAGTTAGCGGGTGAAGTCCCCTTCGTTCCTGAGGGTTCTTGGGCTCCAACTACCGCTCTTGTTACCTCCAGTAAGTCCCACACAGCGGGATTGCTGAGAGGTCTTCCGAGGCCCGTCCCCTTTCTCCACCACTCTGCAAACGTGCCTCCTGGATGAAGTCCCCTTGGATGCTGAGGGTCCTTAGGGGCCAAGAACTCCTCCTGTTACCTCGAGTAAGTCCCACACTGCACAATTGCTGAAAGCTGATTGGAGGCCCCACCCCCTTTCTCCACTACTCTACAAATGCCCCTCCTACTGCAATACTGGTTGAGAGATGAAGTCCTCTTGGTTGTTGAGGGTCCTTGGGGGCCAAGAAGCCCTCCTGTTACCTCCAGTAAGTCCAACACAGCTGGATTCTTGCGAGCGGGTCAGAGGCCTAGCCCCCTTTCTCCACCACTCTGCAAATGTGACTACTAGTTAAAAAAACATAGAAATCCATGGAAAAAAAAAAGGTTACAGAGAAGTTAGAGTTAGAAAAGGATTTGAAAATCCTTGGATATTCACTGAAGAAAACAAAGGTTACAAGGACGTTATAGGTAAGAAATAGAATTTAAAAAACCTTAGAAATTCACTGAAAAAAATGAGGGTTACAGAGACGTTATAATTAGGCTCGGACTACTCGTACAAAACCATAGAAATTCAGCAGTTATTGTTACCTGAGCTAACTATAACTTACGTCCCCGCAATGCACTGCTGTATGGCTGTTAAAGCTATTTAAGGAAAGTCACCAAGTGATCAAATGAACAAAGAATTAATCCCTTCGCTCTGAGGCCTCCCGCCGTGCCACGCCTTTTTTTGGCTATTTGGGGTAGTTCATGCTTAGGCCCCCCATAACTTTTTGTCCACATAAGGTATGCATGCCAAATTTGCATCCTTTTTTTCCAACATCCTGAAGATTCTCAAGGTATCCAAGGTTTATGGATTCCTCTAGAGGGGACTGAGAAATTAGGCAAAATACAGCTAAATTTGAGGTTTTTGCGGAAAAATGGGAAAAAAGTACTGCAGATGACAGCCACTGTTTTTCCCTGCAAATAGTATCAGCGAAGGGTTGTGGTGCTAAAATCACTATCTTCCCAGCTTTCAGGAACAGGCAGGTTTTTGTCAGAAAACCAACATTTTCTACACAGTTTTGGCATTTTACTAGGACAAAGCCTAGTTTTCATATTTTTTGTGCTTTCAACCGCCTTCCAGTTAGTGGTAGAAATGGGTATGAAACCAATAATTGAACCTGGAAAGCAAAATATTTCTGAAAAGAAGACAAAATTCTGAATTCGGCAAGGGGTCATTTGTGGAGATCCTTCAGGTTGAAATAAAACAATATTGAAATTGAGTTGAAAAAAAAAAGCCATTTGTGCCTACATTTTCACCTGTAACTTTTTCTAATTATGCTAGATTTTTGAAAGCAATATACCGCTTCGTCCACGGGGCATTTGTTGTGGGGATATATATCGGGCTTGTAGGTTCACAAAGAACCAGAGGTACCCAGATTGAGGGGATAGCACAGCGAGTTCTAAGTGCTATATTTTTGTTTATATATATTTTTAGGTTGACTCTTCATTGGTCACCCACAAAAGTGAGGTACCATTTTTATCAGGAGACCAAGGGGAATGCTAGGTGGTAGGAAAATTGTGCCGGCACAGCAGTTCCCCCACAGAAATGTGAGAAAATGTGATTTGTTTTTTAGCAAAATTTAAGGTTTACAGGGGATTCTGGCTAAGAAAACTTTGGGGGATCCACGCAAGCCACACATCCTTGGACCCCCCGGGTGTTCAGTTTTCAGAAATGTCTGGGTTTGGTAGGTTCCCCTACATGGCTGCCCAGTCCGGGACCAAAAACACAGGTGACCCCCTTGCAAAACCAGGTCATTTTGTGATTAATAATTTTTGATGTGATGCCTCCACAATACGTTTTGGGTCCTTCCCGGTGGCGGACACTTGGCCCACCCACACAAGTGAAATACAAATTTTATCAGGAGACCTGGGGGAACGCTGGGGGTAGAAAATTTGTCTCGTCCGGTGATCCCACAACTTTCCCACACAGAAATGTGAGGAAAATTGTTTTTTTTAGCAAAATCTGAGGTTTGCAGGGGATTCGGGGTAGGAAAACGCTGGAGAATCCACTCAAGCCACACATCCTGGGACTCTCCCAGGTATCTAGTTTTCAGACAAAAGTCTGGGTTTGGTAGGTTTCTGTTAGACCTGGCATCCTTAGCGTGGTTTTCCCTGACTTTTTGCCTCTACCGCATGTGTTTTTGATGCTGTGCTGGATTTCAGTTTTGCTGGCTTAGATGCTTTGGGCACTTTGCCACTGCTGATCAGTGTCAAAGTGCAAGTGCTCCCTTTGTAAATTGGTATTGTGACTGGTTCTCCCTGATTGGCATATCTGATTAACCAGTAGGTCCCTAGTAAAGTTCACTGAGCGTGCCAGGGATGGTAAATCAAATGCTACTAGTGGGCCTGCAGCACTGGTTGTGCCACCCACATGAGTAGCCCTGAAAAGATGTCTCAGGCCTGCCACCGCGGTGCCTGTGCGCAGTTTGTTAACTTCCATATCAACTTGACAAGTGCACCCACTTGCCAGGCCCTACCCTTCCCTTTTCTTACACATCAGACACTTCTATGGTAGGCCCAAGTTACCCCCCTGGGCAGGGTGCAGTGTATGTGAAAGGTAGGACATGTACTTATGTGTGTAACATGTCCTGATAGTGAAATACTGCCAATTTCGTTTTTCACTATTGAAAGGCTATCTTGCCCCATAAGAGAGAATGGGGAATGCTTTGTAACATTTTACAAGCATATCTTCACATAGGGATAAGAAAGAAAAATGGAGTTTGGTATCCCTGAACTCAGCATTTAATAACACATCTTTTAGTAAAGATGGTTTTTAAATTATGTGTTTGAAAATAGCACTTTTAGAAAGTGGCTATTTTCTTGTTCAACCATCCTGTGTGCCTCTGCCTGTTTGTGAATTGACTGTCTGGTTTCAGTGTGACAGAGACAGAGGATGTGCATTCCCTTTCGACAGCCTCTGGGGGGTTGAGGTGTGCCTGGCTCTTCCTGGAGGACTCAGCCCTGAGCTGAATAGACCCTGACTGCATATAGAGTGGTGGGAGGAGATTTACCTTGCACCTGAATGGAGCCTGTCTCCCTTGTATAATGCTGTCTCTACCTCCTGTGGTCATGCTGCACCAGTGAAGGCAGAACTAGTTTGAACTCGGCTCAGAGCCCCCTGCACAAAGAGAACAAAGACATTTTGGGGTATAAGTATCAGACCCAAAACCCCAGACTTTAGATCATTCCTGGAATTCAAGAGGAACCTTTGCCAAGGAGAAGAGCTGGAGAGACTGAGAAGTACTGCCCTTGCTGTGTGTCTGGCGTTGGCCTGCAGTTGCTGTTTCTGCCAAGGAAAGGAGAAGGACTTTGCTTGAAGGAGATCTCCAAGGGCCTGAACTGTGCTGGTCTCCTGTTCTGAAGTCTCAGGGACACAGAGACTTCACCTCCAGCTCCCCTGAACTCTGCTGCTGTGAGTTCTGACCTACCAAGAGGTGCCTGTGCCAGTTTTGGGCTTCTGGAGGTTGTTGCTGCTGTTTGGGAGCTGGAAGAAAGAAGAAACTCAAAGAACTACAGAAATCGACGCATCGCTCTTCTTGCGGCTGTTTTCCCGACGCATCTCCACGGCGTGAGAAGAATTTCCACGCATCGCCGCGCCGCTGCGGAAACCGCCGCAGCGCCTATCGCTGCTGCAAGAATCGACACATCGAGGGATTGCGGCTGAAGAGGACCGACGCAGCACCTCTCGACACCGCCGCATCGATCGCCGATGCATCCTGGATTTCCACACATCGTACCTGTGCGGCAAGTTCTTCCGATGCATCACCCGTGGACCGGAACCGTCACGAAGAATCGACGCATCACTCCCCGTACAGACCGGATTCGATGCAATCCTTCCTCTGCGTGCAGCTGGACTGTCGCATCGCCTCCCCAAGGTCTCAGGAGTGTCGCATCTCTTTGTTTTCTGACGCTGCGGCTGTTTGGCTTGAGAACTTTGACGCATCTACAGGTACGTTGGTGAAAAGTCATGCATCCATAGTTTTCTATGGTACCAGTTCTTGAAACCTTTTTAAAGCCATATTTTTAACTGTGTATTTTGGAGTTTTGTCATTTTGGTCTTGTTTAGTTTAGATAAAGATATTATATTTTTCTAAACTGGTGTGGTGTCCTTTTATGGTGTTTTCACTGTGTTACTGTGTGTGTTGGTACAAATACTTTACACATTGCCTTTGGAATAAGCCTGTCTGCTCGTGCCAAGCTACCAAGGGGGTGAGCAGGGGTTATCTAAAGTGTGTAACCCCCTTACCCTGACTAGAAGCAAGGGTCCCTATTTGGACAAAGGTACCTACCTCTGCCAACTAGAGACCCCCATTTCTAACATTGGTGGTCAGCTGTGGGGATTTTAACCTGTATTTGTACTTGACCCACAGTGATTGGTGTACATCACTAGTTTAGTGCAGACCACTACGCAACCACATACTGTGTTTTGTTCTTGGTTCTATTTTTGAGTAACCCTTAAAGTATCCATGCATCATGTCTCAGAAGGGTAAACCAGCAAGTGAGATGGCAGAATTGGAGTTTGATATTGAAATGTTGCATACCTACAGAGTAGATCAGCTCAAGCAATTTTGCAAAGGTTTTGAATGTCCCATGAAGAGCAGCTCCAGGAGGAGCTACAGAAGGCCTTAAGGGCCTGGTGGGAGGCCAAAGAGGCTGGGGAGACAGGTGATGCAGAGGTGGACGAGGATGCACAAGGGAATGGTTTCAGGTCACAGGATCTGCCTGTATCAAGAGTAGCCTCCAGGGCTGGCAGCAACCATTCCGCTAGAAGTTTTTCCCCAGAGGAGCTGGAGGAGAACCAAAGGGTTAGAGATCATGAGTTAGAAGTCATGAGGCTCAAGATGAAACAATTGGAAATGGAGAAAGAAAAGATGGCAGAGGAGAGCAAGAACGCTCGTGCCTTGGAGGAAAGGAAATTGCTTTTGGCTCATGAGTTGAGCATGAGGGAAGTGGACATTAAAGCTAAGCAAGCAGAGTCCAGTTCAAATGGTGGCAGCGTACAGGCAGTGCAAGGGGGTAAGGTTTACATACCCAAGGGCCTAGTGCAGAATTACCAGAGGAGTGATGATATTTATGCTTGGTTTACGGCATATGAGGCAGCCTTGAGAAGGAATGAGGTTCCTGAGAGGCATTGGGGGCAGGCCTGTGGAAACACTTTGAGGCCACTGGAAGGGACATCCTGTCACCTTTGGAGCAGGTGGGTATCCTGACCTATCCCAACATGAAGGAGGCTTTATGCCTCAGGTATGGGCTCACACCAGAGCAGTACAGAGAGAAGTTCAGGAACTTTAGGAAGCTTGATTCTCATACTTGGGTTGAATGTGTGAGCATGTGTAACCGTGCACTGGATGGTTGGATAAAGGGCAGCACGGTAACTGATTACCAGGGGCTGTACAACTTGATTGGCTGGGAGCACTTGAGTAGTCTGTGTGTTCCAGAGCTGCGCCAGCATCTATTGGATAGTAAGCTAACTGACCCCAGGGACCTTGCTAAGGAGGCGGACCGCTGGACTAGTGCCAGTGTCCACAAGGGGATTGTGGGTAACCCAGCCAAGGGTGGGCAGGGTCCCCAGCAGAAGAGTGGGGGGAAAAGGGTAACCAAAAGGAGTTCTCTAAAGGGCCCCAAAACAGTTCCCAGGGTAAGGAGTCCCAGCCCCCCAAGCCTAAAGCGTCCTAGCCCCCTAAGGGTAGGCACGACAACCGGGGTCCCCCCAGGTGTTATTCATGTAGTCAGGTGGGCCACATCGCAAGAGATCCCAAGTGCCCCAACGCACCACCAGCACCCACTGGTGCACCTTCACCAGGGTTAGTGAGTGTAACGCTGGGGGAGGAGTTTGTTCTTAGTGAAGGTGGGGAGCCAGCAGTTATGACCCTTGTCTCATTAGGAGACAGAGAGATGGTCCAGGGATCCTATCTGCCTGAGAACACTAAGAAATACAGGCAGTGGGTGACCATCAATAGGAGGAAGGTGGAAGCTCTGAGAGACACAGGAGTCAGTGTGACATTTGTCAGGTGTCAATGGGTGTCTGAAGAGCAGGTTATTCCCAATGTACTTCACCCTGTAGTTGCCGCAGCCAACTCTGAGTGCCTGTGTAAGGTGGCGCTAGTTCCCTTTGAGTGGGGGGGGGTCTCAGGTTCCTTGAAGGTCGTTGTTAGTCCGTCCATGCCTGTAGACTGTCTGCTTGGAAATGACCTGGAGAGTTCCCCATGGAAGGAGGTGGAACGCCAGGCTCATTTGGAGATGTTGGGTCTGCCTGAGTGGGTCTGTGTGACTACTCGGTCAATGGCAGCCAGTAGGGGTAATTAAGAGGACCTGGAGCCTGAAATAGTGGCCCAGGTGCCTGCCTGGAAGAGGAAGGGCAGGGGGCGTGGGAAACCAGCCCCGAAGTTCCCACGGTCCAGGAGGCAGAACCTGAGGGGGATGCCCTGGAACCTACAGGGGAACAAGTGGCCGAACTGGGAGACCTGCCTGAGCTGACCCATTGGCAGCAGGAAGGGGGCCCCTCCAGGGAGGAGTTCTGCAGAGCGCAGATGGAGTGCCCTACTTTTGTTGGTTTGCGGCAACAGGCTGCAAACCAGGCAGCAGGTGATCAGTCTGGATCATATCTGATTTTCTGGGAAGATGGATTGTTGTAAAGTGAGCCTAAGGTCGCTGAGCCCGGTGCAGCCCGTGTGCTAGTGGTACCCGAGCGCTTCAGGACCTTCCTACTGGGTCTGGCTCATGATGTGCCTCTAGCAGGACATTTGGGGTGCGACACGACCTTTCAGAGGCTTGTCACCCACTTTTACTTACCCCAAATGAGAAGGCACGTTGGTACGCATTGTAGGTCTTGTCAGACTTGCCAGGCAAGTGGCAAGAGTGGAGGAAAGTGTAAGGCTCCCCTCCAACCCTTTCCTGTGGTGAGGACCACTTTTGAGCGGGTGGGCATTGATATTGTGGGGCCACTGGAACCCAAGACAGCCTTAGGCAACAAGTTCATCTTGGTCTTGGTGGACCATGCCACCCGGTACCCGGAAGCTGTCCATCTCCGGACAATCACAGCCCCCGTGGTGGGCTGTGCATTGATGGGGATCTTTTCCCATGTGGGGTTCCCCAGAGAGGTGGTCTCTGACCCGGGTACAAACTTCATTTCGAAGTACATGACATCTTTGTGGGAGGAGTGTGGTGTGGCATGCAAGTTCACCACTCCTTACCATCTTCGAGGGAACGGGTTGGTTGAGAGATTCAACTATACCCTGAAGGGCATGATAAAGGGTCTTGCAGAACCCATGAGACAGAAGTGGGACGTCTTTTTGCCATGCCTGTTGTTTGCATACAGGGAGGTACCACAGAAGTCCTTAGGGTTCAGTCCCTTTGAACTGCTGTATGGTCACCCTGTGAGAGGACCTCTGAGTCTGGTGAAGGAGGGTTGGGAGAGAACTCCTGGTAAGACCCCACAAGATGTGTTCAGCTACGTGCTGGCCTTCAGAAACCAGACTCAACGCTTCAGGAAACTCGCTCAGGCGAACCTGGAAGCTAGCCAGGAAGAAATGAAAAGATGGTATGGCCAGAATGCCACTCTGGTCGAATTTCAGCCTGGCCAGAAAGTGTGGGTGATGGCACCAGTGGAGCCTTGTGTGCTCCAAGATAAGTTGACTGGTCCATATGAGGTGGTGGAGCGCAAGAGTGAGGTGACCTATTTGGTTGACTTGCAGACTCCTACGAACCCTTTGAGGATCCTGCATGTAAACTGCCTCAAGCCCCACTTTGAGAGGTCTGAGGTAACTATGCTCCTTGCAACAGATGATGGAATGGAGGAGGAGAGTGAGCCTCTTCCTGACCTCCTGTCAGCGAAGGAACATGATGGGTCAGTGGATGGCGTAAACCTCTCTCCTACCCTGACCCCAGAGCAGCAGAGGGACTGTCGCCATGTGCTGTGACAGTTCGCCTCACTGTTCTCCCTGACACCAGGAGTCACCAATTGGTGCGTACATGATGTGGACACTGGGGACAGTCTACCTGTGAAGCAGAAATTTTACAGGGTAGCTGACAAAGTCAGGGCCAGCATCAAGGAAGAAGTTTCCAAGATGTTGGCTCTAGGGGTGATAGAGCCCTCAAGCAGCCACTGTGCTAGCCCAGTGGTCTTAGTGCCAAAAGCTGCTACGCCCGGTGCCACTCCAGAACTCCGGTTCTGTGTGGACTACCGTGGGCTCAATGCGGTCACCAAGACTGACGCGCACCCCATCCCCAGAGCTGATGAGCTCGTTGATTGGTTAGGAGCTGCCCGGTACCTCAGTACATTTGATTTAACATCTGGGTACTGGCAGATTGCCTTAACCAATGGGGCCAAAGAGAGGTCAGCGTTTTCAACACCAGAGGGGAACTACCAGTTCCGGGTTATGCCCTTTGGGTTGAAGAACGCCCCTGCCACCTTCCAGAGACTGGTCAACCGGGTACTGTCTGGGCTGGAGGAATTCAGCGCCGCTTACCTGGATGACATTGCTGTGTTCAGCTCCAGTTGGGAGGAACATTGCAACACCTCTGTGAAGTGTTGAAGGCTCTGCAAAGGGCAGGCCTCACTATCAAGGCTAGTAAGTGCCAGATAGGGCAGGGGTCTGTGGTGTACTTGAGACACCAGGTAGGGAGCGGCCGGGTGGCGCCCCTACAGGCAAAGATTGACACCATTCTGGCTTGGGAGCCCCCCCAAGACCCAGACAGGGGTGAGAGCCTTTTTAGGTCTCACCGGGTACTACCGACGGTTTGTCAAGGGGTATGGCACCATTGTTGCCCCCTTGACAGAGCTGACTTCAAGGAAGCAGCCCAGGAAGGTGATCTGGATAGATGGCTGCTAGACCGCTTTTGATGCCCTGAAATCTGCCATGTGTACGGCGCCCGTGCTTTAGGCACTTGATTTCTCCAAAGAATTTGTTGTGCAGACAGATGCTTCAGAGCATGGTGTGGGAGCAGTACTCTCACAATTGAACGACGAGGGCTTGGACCAACCTGTAGTTTTCATCAGTAGGAGGCTACTCCCCAGGGAACAGAGGTGGAGTGCAATTGAAAGGGAAGCTTTTGCTGTGGTCTGGGCGCTGAAGCAACTAAGGCCCTACTTGTTTGGGACTCACTTCTGGGTTCAGACAGACCACAGGCCCCTCAGATGGTTGATGCAGATGAGGGGTGAGACTCCAAAACTGTTGAGGTGGTCCAACTCCCTACATGGAATGGACTTTACGGTGGTACAGAACACACCAATGCTGATGGTCTGTCCAGATTCTTCCGCCTTAGTGATGAGAACTCCGAAGAGGGTGGGTAGTTCTCAGCACTTTTCAGCTGGAGGGGACACATGTTAGACCTGGCATCCTTGGTGTGGTTTTCCCTGACTTTTTGCCTCTACCTCCTGTGTTTTTGATGCTGTGCTGGATTTCGTTTTTTGCTGGCTTAGATGCTTTGGGCACTTTGCCACTGCTGATCAGTATCAAAGTGCAAGTGCTCCCTGTGTAAATTGATATTGTGATGGGTTCTCCCTGATTGGCATATCTGATTTACCAGTAGGTCCCTAGTAAAGTGCACTGAGCGTGCCAGGGATGGTAAATCAAATGCTACTAGTAGGCCTGCAGCACTGGTTGTGCCACCCAATTAGTAGCCCTGAAAAGATGTCTCAGGCCTGCCACCGCGGTGCCTGTGCGCAGTTTGTTAACTGCCATATCGACTTGGCAAGGGCACCCACTTGCCAGGCCCTACACTTCCCTTTTCTTACACATCAGACACCCCTATGGTAGGCCCAAGGTACCCCCCAGAGCAGGGTGCAGTGTATGTGAAAGGTAGGACATGTACTTATGTGTGTAACATGTCCTGATAGTGAAATACTGCCAATTTCGTTTTTCACTATTGAAAGGCTATCTTGCCCCACAGGAGAGAATGGGGAATGCTTTGTAACATTTTACAAGCATATCTTCCCATAGGGATAAGAAAGAAAAATGGAGTTTGGTATCCCTGAACTCAGCATTTAATAACACATCTTTTAGTAAAGATGGTTTTTAAATTATGTGTTTGAAAATAGCACTTTTAGAAAGTGGCTATTTTCTTGTTCAACCAGCCTGTGTGCCTCTGCCTGTTTGTGGATTGACTGTCTGGTTTCAGTGTGACAGAGACAGAGGATGTGCATTCCCTGTAGACCGCCTCTGGGGGGGGTTGATGTGTGCCTGGCCCTTTCTGGATGACTCAGCCCTGAGCTGAATAGACCCTGGCTGCATATAGAGTGGTGGGAGGAGATTTACCTTGCACCTGAATGGAGCCTGTCTCCCTTGCACAATGCTGTCTCCACCTTCTGTGGTCATGCTGCACCAGTGAAGGCAGAACTGGTTTGAACTGGGCTCAGAGCCCCCTGCACAAAGAGAACAAAGACATTTTGGGGTATAAGTATCAGACCCAAAACCCCAGACTTTAGATCATTCCTGGAATTCAAGAGGAACCTTTGCCAAGGAGAAGAGCTGGAGAGACTGAGAAGAAGTACTGCCCTTGCTGTGTGTCTGGCGTTGGCCTGCAGTTGCTGTTTCAGCCAAGGAAAGGAGAAGGACTTTGCTGTGTGCTGTGTACCCTGCTTGAAGGAGATCTCCAAGGGCCTGAAGTGTGCTGGCCCCCTGTTCTGAAGTCTCAGGGACACAAAGACTTCACCCCCAGCTCCCCTGAACTCTGTTGCTGTGAGTTCTGACCTGCCAAGAGGTGCCTGTGCCAGTTTTGGGCCTCTGGAGGTTGTTGCTGCTGTTTGGGAGCTGGAAGAAAGAAGAAACTCAAAGAACGACAGAAATCGACGCATCGCTCTTCTTGCGGCTGTTTTCCTGACGCATCTCCACGTCGCGAGAAGAATTTCCATGCATCGCCACGCCACTGCGGAAACCGCCGCAGCGCCTGTCGCCACTGCAAGAATTGGCGCATCAAGGGATCGTGGCTGAAAAGGACCGACGCAGCGCCGCTCGACGTTGCCATATCAATCTCCGACGCATCCCGGATTTCCATGCGTCGTACCTGTGCGGCAAGTTTGTCCGACGTATCACCCGTGGACCGGAACTGTCACGAAGAATCAACGCATCACTCCCCGTACAGACCGGATTCGACGCAACCCTTCGTCTGCTGCCAAAGGAGAAGAGGTGCTGTTGTTACGCTCCGTGCAAGCAATTTTGAAGAGTATATGGAAATAAGTAACCCCGGGGATCCGAGTGGTTTTTGGAGATGAAGGTCTATCTCGCTAAATAAGTGACGACTCCGAGCTGTTGACGCCGGAGATGGTTTCTGTGGCAATCGCTTACTAGAAACGGATTTGGTCATGCATAAGGAGACAGACTGCCCCTATTTTTTTCTACAACTACCAGATCTCTCTGAGCGCATGACGCCAGAGGTTGTGTGAGAGCACGCTGTGCCCGCCCTCCCCCTCCTTTCACCTCAACCCAATCGGGAGCTACTCACGAGCTCTAGGAGGAAGCAATTGATTAGCCCTCTTTTCTACTATTGGATTCCCTTGGGGACCAAAAGGCTATACACAGGCTCTACTTTCTTGTCATGAAGAAGACCCTAGTTTGATGTTTTTCATCTTGCACAATAATACAAGGGTCGAAACGTCGACGCCCAATTAGAAGCACTAGTCCACTTTGACCATTACAAATAATAAGGAATATAACCTTAGGCCATCCTGAGACTAATATTATGTTTTCACGCTATGTTTATATGTAATTGTTTGTCATGTAAATAATTCATATATCTATTGTATTGTGTTGTGATAGATGTACAATTCACTTCATTTTTCATGTCTCACTTATTCTGTGTATATGTCCTGTTTTGAATTGACATATGATTCTTTAACATATAAAGTTTAAATTTGGTTCTAGTAATACAATTAATTTGTATCGCTTTTTCTTGAATATGTGTTTAGACTGATCTTTTTGCAAACATTTGGTGTAATCCCACGGTATAAGGGGGTAAAAGTTCAATTTTGTAAAGTGTGTTGTGGCAGAACCACTGTTCGTTTAATGATAGAGTCCCCAGGTTCTGCACGGTACTGGGTATCCCCACTGACTAATACTGCCTTCCTCTGCATGCAGCGGGACTGTCGCATCGCCTCCCCAAGGTCTCAGGAGTGTTGCATCTATTTGTTTTCCGTCGCTGCGGCTGTTTGGCTTGAGAACTTTGACGCATCTACAGGTACTTTGGTGAAAAGTCACGCATCCATAGTTTTCTATGGTACCAGCTCTTGAAACCTTTTTAAAGTCATATTTTTAACTGTGTATGTTGGATTTTTGTCGTTTTGGTCTTGTTACATTTAGATAAAGATATTTTATTTTTCTAAACTGGTGTGGTGTCCTTTTGTGGTGTTTTCACTGTGTTACTGTGTGTGTTGGTACAAATACTTTACACAGTGCCTTTGGGATAAGCCTGTCTGCTCGTGCCAAGCTACCAAGGGGGTGAGCAGGGGTTATTTAAAGTGTGTATCCCCCTTACCCTGACTAGAAGCAAGGGTCCCTATTTGGACAAAGGTACCTACCTCTGCCAACTAGAGACCCCCATTTCTAACAGTTTCCCTACAGGGCTGCTGAGCCCAGGACCAAAAACGCAGATGACCCCCTTGCAAAACCAGGTTGTTTTGTGATTGATAATTTTTGATGCCTCCACAATATGTTTGGGGCCCTTCCCTGTGGGGGACACATGGCCCACCCACACAAGTGAGATACCATTTTTATCAGGTGACCTGGGGGAAGGCTGGGCTGCAGGAAATTTGTGGATTCTTTCTGATTCTGGAAGAATATGGCACAGTAATGCAAGGAAAATGTGTGACTGTCTTCACATTTAGAGGTTTGCAGGGCATTTTGGGTAAGAAAACTTGTTGGGATCCATGAGAGGGACACCACCCTGTACTCCCCTGGGTTTCTACTTTATGAAAATTTCGAGAATATAGAGATAATGTACACCCTGGCAGAGAAAGCCAGAAAATGCAAATATTACTTCACAACCAACTATTCCTTAAGTACACACACATACTGTTTGGATTTAGCACGAGGGTGAGTGAAGGTTCAGAACATGAACTTTTATTAACAAGAGATTTCACAAAAAGGAAATGCACTGTTAATAGTTAAAAGGTTAAAACCCTGAACCAGTGTCTCTCAGTTTGTGAGCTGTAAAGCCACAGCAAGGCACTAACCTCTTTACAGGCCATTCACACACCTTTAATACATGATGCATACAAGACCATTCACACTGCCAGCCGCGGGCCCAGCACATTACAACACGCACATCAACAGACAATGTAGAGACAATGTAAACCCTGGCAGAGAACCAACTATTCCTCAAGTACACACACATACTGATTGGATTTGGCACGAGGGTGAGTGAAGGTTCAGAGCGTAAAAAAAATGTAACAAGAGATTTCACAAAAAGGAAATGCACTGTTAATAGTTAAAAGGTTTAAAACTGGAACCAATGACTCTCAGCTCATGAGCTGTAAAGCCACGACAAGGCACTAACCTCTTTACAGGCCATTCACGCACCTTTCATTTGTGACACATACAAGACCATTTACAGCGCCAGCTGCGGGCCCAGCACATTACAACACTCACATCAACAGGCAGCGCCATTCAAGGGTCCATCACTTTCATATGCCCACATGCCTGACACAGCAACCACACCAGCTGATGGAGTGTGTGGACTGGCGTTTGGCTAGCAGTGTGTGCTGCGCTTCCCCCGTGGGGCAGTGCCAGGATGTAATGGTTAAGTCCCCGGTACAGCATAACCGCTGCCGTGGACGTAACCATTACGTCCTTAGCACCGAAGAGGTTACCGAAACCATCAAAGGAATGTTTATTATGGTTTTTTCTCAGTACTGTTGTTTTCGTATTACCATGATCACACTGGTGGGGACCAGTGAACTGTGAGTTTAGCGCCGGGTAATTTTCTATTTACCTACAAACTGTTTAAATATATATGTATATATCCACTGAAGAAAACGTTACAAGGACATTATAGTTAGGCTTTGATTATACACGCACAAAACCATAGAAATTCAACAGTTATAGTTACCTGAGCTGAGTATAACTTACACCTCCACAATGCACTGCTTATGACCTCACATATTACATCACTCATGACATGGTCAGTGAAATCACTGATTACATCACTGATGACATCTCAAATGAAATGACATCACTGATGACATCATCCAGAAAGTGTAAGTGTTTCGTAAAAGTTTCTGTGACTTAAAGATATATACTAAGCTACTGAATAAGTTAAATAACTATTCTTTTTGTACTACTAATGAGTGATACTGTTTCTAGAATATGTCATATGAGTGGCTGTGTGACTGTATCAGTGTGGGAGTGGGTGTGTGAGTGGTTGTATGGGTGTGTGAGTGGGTGTTTGAGTGGCTGTATGGATAAATAAGTGGATGTGCGAGTATCTGTATGGGTGAGTAAGTGGGTGTGTGAGTGGCTGTATTGGTGAATAGGTGTGTGAGTGGCTGTATAGGTGAGCCACTGGGTATGTGAGTGGCTGTATGAGTGGGTGAGGTGTTGTGTGAGTGGCTGCATCAGTGACTGGCTACGTGAGTGACTTTATGGGTAGGTGAGTGGGTGTGTCAGTGGCTGTATGGGTGGATGAGTGAGTGCATGAGTGAGTATATGGGTGAGTGAGTGTCTGTTTGAGTGGGTGTTTTGTTAAAGGAGTTGGTGTGTGAGTGGCTGTATTGGAGAGTGATTGTCTGTGTGAGTAGATGTATGGGTAAGTGAGTGGGTGTGTACGTTTTTGTATGGATGTGTGAATGAGCATGTAAGTGGTTGTGTGGGTATGTGAGTTGGTGTGTTACTAGTTGCATGGATGAGTGTATGGCTGTGTTAAAAGGTTGTATTTGTGAGTGAATTGCTGTGTGAGTGTTGTATGGTTGAATAAGTGGGTGTGTGAGTAGTTGTATGGATGAGTGTGTGGCTGTGTGAGTTGTTGTATGGGTGAGTGAGTGGTTGTGTGACTAACTGTATGGGGGAGTATCTATGTGAGTGCCTGTATAAGTGAGTGAGTGGGTGTGTGAGAGGCTCTATGGTTGCGTGAGTAGGTGTGTGTGTGGTTGTATGAGTCTGAAGGGGTATATGAGTAGTTGTGTGGGTATGTGAGTGGATGTATGAGAGATTACATGGGGGTGTGAGTGGGGGTGTGAGTTGTTCTGTAGATGATGTCATCAGTGATGTAATTTGAGATGTCATCAGTGATGTCATAAGTGATGCAATAGGTGAGGTCACAAACAGTGCATTGCGGGGGCGTAATTTATAGTTAGCTTAGGTAACTATAACTCAGTGGTGGCTGATGAAAATTTGAAAGTGGTGGGGCGTAAAAGTTGGGTATGACTTTTATGTAGCGAATGAAGTGAGCAAGCTTATGGATAAACGTGTGGTCCAGGGTGGGTGGGTCCACCTCTTGAGAAAAAATATTGACAAATGGTGCATTTTAAAGCAAATTAATTTAGTGTGAAAGCAAGGTTTATGAAGCAGTGGGAACACGTAGTCTTGAAATATTAAATGCATTAAAAACTGGCCCATATCTTACTACATTAATATGTTCAACAGTTACTTTAATGTGCAAATTGTACATCGCAACAACTTCAGGCCCTTTAAAGTGTGTGCTTGCCGGGTGCCTTGCACTGCATGTGGCATCAACTTTGGAAGAAAATGTTCTAACCAGGCATTGGGAAGCACCCACAGCTGCTGGCCACAATCAGCTGTATAGAAATATGTGTAGACAGGTCTTTAAGGGGGATGAAAATAGTGGGGGTTCTCTAAAAGGGAACATGTGAAATACATTTCTGTGATTGCTATAGTGTACCACCCAACCAGTATTTTGGTTTCTCTCTGAGATTTTACTGCATCCAGATATATAACACAACAACTGACATACCCCTAAAACCTGCCAGTACGATTGGCTTGGTCAATGGTTGTTAGCTATTTAAGATAAATAAGTAACGATTAGTTATACATAATCAACATTGGAAATTTTTCAATTCTGAAATTGTGAGACTGTGAATTAAATATTATTGAGGCCTGTGGAAAGAGTATTGGCCTTCAGTTATGTACTCTTTATGTTAGATATGTATGCCCTTTTTCTCTGCACATCTCATCCATCTGCACCTTCTCAACTTCCTCTATTTCCTCTTCAGCGCTCTTTTCACTCTCCCCTGAATGCACTTCCTCACATCTCCCTCACTTCACCACCCCCAAACATACACTGCACACACTCACATTTAAGCACTTTATTTCCTTTTGCTTTGTAAATATGTTGACATCTGTGTAGCCCTTCACACACATTTACATGGAATTTCAACTACACCAAGCCCTGTGGGTTATATATATTGGGCCAGAACCTGATCTGGGGGTCCCTCTATTCTCATGGCATCTGTGGTGCTAAGACCCGGTCACACAAGTCAGAGATAGTGGGACAGACCCTCCCCTCTAGATCCCTCTGCTCTACTCACACCAGCTGGGTTACAGATAATGGAACAGAATCTGTCCCTGGCAATGTGTCCCAGGTCCAATCAGCTTTTGTAGCATGACCATCACGACCTAGGGCAGTGATAGCAGCATCATGAACTTGGCAATCAAGGGGCTCTCAGACTATTTTGAAGGTGAACTTACTTTCCCTCAACTATAACCCGGGCTACTGAAATTTGCAGCTGATGCCTTTTCTGCATATTTGTAGATTTGCTGCACTTGCCACTTCTGCATAATTTTCAGTTTTTAACCCAAAAATTGCTGCATAGAAAGTTACTAAAACTCTTCAACACCTATTGCTGCGCAGTGACAGGCCATTTTCCGATCATAGCTACAAAAAACAAGAGAGGGAGTGAAGTGGTAGTGTCCACAAAGGGCACTGGAGGTGGATACATCCTCCTCTAGAAATCTATTCAAACACAAGGATCCACCTGTAGATGGGTATTTTAAAAAAAAAGTTGTGTTCTCACAGGTTAGAGTGTGTTTCCTACAATGGTTGAAAGCACACAGTGTTTGTTTAAATACCCCTCACACACCAAAGGGCCCTTGGTGTCATGCTTCATCATGGGGGTCTTCCCGTCCCGCTGCGGGACGGGGCGTGCTACGACCTACGACTACGCGGGAGCACTGATCTTCAGTACTATGTGTGGTGTAGGAGTTAGTGAGAGGAAGGGTCAGGGGTGAGTGAAAAAGTGTATTAAAAAGCACCTGGCTCCTTGTGGACTAGTAACTTTAATATTCATTCAAAAGGGTATGAGAGGCAATATATATATCTAATCAAGTCCGTGTCGGGACAACTGATGTAAGAGGAATTGACCACGTCCTCGCTGGAGAAAGTGGTTTTGCAACGACTTTCTCCAGCGAGGACGTGACGGCGCTGGATACTGCTCGTACACGGAGCTCCTTTTTCTCAAATACTCTTTGACTCTACTACGGATCAGCTCAACAGAGGCGGATACTTGTGTCCTCTCAACTATTGGACTACCTCTGCTTCGAACTTGAGAGGTCAATTCCTCTTACATCAGTTGTCCCGACACGGACTTGATTAGAATTCGGACAAGAACTTTACCCCCTGGCGAACTGACTACTTTATGCTATCGCCCTAAAGAAACCCATGTCTGGGCGAAACGCGTTGGCTGTCTACTTATGAAAATCGAGTGCATCTTGAATAAAGACACCTTAAGATCATAAACAACAACGTGGAATTTCCTTTTTTTGCTTTCTGTACATACTTTATGTTTTACTTTGTATATATATTGCCTCTCATACCCTTTTGAATTAATGTTGAACTTTGTGGTCATGTGGCAGCTGACCATCTGAGGTGGGCAATATCCGATTACCTCTGTGACTAGTCTTGGCAGTGCAATCCTCTTTAACCCGGCTGCCTTTTTCGAATATTAGTAACTTTAATATTCCTTGAAGCTGGCCTAGTAAAAGGTGAGTCAGAGGTATCCTGCGTCAATGTGTGGACACTCCTGTGTAAGTCAACATGTTTCAAGCTCAGAGGCTTCTTCATCAGGACAAAATACAGATCCCTTCTATTCTTACTACACTATCGAAGTAATGTCGGTAGAGTGAAAAAACTATGGTGATATGTACAAAAATACTATTATTAAGTGAAGAAGCAAGGAATCATGCACAAGATACAATACCCAGTAGGTATTCTATATGTTAATCTGAAAGAAAAACACAGTTGTTAAAAACAGCAGAATACTTGCTGCATCCGGCGGAAATAATAGTGACCTGCAAGAAAGGTGATATATACAGTGAATGATGTATCATTTAGCCATTAACGTGTATTTATCCACTAGTGCAGTGTCCTGTAGATAAAGGTAAAAATACATGACATACAAACATTTAACAGGAAACACACGCTCTATAGTACGGTAAAAAATAAGTCTCTGGACCCTTGGGGGTTCCAAATCTGTTGTGGGAAAAATTCAATCATAAGAATACATACTTAGTTTTTTTGGAGACACTGCTCCATGAGCCTCAGAACGGGTGGGAAGGGTGTCTACAATCACATTCTGTATATGGAGAAAAAGGGTAGTAAGAATCACGCTGGAGGTGCTGTGCACGGCTCCTGTTCCTTGGAAGCGGCTATGCCGTATTTACTGATTTCAGGACACTGCCTCGCTCAAGTAACGCCTCCCCGCGGCTCCGTGGAATATTGAGTCAGCGGGGCGGTGTCCTTAAATAGTGCCTCTGATTAACGCGATTGCCGCCAAAATGTGCATACGGCGCTGTGCTTGCTGTAATAATCGCCCCGGAAGTAGTTCAGTAGAAAGACGACTTCCTGTGTTGATTTTACGATCCTACTGCTAGAACGCCAACTCGTTGTGTTCCCATTAATTGGTCCCCAACTTAAAAAAATGCCCCGCTGTACTGTAAATACTTCGTACTAATGGAGAATAAAAGAAGGATTAAAAAAACGGGTTAGGAGTTAGCTCACCAGTTGCCGTGCAGAGCCATGTGGTGGAGTCATCCCGATGGTGACGTCGTATGTAGAAGAAAAATAGGCATTTCCACAGTTTTTAGCTATAGTACGACCATGGTCAGCCAAGAATACCATGTGGTAGAGGCAAAATAAAAAGGCATTTGAGACACATTTCATGTCCGTGTTGTTCCTAGTGCTCGGTGTTCAGATGATGCTGGACAACCTGCGGACAAATGCGAGTAAAGCCACGGTGTTATCAAAAGGTATTGACTATGCGGGGGTGCAGTCTCAGAGCAACATGTACGATGGGGGTCTAACTGCGGACACATGCGAATAAGTCCACGGTGTTATCAAAAGGCATTGACTATGCGGGGGTGCAGTCTCAGAGTAATATACTCGATGGGGGTCTAGGTAAATGTTTACCCCTGGGCTCAGGACAGTTGACCCCAGGGTATGTCATCATTTAGACCAATTACGTGGGTGCCCAGACGGAACATCCATTGTTGATCCTTCTCTAACAGGCCGTTTTCACTATTAAGTTGTTCTATGATGGTCCATTTTAGATCTTCTACATTGTGAGCCGAGGTAAGGTAGTGTGTAGCCATTTTAGTGGTGCTCTTTTTGCAGCGAACATTGCTTTTGTGTTCTCCTATGCGGGTCTTCACTGATCTGGACGTCATCCCGACATATTCCAAACCACACGGGCACGTGATCATGTACATCACGTTTTTACTGTTGCAGTTAGTGAATCTTCTTTGTTCCCACTCCGTGCCGTTTCTGAATTTGATGTGTCTACATCTTTTAGTGAGGTGAGATGTACTACATTTGCCACAAGGGTGATGGCCCTGGACCGGAAGGAGGTGAGGGTTCGAAATATTCATAGGTGGTGCTGTCCGAGGTCGGGTATGGACGAGCATATCTTTCACAATCCTTCCCCTGGGGGGTGTTCCAGATTTTTGTGGGTCTTGGGTATGGTGTAGAAATACGGTGTTCTAGGAGACTTTTGGACCAGGAAGTCGGCCTCCTTCTTGGACACCCAATCATGTGCTGTGGCCTCTTCTACCATCCCCACTATCCGAGTTCGTGTCAACTCTGTTGGGTCATCATGTAGGATTTCATAATTCCTGCGATCTTCCAAGAGCTTTCTACACTCGTTGTCATAGTTAAAACCATACCCAAGATCCACAAAAATCTGGAACACCCCCTAGGACGCCCGATTGTGTCGGGTATTGGTTCAATCCTTGAACCTTTATCTAAATTTGCTGATGCGTTCCTCCGCCCCTTGGTCCAAAAAACTGGAACCTACCTAAAAGACACTAAGGCTGTCCTACAACTCCTCCAAGATATCACCTTTGACCCAGACCAACATCTCTTACTGGGGCTTGATGTGGAGAGTCTGTATACTAGTTTACCACATGACGAGACTCTGAATATAATTGAAGAAGTCCTTTTCACCACACCGTGGGATTATCATACACCTTGGAATGTACTTATGGAGTGCGTATCCTTGGCCCTTAAGACATTTTTTTTACTATATGAGTGCACCTTCTATCTACAAAAACATGGGACCACCATGGGGAGCACCTTCGCTCCCAGTTTAGCTGGTCTCGATGTATACCATCTCGAGACCAACAAGATCTTGCACCCGGATAACCCATTCTTCAACAACATCATAACATGGAAACATTATATTGACGACGTACTGGTGATTTGGAGAGGTGACACCCAATCCACCGAAGTCTTCATGGTCTGGCTCAATCAACAAAACGCCTATCTCAAATTCACCCACACAACTTCAAATAGTAACTTGGTCTTTTTGGATTTTAACATCTATCCAACCAGAGACGAAACTACCCAGAAGGGATTATCAACAAAAGACTGAAAAGGGCAAGAAATAATAACAGAGATTAAGCCACTAGCGGAGATGGATAGCGGAGATTTGTTAATTACGCATTCCGGAATTCAGTTTCTCCACGTAGTGGAGTCAGCTACTAAACTGCACCCACAAATGCTTTGATAAAGCAATTTTACATGCTAAAAAAAAGCATATAACCAATTTATAAAAGTGAACTTTGAAAATGAAAAATATCAGGCAATGAGAGAGGTGATGATTTTAGGGTCCCCCCTAACCTAGGGGGAGGACCAAGCAGATGCCTTGAACACAAAGAGCATATCATGCTGAACGATTCAGTGGTGGTCCCATCCTCTTAGGACCACCCCAAGCACAGTTATGGGCAAAAATACAATCCCAATCAAAGGCCCTGCAAAGCATTATGGGAGGAGATTAGCAGTGGGCAGTGAATATTATAGTATCCAATATCAAAATAATTCTACAAAGAGCTGCAGTTGAACTAGTCGTTACTAGGTGTCCCTCACGAGTCAAATGCAAAAGCATTGAAATTATTACATCAAGCTTCAGTTCAACTAGTCGTTGCTAGGTGTCCCTCAAGTCAAATGCTTTTGACTCATGAGGGACACCTAGTAACGACTAGTGGAACTGCAGCTTCATGAAAGGGTTTCAATGCTTTTGCATTTGACTCGTGAGGGACACCTAGTAACGACTAGTGGAACTGCAGCTTGATGTAATAATTTCAATGCTTTTGCATTTGACTCGTGAGGGACACCTAGTAACGACTAGTTGAACTGCAGCTCTTTGTAGAATTATTTTGATATTGGATACTATAATATTCACTGCCCACTGCTAATCTCGTCCCATAATGCTTTGCAGGGCCTTTGGTTGGGATTGTATTTTGCCCATAACTGTGCTTGGGGTGGTCCTAAGAGGATGGGACCACCACCGAATCGTTCAGCAAGATGTGCTCTTTGTTTTCAAGGCATCTGCTTGGTTCTCTCCCTAGGTTAGGGAGGATCCCAAAATCATCACCGCTCTCACTGCTTGCTAAATTTTCATTTTCACTTTTGTGAAATGACTATATGTATTTTAGCATGTAAAGACAGACATACTTGTTATTTTGCCAAAAGTATAAGAGGTTTCTGTTTTATGGTATCCAAGATAGTGAACAAACATTGGAAAATTTTGAATTGGGGGAAGCTCAATCTACCAAAACCGATGTTTTTGCATAAAAGGGGAAGGAATCTGAAAGATATGCTCGTCCATACCCGACCTTGCACAGCACCACCTATGAATATTTCAAACTCTCTCCTCCGGTCCAGGGCCATCACCCTCTCCGGGCCAAGGCCATCACCCTTGTGGCAATTGTAGTACATGTCACCTCACTAAAAGAAGTAGACACATCAAATTCAGAAACAGCACGGAGTGGGAACAAAGAAAATTCACTAACTGCAACAGTAAAAACGTGGTGTACATGATCACGTGCCCGTGTGGTTTGGAATACGTCGGGATGACGTCCAGATCAGTGAAGACCCGCATAGGAGAACACAAAAGCAATGTTCGCTGCAAAAAGAGAACCACTAAAATGGCTACAGACTACCTTACCTTGGCTCACAGCGTAGAAGATCTAAAATGGACCATCATAGAACAACTTAATAGTGAAAACGGCATGTTAGAGAAGGAGCAACGATGGGTGTTCCGTCCGGGCACCCACGTAATTGGTCTAAATGATGACATACCCTGGGGCCAACTGTCCTGAGCCCAAGGGTAAACATTTACCTAGACCCCCATCGAGTATATTACTCTGAGACTGCACCCCCGCATAGTCAATGCCTTTTGATAACACCGTGGACTTATTCGCATGTGTCCGCAGTTAGACCCCCATCGTACATGTTGCTCTGAGACTGCACCACCGCATAGTCAATACCTTTTGATAACACTGTGGCTTTACTCGCATTTGTCCGCAGGTTGTCCAGCATCATCTGAACACCTAGCACTAGGAACAACACGGACATGAAATGTGTCTCAAATGCCTTTTTATTTTGCCTCTACCACATGGTATTCTTGGCTGACCATGGTCGTACTATAACTAAAAACTGTGGAAACGCCTATTTTTCATCTACATACGACGTCACCATCGGGATGACTCCACCACATGGCTCTGTACGGCAACTGGTGAGCTAACTCCTAACCCATTTTTTTAATCCTTCTTTTAATCTCCATTAGTACGAAGTATTTACAGTACAGCGGGGCATTTTTTTAAGTTGGGGACCAGTTAATGGGAACACAACGAGTTGACGTTCTAGCAGTAGGATCGTAATATCAACACAGGAAGTCGTCCTTCTACTGAACTACTTCCGGGGCGATTATTACAGCAAGCACAGCGCCGTATGCACATTTTGGCGGCAATCCCGTTAATCAGAGGCACTATTTAAGGACACTGCCCCGCGGACTCAATATTCTACGGAGCCGCGGGGAGGCGTTACTTGAGCGAGGCAGTGTCCTGAAATCAGTAAGTACGGCATAGCCGCTTCCAAGGAACAGGGGCAGTCCACAGCACCTCCAGCGTGATTCCGTACACAGAATGTGATTGTAGACACCCTTCTCACCCGTTCTGAGGCTCATGGAGCAGTGTCTCCAAAAAAACTAATTATGTATTCTTATGATTGAATTTTTCCCACAACAGATTTGGAACCCCCAAGGGTCCAGAGACTTATTTTTTACCGTACTATAAAGCGTGTGTTTCCTGTTAAATGTTTGTATGTCTTGTATTGTTACCTTTATCTACAGGACACTGCACTAGTGGATAAATACACGTTAATGGCTAAATGATACATTATGCACTGTATATATCACCTTTCTTGCACGTCACTATTATTTCCGCCGGATGCAGCAAGTATTCTGCTGTTTTTAACAACTGTGTTTTTCTTTCAGATTAACATATAGAATACCTACTGGGTATTGTATCTTGTGCATGATTCCTTGCTTCTTCACTTAATAATAGTATTTTTGTACATATCACCATAGTTTTTTCACTCTACCGACATTACTTCGATAGTGTAGTGAGAATAGAAGGGATCTGTATTTTGTCCTGATGAAGAAGCCTCTGAGCTTCGAAACATGTTGACTTACACTGGAGTCTCCGCACATTGACGCAGGATACCTCTGACTCACCTTTTACTAGGACCAGCTTCAAGGAATATTAAAGTTACTAGTCCACAAGGAGCCAGGTGCTTTTTAATACACTTTTTCACTCACCCCTGACCCTTCCTCTCACTAACTCCTACACCACACATAGTACTGAAGATCAGTGCTCCCGCGTAGTCGTAGGTCGTAGCACCCCCGTCCCGCAGCGGGACGGGAAGACCCCCATGATGAAGCATGACACCAAGGGCCCTTTTGGTGTGGTAGGGGTATTTAAACAAACACTGTGGGCTTTCAACCATTGTAGGAAACACACTCTAACCTGTGAGAACACAATTTAAAAAAAAAAATACCCATCTACAGGTGGATCCTTGTGTTTGAATAGATTTCTAGAGGAGTGTTAGAACTGGGGGTCTCTAGTTGGCAATGGTTTGCACCTTTGTCCAAATAGGGACCCTTGCTTCTAGTCAGGATAAGGGGGAAACACTCCTAAAATAACCCCTGCTCACCCCCTGGTAGCTTGGCACGAGCAGACAGGCTTATCTCAGAGGCAGTGTGTAAAGCATTTGTGACCACATACGGTAATACAGTGAAAACACTACAGATGGACACCACACAGGTTGTTTATGTAAAAATAAGTAATCTTTATATAGACTTATCACAAGACCCAATAGCAAAAATCCACAATACTGTACTCAAAAATAGACTTAAAATGATAGAGACAGTTCACGTTATCTTCAAAAATAGGATAGTCAATCAAATAAAGCTTGTAGCAACAAATAACTCCACTTGGAGTTATCACGACGTCGAGACCGGTGGAAATCCCAAAGTACGGCGCCGACCGCGAGGTGCGCGGCGTCGGGCCCGGAGTCGAACAGACCCACAAAGAACAGTACCTGGAATTCGATGAAAACAAAGACGGTGCACGGCGTCGGGAGGTGATGCTTCGTTGGCGCCGGCGGCGTCGGTTCCTTACGACCCCAGGGGAGGTGATGTCTCGGTTCCTTACTGCAGCGCAGGGAGGTGAGGCGTCGGTTCCTTACTGTGTCGGGAGGTGACGTCACGGATGGCGGCGAGGCGTCGGTTCCTTACGATGGTGCGGCGTCGATGGATTCGGGGTCACCCACGTCGAGGATCGGCTCCGCGATGATGAAGCCCTGGCGTCGGTGAAGTCGGGGCTGCGGTGCGAGTCGGGACGGTGCGTCGTGAGCGTCACGAGCGGTGTCCTCGGCTCCGGTGCAGGCAGCGGCCTCGATGACGGCTTCGGAGTCGATGTCGCACGGCGTCGGCAGGCGTCGGGCCTACGGTGCAAGTCGGGCGGTGCGTCGTGCTCTTCACGAGCGGTGCCCACGGCTTCGGTGCAGGTTACGGCGTCGCTCGTCGGCGTCGGTGTTGCAATTTCCCTCTGTTAGCAGCTAAAACAGCAGTTCCAGATGCAGGCAACCAGAAGGGGTGAAGTCTTTGTGTCCCTGTGACTTCAGGCAGGAGGCAAGCTCTAGTTCAAGCCCTTGGAGATTCTCTTCTTCAAGATGACAAAGCACAGCAAAGTCTTTTCTCCTGTCCTTGGCAGAAAGCAACCACTGCAGGCCAACCCCAATCAGCAAAACAGCACAGGGGCAGTACTCCTCCTTCAGCTTCTCCGGTTCTTCTCCTTGGCAACAGGTTTCTTGATTTCCCAGAAGTGATCTAATTTCCTAGGGGTCTGGGTCCCCTTTTTATACACAGTTTTCCTTTGTTCTCTGAAGGCAGAGAGGCCTCTGCCTAGTCCAAAACCAGTTCTGGTCAGTCCTGGAGCACTTTGTTTTTCTGACTCCTTCTTTCCTTTGTGAGTGAGGGGCAGAGCCATCAGACGCCCGGCAGGAGGTGGAGCCAGCATTGTGGAAGGCAGGCACAGCCCTATTCAGACCCAGGTGCAACTCCTCCCTCCACTCTGGATGCAGACCTTCCTATTCAGCCCTGTGCTGACTCACCCTGTCTCCTGTAGCCACCCCCAGCCCCTGTCACTCAATCTCTAGACAAGGAATACACAACCTAGCAGAGGCAGGCTTGGAAGTTTAGGCAAGAAAATACCCACTTTCTAAAAGTGGTATTTTCAAACACAGAATGTTAAAACCAACTTCACTAAAAGATGTATTTTATCATTCTGAGTTCAGGCATACTAAATTCGTTTTTCTACCATGTTCCCTGGGTCAGTTCTGACTATAAAGTGTAATAGTCAGTCTGCCCATTCTGGCCTATGGGGAGCAGGTAGCCTTGCAATAGTGAAAAACGAAAATGGCTGTAATTCACTATCAGGACATGCCACACACACCAGGGCATGTCCTACCTTATACTTACAATGCACCCTGCCCTTGGGCCTACCTTAGGGGTGTCTGATATGAAGATAAGGGAAGGTTTAGGGACTGGCAAGTGGCTGCACTTGCCAAGTCGACATGGCAGTCACAGACTGCACACAGGCTCTGCAATGGCAGGCCTGAGACACATTTTACAAGCTGCTTCTGTGGGTGGCACAACCAGTGCTGCAAGCCCACCAGCAGCATTGGATTTACAAGCCCTGGGCACACTCAGTGCACTGTACTAGGGACTGACAAGTAAACCAATCATCCAATCATGGAGTCACTAATCCATAACACAATTTACAGTAGGGAGCACTTGCACTGTGGCACTGAACAGCAGTGGCACAGTGCCCAAAAGCATCTAAAACCAGCAAAACATAAGAGGCAACAGCAAAAAATGGAAGGGAGACCCACGCCAATGGTGCCAAGTCTAACATGTGTCCCCTCCAGCTGAAATGTGGGGAGAACTACCCTTCCTCCTGGGAGTTCTCATCACTAAGGCGGAAAAATCTGGACAGACCATCAGCATTGGCGTGTTCTGTACCAGGGCGGTGTTCCACCGTAAAGTCCATCCCCTGTAGGGAAATGGACCACCTCAACAGTTTTGGATTCTCACCCCTCATCTGCATTAACCATCTGAGGGGCCTGTGGTCTGTCTGAACCCGGAAGTGAGTCCCAAACAAGTATGGTCTCAACTTCTTCAGTGCCCAGACCACAGCAAATGCTTCACGTTCAATCGCACTCCACCTCTGTTCCCGTGGGAGTAACCTCCTACTAATAAAGGCTACAGGTTGGTCTAGGCCCTCCTCATTCATCTGTGAAAGCACAGCCCCAACACCATGCTCTGAAGCATCTGTCTGCACAATGAATTCCCTTGAGAAGTTGGGCGCCTGAAGCACGGGCGCCGTGCACATGGCAGATTTCAGGGCATCAAAAGCCTTTTGGCAGGCATCAGTCCAGTTCACTTTCCTGGGCTGCTTCCTGGAAGTCAGCTCAGTCAAGGGTGCAACAATGTTGCCATACCCCTTGACAAACCTCCTGTAATACCCGGTGAGTCCTAAGAAGGCCCTCACCTCTGTTTGGGTTTTGGGGGTTCCCAAGCCAGGATGGTATCTATCTTGGGCTGTAGGGGCGCCACCTGGCCGCTCCCTACCTGGTGTCCCAAGTACACCACAGAACCCTGCCCGATCTGGCACTTACTCGCCTTGATCGTGAGGCCTGCCCTCCGCAGCGCCTTCAACACTTCCCAGAGGTGGTGCAGATGTTCCTCCCAAGTGGCGCTGAACACTGCAATGTCATCCAGGTAGGCGGCACTGAAATCCTCCAGCCCAGCCAACACCTGGTTGACCAACCTCTGAAAGGTGGCAGGGGCATTCTTCATCCCAAAGGGCATCACCCGGAATTGGTAGTGCCCATCTGGTGTGGAGAATGCTGACCTCTCTTTGGCCCCATCAGTTAAGGCGATCTGCCAGTATCCAGACGTTAGATCAAACGTGCTGAGGTACTGGGCAGCCCCTAACCGATCAATGAGCTCATCAGCTCTGGGGATGGGGTGCGCGTCAGTCCTGGTGACTGAATTGAGTCCTCGGTAGTCCACACAGAACCGGAGTTCAGGTGTGGCACCAGGCGCGGCAGCCTTTGGGACCAAGACCACTGGGCTGGCCCAAGGACTGTTAGAGGACTCAATCACCCCTAAGGCAAACATCTTGGAGACCTCCTCCTTGATGCAAGCTCTCACCCTGTCAGTCACTCTGTAAGTTTTGTGCTTTACAGGAGGACTGTCCCCAGTGTCCACATCATGGATGCACCATTCAGTGATACTGGGAGTCAGGGAGAACAGATCAGAAAACTGTCCCAACAGTTGGCGACAGTCATTCTGCTGCTCCGGGGTCAGGGTGGGAGAGAGGTTCACACCATCCACTGACCCATCTTGCTCTTTTGCATACAGGAGATCAGGAAGAGGTTCAGTCTCCTCTTCCATCCCAGCATCTGTTGCTAAGAGCATGCCCACTTCAGACCTCTCAAAGTGGGGCTTCAGGCGGTTCACATGCAGGACCCGCAAGGGGTTCCTGGGAGACTGCAAGTCCACCAAGTAGGTGACATCACTCTTGCGCTCCACCACCTCAAATGGTCCGGTCCACTTATCCTGGAGCGCACAGGGCTCCACTGGGGCCATGACCCAAACCTTTTGTCCAGGCTGAAACTCGATCAGAGTGGCGTTCTGATCATGCCAACGTTTCATCTCTTCCTGGCTGGCTTCCAGATTCGCCTCAGCGAGTTGTCTGAAACGCCGAGTCTGGTTCCTGAAGGCCAGCATGTAACTAAATACATCCTGGGGAGTTTTCCTGGGAGCTTTCTCCCAGCCTTCCTTGACCAGACTCAGAGGTCCTCTTACAGGATGGCCGTACAGCAGTTCAAAGGGACTGAACCCTAAGGACTTCTGGGGCACCTCTCTGTAAGCAAAGAGCAGGCATGGCAAGAGGACGTCCCACTTACGCCTCATGGGTTCTTCCAGACCCATAATCATGCCTTTAAGGGTCCGGTTGAATCTCTCAACCAGCCCATTACCTTGGGGGTGGTAAGGAGTGGTGAACTTATAGGTTACACCACACTCCTGCCACAGGGACTTCATATACTTGGAAATGAAGTTAGTACCACGGTCAGACACCACCTCCTTGGGAACCCCACACGGGAGAAAATCCCCATCAGTGCACGTCCCACCACGGGGGCCGTCACTGTCCGAAGAGGATGGCTTCCGGGTACCGGGTGGCATGGTCCACCAAGACCAGGATGAACCTGTTGCCCATGGCTGTCTTGGGATCCAGAGGCCCCACAATGTCAATACCCACCCTCTCAAAGGGGGTGCTGACAACAGGGAAAGGTTGGAGAGGAGCCTTGTGCTTCCTCCCACTCTTACCACTTGCCTGGCAAGTCTGACAGGTCCTGCAATGAGTATCTGAACTCTTGCGCATTTGGGGCCAATGAAAGTGGGTGACAAGCCTTTGAAAGGTCTTGTCTTGCCCCAAATGTCCTGCTAAAGGCACATCATGAGCCAGACCCAGTAGGAAGGCTCTGAAGCGCTGGGGTACCACCAGCACACGGGCTGACCCAGGCTCAGCAACCTTAGGCTCACTATACAGGAGACTATTCTCCCAATAGATCCAGTGTGATCCAGACCGATCACCTGCTGCCTGGCTTACAGCCTGTTGCCGCAAGCCCTCAAGAGAAGGGCACTTCTTCTGCTCCTCGCAGAATTCTTCCCTGGAGGGGCCTCCCTCCTGCTGCCAATGGGTCAGCTCAGGCAGGTCCCCCAGTTCAGCCACTTGTTCCCCTGTAGGCTCCAGGGCATCCCCCTCAAGGTCTGCCTCCTCCTGGACCGTGGGAACTTCGGGGCCGGTTTCCCGCGCCCCCTGCCTCCTCTCTTTAAGGCAGGCACCTGGGCCCTTCTTCCAGGCTCCAGGTCCTCTTGAATACCCTTACCGGCTGCCATTGACCGAGTGGTCACACACGCCCACTCTGGCAGACCCAACATCTCCAAATGAGACCTCCGCTCCACCTTCGCCCAAGGGGAGCTCTCCAAATCATTGCCTAGCAGACAGTCAACAGGCATGGCTGGCCTCACAGCTACTTGAAGGATACCTGAGACCCCCCACTCAAAGGGAACCTGGGCCACCTTGCAGTGGCTCTCTGAGTTGTCAGCGGCAACTACCGGGTAGAATACGTTGGGGACCACCTGCTCTTCAGACACCAGCCGACAACTGACAGCTGTCACACTGGCCCCGGTGTCTCTCAGAGCCTCCACCCTATGGCCATTGATGGTCACCCACTGCCTGTATTTTTAGTGTTATCAGGCAGCTGGGTCCTAGGGACCATCTCACTGTCTCCTAGAGAGACCAGGGACATCTCTGCGGGACCCCACCCACCTTGGGCACCCAACTCCTCCCCCAGGGCTACACTAGCCATCTGCCGGGGTGGTGCACCAGTGGGTGCAGTGGTCACGGTATTGGGGCACTTGGGACTTCCTACAAAGTGACCCACCTGACCACAACTAAAACATGCTTTGGGCCCCTTCTGAACAGACTTATCTGTTGGGACCCATGGTCTTTTCTCAGTGGGAGGCTGGGAACCCTTACCTTGGTTCCCTTGGGGTTTACTTTGGGGCCCTTTTTGGAACTCCTTCTGTTTACCCTTGTCCCCCCACTCTTCTGCTGGGGACCCTGCCCACCTTTGGCGGAGTCTCCCACAAGACCCTTGTGGACCCGGGTACTGACCCAGCGGTCCGCCTCCTCAGCAAGCTTTCTAGGATTAGTCAGCTTACTGTCAACAAGGTGCTGGCGTAGCTCTGGAAAACAACTACTGGACAAGTGCTCCCATGCAATTAAATCATAGAACTCCTGCAAGTCATTTACTTTGCTACCCTTCACCCATCCATCCAATGCTCTGCAAAAATAAGACACATACTCCACCCAGGTACTAGGCTCCAGCTTTTTGCAGTTCCTAAACTTCTGTCTATAAAGCTCTGGAGTTAACCCATACCTTGCCACTAAAGCTTCCTTCAGGTGGGCATAGGACATCTGATCCACTGTGGGCAAGGCTAGCAAGGTTTCCCTTCCCTCACCTGCAAAGCGGCCCCACAACCCCGCTCCCCAATCCTTCTCAGGGACCCGGTGTGATGTCATGGCGATCTCATAAGCTTTAAACCATTGCCCAATGTCCTCCCCCTTCATGAAATCCTTAATAACCTCCTTGGGGATGTACACTCTACTTTCTACAGGCACTGGAGGTGTGCTGCCACCAGAGGAGTGATTTCTAGGCTCCTAGCCTTTAGCTCTAGCTCCCTCACCACTCTCTCATGCTCTAAAAGCATCTTCTTTTCTTCCATGGCCAACCTCTTACTTTCTAACTCCAATTTCTTATGCTCAAGGCTATCATGGCTTCCCTGTTTCAGTTTGGCCATTTCCATTTCATGCATCCTGCTTTTGTCCCTGTCCTCCAGCTCCTCTGGAGACAGGCCCTTTGAGAAACACTGCTGCCCTCCCTGGAAGGCGCTCTCCTCCCAGTTAAGCCCAATGGCCCCTCAAGCTGCCCATCTAAATTCTCTGCCTCCTCCACAGGCTCCTCGGACTGCCCACTGGCATTCCGTGCTTCCAACCAGGCCCTTAGCGCCTTGTGAAACTCCTCCTTCCTGGTGAGGCCTCTCATAGAGATTTTAAATTTTTGCAAACAGCTTTGAGTTCTGTCACAGTGTAGGTATCAACCCTATCTTCTTCAAATTCAATATCTGCAGGTGCAATGGATCCTTTTTGCTCATGGTGAAAATTGGCAGTTCTCAACAAAAATAAAGGTTCCAAGGAAAAAAGTCCTATCAAGATGTATGTGGTCGCGTATTGGTCTGCACTCACTAGTAGTGTACACCAATCACTGTATATGAATCACAAATGCAAGTCCAAATCCTCACCGCTGACCACCAATGTTAGAACTGGGGTCTCTAGTTGGCAATGGTTTGCACCTTTGTCCAAATAGGGACCCTTGCTTCTAGTCAGGATAAGGGAAACACTCCTAAAATAACCCCTGCTCACCCCCTGGTAGCTTAGCACGAGCAGACAGGCTTATCTCAGAGGCAGTGTGTAAAGCATTTGTGACCACATACGGTAATACAGTGAAAACACTACAGATGGACACCACACAGGTTGTTTATGTAAAAATAAGTAATCTTTATATAGACTTATCACAAGACCCAATAGCAAAAATCCACAATACTGTACTCAAAAATAGACTTAAAATGATAGAGACAGTTCACGTTATCTTCAAAAATAGGATAGTCAATCAAATAAAGCTTGTAGCAACAAATAACTCCACTTGGAGTTATCACGACGTCGAGACCGGTGGAAATCCCAAAGTACGGCGCCGACCGCGAGGTGCGCGGCGTCGGGCCCGGAGTCGAACAGACCCACAAAGAACAGTACCTGGAATTCGATGAAAACAAAGACGGTGCACGGCGTCGGGGAGGTGATGCTTCGTTGGCGCCGGCGGCGCCGGTTCCTTACGACCCCAGGGAGGTGATGTCTCGGTTCCTTACTGCAGCGCAGGGAGGTGAGGCGTCGGTTCCTTACTGTGTCGGGGAGGTGACGTCACGGATGGCGGCGAGGCGTCGGTTCCTTACGATGGTGCGGCGTCGATGGATTCGGGGTCACCCACGTCGAGATCGGCTCCGCGATGATGAAGCCCTGGCGTCGGTGAAGTCGGGGCTGCGGTGCGAGTCGGGACGGTGCGTCGTGAGCGTCACGAGCGGTGTCCTCGGCTCCGGTGCAGGCAGCGGCCTCGATGGCGGCCGGAGTCGATGTCGCACGGCGTCGGCAGGCGTCGGGCCTACGGTGCAAGTCGGGGCGGTGCGTCGTGCTCTTCACGAGCGGTGCCCACGGCTTCGGTGCAGGTTACGGCGTCGCTCGTCGGCGTCGGTGTTGCAATTTCCCTCTGTTAGCAGCTAAAACAGCAGTTCCAGATGCAGGCAACCAGAAGGGGTGAAGTCTTTGTGTCCCTGTGACTTCAGGCAGGAGGCAAGCTCTAGTTCAAGCCCTTGGAGATTCTCTTCTTCAAGATGACAAAGCACAGCAAAGTCTTTTCTCCTGTCCTTGGCAGAAAGCAACCACTGCAGGCCAACCCCAATCAGCAAAACAGCACAGGGGCAGTACTCCTCCTTCAGCTTCTCCGGTTCTTCTCCTTGGCAACAGGTTTCTTGATTTCCCAGAAGTGATCTAATTTCCTAGGGGTCTGGGTCCCCTTTTTATACACAGTTTTCCTTTGTTCTCTGAAGGCAGAGAGGCCTCTGCCTAGTCCAAAACCAGTTCTGGTCAGTCCTGGAGCACTTTGTTTTTCTGACTCCTTCTTTCCTTTGTGAGTGAGGGCAGAGCCATCAGACGCCCGGCAGGAGGTGGAGCCAGCATTGTGGAAGGCAGGCACAGCCCTATTCAGACCCAGGTGCAACTCCTCCCTCCACTCTGGATGCAGACCTTCCTATTCAGCCCAGTGCTGACTCACCCTGTCTCCTGTAGCCACCCCCAGCCCCTGTCACTCAATCTCTAGACAAGGAATACACAACCTAGCAGAGGCAGGCTTGGAAGTTTAGGCAAGAAAATACCCACTTTCTAAAAGTGGTATTTTCAAACACAGAATGTTAAAACCAACTTCACTAAAAGATGTATTTTATCATTCTGAGTTCAGGCATACTAAATTCGTTTTTCTACCATGTTCCCTGGGTCAGTTCTGACTATAAAGTGTAATAGTCAGTCTGCCCATTCTGGCCTATGGGGAGCAGGTAGCCTTGCAATAGTGAAAAACGAAAATGGCTGTAATTCACTATCAGGACATGCCACACACACCAGGGCATGTCCTACCTTATACTTACAATGCACCCTGCCCTTGGGCCTACCTTAGGGGTGTCTGATATGAAGATAAGGGAAGGTTTAGGGACTGGCAAGTGGCTGCACTTGCCAAGTCGACATGGCAGTCACAGACTGCACACAGGCTCTGCAATGGCAGGCCTGAGACACATTTTACAAGCTGCTTCTGTGGGTGGCACAACCAGTGCTGCAAGCCCACCAGCAGCATTGGATTTACAAGCCCTGGGCACACTCAGTGCACTGTACTAGGGACTGACAAGTAAACCAATCATCCAATCATGGAGTCACTAATCCATAACACAATTTACAGTAGGGAGCACTTGCACTGTGGCACTGAACAGCAGTGGCACAGTGCCCAACGCATCTAAAACCAGCAAAACATAAGAGGCAACAGCAAAAAAATGGAAGGGAGACCCACGCCAATGGTGCCAAGTCTAACAAGGAGGATGTATCCACCTCCAGTGCCTTTTGTGGACACTACCTCTTCACTCCCTCTCTTGTTTTTTGTAGCTATTTAGACAGCGTGCAGCTGTGGGAGCTTACCAGTATTTCTGGATAAAGTGGGACGTCGGATAATGCACCGATAGTCCAGGTCATAGACCAACCATATTTATTTTCTGAAACGTACACATACACATACCAGGAACACACACGAACACACAGACCCCCAGTGTCCCTACTCAAAGGACTCATACCATCAATCATGGTCGATGGAGCAGGCCTCACTTTCGATGAGGAAGAAATCGATAGGATATTGGCAGCCATCAACCCCTTTGAGGGACTGAGCAGCACAGATCCAGGCCCGAGCAATGCAGGCTGGGATGAGCTGGCTAACCTAAGGAGAACCCAGATTAAGACAGCGCTCCACGGTCTGCTGATGACAGAATATCTAAGGGCGTATGCTGCGCCACAGGGCCTGATAGTCCGCAATGAGCCGTTTATATTCCAGCATGACAAATCATTCAAAAAGGACTGGTCACTGATATCGTGGCACTGTACCAGGGTCTGGCTGGTCCTGATTATCAAGACAGCCACCCGGCTGGCCCAAGAACTAAAGATCGACATCCAAAAGTTGGAAGTCCAGTTGAAGAGTTACCAATCTACCACTGTTTTGAAGAAACGACTGGAAGAACTCAACCAACAGATGAGTGAGTTTGAGATCACTTTAAAGCAGAGCAAATACAACAAATTAAAAAAGGACACAGCTCGCTTTAGCCATGAAAAAGTGTACCCTTACTCACGGGAGGATTATATAGCCAGAAATACCAACAGCGAGCAGGGCACAGACAGCGACATGTCTGACACTGGATCAAACGACTCTAACTCGAGTAGAGGGAGCAACCCCAGGAACTATAGAGGGGGATCCCAATATCAAAGGCCTCACAACCCAAGACGAAGAGGATGGGATAACTATCAAGGCCCACCTACCTACGCACCATACCCCTATGGACCACCACCGATGGGATGACCATTTCAACACTGGGCCCCCACACCACAGGAATTCAATTACTATGGACCACCACCTTTTTTAGGGGTACGCCCGGGACCACCGAGAGGAAGGAATCGGAGGGGCAACCAGGTCCACTGGAGAACCGAGGTAGAAGAGACACCATGAGTCGCGACGAGGAGTATGACGGGAACATCGAGCAACCAACCGTCAACCAGCAGGAGGGGCAACTAGTAGTCAATTTGACCGAGTATGAACTTATAGAATCACAAACACGTGTCCTGGAGAAGGGCCTTGGATTCGTACCCACTAACAGGATGGACAAATTCAAGCTATGCGCTGAAATGAAGGAGTTCATCCGCAAGCTGAAACTACGGGCTTTTTTTGAAGGGAAAGAAACAACAGAGGTAGAGATAACTGACACGTGACTATGACCTAAATCAACCTTTACCCCCCCGGACTCGTCGTTACCAGTGGAACTACTAGCTTTTGAGAAAGCTGTGATGGAGGAACTGGGAAATATGCAGACACAAGACAATATCACTTTCCAGAATATATCCAGGGTTGAGAAGGAAGCGATACAACAATTAGCTGCAAACAGTGACATCGTTATAAAACCGGCGGATAAAGGCAGAGCGATAGTTATTCAGACAACAAATAACTATGACAACGAGTGTAGAAAGCTCTTGGAAGATCGCAGGAATTATGAAATCCTACATGATGACCCAACAGTTGATACGAACTCGGATAGTGGGGATGGTAGAAGAGGCCACGGCACATGATTGGGTGTCCAAGAAGGAGGCCGACTTCCTGGTCCAAAAATCTCCTAGAACACCGTATTTCTACACCATACCCAGGATCCACAAAAATCTGGAACACCCCCCAGGACGCCCAATTGTGTCGGGTATTGGTTCAATCCTTGAACCTTTATCTAAATTTGCTGATGCGTTCCTCCGCCCCTTGGTCCAAAAAACTGGAACCTACCTAAAAGACACTAAGGCTGTCCTACAACTCCTCCAAGATATCACCTTTGACCCAGACCAACATCTCTTACTGGAGCTTGATGTGGAGAGTCTGTATACTAGTTTACCACATGACGAGACTCTGAATATAATTGAAGAAGTCCTTTTCACCACACCGTGGGATTATCATACACCTCGGAATGTAGTTATGGAGTGCGTATCCTTGGCCCTTAAGAAAAAAAAAATTCTATATGAGGGCACCTTCTATCTACAAAAACATGGGACCACCATCGGGAGCACCTTCGCTCCCAGTTTAGCTGGTCTCTATGTACACCATCTCGAGACCAACAAGATCTTGCACCCGGATAACCCATTCTTCAACAATATCATAACATGGAAACGTTATATTGACGACGTACTGGTGATTTGGAGAGGTGACACCCAATCCACCGAAGCCTTCATGGTCTGGCTCAATCAACAAAACGCCTATCTCAAATTCACCCACACAACTTCAAATAGTAACTAGGTCTTTTTGGATCTTAACATCTATCCGGATTGTGGTACCCTGAAAATGACCACACATTTCAAAACCACTGCGAAGAACTGTCTGCTACTGTACAATAGCTTCCATCCCCGGCATCTCCGGGATAACCTCCCTTATGGACAATTTCTCCGACTTCGGAGGAACTGTACGGAACTAAACGATTTAAAAAAACAAGCCTCTGATTTAAAAACCAAATTACAGAGACGAAACTACCCGGAAGGGATTATCAACAAAGGACTGAAAAGGGCAAGAAATAATAACAGAGATGCTCTGTTGGAAGACAAGATACCAAGAGAACAAGAGGCGAGACCAATCTGCGTCACTACTTTCAACACCCACTCAAACCAGGTATCCAAGAAAGTGAACAAACATTGAAGAATTTTGAATTGTGGGAAGCTCAATCTACCAAAACCAATGTTTTTTTCGCATAAAAGGGGAAGGAATCTGAAAGATATGCTCGTCCATACCCGACCTCGCACAGCACCACCTATGAATATTTCGAACCCTCTCCTCCCTCCGGTCCAGGGCCATCACCCTTGTGGCAATTGTAGTACATGTTACCTCACTAAAAGAAGTAGACACATCAAATTCAGAAACGGCACGGAGTGGGAACAAAGAAGATTCACTAACTGCAACAGTAAAAATGTGGTGTACATGATCACATGCCCGTGTGGTTTGGAATACGTTGGGATGACGTCCAGATCAGTGAAGACCCGCATAGGAGAACACAAAAGCAATGTTCGCTTGTTAGACTTGGCATCTTTTGGCGTGTTTCCCCTGACTTTTTGCTTTCTGACCTCCCGGTTTTGACTCTGTTTTTGCTGGTGTGATGATTCTGCGCACTTTCCTCACTGCGGTCCAGTGGGAAAGTGCAAGTGCTCCTGTATAAAATGTGTTATGGATTGGTGTTTCCATGATTGGCCTATTTGGTTTATGTGTCAGTCCCTTGTAAAGTGCACTGCGAGTGCCAGGGCCTATAGACCAAATGCTGTTGGTGGGCTGCAGCACTGGATTGTGCCACCCACGCAAACAGCCCGTAAGTGTAACTCGGGCCTGCCATCGCAGAGCCCGTGTGCAGCCTGGGGCTGCCATGTCGACTTGGCAAGTGCACACACTTGCAAGTCCCTAACCCTTCCCTTTGCTACATGTTAGTCACCCCTAAGGTAGGCCCAAGGTACCCCTGTGGGCAGGGTGCGTTGTACGCGAAGGTAGGACATGCCCGGGTGTGTGCGGCATGTCCTGATAGTGAATTACAGCCTAGTTCGTTTTTCACTATTGCAAGGCTACCTGTTCCCCCTAGGCCAGAACGGGCGGTTTTGATTATTACAGTATATAATCCTAACTGACCCCGGGAACATGGTAGAAATTCGAGTTTAGTATGCCTGGACTCAGAATGATAAAATGCAGCTTTTAGTGAAGTTGGTTTTAACATTCTGTGTTTGAAAATACCACTTTTAGAAAGTGGGTATTTTCTGGTCTAACCATCCAAGCCTGCCTCTGCGAGGTTGTGTATTCCGTGTCTGGAATGTGAGTGACCGGGGCTGGGGGATGCCAGGAGACAGGGTGAGTCAGCGCAGGGCTGAATAGCCAGATCGACCTGTAGATGGGTGGGAGGGGTCGCACCTGGGCCCTGAATAGGACAGTGCCTTCCCTCCACAATGCTGGCTCCACCTCCTGTGGTGCGTCTGATGTCCCTGGCCTACTCACTGAAAGAAGGGACGGAGACTTGTCAACAAAGTGCTCCAGAACTGGTTTGGACTAGGCGAAGGCCTCTCTGCCTTCAGAGAACAAAGGAATTTGGGATATAAATATTGGGGCCCTGACCCCATGAATTTAGATCTCGCTGGAATCAAGGAACCTGCCAAGACGAAGAGCTGGAAGAGCTGCCAGGAGGAGTACTGCCCCTTTGCTGTGTTGTTGCTTTGTTGGGTTGGCCTGCAGCTGCTGCTTCTGCCTTGGGCAGTGAAAGGACTGGACTGAACTTTCTACAAACTTGTGCTGAGTATCTCCAAGGGCCAGGAACCGAGCTGGCCTCCTGTTAAGAAGTCTCAGGGACTACAAAGACTTCACAAGCCTCTGGGTACCGCTTCTGGAACGCTGTTTCAGTTGCCACAGAGGAAGGGAACCGCAACCGACTCCGTCAACCGAATCCATCCCTGGCCGGTGACCTGTTTGCACCGCAGACCGCATCGCCCGCTTCGCATCGCAACCCTGGTCTCACCGTGGGCGACGTCCGACGCCGCCAACATCGAGCCGCTGCTTGCACCGTGACCTGTGGGCACCGCAGTTCGCATCGCATCGCTTCACTGGGCCAGCCGGACCAGACCGACACTGTCGCTGCAACTGGCTCAAGAGTCGAGACCGCACCGCATTTGGGGCACCGCTCGCACGTCTGCGACGCACCGCTCCGACTCGCACCGCTGTCCGACGCCAGCTCCCGCACTCCGGCTAGGTCGCCTGCATCGCAACCTGTCAGCACCGCATCGAGCATCGTCTCACCCTGCACCGCACGCCTTGGACTCACCGACTCCGTCTGCACGACGCTCATCGAGCCGCTGCCTGCACCGCATCGAGGGACACCGCACCTTGCATCGCTCCGTCTTGCACCGCACCCGCGACGAACGCCGACCGGCTCGTACACTCCGTACCAGCCACAACGAGAAAGGTACTGTAACCGAGTCTGTTCATGACTCTGCTGGCCCGTATCGACGCGGTCGGCTGGAACTGTTAGACTCTGTGGTTTTCAGCCTCACGGTAGGCTCGGACGGAGCTACCGACTCGTACTGAACTTTGCTTTTGTGCTATTCCTGCAAAGAAGAAGTTAACGTATCAAGTATTCATTCGTAAAGTATCGTATTGTGGATTTTTGTCGTAATTGGTCTTGTCTTGAGTATATAAAATATTGGTTATTTTTCTAAACTGGTGTGGTGTCCGTTTGTAGTGCTTACACTGTATTACTGTTGGTTATGTGCAAATGCTTTACACACTGCCTCTGAATTAAGCCTGACTGCTCGTGCCAAGCTACCACGAGGGTGAGCAGGGGTTACTTCACGAGTGTAACAACCCTTACCCTGACTAGGAAGAAGGGTCCCTACTTGGACAAAGGTGCAAGCCCTTGCCAACTAGAGATCCCATTTCTAACATTGGTGGCAGCGGTGGGATAGGACTTGTGTTTGCACTTGACTTACAGTGATTGGTGTGCACTACTACCATATCGCAGACCATTACGTACCACATACTGGTTCTTTTTCTTTTGGCCTATTTTTGATCTTGCCAGTTTCAACTCACTACTTTTGTCATGCCTGAATCAATTGCATCATCCGTTGCATCTCTGGAAGTTATCTTTGAGGAGGACAGGTTGGAATCCTACGCCGTAAAGGAGTTACGAGCGATTTGTAAAAACCTGAAAGTCCAAATTAAAGGCCTCACAAGGAAGGAGGAGCTACAGAAGGCGCTGAGGGCCTGGGTAGCAGCCAGACATGCCAATGGGCAGCCTGGTGATCTCAGTGAGGAGGCGGAGGAGCCTATTTCCAGGGTGGATGTGCTTTTGGGTAGGGGGAACCCGCCAGGTCAGGCAGCAGCAGTCTGTCCCCAGAGGAGCTGGAGGACAGGCGGGAGGCAAGGCAGTTTGAGCTGCAGAAGCTCAGATTGGAGAGTGAGCGGGAGGAGAAGAGATTGGCCATAGAGGAGAGGAAGATGCTCTTAGAGCATGAGAGAGAACTGAAGGAGCTAGAACTTAGGAGTAAGTCAGGCTCAGATGGTGGCAGCAATTCATCCAGAAAGGCAGACAGGATTGTGCACATTCCCAAGAACGTAGGCAAGGAGTTCAAGAAGGGGGATGACATACAAAGGTGGTTCCAGGGTTATGAGGCAGCCATACACATGAATGGGGTCCCTGAGGAGAATTGGGGAGCAGGATTGTGGCCACTTTTCCCGGAAGAAGCAAGGGATGCTCTGATAGCTTTGGGTAAGGGGTATCACCTCACCTATGCTGACATGAAGGATGCCCTTCTCACGAAGTATGGTCTTACTCCTGAAAAGTACAGGGATCAGTTCAGGTCCAGTAAGAAGTCTGATGTCAACACTTGGTTGGAATGTGTGGATGTGTTCTGCAGGTCTCTGGATGGTTGGGTGAAGGGCAGTAGTGTAACAGATTTTCAGGGGCTCTACAACTTGATTGCATGGGAGCACTTGTCTAGTCTATGTTTTGCAGATCTGCGCCAGCACCTAGTTGATAGTAAGCTAACTGACCCCAGGAAGCTTGCTATGGAAGCGGACCGCTGGGTGAGTACCAGGGTCCACAAGAAAGCGTTTGGGGGAGACTCAGCCAAAGGTGGGCAGGGTCCCCAGCAGAAAGGTGGGGGGACAAGGGTAAAGCACAGGAGTTCTCTAAAGGGCCCCAAACTAGTACCCAGGGTAAAGGTTCCCAGCCCCCCGGTGATAAGAAGAAAGGGGTCTCTACAGGGAAGCCTGTTGAGACCGGCCCCGCAAGTGTTATGCATGTGACCAGGTAGGTCACTTTAAGGGGGACCCCAAGTGCCCGAAGGGGACACAGCCACCCACCGGTGGACAGTCCAAAGTGTTGGCTAGTGTAGCGCTGGGGAGGAGGGGTGCCCACAGGAGGGTGGGGATCCCTCAGAAATGACCCTTGTCTCACTCGGGGACAGTGAGATGGTCCCAGGAAACCAGGTGCCCCCTAACACAAAGAAATATAGCACCTGGGTGACCATTAATGGGAACAGGGTAGAGGCTCTCAGAGATACTGGAGCCAGTGTGACCTCAGTCCGGTGTCACCTGGTGTCTGAGAAGCAAGTAGTCCCAGGAGCATTCCACCAAGTAGTTGCTGTTGACAACTCTGAGCGCCAGTGTATGGTGGCGCAGGTTCCCTTTGAATGGGGGGGTCTCAGGTCCCTTGAGGGTGGTTGTGAGCCCTACCATGCCTGTCGATTGTCTGCTAGGAAACGACCTGGAGCAGTCCTCATGGAAGGAGGTTGAGCTCAGGTCTCACTTGGAGATGCTTGGGTTGCCAGAGTGGGCATGCGTGTCTACTCGGTCAATGGCAGCCAGAAAGGGTGATCAAGAGGACTTGGAGCCTGAAACAGTGGCCCAAGTCCCTGCCAAGAGAAAGGGCAGGGGGCGCGGAAACCGGCCCCCGAAGTTCCCACGGACCGGGAGGAGGCGGACCTCGAGGGGACGCCCCGGTGCCTACAGGGGAGCAGGTAGCCGAACTGGGAGACATCTCTGAGCTGACCCATTGGCAGCAAGAAGGGGGTCCCACCAGGGAGGAGTTCTGCAGGGAGCAGAGCGAGTGCCCTACTCTGGAGGGTCTGCGGCGGCAGGCTGCAGACCAGGCAGCTGGTAATCAGTCCGGGTCACATCTGATCTACTGGGAGAGTGGTCTCCTATACAGTGAGCCTAAGGTTGCTGAGCCTGGGTCAGCCCGTGTGCTGGTGGTACCCCAGCGCTTCAGGACCTTCCTACTGGGTCTGGCTCATGACGTGCCTTTGGCAGGACATTTGGGGCAGGACAAGACCTTTGACAGGCTTGTCACCCACTTCTTTTGGCCCCAAATGCGAAGGCAGTCAGATGCACACTGTAGGTCTTGCCAAACTTGCCAGGCAAGTGGTAAGAGTGGGAGGAAGGTCAAAGCTCCTCTCCAACCTTTCCCTGTTGTTGGAACACCCTTTGAAAGGGTAGGGATGGATATTGTGGGGCCACTGGATCCCAAGACAGCCATGGGCAACAGGTACATCCTGGTCTTGGTGGACCATGCCACCCGGTACCCGGAGGCAATCCCTCTCAGGACAACGACGGCGCCAGTGGTGGGCCGGGCGTTAATGGGGATCTTTTCCCGTGTGGGATTCCCCAGAGAGGTGGTTTCTGATAGGGGGACCAATTTCATATCGAAGTATATGACATCCCTGTGGAAGGAGTGTGGGGTAACCTACAAGTTCACCACTCCTTACCACCCACAAGGAAACGGTCTGGTGGACCTTGAAAGGCATGATCAAGGGTCTAACAGAACCCATGAGGCGTAAGTGGGACGTCCTCTTGCCATGCCTACTCTTTGCCTACAGGGAGGTGCCTCAGAAGTCTCTTGGGTACAGCCCCTTTGAGCTCCTGTATGGCCACCCTGTCAGAGGACCTCTGAGTTTGGTGAAGGAAGGCTGGGAGGCGGCTCCCAGGAAAACTCCCAGGATGTATTTAGCTACATGCTGGCCTTTAGAAACCAAACTGCCCGCTTCAGGAAACTCGCTCAGGCGAACCTAGAAGCAAGCCAGGAAGAAATGAAGAGATGGTATGACCAGAACGCCACTCTGGTCGAATTTCAACCTGGGCAGAAAGTGTGGGTAATGGCCCCAGTGGCACCTTGTGCCTTGCAGGACAAGTGGACTGGGCCATATGAGGTAAAGGAGCGCAAAGTGACGTCACCTACCTGGTGGATTTGCAGACTCCAAGGAACCCGTTGAGGGTCCTTCACGTGAACCGCCTCAAGCCCCACTTCGAGAGGTCCGAAGTGAGTATGCTCTTGGCGACAGATGATGGGGTGGAAGAGGAGAGCGAGCCTCTCCCTGACCTCCTGTCTACCAAGGAGCATGATGGGTCAGTAGAGGGTGTGATCCTCTCCCCTACTCTGACTCAGGAGCAGCAGGAGGACTGTCGCCAGTTGTTGGGACAGTTCGCCCCACTGTTCTCTCTGACCCCCGGTGTTACTCACTGGTGTACCCATGACGTGGACACCGGTGACAGCCATCCTGTGAAGCACAAGATTTACAGGTTGACTGACCGGGTCAGAGCCAGCATCAAGGAGGAGGTCTCTAAGATGTTGGCGTTAGGGGTGATTGAGCCCTCCCACAGTTCTTGGGCCAGCCCAGTGGTCTTGGTCCCAAAGGCTGCGGCGCCCGGTGCCACTCCAGAACTCCGGTTTTGTGTGGACTACCGTGGGCTCAATGCCGTCACCAGGACTGACGCGCACCCCATCCCCAGAGCTGATGAGCTCATTGATCGGTTGGGAGCTGCCCGGTTCCTCAGCACGTTTGATTTGACGTCTGGGTACTGGCAGATTGCCTTAACCGATGGGGCCAAGGAGAGATCAGCATTCTCAACCCCAGAAGGTCATTACCAATTCCGGGTGATGTCCTTTGGGTTGAAGAATGCCCCTGCCACCTTTCAGAGGTTGGTCAATCAGGTGTTGGCTGGGCTGGAGGATTTCAGTGCCGCCTACCTGGATGACATTGCTGTGTTCAGTTCCAGCTGGGAAGAACATTTACAGCACCTTGAGAAAGTGTTGAGGGCTCTGCAAGGTGCAGGCCTCACGATCAAGGCCAGTAAGTGCCAGATCGGGCAGGGTTCTGTGGTGTACTTGGGACACCAGGTAGGAAGCGGCCAGGTGGCGCCCCTACAACCCAAGATTGACACCATTCTGGCTTGGGAGCCCCCAAGACCCAGACAGAGGTGAGAGCCTTCTTAGGTCTCACCGGTTACTATAGGAGATTTGTTAAGGGCTATGGCACCATCGTTGCCCCCTTAACAGAGCTGACCTCTAAGAGGCAGCCCAGGAAAGTGATCTGGACTGAGTCCTGCCAGAAAGCTTTTGATGCCCTGAAGGCAGCCATGTGCACGGCGCCCGTGCTCAAGGCACCTGACTTCTCCAAGGAATTCGTCGTGCAGACTGACGCTTCAGAGCATGGTGTGGGAGCGGTGCTCTCACAACTGAACGAAGAGGGCCTGGATCAGCCTGTAGTCTTCCTTAGCAGGAGACTACTTCCCAGGGAACAGAGGTGGAGTGCCATAGAAAGGGAAGCTTTTGCTGTGGTCTGGGCGCTGAAGAAGTTGAGACCATACCTGTTTGGGACTCACTTCCGGGTTCAGACAGACCACAGGCCCCTCAGATGGTTGATGCAAATGAGGGCGAGAATCCAAAACTGCTGAGGTGGTCCATCTCCCTACAGGGAATGGACTTTACGGTGGAACACCGTCCTGGTACAGAACACGCCAACGCAGATTGTCTGTCCAGGTTCTTCCGCCTTAGTGAAGAGAACTCCAATGGGGTTGGGTAGTTCTCCCTACTTTCAGCTGGAGGGGACATGTGTTAGACTTGGCATCTTTTGGCGTGTTTCCCCTGACTTTTTGCTTTCTGACCTCCCGGTTTTGACTCTGTTTTTGCTGGTGTGATGATTCTGCGCACTTTCCTCACTGCGGTCCAGTGGGAAAGTGCAAGTGCTCCTGTATAAAATGTGTTATGGATTGGTGTTTCCATGATTGGCCTATTTGGTTTATGTGTCAGTCCCTTGTAAAGTGCACTGCGAGTGCCAGGGCCTATAGACCAAATGCTGTTGGTGGGCTGCAGCACTGGATTGTGCCACCCACGCAAACAGCCCGTAAAGTGTAACTCGGGCCTGCCATCGCAGAGCCCGTGTGCAGCCTGGGGCTGCCATGTCGACTTGGCAAGTGCACACACTTGCAAGTCCCTAACCCTTCCCTTTGCTACATGTTAGTCACCCCTAAGGTAGGCCCAAGGTACCCCTGTGGGCAGGGTGCGTTGTACGCGAAAGGTAGGACATGCCCGGGTGTGTGCGGCATGTCCTGATAGTGAATTACAGCCTAGTTCGTTTTTCACTATTGCAAGGCTACCTGTTCCCCCTAGGCCAGAACGGGCGGTTTTGATTATTACAGTATATAATCCTAACTGACCCCGGGAACATGGTAGAAATTCGAGTTTAGTATGCCTGGACTCAGAATGATAAAATGCAGCTTTTAGTGAAGTTGGTTTTAACATTCTGTGTTTGAAAATACCACTTTTAGAAAGTGGGTATTTTCTGGTCTAACCATCCAAGCCTGCCTCTGCGAGGTTGTGTATTCCGTGTCTGGAATGTGAGTGACCGGGGCTGGGGGATGCCAGGAGACAGGGTGAGTCAGCGCAGGGCTGAATAGCCAGATCGACCTGTAGATGGGTGGGAGGGGTCGCACCTGGGCCCTGAATAGGACAGTGCCTTCCCTCCACAATGCTGGCTCCACCTCCTGTGGTGCGTCTGATGTCCCTGGCCTACTCACTGAAAGAAGGGACGGAGACTTGTCAACAAAGTGCTCCAGAACTGGTTTGGACTAGGCGAAGGCCTCTCTGCCTTCAGAGAACAAAGGAATTTGGGATATAAATATTGGGGCCCTGACCCCATGAATTTAGATCTCGCTGGAATCAAGGAACCTGCCAAGACGAAGAGCTGGAAGAGCTGCCAGGAGGAGTACTGCCCCTTTGCTGTGTTGTTGCTTTGTTGGGTTGGCCTGCAGCTGCTGCTTCTGCCTTGGGCAGTGAAAGGACTGGACTGAACTTTCTACAAACTTGTGCTGAGTATCTCCAAGGGCCAGGAACCGAGCTGGCCTCCTGTTAAGAAGTCTCAGGGACTACAAAGACTTCACAAGCCTCTGGGTACCGCTTCTGGAACGCTGTTTCAGTTGCCACAGAGGAAGGGAACCGCAACCGACTCCGTCAACCGAATCCATCCCTGGTCGGTGACCTGTTTGCACCGCAGACCGCATCGCCCCGCTTCGCATCGCAACCCTGGTCTCACCGTGGGCGACGTCCGACGCCGCCAACATCGAGCCGCTGCTTGCACCATGACCTGTGGGCACCGCAGTTCGCATCGCATCGCTTCACTGGGCCAGCCGGACCCAGACCGACACTGTCGCTGCAACTGGCTCAAGAGTCGAGACCGCACCGCATTTGGGGCACCGCTCGCACGTCTGCGACGCACCGCTCCGACTCGCACCGCTGTCCGACGCCAGCTCCCGCACTCCGGCTAGGTCGCCTGCATCGCAACCTGTCAGCACCGCATCGAGCATCGTCTCACCCTGCACCGCACGCCTTGGACTCACCGACTCCGTCTGCACGACGCTCATCGAGCCGCTGCCTGCACCGCATCGAGGGACACCGCACCTTGCATCGCTCCGTCTTGCACCGCACCCGCGACGAACGCCGACCGGCTCGTACACTCCGTACCAGCCACAACGAGAAAGGTACTGTAACCGAGTCTGTTCATGACTCTGCTGGCCCGTATCGACGCGGTCGGCTGGAACTGTTAGACTCTGTGGTTTTCAGCCTCACGGTAGGCTCGGACGGAGCTACCGACTCGTACGAACTTTGCTTTTGTGCTATTCCTGCAAAGAAGAAGTTAACGTATCAAGTATTCATTCGTAAAGTATCGTATTGTGGATTTTTGTCGTAATTGGTCTTGTCTTGAGTATATAAAATATTGGTTATTTTTCTAAACTGGTGTGGTGTCCGTTTGTAGTGCTTACACTGTATTACTGTTGGTTATGTGCAAATGCTTTACACACTGCCTCTGGATTAAGCCTGACTGCTCGTGCCAAGCTACCACGAGGGTGAGCAGGGGTTACTTCACGAGTGTAACAACTCTTACCCTGACTAGGAAGAAGGGTCCCTACTTGGACAAAGGTGCAAGCCCTTGCCAACTAGAGATCCCATTTCTAACATCGCTGCAAAAAGAGCACCACTAAAATGGCTACACACTACCTTACCTCGGCTCACAGCGTAGAAGATCTAAAATGGACCATCATAGAACAACTTAATAGTGAAAACGGCCTGTTAGAGAAGGAGCAACGATGGGTGTTCGGTCTGGGCACCCACGTAATTGGTCTAAATGATGACATACCCTGGGGCCAACTGTCCTGAGCCCAGGGGTAAACATTTACCTAGACCCCCATCGAGTATATTACTCTGAGACTGCACCCCCGCATAGTCAATGCCTTTTGATAACACCGTGGACTTATTCGCATGTGTCCGCAGTTAGACCCCCATCGTACATGTTGCTCTGAGACTGCACCCCCGCATAGTCAATACCTTTTGATAACACCGTGGCTTTACTCGCATTTCTCCGCAGGTTGTCCCGTATCATCTGAACACCGAGCACTAGGAACAACACGGACATGAAATGTGTCTCAAATGCCATTTTATTTTGCCTCTACCACATGGTATTCTTGGCTGACCATGGTCGTACTATAACTAAAAACTGTGGAAACGCCTATTTTTCATCTACATATGACGTCACCATCGGGATGACTCCACCACATGGCTCTGTACGGCAACTGGTGAACTAACTCCTAACCCATTTTTTTAATCCTTCTTTTAATCTCCATTAGTACAAAGTATTTACAGTACAGCGGGGCATTTTTTTAAGTTGGGGACCAATTAATGGGAACACAACGAGTTGGCGTTCTAGCAGTAGGATCGTAATATCAACACAGGAAGTCGTCCTTCTACTGAACTACTTCCGGGCAATTGTTACAGCAAGCACAGCGCCGTATGCACATTTTGGCGGCAATTACGTTAATCAGAGGCACTATTTAAGGACACCGCCCGCGGACTCAATATTCCACGGAGCCGCGGGGAGGCGTTACTTGAGCGAGGCAGTGTCCTGAAATCAGTAAGTACGACATAGCCGCTTCCAAGGAACAGGGGCCGTCCACAGCACCTCCAGCGTGATTCTTACTACCCTTTTTCTCCGTATACAGAATGTGATTGTAGACACCCTTCCCACCCGTTCTGAGACTCATGGAGCAGTGTCTCCCAAAAAACTAAGTATGTATTCTTATGATTGAATTTTTCCCACAACAGATTTGGAACCCCCAAGGGTCCAGAGACTTATTTTTTACCGTACTATAGAGCGTGTGTTTCCTGTTAAATGTTTGTATGTCATGTATTGTTACCTTTATCTACAGGACACTGCACTAGTGGATAAATACACGTTAATGGCTAAACGATACATCATTCACTGTATATATCACCTTTCTTGCAGGTCACTATTATTTCCGCCGGATGCAACAAGTATTCTGCTGTTTTTAACAACTGTGTTTTTCTTTCAGATTAACATATAGAATACCTACTGGGTATTGTATTTTATGCATGATTCCTTGCTTCTTCACTTAATAATAGTATTTTTGTACATATCACCATATTTTTTTCACTCTACCGACATTACTTCGATGGTGTAGTGAGAATAGAAGGGATCTGTATTTTGTCCTGATGAAGAAGCCTCTGAGCTTCGAAACATGTTGACTTACACAGGAGTGTCCGCACATTGACGCAGGATACCTCCGACTCACCTTTTACTAGGACCAGCTTCAAGGAATATTAAAGTTACTAGTCCACAAGGAGCCAGGTGCTTTTTAATACACTTTTTCACTCACCCCTGACACTTCCTCTCACTAACTCCTACACCACACATAGTACTGAAGATCAGTGCTCCCGCGTAGTCGTAGCACGCCCCGTCCCGCAGCGGGACGGGAAGACCCCCATGATGAAGCATGACACCAAGGGCCCTTTTGGTGTGTGAGGGGTATTTAAACAAACACTGTGTGCTTTCAACCATTGTAGGAAACACACTCTAACCTGTGAGAACACAATTTTTAAAACAAAATGCCCATCTACAGGTGGATCCTTGTGTTTGAATACATTTTCCGATTATGAATGGTCGCCTTTCCTTTGCTGATTGCCATTTTCAGATGTTAAACTGATAATAATGATGTGTAACTCCCCCACCCAGTGTGAGATTGAAAACATGACAAAAACGTGAATTAATGTCACAGAATTCCAGTGGCCCTTATCAGGCAAACAAGTAAGGAATGTGATGCCATCATTTCTTTACTAGATGCTGTTTACGTTTTCTTTTAGTGTGATGTCAGTTCTGGCCCGGAAAAAAGGAAAGGAGAGGAGAGGAAAGAAAGAAGAGTAAGTAGGAGGAAAATGTTAATAAAGAAACAGTTTGTACCAAAGACAAAAGTATAAAAAGCTAAACAAGATACTATAACAACGGAAGAAGGAATGGGAGGGAGGAGGGTAATAAATAACTTATCAAACATGAGAAATAGAGAGGGCTTACAAGAAGGCTGGGGCGATTAGACGGACCCACGAGGCTTGAACACTGGACACAGATCAGAACAAACCGTAATCTTGCAAACAAACGTGAGGTGACCGAGATATTAAAGACTTAACCCCGCAAAGCCCCACCGGGTCTGTCTCCCCTCCAGAACACAAGCCCCACCAACCTCTCCTCCAGTTTCTCATTAGAGGAATTTGGCCTTCTCACATTTGGGTGAAATCAGAGTTAGCACTCGGCTCCTCATATGCAAAATACCAAATCTAGGAATAAAATGCTCAGTTACAAATTTTCTGGAAGCATGTTCAGCCATAAATGCACTCACTGAAGTATGAATTCAAATCCCGGCTATCCGGACACAGAGACACTTTACCCTGGGAGCATATTTCTTCCGTAAAATGCAATAGTTGGAGTCTTAGATCGAAAGACTGGGGTGGCTTGCTGCTGTGTTCAGGCACAAACTACTCTTGCCACGGAGGTTTGAGCTCTTCCTACGGCTCCCAGCGGGAGCTCTCGTGCGCAGGGGGAGCCAAGTGTAAAAATGATTGTTCTACATACCGCTCAATGGCATGACGAGATGAGAAATCATCATGGCATCTGATGATTTACAAAAATGTTATGAAGGAAAATATATCTGCAAAAAGAGCAATTGATGGAAAATATATCAGCGCGGCCGCAGAATGCTTTTTCAAATTAAAAACATTCAAGTACTTTACCTCCTGTGCTTCGGTACTTAGGCCCCAGCCCTGAAGATCTGTAGAATGTAAACGTGCATTTCCATGCGAGATCAGCCTGCACCTGATTGGCTGCAGGGCCCTGGTGTGGCACTCCTTCAGGGACTGGGGGGCTGCGCATTAGCTCCACCCAGCTGTCAAAGACAGCTCGGGTTGGAGTGTTTAAAGTGCACGTCAGGCTGTCCATTGCAAGACAGCCGGCCAAGGTGACATTTGCACTTTAGTCTGAAGTACACACTATTCCTCCCTGCTGTCACCCCCTACTCAGACTTTGCTGCTGCCAGCACGAAAAATAAAATGGTAATAAATCTGTTTTATTACCATTTTATTTTGTGTTTCCTGCTCTCCAGCAGAGGGGCGAGGCTCTTCCACTCTCATGGAGGCACAGCCACTGCTATAACTGCTGAATTTCTATGGTTTTGTGCGTGTAAAATCTGAGCCTAACTATAAAGTCCCTGTAACCTTTGGTTTTTTAAGTGAATTTTTAAGGGTTTTCAACTTATATTTTCTAAATATAACAACCATGTAACCTTTGGATTTTTAAGAAAATTTCTAATGTTTTTTAATTTCACATCTTGTATCTGTAGTATTTCATTTTTTTTTTTAGAATTTTTAACATTTATTTCAAGATATTATGTACGTATTATAAGATGTTTATGTAGTTTACATTTTTCTTGCACTTTTTTATTTTTACTTTTTTGGGGTTATTTAAAATTGTCATTTTTTTCATTTATACTTTGTAGTGTTTTCTTTTTTTTGTACAGTTTTTTTTTTCCCCAAAGGCAGAAATGGAAGTGGTCAATGGTCAAACAAATTCTGTCCACAGATAGACTAAGCCAGGAAACATGGTAGTAAAACTGTTTCTGCATTCCTCAGACACTATAACATGGGCTCTATCTACAACAACCTACGCTTTGATGTAGACGGGATCTACAGAACTGATGGAGTTCACTTTAAAGAGAAAAGCAACTGGGTGTTCCTGAACAACTTGAAAGTGTGCATCATGTTTTATGTGTAGTTAAAATCTAAACACAAAGGCTTTTTTCAGAGCTGCCCCTTTTCCCAAACACTGCCTCATTTTCTTTTTAAATCCCATTTTTTAATCAATTTTACTCGACTCCGCGGATCCATCGCGGATCCGTAAACAAAAAGCACACATTTAATACAAAACAAGGCATTTGCGAATCCCTTCTACAGCTTTGTGAGTAGATGTAACACATTTTTTGTGTGTATATGTGACTGGGTGTGTAAGTGCCTGTGTGAATCTGTGAGTGAGTATGTCAGTATTTAAGTGGATATTAGAGTAGCCCTGTCAGTGGCTCAGTCAGTGGATGTAAGTGTCTATCTGGGTGTGTGAGTGGGTGTGAGAGTGTCTGTATGGGCATCAGAGTGGGAGAGAGAGTGTCTGTCTGTGACTGGGTGTGAGAGGGTCTGTATAGACTTAGACGTGGGTGTGAGAGTATCTGTAAGGGTATGTGAGTGGGTGTAAAAGTGTCAATATGGGTGTCAGAGTGGGTGTGAGAGTGTATGTGTGTGTGACTGGGTATGATAGGGTTTGTATGGGTGTAAGAGTGGGAGTGAGAGTCTCTGTATGGGTATGTTAGTGTGTGTGAGAGTGTCTGTATACATGTCAGAGGGGGTGCAATAGTATCTATATGGGTCTGTGAGTGGGTGTGAGAGTGTCTGTATAGGTGTCTAATGGGTGGTGAGTGTTTCTCTATGGGTGTCAGAGTGGGTGTGAGAGTGTTCGTGTGTTTGACTGGGTGTGAGAGAATATGTTTAGGTGTAAGAGTGGGTGTTTGAGTGTCTATGGGTATGTGTGTTGGTGTGTCTGTATTGATGTCAGAGGGGGTGTGAGAGTGTCTGTATGGGTGTCAGAGTGGGTGTGCGAGTGTCTGTATGGGTGTCAGAGTGAGTGTGAGAGTATCTGTATGGGTGTCAAAGTGGATGTGAGAGTATATTTATATATTTTTTTCATTAGAGCCAACTCTGTGGATCTGTCAAAGATTTACATGAAGGGCCACGCTGGGCCCCGCAGATCTCGCGTATGGCCACAAAAACATGTTCTGAAATTTTACTGCCCATTAAACATGCTTTCACCTCATTTAAAACATACACAAGGGGTCAGGAAAGCTCTCACTTGACCCTTTCAATTAGTATACAAGCCCCGGGGACCATTTCTCGAGATAAGAAAATGTAAGAAATTGGGTTGTTGATTGACTGGGAGTAAGCCCTGGTCAAGCAGCAACCACAATCCTTGTCTGGGTAAGGTCCCATCAAACCCCAAATTAACCTCTCCTCAACCTCCTGGTAGCTTGGCATAGAGCAATCAGGCTTAACTTAGAGGTAATGTGTAAAGTGTGCAACACTTCAAACATTAAAACAGTGGAAACACAACACAAAAAGATTCCCACACCATGTTAGAAAAATAGATCTCCCACACCGAGTTGGAAAAATAGATCTTTGTAAAACAAGAGCGAAGCGACACAAATACAATTAGTAGAACCGGACATATTGAATTTGAAAGTTTTTAGGTAAAATAGTGTCCAAAGGTGTAAAGTGCCAACTGTAGATATCTGGTCATGGCGGACCAGGATAAAGTCACAAGTTCAGGCCGACCGCAATGGCGCTTGGGCCAGCTACAGGGACCCAGTTAGGCCAGCTGAACAGAGTACCTTAAATCTGGTTTGCTGAGCAGTGCATGGATCTGCGTCGATGATACGTCCCGCAGCCCAGGAGATGTGTGGGTTCTGAGATGTGGCAAAGCTGTGGTGTGAGGTCCTGCTGCGTCAACATCAAGGATCCCATCAACGGGGCTTGCGATGTGAAGTCCAGTGTCGGGGATGCAACACGCAGTCAATGTGATGCATCGGTTCCAAATAGCTGCAAGGCTGCGATGTAGAGTCCGTCGCCCTTATTGCCGAAATATTCAGGGCCTGCACCGAGAACGCGTCGCGCAGTAGCGGTTCTAAACGCAATGTGGGCTGTGGTGTTGAAGCGGCAGTGATGCTGGCCTTTGTGACAAGTCCAATCCACGCAGCAGCGGCAATGAGTCAGTATTGCTCAGGTTTGCGCAGCGCAGCAGAGGATATGTGTCGGTTCTGCTGGATCCATAGACTGGCAGAGCACCTTAGGCCAACTTCGAAGAGTCCAAGACTGGGGTAGCACCACTTGGCATGGTAGCCTCAAAGATGGCAGAGTCTATGTGCAGATGCAGGGTTGTTGGAAGCCTCTTGTGTCCCTAAGGCTTCAGATCAGGTGGCCAGCCAACTAGTCTTTGGAGTCACTCTGGGTTCTTGGTTCAAGAGATACAGGTCCAGTCCTTCTCACCCACGCAAGAGGGCAGCAGGTCAGCATAGCAAAACATGAGCCCAGCAGAATGGCAGTCCTTCAGCAGCACAGCAGTCCTTCTTCCTGACAGAGCCTCCACAGGTCCAGAAGTGTACTGAAATGGTGGTGTCTGAGGTCCATCTTTTATACCCTGGTGCCCTGGTTCAGGAAGATGGGAGAAGCTTCTAGACAGTGGCTTTGAAGTGCAAGGAATTCCCTGCCTCTCTTGCCCTGGCACCAAGCTGGCTTGATTGACAATGCAGGGTGGTTAGGGCCTTTGTGTGGGGACAGGACACAGCCTATTCAGGCTCACCCTCCCATCCTGCCAGGGATGGTCCATCTAGTCACACCTAAGTTTCCATTGTGTGTGGCTGTCTACAAGGAATACACAAACCCCAACTGCCAACTACACCCAGTCATGTGACCATAGACAGGCTGCAGGTACCAAATGGCTAAGGCAAGCAAATGCCAACTTTCTAAAAGTGCAATTTTCAGAAATGCAATTTAAAATCCTGCTTCACCATAAGTTCGGATTTTAAATTGTGAATCCAGAGACACCTAATACGATCCAGTTATCTCTTCCTATTTGGGGATTACAATTATAAATTGTAATAAGGCAATGTTATCCTAAGGGAGAGATAGACCTTGCAGTAGTGAAAAACAAATGTAAGAGTTTTTCACTACCAGGGCATGTAAAACTTAAAAATACATGTCCTGCTTTTTAAATACTTTGCACCCTGCCTTCTGGGCTGTACAGGGCCTGCTCTAGGGGTGACTTATATGTATTAAAAAGGAAGGTTTGGGTTTGCCAGGTCAGAATGGCAGTTTAAAACTGCCCACACAGGCTCTGCAATGGCAGGTGTGAGACATTTTTAAAGGGCTACTTAAGTGGATTACACATTTAGTGCTGCAGAACCACCAGTAGCATTTATTTTACAGGCCTCGGGCACAGGTAGTGCCACTTTACTGGGGACTTATAAGTAAATTAAATATGCCAATGGGGGATAGGCCAATATTATCATGTTTAGAGGAGAGAGTACAAGCACTTTAGCACTAGTTAGCAGAGGTAAAGTATGCAAAGTCCTAATACCAGTAAAAACAAAATCAGAAAAAGAGGAGGAGGAAGGCAAAACGTTGGGAGGAAGATCAGCCTTATGCTGACAGAGCTAACAAATGGTATCAAAGATGATCCATGATTTTAGTCAATGCAAGAGAGGACTGTTCAAAACTAGAGGATGAGAAAAGATAATGGTGTGTTATACTGTAAGAGAGACTTACAGTAAGAATTTTAGCATGTAATCATTGTAATGAAGTCCATTTGTCAGGGCTCTGAATTTATGTATCTATTTACTGTTCTTCCATCTCAATATATTCTCTCTATTTCTTCCTCTTGTTTGTGGGCTGATCATCTCTATACCAAAAAAGGGAAATCCATTGCTCTATATCATCTCCGTTAGGTGCTTAGAGCAGGGGTCTTGAGATATGGTGCTCTGAGCTATAAGCAGATTACACCTGAGGTTAAAACTGGATTTGAAGTCCTCTGATTGATGTGGTGGACCTCTTGGTCAGTTCTTTCAGATGCTGTAAGAGTCGTAGTATAGGATTGTGCCCTTAGTTGTGCTGAAGAAGTTTCTTCAATTTACACTAAAGACACCATACCAATTTCATGGTTTAGTTGTGCTCTAGGAGCTGCGCATAGTCATATTAGTGGCTCTAGACCAATTTCAAGGTTCAGTATTTTGTATGCTTGCCATCAAATACACAGTATTTGTCCTGTTGCCAAGTTACTGCATCTCAGGCACGCAAGTGACTCAGGGTTTGCCCCTCTTGTTGAATTTGTTGTATGTTTTCATACCATCATGATGGAAGGGGCAGATACTCGTGTGGGCGCCGAGAAAATATTGCACTATAATACTGTGCTGATTAACTAGAACTTGATGTTCATGTTCTTTTTCCTTCCATTCTTTCAGTAGTCTGTGCTGAATACTTTGAAAAAATGTAATAAAAATGATTTTATAAAAAAATGACTGGCAGGGCAGAGGTGCTAGATCTATCACGCTCTGCTCACATGAATAGCAAGCATTTAACTTCCAGGTGAAAAAATTGTTCTCTGGTTCTAATTTAGAAATGTAAGGTTCCCAGAAGTCTCTTAATATCAATAATGGCAACACAGAGTCCTACCCTGTACTCAGTTTTTTAATAAATACAAAACAAAAGCCCTATGGGAAGACCTAGGGAGGCCCATTGGGCTAGTTGAATGTTGTATTAGAATAACTGTTTGTATTAGTGTATGCAACATAATGAGAAGGATAATATGTGATCTGTTTCTCAACAGGTCCTTGGAAAATGTTTTTGTTAAAAAAACACTTTATTCACAATTTCTGTGGGAGAACTTATTGTGTTGTCTTGAAAATGGTTGTTAAAATCACAGAAACCCACTGAAACGTGTCGATGAGGTCAAAAAGAGGCTGAATCTGTAACATGTCTGATACAATAACTGACTAATTCTGATGCGAGTACTGTGTTAATTTTTTTATGTTGCATTGTGTATATAAAAATTAAAGTGATTTTTATTGATATACCCTACAAATGGGAAGCGTTTTCAAACATCGCAAAGAGATTTAAGCTGCTATTTTTTATTAATGTATTTTTATGTATAAATTTGAATATATGATCATTAATAAAATCACAGAAGATTTTTAAGAAACTGCATTGTTAGCTAGTGTGTTCTCCTATACCGAAATGGTACCAAGTGTGGTTTACACAATTGTGACAGAGTGAGCCCAGGTTGGGTGTTAGACTGAATGGTGTATGTTTTAGTGGTATTATCATCCCAAGGGGGAACCTCAGTCTTACTGAACTAAATATATATTACACACTGTAGGTTTTCTGCCCCAAGAATAAATTGGAACAACAGCAAGGTGATGCGTGGAATACTTTAATTAATCTCAGCCACTGCCAATCGCTCGGGTCGCATCCCAATCCATCGATTTTCACCCACCCTGCCACCTTAGTTTGGGCCCAGCCATATGCAAATCAGTTTTGATCCTGCTTCAATGGGAACCAAGCTGTACCTGCCTGATGAGCCCATAACTAGGGTGAAACCGGTCCAGTGTTACTTGTGTTCTGGTTCAGAGAGGGCCCGGCTTGCCAGTTTGGGTGGAACTGTTCCGATTCGAGCAGGGTTAAGACTGATTTGCAAAGGGCAGGGTCCAAACTGAGGTGACATGGTGTGCAAAATAACGATGGACTAGGATGCAGCCCCAAGTAATTACCAGTGTCTGAGATTAATTAAAGCATTCCATCCATCACTTTTTTGTATACTTTAGAACAAATGGGTTAGACATCTGCATGCACCTGGAATGAGCTAGAGACCCGTAGTTACAGCATCAGGATCCAGTCTGTTATGTATCTAGTGTTAAGACCCATAGCCAAATGGAGGAAGCACCCATTAAAGCTGACTTCTTCTCAGGACAGATGAGTAACAAATCCTAAACAACTTCCACCTCCAGGGGCTGCTGTTCCATACGCTAAGAGGAAAGCCATTCTGGACACTGTCAACGACTCGGATCACAATTGTGATTTGTGCTAAATTTGTCACACTTCCCACTCTCACTCCTTTATTTGTAAAGAAGAGGGACCTGGTTTTTGATCCAGCTGTTGTTGAGTTGATTATTCCTGATATTTTATATCGCATTTGCTGTGAAGTGCAGTATAAACCTGAAGCATGGTCTCTTGCACTGCACCGCTACGCTAACTATAACAAAACAGTCTTATTAATTATACACAAATGACTCCTGAAAATATACATGTATTAAGGAAGCTGCTAAAGAGTAGATGTCTGATTTACCGATAGTGTAAAATGTTAGTTCGTATCTGGATTTCATAGCCTGCACTGAGGTGGCTCTGCCTTGTGTTCTAACTTTGCAATTAACAATCACGTTGTCAAAATAAGAATAGCAGTTGTATTTATCCCATTTTGTCCAATTCTCATAGTGTCCGAAAATAAGTTTCTGAAAAAGTTTTTCAAAAGACACTTGTGGTGGTTCCCTCAGGATGGTACACATATAAGGCTCAAAACGCACAATAGATGAATAGTTGTGCTGATGTTGTTTTGTATTCGAAAAATCAAGGGGCCCGATTCACAGAACTAACTTACGACAAAATCCTAAACTTACTACCATTTTGGTATTCACAGAATGAACTTACTCATTTTGGTATTCACAGAATGAACTTACTACCATTTTGGTATTCACAGAATGAACTTACTCATTTTGGTATTCACAGAATGAACTTACTCATTTTGGTATTCACAGAATGAACTTACTCATTTTGGTATTCACAGAATGAACTTACTACCATTTGGTATTCACAGAATGAACTTACTACCATTTTGGTATTCACAGAATGAACTTACTACCATTTTGGTATTCACAGAATGAACTTACTCATTTTGGTATTCACAGAAGGCACTTACTCATCAATGAGTAAATGCCTTCTGTGAATACCAAAATGTATAAGTTACACAAAATGAGTAAGTTACACAAAATGTGTAAGTTACACAAAATGAGTAAGTTACACAAAATGTGTAAGTGCCTTCTGTGAATACCAAAATGAGTAAGTTCATTCTGTGAATACCAAATGAGTAAGTTCATTCTGTGAATACCAAAATGGTAGTAGAGTTTAGGATTTTGTCATAAGTTAGTTCTGTGAATCGGGCCCAAGGTATATATATATATACTAAGAGGAAAAAGTATCCATGGTAACACTACCTCACAAACAATATGACCACATAAGGATACAAAGATGTGCACGAGGTCAACATCTGAACAATTCTGGAAGAAATAATATGTGACAAACAATATTTCAGGGGTGCAAAATGAGCCAAGCACCTCAAAGAGAGTAGAGGAAACACCCTGTAAGAAGTAATGGTCAAAACGAAAAAAACATGTAACAAAATCCCTGTTAAAACGACTCTTACACCCATTTAGGATACTACGTGTAAAAATGATGAATTCAAAGTACACACAGACAACATAAAAAGAACTTTCAAAGCCTGGTAACCAAAGAACTACTAGTCCCATAATGCCTCATAATGGGCTGACATGGAAAGACTATATAGTGGAGTCACAAATGAAGGACTCACGATACCGTGATCAAGGCCATTTTTGGGCTGAAACGTTGGTGGTGGTAGTGGTGTAAATATGCGCTTGTAATAAAGCGAAATATATGAAGATTCGTGGAATGCGGTACTCTCTTTTGTTGGTTGACATATCACAAGGTTAAGTCCGACCTTGAAAACCGCACCGACTGAGAAAATAGTGCGCGCTGAATCTGGACTGTTTGTTGGTATATATATATATATATACATCCACTGCTTCGAACCACCTTTTCCCGTGCACTCTCGTACGGGTGCCTGATAGCGCGGGGATGAGCTCACGGTAAATATCGCAGCTCCATTGTTTATCCCAGAAAAAAGGGAATCAGCACTCACAGGGATGAATTCATTAGTTTTAGTGAAAGATGTGCAAACAAACACGTTTTGGCTGTCGCCTTCCTCAGTGTCAGCAGGTGCGCCGGAAACGTCGCCATTGTAAGCGTTTTACTAGACATCAACAACGGCATGGTTTACATGTTTGGTTCCCCTCACCGCCATCTTGTCGTTTCTAGAATTACATTATATGCAACACGTTACATTGTGACAAATTGTATATCAGCGTGCAAGCATCATAGGCAAGGTTAAGAATAGTATTGTGCCCTGTATGGGCCATTATTCCTTGACTAAAAAAGAACCACATTAAAGAAAAACAGTTATAAAAGCCATATTGCAATAGCTACTATATTCATTGCTTTGTATAGGGAGTGTCGATTTACTACGCTGTCTATTCAGAGTATTAAAAACATTAAACTCATTATATAATCCTGCATGGATTTGATACTTACACTGAAAGCTATCACATAAATTATGTCTCAACAGTGTGGTAAATTGTATGCTCGACATTAAACGACAAGATGGCAGTGAGGGGAACCAAACATGTAAACCATGCCGTTGTTGATGTCTAGTAAAATGCTTAAAATGCCGATGTTTCCGGCGCGCCTGCTGACACTGAGGAAGGCAACAGCCGAAACCAGTTTGTTTGCACATCTTTCATTAAAACTAATGAATTCATCCCTGTAAGTGCCGATTCCCTTTTTTCTGGGATAAACAAAGGAGCTGTGATATTTACCGCGGGCTCACCCCGCGCTATCAGACACCCGGGGTCCAGTTAAGACCCAGCCATATGCAAATCAGTCTTGATCCTGTTCCCCATGGGAACAGTTCAGCCCAAACTGCCAGGCCAGGTCCTCCCTGGACTGGAAACAAGCATCCTGGGACCAGTTTTGGGGCATCACCACTCATCAGCCAAGCTAGCTTGACTCCAGTGGCATGGAGAGCAAGGGACCCTTGTCTGGGCATACCAGTCACACTCTGGGTCACAAATGCAAAAAGAACAATTGATGGACAGAATGATGCACAATGTCGAACATTCACCCCAGTACAGAGATCTGGGCCTCAATCCATCGTTTTTTTGCTTCCCATGCCATTCCAGCAGTTCAGACCCAGCCATATGCAAATCAGTCATGATCCTGTTCATCATGGGAACAGTCCAGCCCGAACTGCCAGGTCCTCCCTGGACTTGGAAACAAGCATCCTGAGACCAGTTTCGGGGCATCACCCCTCATCAGCCAAGCTAGCTTGACTCCAGTGGCATGGAGAACATGGGACCCACGTCTGGGGATCGCCGTCACACTCAGGGTGACAAATGCAAAAAGAAAAATTGATGGACAGACTGATGCTCAATTTAAAACATTCACCCCAGTACAGAGATCTGGGCCTAAATCCATCAATTTTTTACTCCCCATGCCATTCCAGTTCATACGTAGCCATATCCAAATCAGACTTGATCCTGTTCCCCATGGTAACAGTCGAGCCTTAACTGCCAGGCCAGGTCCTTCCTGGACTGGACACAAGCATCCTGGAACCGGTTTTGGGGCATCATCCCTCATCAGCCAAGCTAGCTTGACTCCAGTGGCATGGAGAGCACTGGACCCACGTCTGGGCATACCCTCACACTCGGGGTGACAAATGCTAAAAGAACAAACAGAGTTTGCCATCTACTGTGTTAAAAACTGGAATTTGAAGTTAAACTTCCAAGTGGAGTGTATTCCTGACTTTAGTCTACTCTTCTCCATCTGAGTGCATTGACTGGTATGTATACAATTGTTCTCAGTTCTTTTGTACATAATCCCCTTAGTTGCCCATTGGCGTCCTATGTCTGGTGTTTGCAAATGAAAATTAAATAATATTTAGCAGCTTGCTGGTGTCATGCAACTTTCGTGGGATATTGTTAAGAGGTGAGGTTGATTCTCAGAGTGTGGTTGAAGATATATGTGTATATATATATATATATATATATATATATATATATATATATATATATATATTCACTGAAAAAACAACAGGTTTCAGGGACGTTATAGTTAGTTGGACATTTCACTCGTGCAAAACCAGAGAAGTTCGGCCGTTATAGTTAGTTGAGCTAACTATAACTCACGCCCCCGCAATCCACTGCTGATGACATCACATATTACATCACTCATGACATGGTCAGTGATGTGAGGAGTGCAAGGGTAGTTCCTGGTTGATTATATAAGTGAAGGGGTAGTGCCTGGGTGATCAGAGGAGTGCATAGGTAGTGCCTGGGTGATTTTATAAGTGCATGGGTACTACTTGAGTGATTGAAGGAGTGCATGGGTAATACCTAGGTGATTGCATGAGTGCATGGATAGTGTCTGGGTGATTGCATGAGTGCAAGGCTAGTGCCTGGGTTATTGCATGAGTGCATAGGTAGAGCCTGGGTGATTGCATGAGTGCAGGGGTACTGCCTGGGTGATTGCATGAGTGCATAGGTAGTGCCTGGGTGATTTTATAAGTGTATGGTACTAGCTGGGCTATTGGAGGAATGCATAGGTAACGCCTGGGTGATTGCATGAGTGCAGGGGTTGTGCCTGGGTGATTAGAGGAGTGCATTGGTAGTGCCTGGGTGATTTTATAAGTGCATGGGTACTGCCTGAGTGATTGAAGGAGTGCATGGGTAATGCCTTGGTGCATAGAGGAATGCATCAGTAGTGCATGGGTACTGCCTGGGTGATTGGAAGACTGCATGGATACTACCTGGGTGATTGAAGAAGTGCAAGGATAGTGTCTGGGTGATTGGAGGAGTGCATAGCTAATGCATGGGTGATTGCATGACTGCAAGGGTAATGTCTGGGTGATTGGAGGAGTACATGGATAGTGCTTGGGTGATTGGAGGAGTGCAAGGGTAGTGCTTGGTTTATTGCATGAGTGCATAGGTAGTGCGTGGGTGATTGCATGAGTGCAGGGGTAGTGCCTGGGTGATTAGAGGAGTGCATAGGTAGTGCCTGGGTGATTTTATAAGTGTATGGGTACTGGCTGGGTGATTGGAGGAATGCATAGGTAACACCTGGGGGATTGCATGAGTGTAGTGGTAGTGCCTGGGTGATTGCAGGAGTGCATAAGTAGTGCCTGGGTGATTTTATAAGTGCATTGGTACTGGCTGGGTGATTGGAGGAGTGCATGGATAGCGCCTTGGTGATTGTAGCAGTGCAAGAGTAGTGCCTGGGTTATTGTATGAGTGCATAGCTAGTGCCTTGGTGATTCAATGAGTGCAAGGGTAGTGCCTGGGTTATTGCATGAGTGCATAGGTAGTGCCTGGGTGGTTGCATGAGTGCAGTGGTAGTGCCTGGGTGATTGCATAAGTGCATAGGTAGTGCCTGGGTGATTTTATAAGTGGATGGGTACTGGCTGAGTGATTTGAGGAGTGCATAGATACTGCCTGGGTGATTGAAGGAGCGCAAGGGTAGTGCCTGGGTGATTGGAGCAGTGCATAGCTAGTGCTTTGGAGATTGCATGAGTGCAGGGGTAATGTCTGGGGGATTAGAGGAGTGCATAGGTAATGCCTGGGTGATTTTATAAGTGCATGGCTACTGCTTGAGTGATTGAAGGACTGCATTGGTAATGCCTAGGTGATTGCATGAGTGCAGGGGTAATGTCTGGGTGATTGGAGGAGTGTATGAGTAATATCTGGGTGATTGCATGAGTGCAGGGGTAATGTCTGGGTGGTTGCATGAGTGTAGTGGTAGTGCCTGGGTGATTGGAGGAGTGCATAAGCAGTGCCTGGGTGATTTTATAAGTGCATGGGTACTTTCGGGGTGATTGGAGGAGTACAAGGGTAGTGCCTGGGTGATTGGAGGAGTGCAAGAGTAGTGCCTGGGTGATTATATAAGTGTATGGGTAGTGGCTGGGTGATTGAAGGAGTGCTTGGGTAATGCCTGGGTGAATGCATGAATGCAGGGATAATGTGTAAGTGTTTGGAGGAGTGTATGAGTAATGTCTGGGTGATTGTATGAGTGTAGGGGTAATGCCTGGGTGATTGCATGAGTGCAGGGGTAGTGCCTGGGTGATTGCATGAGTACAAGGGTAGTGCCTGGGTGATTGGAGGAGTGCAAGGGTAGTGCCTGGTTGATTATATAAGTGCATGCGTAGTGGCTAGGTGATTAAAAGAGTGCATGGGTAATACCTGGGGGATTGCATGAGTGCAGGGATAATGTGTGGGTGATTGGAGGAGTGCATGGGTACTGCCTGAGTGTTTGAAGGAGTGCATGAGTAATCCTTGGTGATTGCATGTGTGCAGGGGTAATGTCTGGGTGATTGGAGAAATGCATGGATACTTCCTGGGTGATTAGAGGAGTGCAAGGGTAGTGCCTGGGTGATTGGAGGAGTGCATAGCTAATGCCTGGGTGATTGCATGAGTGCAGGGGTAATGTCTGGGGTATTGGAGATGTGCATAGGTAATACCTGGGTGATTGCATGAGTGTAGGGGTAATGTCTAGCTGATTGCATGAGTGTAGGGGTAGTGCCTGGGTGATTGGAGGAGTGCATAGGTAGTGTCTGGGTGATATTATAAGTGTATGGGTACTGGCTAGATGATTGTAGAAGTGCATGGATGGTGCCTGGTTGATTGAATGAGTGTGGGAATAGTGCCTGAGTGCATAGATGAGTGTATGGGTAGTGTTTGAGTGAATGGATGAGTGCAGTAAAAGTGGCTCTAAACATTATTTCACATTATCATGTGTATTACATTAGTTCTTCTTACCTTTTTTTACTAATGTAGATACAAAACTCAATGGAGCTATTTTACAGTAGTTTTGTTGTAAAGTGAATTTAAAATCTTTTCAAACTTCACCATTACCTTCTGTAAAAAGAAGAAGAAAAACTGTTATTGAAGATAATATTATAGTTTTAGGAACACAACATAATTTTAAAATTACATAACATTTTCAGTTTCCCTTTTTGCTGTTCTCAGATTCTACTGAATTTAACCATACACAGTGATTTCAATGTAGATCTTCATACAACAGCGGGGAAAAAAACCAATCAATGAGATTGTTTAAAAAAAAAAAAAAAATCAGCGTTGAGCATTATTTAGAACATGTGTAACTATGTGTTTACCTACCTACAGTTTCTAAATTGCATTCTTCAACTACATTAAGGGGCCGATTCCGATCTCGCTCGGAAGGGCTCTGAACGCAATCCGGCCGGAAAAAGTACGAGCCGTATGCATGTTTTCCGACCGACTCGTACAGCTGTACAAGCGAGCAAGTACGATGCGAGAAACGCGAAATCGCCGACCGAATCGTTTCCGGGTCTGAACCGCTCTGTACGTCTCGTCCGTAAGCAAACCGTGCCGTGCAATGGAGGCGATTTCCGACCGAGCCAGTACGATGCACGATTCGGACAGCCGGATCGAGTCGGAGCCTCCGACACGTAAACGCTCCAGGAAGCGGACTTCGGGGGTCCGCGCCGGACCCCCCTTCACCCGTAGTCGTACGAGTCAATCAGAGGGGGGTACCCAAGGGTCCCCCCTACACATGCATGTACGGTGCGGGTGGCACAGACGCGTCCCCACTACAGGGGGCGCCCTTGTGTGCAACGTGCCTTTTTCGTCAATGGGAGCCTATGTACGCGTCATACAACAGGCTCCCATTGACTTCAATGGGGCTCCGAGCGACCCTTGTCCGTCAGCGCTTGTTCGCATCGTACTCGGGCGCTCGGAGCCCCGGAGCACGAGTCACTCGAAAAGCCCTCCGGATCCGAGTCGGACGGAGCCTTCTCCCAGCGAGATCGGAATCGGCTCCTAAGTCTTTGATTTCTCTCAAGTACATTTTGTAAAATGTACATTCTCATTTACATCGCGTATAATATAATGCTCAAATATATAAACTACTTGTTTCAAACACAATTTTCCAAATGCAATAAGAATTAGCACAAACAATAATCCATACACTAATTGTTCACATCTTCCCAATAGGCTGAATAATGTTTCCAAATCTTTTGCATTGAAAATATCCAAAATAAACTCATTAATTTGTGTGCACATCTTCCCAATAGGCCGAATGATGTTTTCAAAACTTTGGCATCAAAAATATCAGATATGAATTTGGTAATTCGTAAGGCAACCTACATTTGAATTCCAAATGGGCATCATTGCAATGTGTCATCCTTTATTGCACTTTAAATACACAGTATAGTGTCCTGATGTTGTAGTAGGTCCATCATGGAAAATAATAGCCACTGCTTTAAAAGTTCTTCCTGAAATTGATACTTGACTTGCCACAAATATTTTTATTTTGGTTTCCAATTTTCTTCCATTTGCTCTACAACGTTGTAGCATTAAAATGACATATTTTCCAAATCTTTCTATATATAATGTTGACAACATTTCTGATTTACAATGAGAACATTTCATATCTTGATTAGCTGTTTTTACTAATTTGTTAAAAGACACTGATTTGCAATCTGGTATCGTCAAGTATATGAATCGTTCAGTGTCTATTTCAGTGGTAGAAGAAAATGAACACTCTTCACATTTATGATCCCATCTGTAACTTAGTCCAAATACATTTTCAATTTCTATTCCTTCATCTTCCAATACTCCAAGCATAAACATAAGAAATTCTTGTGCATCTTGTTGTATGTTCAATGTATATTTCAATGAACCAGTACATATATCCAAAAGATGCTGAATGCCAGAAGCAGTATGGATTTTAGTTCTATCAGTTACCAACTTTTGAAAAATATAATGCTAGTAAAGAACAGAATCTTTTTCTCGATTTTCCATAATTTCATGATGAAGATCTTCTAGATAAAAGACAACATTCACAATTACATTAGCATAGCAGTTGATACCTGAACTATTTTCTAACTGGTATCCTACAATATCATCAACAGTGTCCATTTTCATTTTCTTTGCAGCTTCATCATTCTCTTGAATTGTTTTCTTTTTTTGAATCTCAGTAGAATGTTTGTCATATTTCCGTTTTGGACACACTACACGTTTCTCATATACAGGATATTCACCTAAGTTAGGAGCATAAAGTCTTCTTAACCGATTGTGCTCTCTTACACAATTTGCATCAGCACTAATCTTTTTCTCATCAAAATCAATCAAATACAAACCAGATAATGTTCTTACTCGAGACAATGCAACGTATGCCATGCCCTCTTTAAACACTGTACTTCCAATATTTACCAAAGCACTGTCTACACTTAAACCTTGAGATTTATGAATGGTTACTGCATATGCTAAAGAAAGAGGAAACTGTTTTCTACGAACATACAAGTCTTTTACAAGCAAAAAACGAACAGCACAACGTCCAATCTGTTTTACCTCTTCAATCTGATCAAATTTAATCTTAAAAAATTCAATTCCATCTCTGTTCTGAAAATTTACAAAATCAACAACTTTTCCCATTGCTCCATTTACTAAACCTTCTTCTACATTCAAATTACGCCGTAAAATTACCTGACAGTTTACACATACATATAAAGTTTTTTCTAAACCTGCAGTCTTCGACACAGATTTTTCCAAAGAATCCAATTTTGACTGTAATTTCTCTGAGAGAAGAATAGTAACTCCTTCGTATTCCATTTTATCAATAGCTTCCATTTTCACTATTGGCTGTTTTTCCAATTTCAAAAGTTCTTGATTGAATGTAGAACACTCTTGCAGTGTTGGCATTAGGCAAACTATAGACTTCTTTTCTCCAATTTTTTTGTACATTATTTCAGGTGCTATGTTTTCATTTGGAAACAAGTTCGTTAGTAGCCGACTTTGTAAAGCTTCTTTACCATGTTTTGTCAAAACACCAATTCTTATATCTTGAAGAATGTTTCCATAATGTTCATCACTTGCTTGTCGCATATTCTTAATAAGTTCTTTATATTCAAAATGAGACCAAATGTTCACATTTCCAATACTTCCCAAAGATTTCCTAGTATCTTCATGGACAAGTGTTTTAAAAACTGGTTGTCCTTTCACAGGAGTAAGTTGTAGTAGATCGCCGAATACAATTACATGTTTTCCTCCAAATAGAACATCATAATCTGTTTTTAAAATCTGTTGCATTCTTAAATGTACAAAGGCAAGCATTACGTTTGAGACCATGCTCACCTCATCAATGATTAGAAGTTTCATTTTCTTCAGTACTCTTGAGACTTCATAACAAGCTTCTCCAGATAGCTTGTGATATTCCAATTTATTTTCATGTTCAACTGGTAGCATGAGTAATCGATGTAAAGTAATCCCTTTAATCTTGTGTGCTCCTAATCCAGTTGGAGCTGTTACAACACAAGATAAATGGCATTCAGTAGTTATGTGTAGATAACTGGTGAAAACTTTAATTAAGAAACATTTTCCTGTTCCATGTTAACCACTGATGTACATTCGAATAGGTTTAAACGATGTGCATTGGCATTCTTTTTTTCATGTAACAAACCATGCTGTATCTGTAGTGTCACTTGCTGATATATTTCTTTTTGTTCAATATTTAGTTCTTCTTCCAAGTTTCTCAAATCAATAATATCCTGTTGTGCTTGTTGCATTGTCGTTTCTACTTCATTCATTGCTGTTGCTGCTTCATTTTCAATAATTGGTTGTCCTAGTGGATCTTCACTTAGTGGAGCAGAACTTTGACTATCTTGAGAACTGTCTCTAGCTATTTCAGCTGCAATAGTAGTTTCTTGTTCAATCTCTTCATTTAACATTTGTAGATAAGTAGGGAAAATTGTGCATTGATTTTTATCTTTATATTCATTAAAAGAATCTTCATAACAGTCAAAATCTCCAAGTAATTCCATTTCACTATGCCATGGCTTGAAGAGTTGCAGGAGTGCTAAATAGAAAAATTCCCTTTTATCTGGAGTTTCACAAGTCAGTTTTATGTGGTTAATAAGATTTCCTTTGGCATGTTTTACCAAACATCCATTACATCCAATTACTGCATATTTTTCTTCATTTATATTTTTAGTAACATTTCTCTTAAAGCTGTAATGTTGCAGTACTTCATAGAGACATAAGTTTTCCAGATGTGGACTCCTTTTGGGATAGTACGTATCCAACATATTAGTTTTAACAATATCTGTACTTTCTGGTTCATTCAATGCTAAGTATTCAATTTCTTGTAGAGATTTCAATACTCTATTTCATGTAGCCGCAAGACCTAGACTTACCCAAATGATTCCTCTTGACTTTGAATATAAACTCGCAGAGCTCAACCCATCCGAACATTCATAGGATCCAATCTCTCGATGGGAAAGCATTTTCAAACTAAGGCTGTACAATTTGTTACTAAGACTCTTCTCTTGTGAAATTTCTTCCCACATTTCCTTCAACTCTGTCTTTTCAGATTTGGTTATATATGACGTAACGTAGCGAGCAACAGCAATTGAATTATCTGCAACATACTGGATATTCATGTTTGCATTCCACATTGTCAAAATCACTGGATTGTAGTCATTAATATACTTTGAATCTTCAGTTCTTTTTATGTTGTATGTATTCTTCGGAGATTTTCGAGATATAGTATGTCTTACTGCTGACATAAAACTATTGACTCTTCCTTTTGAACTTACTGGACATGAGAATCCAAAACGACATTTTGTATAAAATGTTCCCTTTGACTTGTATTTTCGTCGATAATATTTCCCACATCAATGACTTTGAAAACGTAAAACTTTGGGGCATATTAGCAAGACCGGCGATAAAATTATCGCCGCTTTAGCGGCAGGAAACTGCCGCTAAAGCGGCGATAATGGGCTTGCTAATATGCGTTATAGAATTCCAATAGAAGCCCAGGTTAGATGTGCAGGACATCTAACCTGGGCTTCTATTGAATTCTATAACGCATATTAGCAAGCCCATTATCGCCGTTTAGCTGCAGTTTCCTGCAGCTAAAACGGCGATAATTTTATCGCCGGTCTTGCTAATATGCCCTATGTTCTCTTAAGCTCTGTTCTCCTCCTTTTTTGGAATGGCACAGGTAACATACTCTTCGATGAAAGACAAAACTGTTTCATTAGAATCGGTTCCAAATTTAGGAGCATTCTTGATCCATAATAGCATGTGTATATGAGGAGCACCTCTGGCTTGGTACTCCTTTCTCCAAAAGAATCAGTAACTTCTCCAAGAGGTGGACAATTTGTATTGCAGATAAAAGACATCATAGCTTGAAACCTATGATTAAAATATCTGCACACATTCACAGGATCCAAGGAACACAATTCTCCAGCTGTCTTCAATTCAATATTTTTTACATTTGAATTTGCTTGTCGAAGAAATTTAAGTAAATCGTCCCAAGCATATTCAGCACAGCTAAGTGTTAGAAACCACGTAGGAATACCTAAGTTTCTTAACATACATTTAAGTTCGCCGTGACAACGATACCAATACTCATTAGTACCACGTTGACACGCCATCAAATTAATTAACTGAGGGGCATATTAGCAAGACTGGTGATAAAATTATCGCCGTTTTAGCGGCAGGAAACTGCCGCTAAACGGCGATAATTGGCTTGCTAATAAGCGTTATAGAATTCCAATAGAAGCCCAGGTTAGATGTCCTGCACATCTAACCTGGGCTTCTATTGAATTCTATAACGCATATTAGCAAGCCCATTATCGCCGTTTTAGCGGCAGTTTCCTGCCGCTAAAGCGGCGATAATTTTATCGCCAGTCTTGCTAATATGCCCCTGAGATTCCAAATGATCGTCTCTTTGTTGAACTTTGTCCATAAATTCCTTTGCAGAAACATGTGTAAGATGAACTCCTGTTTTTAATATGTGGTTCACTGCATATGAAAGTCCAGACAAGTCACTTTCAAATAGAAGATGAAATATATATGGAATGCATTGTCGAAATTTTGAATCTTCTGAGTACAATCTTGTCGTCCGGTATTCTGAAGCTGGAATCTGTACTGCTCGATCATCATATCGTCCACCTTCTCCAGTGGGGAACAGCTGTGGAAAACAACGAGCTTCTAAACTTTTTTCCCATACACTCATGGGAGTTCCCTTTGCTTTCTTCATTTCAAATAATTCAATAGTGTTTCTAATCACTTCTTTTGAATGTAGAGGACGAATACTGTAATGTTCGTAAATCTCTTCACTCCTAGACTTGTCCATGTTTTCTATTTGGCCAGTTGAAATTTCTGTATCTTCTTCTAAACCTATTTCCTGTTCTTCCACATTTACAGTTTTATAATAAATATTGTTCTGTACAAGATATAATGTAGCCTTTTGAAGTTTGGTGACATCTACTAACTCTTGCCATATTTCCGACTCTTTGTTGGTACACCATTAACTAGAATAACTACAGGCTCACTTTCCTCTCTCTCTATACCAACAGTTTCAATATTTTTCTTAAAATCTAAAGGTAAGTACACAACTCTTCCTTTCAGAGCTCTTTGTAAATCTGTTGGAGGCAGCTTACCTGTTTTAGGCTCCATACGAACTATAGCCTGAAACAGGTGCACAGATTGAATACGAATGGACTCATATGTATTTAAATCTGCCAGTTCCGGAGGAATAGCTACCAACTCTAAGTTGTTATGAACTGCTCTAGCTGGCATTTTGTTCTCTTCTAATTTGTTGTAACAATATTTACAAATACGTTGATCAGTACCAAACTCAAAACGACCTTCCACCAACAAATAAGCACCAAATTGCTCCCACTTATCATTATTTTCCTTTTTACTTTTTAAATACACATCAACATTCCTAGTTTGACTTCTATAGTGACTACGTCGACAACAAATACAAACATAGGGGCCCATTATGATAACGGGAGGATCGCCACCGCCCGTATGGTGGTGGCGATCCGCCCGCTATTTCTCACCGCCCGCCACCCATTTCCCCCCGCCATATTAGTATGGCGGGGGTACCACGGCGGACGGGAAGACTGTCCGCCGCTTTTCCGCCCGGTCCACAAGTCGACCGGGCGGAAAAGGTTTTAATATGGTGGCGGTGTCTGTTAGACACCGCCATCCATATTACGATACATGCGGGCCCCCCAGGAAGTTGGGGGGTGGGTAGTGCACATGGGGGGTACCTATGGTACCCCCTGCATTTGCATGCACAACATGGCAGGCACCGCGCGGTGCCTGCCACGTTGTGCATGCAAATGCACGACATGCCTTTTTGGCATTGAAGTGGGTGGTTCTGAAAGCACCGCCCGCCGCAATGTTAAGAATGCAGGATGCGCCCGCCAGTGTGGCGGGCGCATCCTAATCACCCCCACGGGACCGCCGCACTTATGGCGGGGGTCCCTTTCTCCGTCAGGATGGCGGGCGGACAAAGTCCGCCCGCCATCCTAAGATGCCCCTAGTTTGGTTTTTCACATGAAAGTATCTTAAACTTTGTAATTTCTTCTGCAAACTTCTCAGTTTTAATATCTTCCACCTGTTCTTCAACACCTACCCTTATCAAGCTCTCACTTTTTCTACTCTCCTCTTGTGAACCAAAGAAACTAAACTGTATATAACATCACAAACTTTTTTTACATCCTATACTGAACCATGCAAAAGAGCTGTGTTCATTTCACTTAAAGTTAATGCAGGACTTTTATGTAGTACAATCTCCTTACTAACTTCCGCATTTCTGAGTGATGTACTGCTAACATTCTTAAATGATGAAAAGTACTTCGACACACTTTTCTAGAAAGACAAGCCAGAGAATGACCCTGCAACTTAGTATATTTTCTCACTTTACAAGAATCTAGTCCTTGCAACATTTTAATCTTCTGTTTAACACTTTTTTGGCATATTCTCGTAAGAAAATTCGTAATATATCGATAGATTCCTGTTGAATACTACAAATACTACTACAATTCCACTTATACACTAGAGCTTGTGTACGTCTCCCTTGAACTTCTTCAGCTATTACTTCTTCTACATTTCTAGGAACCATCTTTTCTTTTTCAATTGGACAACCATCTTTTAACTCATAACAACGACCACTGGTATCAACTGCATGAACTAATAAATTTTGTTGAAAATAGCTTTCTTCATTAAAGAAAGGCTCAGTACTGGAAGTGTGCTTCCATTCACCAGTAAAAGTTTTGCAAAAGCTACTTCTATTAACCAGTCTTTTTCTTTTGCTTTTTTCCTTCATAACGTGCATTGTTTTATTCAATGTTTTCATTCTCTTCAATACCAATCTAAATAATTTCCGTTTCAAATCAAAAGCAGTATCTACTACACTTTCAATCTGTTGCTTCTTCTTATATGCTGCAGATCTTTTTTTATACTTTTTACAATCTTTTAATAAATTTTGAACTACTCTATTACGAAACCTACGTACACGTATGTCCTTAAATTGTTTCTGTCTTTTTGTCACATGTGCTTCTTTTCCATTGTGTTTCTTTATTTGCTTCTCCTTTGTTTGAAAAATTTCTTTCCTCCTTTGGTTAGTATTTTGATCGTTCAATCTCTCCACAACTTTTGTAACAAATTGCTTAGTTCTCTTACCAGAGGCCACTTTATCCTCAGCATCCTTTTGGTGTTTTTCTACTCCACTCGTTTTAGTTTTCATTAAGTACTTCTGTTTCCTTTGTTCTCTTCTCTTTTCATGTTTTCTTGCCATCTTTTATTTGTAATCCAATTAAAATATCTTCCTAAAAAACAAATAATAATTTAATTATTTTGGTACATTAATTAAAATTTCAAAATTAATAACATTTCAATTTTGAAAATAACAACTAATCGCAAAATTACAATTAAATTTCTATTGCATTTATAACTCATAAGCAGAGAAAAGTATAAAAACGAGCAAAACATCTGCAAAAACACAAGACCAGGTGGTCACACAGCCAAAAGGAGAAAGGAAAAAAAACTAAAGGTTTACAAACAGCAAAATGAAATACTCAAACAACACAGCTACTGAAAAATGTAAGAAATGCAGAAAGAAGCAACAGATGTACAGAAAGGGGCAAGACAGGTACAGAAAGAGGCAAAAGAAGTGCAGAAAGAGGAACAATTTGTAGAAAAACGCAAGTAAGGTACTCAAACAAATAAAAGGGGTGCAGAAAGAGGCAAAATGAGTTGAAAAAGAAATAAGACACGTGCAGGAAGAAGGAAGAGAAGTGAAGAAAGAAGCAACAGAGGTGCAGAAAAAGGCAAAAGAAGTGCACAAAGAAGCTAAGAGATACAGAAAAAGACAACAGAGGTGCACAAACAGACAAGAGAGGTGCACAAACAGGGAGGACGAGTGCAGAAACAGGCAACAGGGGTACAGAAAGAAGCAAGAGAGGAGCAGAAAGAAGCAAGAGAAGTGCAAAAATAAGCAACAGAGATACAGAAAGAGGCAACATGCTTGCAGAAAGAGGCAAGAGAAGTCCAGAAACAAGCAAGAGAAATGAAGAAACAGGCAAGAGAAGTGCAGAAAAAGGCAAAAAAGTACACAAAGAAACAAGAGAAGTGCAGAAAGAAGCAAGAGATGCGCTGAAAAAGGCAAAACAGGTGCAGAAAGAGGCAAGAGAGATCCAGAAAGAGGGAACAGGGATGTAGAAAGAGGGAAGAGAGGTGCGGAAACAGGGAAGAGGGGTGCAGAAACAGGCAAGATGGGTGCAAAAGAGACAAGAGGGGTGCAGAAACAAGCAAGTGAGGTGCAGAAAGAAGCAAGAGAAGTGCAGAAAGAAGCAACAAACATGCACAATGAGACAACAGTGGTGCAGAAAGAGGCAAGAGAAGTGAAGAAAGAAGCAACAGAGGTGCAAAAAGAAGCAAGAGAAGTACAGAAGGAAGCAGCAGAGGTGCAGAAAGAGGCAAGAAAAGTACAGAAAGATGCAAGAGAGTTGCAGAAACAGGCAAAAGAGGTGCAGAAAGAGGGAACAGGGGTGCAGAAAGAAGCAAGAGAGGTGCAGAAAAAGTGAACAAGGGTACAGAAAGAGGCAAGAGAAGTGCAGAAAGAAACAACAGAAATGGAGAAAGAGGCAAGAGAACTGCAGAAAGAGGCAAGAGAATTGCAGAAACAGGCAACTGAGGTACAGAAAGACAGAAGAGGGGTGCAGAAAGAGGCAAGAGAAGTACAGAAAGAGGGAAGGGGGTGTAGAAAGAGCCAAGAGGAGTGCAGAAAGAAACAAGTGAGGTGCAGAAAGAGGCAACAGAGGTGCAGAAAGAGCAAGAGAGGTGCAGAAATAAGCAAGAGAAGTGCACAAAGAGGCTAAAGAGATGCTGAAGGAGGGAAGAGGAGTAGTATGTGTATAGGTAGTTTCTCCTTAGCTGTATGACTGCATGGTAGTGCCTGAGTAAAAGGATGAATGTAAGAGTAATGGTAGGATCATTGGATGAATTCATATGTAGTGCCTAACAAAATGTATCACTAAATGGCTACTGCCTAAGTCAATGGTTCAGTGCTAGAGTAGTGCCTCGATAATTGAATGAGTGCACCAATACTGCCTGGGTGATTGCATCAGTGCATGAAAAATACCTGAGAGAAACTATGAGTACAAGCCTAAAGCATGGTTTATTGCATGAGTGTATGGGTAGAGGTTGAGATAATGCATGAGTGTACGCATACTGTCTGTGTGATTCTTTCACTGCAGAGGTACTACCTGGATAAATTTATGAATGTATGGAAAATACCCCTGAGATAGTATCAGTGTTAAGGTAATGCTTGGTCCATTGCATAAGTGTATTAGTAGTGTCTGAGTGAATACATGAGTGCATACTGGCTGAATAAATGTTTGAATGGAATAGTAGTGTCTAGGTGATTATGGCCCACATGCATCAAAGAAAAAAATTGCGACTCTAAAATAGCGAAAATTAAGGATTCGCTATTTCAGATTCGCTAAACGGAATGCACCAAATAATTCGGTAAATATTTGCGATTTCTTAAAAATCGCTAAAATATTTACCGATTACTATTTACCGATTCCGTATTTGCGAATTCGCAAATACCGATTCGAGTATCTGCGAATCCGCAAATACCGAATCGGTATTTGCGAAAGCGCCAATCGTCTCATGGAGATGACATCATACCAGGAAGTGAATCCCAGATACCACACACCTGTGCAGAGTAAGAGACTGAGGAGGAGGAAGACTGTTGGTGCACAGCCTGGAAAACACATTTTCTAGCAGAATCTGAGACCAACAATTACAATGGACCCAGGAAACAAAAAGCAAAAAGGAGAAGGCAGGAAGAGGAAGCTCAAATTCAGTGAGAGGGAACTGGAAATACTCACTGAGGAAGTCGTCCAAAAAAATGACCAGCTGTTTGGGAAACAATCCCTGCATGTTGCAGAGTCAGTCAAGCGGAAGATCTGGCTTGGGATACAAGCCCGGGTCAATTCTGTGGGGGTCACACACCGTGACATCAGCAACTTACAGAAGCGATGGTATGACCTTCGCAGCCGGGCAAAAGAGAGAGTGGCTGAAAGGCTGGCATCTGCAAGAAAAACAGGAGGGGGAACATCCACTCAGCCTGCAAACACCCCAATGGACGACTTGGTGGAATCCACTCTGCAGCCCGAGGCAGTTGTCGGGGTCACGCAGATTGACACCTCAGGACATGCGGGGACCTCCCAAGGTAAGAGCACATGCAAACATATTGCAAAATAATTGTAAGCCAAAGTGCAACAAATGCATACCCTGCGTAGTGTAGCAGGCATGAGTCCAGTCCACCTCTTACTTGCAACCCCTAATGCATTGTGGGAGTTGTATGCAAACATATGTAATGGCAAAGCATGGAGGGAGTAGCACAGTTCAAATGCAACAGAGTACAGCAAGGCAGTGACAACAGTAGACTTCCTACATCACAGAAGTTAATTTATTACACCTCTCTGAGCGCAATGTCACAAACATGTGCAAAAAATAGATATATTACATTTTACAAAACAAAATGATCTTGCACTGTTTCCCTCACAGATGCATCACAGGAGAGTGACGTGGCAGACATCCACGATTCACAGGGACATACAGACCAGCAAGATGAGGGACAAGAGATGCCGGCATCCTCGCCCCTACCTGTTCCCACTCAACGCAGGAGAAGAGTACAACCACTGCCCGATTTGGATAGTGAGGAGGACACACAAACAGGAGCAGACCCACAGGGCACTGCCCATACACCCCCACCCCCACCACCAGAGGTAACAATACCACCATGTCACAGTCCGTTCCGCAGGCGAAGGCCAAGTCCATTTCTGAGGTCTGCTGTGGACGATGGTGAAGCTGCCTGCAGTGTGCTTGAGACCAAGATGTTGAGGGTCCAGCGCCTGCAACAGAAGAACATGCGACTCATGCAGGAGCAATTGGGAACAATGGCCACACACATGGGTGGGATTCGTGACTGCATGAAGGAGCAGACGACTGCACTCGTTGAGGGGTTCAGGGCACACGGTGACAAACTTGACCGTGTTGCAACAGCCATTGAACAGATGTGCAGTGTCATGCAGGCTGAGCATATCTCCAATACCAGGAGGCAACAACATTCTATGGGGCGCATGCGCGGATACACCAGGGCCATCAACAGGCTGAGTTCTACGACAGCTCAGCTATACAGGCGTGCAGTCGCCATGCAGGTCGAGATGACCCACTGCTGTGGGGATGTGGCCAGGGGCCTAATCCAGGTCACCACTGCTGTGGAAGGGCTGCAGACAGCAGCAGCCAGTGGGAACCTCATGCATGGAGGGGGAGAGTGAGGAGGCCTCCAGCCTTAGCAGCCTACTGGTGCCTGTGGCACATAGCAGGAGGCGCAGTAGCAGGAGTCAGGCAGTCACAGAAGACACCATGTCAGATGCAGCTGGGCCTACTACAAGGGCCACAGGGGGCGTCACAGGAAGCGTTAGACATTTGGACATACAAACAATCTGGTGATGTAACCAGATATGTGTTACCTATACACACTGCAGTTGCAGTCCCAAGGCAATGAAATGTAATTGCCTGTACATGGTATGTGTGCATTAACACATACACACAACTGTCACATTAAACCTTTAACCAAATTCTGTGTTGTCATGTGCTTACTCACCTTAGAAGTAATGTTGCGTGATTTCTGCTCTTCTACGTCTGCCCTCTGCTGCATGTGGTCCGCCTGCTGCATGGGGTGGTTGTATCGGCTGTATGTCCTGTTCTGGCTCGCTGTCAGAGTCCACCAAGGGGATGCCTCTATTGGTGGCTATGTTGTGCAACATAGCGCACGTTGCCACAATCTTACAGCATTTCTCAGGACTGTACTGTAATGCCCCACCGCTCTTGTGTATGATGCGGAATCGTGATTTGAGTACCCCAAATGTCCTTTCAATAACATTGCGCGTCGCAATGTGCGCACGATTGTAACGTCGCTCCCTTTGAGTGGCAGGATTCAGGTATGTGGTGAGGATGTAAGACCTCACAGGGTATGCGCTATCACCTACAGGATGTGAGACACCAACATACATTAGTCACTGCAATGTGTCACCATGGTGTACATTTTTAAATTACAGTATTACATTGATTTACCCAGTAGATATCCTTCTCCGAACTCCCCCGCAAGTAGACGTCTGTGTATTCCACTGTGCTGGAAGATGTATGCGTCATGGGCACTGCCAGGGTAACTTGCCACAATGTCAGTGATTAGTGTTTTTGAGTTGCATGTTACCTGTATGTTCAGTGAGTGGTAAGATTTCCGGTTGCGGTAGATATACTCATTCACTGCAGGGGGACATATGGGTACATGCGTCCCATCCATACAACCAATCACATGCGGGAACTGTGCAACCTGATAGAAATCTAATTTGGTTTGCATCAAATCCTGTGGTGTGGTGGAGAACCTGATGTGGTTGTGTATCCTCTGCAACATGGCATTTAGGAAACTGTTAAAAAAAACGGATATGGCATTTTGGGAGACCCCGCCAGCTGCTGCAATTACTCCCTGGAAGGACCCTGAAGCTAGGAGATGCAGGGAACACAGGACCTGCACATGGGTGGGTATGGCATGTGTCCTGCGGGTCTGCCGCTGCAGTATAGGGTCTAACTCAGCAATTAGAGCCAAGATAGCTGCAGCATTCAGCCTATATTTATCATAGATCTCCTCCTCCGTCTGCCCTAGCAATGTGATGCGCACTCTAAAGATTCTCTCCTGGATCCTCCTTCTCCTCTGTGCTGCTGCTCTCAGCCTCATCCTCCTCGCCACAACGTAGAGCGCTGCCATGGTGGGTCTGTGGGTTGCATTCTGGGACTGTTTAAGTAGTTTGCTGATGATTTACACCTGTTTTTGATTATGTGTGATTTTTACCACCTGATATGATGTCTTCTAGTTTAAGGAATGCAAATTGCGAATTTAGGCTGGTTCTGTATTAGCGAAAACTTGATGCATCGCATTTTGCGATTTCTTAATTGCGCTTCCTAAAATACAGATTCGGTATTACCGATTCTGTATTTTATGAAGCGCTAAAATTGCGAGTACTACTATTTCTTGCGGTTTCGCTTAATGCATCTGAACTAGCTAATTTGCGATCGGTAAAGGCTTTTTTTACCGATTCGCAATTTTTCCGGGCGCAAATTAGCTTGATGCATGTGGGCCTATATGAATATATGGTTAATGTCTAAGTGATGAAAACTTAGACATTAAAGCGACTTGTCACTCTTGGGTTAATGTTTCGCGCTCTATAAATCTCCTTTTCATTTCATTTCATTTCTATGAGTACTGCCTCCTTGATTGCATAACTGAATAAGGATGCCTAAGTGAATTCATGAGTCAAAGAGAGATATGAGCCTCTTTTCATCAGTGCACACCTAGTGCTTGAGTATATAGATGTAATTCTCACTATATTCCTAAAAACTACCATGCATATCTATGTACCTTTTCCTAGTGGCATCATATGTAAAAGAAACATACAAATACATATATATCAGTGTTTTATACCTCTACCATCTCTATAGAAATAACACATGTCAGAAAATATCTGCAAGCTGATACGTACTTGAGTCATAGGACTACAAAGTCCCTTAACCTTGACAGACTCCACTTTCCATTTTAAAGAGACACCTAAAATTATGCGGCATATTTGAAGTATGCATTCCCTTAGACCAATACGAACTAACCTAATCACTAATCCTTCTATCAACAAGTTTTAAACCTTACTTTTGGGCTGCAGCTTCACTATTCAGCAACTACTCAGAGTGTTGGGCCTACCAAATACAAAGCAGCAAGTTTTTCAATGTGTCTGTTAAAAGACTCACAATATTCCAGAAAGCATGCATGCATGTGTCTGTACCTTTTAAAAGTGCCATCATATATCGAAGATACATGTGTACCAGAGTTTTACACCTCTAACATCTCTTTAATATAACACATGACAGAATACGTGAGCACGCAGACACATACCTCAGTCATAAGACTAAAAACTCCCTTAAACTTGATAGACTGCACTTCTGATTTTAAAGAGACACTTAAAATTATGCAGCATACTTGAAGTGTACATCTTTATAAACCAATACGACCTAACCTAATCACTAATCCCTCTGACAACATATCTTAAACCTCACTTATGGCGTGCAGCTTCACAATTCAGCAACTAATCACAATGTTGGGCCTAAGCAAATACAAAGCAGCAACCTTTTCAATCTATCTGTTAAAAGTCTCACAATATTCCACAAAGCACGCATGCATGTGTCTGTACCTTTTAAAAGTGGCATCATTTATCAAAGAAACATACAAACAGATGGGTAGTGCGTAGTGCCTGAGAGAATGGATGACTAGATGGGTAGCACCTGAGAAAATAGTTCAGTGCAACAGTACTGCCTGGGTGATTGCATGAGAACAGCAGTACTGAATGGGTGATTAGATCAGTGCAGGGGAAATACCTTACACAAACCATGAGTGCAAGTCATTGTTAAAGACAAGAGTGTATGAATAGTGCTTGAAAGAATAATAAAGTGCATGGGTACTGCCTGAGTGATTTTATGACTGCAGTAATATTAACTAGATGATTGTATAACTGTATGGAAAACACATGAGAGAAAATATGAGTGTAAGGGTAATGCTTGAGACATTCTATCAGTGCACCAGTAGTATCAGAGTGAGTAGATAAGAGCATGGGTAGTGCCTGACTGAATCTTTGACTGGGATAGTTGTGCCTGGCTGATTGCACAGATCTATAGTTAATGTCTGAGAGATTACATGGCATGCATGTGTCTATGCCTTTTCCTAGTGACATCATATATAAAAGAAACATACAGATACATATATACCAAAGTTTTATACCTCCACCATCTGTTTAGACATAACACGTGAAAGAATACATGTGCACACAGGCACATACCTTACTCATAAGACTAAAAAGTCTCTTAAACTTGACAGACTACACTTCCCATTTTAAAGAGACATCTAAAATTATGCGGTATACTTCCAGTCTACATCTTCATAGACCAATACGAGCTAACCTAATCACTAATCCCTCTGCCAACATGTCTTAAACCTCATTATTGAGCTGCACCTTCACTATTCAGCAACTACTCAGAGTATTGGGCCTAAGCAAATACAAAGCAACAACTTTTCAATGTGTCTGTTAAAAGACTCTCAATATTCCAGAGAGCATGCATGCATGTGTCTGTACCTTTTAAAAGTGGCATCATATATCAAAAAAACATACAAATAGATGGGTAGTGTGTAGTGCCTGAGAGAATGGATGACTGGATGGGTAGTGCCTGAGTGAATAGTTCAGTGCAAGAGTACTGCCTGGGTGATTGCATGAGAGCAGCAGTACTGAATGGGTGATTAGATCAGTGCAGGGGAAATACCTTAGACAAACCATGAGTGCAAGGCTAACGCATGGTTGAAGACAAGAGTATATGAGTAGTGCTTGAAAGAATAAAAACGTGCATAGGTACTACCTGAATGATTCTATGACTGCAGTGGTAGTAACTGGATGATTGTATGGGTGTATGGGAAGCACCTGAGAGAAAATATGAATGTAAGAGTAATGCTTGGGACATTCTATCAGTGCATCAGTAGTACCTGAGTGAGTAGATGAGAGCATGGGTAGTGCCTGACTGAATCTTTCAGTGGGATAGTAGTGCCTAGATCATTGCACAAATCTATGGTTAATGTCTGAAGGATTACATAACATGCATGTATCTGTGCCTTTTCCTAGTGGCATTATATGTAAAAGAAACATACAAATACATGTGTACCAGAGTTTTATACCTCTATCATATATTTAGTCATAACACGTGAGAGACTACATGTGCACACAGACACATACTTCAGTCATAAGACTAAAACATTTTTAAACTTAAAAGAGTGCACTTCCCATTTTAAAAAGACACCTAAAATTATGCGGCATATTTGAAGTATACATCTCCACAGACCAATACAAGCTAAGCTAATCACTAATCCCTCTGCCAAGATGTCTTAAAGCTCAATTTTGGACTGCAGCTTCACCATTCAGTAACTACTCAGAGTGTTGGACCTAAGCAAATACAAAGCAGCAACCTTTTCAATCTATCTGTTAAAAGTCACACAATATTCCAGAAAGCACCATGCATGTGTCTGTACCTTTTAAAAGTGGCATCATTTATCAAAGAAACATACAAATAGATGGGTAGTGAGTAGTGCTTGAGAGAATGAATGACTGGATGAGTAGCGCCTGAGTGAATAGTTCAGTGCAAGAGTACTGCCTGGGTGATTGCATGAGAGCAGCAGTACTGAATGGGTGCTTAGAACAGTGCAGGGGAAATACCTTAGACAAACCATGAGTGCAAGGCTAACGCATGGTTGAAGACAAGAGTGTATGAGTAGTGCTTGAAAGAATAAAAACGTGCATATGTACTGCCTGAGTGATTCTATGATGGCAGTGGTAGTAACTGGATGATTGTATGAGTGTATGGGAAGTACCTGAAAGAAAATATGAGTGTAAGGGTAATGCTTGGGCCATTCCATGAGTGCATCAGTAGTACCTGAGTGAGTAGATAAGAGCATGGGTAGTGTCTGACTAAATGTTTGAGTGGGATAGTAGTGCCTGGGTGAATGCACAAATCTATGGTTAATGTCTGAGGGATTACATGGCATGCATGTGTCTGTGCCTTTTCCTAGTGGCATCATATATAAAAGAAACATACAGATACATGTATACCAGTTTTATACCTCTATCATATATTTAGTCATAACACGTGAGAGACTACATGTGTACACAGACACATACTTCAGTCATAAGACTAAAAAGTTCATTAAACTTAAAAGAGTGCACTTCCCATTTTAAAAAGACACCTAAAATTAAGCGGCATATTTGAAGTATACATCTCCACAGACCAATACAAGCTAAGCTAATCACTAATCCCTCTGCCAAGTTGTCTTAAACCTCAGTTTTGGACTGCAACTTCACTATTCAGTAACTCCTCAGAGTGTTGGACCTAAGCAAATACAAAGCAGCAACCTTTTTAATCTATCTGTTAAAAGTCTCACAATATTCCAGAAAGCACGCATGCATGTGTCTGTACCTTTTAAAAGTGGCATCATATATCAAAGAAACATACAAATAGATGGGTAGTGGGTAGTGCCTGAGAGAATGCATGACTAGATGAGTAGTGCCTCAGTGAAACGTTCAGTACAAGAGTACTGCCTGGATAATTTCAGAAAGCCAACACTAATCCTTCTACCATGTTACTATCTACAAACTATTTCAAAACTCTTTTCATTACAATAATACAAAGTATAATAGAGAGCTGTACATTTCATAACATATTCCATACATCACATTTGTCTTACAATTTCAACACTTGGATTTTGTTTTTTAAGTAAAAATATCACTAGAAACAATAAAGCAGTGCTGAATAATATATAATACACCTTACAAATTGGTTACTCACATTTGAGGTAGTATTGCAGAATACCAAATATCAGAAACTCTTAACAGATTTTCTTTTCCACACAAGAAATGTAATGCACCTCTCTCAGAAAGGTGAAACCAGAAATGGCAAACTTTCCCTCTCTTTTTGCACTCAAATAAATGTAAGTATCAAATCGCATTGCTTCCATCATTATTTCAAATAGCAAAACATATTTCTATTGGTTAGATATATTAACCCTTTCTGGCTGTCTTCAAATGGTGCCCAAACTGCTTCTGTAATTTTCTGAAGTCGCGACTCCACCGCGGTGGAGCTGCGAATCCACATGGGAGTTCAAAAACCTATTTTTAATAATACTAATATAGATTTTCAGCAACACACTACTTCTCCACATACTACTGTCTTAGAAAACCTTAATTTACTAACGTTTCACTTATATTTAAGTATCAATTTCACATTTTAAGTCCACAGTTAAGTTTCAACCCTTCCCCCATTCTACTTAATGCCAGTTTCCATAGTAACAGTTCATGGAACATTCAACTGTACTGGCAGGTCAAAAGTTCACCGTAGTTTCAAGTTCAGCACACAAGCTTACTAATGCAAACAGTAGGTGTGGTTGACTTTTGCAAAATATTACCTTATGGTATTTACTGTACCTTTCAAACATTTATTAATAACGAATCACAAACATGCTACCTCAGCAAAGTAACTTGCATCCTATTTTTGAGTGCACAATCTTGATGAACAGCCAATTACTTATCAAATGTTTTAAAAAACAACATGTTCTCCACCATTTTAGATACCTCTCATTCTACCAACTGACTACCTCAGCTTCAGACATCTTTTCATTCCTTCCAGACATCCCTTCAAGATGCTCACAGTGTGGATTGTAGGGCACAGCTATGTTTTCTGGTGCAAAAGGTATGCTGAACGCAGAGGTATTGCCAAAGACCTAGGTTTGGAAAATGTGGACATTAAATGGATTGCACAGAGAGGATTAAAGTGGCACCAATTGTTACCTTTGGTTAAAACCTTTTTGCATCTTCAACCCCCTGACCTCATGATTGTGCACTATGGTGGCAATGACCTAGGCACATTGACTGGGGTAGGTCTGGAAATGCTAATGAAGGACATCTTTGCGCAATTGATGTTGCTTTTTCCTCAAACTGTCTTTGTATACTCTAATATATGCCAAAGACAGAAATAGACCTGGTCAAATCAAGTCTGTCCACAGTTTGAGCTAGGAAGAATGTCAATAAAGCTGTTTCTGCATTCCTCAGAGATCATAGAATGGGGTCCATCTACAACAACAATCTACATTTTGATATGGACGACATCTACAGAAGTGATTGAGTGCACTTCACAGATCAAGGAAACAGAGTCTTCCTCAACAACCTAAAGCTGTGCATCCGCACTTACATGTAGCTACACCAAACTCATAATGAAAACAAGGGCTCTTTTTAGAGCCACCCTATAACCCAACAGTTAATCTTACTTTTTAAAAAACATACATACTCTTTTTTTCATTTTGCCTAGAGTCGCAAACCCATCGCGTTTACACTGGGGGGCCGCGCTGAGAGCCGCGATGGAGTCGCGACTCCAAACACGTGAGAAAAAAAACATGCCCCCCATTCTTATTACTCAAAATCTACCTCAGGGACCCCACCCCCGAGGCCCAGCCATTTTATATATTTTTTAAAAAAAAACAATTACCTCCCCCCAGGGCTTTTTTTTTGCCCCGGGGACCCCATCCCCAGGGGCATGCCCTCATGTTGGGGACCACGGGGGGAGCCCCAATGCCCCCGCAGTCCCAGCCGGCTCCCCGCCTCCTGCGGGAGCCGGCATTGCTTCTGGACAAGGGGAGCTGCTGACATGCAGCTCCCCTTGTCCAAAAGCAATATGCTTCGCTTCATGGAAGCGAGAGCAGGTTTTCTGCTCTCGCTTCCATGAAGCGAAGCATAGTTTGCAATGACAGGGCAGGAGCCACGCTCCTGCCCTGCCATTGTCCCGGGGGTGGGCACCCCGGGACATTGCTCGAGCCGGCCCTGGAGGGTGGTGGTCCCCAGGGCCATGGAGGGCTCCAGGAGGGGGGCCGCGTTTCCCCCCCTCCCAATGTGCACATTGCCCCGGGGAAGTGGTGGTCCCTGGGGCTGGGGGTCTGCAACGGACCCCTGTATTTCCATACAGAGTGCCCCGGGGAGGTGGTGGTCCCTGGGGCTTGGGGGGCCCGCAAAGCCCCCCGCCCATATTTTCGTGAAGCCCCGGGGAGGTGGCGGTCCCCATGGCTTGGGGGGCCCGCAAGTGCCCCCCGCCCTAAAATAAATAAAGACCCGGGGTGGTGGCATTTCCCAGGGCTGCAGGGGGGCTGCATGCCCCCGAACATTATTGATGAAGCCCCAGGAAGATGGCAGTCCCCGGGGCTGCGGGGGCCCTCGCGGGCCCCCTCTAATTAATTGGACATTGCCCCCGGGACCTGGCCCACCCAGGGGCTTAAAGAAACGAAGCACGGGATCCCGCGTTTCGGTTTTTAAACACTTTTCGGCCGGATTCGCGCACCCAGTGTGAATTTAGCCAAAAATATTTTTTAAAAATGCTTTTTTTGCCCCTGGGGGTCCTTGTGGGACCCCCTGAGCAGGCCTAGGGGGTCAGGGTGTTTCTACCCTGCCCCCTTTTCTTTTTTTTAATCATTTAATACCCTTCTTTCTTGTGACTCGGTTTAACTGGCTGCCAACACTTCTTGGTTTGGAGTGTTGACAGCCAATCAAAATGAAGCTCGTGCTCGGGAGGGTTCGCGAATCCACCGCGGTCACCAGATATCGATATTTTTTATTTTTAAATTTCTCAGGAACTAATGAACGGATTTACACCATTTAAAGCAAAGAGTGCACTCTGGAACAACAGCTACCAAATTTGGTGTAATTCTGTTCAGCAGTTTGGGCTGTAGCAGCGACAAAAGTTCCTATGGAAATTAACATGGAGAAAACACGTTTTGGGACCCCCCTTTTTTCTTGGCCCCCGCTTGACGAATCACCCCGAAACTTTCAAGACAGGAGCTGAACAGAGCGCCCCATTAGTTTTGAAAATTTCGTGAAGATTTGTCAAACGGCGCCAAAGACATTGGCAAATCAAAAAACGCTTTTCCTATGGAAACTAGGTGCTAACTATAACCACTTACTGGCGACTGCCAGTAGGTAATATATACATATATATATATATATACATATATATATATATTCTAAATGTAGCAAATAATGTACCATTATTTTTCATGAGTCAACAACAGAGTTTAACATCTACTGTTTTAAAAACTAGAATTTGAAGTTAAACTTCCAAGTGGAAGCGTATTCCTGACGTTAGTCTTCTCTCCTCCATCTGGGTGCATTGACTGGCATGTATACATGGATATATGCTGCGACATAAGAATACTGGGAAATATTATTTTCAGATATTGCACTGTAGCATTAATATGGTGACGGAGACACCATTGCTGAGGGTAGAAGCACATTAGGAGTAGCACATGCTACACCATTGGGTAGTGCGTAGTTGTGCACCTAAATGGGAAGAATTTTGGTGTTGTGCTTAAGTGACAAAAGAGGTCTCTATCTTGTCTTTTGAAGCAGTGCCTAGTTGTATGATGAAATGAAAGTGGGCAAATTATTGTAGTTATCTGGCAGCTATAACTTACCCTGCAGCTTTCGTTATATGTTTATTATTTCCCTTATATTTCTATCCATTTCCCATGCTGACTGCAAGAGTTGGGTTGACCTCTCTCGGAGTCCTGAGAACCAGAGGAAAGGAGATGCAGAGGTAGGAGGCAAAGGAAGTGAAGAGGTCTTTCTGGATATCCTGCATTACAGTCATCTACTATGTAATGTGACTGTGAGATGCCTCAAGTTTACTAAGGGCAATATGGTGATTGGGACTTGCAAGAATGGACTATATTAGAGTCCTGCATCTATATTCGGTAGTTGCTTGTTCCTCGTTCACATGACTGGGTGTAGCTGAAAGCTGAGCTTTGTGTATTCCTCATAGACAGCCACATACAATGGGAAGCTTAGGTGTTCCCAGATGGGACCTCACTGGCAAGATGGGAGGGAGGAGCTGGGCACAGCCCCATTTACACTTGAATAGGCTGTGCGCTGCCTCTGTACAAAGGCTGCATACCCCCTGTACTTAGTCTGGAGCCAGGGCAGGGAAGGCAGGATGTCTGGGGACTTCAAAGGGAAACCTCTAGAGACTTCTCCCCCACTTCAAAGGTGCAAATGAGTATAAATGTGGGACCTCAGACGCCAACTCTTCAGTACACTTCTGGACCTGTGTATGTGTAGGAAGAAGGACAGCTAAGCTGCTGAAGGCCTTCCACTCTGCCAGGACGCTGCCCTTCTGGACTACTGCCTTGCTGTGCTGCTGCCTTGCTGTGCTGACATGCTGCCTGCTGCCTCTTTTGCCTGCGTGAGAAGGACTGGACAGTGCATCTCTTGAACCTAGAACCCCAGAGTGACTCCAAGGCCTTGTTGGTTGGCTCTTAGACTTAAGGCTCAGTGTCAGAAGGTTCCAACAACCTTACTCCTGCACCCGGACTCTGTCATCTGTGAGTCTACCCAGCGAAGTGGTGCGACCCCAGTCCTGGACCCTTGGAAGTGGGCCTAAGGTGCTCTGACAGCCCCTGTGGATCCAGTGGAACTGACGCATCTCCTCTGCTGCACGGCGCAACCCCGAGCAGAACAGATGTATCAATGCAGCTGCATCGAAACCACTGCAAAGACCTGTCTCGCAGCCCGTCACTGCATTGGAACCACTGTGGCATGACGCATCCTCGACACAGGCCCTCGCATCTCTCATCGATAGCAGCCTAGACAATGATGAAGGGCTCTGCATAGCAGCCTTGCAGCTCCTTGGAACAGACACATTGCCACGACCGTGTGACGCATCTTTGACTCTGGACTTCACATCGCAGTCGTCGTTGATGGGCCCTTCGACGATACAGCAGGACCTTGCACTGCAGCCTCACAGTATCTTGGAACTGTCTCATCACTTCGGCTGCACGATGCATCTTCAACGCAGATACTTGCAATACTTCGCAAACTAGGACTTAAGGTACTTTGTTCAGTGGGCCTAACTTGGTCCCTGTAGCCAGCCCATGCTCCATCACAGTCGGCCTGAACTTGTGACTTTGTCCTGATCCAACACAAAGAGATATCCGCTATTTGCGCTTTACGCCTTTTGGTTCTATTTTTACTAAAATCTTTAAAATTGATTAATGCCGGTTCTAACTATAGGAGTTTGATTGTTTTGGTCTTGTTTTATTTATTAAAAATTACTCTATTTTTCTAATTCTGTTGTAGGCTCCTTTTGTAGTGTTTTATCACTGTGTTACTGTTTGAAGTGTTGCACAAATACTTTACACATTGTCTCTGAGTTAAGCCTGACTGCTCTGTACCAAGCTACCCGAGGGTTGAGCACAGGTTAATTTAGGGTTTGCTTGTGACTTCACCCAGAGAAGAATTGTGGTTGCTGTTGAGAAGGGCTTCACCCCCTTCAACAAACTATCCTATTTCGTACACTGCACAATAAAGGGGCAAGATGTTTCATATTCAGCTTATAAAATTAAGCTGGAAATCCATCCTACCACAGACCCCTTCCCACTTGCTTGGCTTTAATAATTTCAGCTATATATTATTCGGTGATATCTGTCTCCATTTGATCTACCACTTCGCCACTCATTCTGGGCACATGCAGATCTTAAAAAAAGCTGTAGTCTCATAGATTCTCGTCATTGGCCTCTGAGCTATAAAAGTCCCTGTAAAGTTTCACAAATTTATCTGTAATCTGGCTTGGTATTATGATCAGTTCATCTTCTTGAGTTCTTAATGCTTCATTTGTAAAATAAGTGCCAGGGCTCATCTTACTTCATGGGAGGCTACTGCAGCTAGCACACCCAGCCAGTGCTGCAAAAGGGAGTGTATGTTAAAGTTTTAAAAAATCTACTGGTGTGCTCTTCTGGAAAAAAGACAGACAGTGCCACCATGTGGTGGACTGCCAGAAATAGGTTCAGCTGTTGACAAATAAGTGGCAGTGTAGATTAATAAATTCTGGTGCCGAGGACCGGCAAACACCAGTGCAAATTAGACTCTGGCTGAGTTTGTGATGAGTCCATTTTTTTTAGCTGTAAACGTCAGCCAGCCTTTTCTCTCTGCTCATATTTTGGAATTTGATCCTCGAGAGGGCTTTCTCTGCCACTGTGGTTAAAAGTGCATAAGGCCAAGTTTCGCTCGAGTCAGGGTATTGAATATTTTAGTGCCCGTTTTGTTCTCTTTAGGACTTGTATTTGTTTTTCTAATTGATGTTGCTGCTCCTCTGCTTTTTTACAGCAACACATCGAGGGGCAGATTTACAAGGAACTGATGCATCTGCATAGATGCGTCAGTTTCCTTGCGCCAGTGCCAAATGTCCTTGCGCCACCATGGATGTGCAGTAATTACAATACAATGCTCCATGGTGCAAGGATTCACAGATGCGTCAGAAATACTGACGCATCTATTGGCTCAAAAGTGATGCATCGCTGGAGTTGCTCATGAAAGTGACGCAACTCCAGCAATGTGCCACAACAGATGGGTGAGTCCCATACAAAAAGTTCTGCATCATTCCTTACGCCTGGTCTGAGCAAGCATAGGGATTTTGACGCAGTAAAGGCGTAGAGTGGCGCAGTGAAATGTTGTAAATTTCACTGCGTCAGTTCTACATGGCTTTTTGCGTGGGAACGCCTAGCCTGCATACATTATACCTGGCGCAGGTATAATGTGACGCAGGGCTTTACAACGTGACGCATCTCCCTAGATGCGTCACGTTGTAAATTGGCCGCATTGTTTTCGCCTCCGTTGTGTCAAAAAAAGTGACACAATGGTGGCGCAAGGAGGCGCAAGGGGCTTGTAAATCTGCCCCCGAGTCCTTAATCAGTTGACCTCTCATATAGGCGTTGCAAGCAATTCATCGATTTGAGGCGACCCTACTGAGAGCTTTTTATGTTCCATATAGTCCTTAAAGTATCTTTGCAGTTTCCATACTGCCATCTGCCAGGATTGAGTCATGGGATGTAAAAAGTCCATGTTCAATTTTCAACTTAATCGGCGAGTGATCTGAAATGCCACTGTCCAATATCCAACAGCCTGTTAACTTCAACATCAAATTGATATTAGAATGTAGTCAATCATTGTCTCCATTCCATGAACACAAGATAATAATGCACAATCTCTTTCTCTGGGATTAAGAAAGCGCCATGGGTCCAGAAGGGCAGGATCTGCAAGCAGATATTGCAACAGTTGTTGGTCATTGTTCTGGCTTTTTTGGGGGTGGAGTCCAGATCTGTTGATTATTAGGAGTTGGACAATGTTCCGGTCCCCTCCCAAATAAACTTTGGAATGGCTGAATTCTACCAGTGGTTCGAGAAAATACCCCTTTTCACCTAGTTACCACCATTTTTTTGCTGAACCATTTCTGGTTATTAGTCTCTTCTCCAGTGCCCAGTATATGTGATCTGACCCCCAAAACATGTAAAAATTGGTTAGTCTCTGGTTGATATATTTGATTTTCCTATAAGGCCTTAGTATATGGTGTAGAACTGCACCTATGACATGAAAAGTTAAATATTACCTGGGGACTACAACTGAAAACACGGCTTCATGCCTACAACTGTAGTCTGACTGCTCCAATTAAACCTGCAGTGCGACCTGTTAACATAGCCATTTTCGACAGGGAAAAACTTCCCTTTTAAATATTAGTAGGTCACCCCTATGAATGTCTTGTAGCCCACATGGTAGGGTGCATGGTATATAAAAGTGAGACACGTAGAAAATTTATGTTAACATGCCCCTGCAGTGACCAGGCCCTGAAAGCTATTTTAACTGTGGCAGGTCTAGCAGCACTATGTAGAAAATCAGATTACAGATTAAAATTCTAACACTGTAGCTCGAGAATGAAATCAGCTATAAAAATAATTAGACAACTATTTTTAATTCGTATTACAAATCTGATTCAATGGTGAAGTTGGATTTTGAATACATTTTAAGGAAAAATAACTTTCGAAAGTTAAACTTTTCCTGCCTGGATTTCCTGGGGGCTAATTTGCATTAACTGTCCAGCAACTCCCAATCTGTGTTCAGCCTGGGAAGAGGTGTAAAATTCTTCCCAGGAACACACAATAAGCTGACCCGAATGGGCAGCGATGACTCCTCTGAACTCAATAGAATATGAAGGTGGGGGTGGAGGGCTGTGTGTATTCTGTTGACACCACAGTGTCTAATCCTGCCTGACATGTCTGTTTAGCCGCATGTAACACCTGGAGGCTATTTGCATTAACTGTCCAGCAACTCCCAATCTGTACTCAGCCTGGGAAGAGGTGTGAAATTCTTCCCAGAAGCACACAATATGCAGATCTAAGTGGGCAGAGATGACTCCTCTGAGCGCAATAGAATATGCAGGGGGGTATGTGGGCAGTTTGTTTATACCACAGTGCCAAATAATGCATACCAGGTCTTTTGGGCCACATGTAACACTTTGATGCAATTGAAAGGGAGAGAATCAGATGCCAGGACAATTTTTGTGGTATTCAGACAAAATATTGAGTTAGAAATGTTGACTTACACAAATATCGAGTTGTAAATATCGTGACACAGAAATATCGACAGCAAGAATTTCGTGGTCAAGAATATCCATTTTAAGGTAAGAAATATCGTTTAAAAAAATATAGAAGTCATTAATATCGTTTGCAAAAATATAGTTGTTTAAAATATCGATTTTTTAATTAGTGTTGTATATTTTTAGTATATATTTTAAATGTATGTGATGCATTTTATTTATATAAGTATGTATGTTTTTTATACATGTGTTACATTTTTAGTAGTTATCAATTTTATTTTAATAACATTTTCCATTTTTTAGTCCCGTAGCGGGTTGTGGGTTTATAGGGGAATAGGGTGGGAAGTAATTTAATTATAATAAATTAATGATTATTTTTTATTCAATTCAATTCAATCATCTTTATTCAGATACAAATACATATCCATAAAAGTACAGACAAACAACAACATATGTAATGAAAAATTCCAACAACGAAGGGGCAGTTAAAATATCCCATTAAAATTGGTCCACCAGTAGTACAATACACAAAATGGTACAAAAAAGCAAAATTCATTAAAATATTTATATGCCAACAAATACATATTGCTTAAAAGTTAAAAAAAAACGGAATAAAATGATATGATTCAGCAAGGGCACCAAGAATTACGAGTGAGCACTGCCGCTTTCAGAAAGGAACCAACCCGAAAGGTTAGCTCATCGTCTTTCAAAGCAATGACCTTCCCATAAGCTGCCTTGTAGTCAATCTCAGGTAAAGCCTTAAAATATGGAATCAAAAACCTTTTAGTAAGTGTTAAATAGTAACTACAAAAAAATAAAAAGTGCAGCATAGATTGTTTATGTTGGCTATTGCATGGACAAGGCAAATGATCGAGGTTGGAAATATACCCCGCAGGGAATGAAAGCATGAATTTCATAGTATCAGTCCTCAGCCGGAAAAGTAGGCCCCTTTCCCAACGTCCAATGGGTTTTAATAAATAGCTAGAGGGTGTGCATGAGATATTCTCAATGCGCATGTATTTAGCGACGATGTTTTCTTACGTTCTTTGTCTAATCTAGCATTCCTATAGAATGTGTAGAGGGCCGACTGAAGCGATTTTTTACTAATGGTACCAAGGTCTGAAGGGTTTAAAAATAAATATTCATGATTCACACTGATTAAACTTTTGTATACAGCGGCCAGCCAAGGTATTTCCATCCCCTTATCACATTTTAAACAATCTGATATTATATCCCTAGTAAGTTGGGCCGCGGGGTTTCTCCAAACTCTCAGCCAAAATAATGCTGGGCGAGCCTTGATGTAATCTTCAATATATGGCAAATTCAGTTCGCAATGACTGGCATATTTAGAAGAGGAAATGGGTGCACCCAGGATTTTACGGCAAAATCTATTCTCTTCATCCTGGATGCTGCCGCTATTAGTATGGCCCCAAACTTCTGCACCATAAGTGGCAATTGGTATACATTGGAGTTTAAAAATTTTAACAGTGGCAGATACAACCTCTGTATTCCTCGGTTTTGGCAACCCGAGTATCGTATTAGTAGAGTTTGTAAACTTTCTCCTACAGTGATTATTTTTTATTTATTAATCTTTATTTAATTGAGATTTTATAGTGTTAATTGTAGGAATTTATGTTTAATTAATTAATAATTAGTTGATCATTAATATTAATTAATTAATTGATATTTAGTTAGTGTCATTGTTTTTTTTTGGTGTGTGGGTTTTGGTTTTATAGTGGTAAAGGGTGGGGAGTAAATTAATTTTACTTACCTTATAATTAGTTGTCAAATACTATTAGTTTTTTTAATTGTGGGTTGTGAGGATAATTGGGGTCAAGTGTAGCAAGTTAATGATTTTTTATGAGTTTTAATATGGTTTTTAATTGATAATATTTCTTTGATTGATAATTAATTATGTTAATTATGGAAGTATGTTTTTTTTAAAATTTAGATGTGGGTTGTGAATAGTGTGGTGTTATAGGGTAGGAAATAAAAAAATAAATGTATGGTTTCTAATAATTTCCAACTAAAAATATATATATTTTTTTTAATTATTTTTTACTTTATTTAATATAATATTTGTAGGTATTTATCATTTGTATTTAACAATATAATATGTTTTTATTTTTTCAAAATTTTAATATTAAATATATTTGTATTTAAATTTTTTACATATTCATATATTTTTTTATTTATTTGTTTTTTATATATTTTTTTGTTGTTAATATTTTGTTTGTTTTTAATTTTGAACTGACTGGATTGGGAATATTAATTTTTACCCCTCCGCAATCCAACACTTTCCCTACTGTTTCACTGACTGAAGTGGGAATAGTAAATTTTATCCCGCCACTATCCAACACTTTCCCTACTGTTGTACTCATTGGAGTGGGAATTGTAATTTTTACCTCTCCACTATCCAACATTTTCCCTACTGTTGCACTGACTGGAGTGGGAAATTTAAGTTTAAAGATTTTTAAATAGTTTAATGTTTTAATTTATAATAGAATGTTTTTTAATTAGATTTTATGTTATTGATATATATATATATACTAATTGTTTTAAATATACATATTTATTATTATGTATGTGTTTAACTTTTTTTAAATTAAATTTATTTGTTATATTTGTTAAAATGTATATTAAATCTAATTTCTTTTTAAAATTAATTCTATTATTTAATATGTTTAATATTTATCATTTTATTTTATATATATATATATATATAAAAATCGATATTTTGGACAACTATATTTTTGACATTGATATTTTTTTCCCGATATTTTTGTACTTACCTGTTTAAGTCGATATTTTTGCATTCTATATTTTACTTCGATATTTTTTACATCTATATTTTTGTGGTCGAAATTCTGTCAGTGAACCAATTTTTGTGTATCTACAGTCTGGTAAGGACCCTGATTTTGCCCTGCTAGACATCTGCCTCTGGGTTTGATGTGTGTACAGTGCCTGCTTCAAACTAGTTTTTGTTTAATGTTAGATGTGGGAGGATACTAGGATTACCATGGTGCACTCCCCATTCATACCCGCATCTTCAGAACCCAAGCTTAGTGTGGCCGAAGACCTTCACTGTCTAGGATTTCCCCTCATACATTGCATTTTGGACCTGCTTGCAGTAAAGCAAACAGGAACTACTGAAAAAGAAGATAGGCCATGGCCTGGGAACAATTAGTCCATTGGTCAGAGAGTGACTAGGAGGGTCTTAGGGTGTCCTTTACCGAGAGACTGGTGATCCCTGCAAAGCTGATCTTACACCCAGCCTTCTTTAGAACACTGCTGAACTTGTCAAAAGATGCCAGGCAGACTTAACCTGCTGCCCTTGAAATCTGTGACCTGAGAAAAGGACCTGAGGAAGTTGGACCTCCTTCCACTTGAAATCCCAGACAGACAAATCTCCAAAGATCATAAGGCTGATCAACTGAGTGGCTCCAGGAACATGCAAAAGCTGAAGAGGACCCTCCGGTGAACAAAGACACTTGAATTGGACTTTACCTTTGCCCTCTGCCTAACACCTTGAGTGTTTCTTTAAGCGCTACCCGTGAGGACCTGGTGGCCTAGGAAGTGTACTCCTATGGTTGTCTGGGCAGCAAAAAGAATTTGGGAACTTTTTCCAAACCTTTGCTCCAGAGCTTCAAGAGGACTGACCATGAAAAGCATCTGACAGGCAGTTTCATGCATCGGATTGAATTTCAGGTTTGTCCTTAGAAAAACGACAAGGACCCTTTTTTGATTGGGACTTTAAAACTGTTTCGAACTTCTCGACTTCTGGGTCCTAGCAGGCCCAATCTATTTGCTGTTTCTGACTCATGCTCCATTGCAGTCAGCCTCAAATTGCCCCTAGATCCCAGTGTAATGCAAACATAAACTACCATTGACACTTTTTGCCTTGTAGAGCCAGTTTCATTTAAATTTAAAAAAAATAATATCTCTCTTTCCCCTCATTGGATTTTTGTTATTGTAGTGTCATTTTGAATATTTTCTTTTTATATATATATTGGAGTGGGATTATTATTGTGTTGTGATTATGACTTTTTAACTATTTTGGTACTTCTAGATGCTTTACTCATGTTTGTTAAGTTAAGCCTGTCTGTTCTGGTTTAAGTTATTGAAACCTTTGACTGAACCTAACGGGATACTGAGTTTATTACTTATGGTGGACACCAATCCACACAAACTAAATAAACCACTGTCTCACAAGTAGTCTGCCCATGTCAGCAAAAAAGATGGATGTATTAGTAGTGGGGGCATAGACGGCTCAAAGTATTACCTGAGAGGAGTGACTGGCCAGTTTGGCAAAGGCATATTTGTCTTCAGGATCATACCAAGGGGCCGATTCCGATTCAGGCCGGAAAACATACCGACCGACTCAATACGGGAATTTAGTCCGACCGACACGTACCGGCGCTGCCCGACCCGCGTAGTACGATGCAATGCATGTGAATCATGACCAACTTGTACGGAACACAAGCCGAACGACCTAACCACACGGAAAACAGCTATCCGGCCGGGAAACAACGCAAATCGAACCGACCGACACACACCAGGAATGAACCCGAGCGAAACCTACCCGCAAACTCCGACGCGCGCAGTACGATGCAATGAGTGGAAAACAAGACCGAGCCGCACGGAGCCCAAGCCGTACGACCGACACGCATACAAAACCAAGCCGAATCAGCCCAATACCCCGCGACCGACGCGTACGCCGCACATGAAATACAGCAGAAACACAGCGTGAACGACTCGGAGAAGCTCGCACGAGACAACTGCAGCGTCCTACTCGGTCAGAAGAACGTCTCCTACATGCACAAAAAGTACAAAGGAAAAAATACAAAAAAAAGGACCAAACAAGCAAAGACAAAGCCAATAAATACTGGGGGGGGAAACATGGAACAAAGACACACCCACAACTCCACCCATATAAAGGGCACAAATCCCTACCATGATCCTTTGCAAATTCAACTGACCTGCCAGCACAGAACACCATCAGACAGCAACCACAGACACACTCACAGCTCATCCATCACACAAGCCACACACCATCAGCACCTCAACAAATAGCACCCTCACATACACCCAGCAAAACCTACACTCACACACCCTCACTTGCACACCCATACATACATCAATCACCACCACCACCCATCTCCATGCCCCCAAAGAAGAATCCAAAGTTCCTAGACAGTGAATTGGAAGTCCTGGTAGATGAGATCCTCAGGGTAGAGCCACAGTTGTTTGGTACATTGGTACAACAGACCCCCATGTCGCAGAAAACCAAGATGTGGGAGAGGATCGTCGACAGGGTGAACGCACAATCACCATGTTTGCGCACAAAGGAAGACATCCAGAACAGGTGGTATGATATGCGCAGGAGGGTCAAGGACCTACTGAAGAAGGACTATGCCTTGAGCCAATACACCGGCAGTGGCCCTCCTGCCAAACCAGTATACCTCAGGCCCTGGGAGGAGAAGGTGTGGGCCATCCTACCACCAGTGAGCGTATATGGACTATCAAACATCCCAGAGCCTGGTGAGTACACAACCAATATACCCAATATCATGGGACAATACACACACATCACTGTCAAGGGGATAGTCAAACCATGCACCCTTAGCAAATCCACACCAACCAAAAGATAATCGTCCCAAGATGTGTATGTCAGTCAGATAAACACAATACATGCCATATCACAGTGATATGTAACTGTGTCATGACATGTACAAATCCAACAACAAATAGAGCTAGGCAGTGGCACAAATCTAACCAACAAACTCAGTCAGATATGTAGCCACCACTAGAACACGACCTCACAGGCAAGCTCACTGAAAGGAAGGAATTCTGTGTATGCTGGTGAAGTCAGTGTAGCCAATAGCATGATGGGAGTTGTAGTCACAGATATTGCTCACCCTCACAATTCGCCCATCAACACCACTATGAACCATGCTCACATCACAGGGAGTGGAAAACAACTGACAAGATGGCTGACACTGTGTACTGCGGTGTAGAGCACAAGGCCCTGCTGGGAACTGGGCACCAACAAACAACAGAACCACACTGTCAGCCATCTTGCCATTGCTGTCACACTCACACACAGTGAAGTCCACTCAAAAGGAAGGAAGTATGGGCATGATGGGAAGGGGGTGTAGGCAATAGCATGATGGGAGTGGTAGTCACAGCTCAACATCCCCCACCCACATGGCCCAGCAAGCTCACACTGAAGCATGCTCACCTCACAGGGAGTGAAAAGCCACTTCAAAGATGTCTGACACTGGTGCTCTGTTGTGGGGAGCACAAGGCCCTGCTGGGAACTGGGCACCAACAAACAACAGGACACCCCTGTCAGCCATCTTGCCATTGCTGTCACACTCACACACAGTGAAGAACACTCAAAAGGAAGGAAGTATGGGCATGCTGGGAAGGGGGGTGTAGGCAATAGCATGATGGGAGTGGTAGTCACAGCTCAACATCCCCCACCCACATGGCCCAGCAAGCTCACACTGAAGCATGCACACCTCACAGGGAGTGAAAAGCCACTTCAAAGATGTCTGACACTGGTGCTCTGTTGTGGGGAGCACAAGGCCCTGCTGGGAACTGGGCACCAACAAACAACAGGACACCACTGTCAGCCATCTTGCCATTGCTGTCACACTCACACACAGTGAAGAACACTCAAAAGGAAGGAAGTATGGGCATGCTGGGAAGGGGGGTGTAGGCAATAGCATGATGGGAGTGGTAGTCACAGCTCAACATCCCCCACCCACATGGCCCAGCAAACTCACACTGAAGCATGCATACCTCACAGGGAGTGAAAAGCCACCTCAAAGATGTCTGACACTGGCCTCAGCTGTGGGGAGCACAAGGTCCTGCTGGGAACTGGGCATCAACCAACAGCAGGACACCACTGTCAGCCATCTTGCCATTGCTGTCACACTCACACACAGTGAAGTCCACTCAAAAGGAAGGAAGTATGGGCATGCTGGGAAGGGTGGTGTAGGCAATAGCATGATGGGAGTGGTAGTCACAGCTCAACATCCCCCACCCACATGGCCCAGCAAGCTCACACTGAAGCATGCACACCTCACAGGGAGTGGAAAAGAACTGACAAGATGGCTGACAATGGTGCTCTGTTGTGGGGAGCACAAGGCCCTGCTGGGAACTGGGCACCAACAAACAACAGGACACCACTGTCAGCCATCTTGCCATTGCTGTCACACTCACACACAGTGAAGAACACTCAAAAGGAAGGAAGTATGGGTATGCTGGGAAGGGGGGTGTAGGCAATAGCATGATGGGAGTGGTAGTCACAGCTCAACATCCCCCACCCACATGGCCCAGCAAGCTCACACTGAAGCATGCACACCTCACAGGGAGTGAAAAGCCACTTCCAAGATGTCTGACACTGGCCTCAGCTGTGGGGAGCACAAGGCCCTGCTGGGAACTGGGCACCAACCAACAGCAGGACACCACTGTCAGCCATCTTGCCATTGCTGTCACACTCACACACAGTGAAGTCCACTCAAAAGGAAGGAAGTATGGGCATGCTGGGAAGGGGGGTGTAGGCAATAGCATGATGGGAGTGGTAGTCACAGATATTGCTCACCCTCACAATTGGCCCATCAACACCACTCGGAACCATGCTCACATCACAGGGAGTGGAAAACAACTGACAAGATGGCTGACACTGGGTACTGCTGTGGGGAGCACAAGGCCCTGCCGGGAACTGTGCACCAACCAACAGCAGAACACCACTGACTGACATCCTGAAAGACAACTTGCACTCCCTGCAATGGAAGCACGTTACATGGTGGGATATCTGGCTGGGTGGGAAGGAGGACTGATAGCTCTGACCATAGTCACCAGTAGCTTTTCTCACACACCCCCTCAACACAAACTCCACACAACTCACCTTGGATAATGCAATGCCACACACTCTAATCAAATATCCCAACAAGAACCACAACCCTGGGTTATGCTGTGTGAAGCACAGGGACACTCATGGGACTTGTAGCCAAACAAACGCCAGGACAACACTGTCAGCCATCCATTCAGCACAGGCACACTACCCCACAGGGAAGCAGAGTCAAAAGGAAGGAAGTATGGGCATGCTGGGAAGGGGGGTGTAGGCAATAGCATGATGGGAGTGGTAGTCACAGCTCAACATCCCCCACCCACATGGCCCAGCAAGCTCACACTGAAGCATGCACACCTCACAGGGAGTGGAAAAGAACTGACAAGATGGCTGACAATGGTGCTCTGTTGTGGGGAGCACAAGTCCATGCTGGGAACTGGGCACCAACAAACAACAGGACACCACTGACTGACATCCTGAGAGTCAACCTGAACCCACTGCAACGGTGGCATGTTTCATGGTGGGATAACTGGGCTGGGGGGAGAAGGAGGGCCGGATGTCCACCAAATACAACCAATGCTGTCCATGTACACACCTCAACATTCACATTGAAATGCTTCAAGTTTGCAGGACAATGTGCTACACCAATATCAACCTCTGACTGTGACAACTTAGGACAATGCAATGTACAGGCCTGCATCCAGAGATACAGTCACAACTGTCAGGTGTGTGAACCATTGATGCCTGCAGGAACATAACATACATTGTGTGTCTCTCCCAAAAACAGGTGATGATGGGGACACAGCAGCAGACGATGAGGAGTCCCTGTCCCAGACTCCAGGGGACACTGAGCTCACTGGTGTGGAACAGCCTCTGCCCTCCTCGGATGGCGAAGACCCACCTGGCCCCTCCGGGGTGAGTCATCATGCAGCACCAGCAGGACCACCATCTGCACCCCCTGCACCCACCCCTCCAACAACTGCCAACACACAGACCACCCCCGCTGACACGGACAGACCAAGGACCACCAATGACAACAGCACACGGACCCCGGCCCAACGTGGAGCAACGGACAACAACCCCAGTAACAACCCCCAAGGGGGCCTAGGGTCACCTGTGCGTGCCACCGCAGGTCCTGCACGTGTCGCCAGGGGTGGTGGGCGGGGTGGTAGACATAGGTCGCGGTTTGCAGAGGGGTCTGGACTGCATGATGACCCACAACTGGCACGCATTGCTGATGCGTACCAGAATAGCACCGGAGAGGTCAGCCAGGTAGTGGGGATCCTCAAGGACATTCAACAGCAGCAGGCTGCCCATCATGCCCGCTTGGACTCACACATGTCCCGTGTGGAGACACACATGTCCCGTGTGGAGACACACATGTCTGGCATGGAGTCCAAGTGGAACACATTGCAAGAACTGACAGCGGTGCATAGGGACATATTGACATGCCTCCGCCAGATTAGCACCAACATGGCCACACCTCCCTGTGTGCCCACAACATCTGGTGCTGAAACAACTGCAACTGCCACAGGGAGGGAGGATGAGTCTGGCGGAGAGTCCCCTGCACCGCAGCACCCTGCACGTGAGGGTCCCCCCCCAAAGAAGAGAGGTCGTCCGAGGAAGGACAACTGAGAGGCCGATGGCCATGTACATCCCCCAGGAACCCAACACCTGTTCTGGAAATTCACCTTTGTGTGCAAACTGTTCATCCTGTCGAATGCAACCCAACTCTCCCACATGACATGGGGAGTTTAAGTTGGCCCAATGTACCAGATGACTGTTGACTTTACTCAGGACATTTCTGCTACCAAGACTTCCAACTCATCTGGGAACTTTGGATTACAATCCCAATGTCCAGCACCCACCATCCTGTGCACTATACCCACACATGTATGTAAATAAACTCACTAATACGCCATACTTGCCTCTGTTGTGATTCCAACGTGGTTTCTGTCATGGAGATGCTGATCTGCTAAATGACACTGTGCATGCTAACTGCTACAGCAAGTACAACACCGTCATGTGAGTCATGGCGACGTGACATATATGAGGGAGACACACCACTAGGGCTACACAATACATACACACCAGGGCCATCTGACTCATCGCCTACACTGATGTTCTCAGGAAATACAGTGCAATGCACAGACACCACACCTATTCACAGTCTGTGTTAACTAGCCCACAGGTGCAGTAAGCAAATGTCAGTCAGATGTGTGACCACAGACAACGCACATCCCAAAGTGAAGCACAGGTTTATTACACATTTGCAACATGTTGTTTCCACTACAGATGCAAGGTAATCCCACGTGGCAGTGGCCACACAGTCAACAAGTGTAGAAGAAAGAAAGTCCAGGGGTGTGTGGCACATCACCTGTAGGGAAACGACAGCTTCCACCCTGGAAGTTGAATCACGGTGTCGGGGGATCACAGTTGACCAAACAACTCTGAAAGTACCCTGTGAAGGACAGAAATGACACACAGTCAAAAGCACTGAAGAACAGGACAGAACTGCAATACTCATGCCCAATACATGTCACAAGATACCTACACAAAACCAAGTTGTCATGTCAACACTGTTGGGGAGTACAGACTACCTGTAAGGACACATCGCTGCACGCATACAGTCAAGTAGCACATGGCCACACTCAAACAGCACCAGAGCACCACCAAAACATATCACGCAAACTCACATCATTGACATGACATCTCTGGATACTCACATTCAGCTGAAGAAGTTGGTGATGAGCTGTGTGCGGACATCACCCTCATCATCATCACCATCACTGGCAGCGTGGCCCAGGCCAGGATCCTCCACAGGTGGTGGAAGTTGGTCATCGTCATCCAGGATGAGAGGCAACTCCTTCCGCACTGCCAGGTTGTGTAGCATGCAGCAGACGATGACAATCTTGCACACCTTTGCTGGGGCATATGGGAGGGCCCCTCCTGTCTTGTCCAGGCAGCGGAAGCGGCTCTTCAGGAGACCAAATGTCCGCTCGATCACTCTCCTGGTCCGACCATGTGCCTCATTGTAGCGCATCTGGGCTGGTGTCACAGGGTTCCTGAGGGGCGTCAGCAACCACGGCATGTTGGGGTATCCGGAGTCACCTACAGACAGACAATTGCACATTAGCTGACTTGGAAAAGAGGGTGGAACACTACATTGCAGAACACACACAATGGTACAAAGTCAGTACACACCAACAAGCCAGGCACGCTGGTTCCGCATCTGTGACATCATCCTCGGGATGCGACTACTCCTCATCACGTAGGCATCGTGTGCAGAACCGGGGAAATGGGCACACACGTGTGAGATGCTCATATCTGCAAGACATACCACCAGTGCATTGACCGAATGGTAGTGTTTGCGGTTCCTGTATGCCTGCTCATGTGCCTGTGGTGGTACCAAAGCCACATGTGTCCCATCAATGGAGCCAATGACATGCGGCATCCTCCCCAGGGCATAGAAGTCACTCTTGACGTCAGTGAGTTGTTGACGTTTAGGGAAATAGATGTACTGGTTCAGGTATCTCAACATTGCCTCCAAAACATCGCGTAGCACATGGCTGAACATGGTCTGTGACATCCAACCAGCAGACGCCACAGTGTGTTGAAAGGTACCGGTGGCAAAGAAGTGTAGGGCTGCCATCACCTTCACCTTGGGGGTCAGCGCTGTAGGGTATGTCCGGCCAATTCCTCAATCAGCGGCGAAGCGGTACCGTCGGATGCAGTCCCGTTCAACCATGGTTGCAAGGTCAGGGAATGGTCTATGGACAGCTGGTGCCCTGCAGTGCATAGGTGAAGAAAGAAAGATTGTCAGTCACCCCACATATGTGGCATAGACCATACTCAACATCACATGATACATCATTACGAGACACAAGTACATGATGTGTGTGCCGTTCTGTAAGGACATGTATGGCACCTACATGGCCGACATCTAACATCACAGTTCAACATGTGTTGTCAACAAGTCCCAGGTTGTGCTATGGGATATCATTAGGCTGTGTCACAGTACCCATGTACTGCTGTCACGTTCCAAACACACACCACAGTGACATGTGAGGACAGATGTGCCCCAGGCATCACAGCTCATTGACAGGTAGATTACCAGGGACCCTGTATTGCCACATGGACACTGGCATGACATGGCGTATCATGAATACACCACAGCAAAACAACCATGACCCCCACAGGTAGTGGTCCCTGTTGCCTCTGCAGGACAGACATGGACGTCTGTGACACACACACACGCACAACATCAAAGTCCATGCACAAACAACGTGGATGTGGAGACTGTCTCCCATTGTGCACATGGAATCAGAGACATTGTAAACACAACATGCACACAGACTGTGGAGGGCCATCACTATTGTGGCAATGGGTCACCCTGTGACATACATACCGTCACACATGGGACTCAGGGGGTATGTGACATGACATACACATACACAACCTGGAAATGTGACCATCCCACATGCTCTGAAATGAACAGTTGCACATCACAGTGGTCATGTGCACAACACACCAAGGATTCTGTCCCCATGAACACGTGCACAGCCTGGGAGTGGCTGCCCCCAAGTGCCACCCAAAAAACCACATGTTGACCCCCATACACAGAAAAGGTAATGCAGCCTTACATGCCTTAGGATACAGTGTGGACAGGCTGTGGTGTTGTAGGTGTGCCCCTGAGTCCCTGGAAAGTAAATGTGGCTGGCATACGTTCACCTGTGACAGGCATGGTGACATATGCGAGTGACTTGTACAGGGCTGCGTTGTACAGCAATGGACCGATCGGTGCGCACGCATTGGCCATTGCATATGATGTGGACCGAAATACGCGTTGTACAGCAATGGACCGATCGGTGTTCACGCCTTGGCCATTGCATATGATGTGAGCGGGTACGCGTTGTACAGCAATGGACCGATCGGTGCGCACGCATTGGCCATTGCATATGATGTGGACCGAAATACGCGTTGTACAGCAATGGACCGATCGGTGTGCACGCCTTGGCCATTGCATATGATGTGAGCGGGTACGCGTTGTACAGCAATGGACCGATCGGTGCGCACGCCTTGGCCATTGCATATGATGTGAGCGGGTACGCGTTGTACAGCAATGGACCAATCGGTGCGCACGCCTTGGCCATTGCATATGATGTGAGCGGGTACGCGTTGTTTTTCGAAATACGCGTTGTACAGCAATGGACCGATCGGTGCGCACGCATTGGCTATGGCCTGGCATGGCAACGGACGCGTTTTCGAACCTTTAACGAGTCTGATGCTGTGAATTCAGTTGGCCACCCACTACAATGTTGCAAAATCATGGGTCTCATGAAGTTGAACTTTTGAAGGATGCTGTGGGCGTGTGTAAGTGGTGCAATTCCATGGATTGGCCAGATTCAGAAGATGCAAACGACTTGGACCTATCACTTTGGACACATGGGACAGTATCTGCCTCAGCAGCACACATATAATGCTGGCTGTTCCCCTGAGAGCTCACTTGCCTGCACTGCATGCTCCAGGACGACATCTGCCACCACCACTGCTGCTGTCTCTGCATCCTCTAGATCCTGCAATGGCACGTACTGTGGAGAGAGCCCCAGCCTTCAGCACTGAGGAGAACCAGGCCCTGCTGGACAGCCTCCTTCCACAGTACAGCAAGCTGTATGGGAAAGCAGGGGAGCAGGTGAGAGTGCTGTCCACTGCCTTACTGAATGTGCATGTTGTCTGACTAACAAAACTTACAGTGTGCACGCCACTGGCTAGCATGCTCACTGAGTAGTTGTCACCCCCCCATAGTGTGTAGTTACATGCACTGAACAGGTATAGTGCGGTAACAGTGCATTCCAACAAGGTTTTACTTCCCAGGCAATGATACCATGTAGTAACTGCTGGCAAACTGTTCATAGCCATTGTTGCACTGCCTGTGTACATCATGTGCCCCTGTGATTGAGACATGTATATCCAAATGTGTGATGCACGGATATGTTGCATGTGTAGTGATGTCCTTTACACTTTGTCATCCTCACAGGTTGATGCCCACCAGAAGCAGGAAATCTGGCTGAACATCGCCCGGGCAGTGAGATCCGTGGGGGTCTACAAGCGCCGGATCCGCAACTGCCAGAAGAGGTGGCAGGACCTTCGGGGCTGGACCCGGAGGATCGCAAGGGTCCAGCTGAAGCTGTCACCTCCTCGCAGGAGGGGCGGACACTGGACCCTGACCCCCACATGCTCAGGATCCTGGCGGTGGTCTTCCCTGATCTGGATGGGCAGCTGAAGGCCAGACAGCAGCAAGGAGGGGGTGAGTCCATGACTGCACTGTGAACTTTGTCTGACATGCTATGTGCCCTCCTCTGGCCTGGTTAACCTTCCACAGTACATCAGTCTTGTGGTCCAGGACCCATGTCCCTCAATTGTGACATGCCCACTCCTCATCTGATACCCAGGTGTGGCCCTTACAGTCAGGAAGTTGTGTCACTTGGGTACTGTGTCCTTGCATTTTGCTTAGCTCAAGGTGGGGGACAGCATTTGTTCCCGTAACTTTGTTGTGGGCTTCAAGGGTGGGTCCATTGCTTACACAATGCCTGAGTTCTGACATGTAATCTGCGTGTAACTTTGATATGTGGTCCAATTGATGATCTGATTCACCACATGTGCCTGGGGTATTTGGCACACACCCATGCTGCGGGTGGGAACAATGTTTGGGCCTCAGGAGTATGTATATCAAGTGTGTCACACATACTTAGCCACCTGCCTACTGTCCAGGGCTCATCCCTCTTTCACGTGGAGCAGGACAGTCATGCCTACTCCAGACCATACATTACACTCTGTACTCCCACTCCCATGTATCAGCTGACACGTTGTGCTCAGTGAAATGTTCCCTCAGGTGTCTGCCTCTGTGTCATTGTGCAGTGGCTTCGTTGTCAGGACTACTGGGGTGTTTATCGGTTAGGGCTCAGCATGCCATCGGAGATGTGACCATAGGAGACGATACTTGTGTGACATATAGGTGTTTGATCACTTGACTGTGCAGACTGGGGTATGCGAATGTGAAGTCCAGGCAGCTGTTTCCCATTCACAGCAGATTGTGAGGTGCTCAGGTACCGGGGGTTGTGTTTCATGTCTCCCATATGTCCAATTGGTATGACGTGGACAAATTAGAGTTCAGATGATGTGGTTTGTGGGGGATGGACATGTGCACTTGTCAGCTACAGGACTTGCATTCCCCATGGCCTAGGATTGTGACACAGTGCAGACTGTTGTTGGCTGGCTGCCCTGCCCATGTGACTGGAGACAGTGATGTATGACTTTGCAGGCATGCCTGTGCCATGGCATAAAACTTCCTAAGAGTGATCCTGCAGGGGAGTGACATGTGCTACATGCACCCCATTGTGGCATTGACTATCAGGACATGGGTGCATCATGGTGTCTGGTGCTGGTATGCATCACATGCATTTCACAATAGACTCTGGCCATCCCTTTATACGGACACCTGTACTGACTCAGTGGCAAGAGTTGTGATGTGTGCATGTTCACATACTTCACCGTGTTCTCTGCACTGTCCAACTACTGTGTAGGTGGTGCATGTGTCCACACTGAGGTATTGCCATCCGACAGACACCAGACAGATGGGTGCAAGGCCAGGAGGGATGTGAGTGCCATGGTTATCCATCAGACTGACAATTGGCTTCTCCTACTCTGTTTGGGCACTTTGGCAATGTTCAACTAAGGATGCCAGGGCTTGCTCTGTAATGTGCTGTACTTACTGTGGTGTGTGCGGTCAGTGCAGGTGACTGATGTTTGTCTGTTTCCCTACTTGTTTGCAGATACATCCACGGCCACAGGAGGGGACAGCTCCACGGACCAGGAGGAGCTGCAGAGCCAGACTGGGTCAGCAGCCGATGAGTGGTCGGAGGGACCCAGTGGCACGGAGGGCGAGGGGAGCCACACCGAGGAGTCCTCAGCAGCATCCACCTCAGCTGAGGACCACAGCAGCTCGGAGGATGACTCCCTTGTGGAGGCGGGTGTCAGCAGCCACCACACCCCAGCTAGTATTGCTGTCCTCGCCACCACCACCACCACCGCCCTCCCATCGGCTCCCATTCCAGAGGTCCGTGGAGGCTCCCGTGTTCGGGAGCGTGTCTCCTTCGTGCCAGGCACCGCACCCCTGCCCCTGTGTCCCCTGCTGCCCTGAGTGAGGAGTCTGTGTACCTACTTCGCCAGCTCCATGTAGGGCAGACAGCAATGCTGAGTGTCCTCCATGCCCACACCACTCTGTTGACTCAGCTGGTGTCGTTTATGGAGGGCATCTAATCGGGCATGTCTGCCCTACAGAGGAGCAATAGGTCCATGGACTCCTCCCTGATGGCAGCAGTGTCCCTCCTCCAACAGTCCCTCACCCCTCCTACCTCTGCCCCATCCACACTTCCTGGCACCCTACCTGTCCCAAGCACATGCACATCTGCACAATCACCCAAACACACAGACACGAGCAGCACAGACACACCCACTACAAAGACAAAACGTGCACGCAGGCATCCTCATGGGACTGATACCACACCCACAGGGGATGGGGAACAGACACACACACAGGCATCCACAGTCACTCTGCAGTCCTCCGATACGTCTCCCTCCAAGGCCCCTTCCCTTGCCTCACCTGCAACCCCACCTACAAAGCAGCTCTTCCTCTGTGACCTCGGCCTCTTCCCCTCCGATCCAGCTGATACAGAATACAGGGGGAAGAGGAAGTCCACCCACACAGAGGGGAGTGCCCCTCACCCCCGGACACCCTCCCCCAGGTGCAGACAGACTGAGGCCCCCATCCGCAAGTCCCCCTGGAGCCGGAAGAGCAAGACCCCGCCGCCACCCTGCAGCTCAACCACCAAGTCTCCTTCCTCCATCCCTCAGACCCCCACTCCACAGGTTCCCCCACCACACCCTGCCCCAGGTTCCCCCACCCACAGATACACCATCCCCAAAAGGATCCGGCCTTCTCCCCCTACCACTTGCTCTTCCAGCACCACACCCCCCGCTGCGCATGTTTGTGCCACTGGTGTGGAGACCGTGTCCTCCCCCTCTGTCCTGCCCACCTTACCTGAACCCCATTCTACTCCCCTGGAGATAGCCACTGCAGTGGAGTCCACTACCACCCTGTCTGACTTGGGCACTGCAGTGGGGAACCTGTCCACTCCATCTGCACGGCCCACTGCAGTCGTGCCGGCACCCACACCATCTGACTCATGCCCCCCAGTTGTGCCGGCACACACCATGTCAGACACCTCCACTGCAGTTGTCAGTGACTCTCCAGCACCCACCACCCCTTCCCTGTCTCCTTCTGGTGAGCCCTGATCCTGTCCCTGCGGTGCCTGGCCTGCCCCCCCGTATGCCCCTCTGAGGGGAATGTCCCTGGTGTGTAGCAGTGCAGGCATGCAAAGGGTGACATCTGCCACTGTCACCCTGTTTGGACTTTGATAATGGACTGGCCATTGGCCTTTGTTATTTTTCTGGACTTTCACATTTTCACACACATATGCTGAATAAAGCTACTTTCTGTTCTCTAGTGGTTTTGCTTCTGATGTACATGATGTTGATGATGCTAACCATGCCCTTGCTGCAGTGATGGTGATTTTTGATCACAGGAAAATGAAGTGTTTCTGTGCAGGACCCCATGTGGTCCAGGGGGAATGTGTCCTATCCTGGTGTGTATCCATGTCATCCTATGCAGCAATATGAGGGTGTCATGTTTTCAAGATTTGGCAATGGGATTTCCTACTTTTATTTGCAATATCACATCTGTGGCTTACACCCCTGCACATCTGTTTTGCTTGCCATTGTTCAATTTGTCTATTTCCCTGACCGTGTGACCATCTCCACTGGACATGCAAGTTTGGGCATCAATGGGGAAGGACTCATCTGTGTTATCAGTGCAACTTGCTATACATGTGTGTTGGATTTGTGCTGATGATTTCGGTGACACTCCCATGACCAGGCTGATATGACGGGGGCCTTCATTTTGTGCTAATTGTTGACTGAGTGACCAAGTGTTCTGCTGACATGATAGAGCCCTACTGAGACAACGTATGGCACAGCTTTCCTTACACAGGAGTGGAGTCCCCTCATGGCAGTGTGTAATTCTGTGACATTGCCTGAGCACAAGGTGTGTGTTGTGTGAGCATGTCTGTGTGTGTTCACTTCCATTTTGCTAGGCAGGCTGGGATCCCTAGTGATGTTCCTGTTTGTGATGCTTGCTGAGTTGACCTATGTTCCCCCAAAGTCTTCTCCCTGGCTTCTCTGGGATGTGGGTGCATGGCACATTACTGGTCATCAGGGTGTCACCCATAGGTGTGTTTGCTGTCAGGGCTGAGTTTGTGGGCAAACGCAGATGAGACACAGTCAGGATTCCCCTTGGCACTTGTTGGTTACACCTGTCATGTAATTTACAGTTTGTGTTAGCTTTCAGTGATTGTGACACGTTGTGTGTGTGACTGCTGCCACTCCTCAGGGTCAGAGCTGCAATGTTGGAAGTTGTCTATGTGTGTTCTTTGTGGGTGACCTTGGCTTCTTCATTGGTGTGTGACTGTGGCCGGGATCCCATTGGCTGGTGTGGTATTGACGTCATGCCCATGTACGGCGTACTGTGCAGTGTGTCAGACATTCACGAGTCTTGTTGACTGGCCATGTGTGATGGGTTTCTGCACCTTAGTTCCCACCACCACCCCTGGGATTGTCATGGGTGCATGTGCAATGTCACCAGTGCATGTGAGCTTCACTGCTGCACATTGGTGGAGATCAAGGTGTGTGGTGTTGAGTGTGTGCAGATGAGAGTTGTTTCACGGCTAGACCCCTGCCTCCATATTGGCCTTGGCTGACAGGCCGTGCTGATTGATTTGTGCTTGTGTAGGTGTGATGGTAGTTTGTTGCTCATGACACATGACTGTGGTTCACAGTGTGAACGACATCTAGCTATGTCATCACAGTGGGATTATCATGCAGTCCAGAGTCACCACAATGTGGGGACCCTGGGGGTAGTGCTGTGGTGGGTATGTGTCTTGCTGTGTTAGTTGCTGTTCTTACAAGCTTGTGTGACATGTGTAATTTGGGCTCCCTCTCATCTAACAATGCCTGATTGCCCACATAGGGGATTCTGATCCATGAGTTACTTTTGTGTGGCACTGTATGCACATCTGTGTAATTGGGATTCAGGCCACCTCATGTGTTGTGTGGTTGCCTGGGGACACTGGCACACCCCCCCCTCACCTGTTGTGTTTGATATGCAGTGTGGGGCTGCCTGTTTGTGTTTGTGCATCTGCACCACTGCATTGGCATATCTTTAGTGTGGCATTGGCTGTATGTTGTTTGGTGGGTTTCCCCTGCTGTCCCTGGGACTCCTAGGTCATCAGTCAGCACAGTGATCATGGTTTGTATGTCCCATTGCTGCCATGGTATGGTTTTTGTTCACCTCACATCTACAGTCTCCACAGGATATCTACATTTGTGTGCCCATTGGTGCAGATATGTGGTTCTGCATTATGATGGTCACTTCTGTCATTGTGTTATTGATGAATGTTGACGGTGTCAGGCCCCATGGGTGATGTTTGTCTGCACATGGCCAAAGGTATGTCTTATTTGCACTGCACTGTTTGCCTCACCCAATCTATGTTGCTATGGGACACAAGCACTACTATGTCACTGATGTGTTTGTTGTTCTGTGACCAGGGATAATCCATGCTGTTTGGCATTTCCAGCTCTTGCCATGACAACACTTACAATTTGGTCACTGTGATGATGGGGGGTTAGGCCCCATTGTCACAATGTTCAAAATGTGCTTCAGCTATGGGCCCCACACTTACCTTTTGGTCACTGTGATGATGGGGGCTTAGGCCCCATTGTCACAATGTTCAGAATGTGCTTCAGCTATGGTCCCACACTTGCCTTTTGGTCACTGTGATGATGGGGGGTTGGACCCCATTGCCACAATGTTCAAACTGTGCTTCAGTTATGGGCCCCACACTTACCTTTTGGTCACTGTGATGATGGGGGGTTAGGCCCCATTGTCACAATGTTCAGAATGAGCTTCAGCTATGGGCCCCACACTTGCCTTTTGGTCACTGTGATGATGGGGGGTTAGGCCCCATTGCCACAATGTTCAAAATGTGCTTCAGCTATGGGCCCCACACTTGCCTTTTGGTCACTGTGATGATGGGGGTTTGGACCCCATTGCCACAATGTTCAAAATGTGCTTCAGCTATGGACCCCACACCTACCTTTTGGTCACTGTGACGATGGGGGGTTACACCCCATTGCCACAATGTTCAAAATGTGCTTCAGCTATGGACCCCACACTTACCTTTTGGTCACTATGATGATGGGGTGTTAGACCCCATTGCCACAGTGGTCATGGTCTGCTTGCATTGTGGAGACCACACACATTTATGTGTGACACATGTGATAGGGGTCACATTGTATGTTCGATTTCATGTTCAGTGTTGTAGGCATATGACACAGTCTACACACGCTTGTCATGGTGTTGGGGGGATGTGTTTTTCTTACATTCCTTATGATGGAGTATGCTGGTTGTGTCATGCATTACCCATCCTATGAGTAGGGGTGGTGTTGGTGGTGGGCATCCATCCCCCTATGAGTGGGGATGATAGTAGTGACAGGCATCCAGGCCCCCCTGAGTAGGGGTGGTGGTAGTGGTAGGCATCCAGCCCCCCTGAGTAGGGGTGGTGGTGGTGGTAGGCATCCAGCCCCCCCTGAGTAGGGGTGGTGTTGGTGGTAGGCATCCATCCCCCTATGAGTGGGGATGGTAGTAGTGACAGGCATCTAGCACCCCCTGAGTAGGGGTGGTGGTAGTGGTAGGCATCCAGCCCCCCCTGAGTAGGGGTGGTGTTGGTGGTAGGCATCCATCCCCCTATGAGTGGGGATGGTAGTAGTGACAGGCCTCCAGCACTCCCTGAGTAGGGGTGGTGGTAGTGACAGGCATCCAGCCCCCCCTGAGTTGGGGTGGTGGTAGTGGTGGGCATCCAGCCCCCCATGAGTAGGGGTGGTGGTAGTGGTAGGCATCCAGGCCCACATGAGTAGGGGTGGTGGTAGTGGTAGGCATCCAGCCCCCCATGAGTAGGGGTGGTGTTGGTGGTAGGCATCCATCCCCCTATGAGTGGGGATGGTAGTAGTGACAGGCATCCAGCCCCCCATGGGTAGGGGTGGTGGTAGTGGTAGGCATCCAGCCCCCCCTGAGTAGGGGTGGTGGTAGTGGTAGGCATCCATCCCCCTATGAGTGGGGATGGTAGTAGTGACAGGCATCCAGGCCCCCCTGAGTAGGGGTGGTGTTAGTGGTAGGCATCCATCCCCCTATGAGTGGGGATGGTAGTAGTGACAGGCATCCAGGCCCCCCTGAGTAGGGGTGGTGTTAGTGCTAGGCATCCATCCCCCTATGAGTGGGGATGGTAGTAGTGGTAAGCCTCCAGCCCCCCATGAGTGGGGATGGTGGCAGTGGTAGGCATCCAGCCCCCCATGAGTAGGGGTGGTGGTAGTGGTAGGCATCCAGCCCCCCCTGAGTAGGGGTGGTGGTAGGCATCCAGCCCCCCATGAGTAGGGGTGGTGGTAGTGGTAGGCATCCAGCCCCCCATGAGTAGGGGTGGTGGTAGTGGTAGGCATCCAGCCCCCCCTGAGTAGGGGTGGTGTTAGTGGTAGGCATCCAGCCCCCCATGAGTAGGGGTGGTGGTGGTGGTAGGCATCCAGCCCCCCCTGAGTAGGGGTGGTGTTGGTGGTAGACATCCAGCCCCCCCTGAGTAGGGGTGGTGTTGGTGGTAGGCATCCAGGCCCCTATGTGTGTATATGGCATTGGTGATAGGCATCCCGGCCCTATGGTTCTGCTGTTGCTAGTGTAAGTCATTTCTGCATCCCTATGTGTGTGTGTTATATGTCGGGTACGTGTCGTTTGTTTGTGTGGTGGGTGTTTGACTTACCTTCTGCGCCGTACGCGTCCGTACCGGTCCCGGTAATAGATGTAGAGTATTGGTAGGACCTGCGCGATGGGATTCATGGTTGGTTCGTCTCGTTCGTCTTTCTCGTTGCTTCGACTCGTACTCGTGGCTGGCGTGTTCGTCTCGTAGCCGTGGATCGTCTTGTGGCGCGAATCGGAGCTTATGTGCGCCTCTCCCGGATGCTCTGACGTGCCGTACGTAGCGACGGGTTCGGCGCGTACGGAAGGCGCATCGTACTAGTCCAGCCGGAAGGTGCTGTATTTTAGCTTCCGTGCGACTCGATTCTGCGTTTACGGATCCGGCTCGGGCTGGGAACAGGAGCTGGATTGGGTGAGTACGGCTGGGTTGGGATCTGGGCAGTTATGCGCATCGTACTTGCTCGTTCGGACGAATGTTCAAATCGGTCGGGGAACACGCGTTCGGCTTGGTTTTTTTCCGGACGAATAGTGTTAGGTGAGCTTCCGGCCGAGATCGGAATCGACCCCCAAGACTTACAAATGAGGGCTGTCAGTGTCTTGTGGAGTAATATCCCCTCTTCTCCTTTTCTATAGGATTGCTCGGTGGCATAGACAGTTCTGCCCCAGTCTCGTCTGAGCTTTTGGATTCCCCACATTCAACAGATGTGTCTCTACAATGAAAGCAACATCTGTTTTTTTTTTCATTGCTAAATAGATTATAATTCTTTCTATTTAATATATCTGTTTATTCCTTTAACATTGAAAGAAAGTACATTAAGGTCTGAAGGAGGTGTACTCTGATTGAGGGGTGGCCTTATCCTGCCTTCAACCAATGGTCAGTGTTATGAACACACGAATGTCAAAGGGTTATTAACCCCTTGACCGCGATCGGAATTCCGCTCGTGTTCTGGACATTCCGATCGCGGGTGTGGTCGTGACGAGCTGAGCTCGTCATGCGCACAGCGCTACCGCGCAGCATGACGAGCTGAGCTCGTCACGCGCATCGAAGGGGTTAACAATGAGAGATTGGAGCTCAGGCACATGGAGCACTATGGCTTCACTTGAAAGAGTACTTGTGTGAAATGTAGTCAGTGTATATTGATTTATTAATTATGTAAGAGTATCATACATTATTCAAAGATGTAATTGTCCACTACCTGATTAAACAAAATAGGATGGAAAAGAGTTGGTGCAAGGTAGTATGACTGTATCTCTATAGAACAAAAGAGATACCAACCAACACTAACATTAATAGGAGAGCTTCTCATTCTAGAGCTGCCTCGTGTGCATGAGCAGATATGAGCAGACTAGTGGATTACGTTCCAAAAAGACATTGTTCTAGGCAGCTTAAAAAAATGTATAAACCTCTGAGTGTGTCAATGTGAAGGTTCTACACGTAGTCTTTAATCAACCATAGGAGCATTCTTATTTTTTAGGGGGGATCTTGATTTGTCCCTTTCCATAAGGGGAGCCCAGGTGATTTCCAGAATGTGCCGATTTTGTTCCTGTCTGAAGAGAAAATCATATCTATTGCCTTCTGGATTCTTGAGCACAATGATTAATTTGGCAGCTAGCACCTTCATACTCAGGGGGGGTGCTGCGTCCATTTCTTGATTGACTATTTATCTCGCCAGCTCTTTTGGATCATGAAATTCCTTTGTTCTGCTGTCAATAATAATACTTATGCGAGCGGGATCTAGCAGCTCACAGCTGATGTACCTTTCTTTAACACAGGCCTAAGAGTTTGAAACTTTTTTCATATAACATTAGTTTCTTGGGAAAAATCCACATGTAAGAGATCTTGCGCTCTCTACATTGGTAGGAGCCATACTGTTTAGCTGTCTGAAAAAACAGTCTTACATGACCATGGCGCAGCAAGCATGCAGCTACAGGTGTAGTTGTATCCTGGTTAGTCACTCGCCGGATACGGATTTTATGCCCAAGTTGAAATTCCAAACGCTGATAAAATTTAATATTAAATAAATTTGGAAGCCACAAGGTCAGAAAATCTTGCATGCTATCTCCTTTACTCTTATTTTTCTCCGGCATACCAAAGATACAAATGTTTCCCTCCTGCTGCCATCCTCCAGCACAATAACGTTTTGTTTGGGTTCCATTTTTCAATTCCCCAGTCTGGGATCATTAATAGTTTCTATTCCAGATCCATCATTCTACGATCTGAAGAGTCTAGTTTTGTTCTGAAAGTAGCAGGATCAGCGTGCATGGTAAGTTCTTTGTTTGCATCCATTGTTGCATGGTCCACTTATTGTATTGAGAATTTGATTATCTTAATCGTAATCAACTCCAAGTCAGTTGTTCAAGTTATAAAAACCAGATTGTTGTTGCATGGAGCTGGTGAGCTTTCCTTGAAGTGCTTCTGAAAAGAAAAGTTGCCTATATGGCTCCCAGCTGACATGAACAGATGGTGGAAACACCATATGCACCTAGATCAGGTTCTCGCCCAGCAGGGCCCACATATGAGTACACTACATTATGACTTTTGTAGGACATGTGCTAGTAGCTTGTGGTCCTCATAGGAGTGTAGTATGTGTATCTGAATCATCATATCAAAATCAAAAGGCCCCACTCCCTAAAATGTGCAGTGAAAACAAACAGTTACATTTACGTTTGTTGACCAACAGAGGGCACCCTTGTTTAGAACGGTGTCCGCAAAATCAAGAGTTCTCTTTGAGACAGTTATCAGAGCATTGGCCAGTTGATCTCTATGATGCCAGGATCAAGCAGGGAGTTCAAACCAAAAGGCTGGTACTCTCCGATACCCCCTCATAAACTGTTCATGCTGCTGTAGATCTCTGCCAGCAACCTCTCCATGGCTCCAATGTTCGATGCACCAGCAGCACCTTCCCCCACTTCCTGCACATCAATCCCATATACCTTCACCACTGGGGACAGATTTTGAGTCACCAGTACTGCGGATGCGGCTTACTGGACCCCAAAAGTGATCCCAGCAGCACCAACACCTCCCTGTCTTCAAAAAGAGCCCTGCAGGATAGTCGGCTGCCAGAAGGTAGAGGTGGGATCTGATACAGGCGATCCCTGTCACTCTTGAGTTGGCCATCAGTGCACTCAGCCCTTTGTCAGTCTTCTGCTCCAGTGGAGGAACTATTGAAAGGTGGCAGCAGCCATCATCTTTGCAGGGTAATAGAGGCTAGTATATTATGCTCTAATGCATTAGAATCAGAGTGGTCTGTATTGCATTCTAAAAGTCAGACAGAGGAAAGCCTCTCTAGAAGGTGGCCTTATACGAGCCCAGGCTCCGTACCCAAGATATTAATCTTCAGCGTAGTGTCCTGTTTGGGGAATATCATCAGATCTTTAACTGTAGGTATCGCTAGACTTTTTCTTGGATTGTTGCATGAACGATTCAAAGTCCACTGAAAGTTGAGCAAGTTCCTATAGGTACCCACTGTAGTACTTGAAGTACTTTGATTGTGATTTTCTTCCTAGTGTGAAGGTAAAGACATAATCTTACTGCAGTGTTTTGGATTTCTTGTACAGGCCGTTGGTGTAGTCAGCCCTTAATATTACAAGGCAGAGACTGAATTGTAGTTTCTGATGGTACCACAAGTAAGAGAGGACACCCTTTATGTTTGCATTGTGTAGTAGTCACATCTCATAATTGTATTAGCATGTGCAGTTGTGAGGTCATGACCATAGTTTTGGAAAGTTGAGCTTTGAGTCAAGATGTCTCAGAATGATCTGTATGTCGTTAGAGTAGCTGTAACATTGAATGATATGATCAGTCTGGAAAGGGGGAGGAGTAAAGGTTAAAAGGAGTAGAGAATTGATAAAGTTTTCTGGGACATCCAAGTGTGGAGTGTGGGGAGCAGAGGTTAAGGGTGGCATTGTTACCAAGTTTTGTCTGTCTTTGAGCTAGGGAGAGAGCCAATTTTGATCATATTACCATGTATGCTGAACTCTTCTCTGTAGACATGCCAGATGGTGAATGGTTTTGAATGCTGTGGACTGAAACATAAGTAATAATGCGGTTTCCCCATTTTGTCCGCTGTCAGCTTTAGTCCATACGAGATGGATATAAATGTAGTTTCCATTCCTCTTCCTGGGCAGAACCCAAACTGCTGGTCTGAGAGTATATTAGTCTCTTCCACAAAGAGGGACAGCTGGAAGAAAGTGCTTTTTATATTAGTTTTCCCAGGAATGGGCCATTTGAAACTGGTCTTTACTTCGCAGGGTTTGAAGCGTTAAGGTTATTTTTCTTGAAGAGTTGTTTAATTAGCGAGGTCCTCAGTTTTGGTGTGTAAGAGAGTTGTTCTTAATATTCATTACCAGGAATCCAACACATGAGTCAGGAAGAATGCTTTTGAAAATGTTCACTGGTGCAAGGTCCTTCTCAGAATGCATTGGTTATGTTATGTCATCATTTATTTATAGACCGCACAGACATACCTTGGATCTTTAGGAACACACAACCTTAAAACCTAACAGTAACCACGGATAAAGGAAAGAAGATCATTATTATAAAGCCAGCTTTTCATCTGGCATCTAAAAGAAGATAGATCTGTTTTTGCCCACAAACTCAAGGTTAGAGCGTTCTACAATTTGGCTGCTTCTGTGGAGAAAGCACCGTCTCCATAAGTGACTGCTCTGCCCCATGTGATGGCAAGCTGGAATTCGTGGCCAATCTGGGGGAGCTTGATGGTTGGTAGAAGGATTTTGTTAACCAGAAAGGAGGGTGATCTGAAGTGTAAAGCTTCATGGGCATTTGTTAGGGCCTTAAAGAATACCCAAGATCAAATGGTAATGGTGAAATATGCAGCATTCTGGCAGTTTTTGTAAGCACACGTTCCACAAATGAGCAAGTTTCGATTGATGTTTATTTTACCTGGAGCTATAAGGTAGTATGAGTTTGTGTACTCAAGAAGTGTATGAATGATAGTGTTCACTACTGGTGTGTGCAAAGAGCGAAGAATCATTTTGAAAGGTGACAGTGGATGAAACAGGCGCAAATCACATTCTTGGACTGGACTGCAAGGGGTCGGATGTTTTCTAGGAGTATTCCTAAATTCTACACTACTGTGAAAGTATCTGAGGAACTGCCCCTTACATCTAGCCATAAGGTCATAACACATTCTGTGGTCGCTGATGCAGAGGTAATTCTGATCTGTATTTTGGTCAGGGTCAAGTTGTGGACCAGCTATCCTCTCATGATGGTGAGGACTTCTGTTAAAGGTATTGTACTTTGATTGGGGGAGTCTATGCACTAGAAATGTTAAAGATAAGATGACTAACATACATGTAGAAGCATACCTCTGCTTATGAAGCAATTGGCAAGGGACCACATATGCATTTTAAATAAAATTGGAGAGAGGATTGATCCCTGCAGGAAAACACAGTCTATTAAGAGTACAGGGAAAGAGGGACCACTTTTGATCGCCCAGAGATGAAGGTGAAAGATATTAGTCAGTTCAGGATTGTACCGGTCACACCTACTACTTAGAAGGCCTTATATAGGGTGTTGTGGTCAATGGTAGCAAATGCACCTGATGCAATTAGTCTAAGAAGACTAGGATGCTAGTTTCTCCAGCTGAATTACTTGCTTTGCTTAGACCAGCGTTTCACAGCCTGCAGTTTGAGCCAATTTTTAGTGGGTCATGAATGTCCAAGCAATAAATAAAGAAGCCTTTATGCTTTATTCAATTCTGTATTTATCTTGTCACGTTTGCTGTGCTTCATAGACAGAAGTCAAATGTCAGGCAATGTCTTCTGACATACTGCTGCTTATTTTTTAACATGGGTATTGGTGTTTACAAACTCCTCTCACTTTGCATTCTAAAAAAGTGAATTATGTGACAATCTTGCTGCAGTATAGGGAGTGTGAAAAGACAGGCTGTAGGATGTCATTTTTATTTGTAACCCACAAAATGTAAATACAGGTAAAAGAACTTTACACATTCAGCCGTTAGGAAATGTTGGAGTTTGGGTTACTGGGTGACGGTGTGAAACTCTACTCAAGCAGCTACCGCAATTCCTGTCAGGGTGAAGTCACAAGTAACCCCAAATTAACCTAAGCTTAACCCTCTGGTAGCTTGGCACAAATGCAGCCAGGCTTAACTTAGAGGCAATGTGTAAAGTATTTATGAAGCTCTTCAAACTGTGATAAAGTGAAAACACTACACAAAAAAAATCCCACACCAATTTAGAAATAGAGAAACATTTATTAAATTATTTGAAGCCAAAATGACAAAAATTCAATCAGTAGAATTAGAGAGATGCAATTTTAAAGATTTAAGTGAAAATAGTGCCTTAAAGCAGAAAACGCCATCTGTGGTTCACTGGTGGCACTAGACTGGGACAAAGTCAGTAGTTCAGGCTGACCATGATGGAGCGTGGGCCAGATATGGGGACCAAGTTAGGTCAGCTGAACAAAGTACCTTAAATCCGATTTTGCCGAGCGTTGCGTAATCCCACGTCGAGGATACGTCCTGCAGTGGCAGTTCCAAGAAGCTGGGGACTGTAATGCAGAGTTCTCTGTTGTTGTCGAGGATGCCGTCGACAATGAGATGCGAAGGCTGGTGTTGAGAATTCATTGAAGATATGTCGCACAGTGGCGGTTCCAAAGGAGCAGTGGGGGCTGCGATGTGAATTCCTGTGTCATCATCAAGGATGCCATCGATGAGGGGCTTGCGACGTGAAGGCCTGGGTCGAGGATGAGTTACATAGCAGCTGCTCAGATGAAGCTGAGATGAGAGGTCCTGCATCGGGGATGAGACGTGCTGTTGCAGTTCCGAAGCTACTGCGAGGAGATGCGCCATGCTGCGGTGGTTCTGCTCACAGGACCACAGTTGGGATGGCAGAGGACCTTCAGGCCATCTTCCAAGGTTCCAGGCCTGGGGTGGCACCACTTGGAGAGCAAGACTCACAGCAGGTAGAGTCCAGGTGCTGGGTTTAAGGTGGTTGGAGCCTTTTCTGTCCCTTAGATCAGGAGCCAGCCAACTAGCCCTTGGGTTCACACTTGTGCTCCTGGGTTCCAGATGCAGGTCCAGTCTTTCTGTTTCAGGCAGCGGGGCAGCAGAGTAGCAGTCCTCCTTGCAGAGCAGCACAGCAGTCCTTCTGTGTCTTCCACAGGCACAGAGGTGTACAGAAGATTTGAGTCTGAGGGTCTACTATTTATATCTGGTGCCCACTTTGAAAGTAGAAGAAGGTTTAGAGGTTTCCACCCTCAGAGGTGTTTGGAATTCTGTGCCTCCCTGCCCTGGCCCCAGCTTGTCTGGGGTCATAAAAGGCTAGTGTCAACCCCCTCTGTGAGTGTGCTGGGCAGAGCCTTTGTGATGTGCAAGTGTGGTAGGTGACAGTTCCTTCCCCTCATCAAGTCAGAGATGGCTCTTCCTGTCAACACCTATTCTCCCTTTGCCTCACTGTCTTTGAGCAATACACAGAGACCAACTGCCAGCTACACCTAGTCATGTGACCCCAGGATACAGGCTGCAGCCATGAAATGGTTGGGACAAGAACATACCAACTTTCTAAAAGTGGCATCTCCAGAATTGTGACTTAAAATCTGACTTTACCATTAAAGAGGATTTTATATTACAATTCTGTATACACCAAACTTTATATTTCCACCTGCTCACAATGGAATGTTATCGCTTATAAAATGTAATAAGTTAACCCAATGTTATCCTAGGCGAGAGGCAGACTTTGCAGTAGTGAAAAACACATTTAAGATATTTTCACTACCAGGACATCAAAATTTAGAAGTGCGTGTCCTACTTTTTAAATACACTGCACACTGCGATATGGGCTAATTAGGGCCTACCCTAGCGGTGACTTATATGTCAAAAGGAAAGTGTAGGCCTGACAAAAGATGTATTTTGCCAGGTTGAAATGGCAGTTTAAAAACAGCACACACAGGTTACAATGGCAGGTCTGGGACATATTTAAAAGGCTAGTGTAGCAGGTGGCAAAATAAGCGTTGCAGGCTTACTATCAGCATTTAATTTACAGGCCCTGGGTACATGTAGCACCAGTTTACTAGGGACTTACAAGTAAATTTAATGTGCCAATTCCGTGTAAGCTATTTTCACCATGTTTAAAGGTTAGCAGTGGTAAAGTACACAGTCGTAAGGCAGGAAAAAATTAGATCAGCAAAAATGAAGGAGTAAGGCAAAACATCTTGGGGAAGACCACCCTAAGACTGACAGGTCTAACAGGAAAGCAAAAATGAAGAAATTTTTTGATGTAACTTTGAAGTTTGATGGAAACAAAAGTTTTAGTAAGATCAAAACAAATCAAGACACTTTACTTGGTGATGCACGAATGATAAATATTTACTTAAACCCGAAACACACACATTATCATTTGTGTGCTATATAGTTTTATTATCAGTATAACTATGTCTGTGCAATTTTAGTGGCTTTTTCAATGGAAAATGTGCTGTGGGGTGGGGGAGGGGCAGGTTGGGGTTTAGTAAACTCCGGCATACGGCCGAACGGAGTTAAGTACATAAATAAAACGAATTACATTGCGCGCGCCGCATCACCATTTGGCGATGCGGCGCGCGCAATGTAATTCGTTTTATTTATTTATTAATGTACTTAACTCCGTTCGGCCGTATGCCTGAGTTTACTACCCCCCACCCTATCCCTCCCCACCGCCCCGCAGCACTCCCTCCAGGAGGCGCGACTGGCTATGGGTTGAGAGAATCAGGAAGGCGGTGTGCAATTTGTGTTCATATGGGTTAGTCAACCTCACTACTTAAAGTGCATGATATCATGACTGCTAAAGTAACATTTAGAGATTACATTTTATGGTAGCAGTCACATCTTGTACGGAAACAATTCTAAGATCTTTGCATTCTTAGATCTTGCAAGCACATTAGATTAGGTGTGTTTAAACATTTATCACCTATATATAAGTAGCTTTTCACACAGTACAAGCGTTTCATTTTTTCCAGAATATGCGCCTGGCCAATAATGCCCCCCTTTTCTTTCTCTTTCTGCAGTACATAATTGGTAAATATTTATTGCCGTTTAATAAAAAAAAAAGCGGACTAACAGCTTTCCAGGATAAATCATCTTTAGGCAGATTGGAGACTTCTAAAAAAGTATTGCTAGAGCAATCTGAAAATTTACAACAATTATTCCAACAAAGGAGAGGAAATCACACAAGCTTTCCAAGATAAACCCCTTCAACAAATCCACAGAAACTCCTTCCCCATTCAGCTAACCTGTAGTGTTCCTCACCCTGTTCCCATATTTTACAGTGCTTCTGTAGGTAGCCTCTTGCTTCATAAGTAGGCTAAAAGAGATGTCTGTTCATACCCCTAAGCCATCCATCTTGTGGGGAGGATCACTAGCCCTTCACTGCTGCATGATGTCCCTCTGCCAATTCCAGATGTTCCAGGTCCGCAAGGAATCTAATACCAACGGGGCCTATTAGCAATAACCGGCGATAATTATCGCTAAGCGCACTTAGCGCTAGGATAATTATCGCCGGCTATCGCCGGTTTCTATCGCGGAGATAGCGTGCTACCTGCAACGCTTATCTCCAATGCGATAGAAACCCCTGCTGTCGCTGGAAAACAGTGCAATTATCGCTGGAAATCCAGCGATAATCGCACTGTGACTGACGATAGCTTGCTGATAGGGCAAGGGGGATTTAGCCATGTAATCCACCTCCCATTGGATTACATGGCTAAGTCAGGTTTGGACCAGGTGTAAAAAAACAAGCGCTAATCGTGTTTAGCACTGGTTTCTTTATCGCCTTGCTGGCCTCCCTAATAGGCGATAGCGATGTTAGCGACTGCTTCCAGTCGCTGCCAGGTTGGGAACGCCTACTTTGCATGTCATTAGCGATAAATATCGCTGACATGCAAAGTGGCTCCCAACACGCTCGCTTTCGCGGGAAAGCTGTCGCTAACAACTGTTAGCGACAGCTTGCTGATAGGGCGATAATAATATCGCCGCTTTAGCGGCAAAAAGTGCCGCTAAAGCGGCGATATTGCCCTTGCTAATATGCCCCAACGTTATCTATAATATGAAGGAGAGCCAGTCGGAGAAAGCATGACTGGCCAGCCAAGCACTTTTGAAAGGGAACTGACCACCTCCCTCTTTTATATTTGATTAACAGGTCAACCTTAGGTCGAATGGAAAAAGGAGGCAATTTCAGAGTGGCATATAAGGCAAACGCTGTGTGATCAAGTCATTGGCAATGTTTTGAAATGACAGATGCCTGAAATTAATTGAGTTTATTGTTGATAACCAGGTAAAGTTTTAGTTAGCTGACTGGGATAACCCCTAATGTTCAACTGTTTAGAACACAATTTGAAATCCCTCCTGCTGCCAGAAGGACATGCATCTGGGTTGGATCTTGAGAGGAGGTAGGGAAGAGGAGAGGAACAACATTTAAGCATCTTTCATTACTATTGGACCACTCACTTATGAGACTGATAAGCAGTCAACCAGATGACTCGTGTTGTTTTCTATAGCTACCTTTAGATACAGTTACATATCATGTCTATCTTTTGAATAACGATGTGCGACCTTTCATCAAATTGCTAAGGGTGGCCATCTTTGTTTTTTTAATCACCTTTATTGAATTTGTGGTTTCCTAAATTATTAACATGCATCATAGGATGAACATCGTTCTTGACAGTAGCCAAATTATTGTATTTTTCACATTGTCCTTGCTTACACAGATGTTATTTTTTGATATTGCTAACAGTGCTGATAAACATCCGAAGCTTGTATCTCTCATTCAATAACATACCAAAACTACAAAAAAAACAAAAAAATGAATGGGTACGTTTACCTAGTTTAGGTGAGAAGGCTCTTATGTGCTTTAGACATCACACATTCCTGGCACTTATTTAGTCTATATCAACAGAGGACCAACGTGCTTTGTTATGCAAGATTGGAATGGGCGTTCACTAACCAGATGATGGATTTATGTTCCTTCAATGGCTGTATGACCTCATATTCACTGTTTTATGATTTTTAGTATTAGAATTCCAAGAACAAGATGAATTTATTTTGTGTAATCTTTATTCTCTCTCCTCTTGTAGGATAAAGAACAGTTCATATCATTGTTGAGCATTAGGGCATTTTCTCAAGCCCCTAGATTCTTCCTTATGTAATGCGGTATTTCAGCTGCTGCCCAGTCTATGCCACCTTCCGCCACATCATTAGTGAAATGGGTGAGGTAGCCTTCCTTTTCATTCTTTTTGCCCTCCAAGCTATGAGTAGGGCTTAATTTAAAAATGTAGTTTTTCCTTTGTGTGGTTTAATTAGCCTAACTAACCCTAGAATACAACTCACCATATTGGATATGTCTTGCTATCCAATCACAGTTCCCTTATTAGTGATTCCTACCCAGTAGCTGGCTAACCTGGGCAAATTGACATAATCTGTTTAATAATTGCTTGCTTTAAGTGGCACCTATGGCATTTGGAGCTGGCTCCAGGAAACAGTCTGTTGATTTTGCTTGGTGTACAGAGGGCCCTGTGTAGCAGTTTAAATTGAATATATTGAAACCCTGGCATTACAAGAAACCTTTTTGTGGATAAGCTGGAACGCGGTCCCATTCCTTGTTGTTCAATGTCCTTCCTAGCTCCTCCCATTTTTCTCAAAGTTCAATTAAGGATATGCTCGTGTGAGCTTGGGTGGCTTGACTAACCCAACTGATCAGCTTCTTGCCCCCTCCCATGTTGTGCAGCGTCTGTTTACGTGTATGCCTCATCGAGTTATGATGGACATATCAGTTGCCTTCAATACAGTTGTTCACTTGCTTCTGCTTGAATGACTAAGGTATACTGATAGAATCTTGGAGCAAGCCGTACAATAGTTTCTCCCAAGAAAGGGCAAGGGTAGTAAGCTTGGGTCCTTTGTTTCTTTATTCCTTACCATCAACTGATGCATGCTTCAAAATTGTATTCACTTGCATATTACATTTTTAATACATATTTTTTATATATATCTACAGCGACTTTACCCTCTGAATGGCTGTGATGTTTTTCAGTTTCATTATAATGCTGTTGGTGCACAAACCTATCTTAAATGATCAAGCCAAAAGCACGCCAACGGTTAGGACTTGGAACGGTGTAGGCCAGATACTTTGGTGCTCCCCGATTGGACCCATCAAAAATACATTTGGGATCAAGTTTCATAATCAGCACTGAGGTATTATAATAAGATTGACAGACACCGGTTATAGTTTGAACATTTTATTTAAAGAGTTAATAGGCAAAATACATGAAATATGTCATCAATGGGCCCAATTCACAAAGGTAAACTGAGACAACAGTCTAACTTTACGACTTTCGGTATTCACAAAGGGCATTTACGAGTACTAAAGTTAGACTTTTCTCTCAGTTAAACTTAAGTTTTGGTCTTAAGTTTAACTGAGACCAAAACTGAGACAAAAGTCTAACTTTACTACTCTAAAATGCCCTTTGTGAATACCGAAAGTCGTAAAGTTAGACTTTTGTCTCAGTTTACCTTTGTGAATCGGGCCCCATAAGTTTAGCAGAAAAACAGCTCAGTAAACATCTATATGAAGTCCGGCATAGATTCGCTTTCTAAAGGTGGGAAATAGGGGGTTCCGGGGTACAGAGAAATGCACGTCCTTTTACACGACTTTATCCGGCGGCACAGTGTCTAGACCCATATCTAATAGGCCACACAAATCCACTTTGCGTGGCTTTTCATGACCTCGTAGATTGGGGGGAAAGCAATGCAGCGCAAGTCAATGCGTTGCCTTACACTACATCAGGGAGGCATTCCATGGGCGTTGTGGTGGTTATTCCCATGCAAATGTAAGAAAGTGGCTCTGTATATACTGCACCAAAGTAAGGTTCAGTGTGCACAGAGTCCACAGTCCCCAGAGGTTTGGCAGAGGCTAAAGTTAGATATAACCTTACTCTCTAAAGTGGTAGCTTGGTCGAGCAGTAAGGCAGTATCAGAGGACAGTGTAAAGCATTTGTTGTACACACTCAGTCAGCAAATGAAGCCACACACTCAAGAACTGAACTCTAGGCCAATGGTTTGTATATAAAAATATAGTTGTTTTATTTTAGAACCAACAATGGGTGTCAAAATATACTTTCTCAGAATGAGATGCTTTAGTTAACTACTGTTCAATTGGCAATAGACTTTTGAATGCAATAGTTACAGTTGTTGCAATATGCAACACAATTTTAAACACAATTATACATTGAGCTCAATGGAAATTTCTGGCTAAATGCAATAGATTACTTTTTGGATTACTTTTCTAACCACGGGACTGGATCTTGGATTCAGTCCCGGGACACTTCCTGTAAACAGGTGAGAAAAAGCGTTTTGGTTATGGTAGTGATTTTTGAGGAATATTACTGTATTTCAAAAGTTGACACTTAGAAACTTTTCTGGGTAAAATTACCAATGTTATCCTAGGGAAGGAAATACAGTTTGCAAGCAAAGTATGTTTACGTTACTTTTGTAATCCAGTGCTGGACTCCTAGGTTCAGCACTGGGACATTTACTTAAAACAGGTAAGTAATTACGTTTTTGTAGTTTGTACGATTTTTAAAGAATATTTGTATGATTCAGAAATCGACACTTAGAAACTTTTTCAACAAAAAGCAGGCAATGATATCCTATGAGAGGAATTTCCAGTTACTGGTAAGTACGGTAAAAATTACTTTTCATGGTCGGTACTGGACTAAAAGATGCAGTACTGAGGTCTCTCCTGATAGTAGGTGAGTAATTCGGAATTCGTTACTGTTGTGATTTTTAAGCAATATTTTGGTATTTCAAAAGTGGACACTTAGAAGAAATTTCACAGAAAACCAGTCAATGGATCCCTATGTAAGAAAATTCAATTCGCCGGTAAGTTACTTTTAACGTTACTTTTGTAATCCAGTGCTGGACTCCTAGGTTCAGCCCTGGGACATTTACTTAAAACAGGTAAGTAATTACGTTTTGGTAGTCTGTACGATTTTTAAAGAATATTCTTGTTTTCAAAAGTCGACACTTAGAAACTTTTTGGAAGAAAAAGTGTCCATGTTATCCTATGAGGAAAAATGAGTTATCGGTCTCGAGGTAAGTAATCGGTCTTTTGAGTTAGGGTTCTGGGGTTAGACTCAGGGGTCTCCCAGGGTCAGTGATGCACTGTTGTTGCACCCTCAGCGGCACTAGGGCGGCCGGGTGCAGAGTGTTGAGGCCCAATGTTATCCTATGGAGGATAGGGGGACTCCGGTTGGTGGCGGCTGGCAAGCAGGCCACGGGGTTGTGGGAGCAAAGCTCCTAGGGTTAAGCTCAGGGCACGTTGGGGACCAAGTTAGCACCAAAGAGGCACCCTCAGCGGCACTAGGGCGGCCGGGTGCAGAGTGCTGTTTTGAGGTCGGGTGCCCTGTTGATTTCAATGGAAATTTTCGGTTTTGGTTTTCAGCTGCAGGCTCGGTCCAGGAAGACTTCCAGGAGGAACCAACAGCTGGGCAGGTAAGTTGGAGGGCTCGGGGACGTAGGTGCACCTCGGGTTCCTTTCTCCAGGGCGCAGGGCGTCTGGATGCAGGGGTGTCTTTTGAGGTCGGATTTCACCTTACCGGGCCACTCGCGGTTGGGGGGTTCTCCGTGCCGAGGCTGCAGGCGACGTCGGGGAGTCCTGGAGGGGTCAACCCACGGTGGACTCGGACTCTGGAGAGCTGGGGGACCTCGCTGGGACCGGTGGGCCACTTGAACTCGGGCTGTAGGCGACGGGTGCAGTGGTGGTTCCAGGCGTCGGGTTTCTTTCTCCTCAGCAGGCTCGGAGTCTTTGTTTGGTGTTTCTTTTGAACAGAGCTGCTGTTCACAGGAGATCCGGTCTTTGTTGAAGGCAGTCAGTCCTCCCTGGGGTTCTGGAGGTCGCTGGCTGCAGGACAAGACTATTTTTGGCGCAGGATCTCTGGAAACTGCAGACGGGCCGGTAGGGCTGGGGCCAAGTCAGTTGTTCTCTGCAGTCTCCTCTGCTGGGCGTCTTCTTTCGTCCTTTTTCTTCTTAGGTTGCGGGAATCTAAGGAAGGAAGGTTCAGGGTGCCCCTAAATACTAGATTTAGGGGCGTTACAGGTAGGTAAAGGGCAGGGACCAATGGGTCCCTGCCCTGGGGTGGGTACACCCCTATCCTGCCACTCTCCTGTGGGAGGGGGCAGGAGCCTAGTCCTGATTGGGCAGGGCTCCCCATCTTCAAGATGGCGAGAGCCCGGAGATGTGCTTCACCTCGCCTCCCCCACCTGAGGGGTGGGGTTGGCAGAGGGTGGCACACCCCCTTTCCTCCCTTGGTGTTTCCCTCCAGTCTTCCCACCAGGATGGGGGGAGGAACCGGTGGGGACCAGTTGCTGAGTACAGCAAGTGGTCTGGGGAAGCTCACAAAGGCGGAATGCCTTTGAAGCTTCCCCCTGCCCATCCTGGGGGAGGGGGCCTAGCACCTCACCCAGGACGTGCATTGTTGCAGGCCCGGGAGAGCGGATGGCTCTCTACCCAGGGGTCCAGCAACATGTCTGCTGTGTGGCAGCCTAGGCAGCCCCTCAGACAAGACGTGGATTGTAGGTTAGGTTTAGGGGGTAACTCTAAGTTGCCCTCTGACGTGCATTTTACAGTAAATCCCACACTGGCATCAGTGTGGGTGTACTGTGCTGAGGAGTTTGATACCAAACTTCTCAGTCTTCAGTGCAGCCATCATGGTGCTGTGGAGTACGTGCTGACGACCTCCCAGCACCATATACTCGGAATGGCAGCCCTGCACTTACAGTGCCCAGGAATGGGCCTGGGTACTGTAGGGGCACAGGGCTCATGCACCTGTGCCCTCACCACTGGCATAGGGCACCCAGCTAGAGGGGTGACTGAGGTATGCCAGGGCAGTGTGTTTGTGGGCATGGCACACAGGGATGTGTGCCATGTCGACTCTCTGTTTTGTTCTGCACCAAGACACTCAGCCTGCAAGGGCAGTGTGTGTGTGTCAGGGTACAGGGCCTCTAAGGGTGGCACAATAAGTGCTGCAGCCCTTAGGGGTCTTCTCTGGTCACAGTGCCCTGGGTACCTAGGGTACCATTTACCAGGGGCTTACCTGTGGCCAGAGATGCCAATTGGGTTTAGGCTGAGTACAGTTTTTAGGGAAGGAACACAGGCCCTGGGTACCTGATTGGCAGGGATCCAGGGCACACCAAGGAAAAGTGCATCAGTTATCAGGCAAAAAGTGGGGGGTTACTGCAACAGAAACCCACTTTCCTACACAAGCCCCCCCAGCCCAAAGGCCAGGAGACTCAGCCAACGCTGGGAGAGCCTGTCTAGTCTTTCAGGCGAGGAAGAGTTGGGGAAGTGGTTTGAAAGTTGCAGGGCCTACTCCGCCTTATATCCTTCTGTCCAGGTCAGTCCCTTTGGGGAGCTGGCCTACCTCATCAGTTTCAGGACCTAATTCCCAAAGCTCCTCTCCTTGCTCTTTAGTGTCTTCACCCCATCTTTTAAGTTTGGGTTCAGAGGTGCCCACCTCTGCAAAGTCTAACTTAGCCAGGGCAAAGCCCAGCTTACCCACAGAGGTCACCCACAGTTTGAGCAACCCCACCATGACCAATAGGGTCAGGGGGCCTAGCTTGTTATTTGGCAGGGGGTTAGGCCACCATGCCAAGGATAGGGCTGCCATGAAGGCTAACACCCAGCAGAGGCTGCTGACAGCTGTCAGTGCCCAGAACCACACCTTTAGCTCCTGTCTGGCAAGTGAAGGGGCTATCTTACAGGTTTCTTTGGGTCCTGGCTGTCTGCCTGTTGCTTTAGGGTGGGGGGTCACTAAACTTTGTAGTGAGCACCCTTCCTCCACCCTTTGTTCTGCCAGCTGAGGAGCCACCAACTCAGGCTGGACAGTTGCCTGACTAGTCAGGTCTTCTTGTTGGCTAGGGGGGCTTTACCAGGGCCACTTCTGGAGTTTTCCCTCACTGGGATAGAATCTCCCTGGCCCTCTGGGACTGTGGCTAACAGTTGCCCACCTTTCCTACCCTGTTCCTTTTTACTCTTTTGGGGCTCAGCTGCACTGACTGCAGGTTGAGCCCCCCAGGTTTCTTGGGTGAGGCCTGGCATTGGGCCAGTGCCTCTCTTTGGCTCAGGTCCACCTCTAAGTGGTCATTCCCCAGGAGACAATCAAGGGGGAGGTCTTTACTGACTACCACCTTTCTCCATCTAAGGGACCCAGCTATGACTAGGGGCACTACAGCCACAGGCCTAACAGTGACTCCCCCTGGGACAGCCCTTACTCTCCTTGATTCCCCTGGGACATACTGGTGTGGGAGTACCAACCTGTCATGCACCACAGTGTGACTGGCACAGGTATCTCTCAGGGCAGTGGCTGGGATTCCATTCACCAGTAGGCGGTGGAAGTGTCTACTCCCCTCTGGGATCTCCAGCTTACCTCTTGGGCCCATTTTCCAGTTGAAAGCTAGGAGGACTTCCTCATCTGAGGACCCTTCCTCCAGAGCTACACTGGCAACTCCTGGGGCTACACTAGTCACCCCTGGGGCTGTACTAGGGATCTTGTTTTTAGGACAGCTAGGGTCCTTGGTGTGGTGTCCTGACTTCTGACAGTTGTGACACCATATTCTGTTGGGATCCCAATTCTTACCTTGGTACCCTGGTTTAGTTTGTGAGGTGTCTTTGGGCCCACCCTCCTGGACAGGTTTTGGGGGGCTGCCTGGGACTCCTTACTTTTATCCTTAAGGGGTTCACTATCTTTCTTCTGGGGAGGCTTTGTGACCCCTTTCTTTTGGTCACCCCCAGTGGATGTCCTAGTTACCCTTGTTCTGACCCAGTGGTCTGCCTTCTTTCCCAATTCTTGGGGAGAAATTAGACCTAGGTCTACCAAATGCTGATGCAACTTTTCGTTTGTGCAATTACTTAGTATGTGTTCCTTCATAAACAAATTGTAAAGTCCAGGAAAATCCTGCACATTATGTCCAGCTAACCAACCATCCAGTGTCTTTACTGAGTAGTCTACGAAGTCAATCCAGGACTGGGTCTGGGTTTTGTGAGCCCCCCTGAATCTAATTCTATACTCCTCAGTAGTGAGCCCAAATCCCTCAATCAGAGTATTCTTCATGAGGTCATAGGACCCTGCATCTGGCCCAGAGAGGGTCAGAAGCCTGTCTCTGCAGTTACCAGAGAACAGTTCCCACAGGAGTGCCCCCCAGAGAGGTTTCTTTACTTTTCTTATTTCACAAGCCCTCTCAAAGGCTGTGAACCATTTGGTGATGTCATCGCCTTCCTCAAATTTAGGGACAATCCCTTTGGGGATTTTAGGATCAGAAGTTTCCTCCCTATCCTTAGTTTTAGTATTGCTGCCACCATTGATGGGTGCTAAACCCATCTCCTGTCTTTCCTTCTCTAGAGCCAGGAGTCTGGTCTCTAGGTCCAGTCTTTTGGCCAACCTTGCTAAAAGGTGGTCCTCCTCACTAAGGCTATCCTCAGTGTCCTCTCTGGGACCTGAACCACCTAGGTGGCCCCTAGGTCCCCAGAGGTTTACTCTTGGAAATAAGGGTGCAGTGACCCTGTCTTCCCTAGGAAGTGGTGGAGGTGGGTTACCATCCCCATCCTCCTCACTCCTTTCCTCCTCTGCGTGGTCATCACCATGCTCAGAGGGGTGGGCCTTAGCATACTCAGCCAGGAGCTCCTGGAGCCCTTGTTTGGTTGGATGCTGGCCCATTGGTATATTTTTAAGTTTACATAAGGACCTTATCTCTTTGAAAGACAAATGAAGATAAGGGGTGAGGTCGAGCTCCTCAACCATGTCCTGTATGTCATTATTATTTTCACTAATAGCTGGGTTGTTTTCTTGAGACATTCTAACAAAAAGTTCTAACCCCTCTACCCTTGACTATAGTGACTTTTTATTTTCTACAATTTTAAAGGGACTTAAGCAAGGCCCTAACAAGACTTTTAGTAATTTGGTAAAAAATGCCAATTTGAAAAAATCAGAATTCTAAAGGCAATTTAAGAGTTCTGTCGTGTGATCAGATGGTAACCAAGTAGTCCAACAATGCAAGTTTGTATCCCACCGCTGATCCACCAATGTAAGAAAGTGGCTCTGTATATACTGCACCAAAGTAAGGTTCAGTGTGCACAGAGTCCACAGTCCCCAGAGGTTTGGCAGAGGCTAAAGTTAGATATAACCTTACTCTCTAAAGTGGTAGCTTGGTCGAGCAGTAAGGCAGTATCAGAGGACAGTGTAAAGCATTTGTTGTACACACTCAGTCAGCAAATGAAGCCACACACTCAAGAACTGAACTCTAGGCCAATGGTTTGTATATAAAAATATAGTTGTTTTATTTTAGAACCAACAATGGGTGTCAAAATATACTTTCTCAGAATGAGATGCTTTAGTTAACTACTGTTCAATTGGCAATAGACTTTTGAATGCAATAGTTACAGTTGTTGCAATATGCAACACAATTTTAAACACAATTATACATTGAGCTCAATGGAAATTTCTGGTTAAATGCAATAGATTACTTTTTGGATTACTTTTCTAACCACGGGACTGGATCTTGGATTCAGTCCCGGGACACTTCCTGTAAACAGGTGAGAAAAAGCGTTTTGGTTATGGTAGTGATTTTTGAGGAATATTACTGTATTTCAAAAGTTGACACTTAGAAACTTTTCTGGGTAAAATTACCAATGTTATCCTAGGGAAGGAAATACAGTTTGCAAGCAAAGTATGTTTACGTTACTTTTGTAATCCAGTGCTGGACTCCTAGGTTCAGCACTGGGACATTTACTTAAAACAGGTAAGTAATTACGTTTTTGTAGTTTGTACGATTTTTAAAGAATATTTGTATGATTCAGAAATCGACACTTAGAAACTTTTTCAACAAAAAGCAGGCAATGATATCCTATGAGAGGAATTTCCAGTTACTGGTAAGTACGGTAAAAATTACTTTTCATGGTCGGTACTGGACTAAAAGATGCAGTACTGAGGTCTCTCCTGATAGTAGGTGAGTAATTCGGAATTCGTTACTGTTGTGATTTTTAAGCAATATTTTGGTATTTCAAAAGTGGACACTTAGAAGAAATTTCACAGAAAACCAGTCAATGGATCCCTATGTAAGAAAATTCAATTCGCCGGTAAGTTACTTTTAACGTTACTTTTGTAATCCAGTGCTGGACTCCTAGGTTCAGCCCTGGGACATTTACTTAAAACAGGTAAGTAATTACGTTTTGGTAGTCTGTACGATTTTTAAAGAATATTCTTGTTTTCAAAAGTCGACACTTAGAAACTTTTTGGAAGAAAAAGTGTCCATGTTATCCTATGAGGAAAAATGAGTTATCGGTCTCGAGGTAAGTAATCGGTCTTTTGAGTTAGGGTTCTGGGGTTAGACTCAGGGGTCTCCCAGGGTCAGTGATGCACTGTTGTTGCACCCTCAGCGGCACTAGGGCGGCCGGGTGCAGAGTGTTGAGGCCCAATGTTATCCTATGGAGGATAGGGGGACTCCGGTTGGTGGCGGCTGGCAAGCAGGCCACGGGGTTGTGGGAGCAAAGCTCCTAGGGTTAAGCTCAGGGCACGTTGGGGACCAAGTTAGCACCAAAGAGGCACCCTCAGCGGCACTAGGGCGGCCGGGTGCAGAGTGCTGTTTTGAGGTCGGGTGCCCTGTTGATTTCAATGGAAATTTTCGGTTTTGGTTTTCAGCTGCAGGCTCGGTCCAGGAAGACTTCCAGGAGGAACCAACAGCTGGGCAGGTAAGTTGGAGGGCTCGGGGACGTAGGTGCACCTCGGGTTCCTTTCTCCAGGGCGCAGGGCGTCTGGATGCAGGGGTGTCTTTTGAGGTCGGATTTCACCTTACCGGGCCACTCGCGGTTGGGGGGTTCTCCGTGCAGAGGCTGCAGGCGACGTCGGGGAGTCCTGGAGGGGTCAACCCACGGTGGACTCGGACTCTGGAGAGCTGGGGGACCTCGCTGGGACCGGTGGGCCACTTGAACTCGGGCTGTAGGCGACGGGTGCAGTGGTGGTTCCAGGCGTCGGGTTTCTTTCTCCTCAGCAGGCTCGGAGTCTTTGTTTGGTGTTTCTTTTGAACAGAGCTGCTGTTCACAGGAGATCCGGTCTTTGTTGAAGGCAGTCAGTCCTCCCTGGGGTTCTGGAGGTCGCTGGCTGCAGGACAAGACTATTTTTGGCGCAGGATCTCTGGAAACTGCAGACGGGCCGGTAGGGCTGGGGCCAAGTCAGTTGTTCTCTGCAGTCTCCTCTGCTGGGCGTCTTCTTTCGTCCTTTTTCTTCTTAGGTTGCGGGAATCTAAGGAAGGAAGGTTCAGGGTGCCCCTAAATACTAGATTTAGGGGCGTTACAGGTAGGTAAAGGGCAGGGACCAATGGGTCCCTGCCCTGGGGTGGGTACACCCCTATCCTGCCACTCTCCTGTGGGAGGGGGCAGGAGCCTAGTCCTGATTGGGCAGGGCTCCCCATCTTCAAGATGGCGAGAGCCCGGAGATGTGCTTCACCTCGCCTCCCCCACCTGAGGGGTGGGGTTGGCAGAGGGTGGCACACCCCCTTTCCTCCCTTGGTGTTTCCCTCCAGTCTTCCCACCAGGATGGGGGAGGAACCGGTGGGGACCAGTTGCTGAGTACAGCAAGTGGTCTGGGGAAGCTCACAAAGGCGGAATGCCTTTGAAGCTTCCCCCTGCCCATCCTGGGGGAGGGGGCCTAGCACCTCACCCAGGACGTGCATTGTTGCAGGCCCGGGAGAGCGGATGGCTCTCTACCCAGGGGTCCAGCAACATGTCTGCTGTGTGGCAGCCTAGGCAGCCCCTCAGACAAGACGTGGATTGTAGGTTAGGTTTAGGGGGTAACTCTAAGTTGCCCTCTGACGTGCATTTTACAGTAAATCCCACACTGGCATCAGTGTGGGTGTACTGTGCTGAGGAGTTTGATACCAAACTTCTCAGTCTTCAGTGCAGCCATCATGGTGCTGTGGAGTACGTGCTGACGACCTCCCAGCACCATATACTCGGAATGGCAGCCCTGCACTTACAGTGCCCAGGAATGGGCCTGGGTACTGTAGGGGCACAGGGCTCATGCACCTGTGCCCTCACCACTGGCATAGGGCACCCAGCTAGAGGGGTGACTGAGGTATGCCAGGGCAGTGTGTTTGTGGGCATGGCACACAGGGATGTGTGCCATGTCGACTCTCTGTTTTGTTCTGCACCAAGACACTCAGCCTGCAAGGGCAGTGTGTGTGTGTCAGGGTACAGGGCCTCTAAGGGTGGCACAATAAGTGCTGCAGCCCTTAGGGGTCTTCTCTGGTCACAGTGCCCTGGGTACCTAGGGTACCATTTACCAGGGGCTTACCTGTGGCCAGAGATGCCAATTGGGTTTAGGCTGAGTACAGTTTTTAGGGAAGGAACACAGGCCCTGGGTACCTGATTGGCAGGGATCCAGGGCACACCAAGGAAAAGTGCATCAGTTATCAGGCAAAAAGTGGGGGGGTTACTGCAACAGAAACCCACTTTCCTACACAAGCCCCCCCAGCCCAAAGGCCAGGAGACTCAGCCAACGCTGGGAGAGCCTGTCTAGTCTTTCAGGCGAGGAAGAGTTGGGGAAGTGGTTTGAAAGTTGCAGGGCCTACTCCGCCTTATATCCTTCTGTCCAGGTCAGTCCCTTTGGGGAGCTGGCCTACCTCATCAGTTTCAGGACCTAATTCCCAAAGCTCCTCTCCTTGCTCTTTAGTGTCTTCACCCCATCTTTTAAGTTTGGGTTCAGAGGTGCCCACCTCTGCAAAGTCTAACTTAGCCAGGGCAAAGCCCAGCTTACCCACAGAGGTCACCCACAGTTTGAGCAACCCCACCATGACCAATAGGGTCAGGGGGCCTAGCTTGTTATTTGGCAGGGGGTTAGGCCACCATGCCAAGGATAGGGCTGCCATGAAGGCTAACACCCAGCAGAGGCTGCTGACAGCTGTCAGTGCCCAGAACCACACCTTTAGCTCCTGTCTGGCAAGTGAAGGGGCTATCTTACAGGTTTCTTTGGGTCCTGGCTGTCTGCCTGTTGCTTTAGGGTGGGGGGTCACTAAACTTTGTAGTGAGCACCCTTCCTCCACCCTTTGTTCTGCCAGCTGAGGAGCCACCAACTCAGGCTGGACAGTTGCCTGACTAGTCAGGTCTTCTTGTTGGCTAGGGGGGCTTTACCAGGGCCACTTCTGGAGTTTTCCCTCACTGGGATAGAATCTCCCTGGCCCTCTGGGACTGTGGCTAACAGTTGCCCACCTTTCCTACCCTGTTCCTTTTTACTCTTTTGGGGCTCAGCTGCACTGACTGCAGGTTGAGCCCCCCAGGTTTCTTGGGTGAGGCCTGGCATTGGGCCAGTGCCTCTCTTTGGCTCAGGTCCACCTCTAAGTGGTCATTCCCCAGGAGACAATCAAGGGGGAGGTCTTTACTGACTACCACCTTTCTCCATCTAAGGGACCCAGCTATGACTAGGGGCACTACAGCCACAGGCCTAACAGTGACTCCCCCTGGGACAGCCCTTACTCTCCTTGATTCCCCTGGGACATACTGGTGTGGGAGTACCAACCTGTCATGCACCACAGTGTGACTGGCACAGGTATCTCTCAGGGCAGTGGCTGGGATTCCATTCACCAGTAGGCGGTGGAAGTGTCTACTCCCCTCTGGGATCTCCAGCTTACCTCTTGGGCCCATTTTCCAGTTGAAAGCTAGGAGGACTTCCTCATCTGAGGACCCTTCCTCCAGAGCTACACTGGCAACTCCTGGGGCTACACTAGTCACCCCTGGGGCTGTACTAGGGATCTTGTTTTTAGGACAGCTAGGGTCCTTGGTGTGGTGTCCTGACTTCTGACAGTTGTGACACCATATTCTGTTGGGATCCCAATTCTTACCTTGGTACCCTGGTTTAGTTTGTGAGGTGTCTTTGGGCCCACCCTCCTGGACAGGTTTTGGGGGGCTGCCTGGGACTCCTTACTTTTATCCTTAAGGGGTTCACTATCTTTCTTCTGGGGAGGCTTTGTGACCCCTTTCTTTTGGTCACCCCCAGTGGATGTCCTAGTTACCCTTGTTCTGACCCAGTGGTCTGCCTTCTTTCCCAATTCTTGGGGAGAAATTAGACCTAGGTCTACCAAATGCTGATGCAACTTTTCGTTTGTGCAATTACTTAGTATGTGTTCCTTCATAAACAAATTGTAAAGTCCAGGAAAATCCTGCACATTATGTCCAGCTAACCAACCATCCAGTGTCTTTACTGAGTAGTCTACGAAGTCAATCCAGGACTGGGTCTGGGTTTTGTGAGCCCCCTGAATCTAATTCTATACTCCTCAGTAGTGAGCCCAAATCCCTCAATCAGAGTATTCTTCATGAGGTCATAGGACCCTGCATCTGGCCCAGAGAGGGTCAGAAGCCTGTCTCTGCAGTTACCAGAGAACAGTTCCCACAGGAGTGCCCCCCAGAGAGGTTTCTTTACTTTTCTTATTTCACAAGCCCTCTCAAAGGCTGTGAACCATTTGGTGATGTCATCGCCTTCCTCAAATTTAGGGACAATCCCTTTGGGGATTTTAGGATCAGAAGTTTCCTCCCTATCCTTAGTTTTAGTATTGCTGCCACCATTGATGGGTGCTAAACCCATCTCCTGTCTTTCCTTCTCTAGAGCCAGGAGTCTGGTCTCTAGGTCCAGTCTTTTGGCCAACCTTGCTAAAAGGTGGTCCTCCTCACTAAGGCTATCCTCAGTGTCCTCTCTGGGACCTGAACCACCTAGGTGGCCCCTAGGTCCCCAGAGGTTTACTCTTGGAAATAAGGGTGCAGTGACCCTGTCTTCCCTAGGAAGTGGTGGAGGTGGGTTACCATCCCCATCCTCCTCACTCCTTTCCTCCTCTGCGTGGTCATCACCATGCTCAGAGGGGTGGGCCTTAGCATACTCAGCCAGGAGCTCCTGGAGCCCTTGTTTGGTTGGATGCTGGCCCATTGGTATATTTTTAAGTTTACATAAGGACCTTATCTCTTTGAAAGACAAATGAAGATAAGGGGTGAGGTCGAGCTCCTCAACCATGTCCTGTATGTCATTATTATTTTCACTAATAGCTGGGTTGTTTTCTTGAGACATTCTAACAAAAAGTTCTAACCCCTCTACCCTTGACTATAGTGACTTTTTATTTTCTACAATTTTAAAGGGACTTAAGCAAGGCCCTAACAAGACTTTTAGTAATTTGGTAAAAAATGCCAATTTGAAAAAATCAGAATTCTAAAGGCAATTTAAGAGTTCTGTCGTGTGATCAGATGGTAACCAAGTAGTCCAACAATGCAAGTTTGTATCCCACCGCTGATCCACCAATGTAAGAAAGTGGCTCTGTATATACTGCACCAAAGTAAGGTTCAGTGTGCACAGAGTCCACAGTCCCCAGAGGTTTGGCAGAGGCTAAAGTTAGATATAACCTTACTCTCTAAAGTGGTAGCTTGGTCGAGCAGTAAGGCAGTATCAGAGGACAGTGTAAAGCATTTGTTGTACACACTCAGTCAGCAAATGAAGCCACACACTCAAGAACTGAACTCTAGGCCAATGGTTTGTATATAAAAATATAGTTGTTTTATTTTAGAACCAACAATGGGTGTCAAAATATACTTTCTCAGAATGAGATGCTTTAGTTAACTACTGTTCAATTGGCAATAGACTTTTGAATGCAATAGTTACAGTTGTTGCAATATGCAACACAATTTTAAACACAATTATACATTGAGCTCAATGGAAATTTCTGGCTAAATGCAATAGATTACTTTTTGGATTACTTTTCTAACCACGGGACTGGATCTTGGATTCAGTCCCGGGACACTTCCTGTAAACAGGTGAGAAAAAGCGTTTTGGTTATGGTAGTGATTTTTGAGGAATATTACTGTATTTCAAAAGTTGACACTTAGAAACTTTTCTGGGTAAAATTACCAATGTTATCCTAGGGAAGGAAATACAGTTTGCAAGCAAAGTATGTTTACGTTACTTTTGTAATCCAGTGCTGGACTCCTAGGTTCAGCACTGGGACATTTACTTAAAACAGGTAAGTAATTACGTTTTTGTAGTTTGTACGATTTTTAAAGAATATTTGTATGATTCAGAAATCGACACTTAGAAACTTTTTCAACAAAAAGCAGGCAATGATATCCTATGAGAGGAATTTCCAGTTACTGGTAAGTACGGTAAAAATTACTTTTCATGGTCGGTACTGGACTAAAAGATGCAGTACTGAGGTCTCTCCTGATAGTAGGTGAGTAATTCGGAATTCGTTACTGTTGTGATTTTTAAGCAATATTTTGGTATTTCAAAAGTGGACACTTAGAAGAAATTTCACAGAAAACCAGTCAATGGATCCCTATGTAAGAAAATTCAATTCGCCGGTAAGTTACTTTTAACGTTACTTTTGTAATCCAGTGCTGGACTCCTAGGTTCAGCCCTGGGACATTTACTTAAAACAGGTAAGTAATTACGTTTTGGTAGTCTGTACGATTTTTAAAGAATATTCTTGTTTTCAAAAGTCGACACTTAGAAACTTTTTGGAAGAAAAAGTGTCCATGTTATCCTATGAGGAAAAATGAGTTATCGGTCTCGAGGTAAGTAATCGGTCTTTTGAGTTAGGGTTCTGGGGTTAGACTCAGGGGTCTCCCAGGGTCAGTGATGCACTGTTGTTGCACCCTCAGCGGCACTAGGGCGGCCGGGTGCAGAGTGTTGAGGCCCAATGTTATCCTATGGAGGATAGGGGGACTCCGGTTGGTGGCGGCTGGCAAGCAGGCCACGGGGTTGTGGGAGCAAAGCTCCTAGGGTTAAGCTCAGGGCACGTTGGGGACCAAGTTAGCACCAAAGAGGCACCCTCAGCGGCACTAGGGCGGCCGGGTGCAGAGTGCTGTTTTGAGGTCGGGTGCCCTGTTGATTTCAATGGAAATTTTCGGTTTTGGTTTTCAGCTGCAGGCTCGGTCCAGGAAGACTTCCAGGAGGAACCAACAGCTGGGCAGGTAAGTTGGAGGGCTCGGGGACGTAGGTGCACCTCGGGTTCCTTTCTCCAGGGCGCAGGGCGTCTGGATGCAGGGGTGTCTTTTGAGGTCGGATTTCACCTTACCGGGCCACTCGCGGTTGGGGGTTCTCCGTGCAGAGGCTGCAGGCGACGTCGGGGAGTCCTGGAGGGGTCAACCCACGGTGGACTCGGACTCTGGAGAGCTGGGGGACCTCGCTGGGACCGGTGGGCCACTTGAACTCGGGCTGTAGGCGACGGGTGCAGTGGTGGTTCCAGGCGTCGGGTTTCTTTCTCCTCAGCAGGCTCGGAGTCTTTGTTTGGTGTTTCTTTTGAACAGAGCTGCTGTTCACAGGAGATCCGGTCTTTGTTGAAGGCAGTCAGTCCTCCCTGGGGTTCTGGAGGTCGCTGGCTGCAGGACAAGACTATTTTTGGCGCAGGATCTCTGGAAACTGCAGACGGGCCGGTAGGGCTGGGGCCAAGTCAGTTGTTCTCTGCAGTCTCCTCTGCTGGGCGTCTTCTTTCGTCCTTTTTCTTCTTAGGTTGCGGGAATCTAAGGAAGGAAGGTTCAGGGTGCCCCTAAATACTAGATTTAGGGGCGTTACAGGTAGGTAAAGGGCAGGGACCAATGGGTCCCTGCCCTGGGGTGGGTACACCCCTATCCTGCCACTCTCCTGTGGGAGGGGGCAGGAGCCTAGTCCTGATTGGGCAGGGCTCCCCATCTTCAAGATGGCGAGAGCCCGGAGATGTGCTTCACCTCGCCTCCCCCACCTGAGGGGTGGGGTTGGCAGAGGGTGGCACACCCCTTTCCTCCCTTGGTGTTTCCCTCCAGTCTTCCCACCAGGATGGGGGAGGAACCGGTGGGGACCAGTTGCTGAGTACAGCAAGTGGTCTGGGGAAGCTCACAAAGGCGGAATGCCTTTGAAGCTTCCCCCTGCCCATCCTGGGGGAGGGGGCCTAGCACCTCACCCAGGACGTGCATTGTTGCAGGCCCGGGAGAGCGGATGGCTCTCTACCCAGGGGTCCAGCAACATGTCTGCTGTGTGGCAGCCTAGGCAGCCCCTCAGACAAGACGTGGATTGTAGGTTAGGTTTAGGGGGTAACTCTAAGTTGCCCTCTGACGTGCATTTTACAGTAAATCCCACACTGGCATCAGTGTGGGTGTACTGTGCTGAGGAGTTTGATACCAAACTTCTCAGTCTTCAGTGCAGCCATCATGGTGCTGTGGAGTACGTGCTGACGACCTCCCAGCACCATATACTCGGAATGGCAGCCCTGCACTTACAGTGCCCAGGAATGGGCCTGGGTACTGTAGGGGCACAGGGCTCATGCACCTGTGCCCTCACCACTGGCATAGGGCACCCAGCTAGAGGGGTGACTGAGGTATGCCAGGGCAGTGTGTTTGTGGGCATGGCACACAGGGATGTGTGCCATGTCGACTCTCTGTTTTGTTCTGCACCAAGACACTCAGCCTGCAAGGGCAGTGTGTGTGTGTCAGGGTACAGGGCCTCTAAGGGTGGCACAATAAGTGCTGCAGCCCTTAGGGGTCTTCTCTGGTCACAGTGCCCTGGGTACCTAGGGTACCATTTACCAGGGGCTTACCTGTGGCCAGAGATGCCAATTGGGTTTAGGCTGAGTACAGTTTTTAGGGAAGGAACACAGGCCCTGGGTACCTGATTGGCAGGGATCCAGGGCACACCAAGGAAAAGTGCATCAGTTATCAGGCAAAAAGTGGGGGGTTACTGCAACAGAAACCCACTTTCCTACACAAGCCCCCCCAGCCCAAAGGCCAGGAGACTCAGCCAACGCTGGGAGAGCCTGTCTAGTCTTTCAGGCGAGGAAGAGTTGGGGAAGTGGTTTGAAAGTTGCAGGGCCTACTCCGCCTTATATCCTTCTGTCCAGGTCAGTCCCTTTGGGGAGCTGGCCTACCTCATCAGTTTCAGGACCTAATTCCCAAAGCTCCTCTCCTTGCTCTTTAGTGTCTTCACCCCATCTTTTAAGTTTGGGTTCAGAGGTGCCCACCTCTGCAAAGTCTAACTTAGCCAGGGCAAAGCCCAGCTTACCCACAGAGGTCACCCACAGTTTGAGCAACCCCACCATGACCAATAGGGTCAGGGGGCCTAGCTTGTTATTTGGCAGGGGGTTAGGCCACCATGCCAAGGATAGGGCTGCCATGAAGGCTAACACCCAGCAGAGGCTGCTGACAGCTGTCAGTGCCCAGAACCACACCTTTAGCTCCTGTCTGGCAAGTGAAGGGGCTATCTTACAGGTTTCTTTGGGTCCTGGCTGTCTGCCTGTTGCTTTAGGGTGGGGGGTCACTAAACTTTGTAGTGAGCACCCTTCCTCCACCCTTTGTTCTGCCAGCTGAGGAGCCACCAACTCAGGCTGGACAGTTGCCTGACTAGTCAGGTCTTCTTGTTGGCTAGGGGGCTTTACCAGGGCCACTTCTGGAGTTTTCCCTCACTGGGATAGAATCTCCCTGGCCCTCTGGGACTGTGGCTAACAGTTGCCCACCTTTCCTACCCTGTTCCTTTTTACTCTTTTGGGGCTCAGCTGCACTGACTGCAGGTTGAGCCCCCCAGGTTTCTTGGGTGAGGCCTGGCATTGGGCCAGTGCCTCTCTTTGGCTCAGGTCCACCTCTAAGTGGTCATTCCCCAGGAGACAATCAAGGGGGAGGTCTTTACTGACTACCACCTTTCTCCATCTAAGGGACCCAGCTATGACTAGGGGCACTACAGCCACAGGCCTAACAGTGACTCCCCCTGGGACAGCCCTTACTCTCCTTGATTCCCCTGGGACATACTGGTGTGGGAGTACCAACCTGTCATGCACCACAGTGTGACTGGCACAGGTATCTCTCAGGGCAGTGGCTGGGATTCCATTCACCAGTAGGCGGTGGAAGTGTCTACTCCCCTCTGGGATCTCCAGCTTACCTCTTGGGCCCATTTTCCAGTTGAAAGCTAGGAGGACTTCCTCATCTGAGGACCCTTCCTCCAGAGCTACACTGGCAACTCCTGGGGCTACACTAGTCACCCCTGGGGCTGTACTAGGGATCTTGTTTTTAGGACAGCTAGGGTCCTTGGTGTGGTGTCCTGACTTCTGACAGTTGTGACACCATATTCTGTTGGGATCCCAATTCTTACCTTGGTACCCTGGTTTAGTTTGTGAGGTGTCTTTGGGCCCACCCTCCTGGACAGGTTTTTGGGGGGCTGCCTGGGACTCCTTACTTTTATCCTTAAGGGGTTCACTATCTTTCTTCTGGGGAGGCTTTGTGACCCCTTTCTTTTGGTCACCCCCAGTGGATGTCCTAGTTACCCTTGTTCTGACCCAGTGGTCTGCCTTCTTTCCCAATTCTTGGGGAGAAATTAGACCTAGGTCTACCAAATGCTGATGCAACTTTTCGTTTGTGCAATTACTTAGTATGTGTTCCTTCATAAACAAATTGTAAAGTCCAGGAAAATCCTGCACATTATGTCCAGCTAACCAACCATCCAGTGTCTTTACTGAGTAGTCTACGAAGTCAATCCAGGACTGGGTCTGGGTTTTGTGAGCCCCCTGAATCTAATTCTATACTCCTCAGTAGTGAGCCCAAATCCCTCAATCAGAGTATTCTTCATGAGGTCATAGGACCCTGCATCTGGCCCAGAGAGGGTCAGAAGCCTGTCTCTGCAGTTACCAGAGAACAGTTCCCACAGGAGTGCCCCCCAGAGAGGTTTCTTTACTTTTCTTATTTCACAAGCCCTCTCAAAGGCTGTGAACCATTTGGTGATGTCATCGCCTTCCTCAAATTTAGGGACAATCCCTTTGGGGATTTTAGGATCAGAAGTTTCCTCCCTATCCTTAGTTTTAGTATTGCTGCCACCATTGATGGGTGCTAAACCCATCTCCTGTCTTTCCTTCTCTAGAGCCAGGAGTCTGGTCTCTAGGTCCAGTCTTTTGGCCAACCTTGCTAAAAGGTGGTCCTCCTCACTAAGGCTATCCTCAGTGTCCTCTCTGGGACCTGAACCACCTAGGTGGCCCCTAGGTCCCCAGAGGTTTACTCTTGGAAATAAGGGTGCAGTGACCCTGTCTTCCCTAGGAAGTGGTGGAGGTGGGTTACCATCCCCATCCTCCTCACTCCTTTCCTCCTCTGCGTGGTCATCACCATGCTCAGAGGGGTGGGCCTTAGCATACTCAGCCAGGAGCTCCTGGAGCCCTTGTTTGGTTGGATGCTGGCCCATTGGTATATTTTTAAGTTTACATAAGGACCTTATCTCTTTGAAAGACAAATGAAGATAAGGGGTGAGGTCGAGCTCCTCAACCATGTCCTGTATGTCATTATTATTTTCACTAATAGCTGGGTTGTTTTCTTGAGACATTCTAACAAAAAGTTCTAACCCCTCTACCCTTGACTATAGTGACTTTTTATTTTCTACAATTTTAAAGGGACTTAAGCAAGGCCCTAACAAGACTTTTAGTAATTTGGTAAAAAATGCCAATTTGAAAAAATCAGAATTCTAAAGGCAATTTAAGAGTTCTGTCGTGTGATCAGATGGTAACCAAGTAGTCCAACAATGCAAGTTTGTATCCCACCGCTGATCCACCAATGTAAGAAAGTGGCTCTGTATATACTGCACCAAAGTAAGGTTCAGTGTGCACAGAGTCCACAGTCCCCAGAGGTTTGGCAGAGGCTAAAGTTAGATATAACCTTACTCTCTAAAGTGGTAGCTTGGTCGAGCAGTAAGGCAGTATCAGAGGACAGTGTAAAGCATTTGTTGTACACACTCAGTCAGCAAATGAAGCCACACACTCAAGAACTGAACTCTAGGCCAATGGTTTGTATATAAAAATATAGTTGTTTTATTTTAGAACCAACAATGGGTGTCAAAATATACTTTCTCAGAATGAGATGCTTTAGTTAACTACTGTTCAATTGGCAATAGACTTTTGAATGCAATAGTTACAGTTGTTGCAATATGCAACACAATTTTAAACACAATTATACATTGAGCTCAATGGAAATTTCTGGCTAAATGCAATAGATTACTTTTTGGATTACTTTTCTAACCACGGGACTGGATCTTGGATTCAGTCCCGGGACACTTCCTGTAAACAGGTGAGAAAAAGCGTTTTGGTTATGGTAGTGATTTTTGAGGAATATTACTGTATTTCAAAAGTTGACACTTAGAAACTTTTCTGGGTAAAATTACCAATGTTATCCTAGGGAAGGAAATACAGTTTGCAAGCAAAGTATGTTTACGTTACTTTTGTAATCCAGTGCTGGACTCCTAGGTTCAGCACTGGGACATTTACTTAAAACAGGTAAGTAATTACGTTTTTGTAGTTTGTACGATTTTTAAAGAATATTTGTATGATTCAGAAATCGACACTTAGAAACTTTTTCAACAAAAAGCAGGCAATGATATCCTATGAGAGGAATTTCCAGTTACTGGTAAGTACGGTAAAAATTACTTTTCATGGTCGGTACTGGACTAAAAGATGCAGTACTGAGGTCTCTCCTGATAGTAGGTGAGTAATTCGGAATTCGTTACTGTTGTGATTTTTAAGCAATATTTTGGTATTTCAAAAGTGGACACTTAGAAGAAATTTCACAGAAAACCAGTCAATGGATCCCTATGTAAGAAAATTCAATTCGCCGGTAAGTTACTTTTAACGTTACTTTTGTAATCCAGTGCTGGACTCCTAGGTTCAGCCCTGGGACATTTACTTAAAACAGGTAAGTAATTACGTTTTGGTAGTCTGTACGATTTTTAAAGAATATTCTTGTTTTCAAAAGTCGACACTTAGAAACTTTTTGGAAGAAAAAGTGTCCATGTTATCCTATGAGGAAAAATGAGTTATCGGTCTCGAGGTAAGTAATCGGTCTTTTGAGTTAGGGTTCTGGGGTTAGACTCAGGGGTCTCCCAGGGTCAGTGATGCACTGTTGTTGCACCCTCAGCGGCACTAGGGCGGCCGGGTGCAGAGTGTTGAGGCCCAATGTTATCCTATGGAGGATAGGGGGACTCCGGTTGGTGGCGGCTGGCAAGCAGGCCACGGGGTTGTGGGAGCAAAGCTCCTAGGGTTAAGCTCAGGGCACGTTGGGGACCAAGTTAGCACCAAAGAGGCACCCTCAGCGGCACTAGGGCGGCCGGGTGCAGAGTGCTGTTTTGAGGTCGGGTGCCCTGTTGATTTCAATGGAAATTTTCGGTTTTGGTTTTCAGCTGCAGGCTCGGTCCAGGAAGACTTCCAGGAGGAACCAACAGCTGGGCAGGTAAGTTGGAGGGCTCGGGGACGTAGGTGCACCTCGGGTTCCTTTCTCCAGGGCGCAGGGCGTCTGGATGCAGGGGTGTCTTTTGAGGTCGGATTTCACCTTACCGGGCCACTCGCGGTTGGGGGTTCTCCGTGCCGAGGCTGCAGGCGACGTCGGGGAGTCCTGGAGGGGTCAACCCACGGTGGACTCGGACTCTGGAGAGCTGGGGGACCTCGCTGGGACCGGTGGGCCACTTGAACTCGGGCTGTAGGCGACGGGTGCAGTGGTGGTTCCAGGCGTCGGGTTTCTTTCTCCTCAGCAGGCTCGGAGTCTTTGTTTGGTGTTTCTTTTGAACAGAGCTGCTGTTCACAGGAGATCCGGTCTTTGTTGAAGGCAGTCAGTCCTCCCTGGGGTTCTGGAGGTCGCTGGCTGCAGGACAAGACTATTTTTGGCGCAGGATCTCTGGAAACTGCAGACGGGCCGGTAGGGCTGGGGCCAAGTCAGTTGTTCTCTGCAGTCTCCTCTGCTGGGCGTCTTCTTTCGTCCTTTTTCTTCTTAGGTTGCGGGAATCTAAGGAAGGAAGGTTCAGGGTGCCCCTAAATACTAGATTTAGGGGCGTTACAGGTAGGTAAAGGGCAGGGACCAATGGGTCCCTGCCCTGGGGTGGGTACACCCCCTATCCTGCCACTCTCCTGTGGGAGGGGGCAGGAGCCTAGTCCTGATTGGGCAGGGCTCCCCATCTTCAAGATGGCGAGAGCCCGGAGATGTGCTTCACCTCGCCTCCCCCACCTGAGGGGTGGGGTTGGCAGAGGGTGGCACACCCCCTTTCCTCCCTTGGTGTTTCCCTCCAGTCTTCCCACCAGGATGGGGGAGGAACCGGTGGGGACCAGTTGCTGAGTACAGCAAGTGGTCTGGGGAAGCTCACAAAGGCGGAATGCCTTTGAAGCTTCCCCCTGCCCATCCTGGGGGAGGGGGCCTAGCACCTCACCCAGGACGTGCATTGTTGCAGGCCCGGGAGAGCGGATGGCTCTCTACCCAGGGGTCCAGCAACATGTCTGCTGTGTGGCAGCCTAGGCAGCCCCTCAGACAAGACGTGGATTGTAGGTTAGGTTTAGGGGGTAACTCTAAGTTGCCCTCTGACGTGCATTTTACAGTAAATCCCACACTGGCATCAGTGTGGGTGTACTGTGCTGAGGAGTTTGATACCAAACTTCTCAGTCTTCAGTGCAGCCATCATGGTGCTGTGGAGTACGTGCTGACGACCTCCCAGCACCATATACTCGGAATGGCAGCCCTGCACTTACAGTGCCCAGGAATGGGCCTGGGTACTGTAGGGGCACAGGGCTCATGCACCTGTGCCCTCACCACTGGCATAGGGCACCCAGCTAGAGGGGTGACTGAGGTATGCCAGGGCAGTGTGTTTGTGGGCATGGCACACAGGGATGTGTGCCATGTCGACTCTCTGTTTTGTTCTGCACCAAGACACTCAGCCTGCAAGGGCAGTGTGTGTGTGTCAGGGTACAGGGCCTCTAAGGGTGGCACAATAAGTGCTGCAGCCCTTAGGGGTCTTCTCTGGTCACAGTGCCCTGGGTACCTAGGGTACCATTTACCAGGGGCTTACCTGTGGCCAGAGATGCCAATTGGGTTTAGGCTGAGTACAGTTTTTAGGGAAGGAACACAGGCCCTGGGTACCTGATTGGCAGGGATCCAGGGCACACCAAGGAAAAGTGCATCAGTTATCAGGCAAAAAGTGGGGGGGTTACTGCAACAGAAACCCACTTTCCTACACATGCAACAACCATGGGTTTTGATGCTGCCCCACATTTACAAAATCAGGTAAACCTGGGGCAGCGCCCAAACCTTACGCCTCCCAGAGCAGGTGTAACGAGTAGAAATGTTTTCATTTCTCCTCGCTTTTTTTCTCTTTCCATGGGAAAAAGCCTCCATTGATTGTTTATGTGCAGGAAGGTGCCCCTTCTGGCACAAAAACAATCATGCCAACAGCACAGACACCCTTGCACCATGGTGCCAAGGTTCCTGCGTTGGCGCTCGGCTGCAAATTGTGCGCTCGCTGAAAGGACATCTATATGAAGTCCGGCATAGATTCGCTTTCTAAAGGTGGGAAATTTGGGGTTCGGGGGTACAGAGAAATGCACGTCCTTTTATACAACTTTATCCGGAGGCACAGTGTGCAGACCCATATCTAAAAGGCCACAAAAAGCCACTTTGCGTGGCTTTTCATGACCTCGTAGACTGGGGTGAAAGCAATGCAGCGCAAGTCAATGCGTTGCCTTACACTACATCAGGGAGGCATTCCATGGGTGTTGCGGTGTGTATTCCCATGCAACAACCATGGGTTTTGATGCTGCCCCACATTTACAAATTCAGGTAAACCTGGGGCAGCGTCCAAACCTTACGCCTCCCAGAGCAGGCGTAACGAGTAGAAATGTTTTCATTTCTCCTCATTTTTTCCTCTTTCCATGGGAAAAAGTCTCCATTGATTGTTTTTGTGCAGGAAGGTGCCCCTTCTGGCACAAAAACAATCATGCCAACAACACAGACACCCTTGCACCATGGTGCCAAGGTTCCTGCGTTGGCGCTCAGCTGCAAATTGTGCGCTGTCTGAAAGGACAGGAATGCACCATATTTTGTATGTACGGTGCATTCCTGCCCTTTCGAATTGGCGTAGGGCAGCGCATCAAAAAAACCTGCGGCGCTGCCCTATGCCATTTCTTTGTAAGGGTGCTGAGACAGAATATTGAGTTGGAAATGTCGACTTTCACAAATATCAAGTTGGAAACATCGTGATTCAGAAATAGCCACAGCAAGAATATCGTGGTCAGGAATATCGAATTGAAGGTAATAAATATCGTTTTTAAAAATATAGAAGTCATTAATATTGTTTGCAAAAGTATAGATGTTTAAAAAATCGTTTTTTTATTTAGTGTTATGTATTTTAGTTTATATTTTAAATGTATGTGTTGCATTTTTTTTGTATAAGTATTGTTTATGTTTTTTAATATATGTGCTAAATTTTAAGTAGTTATGATTTTTATTTTAATTACATTTTGCATTTTTTAGTTCCGTTGCGGGTTGTGGGTTTATAGGGGAATAGGTTGGGAAGTAATTTAATTATAATAAATTAATGATTATTTTTTGTTTATTTAGGGGCCCATTACGATGCCGGACGGAAAAGCTTTCCGTCCTCCATGGTGTCGTAAAAATACCTCCCGCATGACCCTCGGCATTTCCGTCGGCCAAATTACGATGCAATGTACGCAAAATCACACCGCGGCGGACGGATGTCACAAAAGACCGTCCACCACGGTCGGAAAAGCTGCAAATCCGACCGAGGTGGACGGGGAAAGCTGTTCAACGGCTTGAAAAAGTGGCTCCTGCCGCGGCATGACCGCACAGCTAATTACGATGAGAATGCAGAGCTGCTGGACCGAGCACTGTGTCCGACCGCCGCGCACGCACATAGGCCAAATGAATGGCGGACGGAACCAACTTCACAACAATGCCCGAAGTGTGCCTGTACTCCCTGCCGCCCTCAATCACAACACACATGCCACAATGATATACCCCAACTTGCTCCTGGTAAGGAAAGCCATGCGCAGCATGGAAGAGACATCTGGAGGTCATCACTCATGTGGACACACCCACATACCACAGTATAAAACCAACCCCTTCCTGGACCAGCATCCTTTGCACACCACAAGCCGAGACAGAGAGACAGGCCACACCTCACACACTTCACATATCTCCACCACTACCTTGCACCCTGCACCCCTCATTCAATTGCACCATGCCCCCCAAGACAATGCCCAAATCCACCGACTCAGAGTTGAGAGTGACGGTAGACGAGACAATAAAGGTAGAACCACATTTGTCTGGGCACCTGGTCCAACCCACCCTACTTGCGCGCAAGACTCAGATGTGTGCAAGGATCCACAGCAAAGCCAATGCTGTAGGGACCACCCTACGCACTGTGTGTGACATCAGGAAGCTGTGGGGCGACCTCAAGGGCCGGGTCAAGCATCGGGCACAGATGAACCACGCGGCGGCCCAGAGAACTGGTGGCGGCCCTCCCATTCCACCACTAACCTACACCGAATGGGAGGAGAAGGTGCTTGCCACATTGCAGCCAGAGAGTCTCACAGGAATCGAGGGGGGAGTGGAGGCTGGTAAGTTCTAACAAATGTCTCCCATCACACTGCAATGTACTGTTGTGCACAACAAGTGAGCCTCAACCGCCAGCCCACATCAAACTCATGTGGAATGCATGCTTTCAATATGAATGGATCACAAGGTGAGCATTCCCTCACCCAGCTTCACCTCACAGGTAGGTAGTCAGCTCATGCACCCTGACCTCCCTCCCAAACAGCATGGCCCACCCTCCCCGCCCCACACCCAGGTGTCAGCTAACTCCGTCGACAGTGCCTCCTAACAGGTAGGTAGCGATCTCACTGGGGAGGGGGTCATTGAGCCCTGACAGATAGACCACAACTCCCACAAGGCCCTCTGTCTTCCCTCACAGACAGCATGGAGCCAAATGACCCCCACATCCCGCACCTGGTAGACAACTCTGGAACCCCCCATAAGTTGTAGGCAGTGCACATACAGCCAATACCATCGAGAGGCCACATGATTCACAGTGTTGGTGACGAAGTCACATGTAACTGCAAAGCAAAATACAAGAACGCCATCACAAATAGCCAATATGAAAGTCCCATTGCCTCAAAGCCGAAACACTCGGCTCAACACAACACATGCCTGGAAACCCTGTCAAACCTCACAAACCACAGGAGGCAAGTACAAAAAGCATAACACAAATCATGAAGTTGCAGCATAGTAGTCAGATACTCATTGAGAAGACACAAATGTCAAAGCATAAACTGAATCGGATGAGCAACAGGTTGGTACCAGAGAACATGTCCTTGGAAATACAATATCTGTACATATGATTTTGTTGCTTCAGCCATGACACATAGCCAACGAGCAATGTATGTACCTCCACATCACGTTCGACTGCTGACAAACTGTTATGAATGCATAGTAATGCCAAGCTAAAAAGTAAGGCCATCTCAAATCAAATGTGCCAAACATGAACATCAAAGTTGTGCTGTGTACTGAACATGCTGACAATGTAACCTCTCTTCAACAGGTGACTAGCCAGCAACAGCAGGCGCCCATGCCATGGACGAGCCCAGCCAGTCTCCCCCCCAGGAAGGAGAACTCTCGGATGCAGACTCCCTGGTCTTTTCGTGTGAGGAGGACCGACCTGGTCCCTCCAGTGGGCCCAGGACAGCTCAGTCTCTGGCCCTCACTGTCCCCACCACCACCACCACGACTCCCACAACAGCTGCACCGCCAACGCAGACCCCTGCAGCAACGACCTGTGTGGCAGCCACCTCCACCATCACCACCGCTGCCTCCAACACTGTCCCTTTGCCTGCAGTTGCGAATACCACCAGGCAGACCGGGGATGCTGGTGACGGTGTGCTGCTGCAGTGCCTGGCACCGCCACAGGTCCGTGGCAGCAGAGCAGGTGGGAGGCCAACTGGGGGACAGCCACAGGAGGACAATGAGACTGAGGCCCTGGACACCGTGCTAACTGTCCTTGATGCATACCAGCAGAACCACGGACAGATGGGCCAGGGCCATGAAGAACTGCGGGAACTCCGCCGGCTGCAGAGCTCCATTGACACTCGCTTGGGACAACATGTGGAGTACATGGGCCAGTATGTGGGTGTCCTGGGGGACATGCATGTGGCTCAAATTGCTGCCAACCCCCCCCCCGGGCCAGCAGGATGATAGTCACACCACTGCAGCAGCGGCCACATGGTGTGGTGAGTCACACCATGGCGAATCTTCAGACACCTCTGGACATGCAGCAGGTTCCCCCCCGGCCAAACGACAGAGGGGGCGTCCGAAAAAGACACCGTTAGGATCACGTGGCACAGCACCGTGCCGTACCAGTTCTCGGAGCATCCGCTGATGTCACCACTGTAACACCGAGCATTGACTGTTGTTGTAAATACCAAACCACATTGCGACAAGGATGGGAGTGTTCGCTTGGACATTGGAACTCTACCATTGTGTGTCCTACCCTAACTATCCGTGTACCATCACCTCCTACTTCACCCCTCACCTGTCACACATCGCAAAATTAACACAACTCACAACAGTATGCCTTCGTGTCAAGAGCATTCTCATGACAGTAAGTGGCATGTTGACTCACATTGCAATGTATCCGAATATGTAAAAGCGAAAATCCATTGAGAGAGTGGAGGTACCTGGAAAGACACAAGGAAACAACAGTGCGTTGCCATATTATGCAATAACCGCAAAAGCACACCACGAGGCAACACTGTACAATATGCATTACAGACAACACCGGCAAACACCATCAACATGGACAGGAGGGGGACTGGAGCACACGACTGCACCTCCCAACACAGTTTAGCCCTTAGCATCCTGGTGCATGCAGTCCAGTTGAAAAGCTTACTTCTGTTACTGTTGTCGTGTGTCACCTAGTTGGTGCAGGTCAGTGCTGTGAATCTCTATACACATGTGTGTCGCGTTATCCTCCCACATCAGCAGGGGTAAGATACATTGTGATCGGTGTCTGCTGAGGAAGCTGCCATATTCTACTTGGGTCTCTGTACCTCTCCCTGCCCAACTCAGGTGAAACACCTCAGTCACATGACAAGTAAGAATCATGACTGAACTGCATTTAACAGAATGCCAAGGGGTGAACTGTGCTGGGAGGTGAAGCAGTGTGCTCCCATCCCCCTAATAACATCATCATGGACATGACGGAAGTTGTCACAGATCACACAGCGCAGAACAATGCAATCCTTAGCAGTGTGCCCACAAGAGCCAGCATCACAACACATCCTGTCATGTGGACGATGGTGACATTGTCGCATTCACACACTCAAGTACTGTTGCACAGGGATTTTCAAGTGACATGTATGGTCTATGCATGTTTACCCACATGTACACCAGTCCCTGACAACATACCCACGCTAAATCTGTTTTACAAACGCCCTGAATCGGCACAAGTGCTGCGGTTACAGGGCAGGCATCGCGTATATAGGAACTGTTGCACGCCGTGTTCCTTGCTGTAGCAATGTCCTCCTCACTCCCCCATATGTGATTGTGGATATCCATTTGTGGTCTCACATTCTCACAGCGAAAGCAGACTTCAATAAGTGTGCAGGCACAATGGGCTTCTGTTTCAACAAGTAGTCGCTCCCACACCAGCCCTGAGACCTTCGAATTCCAGGTGCCTTGACCGTCCCGCGCGATTCAGTCACTGCTGAACACGGCACTCCCACTTTTTTCTGGGGGACTGACACAAGAATCATCGAAAGCCTCTGATACTGAAGGCCGTTGCACACTTTTTTCAAACTTGTGGGCTCTGGCCTTGTCCCTTTGTTTCATGGGATTTCTGGAGTTCTACCGGGTGTCATTCCTCCAATTTCCCGACTGCATTTAGCGGTTTGATATCACTACTCGTGGCTGTACAGCTGAGCGCTGGTTCTAAGAGTGCTCTCACGCCATGTCTGCCCGTCCTGTGGTCCAGTCGAACCCCAGTCAGTTGCAACTGTACCGTGACCGCATGCAGCTCCTCTTTGGATGTGTCCCATTAGCTGTGCTACGCATCAGTTATAGGCTAACCTTCCGCTATGCCTATTTCACCTGCGTGCAGCCTGTGTTCTACTGCTGAAGATGCGCCTTTCAGTGGTCCCTGGATGTCTGCCTTTCCAACACATCCCTTGCTGCCCTGGATCATGAGCTGTGGGTGAGTCCTTTGTTGGTCCATGATCACTACTGCTCCGGTGATACACGTTTGTGGGATGCCTTCCAATGTGTCAGACAGGCTGACAGCTGTGCCTGTGCGTTTGCGCAAAGGCTCCTGTGCCATGCCTACATCGAACCTCTCCCCGTGTGCCATGGGATGCTCCTTTCATCCTCGTGGTGCGAGGAGCATATCTGTTCCTTCATACTGCTGGATTGGATGGCGGTCCTTTTTGCTGGAGATGATTTGGATCGTCTTTTGGAACAGATTGCCTTCGAGGCTACCTGTGCCTTCTTGGATTCGTAACTACTTAACAGCAACAGGAACTGTTGGTGACTAATTCAATGTCCTTTTAACTTTTTCACGCCTACTAACACGAATTGTTATTCAGCTCTCTGACTTTTGCCCTATCTGCATTTGCTTTGACTCTGCTGACCTCTGCAGTCTGTTTCGCTTGGTACCACAGACCTGAGCAACGGGGAGGCTGTCATCTGACCGTCATGGACATTGTCGACTGGCATGAGCCCAGCTTCCATCATGCAGCTGTAGTGCACGAAATTCACATGGCGTAGTCGTTTTGCATGTACATTAGTATATGTCTGTCACATGAGAAGTGTCTGCAGAGCTTGTTCTCTGCGCGGTCCAGGAGCACTGCCTGTACATTCTGTCCGTGGTCGGAGGGGATTGTCCGTTGTCATTCTGTTCTGGTCAGGCCCTAGCACCCCCACTCAACAAGGTGTCACTGCTGCTAGAGGACACGGGTGCCTTTTAGATGTCATGGGGAGGCGGGCTAGTTGCCCCACACTTTGAGAGTGATCCATCCAGTGATGTGAGCGACACAGCACATGGGATGTACATTTCACCATGTACTGGCTGAGCAATGGGTCTGCTGGCAAAGCCCATAGACCTGGGACATCTCATTCAACTCCTCCCAGCAAGGGGTGGGGGTATATGCTTGTGGGTCTTCGTCCAGAGGGATTATTGATATGACATCTTGCTTCATGTGTTATGGATGTGTCACTATGGAAACTGTATATGTACTCATGCATTCTCAACTTCTTGTGGCACGTATGTTGCCTGTATTGCAACTGTAGTAAAAAAAGCACATTTCAAAGCGTGTCTTGTCTTCAACTTATAGACTTGTGTACACGCGCTTGCAAACCTCTGAGTGAGTGGGAGAGCTAGTGAGGCACTATAGCAATTGGGTTCTGTGCTAATGGGTGGTCAGTCCCTGCCTGCCCAAGTTCTCCAATCCCGCGCATAGTCCTGTATGTGTACAAAATGCCAGTAACAGATCTCAAAGTTTGTTAGACAACAGCAAGGCACGCAGACACAGTCATAGCTGCTCATTGTTCACTTACACTCAACGGAAGTAGTTTATGATGAGCTGTTGTTGCTGGTCAAGGCCTTCTTCCTCACCACTGTCATCGTCACTGGGCATGTGTGGGTTGGGTGCGGGGGGCTGCTGCTGTTCATCGTCGTCCAGAATAAGGGGGATCCTTCTGCGCATGGCCAGGTTGTGTAGCATGCAGCAGGCGACTAACATCTGGCATACCTTCTGTGGTGAGTACCTAGGTGCACCACCAGTCTGGTCCAGACAACTAAATCTTGACTTCAGCAGTCCAAAAGTACGCACCAACACACGACGTGTCCTCCCATGTGCATCATTGTATTGGACTTCCCCCGGCGTTGTTGGATTCCGCAGTGGGGACAGCAACCATGGACGATTGGGATGACCGGAGTCACCTAGTTGTGAGACAGACAGGCAAACAGTGTGATCTGAATGTGTGGGGAGAGCAGCATGTCACACATACATCACAGTCATTGACACAGCCCACTCACCAACAATCCAGGCCCGCTCGGGGTGCAGATTGGCCATCAATTGGTGTATGGTGCTATTCCGCAAGATGTAGGAGTCGTGCCGACCCAGGATACCTTGCACACACGTGTGAGATGATCTGATCTGCCTGGCATACCACTTGTACGTTGATGGAGTGGTAGTGTTTGCGGTTCCTATAGATGTGTTCACTTGCCTGTGGTGGAACGAGGGCAACGTGGGTACCATCAATGGCTCCCACAACATTTGGAATGCCTCCCAGGTCATAGAACTCCCCCTTCACAGCTGCCAATTCATCCCTCCTCGGGAAGTGGACAGGTCTGTCCTTGTAAGGCATCAATGCTGACAGGACGTCACGCAACACCATGCTGAACATGGGCTGTGACATCCCCTCGGCGCTGGCCACAGTGTACTGGAAAGACCCAGTACCGGAGAAATGCAGTGCAGCCATATCCTTCATTGTAGCAGACAATGCAGCCGGATATTTTCTTTTGGGCTTCAAATGGGGCTCCAATTGGGCACATGGGTTTCGTAGTGTGCGACGATCCAAACGGAATCCCCGGATGATTTCGATGTCCTCCATCGTCGTCAGGTCGTGGACAGGGTGAAAGATGGGTGGTCTCCTCCTACGTATGTCAGGGTACACAGGCATGGGCTGAGTTCTAGATGAAATGTGGTGCACAGCTTACCCAGAGACTCGCACAACCACAACATTGACAGGCCTCATGGTCATGTGAAATGCACAAGTGACCTGCATTCAGACGTTGTTTTTCTTCACTCACTAGACATACTGACACTACGACATCCAAAGAAGTCGATGTGTATGGCACGTAGTACACTGCTACATCAAGGATGAGCTGCCCTGTGGTCAGATGGCACAGCACTAGTGTTTTCCAGCATCAGTGCTGAGTTGCATGTTGCTGCTGTCACTGCACGAGCGCAAGCATCAGTCCCACAATACGCAACACCATTACGGCATGGGGCAGTGAGTGCCATCTGGACAACGCTACATGGTTGTTCAGCATGGTGGACAGACACATGTGGACATTATGGGGTCAGTCCTGCGTGAGTGTGTGTGGAATTTGCGTAACAGACATTGCAATGTTCACCTGAATGAGGCACAAATGCACATGGATTGTGTATACATGCCCACATGGCTGTCAATGAGCGATGATGTCGGTCAGAGCTATGTTTGTTTGTTCCACATGTGCACTCCTATGACGTGTTTGTGAACATTAACAGGCAATGGCAGCTGTGCACACTGCACGCTACACCAGTACGTGTGTTGGGAGTGCTAGGGGTTACAAGTATGGCTGATTTGCAGACAGTGGACACCTCTGTTTGTCTGCCTACGTCACTGGCCCTTCACAAGTCGACCCCTGGCCAAGGGACGCCAGTCAGTTGTCAAGGGATGTACAAGCGATGTTCACAGGTTGGATGTTTCATTACACAACATTGGTACAGTGCGAGAGACCTTTGTCCTTTTAGACTCCTTCCCTCATTTCGGTCCATGCTGGCCACGGGGCATGACTATGTATGTACTTTCACTCTCCTTTTCTTGGACATGCCATGTGTGTGTAGACTTGACTCAAGGGTCACACTCTCTCATACCTTCACAGTGTAGTGACCAGCTTGTCACTGTTCTAGTTGTTCTGATGTATCAGCCACTCCCAGAGGGCTGGCTTACCCCCACCCCACAGCCACCCAGCACAGGCGTCACTGGACATGTGACCCTGCCAACAAACGGGGCCGGACGCATGTGCCCTGGGCCAGTTCTCCTATACATGTACGGTGTCTGTGTGGTTACTTTATATGCATGGGGGCCTCGTGCCCCACAACATTACACATGGGGTGCACCAATCACTTTAGGCAAATGAGTTGTGATGGGTGATGTAATTCGCCTGGAGCCAATGCAAATGCAGTATGTGTTCGCATGTGCGGTAGCTGGCATCTGCGGCGATGACACGCATTGGCCCCAATTTGATGATGCAGGGTTGCGGTCGCAGCTTCCCGGCCGCCACGGTGTGGCAACCACTATGCGAATGAGCCATCGGCCAATGGGGTCCTTCGGCGTACATATTTTGATGTTGCGGTGTGCGCGCTCTGCTACTGCGGGGCTCGTCATTGGCCCCAATTGCCTTCAGGGCCACAGAGGGTCAATCATGGGAATGGGGTGGGCCTCGCACTTTGCATTTGGCAGGTTGCCACATTCATCGTGGTGCCGCCACGCTTCCTGGGAGTTGTAGTTGTTCAGGGGTTGCATGCGTGGAGATGTTTGGTACGTACCTCTGCTGTTGGGCGCGGCGGCGTCTTGTCTACAGGAGGTGCAGCAGGTAGTGCAGCGGGAAGGCCTGTAGCGTTGGATCCATGGCGGCTCCGGTGGTTTAGATGGGTGCTGTATCGGCTCTTCCTCTCCGTTGTTGTGTTTCCGCCATCCGCAACGTGGTGGTTTTTACGCGGCGGTGGGAAGGGGTTTGCCACATCGTAATCTGTTTGGCGGACGGAACGTGTTTCCGCACGCCGGTCCTGCTCTATTGGCTCCATCCGCCACCCTTGCGTACGCAAAAAACGTGCTGAGCCTGACAGACCGCAGTGGACGGTAAATGGCCTCTGTAGGACCATTGTAATTTGGTGGTCGCAATGACCGCACCTGGGGCGAGAAAATGAACGTTTTCCGCAACCGCCACCAGCACGGATGGGCTACCGTCCGGCATCGTAATGAGCCCCTTAATTTAGATTTTATAGCGTTAATTGTGGGAAGTAATTTATTTGTAATTAATTATTAATTGGTTGTTAATTAATATTAATTAATTAATTGATAATTAATTATGGTAATTGTGTAATTATTTTTAGGTGTGGGTTGTGGGGTTTATAGGGGTGAAGGGTGGGAAGTAATTTATTTTTGATTAATTAATAATTCGTTGTTAATTTATATTAATTAATTGATTGAAAATTAATTATGGAAATTGTTTTATTAATTTTAAGTGCGGGTTGTGGGGTTCATAGGGGTAAAGGGTGGGAAGTAATTTATGTTTCATTAATTAATAATTAGTTCTTAATTAATATTTAATTAATTGAAAATTAAATATGTAATTTGTGTAATTAATTTTAGGTGTGGGTTGTGGGGTTTATAGGGGTAAAGGGTGGGAAGTAATTTTTGTTTAATTAATTAAAAATTAGTTGACCATTAATATTAATTCATTAATTTATATTTAATTAGGGTATTTGTTTATATTTTTTGTGTGTGAGTTTAATTGTTATAGGGGTACAGTGTGGGTCGTAAATTAATTTTACTTACTTTATAATTAGTTGTTAAATACTATTAGTTTTTAATTGAAAATACGTTTTAATTGTGTAATTAATGTTTTTACAGTTTAATTTTAGCTGTGGGTTGTGAGGATTATAGGGGTAAAGTGTGGGAAGGTAAATAATTTTTATGAGTTTTAATTTGTTTTTAATTAATAATATTTCTTTAATTGGTAATTAATTATGTTAGTTGAGGAAGTGCGTTTTTTTAAAATTTAGATGTGGGGTGTGAAATGTGTGGTGTTATAGGGTAGGAAATAAAAGAAGTAAATTTATGTAATAATTAATGTTTTGGTTTCTAAATAATGTTTAATTAAAAATATTTATTTGTTTGGAAATTATTTTTATTTTATTTAATACAATATTTGTATGCATTTGTTATATGTATTTAACATTATATGGTTTTTTATTTAATATTAAATATATTTGTATTTGAATTTTTAACATATTTATATATTTTTTAATTTATTTTGTTTTTAAATATTTTTATTGTTGTTAAAATTTTGTTTGTTTTTAATTTTGAACTGACTGGAGTGAGAATATTAATTGCTACTCCTCTGCAACCCAACACTTTCCCTACTGTTGCACTCACTGGAGTGGGAATAGTACTTTTTATAGTAATTTTTACCCCTCCGCTATCCAACACTTTCCCTACTTTTACAATTATTGGAGTGGGAATAGCAAATTTTATCCCGCCACTATCCAACACTTTCTCTACTGTTGCACTCACTGGAGTGGGAATAGTAATTTTTACCCCTCCGCTGTCCAACACTTTCCCTACTGTTGCACTCACTGGAGTGGGAATAGTAATTTTTACCCCTCCGCTGTCCAACACTTTCCCTACTGTTGCACTCACTGCAGTGGGAATAGTAATTTTGACCCCTCCACTGGCCAACACTTTCCCTACTGTTACACTCACTGGAGTGGGAATAGTAATTTTTACCCCTCCGCTATCCAACACTTTCCCCACTGTTGCACTCACTGGAGTTGGAATAGTAATTTTTACCCCTCCGCTATCCAACACTTTATCTACTTTTGAACTCACTGGAGTGGGAATAGTAATTTTTACCCCTCCGCTATCGAACACTTTACCTACTGTTACACTCACTGGAGTGGGAATAGTAATTTCTACCCCTCTGCTATCCAACACTTTCCCTACAGTTGCACTCACTGGAGTGGGAATAGTAATTTTTACCCCTCCGCTATCCAACACTTTCCCTTCTGTTGCACTCACTGGAGTTGGAATAGTAATTTTTAACCCTCCGCTATCCAACGCTTTCCCTATTGTTGCACTCACTGGAGTGGGAATAGTAATTTCTACCCCTCCGCTATCCAACACTTTCCCTACTGTTGCACTCACTGGAGTGGGAATAGTAATTTCTACCCCTCCGCTATTCAACACATTCCCTACTGGCACCCCTGCATATTGCACTCACTGGAGTAGGAAATTTAAGTTTGAAGATTTTTAAATAGGTTGTTTTAATTTGTAATAGAATGTATTTTTAATTAGATTTTATGTTATTGGTACACACATATATATGAATAAATATATAAATATATATGTATATATATATATATATTTGTAAATTTTTATATAATTTTAAAATTATAAAATAAATAAAAATAATAGTTTTTTAATTGTTTTAAAGTAAATATATATGAATTATTATGTGTTTAACTTTTTTTAATTAAGTTTAATTATTATATAATTTATATTAAATCTACTTTATATCTTTATATTAATTTTATTTAACATATTTAATATTTATTATTTTATTTTATATATATATATATATATATATATATATATATATATATATATATATATAAAATACAAAAAGAGTTGCCTCTAGGTGGGATGCACTCCCAGGTGGAAATTACGCCAAAGCAAGGGCACACGCCATGAACAAAGTCCTTTTCTGGTTTCCTGCCAGACGCGTTTCGGGCCAACGCCCTCTTCAGTGGCAGACCATGTGACGTGATGGCGTACGGCAACCATCAGTAAATCCCCGTAATAATTATGCTCAGGTGAACCACCTGAAGCAATGCTTACTGGGACTGGTGGTTCAGTAAAACCCAAGTGGGTCGCCGCCGGCACTCACATTAAAAAATGTCTTTAAAAGGATTGCCGATGTTCGCGCCGGCACCCCTGCATATAACAGGCACCTCCTGTTCCACAGTTAGCTGCCCCAATAAAGCAGCCACGGACCTGCAAGTGTTTCGCGGTGGTGCAATCCCGCGACCAGGCAGGCCGCTATACAAAATACAAAAAGAGTTGCCTCTAGGTGGGATGCACTCCCAGGTGGAAATTACGCCAAAGCAAGGGCACACGCCATGAACAAAGTCCTTTTCTGGTTTCCTGCCAGACGCGTTTTGGGCCAACGCCCTCTTCAGTGGCAGACCATGTGACGTGATGGCGTGCGGCAACCACCAGTAAATCCCCGTAATAATTATGCTCAGGTGAACCACCTGAAGCAATGCTTACTGGGACTGGTGGTTCAGTAAAACCCAAGTGGGTCGCCGCCGGCACTCACATTAAAAAATGTCTTTAAAAGTATTGCCGATGTTCGCGCCGGCACCCCTGCATATAACAGGCACCTCCTGTTCCACAGTTAGCTGCCCCAATAAAGCAGCCGCTTTTTCGATTTTTGCATTCTATATCTTTGCATTGATATTTTTTACTTCTATATTTTTAACTTCGATATTTGCTCACAATGAGTACTTTGGATTCTCATCACCACCAAAGGAAGAATGTCAGGCCATTTGAGTGACATAGAGGCACAGGCTTAAGCCAATTTGGCTTTCATTGTTCTGTTCAACCTCTCTACAATGCCCGATGCCTCAGGACTGTATCTGCAGTAGAATTTCTGGTCAATCCCTAGTGCTGTACATAACAACGTCGTCATCTCACTCATCACGTGAGTTCCTTGGTCCGATTCAAGATGGACTGGCATCCCAAATCGCAGTATTAACCGCCGCAGAATTAGTTTGGCAACTGCTAGACTGTTACCTCTCCTGGTGGGATGTGCCTTGACCCATTGTGAGAAAAAGCACATCATGTTAATGATATACCTCAATTAGTTACATGGGGTCTTCTCCACAAAGTCAATCTGGAGATGGTTGAAGGGACCATCAGACTTTCCAATGTGGCTCATGGTCACCGCAACCCTTTTGCTCCCATTCTGTTTTCTGGCAGATAGTTGGCACAAGCTTTCTACCATTGACTGAAAATGGGGATTATACCAATATAACCTGAAGGTAGACACCATTCCATCTCTACTGACATGTGTTGGACCATGCATTTGCCGTACCAACACAGGCAAGATAGAATCAGGGAGAACTGTCTTACTATCACTGGGCACCCAAATGTCACTTGCATCCTTCACACATCCCATCTTTTCCCATTTGACCTTCTCTAACTCTGGGGCCTTATGTTTTCTCGGCTCATTGAAGGTATGTACAGTACTCAGTAGCACATTAGAAGTAGTCTCTCCCTCTGCATTACATGGCTCATCCATGTGGAAGGTGCTGGACTCAAGAGCACAAATCAGGCAATTTCATCTGCAGAACAATTGCATCACTGTCACTCTTGTGTGCAGCACACTTTACCACTGCAATTTCCCTTGGCAATTGTAAAATATCCAACAGGTTTGAAACATACAGTCCGTTCCTGTGAGAAATTGGGTAGATGGTTGACTGGGGTGTGATCCCTGGTCAAGCAGCAACCACAATCCTGGTCAGGGAGAGGCACAAGTCCTCCCTAAATTAGCCTGTGCTCAACCCCCTGGCAGTTTGGCACAGAGAAGTCAGGCTTAAATAAGAAGCAATGTATAAAGTATTTGTGCAACACTTCAAATAGTATTAAAGTGTAAAACACCACACAAAAAGGACCCCGTACCAAATTAGAAAAATAGGCCTTTCTTTAATAAATAAAGCAAGATCAAAACGACAGAAATCTAATTAGAAGAACCGGAGATATGCAATTTTAAAGATTTTAGGCAAAATAGCGGCAGAAAGCACCAACCCTGGATATCGGGTCGCACCGGACCGGAACAAAATCACAAGTTCAGGCCGACCACGATGGAGCATGGGCCGGCTACAAGGACCCAGTTTGGCCTGCTGAACAAGGTACCTTAATCCTGGTTTGCAGAGCATTGCGAGGATCTGTGTCGAAGGTGTGTCGCGCATCTGAAGCGATTCGTCTGTTATGAGATGCGGTGAGGATGCGATACGAGGGCCTGCATCGTCATCGTGGATCCCATCAACGAGGCTTGCAATGTGAAGTTCGAGATCGAGGATGTGGCACTGAGTCAGGGCGATGCATCGGTTCAGAGGAGCTGAGAGATGAAGATGCGGAGGCTGGAGTCGTTGCTGAGTCTGCCATCGTCGAGAGATGCGAGGACCTGCACTGAAGATGCGTCACGGAGGGGCCGTCCCAAAAAGGCTAGGATGCAGGTCTTTGCAATGGACCCAATCCACGCAGCTCGGGTTTGCGCCATGCAGCAGAGGAGATGCGTCAGTTTCGCTGGATCCACAGGCTAGCAGAGCACCTTAGGCCCACCTCCAAGAGTCCAGGACTAGAGTGGCACCACTTGGCAAGGTAGACTCACAGATTGCAGTAACCAGGCGCAAGTGCTAGGTTGTTGGAAGCCTGTTGTGTCCCTGCGGCTTCAGATCAGGAGCCCAGCCAATTAGCTCTTGGAGTAACTCTGGGTTCAAGGGATGCAGGTCCAGTCCTTCTAACCCAGGCAAGAGGGCAATAGGCAGTAGGTCAGCACAGCAGGGCAGCAGTTCCTTCAGAGCAGCAGTCAAGCAGAGTAGTAGTCCTTTCAGCAGTACAGCAGTCATTCTTCCTGGCAGAATATACGCAGGTCCAGAAGTGTACTGAAGTTGGGATGTCTGAGGTCCAGTTTTTATACCCAAATGTGCCTTTGAAGTGGGGAGAAGCTTCTAGAGGCATGCCTTTGAAATGCACAGGTGCCCTGCCTTCCTGGCCCTGGCTCCAGGCTAACTACATGTGGATACAGGATACAGACTATTCAAGTGTGAGTGTGTTTGGCCTAGCTTCTCCCTCCCATCCTGCCAGTGATAGCCCATCCAGTGAAACCTAGGCTCCCCATTGTGTGTGGCTGTCTAGGAGCAATACAAAAAGCCGAGATGACACCCATACCCAGTCATGTGACCCAGAGACAGGCTGCAGGCACCAAATGGCTAAGGGCCCGATTCACAGAACTAACTTAAGACAAAATCCTAAACTTACTACCATTTTGGTATTCACAGAAGGCACTTACTCATTTTGCTATTCACATAAGGCACTTACTCATTTTGGTATTCACAGAAGGCACTTACTCATTGATGAGTAAGTGCCTTCTGTGAATACCAAAATGAGTAAGTGCCTTCTGTGAATACCAAAATGAGTAAGTGCCTTCTGTGAATACCAAAATGGTAGTAAGTTTAGGATTTTGTCTCAAGTTAGTTCTGTGAATCGGGCCCTAAGACAAGAAAATGCCAACTTTCTAAACGACCGGAGCAGACAGTGGACGAGTGAAACATGGATTAAAATAACTTCGGGCACAGAAGATATGCACAATTGAAAAGTGATAGTCAGGCGCAAGGAAGCAAGGAAGCCGCTCAGAATAAGAAACTGCGATGCAATAAGTAACAGAAAAATTAAGAATTGGCGCGCGCAACGAAATTCGTTTTATTTATTTATATGTTTACTTACCTCTATTCGGCCGTATTCCGTACTTTACTACCCCCCACCCTGCCCCTGCCCCTCCCCCGCCCCACGTCACCGCCCGGCAGCACTCCCACCACGGGCCGCTACTGGTTGTAAGATTGCATATTGGCAACTTCTTGCTCCTACGTTCCTTCTCATTCCTATCTGGGCTATTTAAACTATACATTTCACCCTTCCCTATTTTACTTTCAATCACTTACAATTCCATGCTCAGTCTCCTAGTAAGAGTAGCAACTAAAAACAGGTGTTCACCTGGAACTCATTTTCAATAAAAATGTGAATACACAGACTTCTGTGCAGAGCAAATCTGTGAAAAGCAAATAACGATAATGCAGTCATGTATTTTGCAGGAACTAAATCCTATTACAGGCAAGAATAATGTTGTGACAACCAGTACTCCATTATTTCTTAATTCGATTCAGCCGAACCAAAGTTTCATTATGACTCATTTAAAAAAGTATGTCTCATTGCATTTAAAGTGAAAAGTGAGATTTAGAAAAAAAAAACAAGTGAAAGCCAGAACCAAAGAAAAAGAAGGTGGTCATTGGGTGAGTAAACAAATGTAAAAGTACATTGGTTTCTTTAAGCAGACAGCCAGTCCTACATTAGATTATGCAGTACACAAGGTAAATACTATGGGGGAGATTTACAAAAAAGTCGCGCAACGCAGCGCAGCCCCCCGCGAGGCTGCGCTGCATTGCGCGACAGCGAGGGAGCAGGGGAGCGCCATATCTTCAAAGATATGGCTCTCTCCTCCACTTTCCCTTGCGCCGGCGCTGATTACAGCTGCCGTTCGCCATGCACACACCTTAGCGCCGCAGCGCTAGGGTGTGGTATGAGTCTAGCATAGGTTTTGTATAGGAAGGGTACCCTTCCTGTACAAAATACTATGCTAGACACAAGGGAAAGCTTTTCCCACTTTGTATGCGTGCTGCACAGTGCATCACGCATGCAAAGTCGGAAAAGGAAGGAGAAATTAAAGCATTTCTCCTTCCTTGCGCCTAGTTGAAAAGGGCACAGTTTTCTCACACTAAACCCTATCTACTGTTTTTAGTAAATTGGGTTTAGCGTGAGAAACCTTGGGTGGTTGCATGGGAATACCCATGCACCACCCTTGGCACGCCCCCATGGCGCAAAGTAACGCGAAGCAGCGCAATGCACTGCTTCGCATTACTTTTACGTTATCTCCAGCGAAAGTTAATTAGGAAAAAAAGATTTCGCGCCATTTTGCATCACTTTTGTGATGCAAACATGGCGCAAAATCTTAGTAAATCTCACCACAGTGTGTTCATTGTATATGACTGTGGTCAATCTCCTATTAATGTCGATGACGTTTCTACCCTAATGGAGGATGCTAGGGTCTCATCAGGACAAAGAAATAACCTGAGGGATTGAAAAATGGCAAAAATTTGTGGTGGGGCTCCAGGCAGATGTTAGTTAATTAAGAGAATAATTTGATGGATACATACTGGTTGTGTCACTGAAGAAAGGTCTATCGAGATATTATAGACCGGGTGTGCTAGGCACGGTTACAGAGCATCTAATGGTAACTGTGGATGAGTACTCTCGATTTCCATTAATAGAGGATCTCTCATACACAACTCATGAGTGAGTCATTGAGAGACTTGACAGCATTTTAGCAACAAGGGCCATTCCAGCCATTTTAAAGTCTGATTGTGGCCCACCGTTCAACAGTCAAGAATTCAAGGATTTTCTGGAGCATCTGAACATAAAGCATCAGAAGAGTACACCTTTGTGGCCGCAGACCAACGGACTTGTTGAGCGTTTTATGAGTACGCATAACAAAGAAGTCCCGCGTGCAACTCTTGAGAGACTCAATTTGCAAACTGTGTTGAATTACATCCTATGAGCCTATCCTTCAACACCTCATTCGACCACAGGCAAAAGTCCACCGGCTTTGATGTTTGGGAGAGCAATGTTACTTCAATGGACCAACAAAGAGAAGGAGGTGAGAATACAACTCAAATGAAAGAGTTGGTTAACAAGGAAAACATGAAAGCCTATGCCAACAAGCGGCGACACGCAAAGAATATTGAGTTTAAGACAGGAGTTCTAGCGATCGCTCTGCAACTGCAAAGGAGAAAATCTGATGCTCCATATGATGCTGCACCTTTCCACTTTGTGTCCACCAAAGGACAAATGCGGGTTGCCCAGCGTCCTGTAAAGTATTTTACCCAAGACTCTTTTCACTTTCGGCATTTGACTCATCGGTCTTCTGATCATTATGGTGAACGAAAGACTAAACTTGAAAACCCAGTTACTGCCTTTACTTCTTTACCGTCTTCAGAGATCTCTGATAGTGAAAATGACAGCTGACAGCTTCCAGTAATCAGATCAGGATGAATAATTAAAGCACCAAGAAGGTTGATTGAAGAAATGTAATTGTACATGTATATATATTTGTTAAAAAAATTCAATTTTTTAATTAACAGAGGGGGAGATGTAGTGTCTTGCGATGTTTTATGACAGAACCCTTTTAGCTCCTAACGGACTTCGCAGAGCTGTGACGTAGGTGTCTGTAGTGACCTGGAAGGAGGTACATACAAGTCACCTCCTAAAAGTAGATCATTAACTACTAAAAGATCACGAGCTACTTGTTCAAAACATTTCATTTCACCAATCAAAAATCTTTTCTCAGGCCATCCATGAACAACATACTCTTTGATTTTGTTCAAAAACTGCATCATCCTGAGAAGAAGACGGCCTGGTTGACTCATTGAGGTTAGTGCCACATTCACCACTGACTGCATCTATTGAAGCTACACATATAACATCATCCAGAACATCCTCATCATGTGAATCTTCAATAGGCATATGTGATAAGCAATCAGCGCAAAAATTTCTGCCACCAGGCACGTGTTCAATTTCAAAGACAAACTAATGACGTTTAGACTCAAGCCTTGTAAGACATGTCAACAGATTGTTACTTGAACCAGTTGAGCAAATGTGAATCAACGGCTTGTGGTCGGTATACAATTCAAATTTGCAGCCCCACATGTACATTTTGAATTTATGAACTGCCCAGACACAGGCTAGGGCTTCCCGCTCAATGGAGCTATACTGTTTTTCATATTGCTTCAGTGACCTTGATGCAAAAGCCACTGTATATTCTTTTCCTAATACCTTCTGATTTAAAACAGCTCACAAGCCCTTCTGGCTGGTGTCTACTGTAATGATGGAAGATAAGTATTCTTGAGAAGTGCTCAATGCATGAGCCTTTTCTATCAAAGGTTTCACTTCATTGAAAGCACATTGTAAATAATATAACCAAAGAAATGTTTGCCCTTTACGTAATAGGACGCTCAAAGGCTCCACTGCCTGCGCATACCCTGGCACAAACCTAGCGTAATACTCGGCAAGGCCAAGAAAAGAGCGTAAAGCATCTCTGTCAGGAGGTGCTTCCGCCTCCTTGAGACCTCAGCTTCTACCCTCTTTTTGTGACTTAATAAACTTGTCTATGTCCTCTGCAGTAGTCCCCGTCACATGGAAACATGCCAAGGTGATCCCCCTACTCCAAAAACCTACCTTGGATGACTCCAAGCCAGAACATTTTTGCCCCATCTCACTTCTCCCTTTTGTATCTAAAATTACTGAATCCTACATCAACTTCATCCTTACCACGTTCATAGAAGCAAATTAATTTCTGGACCCCTTGCAGAATGGTTTCCGACCACGCCATAGCACCGAATCTGCCCTATTGGCAGTCACCGAACACCTGTGGAGCTCCCTGGATGAAGGAATTACCTCAGCTTTGATTCTTCTTGACCTGAGCGCTGCATTTGACACTGTGTCTCATCAGATCCTTCTGCAGCGCCTACAAGATATAGGTATCCTGGTGCTGGAATTACATTAGGTCCCCTATTCGCACATGTTACCATGAAGAAGGCATGGCTAGTCTACATTACACCCTTGGGAAGAGCCAAGTTTTAAGCTTCTTCCTAAAATGTAGAAAATCTTCTATTTGTCTAAGATTGGGCGGAAGTTTATTCCATAATCGAGCGGCTGCAGAGCTAAATGCTCTTCCTCCAAACCTAGTTGTTCTGAATCTAGGTGTACTAACCAAATTGGCTGCTGAGGATCGAAGGCTTCTGGTTGTGGCATACCAGACGAATTTTCTCTGTATTGGAGCGTGCCCAAGTCCATGCAAGGCCTTGAAAACGATACAGAGCGATTTAAACTGTATCATCTGGGACATTGGGAGCCAATGAAGCTCTTTGAGGGACAGAGAGGCAGAAGATCTGCGTGGTCTCTTTAGAGGTAGCTTTGCAGCAATTGTCTGAATTCTTTGAAGTTTCTTGATCAAGGAATTTGGGGCGCCCAGTATCAGAGCATTACAATAATCTAACCGACTCAGAATGACACACTTCTCACCACAAGTGCCCTAGCTGTCGTCTGTAGCATTGGGAGTATTTTCCGCAGTGCTCTGCTAAGGGAAAAACATGTTCCAACGGGAAACAACCTTTAGAACGCATGCAATATATCGCATGCCATTAGATTGCGGTTTTTACAACGAAAGTCGTTACAACGACTTGCACTGGAGGGCGCTATAGGACAAGGAGTAGTTTAAATTACTATCCAACACCTTCCCTACTGTACGTAGGCTGGAGTTGGAATAGTAAATTAAACTACTCCTAAGTCCAGCGCCCTCCAACGCAAGTCGTTGTAACGACTTGCGTTGTTAAAACCGCGATCTAATGACATGCGATGTAATGCATGCGTGGTATCGTCATACATCCGTTCCAACCGTTTTGTTCACTTGAGTTTCTAAGCTCAACTTGTCATCAAATACCATCCCCAGATTGCGTACTGCCTCAGAGGATGTTAGTGGCTTATCTGTAGGGATGGGCCAAAAGTTGGTCGAGAGCGGGAGAGTGACTTTCTTAGCCGTGCAATACAGAATTTCTGTTTTTCTCCGTTGAACTGCAAGGAATTATCTCTAAGCCATCTTGCAGTTTTTTGCATACACTCGTGAAAACTATCGAGTGGTATTGACTGATTCCCCTGCAATGACAAAATGAGTTGCGTATCATCAGCATAGTTCACCAAATTAATTTTATATGATTTAATAATGCTTTGAATTGGCTCTCATCTTTTCTAGCTGAGAAATCCTTCCAAGTGTTTGCCCCCCCTTCAGCTCTCAGACACATTCTGTGCATCAGGGGGTGCCCCAGCGATCCGCTCTGAGCCCCACCTTATTCAATATCTATATTCAACTTCTAGCTGCGGTTGCGAAGGGTAGGGGCTTAACTGTGGTCTCCTATGCTGACGTCACGCAGCTTGTGATCTCGTTAATCAATGACTCCGCCAAGATGTGGCCAAGTTTCAAGACGACCCGATGGCCATCGCATATTGGATGACAATCAACTGCTTACAGCTGAACGCTAATAAATCAGAGATTCTTCTTTAAGGTAGAAACACCCACCTATGGAGCAAACGCTGGTGGCCTGCTTGGATTCTTCGACATCCACACCCGCCAGGTCATCATCCAGTCCACCATACTCTCGAGACTGGACTATTCCAGTTCTTTGTATTTGGGGGCCAATAAAGCAGGGATCCATCACCTACAAAGGGCACAAAACACCGCCGTTCAGATGCTCTTCGGGCTTCCCAAATCTTGTTCAGCTTCCAATCTCCTACGAAGGCTCCATTGGCTCCCGGTGGAGAGGAGAATCAATTTCAAGGTTCTGTGCATTTCTCACAGAATCCTGAACGCCCAAACTCCCTATATCTTAGCCAATCTCCTCACTCCCTACTTACCGAACCACTTGCTGCGCTCCTCTGACCAACACCTAGCATGTGTCCCTCATGTCAAAAGAGCGTGGGCCGGTGGTCGCTCTTTTCGTGCCCTCATTCCCAGAATCTGGAATGCCCTTACTGCTAACATTAGAAGTAGAAGTATCCAAGATCATGGATCTTTTCGGAAGACTATAAAGACCTATCTCTTTCCAAATTAACTTCTTCTCCTAACTCTGCAGCCTTTTGTTCTCTGTTGGTCTCTGGGATCCGCGCTGGGGCGCCCCATTGCTGGGGCAGCCATGCGCTCTACAAATCTCATAAAATAACAAATCTCGGAACATAATGAGGGAACACTTCGGTTTAATACCAGTTTCAGAAATGGTGTGGCCCAAATATTCCAATTCACATGTGGCAAATTTACATTTATCCTCCCTAATGGTCATGTTCCTTTGTAGCAAAATGTGAAACACCTTCCTTAAAATGTCATTCTGTTCTTCAATAGTGTCAGCATATATCAGGACATCATCCTGATAGGCATGCACCCCCTTGAGATTGCAGAACAGATTGTCCATCAGTTTTTGAAGTACACTGGCGGCTGATGCCAGACCGAACAGCAATCTTAAGTACTTGTATGCGCCATTTGGAGTGACAAAAGTGGTAAATTCTTGGGACTCCTTAGCCAATGCAACTTGATGGTATGCTGCCCTTAAATCTATCAAAGAAAACCATTTTGCCCCTCCTAGATTGGCCAACAACTCGTATATCCTGGGAATGGGATGACAATCAATAAGTATATTGGCGTTGAGACTCATCAAGTCAGTGCATAATCTAATTTCCCCAGAACTCCTGCGTGTGACCACAAATTTTGAAGCCCACAGCTCACTGCGACCGGTCAGCAGGAATCCCGACAGACTATGAGAGAGCTGTTTAGAATATCCATACTGACCGCTCGCAGAGCACGAGGTTAACTTAAACGAATACAATTATGAAAGATAACAGAGCGCGAGAACACGCTCAAAACAAAACACGTGCCTGTCGCTACATAAATGATACATCTCGCGACAGGCACATTACTTATCACATTACAATCATGGTGCCTAATATATATCACACTACAGTGTCAGAGCGCAAGTCTGTAAAAGCTTGTTTTAGAATGTCGAGTTTACAGTTAAACACAGCAGAATAAAGACGTGTAATACTAAGCTCCATGTGTGGCGTGGCCATTGGCAGGTACCCAGGCTGGGAAGGTACTACACAGGGTTCATTCTTCTGCTCTGATGGGAAGTTGAGTTGCGATGGTGACGGGTCTGTTTGAGGATAGAAGATGCTGTATATGAAGGTGATTTGGTTTCAGAAGAATTCCGAGAGCTTGTTGCAAAGGTCTTGTGAGGGTGTGATGTTGCTGTAGGAGTTGTGGTGAAATATTTGATAGCGAAGATTTCCTTTCTGCTGTAATACTGGCATCGATTCAATTTGCAAGAGCTGTGCGCTTGGTGTTCCATTTCTGCTGGTGCTAGCGTCTTAGGGCTGATTTGAAGATGTCTTTATCTACTGTGCCTTCACTTATTCTCCATTTGCGCTCCAGTTGTTTGCAGTGGCGTTTTGTTAGCCTGAGTTCCTCTATGTACCAACTGGCCTGTGGTCGGGTTCTTGCTGCTGAGTTGCGCTTGAGAGGAGCCAGGATATTGGTGCATGCTTTGAGCTAGCTTTTGAGGTTCTTGGTGGCTTTCGGCAAGTTGCTGGTGTGCTCAGGCTAGTGCACAGAGAGGTTGGGAGCCCCTTCCTCATCTGTGATGCTTTACCAGCTGCAGTGGGTCGTGGTAAGCCAGTCGTTGTTCAGAATGAGTATGCTAAAATTTAAAGGGGCATGGTCTGTCCGGGTCATAGTTGCTGGCTTGTCGCTGTTATGTTGCTGATTGAGGAGGAAATTGGGCCCAATAGGTGTCAGGCGCTGTGAGCGTGTTTGGTAACATGCTGAGTGAGGCCAAGGTTTGCAAGTTTTTCAAGAAGGGCCGAAGATTTTGGGTCAGTGCAGTCTCCTGGGTGAAAGTTAAGGTCTCAGAGGAGGATGAATGGGCTGGCGTTGATGATGAGGAGAGTGACAAAGTCCCCAATGTCGCTGGAAAAATTGGTGGGGGGGTCCTTGTGAATTGTATACAAGGGTCCTGCCCAGGGAGCATGAAAAAACAGTTCAGTCTCCACGATTAAAAAGCACAAGAAAGTATTCCCACTGAATAAGTGGTCTCTAATGCATTACATGTCAGAGGATGCAGCAATCTAACTGCCACTGTGCTTTACAGATTGGAAACATCAGGTAAACACATATTCCTGATAGTGTAAGCTTTCCTTGGTTAAGCTATTTTTTGAGTAATCACATCCTAATGTTGTTTAGGGAAGCCTCAAATAAGAAATGCATTAGTGCGTGGCATTGGTGGCTACTGGGCCATAAAATCATGAAATTGTTTTTGCCTAGAGAGGTTGTGCTGTAAGAGTACTAATGCAACCCAACCTGCTCAGGAGCTTCATTGTGTAGTTTGATGGAGTGCCTGCCTGCAATTTGTTTGATGAGCAGCGATATTTTAATGCCTCATTTAAGTCACTGACATTGATTTATTTTGCAAAGACAGGGCATTGAATGTCACTCTTCTGGGACATAAAGTCATCACGTTTAAATATGATCCAATGAAATCAGAGAACATCAACCAGATGTCAGTGGAACATAAGGCGACACTAAACTAACACAAAGGTCAACCAATGAGATCGTAGCATCCCTCGCCATGAGAAACACCGAGCACAGCTGTAAGAGGCAACACCAGAGGCAGCGTGGGGTCTTGCTGCATTTTACAGCCACAGACCGAGAGCAAACATGTTCATATTGTCAGCAGCTGTAAATGCACCAAAGATCAGTATTCGCTGTGCAGAGCTGCCTGTGACGCGCTATGAAGTGAATGCTGTGCCCATTTGCCCAGTGTCTAATGTGTTTATCTGGCGCGTGACAAAGCTGCTGCCACTGCAAGTCTCTGCCTGACGCAAAGTGGCAATCTCATGATTATTGCAGAGTGCAGCCGTGCCTTCAGCCGCGTTCCGTCTTTGAAATAAGCAATGCGCCCGGGCCTTCTTGGACAGCGTGGCTCCACGCGATGCCTTTATAGCACAGTCTCAAAAGCATCTACGCCTTTGGGTGAACTATAATAAACAGGAGACACAACCCCAGTATACCGTACTCAAGAGATATGCTGTCCTTATTAACATGAATATTCATGACAGACCTAGGCAGTGTGTGTGCAGGTGCACTGTGAGAATAGCCACTGATGCACAGAAAGGCTCTGTGTAAGTGCCCCAGTGGTATGTGTTTGGAAAGGGATCAAGGGTTGTCTATGACTGTACCGCCATGTAAAAATCTATATTTTCTGTCATTTTCCCCTCATTTTTTGCTCTGGGTGTCTGGCGTTTTGAAACCTGCATTGGTTCTGATACCGTAAAAAGTGAAAAGCACCCTGTTTTATTTTTAATTAAAAAATGCCATAACCATCACTGCGATGAGACAAGTGTCGCTGTCCAGGAGCCCTGAACACATGCACAGAATACAGATATGGGACGTGGGAGGGAAGGGCATATTTGTTCCACCTACACATGGCTTTGCTTTTTTTTATTACAAGCTGCAGAACAAATTCTGGTTCTATAAAACCAACCATGTACCATTGCTCTCTTTTCGCCTGTATACTTTGGTTTTGGCCGAAGCCCTCACATTTTTCATGACTTATTGAGCAGCAAAATCAATGTCGCCGATCATATAGAGAAAACACATGGCAACACCCATTTGAGGCCTTCTGGTGCAATTAGGGCTGATCATCATGAACTGATTATTTTCTTTGACGTGAAAATGCATATTACCATAAGACAAGGATTGATTGTAACGCACAGTTTTATTGATAAAATAACCACACTAACCTGTACTGAAATTGTAAGGAATGCAGATCGGAGATCCCAGCCCAGACTGGGGTACCAGGCCCCGACTGTAACATATGGGGACTTTCAGCGCTGGTGTACTGGTGCCCCAGAGCACTGTGGGCCCCTCACTGAGAACCAAGCACCCACTTTTAGCACTTTACTTTCAGGGTGGTGAGGTACAGCAGTCTAAGGCTTAATCGGGGGAGGTGCTGTGGGTTAGAAACTCAGAAATCATCAATGCAACACACAACACTTAATAGTCAGCTGTCCAGTCAGTTCTTTTTCCTATTAAAAGCAACCACACTTTATTACACACACTAATGTATACTACAGAAAATTAATAAATAAATACAAAAAATGCCTCTGGTGACATCCACTAAAGGGCCTCACAATCAACAGGGGCAGCCACTAAAGAAAGGTCCCAGAGGTCAAGTAAAGCCTAAATGTACTTTGGATCTCCTGTGCTGGATGCACATTTAATGGTCTGTGCACCAGCAAGCACCGAACCCTAAAACCACAATACCACCGTCCCCCATATACTTAACATGACATAAGAAGTATTTTTGTCAAAAATCAGGCCTACTGTGTTTTGTTAGGGTGTCACCTCATTATTGAAAGGCAAAATATAAATATAAACACAGTGCACTCAATGTTGAAATATTTCAGGATAGGACCACCTTTCAATGATACTGAACAACTTCAGCACAGATGATCCTCAGGGTCAGCACGATGCTCGGAAAGGTCCACCTCTTGGCACCATCAATTCTGTTTGCCGCAATGGCACAGGATGTTGGACTGGCCAAGCGAAGGAATGGGTGTGGGAAGGGAACAGGAATATAGTTTTCACATATAATACATATACATATGCATATACATATAAGACAAATACAATGTTTACAATCATACATAAATTCAGTGCTACTCTTTCATAAATGACTTTTGAACTTTCTGGAAAGATATCAGACCGCAATCTGGCTTCTTAGTCTTTACCACCGAATCTGAATCATCACAGGTTCCATCACCCTGCTTAGGAAGAGAGGGTTTAATAACTCAGATTATCTATTTCACCCTTAAGATCCAACTAGATTTCCTCAATACCAGTAGTGATGGAACAATTTTCAGAGTGAGGGTGCTGCTATTAATGTTATATAACCGAAGTCAAATCAAATCAAATCAAGCTTCATTTGTATTCGTTAATTAAAACCATTACATGTTAAAAACATATGCAACGATAATGCAATTCACCAAAGTCAAGGGACCATGAAAAATCCAAGCGCCATACAAAAAACAAGTGTAGCAAATGTGCCACTCCCATTCTGCAGGACAGTGGTAAGGGTGTGATATGTAGCTGGTGGTGCATTTTGGAGCTCTGGTGAGGTAGCACACTGTCATTTACAGACAGTACATTTCCCGTTGAAATGGACACTACATTTGTACAGACATGCAGTTTTACTGGTAAAGCAGTATAGTGCAAAATGATAATGTGTGGAAATCGGGCTTAAGTGAATATTTATCATTTGTGCATCACCAAGAAAAGTGTCTTAATTTGTTTTGATCCTACTAAAATCTTTGTTTCCATAACTCTTCAGAATTACACAAAAGTGCTTCAGTTGTGCTTTTCTCATTGCTGATATAATTTGAGATATGTGTACATTTAATTTACTGATAGTTAAATGTATGTTAGAAAAAACTGCATCCTACAGTCTTTCCATTCGTTTTCTGTACCCCAGCAGGATTGCCACCTAGACCACGTTTACAATCACGTTTACAAAACCCTCTCACTTTGCAGTCAGAGAAATAAAAGTACTCTTCAGTTTCTAAATAAGCAGGAAGAATTTGTCAGAAGACATAGCCTGACATTTGACCTTTGTATTTGAACACACAACAAATGTGACAAGATAAACACAAAATTTAAATCAAACTTTAAAGGCATAGTCATTACTCATTCACCTTCTGAACTACCTGCGCCTATTGATACAGTCTGAATAAACTTGTGGCACCTTTGGAGTGATTGCCTTTCTCATTCAGGCCTTGAGAACCTACTTTTGAAGGAACACTAAGTAAGTATGGACTACTCAAAGAAGTAGTATCTTCTTTAGAATTGGACTTGCATACACAAAAACATGTCCCACTTTTTCTTGTTTCTCAAAGGTTCACCCAATGTTTCTGGAAAGATGTGTCCCAAGGAAATAAACTCTCGGTTCAAAACTAAAATGTTGACTAAACCAACAAAATTCAAGAAATGTTTTTCCAAGATTCAGCAGTAGACACCCTTATCACTTGAGACCCACATGGTCTCTTAGTTTCTACCTCAATCCACAATTATGGCCCACAGCAACAGCCTTCATAGTGGGAACTCACCCAAGATGTGCGCTGCGTAAGTCTTCTACAGAAGTCATATAACTAAACGCATGCTCTTTGTACCACTGTTAGGCTTCAGTTCAATAGTTTTAGCATTGTGGCACTGGTTTTTTACATAATGAAGCCGACTGCAGACTTGCATACACAAAAACATGGCCCACTTTTTCTTGTTTCTCAAAGGTTCACCCAGTGTTTCTGGAAAGATGTGTCCCAAGGAAAGAAACTCTCCTGGTTCAAAACTAAAATGGTGACTAAACCAACAAAATTCAAGAAATGTTTTCCAAGATTCAGCAGTAGACACCCTTATCACTGGAGACCTGCATGGTCTCTTAGGGGCATATTAGCAACAACTTGCGATAATTATCGCAAACCGCGCTTAGCGCGTTTTTTTTTATCGCCGCCTATCGCTGGATTTTATCGTGGAGATAACACGCTATTAGCAACGTTTATCTCCAAAGCGATAAAATATCCAGGGATAGCGGCGAAATGCGTGAATATCGCTGGAAATCCAGCGATATTCACGCATTGACGCCATGGTGGACTTAGCCTGACAATCCACCTCCCATTGATGAAACAGGTAAGTCATGTTTTTAGCAGGTGTTAAATTCTAGCGATAATCGCGCTTAGCGCAACTTTTTTTATTGCTTCGCCTGCGTTGCTAATAGGGGGAAGTTGTGTTAGCGACTGTTTCCAGTCGCTTTTAGTTGGGAACGCCTACCTTGCATGTCATTAGCGATAATTATCACTGGCATGCAAGGCAATAGGGAAACCGGCCGCTATCGCCAGAAAGCTGTCGCTTACGCCTGTTAGCGACAGCTTGCTGATAGGGCGATAAAAAAATCGCCGCTTTCGCGGCAAAAAGTGCCGCTAAAGCGGCGATAAAGCCCTTGCTAATATGCCCCTTAGTTTCTACTTAAATCCACAGTTATGGCCCACAGCAACAGCCTTTATAGTGGGAACTCACCCAAGATGTGCGCTGCGTAAGCCCTCTTCAGAAGTCATATAACTAAACGCATGCTCTTTGTACCACTGTTAGGCTTCAGTTCCATAGTTTTAGCATTGTGGCACTGGTTCTTTACACAATGAAGACGCCCGCAGCTTCTAGCCACAGTCACATGCCTGAAACCACATAACTCTCTTGCACCAGAGCTCCTTGGCGAAACGGCCCTAAAAACACAATACACCAAAGAGTGGGACTTGCCAACAACATATGCAATGATTTACAGTCACCAATAGGCTTGTTAATAAAGTTTTGACTGTTTGTTAAAATGTAATGTATGAGTCTTTCCTTTAAACTAGTTGCAAAGCAGCCACAGGTCCTAATAACAAAGGTCTCTGCACCCCAGAACCTTAAGACAAATGTCCGAGCTCCATGAGTGCTTGAAAGAGACTTGAAACTCTCCTGGGGTCAGTTTTTCCCACCCCTAGGGTCTTAGTGTGAGCTCCTCCTGGGAGGGAGGGGTGCTGCTGCTCCTCTAGCAGTTCCTCGATCCACCAGTGTTACTTTTGGTGGCACTGCTGCCGTCTTTTAACACCACTCAAGCAAATGTTCAACCTTTTGACAGCTACAGTGCCTCCTGGGGCCCGCCTTTACCCTCAGCAATTTCTTTGAATTTGCCATGATCAGTGCAAAATTGTTCTCTTTTTTTTGTTGCATTCGCTCAGTACGTTAACCTTTTCCTGTGCCACCCTGTCCCCATGAGTGAACCACCATGGATGCCATGGATGCAGCTGAGGCTGAACAAGACACCAAGCCCATGCAGTCAGGCATGCTCCACTCCTACCCGGCACACCTGTAAGCACTGGTGGTGGAGTTGGCTCTTCTCAGCTCTTCATGCTGCTTGCAGTGCAGTCAGGTATTTTCACCCCTCTGCTTCCCCCAGTCGCAGGCAGGGGGGGCAGGGAGGGACTGCGTGCAAATGGGGGGGGTCCTCAGCCTGTGGTTTTCCCCTGTGCCCCGGTCCTCTCCACTGGAGCGGGGTGAGGCGCTTTGAAAGGCAGAGTGCCCCGGAGCATTGACCTTTCTTGGGGTAAAAAGAGCCTGAAAGGGGGAACAGCAAATGCGCCAATTGTTCAGCTAATTCCCGGGGCACTGGCCCGCCCCATCTATGATTCCCAAGTACTGCTGAGAACCAAGGCAAACTCGGGTGCTCCAGCAAATCAGCAAACCGCATATTTCTATGTCCCTCTTAGGCCAGTTGAGACAGGGTTTTGTGCATTTTGCTGCTAGCCCCTAACTTTCTGTTTTCTAGAGTTGATTTTCTCACTACTCTCCTGACTCACGGTCAGGCTTTCTGCCCTTCAGCTCCTATAAAGTCAGATTTTTTTAGGCTTCTTCGGCAGCTAAAGCAGAACACAGCTGCCTCCCTCCAGCAGCAAATGTTGCACAGTCCCCAGGACCTGCTCCTCTGTCTGGGTTCCTGGTAATCTTCTGGAGTCTTCCTCAGCAGCCACCTGTGGCCATCAATGCAGGTAACACTCGCTGCCTCCTCTCCCTTGGCCTCCTGGCCACTTGCAGGAGACAGGGAGTCAACCTACAGGGATAGCTTCAACAGGATCTGTCTAGGGGTCCCGAACATGCCGACCTTCTGCTCCTCCAGAGTGAATAGAGAGGCCAATGCAGCTAGTGCTGCAAACACGGGTCCAATACAGTCCAGGTCAGAACAAGTCCTGAGTGTGCTTTCACTCCATGCAGGAGTCCATCTCTGCTGGTTCTGTCTTTCTTAGTCTTCTTCATTTTCCATTGCATCTCAGAGTTCTTAACCTGTGCAGCGTTTAAAATTAGAGGTGGAGAGTTCTAGAAAGTGGGTGTCTCTGCCTAATCCAAAGATGCTACATTTTCCATCCTCCCCATTTACCCCTTGCACTGTGGGACTTTTCAAAATGGAAAATTCAAGCTTTGGTCAGTAATAGGTCTCCCATGACCGTTAGCTTCATCTCTAATTGAATAAACGTGTCCCTTCCCTCTAAAAGGGAGCCTCTCCTTTCAGAGATGCCAGAGATCTCTCTACCTCCCTTTGTTTCTGTGAGAAAGAGCATGCCTAGGCTTGTCAGTAAGAGTGAGGAAATTAGCTCTAGCGGATTTCTCCCCCACCCACATCCTCTTTCAGGAGCAGGCTAATCCTTGCCATTGGGTCTGTTGTGTGGGAGAGGCTTTGTTCTACTTGCTGGCAGCAGAATAACTAAGTCCACTCATCAGGGTATTTCAAATCCTAGTTTTTGTTAAGACCTGACTCAGGAAAATACTGAGAAAAGCAACATATAAGGAGGGCAAATATGGGAAATTAATATGATATTTGCACTCAGTCATGCACCTTTTTGAACCTATTGGAGCAGGCAAACATTTCTTTATGTTGAGCCAATTCGAAGTTGATGTTTGGGATCACTACAGACTTGAAGGACTAGAGACTCACAGTAAAGCATTGCAGACTCATAATGTAGTCAAAAGGAAATGGGGATATTTCTTTATGGATGCCCAATTAAATTAGGAGACATGCACAGGCTATGCTCAATTTATTAAAGATCCCACCTGCAACAGTTAGACAGTAGCTCCACTCACTCAGACCATAAGTGTGTAGACACAGGTTCACTCGAAGTCAATTGCAACCAGCGCAGAAGATCTTACCCCAGCTGCGCAGCAGCTGGCCTGATCTTAAAAGGCAGGCATTGGAGGTTAGCACACAGAGCTATTTTACCAGAGCTTACAATGAGTGAGACTCGGTGAGGCTCATTCACAGCTAGGATCCAAAACCTGGGTGGTCTAAAATCAAAAAATATATCTAGAGTGGTAAAGCGGGTAAAAACCTTATCCGCCACAGAAATGATGTTGTAGACAATGAACAATACAGCTTTATTCTTTCTGTTAGTATTCTAAGGCCTTTGATTTGTTTTATTTATTTTGCGGAATTAATTTTTCACTTCCCATTCAGAAAAAAACAAAATGTGCTATTAACATGATATAGATCATTATAATACTTTGATAATTAGCATTCCTATCCCAGTTGTAAAATGCTTTGACTACATGCAGCAAATATATTCCATGCTGCATTATGGTATACATACAGCTATGTAAATGTTATGGGTGTTATCACTGTTGCATTGTGATGTTCCAAACATTGGTGGTCAAGTTTGGATGATATCAGCATTGCATTATAGTGTGTTCTGTTTAAAAGAGTGCCATATAATTCTGACAAAACATTCTTTTTGGTCAAGTGTATATGTATGAAAACCTATAAAGCATATACCTAACTAAAGGTAGCAGAGTACTGTTGGGGGAGGGAAGCATGCTCGGTAAAATAATGTTGAAATTTCCTATCCTAATCTATCCAAGTAAGGACAGGAAGATGGGTAAGTGGATGAAGGAGAGAAGGATAGGAAAGAGAGAGGGGAGTAGCCAGGCTTCAGAAGGGGGAAAGATGTTCAATGCCCCCTCTGGATGGCAACAGTCATCAGTGGTAGGTTCTTGTTCTGACAAAACCCAATAATGTAAGTGGGAAGCAGGTTGTTAGACTGTGTGAGCAGTAGTTGTGACATAGATTATATCCCCCTGAATTATGTCATATGTAGCAAGCCCTGCAGTTCTCAGGATATATATGAACCTAAGATCGAAGTAACAGGAACAAGAACGTTTAGTAATGAGAACTGCACAATCTGTGGGGATTCACCCAAATACACTTCTGCTACGGTTACTGTTGTTTATCCCCTGAAGGTCTAGGTTCCACCATACCTTCACACCCAAGATCCATAAAGGATGAACATCCAATCTGTGGCCTCCGAGATTTGTGAAGTTCCAAACCACAATGAGCAGTTCCAAAGGTATGCTCACCGGACCATATGCCCATGCTTAGGTATTCTCAAAGCTTGTCACTAGATCCAGCATTGTCTTTGCTTTCATATGTTGACACTAGTCTTGCAAGAATTTTGAATGTTTCCATGGGATCTCAGACCTCTGAGGGGGACTCTACAGAATATCCATACGATTTCCTGATAATTCTAACAGTGAATAATATATATGCGGGATTGGCACAATGTATAGAGGCCACCATACTGACTCTCAAAATGCATGCGCCAGAAACAAGAAAATCACATTGTGGTTCTCCATCCTGAAGTCTCATGAAAATGTGATGTGCCCCTGCAGCTGTTCTGCAAACTGCTGATTGACTGATTAATTCATTTAAACGTGCTTGCTTCTTCAGCTTCACTGGTAGTTTTCCTCACCCTCTGAAATTATTTGAAACCTCTGCTGATACTTGCCTACTTGCCCTCCTTTTGATAGGACATATATATATAGGATTTTGCTTGTTTCACTTGAAAATGAGCAGAGACACTTTGCCTTTGATTGCTAAATTAGTCTTTCTACATTTTGCATCTGAAAAGTGTGTGGTAAACCATTTTGTCTGAGTGCGCAGTTTTAAGAGTTTTGATGCTGCAAAAACTTTCCTTCACGTGTGCTATGTTCATTAAGTTGTTTCTTCAAAGGAGGCACTGATATTAGCAAAATATGTTTGTGAAGAAAGGTTTCTTGCCTGAACATTGCAGTTTCCGGAAATAGCCAGTGGGCCATTGGCTGCTGGCCTGTGATTCATTATCACGATCTATCTGAGTATGTCATGTGGCAAGGTTGAATGTATTTTCTTCATTTCCCCGAGGCGTTCCACTGCCTGGGCATCTTTTTGATAAGAGTGTCCGGGTTAGAGGGTGGCTTCCCTGTTTGGTCCTCAAATTGCATCAGGAAGAACCCTTGCTACTGCAATGGCCGGTCTCAGCACTCCCAGCAAGGATGCAAGAGACGCATCATGATGAAGACCTACAGGAAACAATTCTCATGTGACTCGCAGAAAGAACCTGGTAAAGTACAGCCTTTCTAACAATTATCATGCCTTTGCTACACCTGTTTATAGACCAACATTTTCTTTGTCGCTCCGTGGGTGGTGCCAATGGGCATTTATCTGATTGCCTATAACCAGTGCACACCATGTGCTGCTTATCTGTCAATCCTGGGTCGACTCAATGGCTATCTATCTATCTGGCTGTCTGTAACCAGTGCATTTCATGTGCTGTTGGTCTGTAGCTTCTGGGTATTTCCCAAATGGCCATTCATCCTGCTGCCTGTAACCAGTGCACACCATTTAGTGCTCCCTTTGTTGCTCCTCAGTGCAAACAAAGGGCACTGATCTGGCTACCTAAAACCAGTACACGCCATTTACTGCTCCCTTTGTTGCTCCTCAGTGGAAGCAAAGGGCACTCATCAGGATACCTGCAACTAGTGCACACCATTTACGGCTCGCTTTGTTGCTCCTCAGTGGAAACAAAGAGCACTTCTCCTGCTGCCTGTATCCAGTGCACACCATTTACTGCTCCCTTTGTTCCTCCTCAGTGGAAACAAAGAGCTCTCATCTGCCACCAGTGAACACCATTTGCTGCTTCTGGGTGTACCCAATGGGCATTCACTTGGCTGCCTGAAATCAGTGCATGCCATGTGGTGCTCTTCTCTCACTCCTGTAGAATGTGTTTGCCATTTACCCTGGCTACCTTGTAAACAGTGCATTCTCCATGAGTGATGCCTTTGTTACTCCTGGGTGGACCCAAAAGACATTTAACTGGCTACTTGTAACTAGTGAATGTCACGTGCTGCTCCTCTGTTCATAATAGCTACTGTGTCTGACATTTATCATGGCCGCCTGTAACTAGTTATGCCACGGGCAACTTCGCTGTCACTCATCGGCAGACCCCAGCTAGCAAAGTCTGAGATTGGCCTGCCACTGCCAACTGCCAGGGAAAGGGCACTTACAAACTGCACATTTATCTTAATGTTGCTCTGTCACTCAGCTGCACCTCATGGTATCTCCTGGCAGCTCAGCTCTGACTGAGGGGCTTGGAAAATGTTGCTTCTCAGTGATTCCTATTGTGCTTCTAGTAGCTTAGTACTATTACCAGGGTCTAGGATTCAGCCACACTTTCTGCGCGGACTCCAAGTTGTACTTCATGGTGATTTAGCACTCTGACCATGGAGAGGGATTCTGTTACCTCTGGGAAGATTGCATATAGGATCAGTGGGTGCCACTATTGCCAGATGGTAGCCATATGCTCACATGACTGCCTGCGTGACCACCACAGGATAACTCAGTGGGGGATATTCACAAGGACTTATCTCCGAGTTATCGCCACCTTAACGCAACAAAAGTGGAGATACATTTAACGCCCCATTCACAAGCGGTTGCAAACTGCAGACAACGCAAGTATTCCCGCGATAACTGCCTCAAAATTTACCTCCACGGGTGACACCACCAACTAACCCTAATGAGATGCAGAATAGGCGTTCCCGTGCAAAAACACACGAAAACACCACTACACCACTTTCACAACGAACTGCCAGATCTGCGATGCGAACCAAAAACAGGCGATAAGCCGCGGTAGCAGCAGGGATTCAACACCTGCCTTCTGCTGGTGTTAAGCAGGACGACTACCTGCTGCATGAAAGGAAGCCCAGCCAAGAGCCACATCTGAAGACCCACAGATGCCATGGAGACAATGATCATGCAGCTCCGAGACACATTAGGGCCACAACACCCACAGCCACCACCCCCAGGCCGGCCACCACCCCCAGGACCCGTCCCGCCCCCCCCAGGACCGCCACAGAGGCAGCGTACACAAAGACAGCAGACCCACCGTAAACACACCAGCCTCACAGACCGAACGCCAGAGGAGGACATTTCCCACTACAGGCCCAAAAGGACAACCATCCCTCGCATCCTCGCCCACCTGCTGACGGTACCAACACAGCGCACAACGAACATCCCTCCGCAGACAAAGCTGCCGACTGTGCTGCACATGTTGGCCTCTGGTACCTTCCAACCCACAACTGCCAGAGTCGGAGGAGTCTCACAGCCAGCCCCATCCAAGTTCATCACACCTGTCCTGGATACCATCATCAGCCTGGTACCCCAGCACCTCCACTCCACCCACACTGCGCAGGAGCAGCTGGAGACCAAGCAAGGCTCCCACGCCATAGCTGGATTCCCTCATGTGTCGGGGGCAATAAACTGCACAAATGTACCCCTCGTGCCCCCTGCCGACACTGCACACAACTACCTCAACAGAAAGCACACACATCCCATGAATGTGCAGGCAATAGTGGACCGCCCGGGACTCCTCAACAATGTCGTGGCCAACTCCCCAGGCAGAGTGCATGATTCCTACATCTCCCGACAGTCCATCATCAACCAGCTCCCCCAGGATGGCACCTATGGAAATGCAGTGCTCGTTGGTAAGTCCCAAATGAACACACCACACACCTCCAGCCCACAGTCATGCAACTCACGACACTGGCAATGGGCACGCAGCACAACTACATTCAACATGCCAACTGACCAGACACGACAACACGACTCCATTGGGAACCTGGGCTTGCCATGCCCACAACCCAGCCACGGCATGGCACCACAGCCACACAATAGCAGGATGTGAGGAGAGGCTTGGACCAGGCATGTGCGAGAGCAGCAAGTGACCAATGAATAAGAACCTACCCAATGCCAGGTGTGGCGTGGAGGTGGCAGACAGACTTCAGTGTGCAAACCACGGAAATGGCCATGCGGACATTACCTGCTGGTGCATGGAGTGTAGTGGCCAGTGGACGCTACCATGTCCCCACAGGCTGTGGGGCAGAACGCGGAAATGTCGCACGTTACGTCCCCCCTGTATGCGCGGGCAGAGTGGGTTGGCCCTGTGTACACCAGGCCTGTGTAGGGGTGTGAATAAAAAGGCCGTCCACTGGGCGTGGTCCTCTTTCGGAATGGCCAACGCATCTGCCAGGGCGGCGCCTCCCAGCCTGCCACGAGGCTGGCGCCGTGCGCGGTGGGGCCTGCGTCCCTGTGCGCCTGCTGCACCCCTAGGCCGCTGGTCCCCAGACCTGTCATGCCTGGCCCAGCGCACCAAGGAGGCTCCGCTCACCTGCCGACACCGACGTGTGTCAAAGAGGGTCCACCACGTGCCGGTGCAAGCTCCAGGCCCCAGTCCTGCGACCTCTGCAGCCTCCGCAGACCATCGCTGGCCTCCACGGCGCTGGCCCACAGTACTCCTCTCTCATTGACATACTCGACCGGCGTACTCTTCGGCCCAGCTGTTGGCACAAGTTGAACTGAGTCGTGAGCTCTGAATGGCAGTGACCAAAGGTCTGTGGCAGCATCCACATCACTATACTCCCTCCGATCAGTGAAGCAAAAGTCTGCATCCCAGGCCTGCGACACGTGGTGCCACTAACCCTGTTCAACGCAAGCTGGCAACATGTGGTGCCACTAACCCTGTTCAACGCAAGCCGGCGACACTTGGATGAGGGCTCAGGCCTACACTGCGCTCCAGTAGGTCCCACATGTGGAACTGTGTCCTGAGTCTTGAATGGCAGTGACCCCAAGTCCGTGGCAGCGTCCACATCACTATACTCCCTCCGATCAGTGAAGCAAAAGTCTGCATCCCAGGCCTGCGACACGTGGTGCCACTAACCCTGTTCAACGCAAGGCGGCGACACGTGGTGCCACTAACCCTGTGCAACGCAAGCCGGCGACACGTGGTGCCACTAACCCTGTGCAACGCAAGTCCGCGTCCCATGGTGCCAATGAACCTGAACTACGCAGGCCGGTGGGACCATCCAACGTAAGCCGGCGACACTCGGTGAATGGCCCCTGCTGAAAGCTGCCTCAGGCCTACACTGCGGTCTAGTAGGTCACACATGTGGAACTGTGTCCTGGGTAAGATATGGAGGAGTCCACACCATTACACACGCCTCATCGCACGGGGCATCCCCTATCAGCACTGGTGCCACTGACTCTGTGCGCAATGAGTCATGGGCACTTTCTGGTTGGACTTTGGTGGCGTCTGAGTCCATGGCCTGGGTGTTGTCTGCATCATCATCTGGCTGGGCCGGACTTGGTGTCCGACATGTGTCTCTCCCATTCATCTCCACCATAGTGACTGTTTCTGCGTGGTTCTGCCCTCTGCATCATGCCCAGGGGGTACACCTTCCACTGTCCACCGAGACACTACGCGACAACCCCCTTTGTCATCTACGAGAACCTGCTCTGCTCTCGTGACCCTGCCCCAGTGCACCGCAAGTCAGCGGCCCGTGGCGGTAGGCCCGTGCAGGACGCTGTGCATCCGGGGCCACTAACTCTGTGCAGCTCAAGTCATGGGGCCTTTACGGTTGAATGGGTGTGTCCTTAATGAGGGACACTGTTGTCGTTTTTTGACTGCACCAGGCACTCCATGACGGCTGGTGTACACACACCCCACACACATCCAACACAGGTGTTACTCGACATGTGAGCCTGCTAATAAAAGTGGCCAGGCGCACGTGCCCGTAGCCATTCACACCATCTAAGCAAGTGTGTCCGTGTGGTCATTATGTCATCATGATGGGCCGGAGCCCTGCAACATCACAGTGTGCTGTCTTCAGCGGAGGATACCATGTCACCTCAGCAGTGGCTGAGACCTTGGACATGTAGCTTCGCCTGCCCCTCCTGCATGCACAAGCGGTGTGTGCTGGTCCGGCGTACGTCAGGTCAGCGCAGGGGTGTGCTGATTCGGCAGGGGGATCAGGGCGTGGCTCTTGTCTGGCCTTGAACAGGAAGTGCGGTGAGTGTGTCTTTGTGTTGGGGTGTTGTCGCCACCAGGGACACAGTAGTCGATGTTGCAATGTAGCATGCACCCGGCGGGCGGGCCCGCACGTACGGGGAAATGTAGGAGCGCAAGCCCGCTCGGGGTCTTGGCACATGCATGCCAACTTGCCAAGTGTTATGTGTATCAGTCCTGCGGCTGCATGAGTCAGGTGCCTAGCCCCAATCGCAGCGCAATCACAGCCAGCCATGGACCGTACACCTGTGTCCGCCCTGTCCGGACCCTTTGCCTACACTCACGTGGCCGTACACCCTCAACGGCCAGCTTCAAGGTGTTGGTGGCATGCCGCTGGACATGCGCGGACAGGCATGACAATGGTGTGCCCTAGGAGTGCACGTGATACAACCACGCAGCGCACACATGTGTGGGGGCTCGTGGGAGGGAGGAGCAGCTGTGAGGCAACGTAACACACAGTGAGGCCGCTCATGTGCCACGTGCTAGGCATATCATCCATGATTCCCTGGGTCGCAGACATCCCACCCCACCCACGACAGGCCTCTGTACATCTCCTGTATGCATGCAGATGGTGAAGTTACTGTAGGGATGAAAGGTCCTTTGTCTGCACTATCAGGCGGTAGCACATCTGCAGCTCCTAGATGGGACTTGCATGTGCCCAGCACCCCCTGACAGATACAATAGCATTTGCTGGCGACTCCCACACTACGCACTGCCCGACGTGAGACCAACGTGTACACATCCCACATGCAGAAGTCCTTGGTCGTAGTTAGCGTGCGTGAAATGGCCTTGACACGTACTCCCACCACACCCCAGGCCTGCACCCGTTGCACACAGACACTGCTCATTGCTCCGAGCTGTGGCATTTCATCCACAGGACTGGCGCAGGTCAGCACAGTGCCGCTTCAAGCAGTGCCACTGACGCAATGGCAGACCATCCCGGACACATGCTCAACTCCAGTCACATGGACCTGTACTGTGCACGTCTGCTGCATGTACTGGGGGCACTGCCACTGGCAGTGCTGCGGATCAGTTACAGGCTGATCTTCCGCCTTGCCAACGTCACCTGCGTTCAGCCTGTGTTGCATTGTCGCTCGTGCATATTCGAATCGTCCATGGATGTCTGCCTCTCCAACGCTACAGTAGCTGACCTGGATTTCGACGTGTGTGTGCGCCCCCTGTTGGCCCATGACCAGGAGTGTCACCGTGATGCCCGTTTATGGCATGCCTGGATGTTTGGCATGCATGCCGGCAACTGGACCTGGGAGATTGCACGAGTCGTCGTGTGCAGTGACCACATTGAGCCTCTCCCCGATTTGGGTTTCGTGCAAATTGGGGCCAGGGGTTGGAGTCAGCACATCTGTCCGGGACAGCTGATGGGTTACGTCGCCGACATGTTAGATGTGGTGGACAACGATCTCTCATTGGAAATGTTTGCCTACGCTGCTGCACTCGCGTTCATGGACGAGTGACAAGGTACCTGCAGCCAGAACTGCATGTGACCCATTGCACGTGTCCCGACGCCTGGTTGCATGTTGGGGATCTGGTCACATGTCCCAAGACGACAGTGGACATGGCTGCATTGACCTGGACTCCTGATCCATGCGTGGACAAGCAACGTGGGTTGGCAATGACTTGTGTTGGTTATGGACTCCCCGGGGTGGACATGGGCGCTTTCCGGCGTTCCTCATTCAGACATGCTGCTGCATTGGTCTGCATGTCGTGGCACTTCCCTTGGCCGTACTGACACGCAATTGTTGATAAAGTTTCTGCACGTTCACTTGTCTCCAACTGTGTTGAGTTTTTATTTATATGCCAATGTGTGTGTCACAGCCTATCTGGGTCCCTGCCTTACATGCATTGCTACCCCATCAGGGCTGTGGGTTGGTACTTGTGCATTATCATGTCCCTGTTTCATGCTTTGCTAGATGCGTATGGCCATTTACCGGCCACAAGCGGGTGCACTTGTGTCCTGTGTTCGGTTGTGCAAATGTTGGTGTTTGTACCACATTGTGTCCGATGTTGGGGTACTCTGCTTCCTATGTGTGTCTGCTGCATTGTGTGTGAGTTGGCCCTTCAGCTCTGATTTGGCTCACCCTTCTCCCTTTCAGGCAGTGTGGTTTTCACTTCTGTGCTTGTTCAGTGGTGTGATATTGCCGGGTTGTGTGACTTGTGCTCTTGGTTGGTGTTGTTACTCTTGGCCATGGTTTGTCTGCAGTTGTGCTGTGCTTAATTGTGCATGTGTGCCATTGTGCCCATCTCCCCCCGTCCCCCCAGTCCCTGGTAATTCCTCTCCCTGTTGCTGTTGTGTTTATTGATTTTGAGCAGTTTCCGGTCCCCGACTCCTGCCACCATCTCCAGCCTGATGTGGTGGACACCATTTCCTCCATGTCATCCAGCTCCTGGTGTGGCGCTGGACTCCCACCTCCGTGTGCATTGCTGCCTTCTGGTGTTGGCGTGTTTCTGCTTGTTTGTGCGTTTCGCATCATTCCAGCTGTTCTGGTTTTCTTCCATTGTCCTCCTCCGCTCTCCGGCTGCATTCACCTTGTCCACGATGGCCTGCCATGTACAATGTTTTGTTGCCAATGGGGCTTGTGGGGTTGTGTACTAGCTCTGACTGCCTCCTTTATGCTTCGCTGTTGTTTTCTGTTTGGTTTGTCTTTCTTTTTCCTGCTTTTGTTGTGCTTATTCACGCCTGCCGTATGTGTGTCGCGGGCCTGGCGCTGCTTATCGCTGCTTTCCTCCTCACGTATGGGCTCATCGCATGTTTTTTGGTGTTGGGGTTTGTGTTTTTATCTCTGTCGCGGTGGTTGTATCGTGGACATTGGCTGCGTTTTCGGCAACCTATTGCATGGTACCGCCGTGTTGTGAATTCCAGGTTAACACGCGATAGACTGCGATGTGTAAAGTTGCCTTAACATTTTTTGGAGATGTTTAGCGCACGTTCTTGTGAATATCCCTAAGTGACTTATGATTTAACACATTGCATGACAGTTTGTGACAGCTTTATACAATAGATTTCATTACAAATTCTTTGGCAAACTACTTACAATCTGTATGACAACTATGTAATAAACTGCATGACAATCAGTTTCTATCTCAATTGGCGTGACAGAAGTCTCCAGTGTTTTAAGTAACGCATGGCGGCCTGCTACCCGTCCTCAAAGTGTTCAGCACCGTTTCAGGGTAGAACGTGTTATGTGAATGCCTATATAATCAGTACAAAGCAATGCAATACCATATGGTGTTATTAATAATGTGAAGCAGCTGCTTACAACTCAAAATACACAGCAACTCTAACCTCCACTTATAAGAAATGGCACAATAAATGTGCATAGGGTCATACTACAAAATACACGGGATGACTTGTAAACAGTAACCCTTAAGCATGACTTAATCGCTAACATTGGGCTCCCATGGAGTAGCTTGCTACCTGTCCACGGGGGCTTCAGCGCCTGTAAGGGGTTGTAAACCCCTATGAATACCCATACCGTACCAACAAAGAGTGAATAGGAGTTTCCCTGATTATTTCCGGGTTAAAGTGTATGGTTTGAATCTAGCCCACATTCTCCACGTGTCCAGTTTGCATAGCGTTTGCTCTTCTGAGTCTTGATTTTTCTCTAAAGGCCCAGGACGTGAAACCTTTGCAGAATAAAGCGCTCCATCGGGCATCGGAAGGAGTATAAAAAGGCATAACGTATTCGCCATAATACTGCCAGTACGAGAACAAATGTCTCGAGGCTGCAATTAATCTTAAAATTAATATAAAACTTGAACCATCCAGTTGGCAAAATTGCCCTTAAAGTAATAACCTCTGCTGGTATGACATTAAACCGGATGTGCATTAATATGATATGTAATCATTGTCCAGAGGACATTTTCAGTTTTATGAGAAAACAAAATGGTTCTGTAATTTAAAAATTTTGATCTTAGCATACCCTCCAAGGCATGAAAGGTGATGACTGAAACATGCAACGTTTCAACCATGTTTGCATTAAAAAAATATTAGATTGTAAAAAGGCATGTGTATATGTCCATAATGGACATCCAGTAAATGTCCCATGCAGTATTCAGGGAAACATTGTTGAAAACACACTGGCATTTCAGAGCAATAGGATACACTGAACTGGTTATTACTTCCCTTATAATTCTCAGTCAATACACTTTAAGATTCAGAGGAAACTACACAGATCAGTAGCAGGAAGATTGGAAAGTGTAAGTTGAAGTGACTGAAAGCCTTAATTTTGTGAAAGGAAGTATAATTTTTTATATTTAAAGCTATATTAAAGACTCGTCTCACAAAAAAACGAAAATATACTCGAATATCAGTCTGCACCATTTAAAATCCCCAAGTCTGCAGATTACTCCTGGTAAGTATATTATCTTCTTAGTAATTGGAATAATTGTGTTAAGTTTAAACGTACCATTGTCACGCCTAAACTTTACACAATTATGCCAGAGCCATCCTTATGTCAATGTTTGGCGCCATCATGCCATAACGGTATCCACAATATGCTAAGAATTTCAGCATTTGTGTTGCTTCGGCGCCACTCAAGATGGCCGCTTGATGAAGAGGTCCGCCGCACTGAGGACGAGTTGCGGTCTTTCGGCGCTGGTTGGCGCCTTCCTGACGAACCACAACAGCAGAGTTTATGGCGGCAAGCATGAAGAGGAGCTGCTTTTTGAAGTGAAGCATGTGTGCTTCTCTTCATTTTCTCGTTGTTGCGGCTGCCTCACGGAGCGGCTGCCATTTTGTGTCAGCGCTCCCCCACAAGTAAGAGGTTTATGAATGCAGCGAGTCCGAAGGATGAACTTTGAGACTGGTCTATGACTTTTCCAGGATAATGAGAGCCCCTGCAGCAATTTTATTGTGTCTCAACTTAAGACTGGTTTCTTGTGCTTCACAGCTGGGGAATGTGTATATCTAAGGCTCTATACAATTCTGAGGCGGTGCTTCATTGATGCAGGTGATGTTAAAGGAACACATATGTTATCACTAACCTGTTTATGGTTCTTTAAGAGGCCGCCATTATGAGTTTTGCGCAATTTTCACTAGTAAGAAGCTTCTTTTTCTTAATGCAACAGGTTCAAAGCAAAGTGTTTGGGACATACCCATGCTTTTGCAAGATAATATCAGCCCCTGCAGCAGTTTTCATCGGGGCTCAGCTTAAGGCTATCGTTTTGTGCTTCACTGTGAGGTAGTGCGTGTATCGGAAGCTCTATAGTAATTTGTGGTGGCACTTCCTTGGTGCAAGTGAAGTCAGAAATACTCTTGTGTCATCACTGTTTTGTTGTATGGTTCCTTTGTATGGGTAAATTAAGGAAACCACAATTTGTATTTACCCCTAAAGGGCATTCTTCGGCGAGGTCTCTGTCTCATTCGTCAGCAGAAGCCCAGTCACCTGTTGTTGAAGAAATGCCTAATGTGGCCTCTACTCATAGTTCCTCGCTACAATCTGTTGTCAATAAGGCCTCACCGCACTCTTCTGCATCCAAGCGGTTGAAACATGATCCTCCCTCACCTGACAAGTCATTGTCCCATATTTCCTTAGAGCTGTTGCTGGAGGAGATTTGGGCTTTACGCCCCTTTTGTGGAGGAAACTAATAGCAGAATGCAGCTTCTGGATGATAAATGGTCATCAATGGAAAGTCGGATATCTATGATGGAGCAGCAACATTTGGATGTCCAGGGCGAAGCTCATAGTATTAACTCTTTGGAAAAGGAGGTGCGTAAGCTCCAGCAACACACAGAGGATTTGGAAAACCGGAATAGGAGGAACAATCTACGCATTTATGGTCTGCCTGAAGCTTTGGAAGGAGATGACCCTGTCTCCTTTTTGCCAAAATTGCTAGACATGCCCTCCTCAATTTGGCTCATTATTTAGAGAGCCCATAGACTTGGACCTTGTCCTTCGCTATCTACATCTCCTGTCAAGCCTATTGGCGTTATCATCCTCTTTTTAAAGTTTACTGACTTGCTGTCGGTTCTTTCTGCAGCTAGGGCTAAGCGTCAAGTTTCTTGGTTGGGTCAAAGGGTGTTCCTCTCTCAAGATGTCTCTAATGCCACTGCAGCTAGAAGAAAGGAATTTATTAATCTCCGAGCTCCTCTTCGTTCTCTTGGAGCCAGATATGGTGTCTTTCATCCCTGCATTTTTAAAGTAACTTTCCAGAATAACACTGTGACGTTTGAAGATCCAGCGAAACTCAAGCAGTTTATACATTCCCATATTTTGAGAAATATGGACACTGCTGGCCCAGCTAATGGTTGATCTATTTGTCTTTGCTTGTTTTTGCTCTAATTGGTGGGCTCTCCAAAGATAGTGAATTGTAGTTTTATTGTTGTGATTCCTTAATATATCTCTTCGAATGCTTTAGTATATCTTAGACGGTAATCCTTCATGTGTTTTATCGTATTTGATATGTCTTATGCTGTTCTTTTTTATCTCCTTGCAGGTTTGTCTGATGTAATTCAGTATGTTCGGTCTGTTTTTCTAAATGTTTTTGGTCCTGGTGTGGCTTGGCTTCCCCTACCCTCGGGCGTGTCATCGTCTTATGTGTCGTCGCCACCACCCCTGTTTTATTTCGTTCTTGTCTTTTACAGGTATGGTCTTTCAGTCGTCCTTTATGGATATGCACTGTCTCTTCTTTTGGCTTTTTTCTTTTCCTTTTGTATCTTTCCTTTTTTCTGTTCTTTGTTTCCTTGCATCCTTTCCCTTCCTCCTTTCCTTCTTGTCTCATCTCTGTATTGCTCTTTCTCTTCCTTGTACTATATAATGGAACTTTTATATATGCCTCATTGTTCTCCAATGCTATTTTTGTTTCACTGCATATAATTCAGAGTAATCTCATGGAATATTAAAGGATCGCTTAATCCGATCAAACGACAGAGGGGCATATTCTCAAGGACTTATCGCCGAGTTAGCGGCACTTTATCGCAGCCAAAGTGGCAATAGATTTATCGCCCTATTCACAAGCTGGTGCTAACAGCCGATAACGCGTTTTCCTGCGATAGCAGCCGCAAAAAACATCGCCACGGATGACACTGGCAACTAACGCTAATGAGATGCAGAGTAGGCGTTCCTGTGCAAAAAGCCACGAAAACACCACTTCACAATATTTTCTACGACCAGCCAGATCGGCGATAAGATCCCAAAACAGGTGATAAGGCGCGTTAGCTGCAGGGATTTAACACCTGCTCCTACCTGGTGTTAAGTCGGACGACAACCTGCACCACAAAAGGGAGCCCAGACCAGAGCCACACCTGAAGAACAACAGATGCCATGGAGCTACTGATCATGCAGCTCGGAGCCCCAAGAGGGCCACAACATCCACCGCCACCACACCCAGGCCTGCCACCCCCCCCCAGGAACCCCCCGCCCCCCCTCAGGCTACCACAGAGGCAGCGCAGACAAAGACAGCGAACCTTCAGAAAACGCACCAGCCTCACAGACTTAACACCAGAGGATGTCATTGCCCACTACAGGCTCAAAAGGACAACCATCCTCCGCATCCTGACCATCATTGCCCACAGGCTGACTGTACCAACACAATGGACAAACAACATCCCTCCGCAGACAAAGCTGCAGGCTGTGCTGCACCTGTTGGCCTCTGGTACCTTCCAACCAACAACTGCCAGAGTCGAAGGAGTCTCACAGCCATCCCTATCCAAGTTCCTCAGACCTGTCTTGGATGCCATCATCAGCTTGGTGCCCCAGTACCTTCACTTCCCAAACACTGCGCAGGATCAGCTGGAGACCAAGCAAGGCTTCTATGCCATAGCTGGGTTCCAGCACGTGTTGGGGGCAATCGACTGCACACATGTACTCCTCGTGCCCCCTGCCGCACTGCACACAATTACCGCAACAGGAAGCACACGCATTCCATCAATGTGCAGGCAATAGTGGACCACCTGGGACTCTTCACCAATGTTGTCGCTAACTACCCAGGCAGTGTGCATGATTCCTTCATCTTCCGACAGTCCATCATCAACCAGCGCTTTCAGGATGGCACCTATGGGAATGCATTGCTCGTTGGTAAGTACCAAATGAACACACCACACACCTCAACTCCACAGTCATGCAACTCACGACTCTGGGAATGCACATGTTACAAACTCACATACAACACACCAAACAACATGCCCACCTACGAGACACGACAGCACAACTTACTGTGGTAACCTGGGCTAGCCATGTACACAAGCCATCAACGTCATGCCACCTCAGCCACACAATAGCAGAATGTGGGGAGAGTGGGACCCAGGCATGTGCGAAGGAGGCAAGTGACCCATGAATGAGAATGTACACAATGCCAAGTGTGGCGTGGATGTGCTGGCCAGACTGCAGTTTGCAGACCACAGACATGTCCATGTCGACATATACTGCTGGTGTTTGGAGTGTAGTGGACAGTAGACACAACCATGTCACCCCAGGCAGTGGGGAAGATTGCGGAAATGTAGCTTGTTACATCCCCCCCTGTAAGCGTGAGTGGAGTGGGCTGGCCCGGCGTACGCCAGGCCAGCGTAGGGGTGTGAATAAAAAGCCCGTTGCTCTGGGCGTGGTTCTCTTCTGTAATGGCCAACGTGTCTGCCAGGGCGGCGCCTCTCAGCCCGCCACGAGGCCGACACCATGAGCGGCGGTGCCTGCGATATTGTGCGCCTGCTGCACCCCAGGCCGCTGGTCCCCAGACCCGTCTTGGCCGCCCCTGCGCAACCAGGCCTCACTGCTCACCTGCCAACACCAGCGTGTGTCAAAGAGGGCCCACCACGTGCCGGTGCAAGCTCCAAGCCCGAGGCCCGCGACCTTAGCAGCCTCCTCAGACCATCACGGCCTCCACGACACAGGCCTCCAGCACTCCTTTCTCGTTAACGTACTCCACCGCTGCCTCCGGCCTACACTGCGGTCCAGTAGGTCACACATTTGGAACTGAGTCTTGATTTCATGATGGCCGAGTCCATATGTTAATGGCATCATTTATATCACTGTACTCCCTTCGATCTGGTGCCACCAACTCTGTGCATCACAAGCCAACGACACGTGTCTGTGGGCCCTTTCTGACTACTGCCTTCGGCCTACACTGCGGTCAAGTATGTCACACATTTGGAACTGAGTCTTGCTTTTTTCATGGCAGAGTTCATACCATTGTATAGGCCTCATCGCAGACTGCATCCCCTTTCAGCTCTGGTGCCACTAACTCTGTGCCCCGGAATTCATGGACACTCTCTGGTTGAACTTTGGTGGCGTCTGAGTCTTTGGCCTGGGGGTTGTCTTCATCATCATGTAGCTGATACTGACATGCTGTTAAAAATGAGTCTGTAGCATTCATCTCCTCCATATTGCCTGTTTCTGCTTGGTTCTGCCCTCTGCATCATGCCCTGGAAGAACACCTTCCACTGTCCCCCGAAACACCCCGCGACATTCACCTTCGACATCGACGAGGACCCGCTCAGCTCTCGTGGCCCTACCTCAGTGCACCGCAAGTCACCGTCCCGTGGCGGTGTGCCTGAGCCGGCCGCAGTGCATCCGGGGCCACTAACTCTGTGCAGCTCAAGTCATGGACCCTGTCTGATTGAATATTGGATGGCCTCTGAGTCGATGGCCTGGGGGTCATCAACGCCATGTGTCTGTGGCCCTGCGCTGACCGCTGCCTCCGGCCTCAACTGCGGTCCACCAGGGCTCACACATCAAATCGAGTCCTGACCTGCCCGGACGACGCATCACCGCTGGCTGCACACGCCGCCACCACCGCCAGGACCACCTCCAACCAACAACTGCCAGAGTCGAAAGAGTCTTACAGCCAGACTATCAGAGTTGCTCACACCTGTCTTAGATGCCATCATCAGCTTGATACCCTGCTCAGCTCTTCAGGTGCCACTAACTCAGTGCACCACAACTCATGGGCCCTTTCTGATTGAGTTTTGTGCTGTGGACAGCTCACGCAACAATGTCACCTCAGGCAGTGGTGAAGACCTGGGACGATGATGAGGAAGATGAGGCAGGTGTAACACACCCCACTGCAGCTGCAGCAGGATATCACGAAGGGACACAATCCTAGACAATTTCTTCACATGTGCACGATCAGCTCTGGTGCCCCTACCTCAGTGCACTGCAACTCACGGACCCTTCTGATTCAAAATTGGGTGACCTCTGTACTTGCTCCGGCTACCACTATGATGCTTCGCAGTTGTTTGTGTAATGTTGGTGTTTTCTGTTTCCGCTTTAATTGTGATCACTGTTCAAGTTGTTGCCAGCACCAACCACTCCCTGAGGGCTGGCTTACACCCACCCCACACCCATCCAGCACAGGCGTTACTGGACATGTGACCCTGGTAATAAAAGGAGGCCGGGCGCACGTGCCCGTAGCCAGTTCAACTATCTAACTAAGTGTGTCCGTGTGGTCATTATGTATGCATGATGGGCCAGGGCCCTACCACATTACATTGTGCTGTGGACAGCGGACGCAACCATGTCACCTCAGGCAGTGGGTAAGACCTTGGACATGTAGCTTTGTCGTCCCCCCCTTTATACGTAAGAGGAGTGGACTGGGCCGGCGTATGCAAGTACAGCGTAGGGTTGTGAATGATTATCCCGGGGCTCTGGGCGTGGTTCAGTAATGGAAATGTGCAAATGCGTGTGTCTCTGTCGCAGTGTGGGTGTCCGTTGGGGAGTGTAAGTGGTCCCTGATGGGAATTATGAACCCACGTATGTAATCTAGTTCGGCTGCCATGAGGTCGAAACCTACCCGCACCTGTTCAGCCACCTCCTTCTGGCAGTCTAACACCTGGCCTTGGAATGCGATGTGTGCTTCGGTGAGGTGCTGGGAGCCAGCCCTGGTGGTGGGTGCTTCCTGCTGTGTGGTCTGTGCAGGGGGTGGGGTCTCCTCGATGCAGCTGGGCTGCCCTGCTCCTGGGGGTGGGTTGCCTAAGATGTCCATGAGCTGTTGTAGGGCGTCGGTGTCGAAGGTGTGGAGGTCCTCTTCATCATCACTGATGTGTTGTCTGGTCTGCTCTGCAGGAGGTGTTGATTGTCCCTCTGCAATGTGAAGGGGAGATGCATTTTGACATTGTGTTGACATGTATGTTGACGCATTGTTCTAGTTTACATACAGACTGCATGACAATGTACATTAGGCCTGTTTGGGAGGAGCTGACTATTTGATGCGGGACAGTGGACATTTGAACTACATCACGGATGTGAGGTTGTACACGTACATTTTCATCTCACAGTTTCCTGCTATGCCAGATGTGATTGGCCAGTTTCTATGCACAAGCGGAACCAGTTGTGTCCTCTGTTCTGTAGTGAAAGTGTTGCACTTTGTACCACATTGTCGTCAATGTTGATGTGCTGTTATTGCTATGTGTGTGTGCTGCATTGTGGGAGAGTCGCCCCTGCAGCTGTGATTTTGCTGCCCCTTATCCCTTTGAATAAAAATAGAAAAATGGTTCTGTCGGGGTTTTTTCAATTGCTTAGGATAAGTAGCGACAGCTTACTTCCAACACATATTAATGATTTGAAAAAGAATAATAAATATGTAGCACACACCAAAATTAGAATTCAATTTTGTATTCCGAAAAAATAAATCAGACAAACATGGCTGTCGCAATTTACAATTTCAATTGCAATGTGAAATACGTGACTGTGGTGAAAAAGTGACATGTGGTGATTGGTGATAAAGACAGTACACTATATACAGAAATGATTGAACGTGCAGTAGAGGGGGGAGAAAATCTTTTCATATGTCCTTATTATTTTTGCACATATGTTGCAGGTCCCAATGAAAAATAGAACTGTGATCCTGGGCGTTGTGTGGACATATACAGTACGCCGACGTTTCGACCCTAAAAGTTGCGCAAGGTGGGATGCGTCAAGGTGGGTCTTCTTCAAGGCAGGAGGGGGGATGGGCAGCCAAAGGCAGATTATCAATTGCCTCCAACTCAAAATATGGGTTTGCGAAAAATCCACATGTACCTCCACCAGCCGGTTGGAGCGCTTATTCAGTAAATGACTTGCACCAGTCGTTTGAAGTCCTGTTTTAAATGCCAGTCCGGTGAATTTCGTGATCTGGCAGAGAAACATCCGTCCGTCTGTGGCTTTCCTCGACCGGCTGGTGGAGGTACATGTGGATTTTTCGCAAACCCATATTTAGAGTTGGAGGCAATTGATAATCTACCTTTTGGCTGCCCATCCCCCCCTCCTGCCTTGAAGAAGACCCACCTTGACGCATCCCACCTTTGTGCAACTTTTAGTGTCGAAACGTCGGCGTACTGTATATGTCCACACAACGCCCAGGATCACAGTTCTATTTTTCATTGGGTCCTGCAACATATGTGCAAAAATAATAAGGACATATGAAAACATTTTTCTCCCCCCCTCTACTGCACGTTCAATCATTTCTGTATATAGTGTACTGTCTTTATCACCAATCACCACATGTCACTTTTTCACCACAGTCACGTATTTCACATTGCAATTGAAATTGTAAATTGCGACAGCCATGTTTGTCTGATTTATTTTTTTCGGAATACAACATTGAATTCTAATTTTGGTGTGTGCTACATATTTATTATTCTTTTCAAATCATTAATATGTGTTGGAAGTAAGCTGTCGCTACTTATCCTAAGCAATTGAAAAAACCCCGACAGAACCATTTTTCTATTTTTATACGTATACCCAGGTTCTGAGGGACACTGGGTTGCCCCATTACGTTTGCTACCTTATCCCTTTGAGGCGGTGTGCCTTTGACTTCTGTGCTTCTACAGTGCTGAGATGTTGCAGACTTGGCTAATTTTGGCTCTTTTTCGTATTTTGGACTCTTGTGCATGGTTTATCCGCAGATGTGTTGTTGACATCAGGTGTTGTTTGTGCACGTGGATGTGTCGGAGTGTGACCTGCTCCTTTCCGGATGTGTTCCACACTCAGCCACCCCAGTGTCGTGGCGTGCACCATGTCATGATAATTGGACTGCAGCCATGCTATTCGTCATGCAGTGTCACTTGCATTGTCATGGTGGCTCACAGACACGCAGCTTTGCTGGTTTTGACACATGTGCATGAGTTGATTGTGAGATTGGTGCTGTGTGGAGAGGGACCCCTATGTGTCCATAATGGACGGGGGCCTACTTGCTGTTTGTATGTGTGCTGCAGTGTGCCAAGGGGATCAGGGACATGATCCAGAGTCATTGTGGGTGTGCAGTGTGCTGTACTTAATTGTGCATGTGTGCCATTGTGCCCATCTCCCCGTCCCCCCAGTCCCTGTTCGGTACTCACCCTGGTGCTATTGTGTCAGGTCATGTCGAGCAGTTTTCGGACCCCCAACTCCTGCCACCGTCTCCCCACTGATGGCTGTGGCCACCATTTCCTCCATCTCATCCAGCTCCTGGTGTTCCGCTGGACTGCCACCTCCAGTCTGCATTGCTGCCTGATGGTTGTCAGCGAGTTTCTTCTTGGTTTTGCGCTTCGCATCATTCCAGCGCCTCTTGACCTCTCCAATTGTCCTCCTCCTCACTCCAACTGCATTCACCTTGTCCAGGATGGACTGCCATATTGCATTTTTATTTGCCAATGACACGTTGGAGGTAACGAACAGTTGTTGGTGGTGTTCTATCACCTCCGTGATGATGATCCTGTTTTCCTGCGGACTGAACCTCGTCTTCCTCGTCTTCTTCTCCTTGCCCTTCCGTGACCCCAAGGTCCCAGGCTGGTCCTCCTGGGGGCTTGTGGGGTTCTGGTCGTCCTCTGTACTTGCTCCGGCTTCCTCCATGGTGCTACGCAGTTTGAAATATTTTGTTAGTGTTTCTCGGTTCTTTTATAGTGCATTTTCCCACATGACGCGTGGGAATTGCAGGCCTGTCGCTGGTTATCGCTGTTTTTTTTATCGCGGTTGGCCACATCGCAACTTTTTTCGTGTTCGTGTTTCGCGTTTTTTTGCCGTCACAGTAATTTTATTGCGGTCATTTGACGCGTTAGCGCGAGACTATCGCATGGTAACGTCGTGTTGGGAATACAACGTTAACACAGCGTTATTTTCATGCAATAGACTGCGATGTGCAAAGTTGTGTTAAGCTAATTTTGCGATAATTATCACACGTTCTTGAGAATATCCCCCAGAGAGTGTTATCCCATTTAGGAAAATCTAATCTGGATCTGGTTCATCTCCAGGAAACTGACCTTCCACAATCTGAAGTTTTGTAATTTAAGTGAGCCTGGGTTGGTTATGTGTTTTTTTCCCCATCGGTAAATAAGAAGAATGGGGTTGTGATATTGGGCAAAAAGTCCCTTAATGTTAATGTGGTTTCTCAACAAATAGATGATATGGGTAGGTGATTATATTAAACCTCATTATAGATAATGTCCCACTTACTATTATGAATGTTTATGCCCCAAAGCAATCTGATAATGCTTTTTGGCCCTCCATTGCACAAAAATGTACACAACTTCATGACTCTTACTTTATTCTGGGAGGAGACTGCAATAAAATAATGGACCCATTTTTAGATAGACAATCCTCCGTTAATTTTTCATCCCATAAAATGCATAAGCAATTTCGCTCTGTTATTCACAAGGGAGCCTTAGGGGACTCTTGGAGATTGTCTAACCCAACTGCCCAAGAGTTTACTTTTTACTCTGCTTCTCATGGTTCACTTTCACGACTGGATCATATATTTCTTTCTAAGTCCCTTGCACAATTTATCATACAGTCACATATTTCTCCAATTGTGCTCTCTGACCATGCTATGGTTATTACAGACTTGCATTTGGTTCCTCCCCGTCCCCCTTTGCACCGATGGAATTTCAACAATTATTTATTACAAGATGCTCAATTCTCTAGTTCATTTATCGCCTTTGCATCTGATTTTTTTCCCTTCAATGAAAATACGGAAGTTTCACCTTCCTTGCTCTGCGATACATCCAATGCCTCTGCAAGAGATTTCATTTTAAACTATGTCTCTAAGCAAAAGAAGACGCAATTAAAAGAAGATGTTAATCTTCTCTCATTGATTAAATCTGTAGAAAAGAAGTATTTCTCCTGTAAACTGCCTTCGGACCTTAATGCCCTGCTTAAAGCCAAATTGCAATTTAATTTTATTTCTACTGAAGATGCCTCTTCTGTGCTTCTTTGGAAAAATGTGCGTTATTATGGAGGGGTAAACTAAGCGGGAAAGTTATTAGCAAATTATCTCAAGGTAAGGAAAGAACGGCACATTATTGATTCTATTTCCACATTAACAGGTAAGTCTACTACTAGTCATCAGGCTATTTTAGAAGAATTTGTTATGTTTTACAAATCTCTTTATACGCCTGAATCAACTCTTTCTTCCTCTGCAATTGTAGATTATTTACATCATACCTCTTATTCTGTTGCTCCTGATTTGGACTTTGATTCTTTAGAGAATGACCTCTCTACTGAAGAAATTGCTGCAGCCTTATGAGCACTTCAATTAGGGAAAACGCCTGGTCCGGATGGTTTCACAATATAATTCTATCTTCACTTCTCCAACATCCTTCTTCCTTATCTATATCGCTTATTTAATCATTTTATTGCATCTTCTTCTACTTCTGGCACTTTCCAAGAAGCTATAATATGTCTTATTCATAAGGATGGTAAAAACCCTTGTGAATGTAAAAATTATAGGCCTATCTCTTTATTGAACGTTGATTATAAAATCTTTGCCAAGCTCTTCGGTTAGAATCCTTTCTTCCCCACCTTATAGGTAAAGAACAATCAGGGTTTATCAAGGGAAGGCTTATATCGGATAATGCGAAATTGCTTCTGAATGTTCTCAGTAAAGCTCCCTCTTTTAAATCTTTTCTCGCCGCCATAACAATTGATGCTGAAAAGGCATTTGATAGAGTAAACTGGGATTTTTTATTTCATTCCTTAAAATGGTATGGGTTTGGATCTAAAATTATAGCTCTTATCTCCCTCTTATATTATGTGCCCCGGGCATCAGTAATGGTTAATGGCATGATTTCTTCATATTTTCCTCTTAGTAGGGGGGTTAGGCAAGGTTGACCACTTTCTCCTTTATTATTTGCTTTAGCTCTTGAGCCCTTTCTTTCTCGGATACGTCGCAACCCTTCTATCTTCGGCTTTCCTTATGGCATCCAACATTTAAAATCTTCTGTTTATGCAGACGATATTCTTTTCTTTATTTCTTCTCCTGAGGATTCGCTACCTTCTCTACTACAAGAAATTTCTCTATTTTCTACTGTCTCTGGATATAAAATTAATAAAGATAAAACGGAAATTCTCCCGTTTACTAAATACACATTCAGTAATTCCTATTCTCTTACTGGTTATCAGTGGTCCACTTCTTCAAAAATTAAATATCTGGGGTTATGGTTCACTAATTCCATCCCTGACGGTTAAAATTAATCTAACAGAACTTAGTATTAAAATTGATAAGATTCTCTCCTCTTGGAATCCTCTATTTTTATCCTGGTGGGGCCGGTTAGACTCTATTAAAATGATGATTTATCCCTTATATCTTCTTTCTATGCTGTCAGTTCATATTCCCAAACAATTTAAAAAACACATTGCTCCTTAAATTTCTTTGGAAACATAAAAAGTCAAGGGTAGCATTAGTCACTTTACAAAAACCGAAATTGGTGGTGGTGGTGGGGGATTTTCCTCAGTTTTATTGTTATCGTAGAGCTTTTGCTTTGCGCCAAGCAGCTCTTTGGACTCATGTTTTATCCTCGTCCTTTTCTCCTTTATGGCTAGATATTGAGCGTATTTGTCTTCTTCCCTTTAGCTTTAAAGAGGTTCTATCTCTTACTGCTAGAACGTTGTTACTTTATTACCCTATACTACGCAATACAGTTTCGCTGCTCAAATCCACTTTTCTTCCACTCACTCTATACACTGCGTTGTTTTTGAAATGCTGATATGGCATAACTCCTTACTTAAGATAAATAATAGGCCCTTTTTTTGGCGTACTTGGAAGGACAAAGGCCTATACCCGTCCTTTTATGCCCGTTTTTTATCATTGATGAACATGGTTCTTGATGTTTATTTCTCTTTACAGAACTCTTCGATGAAGGTTCCCTTCTCTTCTGACATTACTGAATTTCTGAAAATGGGCCCTAGGGCTTCGGCTATTTATAAGTATTTCTCCCTTCCTGACCCCTCCAGAACCAAATCCAAATCTGAGTTTATATGGAGAGAGATCTAGGAATTACTCGGACAACCCCTTTTTGGAATAGAATATGGGCACGTATATATAAAAATCTCGCGATCTGCTGGTATTACACAGTCTCTATGTTTTGTATATCATAACCTATATTTTACTCCCTTGCAGTGCTTCAAATTCTCTTCCGATACCCCTGCTAATTGTTGGTCTTGTAACTTTCCTAATGCAGACTTAATGCATTTCCTATTCAATTGTCCCAATACCTGTAATTTTTGGTACAGGATTTGGGCTCAGATTAAAAGGATTTTTAATTTCGATAGCCCATTTAATATTATTTATCTTTTTTTGGGAACACTATCCAATTCTCTAACTCCATCCTTCCCTAATAATAAATTATTAGATATACTATTAGCGATAGCTTTTCACCAGATTACTTTAAATTGGAAATCATCAGATAAGTTATCCTATAAAGTATGGTGGGATTCGGTGAGTTCTCATCATAAGTTAGATACTATGTATGCTATACAATGTACATCTTCTCATAATGCACTTTTGTTATGGTTACCTTTTACTTCATATCTTAACCAAGTTGAAAGTGTTGTATCAAGTACTGTTTCTGTATTTTTCTGAAAGTTTCCGCCCTCCATGAATTTCTCTCTCTGTCCTCCTTTTATATTAGAGTAATTTTATGATATGTTTATTTATATAATGTTTATCTTATAAGGTTAACCTAGAGGCAATTTGTTGTTATTTTCATTAACACTTATTATTTGCTCCACGATTTTCATTTTACCCTCCCTCCCTCCCCCTTCCTTCTCTTTCTTCCCTCCCACTTCAAATTATAAAGACTTTTATGGTTTTCTTGATAGTGAATAATACTGCATATGCACTTCTGATTATCTTTGTTGATCTTATTGTATTGTTGTTATGCAGTATATAATGAACTTAATAGAGTCTTTTAAACAGAAAAAAGAATTTCCAGAGACCACTTTGCCCATGCCTTAAAATGTCTCTGGTGGGAAAGTCAGGCCCTGAAAGGTAGAGAACGATCACTTCCACTCGAAGACTAAGAACACTTCCTGGAAGCAACGAGCCCCAGCTATTTGTAGGCAAAACAGTCTTCTAATAAAGGCTGTAATGCAGTCTTTTCATAATAAATGACAGGAAGCTAAATCTAAAGGCAGCAACAGTTTAAGCTCTGTCTACCAGATCTAAAGATACATATCGCTTAGAGGGTACCAGGCTGTTTCAGACTTGCCCACATCATCCTGAAACATTAGAAATGGGTTCAGAGATGGATGTGCTGAGCAAACCTAATTTTACTGATCTTTCGGCTTCGGTTAAATGAGTATTAGGGCTTTTTCACTTTCATTTTGTATATCGAAGGTAGTTCTATGTCACCAAGATATTTTCGGTGTTGCCATTTACCTCATGTGACTCTAATATTATTAGCACTATACCATAAGATCAAAAACAACTACATCTTGCAAGTTAAACCTAATCTGACCACAAATTCACTGACTCCTAGTAAGTCCACCAGGTAACAACAGGTGATCCCTTACTATAATTTATATCTTACAACTTTCATTTTTAAAAGCCTGTTTATTTCTCAGATTTCTAATTCTAATAATGTGATGTACTACAATCGAATCAAAGTGTTTCAGATTTTTTACACTGTTCCTCAAATGTGTATTGTCTTCATCAGTCATCAAGTTAAATTTATTTCTTAATATTATAACAAACCACAAGCAAGATGACCATCAGCATAACGAACCCCAAAAGAATTTTGGAAGTAGTTTCTTTTGGTCTGAGAGAAGAAGATAATGTGCGCTACTACTTTAAAAGTATATGATGGTATGCGGACTGAATATTTGTGGCCTACTTGAAGATGAGGTGCCTGCCACAGATAATACACTTGTGAAATGTGTCCCATCGACTCCTGGGATCATGAACAACTAAGTTAGCTATTTTTTTTTTTTTTTTAATGAAGTCTTTGAATTTCCGTGACCCAGATGGTCTTTCAAACAATATCTAAAGGAATCTCCCCAAATATGGGTCACAATGTAGACCCTACTGCTAACTTCCATGTTTAAGCACAACATATCGTGGTCAAACACTTTATTTTGCCACCCTTAATACAGTAATTTTGGTTCTCATGGCCTGTCACTGCCAACCAGTGGATGCTGTCAAATGCCTTTGGAGTCAAATTTCTGATTTCAGCCTGTCGACTGTCATTACATGTCATTTAGCTAATGTCCCTCTAAACTCGTGAATAGAAACCCCAATTATTTTAACAGAACATGTTAATGATCAGATATCATTTTACTGCTGAGCACAACAAAGCGCTGTTCACATCCCAATCTTATTTAATATCTATTTGCATGATCTGGATACTGTCTTGTACAGTTTGAATTCTCTTCCTCCCTCTCTTGGTTCTCATTTGATGTGGCCGATGTACCATGGTGATGATCTGTGTCTTTAGGATCACACAGTATTAGGCTTCCAGAGGATGCTTGGCGCCTGGCCAACGTAATCCAGAGTGAATGCCATTAGAATCGACTACGACCACAGCAAAATCATAGTCTTTGGCCGAAATAGTTTCCGGTACAGATGATACGCAGGTGGGGGTTTGAGTTAAATATAAGCAATCTTCTAAATATCTTGGAATCTTATCTTGTTTGATTCCAGTGGCCAAGATGGCGGCGGAGCAACAGCGAACCTAAGGAGCTCCGCTCGCCGTGGCCGACAATTGCATACTCACCGCATGTCTGGGACCCTGGACGCGTTGGGAAGAGTCGCCTAAGCTCTTGAGACGGCACCGCTCCAAACTTTGTCCCCGGAGGCTCCCCGGCGCCGCAGATCCTGTGCGCCGTAGCAGAGGCCCGCCGGAGTGCGGTGTGCAGGAGGTGTTCGCTGGAGGCAGTGCAGCGACAGAGACGGTGCTGGGCCCTAGCCTTTGGTAGCGGAGGCATGGGTGCGGCGAAACGGTTCCCTGGCCTGGTGAGACAGCCGGTGTAGGAGCGGGGCAGGTTTCCTGACGGTGGAGCGGCTGGACTCCCCACCGAGCCTGACTGTGCAGCCTTCCCACTGAGGCCCCGCCGTATTGAGCAGATCTGCAGGCCCGGCCCGCGTGGAGCAGCAGCGAAGAGCTGAGGTGCCTCTGCTTTTCTGAGGTGGAGAAAGGACAGCGCACACCCCTGAGGAGGCTGGAAATGAGAAACGGCAGACATGGCCTGCAGAGGACCTGACTCGGAGCGCGAGGTGAGCGCGTAGAGCTGTGCCCCTCCCCTCCCCGCGCAATAAGCCCATTGACATTGGGGGGATAAGGGGAACTGGCGACTGCATAGGCGCGCCCCCCAAGGCGGATTGGACCAGCACCACTGCCTGACTGGTGAAGACCCGCTGGGATCCAAGTGAGGGCCCGGCGGCAGTCGGTTGAGACGGGCCCTGCTCCACAACGAGCCAGGCCTTGAGAGAGAGGCCGCGGCCAAACGGCGCAGACACTCTATCGTGCGTGAGGGACCCAGCACACATAGACAGCGCAGTGACTTGGGAGACACCGACAGAGGGCCCCGGGACCGAGGCCGGGGGAGGAGGCCTGAAGCCCTGCCACGAGTGGGAGTTTTAGGCCTGGGAGCTGGAGAATTGAAAAGACTGCTTGGCGCTCGAGCTCGGCCTACCACAAAATGCAGAGGTGGTCTGGGTGGTCCTCTGGGGCATCGGTCGGTGCCAGGGCCGCGAGGTGGTGGTAATCCGGAGGAGCGGGTTGTGGGGCATATGGACATTGACCAGCACTAGCCACAAAGGGGGAGCAGACCCTTGCCCGGTTCCCACGCCTCGCCCTCTGTCATAAGCAGCCCCCAAGATGTCTACCCACAGAACGAAAAAGGACTCCACGATTAAAGACCTCCTACAAAAGTCCAACTCTAAGAAGGCAGATATGCACAGGTCTGACCAGCTAACCGCGGAGAAGGAAATGGAGACTGCGAGTGATCCGGCGGTGGAGCCCATAACAAGGGGATTTCTGGAACAACTCTTTGGCTCCCTAAGAGAGGACTTCGCTGCCCTTCTCCAGGAAATGGCCTCCGATGTTAAGCACCCCAAGGCAGACGTCCAGGAGATAGGGGACCGGGTGGACTCCCTTGAGCGGACGACCGCAGAGATGAGGAAATTACAGAACAAGTCCGAGAGCTATTGGAGCTCAGAGACCGCAACGAAGAGCTACATCTCTGCCTGGAAGACTTGGAGAATCGTTCCCGGGGGTCCAATATTCGCATCAAGGGGGTGCCATTGCAGGCAGATGGAGGGAAGCTGGAAGAATGGGTGGTGCGCTTCTTCCGACATGCAGCCCCGGAGCTCGGAGATTGGGAAATTATCCTGGATTGCACACACCGGGCGGGACAGCAAGCGACGAGCCCGGGGCAGCAGCAAGATATCCTTACCTGCCTTCACTCGTACAGACAAAAGGAGCTCATCATGAATGCAACCAGAGACAAGGCAACTATTACATTTGAAGGTCTCCAGGTTGGCGTATACCAAGATCTCACACCTCTCACTCTCCAACACCGAAGGGCGCTGCGGCCAATCACTTCTCTCTTGAGGGGAAAAGGAAAACGCTACCGGTGGAGTCACCCTTTTAGCCTGTCCTTTACGTGGGATAAAGAGCTGCGAATAGTGAGATCTCTGAAGGATGCGAAGGACATACTTGGCGAGAGCCTGGATGAAGAATAGCCGGAGAGCGGTCAACGGTCGACAGGGATGCCCTTGAGGCAGGCTAACACGAGAAGACGCCGGAGGTCTGGGAGGGGGAAGCCCACAAAACCCACAGAGCTCGAAAAACAGCAGGAGAGAGAGGCCTTGCTCCGTCAGCTACAGAGCAGGGGGGACTCTGGGGACTCAAAGAGCGACTGATTAAAGATGCCCCGCAGATGACTCAGCTAAGACTCTGTTAGCCCCCGGATTGGTCCCAAACTCATAGAAATCGGCCACGGCTGTGAGCCCCATGTACGGGAGAGGAAGACCACCTGTTATACATACGGACCCATGTACGTTGATGTGCTTAGATCCCGTTGGAGGGCACCTTTCTTGCTCTTGACCTGTTGGAATACTTTTTTGCTATACTTCTCCTTTCTATACTCTTCTTCTGACCCCTTATTGCTATTCCCTGTAGGGTTAGAGGTAGGCCTTCAATTGGGGAACATGAGACATCAGGCTAGAGTGGGGGCTGTGGGGACGGTCTGGGGAAGGGGCGGGGTTTGGGAGCTGATGGGAGGAGGGACAGGGGGGGCTTCGGGAGGGTCAGAGACCACTGTCGAGGTCCGGGCGCGGAATTGGATCAGAGCCACCCCTTAGTCCTAATGCCAATTCTTAAAGTGAACATCTTGAGTTTTAATGTCAGGGGTCTTAACTCCCCGGTCAAGAGACGTGCGCTACTGGCACTCTTGAGAGAGTTGAAATGCGATGTCTGCCTTTTACAGGAGACCCACTTGCTGAGAGCAGACTGGAAGCGCCTTCGATCCAGATGGTTTGGTAGACAATATTTCTCTTCATCTGGGGACAAGAAGGCGGCAGTAGCGGTCCTGTTTGCCACACACTTCCTGGGCATACACGCGGAGGTGCCGGGCAGAGCTCTGGCTTTGAGTGTGGGAGTGGGGAACCACACTTACAATATTACAGCCATATATGGCCCAAACGAACGCCAGGAGGTGTTTCTCAATGACACCTTGAATGCTATCCTGGAGTCACCAGATGAAGACCTCGTCATAGGGGGATTTTAATATAGTACCCGACGCGCAGCTAGATCAATCCGTACAACGACAGGGGCACACTGGGGCGCTATCTGACACTATGCGGCAAAAACTGAGGGATTTGGGTCTGACGGATGTGTGGAGAAAGAGTTACCCTAACGCCAGGGAGTACACATGCTTTTCAGTGGCTCTTCAAACTTATGCCCGCAAAGATTGGTTTTTAACATCCACCGAGAGTCAGGAAAGCCACAAGGGGGGTCACGATAGGGACTGCGGCTCTTTCAGATCACTTGCCAATTTGTTTAGAGTTGCACATTCAGGGGGCTTCCCGGGACACAGGCAGTGGAGGCTCAACCACAAACTGCTCGCTTATGAGGCCAATATTCAAGAAATACAGGCGACAATTAAGTCATATTTTGAGATTAACGAAGACGGAGCGTCCTCAGTCGCTCTTCTGTGGGACGCTTTCAAAGCCATCATCCGAGGGCGATTTATTGCGTTAGCGGCAGGGGTCAATAAAAATAGAAAGGAAAAAAGGGAACACCTCGAATCGCAAGTGAAAGAGCTAGAGGGGGTCCACCGTCGGATGGGAGCCGTAAAGGTCAGGAGACAACTTAACGCTGCTAGACAGCAGCTGAAAGCCCTTGACCTCGACCGGGTGGAATACTCTCTCCTGCAGACCAAACAGCGGTATTACGCCAGAGGTAATAGAGCCGGGAAACTCCTTGCAAACTTACTCTGGGCACAGAAGAACACTCAACGTATTGTAGAAATTAGAGACACCCAATACCATACCATACCAAGACATTTATAAAGCGCTCGGCTACCACCAACGGCGGTGTCCCGGCGCTACACAGAGACAAAGGAAGAAGAAGAAAGAGAAGAAGGCAGGCTAAGGGAGATCAAAAAGCTAAGTTTTCAGAGCACTCCTAAAAGTAGTTTCAGATTCTGCTTTTCGCAAGTAGAGCGGCATCGCATTCCAAAGAGCGGCCGTTCTTACTGCAAAGGCGCGCCCTCCCATCCTGGCTTTACGGTAGGAAGGAGAGCAGAGAAGAAACTGGGAGTTCGAGCGCAGGGTCCTATTCTGGTGGTATTTCCGAAGTCTGAGCCTCAGATAACCTGGTCCACTTTCTCTAGTAGCTCTAAAGGCAAGTAACAAGGCCTTAAATTCGATTCTTCTCTTTACTGGAAGCCAGTGAAGACTGCGCAGGTGGGGGGAAATGTGATGCCGGAGAGGCACGTTTCTAAGAAACCTAGCAGCAGCATTTTGAACTGTCTGGAGCTTTTGAATAAGATAGGCAGGGAGGCCAAGATACAAGCTATTGGCATAGTCCAGCTGGGACGTAACCAAAGCATGGACTATGGTGGCCCGACAGTTCATCGGTAGTAAATAAAGAAATCTACGCAAGCTTTTGAGCTTCCAAAAGCATGCTCTAGAAACTTGGCCAATCTGGGCTTTCACCGACAATTCCGAGTCAAATCTAAATCCCAAATTTCTGACAGATAAAACTGGGGTGGGAGGGGGATTCAACTGCAATGGCCACCATAAATCAGCCGGTGGAGGTGATGGTTGGTTGAAGAACATCACCCCAGTTTTATCGGTATTCAATTTAAGACAGTTATCTGTCATCCATGAAACAATCTTAATTAGGCATTGCCTAAAGCTGTCAAATGCAGCCATCTTGGAATCTTTAAATGAGAACACCAGCTGCGTATCATCAGCGTATGAAATTATACGCACGCCACACTGCTCAACTAATGCAGCCAGAGGGGCCAAATAGATATTAAATAGGGTCGGGCTTAACGCAGAACCCTGAGGTACTCCACAGCCCATGGCGCAAGAGGAAGAGACATAAGGACGAAGGAAGACCTGCTGGGATCGCCCCTCCAGGAAGGATTGGAACCAATTTAAGATGGTACCCGAGATACCCAGCTGTGTCAGACGGTCTAAAAGAATCGAATGAGAGACCGTATCAAAGGCTGCAGATAAATCTAACAGCACAAGCATAGCACAGCTACCATGGTCTAAGGATTCTCGGATGGTTTCCGCCACTTCCAACAGGGCCGTCTCTGTACTGTAACCCTTCCTAAAGCCCGATTGGGAGTCGTGAAGGAGATTATTAGACTCCAGGTGATTAGAGAGTTGTCTCTGAACCTCCTTCTCCAAGATTTTAGCAGGGGCCGGAAGAAGCGAAATGGGCCTGAAATTCTTGAGTATACTCGGGTCTGCATCTTCCTTTTTAAGAATTGGCAAGACCAGGGCCTCTTTCCACACTGAGGGGAAGCATCCCAACCTTAGAGAGGTGTTCCAAATAGCATTTAACTGAGAGTTAAAAAGAGGGGCCAGTAAGTTAAAAAATCTAGCTAGGCAGCGATCCAGGGGCGAGCCTGATTTAATTCTGACAAGGTCTTTCAGGGATAAAGACGGGCAGAAAGGCTGAAATTCAGTCCAAAGACAGGGAGAAACATAAGCCGAGGGTGTAATTGGCCTTTCTCCTGACCCCAAGAATGTGGAATATATAGATTGAATCTTTTCCTTGAAAAAAGTTGACAAATCCCTACATAAAACAGCTGAAGGCACAATCTTACTCAAAGTGGCCTCAGGTTTCATAAAATCTTGAACAATCTTAAATATTTCTTTAGAAGAATTGTCTGAATCTTTAATTTGTTTGGCTAGATGATTCTTAATTGACAAGCGTTTAAGAGCATGGAATTTTTTTTGTGCAGCTTTATAGGTGCTCTTCGCATCCGAATTATACGATTTCCGCCAAATACGCTCCAGCTTTTTGCATTTGCTTTTTTCAGACTGGAGCTCTGACGAGAACCAAGGAGCGGAAGGCTTTTTCCTAGCCGAAAGCCGAAGGCGAAGTCTTGCGCGCACACTGCGACATAGCAGGCAGATTTGAGTCCTTCTACACTGATCTATATAGGGCTGACGATCTAGACCGGGGAGCGGCCGAGTCCTACGTGTGGGATGTCCCAGTGGTGTCCCTCCCCCCACTGGAAGCGACGAACCTGGATGCAGACGTTCACATAGAAGAGGTCCTTAAGGCCATACGTGGTCTCACGTCTGGGAAGGCCCCTGGAGAAGACGGATTCTCGACCGATTTTTATAAGACATTTGACAAGGATTTGGTCCCGGTACTGTTATGGTTATTTAACTCCTTTAGTGATACCGGTAGTTTGGCCCCAACAATGACCATGGCTGAGGTTGTTGTGATCCCTAAGCCGGGCAAGGGTCTACTAAATTGCGCATCATACCACCCTATCTCTTTATTGAACGTGGACCTTAAGATCTTCACGAGCATACTGGCTGCCCGTCTGGCGCCACATATGCAAGGTCTGATCGACCCCGACCAGTCGGGATTCATTCCAGAATGCAATTGCAGTGATGGGACGCATCGGGTGTGCCATCTGTTGGATAAATCCCAACGTACTCAGCGACCCGCGGTGCTTCTTTCGATCGACGCCGAGAAGGCGTTCGACCGGGTTCACTGGCCGTACTTGCAACGGGTTTTGCGTAGATTCGGAGCGGGGGACAGATTTTTGAAGTGGGTGGACTGCATATATATGGACCCACAGGCGCGGATTAGGGTCAACGGAGTGACCTCCCGACCGTTTCGTATTAGAAGAGGTACGCAGCAGGGCTGCCCTTTATCGCCCCTGCTCTTCGCTCTATATATGGAGCCATTTTCAGAAAAGATACCCCAAAACCCGTCTATCTCTGGGATTAGAATGGGCGATAGGGAGCATAAAATTTCACATTACGCGGACGACGTGGTCTTGTATTTAACCCAGCCGGTGACTTCATTACCCCCCTTAATGGAGGAACTTGAATGCTTCAGTCGAGCCTCGGGCTTCAAGGTCAATATCTACAAAACACAGGCTCTGAGCTTGACTCTCCCCAAGGCAGAGCAACAGGCCTTGGCAGCACAGTTCCCGTTCACGTGGGCGGCCGAGGGCGGCCAGTACCTGGGCCTGCAGTTGTACCCCACTCTAGATAGGACAGCCCAAGTGAACTATGCTGCTCTCTTATCGGAGGTCCGGGGTGAACTCTCGAACTGGAAGAGGCATACTATGTCCTGGCTAGGAAGACTGGCAGCCATTAAAATGACCATACTTCCACGCATCCTATAAGTGATGCAGACACTGCCGCTCCGACCGCCACCGACTATGCTTGCACAGCTGCAATGCCTTATTAATAACTTCGTCTGGGGAGGTAAGAAGGTGAGAATGGCAAGCCACCTGACATATTTGAAGCAGGAAGATGGGGGACTGGGTGTCCCGCATTTGGAACGATATTTCCAGGTGGCACAACTTAGATGTATGCTCGAGTGGTACAAATTGGAGTCGGAGAAGCATTGGTGCGTAATTGACCACTCAATAGCGGGCATGCATATCTGGAAGGTCCCATGGCTTCCCCGGTGGCACCGACCCAGTGGGGTATATGTGTCCCCGGTCCTGAGAACCACCCTGGGAGTGTGGGATAGGGTACAGGTATCGTGCAGCCTCTCAACCCCTATTTCTCCCCTGACCCCCTTTATAGGAAACCCGGACTTCCCCCCGGCAAGCACGGGTAATGGTTATCTCCATTGGCAGGAGGTCAATTGTAAACGCGTTGGAGATGTCTTCGACGAGAAGGGAGTGATGGATTTTGCTAGCCTCATCACAGGCTTCGGGATCCTTCGGAACGCATACTGGCAATACTTGGCCCTTCGCCACTGGGTGAACCAGCCACAGGTGCGTCCCCACGCAGGTCGTCCCCTGACCAAATTTGAGCAGTGGTACATTACAAGGACATCCGATAAGCGGTTACTGTTGGATATATACTCTTTCCTAAATACCCCCAAGCAGCATAGTAAGTCCCCTGCGCAGCGTAGGTGGGAGGCAGAATTGGAGTATGAGTTCTCCCCCAAGGAATGGCAAGACATCATATATAGAGCCAGAGCTTCCTCCTGCAGTACAGCGGGTAAAGAAATGTTTTTAAAAATTGCTCATTACTGGTATTATACGTCGGCGAGGCTAGCCAGATGGAAACCGGGAGAGAATGGGCAATGCTGGCGTCAATGTAGTCACGTGGGCACTCTTACACATATTCTATGGTCATGCCCAAAGATACAGGGTTACTGGGATGCAATCCTTCAAGAGATAGATAGCATATACCACACTGACCTACCTAAACTCCCCTCCTTCATATTGCTTGGACAATCCCTTGATGTACCCTCTTAGATCTTGCCTTCGCAGAGCAATCACCCTGGCTCTGGGAGCAGCCAAGCAGGTGCTGCTGGCTAGGTGGGGAACTGAGGAGATACCTTCCCGATTAGACTGGCTATATAAGTTATGGGAAACACTGGGGATGGAGAAAATTACTGCCGGCCTCACACGCCGTCTCCCTAAGTTTGATAAAACATGGGGCATCACCATAGAATTTTTGTCCACCGAATTCACAGAACTCACATGCCCGAGATATCTCTGAGTGCTCCAGCTTACCAAAACTCCTCCCTCCACAGACGAATGAAGGTAGCTGTTCCTGGCCACCCCGTATTCCCTCATGGTGCCCGCTCGACTCACAGTACACAACGCGAAGATGGTAGGCCTCTCTCCCTCCCCTTCTCTCTTCTATTTCTCTTTCTCTATAGTCTTTATTCCAGTATATGCGACTGAACCCCACCGGCCGGTGGATGTGGGCGGCGGCTATTGTTACACTTGTCTTTACAAAATAATAAAAGATTTCAACCATAAAAAAAAAGGTCATTGGCAGCAATTTCCATTGCGTTACCATGTTTAATGATAGATTTGAAGGGCATGCATTTCCTCCTCTGATTCCAGAATATCTCACTAAGGTCATTTAAATTTTAATCTATGACTCTGGTCTGACATCTGATAATGAACACTCCCATTAACATCCTCAGAAGGCCCAGCTTGAAGAACTGTTATGGGGTTGGGGAACTGGTCAAAGTAGAAATTGGCCCTAAGGTCCAGTTGGGCAACCTGAATTATGCTGATGTTCACTTGCCTTTTTTTTCTTTCTTTTGATAGGTAGAGCATCCCATAATGCGGTGGGTCTTTGGGTACACAAAAAGTGACAAGCAGAAAGAAGGGGCAATGAGGCCTATATTGTCTTATCAGCGCGATTTATGTTTTTGTGTTTGATATGTGCCTGTTTGGTATTTTTTACTGCTTATAATGTTTGAAATGCGCTCCCTGCCATGAAATTATTTTCGAGACCGTTTGTGCTCTATAATGGCATGTCTTTAACTAGGAAATATGACCCTTTAAAATTCCCACAGCAGTAAAAAAAATAATGAGGACTCCTTTAAATTACAAGTTATTGTCATACCTTAAGCGAAGAAGCGAGACTATGTAGACTCTACCACTATTCTATTGAGACACTAGAATATTTCTTATTTTTTTCAATACATATTGCTGCAATATTGTAACTCAATATCAAAATGTATTGATCCTCTATTAATTGACTGACAGTTCGCCAAAACTACGTTGTATTAAGAATGGGCCATGTATAATGCACTGTTCGTCTGAAGAAAATATTTTTATAACACATGGGTTTCTGTAATCCCTGTATAAACCTCAGTCACTAATTTCTTCATAATTCGCGACTTGTTACGCACCAAGCTCCGATTATAAAGAAAAGATCAGAACTCGACTATCATAAGGTTATTACAGTCGAATTGTGACTCAGAATGCCTGCTGCCAGAGCCAGCATCCGAGGTGAAAGAAAGGTCAGGTCTCGGAGCATAATTAAAGCAGCTGTTTAAAGCAACAATAAAAGACTATTGCTTTTCTTTCTTCTGCTCTAGTTTATTTAATAGCTTACATTGATAGGCAAAGAGGATATGTGTTTTTGCACTCTTTAGATCGAGAAAAGCTAGAATCTTTCTGCATGTTCCTACACGTTCTGAGTTACTGCAGCTTTTTTCTTATTTTTAACTGACTTGTATTAAACTGTTTCTAATATCTGTTTGCAACAAAAATCTAACAGGTTTTAGATGTGTTTAATTTTGCACTAGATTTTTATTCTTCATTTTTGCAAACATGCTCGCTCTTTCATATGAAAGAGCTCACACCAAGGTTTTAAGTGGTTTGTAAAAAAGGTGATGGGTGACTGTATTATATGGGCTAAAGAACCCCCTGGCATATATCATAAGGATATTGCAAGTCACCTCAGAGTTCCATAACATTGTAAAGAAACTCAGCCTTTGGCCTCGTTCCTCTATATGGCTATGGAACTCCTCAGTGACTTGCGATATCTTTATAATGTACGGAAGGGGTTACTTTCTCCCTTAAATAATATATGGGATTCTGTAATCCCTGTATAAATACCAATCTGTAATTTCTTTATTATAGGCAAACTGTGACGCACCCAGTCACCAATTATAAAGAAAAGACGTCAGAACTCGACTATTATAAGTTATTACAGTCGAGTTCTGATGTCTCAATGTGGGCTGCCAGAGGCAGTAGCTGAGGTGAAAGGTAGGTCAGGTTATGGAGTATAAGTGTAGCAGCTGTTTAAAGCAACAAAAACAGATGGTAGCTTTTCTGAATTCTGCTCTGTTTGTTACCTTAAAAGGACAGGCAGGAAGAACATGTTTATTTTTGCATTCATTAGATAGTTCAAGAAAAGCTAGAATCTTCCTGCATGTTTCTAACATTCCAAGCTAGTGTAGCTTTTTTTTTTTTTTAAACTGAATTTTTATTGAACTGTGTCTAACATCTGTTTGCAACAAATAACTAACAGGTATTTAATGTGTTTAATTTTGCACTAGAGGTTGTATTTTTATTCTTCATGTTTGAAAAACTGCTTGCTCTTTCAGATGAAAGAGCTTGCACCAAGAGTTTAAGTGGTTTGTGTGAAAGGTGATGGGTGACTATATATTATATGGGATAAGGTACTCCCTTGCATACATGATATGGATATTGGAAGTTACCTGGGAGTTCCATAACCTTATAAAGGAACTCTACCTTCGGCGTAGTTCCGCTGTATGGTCATGGAACTCTTCTGACTTGCAATATCCCTTATATAAACTGTACAGATATACTGAAATAGGATGAAGCTGAGCGTTTTGTACGGTTTGCATGGCTTTAATTAAGCGCTGGCAAATTTATTTCAATTAAAAAAAAATCAGTTGAACTTGTCTACGATTACTTCTTTTCTGAAAGCTGCGAGACATAGACTCACTTGGTTATTTCTTTCTTTGTTGTGTTTCATTTAATGTTCCCACCAGTGATTCCAGCCTGACTGCCCTATGGTTGCCAGCCTCAGCTTCATTTGTTTTGAATATCCATTCATATGGTCCATCACAAGTTATAGAGACGTTAGGCGAGCTTTCAATATTTCTCTGACACAATTGAGTAATTAAGAATCTGTCAAATCTATTGGAGATGCTCACCATATGCTGGGTTAGCATCCATATAGAGAGAGTTTGCTCCATTGTTTAAAAAGCATAACTCTCTCATTTCCCTGTTAATTTTCTGTTCAACCTGTGTACCCTCGTTGTTGCTTTCTGTTGGTAAAGTCAAACTGAATCTATTTTTCAAGACTCCTGTATTTTCACCCTTCTTCAGGCTCACATTTAACAAAATACACCTTCCATTTTGTCCATTCACCACCACACCTGAAAATGTTTTGTTTTCTTTCTGCGCGATAGGAATGTTATTTCAGTGTGTCTTGCACTGCTGCCAATGGTGTGGTCCCTTCATTTTTTGCATTTCCAAACATATCACTGGGTAGACTGGTAAGACTCCCAGTTTTTGGTTTTTCTGATTTTTACAGCTAAATACAGACAGAAAACAATGTGTTTCTTGTCTGTATTTATTTTTAAAAGCAGAAAAATACAGAAAATTGTGCTTTTTGTGAGTGACTTTCGACACTGTGCTTTATGAATTCCATGCCAACATCTGAACAGAGAAACAGCATGGGGAGTTAAAAAACAGGATGGGATGTCCTTAAATGTATGCATATGTTAACATATATTTGTAGATATTGCTAATAATTACATGTGGGTGTAGTGTTCTGCTATATTGGCTGCTTAATTTGCTGAAAACGCAACAGGCATTAAAGTAAATACAGACGGAAATGTTGAAAAAATAAATGCCATAAAACCGGGAGCCGTAATTTTTATTTATGTAGGCATAGCTTTTACATTTTCCTGCCGCTACCCCTCAATTAGTGTATAAACCTTTTTCCTGTTGCTTTTATTTGATGTCTTACTACAATGTTGAATTTTACCCAAAAGCTTTTTCCAGTTTGTACTACATTTAAAATGTTTGTGTTTTACCAGCAAAATAAACAAATACTCTCAATTGGTAGAGAAGTAATTCAAAAATATAATTGAGGAGAGACTTTTTACAACATTGGTATAGACTCAACCATTCTAAATATGGGCAATCAAAACAGCAGTTTGGGACAACTGTGCATAGATTTTAAAAGTGATAAAAACTGTAGCAAGCATCTCAGTAAGGGAGTGTTAAATAATATTCACAGCTACATCAAATTATCAAATGCAACCCATCTCATAGATTTCATTTTCATGATTTCATTTTAAGCAAGTATTGGCAAAACCATATGTCTTTCTATTTTTAGTGTGTGTGGCGCCACAGTAGGCCTAAAACAAAATCCCACAATGAAGCAATATAACAGTATGGAAGTTGAGAGCACAGCCAATTTCCTGAACAGACTGCATCAGCAGAGGTAAGATTTACACTCATAGAAGTTTGTTATTTAAAGAAGTCAGATGATGAAATTTGAGTTGTATGTGGTGAACTTAAAGACTTGCACACCAAAATATAGCATAAAAGCATACCTTCCAACTCACACGATATAAGCTCCCATCACACGGTGTCCCGGTGAGGAGCCGATATCACACAGTGGCAGGGAAAACGAGCTGAAAACCACTGTAAATAGGGCTTTTAACTGCTGAAGTATATTAAGGGGTGTGAAAACACCCAGGAGAGTGGTACCGGCCTCAGCAAGCCTTTTTTGGGGGAGGAGGGGGCTTTGGGGCGAGGTAGGGTTCAAAAGTGGCTCTTTGGTACTTCTCAGCATGAGGCTCTGCCCCCTTCAAGGCCCCGCCTCCTCCTCACACTGTGAGATTGTTCTACAAGTTGGCAGGTATGTAATATATACTTACATTTGAGCTCCCTCCTGATCCAACCCCGCCTGGGATAATGTGGACCAGCAAATGAAAGTATTTTGTATTGTTTATCAGATACTGTATGCTGAAACTTGATGTATGCTATGGCTGTTTAGTATGTTTAAAAACGCTAGGGTTAGTGGAAAGTGCATGGTATGCAAACTGTTTAACAAAGGTTAGTTGTAGTAATTAGTATATAGACATTTTGGTAGCAAGATCATTTTATTGGTTGTTTAATACCAATGTGGCAGTAGCAGTGGTATATAGACAAAAAGAAAGACTTCCTTTTTAAAAGAGCCCATGTGCATTCACGTCTTTACTATGTCAAATGGCGATAACAGTGTAACATGCAAAACAAATCCAGTATTTCTTTTGCCCTATTAAGAAAACATAACTCACCAATGGGGTGTACCCTGAAAGAAATTCTCACACAGGCTGGAGTAACCAGCACAATATCAAAACTAACAAAAGTGCCCCTTGTGCTTAATCAAATAAATCTATAAATTAATTTTGCATTTCATGTTATAAAATTCACACACAAGGAGAGGTATATTTCGATTATTTAAAACTTTAATGTAGGACAACATTATAGTGTGTACAAGTACCCTATTCATGTCCTGCCTAGTAGGGTGGGACAATAGAACTCCATCACAACTTCCTTCTAAAAAGACAGAAATACAAAAATACAACACATATGGACAAAGTCAATATATATATATATATAAAATTGCGATAATTACGGTGTGGCTGTCTCCGCGGTGCAGACCCCTCAGCGTGGACCAGCTGCAACAGCAACTAGGCTCGCTACTGTTAGCAGTGAGCTGTAGTGAAGCAGCGACGAAAGTAGCTGCCAGCCCCCCGTACATCGACAACCCCAGGAGAGTTGGAGGACTCGCATGGTTATCCAGCAGCCAACCAGGTGAAAGGAAGTACACGGGAGAAAGGTTAAATGCTCCATCAGCTTGGCGTGTATGATTTAATGCGCCATAGCCGAGGTGAGAGTCAAGCAAAAGCCATGTCTGCTGAAATGCTGCGCAAGCGGGAGGAATCGGCAGAAAAAAGTTTTTGCGAGGAAGCATTACAAGAAAGAGTGCAGCCGCAGCAAGAACAGTCAGTGGCTCCAATGGAGGCGATATTCAAAGAAAATTAAAGCTGCTTGAGAAACCTAAAAGAACAGACAAAATGGTGGGAGCATAAGTCCTTACAAAAGTACCTTGAAGTCGGACCGCCAGACTCGGGGTGGCGTGGCGGTGGTGGATCCAGCCACCAATGCACCCGCAGTCCGACCGCTCGATTACGACTCGGGCAGTCGGACCGCACTGGGACTGCCGGCTCCACCTGTGAACCGCCGTTCCCTGTCCTAGGTGCGGCGGTCAGAGGCCGCAATATGCTTGGTGGGACCGCCACAGTTCCGCCAAGCATAATAGGAGTTTCCTCTCTGCCAGGCTTTTCATGGCGGTTCCACTGCCATGAAAAGCCTGGCAGAGAGGAAACAAAGGGGGCCCTACAGGGTGCCCCTGTGCCTCAGACATATGTGGATGCAGACGGGGGGTGTAACATGTGGCCCCCTTTGTCCATGCACATAGGTTCCTGCACGGCATGAACTTATTCATGCTGTGCAGGAACCTTGTGAGGCGTTCCCATTGCGGTGTCCTTTTTTAAAGGCACCGCCGCCTTTTAAAGAGCACCGCAGGGGGAACCGCCACGCCTCCCACCCACCAGACTGCGAATAAATTGTAATCCGGTGGGCGGGCTGCGCAAGCTTTGGCAGAGCAGTGGCGTGGCAGTTTGCACCGCCGTGCCACCGCTCTGCCAAAATCTCGTAATCTGGCCCTTAAAGTTTTGCTATATATATTTGTGTGTGTAATGTGAGCCTAACTATAATGTCCCTGTAACCTTTATTTTTTTTCAGTGAATTTACAAATATATATATATATATATATTCTGCTCCAATGGTTGTCCACCTGGTGAGTAGCACTCAATCAGCAGCTTTGTTTATGATAGGCAGGGACGAGGATCCGCTTGTAGAAGCTGCTCCGTAATGGAAATGCCTGACGCGTTTCGAAGCTCCATATGCTTCTCTTCAGAGGCTTGAACGGAGACAGTGTGTGCAAACGCTGAACCCACTTCGCCATTTTCATATTGCACACCCACCAATGGGAAGCTCGAATGAGACTGTGCATTGTGGGAAATGTGGTCCGGATAGCACACAAATCTTGTCCTGCATGGACACTGCAAGTGGACTCGTCCTCAATACTGTTAGCGGCTGCTGACCCACATAGCCGATATGATAGTTACCATGTCGGGTGGCCCCCATAACATTACGGGGTGGTGCACACTCCGCAGCAGGACGGCCGCGTGTTACATTCTGCTCCAATGGTTGTCCACCTGGTGAGTAGCACTCGATCAGCAGCTTTGTTTATGATAGGCAGGGACGAGGATCCGCTTGTAGAAGCTGCTCCGTAATGGAAATGCCTGACGCGTTTCGAAGCTCCATATGCTTCTCTTCAGAGGCTTGAACGGAGACTGTGTGTGCAAATGCTGAACCCACTTCGCCATTTTCATATTGCACACCCACCAATGGGAAGCTCGAATGAGACTGTGCATTGTGGGAAATGTGGTCCAGATAGCACACAAATCTTGTCCTGCATGGACTCTGCAAGTGGACTCGTCCTCAATCCTATTTGCGGCTGCTGACCCACATAGCCGATATGATAGTTACCATGTCGGGTGGCCCCCATAACATTACGGGGTGGTGCACACTCCGCGGCAGGACGGCCGCGTGTTACATTCTGCTCCAATGGTTGTCCACCTGGTGAGTAGCACTCGATCACCAGCTTTGTTTATGATAGGCAGGGACGAGGATCCGCTTGTAGAAGCTGCTCCGTAATGGAAATGCCTGACGCTTTTCGAAGCTCCATATGCTTCTCTTCAGAGGCTTGAACGGAGACTGTGTGTGCAAATGCTGAACCCACTTCGCCATTTTCATGTTGCACACCCACCAATGGGAAGCTCGAATGAGACTGTGCATTGTGGGAAATGTGGTCCAGATAGCACACAAATCTTGTCCTGCATGGACTCTGCAAGTGGACTCGTCCTCAATCCTATTTGCGGCTGCTGACCCACATAGCCGATATGATAGTTACCATGTCGGGTGGCCCCCATAACATTACGGTGTGGTGCACACTCCGCGATAGGACGGCCGCGTGTTACATTCTGCTCCAATGGTTGTCCACCTGGTGAGTAGCACTCGACCAGCAGCTTTGTTTATGATAGGCAGGGAAGAGGATCCGCTTGTAGAAGCTGCTCCGTAATGGAAATGCCTGATGTGTTTCGAAGCTCCATATGCTTCTCTTCAGAGGCTTGAAAGGAGACAGTGTGTGCAAACGCTGAACCCACTTCGCCATTTTCATATTGCACACCCACCAATGTGAAGCTCGAATGAGACTGTGCATTGTGGGAAATGTGGTCTGGATAGCACACAAATCTTGTCCTGCATGGACTCTGCAAGTGGACTGCGTCCTCAATCCTGTTTGCGGCTGCTGACCCACATAGCCGATATGATAGTTACCATGTCGGGTGGCCCCCATAACATTACGGGGTGGTGCACACTCCGCGGCAGGACGGCCGCGTGTTACATTCTGCTCCAATGGTTGTCCACCTGGTGAGTAGCACTCGATCAACAGCTTTGTTTATGATAGGCAGGGACGAGGATCCACTTGTAGAAGCTGCTCCGTAATGGAAATGCCTGACGCGTTTCAAAGCTCCATATGCTTCTCTTCAGAGGCTTGAACGGAGACAGTGTGTGCAAACGCTGAACCCACTTCGCCATTTTCATATTGCACACCCACCAATGGGAAGCTCGAATGAGACTGTGCATTGTGGGAAATGTGGTCCGGATAGCACACAAATCTTGTCCTGCATGGACTCTACAAGTGGACTCGTCCTCAATCCTGTTTGCGGCTGCTGACCCACATAGCCGATATGATAGTTACCATGTCGGGTGGCCCACATAACATTACGGGGTAGTGCACACTCCGCGGCAGGACGGCCACGTGTTACATTCTGCTCCAATGGTTGTCCACCTGGTGAGTAGCACTCGATCAGCAGCTTTGTTTATGATAGGCAGGGACGAGGATCCGCTTGTAGAAGCTGCTCCGTAATGGAAATGCCTGACGCGTTTCGAAGCTCCATATGCTTCTCTTCAGAGGCTTGAACGGAGACAGTGTGTGCAATCGCTGAACCCACTTCGCCATTTTCATATTGCACACCCACCAATGGGAAGCTCGAATGAGACTGTGCATTGTGGGAAATGTGGTCCGGATAGCACACAAATCTTGTCCTGCATGGACTCTGCAAGTGGACTCGTCCTCAATCCTGCTGCTGACCCACATAGCCGATATGATAGTTACCATATCGGGTGGCCCATAACATTACGGGGTGGTGCACACTCCGCGGCAGGACAGCCGCGTGTTACATTCTGCTCCAATGGTTGTCCACCTGGTGAGTAGCACTCGATCAGCAGCTTTGTTTATGATAGGCAGGGACGAGGATCCGCTTGTAGAAGCTGCTCCGTAATGGAAATGCCTGACGCGTTTCGAAGCTCCATATGCTTCTCTTCAGAGGCTTGAACGGAGACAGTGAGTGCAATCGCTGAACCCACTTCGCCATTTTCATATTGCACACCCACCAATGGGAAGCTCGAATGAGACTGTGCATTGTGGGAAATGTGGTCCGGATAGCACACAAATCTTGTCCTGCATGGACTCTGCAAGTGGACTCGTCCTCAATCCTGTTTGCGGCTGCTGACCCACATAGCCGATATGATAGTTACCATGTCGGGTGGCCCCATAACATTACGGGGTGGTGCACACTCCGCGGCAGGACGGCCGCGTGTTACATTCTGCTCCAATGGTTGTCCACCTGGTGAGTAGCACTCGATCAGCAGCTTTGTTTATGATAGGCAGGGACAAGGATCCGCTTGTAGAAGCTGTTCCGTAATGGAAATGCCTGACGCGTTTCGAAGCTCCATATGCTTCTCTTCAGAGGCTTGAACGGAGACAGTGTGTGCAAACGCTGAACCCACTTCGCCATTTTCATATTGCACACCCACCAATGGGAAGCTCGAATGAGACTGTGCTTTGTGGGAAATGTGGTCTGCATAGCACACAAATCTTGTCCTGCATGGACTCTGCAAGTGGACTCGTCCTCAATCCTGTTTGCGGCTGCTGACCCACATAGCCGATATGATAGTTACCATGTCGGGTGGCCCCCATAACATTACGGGGTGGTGCACACTCCGCGGCAGGACGGCCGCGTGTTACATTCTGCTCCAATGGTTGTCCACCTGGTGAGTAGCACTCGATCAGCAGCTTTGTTTATGATAGGCAGGGACAAGGATCCGCTTGTAGAAGCTGTTCCGTAATGGAAATGCCTGACGCGTTTCGAAGCTCCATATGCTTCTCTTCAGAGGCTTGAACGGAGACAGTGTGTGCAAACGCTGAACCCACTTCGCCATTTTCATATTGCACACCCACCAATGGGAAGCTCGAATGAGACTGTGCTTTGTGGGAAATGTGGTCTGCATAGCACACAAATCTTGTCCTGCATGGACTCTGCAAGTGGACTCGTCCTCAATCCTGTTTGCGGCTGCTGACCCACATAGCCGATATGATAGTTACCATGTCGGGTGGCCCCCATAACATTACGGGGTGGTGCACACTCCGCGGCAGGACGGCCGCGTGTTACATTCTGCTCCAATGGTTGTCCACCTGGTGAGTAGCACTCGATCAACAGCTCTGTTTATGATAGGCGGGGACGAGGATCCGCTTGTAGAAGCTGCTCCGTAATGGAAATGCCTGACGTGTTTCGAAGCTCCATATGCTTCTCTTCAGAGGCTTGAACGGAGACAGTGTGTGCAAACGCTGAACCCACTTCGCCATTTTCATATTGCACACACACCAATGGGAAGCTCGAATGAGACTGTGCATTGTGGGAAATGTGGTCCGGATAGCACACAAATCTTGTCCTGCATGGACTCTGCAAATGCACTCGTCCTCAATCCTGCTGCTGACCCACATAGCCGATATGATAGTTACCATAATGGGTGGCCCCATAACATTACGGGGTGGTGCACACTCCGCGGCAGGACAGCCGCGTGTTACATTCTGCTCCAATGGTTGTCCACCTGGTGAGTAGCACTCGATCAGCAGCTTTGGTTATGATAGGCGGGGACGAGGATCTGCTTGTAGAAGCTGCTCCGTAATGGAAATGCCTGACGCGTTTCGAAACTCCATATGCTTCTCTTCAGAGGCTTGAACGGAGACAGTGTGTGCAAACGCTGAACCCACTTCGCCATTTTCATATTGCACACCCACCAATGGGAAGCTCGAATGAGACTGTGCATTGTGGGAAATGTGGTCCAGATAGCACACAAATCTTGTCCTGCATGGACTCTGCAAGTGGACTCGTCCTCAATCCTATTTGCGGCTGCTGACCCACATAGCCGATATGATAGTTACCATGTCGGGTGGCCCCCATAACATTACGGGGTGGTGCACACTCCGCGGCAGGACGGCCGCGTGTTACATTCTGCTCCAATGGTTGTCCACCTGGTGAGTAGCACTCGACCAGCAGCTTTGTTTATGATAGGCAGGGAAGAGGATCCGCTTGTAGAAGCTGCTCCGTAATGGAAATGCCTGACGTGTTTCGAAGCTCCATATGCTTCTCTTCAGAGGCTTGAATGGAGACAGTGTGTGCAAACGCTGAACCCACTTCGCCATTTTCATATTGCACACCCACCAATGGGAAGCTCGAATGAGACTGTGCATTGTGGGAAATGTGGTCCGGATAGCACACAAATCTTGTCCTGCATGGACTCCTGCAAGTGGACTGCGTCCTCCAATCCTGTTTGTGGCTGCTGACCCACATAGCCGATATGATAGTTACCATCCGGGTGGCCCCCACTAACATTACGGGGTGGTGCACACTCTGCGGCAGGACGGCCGCGTGTTACATTCTGTTCCAATGGTTGTCCACCTGGTGAGTAGCACTCGATCAGCAGCTTTGTTTATGATAGGCAGGGACGAGGATCCGCTTGAAGAAGCTGCTACATAATGGAAATGCCTGACGCGTTTCGAAGCTCCATATGCTTCTCTTCAGAGGCTTGAACGGAGACAGTGTGTGCAAACGCTGAACCCACTTCGCCATTTTCATATTGCACACCCACCAATGGGAAGCTCGAAAGAGACTGTGCATTGTGGGAAATGTGGTCCGGATAGCACACAAATATTGTCCTGCATGGACTCTGCAAGTGGACTCGTCCTCAATCCTGTTTGCGGCTGCTGACCCACATAGCCGATATGATAGTTACCATGTCGGGTGGCCCCCATAACATTACGGGGTGGGGCACACTCCGCGGCAGGACGACCACGTGTTACATTCTGCTCCAATGGTTGTCCACCTGGTGAGTAGCACTCGATCAGCAGCTTTGTTTATGATAGGCAGGGACGAGGATCCGCTTGTAGAAGCTGCTCCGTAATGGAAATGCCTGACGCGTTTCGAAGCTCCATATGCTTCTCTTCAGAGGCTTGAACGGAGACAGTGTGTGCAAACGCTGAACCCACTTCGCCATTTTCATATTGCACACCCACCAATGGGAAGCTCGAATGAGACTGTGCATTGTGGGAAATGTGGTCCGGATAGCACACAAATCTTGTCCTGCATGGACTCTGCAAGTGGACTCGTCCTCAATCCTGTTTGCGGCTGCTGACCCACATAGCCGATATGATAGTTACCATGTCGGGTGGCCCCCATAACATTACGGGGTGGTGCACACTCCGCGGCAGGACGGCCACGTGTTACATTCTGCTCCAATGGTTGTCCACCTGGTGAGTAGCACTCGATCAGCAGCTTTGTTTATGATAGGCAGGGACGAGGATCCGCTTGTAGAAGCTGCTCCGTAATGGAAATGCCTGACGTGTTTCGAAGCTCCATATGCTTCTCTTCAGAGGCTTGAACGGAGACAGTGTGTGCAAACGCTGAACCCACTTCGCCATTTTCATATTGCACACCCACCAATGGGAAGCTCGAATGAGACTGTGCATTGTGGGAAATGTGGTCCGGATAGCACACAAATCTAGTCCTGCATGGACTCTGCAAGTGGACTCGTCCTCAATCCTGTTTGCGGCTGCTGACCCACATAGCCGATATGATAGTTACCATGTCGGGTGGCCCCCATAACATTACGGGTTGGTGCACACTCCGCCGCAGGACGGCCGCGTGTTACATTCTGCTCCAATGGTTGTCCACCTGGTGAGTAGCACTCAATCAGTAGCTTTGTTTACGATAGGCAGGGACGAGGATCCGCTTGTAGAAGCTGCTCCGTAATGGAAATGCCTGACGCGTTTCGAAGCTCCATATGCTTCTCTTCAGAGGCTTGAACGGAGACAGTGTGTGCAATCGCTGAACCCACTTCGCCATTTTCATATTGCACACCCACCAATGGGAAGCTCGAATGAGACTGTGCATTGTGGGAAATGTGGTCCGGATAGCACACAAATCTTGTCCTGCATGGACTCTGCAAGTGGACTCGTCCTCAATCCTGTTTCGGCTGCTGACCCACATAGCCGATATGATAGTTACCATATCGGGTGGCCTCCCATAACATTACGGGGTGGTGCACACTCCGCGGCAGGACAACCGCGTGTTACATTCTGCTCCAATGGTTGTCCACCTGGTGAGTAGCACTCGATCAGCAGCTTTGTTTATGATAGGCAGGGACGAGGATCCGCTTGTAGAAGCTGCTCCGTAATGGAAATGCCTGACGCGTTTCGAAGCTCCATATGCTTCTCTTCAGAGGCTTGAACGGAGACAGTGTGTGCAATCGCTGAACCCACTTCGCCATTTTCATATTGCACACCCACCAATGGGAAGCTCGAATGAGACTGTGCATTGTGGGAAATGTGGTCCGGATAGCACACAAATCTTGTCCTACTTGGACTCTGCAAGTGGACTCGTCCTCAATCCTGTTTGCGGCTGCTGACCCACATAGCCGATATGATAGTTACCATGTCGGGTGGCCCCCATAACATTACGGGGTGGGGCACACTCCGCGGCAGGACAGCCACGTGTTACATTCTGCTCCAATGGTTGTCCACCTGGTGAGTAGCACTCGATCAGCAGCTTTGTTTATGATAGGCAGGGAAGAGGATCCGCTTGTAGAAGCTGCTCCGTAATGGAAATGCCTGACGCGTTTCGAAGCTCCATATGCTTCTCTTCAGAGGCTTGAACGGAGACAGTGTGTGCAAACGCTGAACCCACTTCGCCATTTTCATATTGCACACCCACCAATGGGAAGCTCGAATGAGACTGTGCATTGTGGGAAATGTGGTCCGGATAGCACACAAATCTTGTCCTGCATGGACTCTGCAAGTGGACTCGTCCTCAATCCTGTTTGCGGCTGCTGACCCACATAGCCGATATGATAGTTACCATGTCGGGTGGCCCCCATAACATTACGGGGTGGTGCACACTCCGCGGCAGGACGGCCGCGTGTTACATTCTGCTCCAATGGTTGTCCACCTGGTGAGTAGCACTCGATCAGCAGCTTTGTTTATGATAGGCAGGGACGAGGATCCGCTTGTAGAAGCTGCTCCGTAATGGAAATGCCTGACGCGTTTCGAAGCTCCATATGCTTCTCTTCAGAGGCTTGAACGGAGACAGTGTGTGCAAACGCTGAACCCACTTCGCCATTTTCATATTGCACACCCACCAATGGGAAGCTCGAATGAGACTGTGCATTGTGGGAAATGTGGTCCGGATAGCACACAAATCTTGTCCTGCATGGACTCTGCAAGTGGACTCGTCCTCAATCCTGTTTGCGGCTGCTGACCCACATAGCCGATATGATAGTTACCATGTCGGGTGGCCCCCATAACATTACGGGGTGGTGCACACTCCGCGGCAGGACGGCCACGTGTTACATTCTGCTCCAATGGTTGTCCACCTGGTGAGTAGCACTCGATCAGCAGCTTTGTTTATGATAGGCAGGGACGAGGATCCGCTTGTAGAAGCTGCTCCGTAATGGAAATGCCTGACGCGTTTCGAAGCTCCATATGCTTCTCTTCAGAGGCTTGAACGGAGACAGTGTGTGCAAACGCTGAACCCACTTCGCCATTTTCATATTGCACACCCACCAATGGGAAGCTCGAATGAGACTGTGCATTGTGGGAAATGTGGTCCGGATAGCACACAAATCTTGTCCTGCATGGACTCTGCAAGTGGACTCGTCCTCAATCCTGTTTGCGGCTGCTGACCCACATAGCCGATATGATAGTTACCATGTCGGGTGGCCCCCACTAACATTACGGGGTGGTGCACACTCCGCGGCAGGACGGCCGCGTGTTACATTCTGCTCCAATGGTTGTCCACCTGGTGAGTAGCACTCGATCAGCAGCTTTGTTTATGATAGGCAGGGACGAGGATCCGCTTGTAGAAGCTGCTCCGTAATGGAAATGCCTGACGCGTTTCGAAGCTCCATATGCTTCTCTTCAGAGGCTTGAACGGAGACAGTGTGTGCAAACGCTGAACCCACTTCGCCATTTTCATATTGCACACCCACCAATGGGAAGCTCGAATGAGACTGTGCATTGTGGGAAATGTGGTCCGGATAGCACACAAATCTTGTCCTGCATGGACTCTGCAAGTGGACTCGTCCTCAATCCTGTTTGCGGCTGCTGACCCACATAGCCGATATGATAGTTACCATGTCGGGTGGCCCCCATAACATTACGGGGTGGTGCACACTCCGCGGCAGGACGGCCGCGTGTTACATTCTGCTCCAATGGTTGTCCACCTGGTGAGTAGCACTCGATCAGCAGCTTTGTTTATGATAGGCAGGGACGAGGATCCGCTTGTAGAAGCTGCTCCGTAATGGAAATGCCTGACGCGTTTCGAAGCTCCATATGCTTCTCTTCAGAGGCTTGAACGGAGACAGTGTGTGCAAACGCTGAACCCACTTCGCCATTTTCATATTGCACACCCACCAATGGGAAGCTCGAATGAGACTGTGCATTGTGGGAAATGTGGTCCGGATAGCACACAAATCTTGTCCTGCATGGACTCTGCAAGTGGACTCGTCCTCAATCCTGTTTGCGGCTGCTGACCCACATAGCCGATATGATAGTTACCATGTCGGGTGGCCCCCATAACATTACGGGGTGGTGCACACTCCGCGGCAGGACGGCCGCGTGTTACATTCTGCTCCAATGGTTGTCCACCTGGTGAGTAGCACTCGATCAGCAGCTTTGTTTATGATAGGCAGGGACGAGGATCCGCTTGTAGAAGCTGCTCCGTAATGGAAATGCCTGACGCGTTTCGAAGCTCCATATGCTTCTCTTCAGAGGCTTGAACGGAGACAGTGTGTGCAAACGCTGAACCCACTTCGCCATTTTCATATTGCACACCCACCAATGGGAAGCTCGAATGAGACTGTGCATTGTGGGAAATGTGGTCCGGATAGCACACAAATCTTGTCCTGCATGGACTCTGCAAGTGGACTCGTCCTCAATCCTGTTTGCGGCTGCTGACCCACATAGCCGATATGATAGTTACCATGTCGGGTGGCCCCCATAACATTACGGGGTGGTGCACACTCCGCGGCAGGACGGCCGCGTGTTACATTCTGCTCCAATGGTTGTCCACCTGGTGAGTAGCACTCGATCAGCAGCTTTGTTTATGATAGGCAGGGACGAGGATCCGCTTGTAGAAGCTGCTCCGTAATGGAAATGCCTGACGCGTTTCGAAGCTCCATATGCTTCTCTTCAGAGGCTTGAACGGAGACAGTGTGTGCAAACGCTGAACCCACTTCGCCATTTTCATATTGCACACCCACCAATGGGAAGCTCGAATGAGACTGTGCATTGTGGGAAATGTGGTCCGGATAGCACACAAATCTTGTCCTGCATGGACTCTGCAAGTGGACTCGTCCTCAATCCTGTTTGCGGCTGCTGACCCACATAGCCGATATGATAGTTACCATGTCGGGTGGCCCCCATAACATTACGGGGTGGTGCACACTCCGCGGCAGGACGGCCGCGTGTTACATTCTGCTCCAATGGTTGTCCACCTGGTGAGTAGCACTCGATCAGCAGCTTTGTTTATGATAGGCAGGGACGAGGATCCGCTTGTAGAAGCTGCTCCGTAATGGAAATGCCTGACGCGTTTCGAAGCTCCATATGCTTCTCTTCAGAGGCTTGAACGGAGACAGTGTGTGCAAACGCTGAACCCACTTCGCCATTTTCATATTGCACACCCACCAATGGGAAGCTCGAATGAGACTGTGCATTGTGGGAAATGTGGTCCGGATAGCACACAAATCTTGTCCTGCATGGACTCTGCAAGTGGACTCGTCCTCAATCCTGTTTGCGGCTGCTGACCCACATAGCCGATATGATAGTTACCATGTCGGGTGGCCCCCATAACATTACGGGGTGGTGCACACTCCGCGGCAGGACGGCCGCGTGTTACATTCTGCTCCAATGGTTGTCCACCTGGTGAGTAGCACTCGATCAGCAGCTTTGTTTATGATAGGCAGGGACGAGGATCCGCTTGTAGAAGCTGCTCCGTAATGGAAATGCCTGACGCGTTTCGAAGCTCCATATGCTTCTCTTCAGAGGCTTGAACGGAGACAGTGTGTGCAAACGCTGAACCCACTTCGCCATTTTCATATTGCACACCCACCAATGGGAAGCTCGAATGAGACTGTGCATTGTGGGAAATGTGGTCCGGATAGCACACAAATCTTGTCCTGCATGGACTCTGCAAGTGGACTCGTCCTCAATCCTGTTTGCGGCTGCTGACCCACATAGCCGATATGATAGTTACCATGTCGGGTGGCCCCCATAACATTACGGGGTGGTGCACACTCCGCGGCAGGACGGCCACGTGTTACATTCTGCTCCAATGGTTGTCCACCTGGTGAGTAGCACTCGATCAGCAGCTTTGTTTATGATAGGCAGGGACGAGGATCCGCTTGTAGAAGCTGCTCCGTAATGGAAATGCCTGACGCGTTTCGAAGCTCCATATGCTTCTCTTCAGAGGCTTGAACGGAGACAGTGTGTGCAAACGCTGAACCCACTTCGCCATTTTCATATTGCACACCCACCAATGGGAAGCTCGAATGAGACTGTGCATTGTGGGAAATGTGGTCCGGATAGCACACAAATCTTGTCCTGCATGGACTCTGCAAGTGGACTCGTCCTCAATCCTGTTTGCGGCTGCTGACCCACATAGCCGATATGATAGTTACCATGTCGGGTGGCCCCCATAACATTACGGGGTGGTGCACACTCCGCGGCAGGACGGCCGCGTGTTACATTCTGCTCCAATGGTTGTCCACCTGGTGAGTAGCACTCGATCAGCAGCTTTGTTTATGATAGGCAGGGACGAGGATCCGCTTGTAGAAGCTGCTCCGTAATGGAAATGCCTGACGCGTTTCGAAGCTCCATATGCTTCTCTTCAGAGGCTTGAACGGAGACAGTGTGTGCAAACGCTGAACCCACTTCGCCATTTTCATATTGCACACCCACCAATGGGAAGCTCGAATGAGACTGTGCATTGTGGGAAATGTGGTCCGGATAGCACACAAATCTTGTCCTGCATGGACTCTGCAAGTGGACTCGTCCTCAATCCTGTTTGCGGCTGCTGACCCACATAGCCGATATGATAGTTACCATGTCGGGTGGCCCCCATAACATTACGGGGTGGTGCACACTCCGCGGCAGGACGGCCGCGTGTTACATTCTGCTCCAATGGTTGTCCACCTGGTGAGTAGCACTCGATCAGCAGCTTTGTTTATGATAGGCAGGGACGAGGATCCGCTTGTAGAAGCTGCTCCGTAATGGAAATGCCTGACGCGTTTCGAAGCTCCATATGCTTCTCTTCAGAGGCTTGAACGGAGACAGTGTGTGCAAACGCTGAACCCACTTCGCCATTTTCATATTGCACACCCACCAATGGGAAGCTCGAATGAGACTGTGCATTGTGGGAAATGTGGTCCGGATAGCACACAAATCTTGTCCTGCATGGACTCTGCAAGTGGACTCGTCCTCAATCCTGTTTGCGGCTGCTGACCCACATAGCCGATATGATAGTTACCATGTCGGGTGGCCCCCATAACATTACGGGGTGGTGCACACTCCGCGGCAGGACGGCCGCGTGTTACATTCTGCTCCAATGGTTGTCCACCTGGTGAGTAGCACTCGATCAGCAGCTTTGTTTATGATAGGCAGGGACGAGGATCCGCTTGTAGAAGCTGCTCCGTAATGGAAATGCCTGACGCGTTTCGAAGCTCCATATGCTTCTCTTCAGAGGCTTGAACGGAGACAGTGTGTGCAAACGCTGAACCCACTTCGCCATTTTCATATTGCACACCCACCAATGGGAAGCTCGAATGAGACTGTGCATTGTGGGAAATGTGGTCCGGATAGCACACAAATCTTGTCCTGCATGGACTCTGCAAGTGGACTCGTCCTCAATCCTGTTTGCGGCTGCTGACCCACATAGCCGATATGATAGTTACCATGTCGGGTGGCCCCCATAACATTACGGGGTGGTGCACACTCCGCGGCAGGACGGCCGCGTGTTACATTCTGCTCCAATGGTTGTCCACCTGGTGAGTAGCACTCGATCAGCAGCTTTGTTTATGATAGGCAGGGACGAGGATCCGCTTGTAGAAGCTGCTCCGTAATGGAAATGCCTGACGCGTTTCGAAGCTCCATATGCTTCTCTTCAGAGGCTTGAACGGAGACAGTGTGTGCAAACGCTGAACCCACTTCGCCATTTTCATATTGCACACCCACCAATGGGAAGCTCGAATGAGACTGTGCATTGTGGGAAATGTGGTCCGGATAGCACACAAATCTTGTCCTGCATGGACTCTGCAAGTGGACTCGTCCTCAATCCTGTTTGCGGCTGCTGACCCACATAGCCGATATGATAGTTACCATGTCGGGTGGCCCCCATAACATTACGGGGTGGTGCACACTCCGCGGCAGGACGGCCGCGTGTTACATTCTGCTCCAATGGTTGTCCACCTGGTGAGTAGCACTCGATCAGCAGCTTTGTTTATGATAGGCAGGGACGAGGATCCGCTTGTAGAAGCTGCTCCGTAATGGAAATGCCTGACGCGTTTCGAAGCTCCATATGCTTCTCTTCAGAGGCTTGAACGGAGACAGTGTGTGCAAACGCTGAACCCACTTCGCCATTTTCATATTGCACACCCACCAATGGGAAGCTCGAATGAGACTGTGCATTGTGGGAAATGTGGTCCGGATAGCACACAAATCTTGTCCTGCATGGACTCTGCAAGTGGACTCGTCCTCAATCCTGTTTGCGGCTGCTGACCCACATAGCCGATATGATAGTTACCATGTCGGGTGGCCCCCATAACATTACGGGGTGGTGCACACTCCGCGGCAGGACGGCCGCGTGTTACATTCTGCTCCAATGGTTGTCCACCTGGTGAGTAGCACTCGATCAGCAGCTTTGTTTATGATAGGCAGGGACAAGGATCCGCTTGTAGAAGCTGCTCCGTAATGGAAATGCCTGACGCGTTTCGAAGCTCCATATGCTTCTCTTCAGAGGCTTGAACGGAGACAGTGTGTGCAAACGCTGAACCCACTTCGCCATTTTCATATTGCACACCCACCAATGGGAAGCTCGAATGAGACTGTGCATTGTGGGAAATGTGGTCCGGATAGCACACAAATCTTGTCCTGCATGGACTCTGCAAGTGGACTCGTCCTCAATCCTGTTTGCGGCTGCTGACCCACATAGCCGATATGATAGTTACCATGTCGGGTGGCCCCCATAACATTACGGGGTGGTGCACACTCCGCGGCAGGACGGCCGCGTGTTACATTCTGCTCCAATGGTTGTCCACCTGGTGAGTAGCACTCGATCAGCAGCTTTGTTTATGATAGGCAGGGACGAGGATCCGCTTGTAGAAGCTGCTCCGTAATGGAAATGCCTGACGCGTTTCGAAGCTCCATATGCTTCTCTTCAGAGGCTTGAACGGAGACAGTGTGTGCAAACGCTGAACCCACTTCGCCATTTTCATATTGCACACCCACCAATGGGAAGCTCGAATGAGACTGTGCATTGTGGGAAATGTGGTCCGGATAGCACACAAATCTTGTCCTGCATGGACTCTGCAAGTGGACTCGTCCTCAATCCTGTTTGCGGCTGCTGACCCACATAGCCGATATGATAGTTACCATGTCGGGTGGCCCCCATAACATTACGGGGTGGTGCACACTCCGCGGCAGGACGGCCGCGTGTTACATTCTGCTCCAATGGTTGTCCACCTGGTGAGTAGCACTCGATCAGCAGCTTTGTTTATGATAGGCAGGGACGAGGATCCGCTTGTAGAAGCTGCTCCGTAATGGAAATGCCTGACGCGTTTCGAAGCTCCATATGCTTCTCTTCAGAGGCTTGAACGGAGACAGTGTGTGCAAACGCTGAACCCACTTCGCCATTTTCATATTGCACACCCACCAATGGGAAGCTCGAATGAGACTGTGCATTGTGGGAAATGTGGTCCGGATAGCACACAAATCTTGTCCTGCATGGACTCTGCAAGTGGACTCGTCCTCAATCCTGTTTGCGGCTGCTGACCCACATAGCCGATATGATAGTTACCATGTCGGGTGGCCCCCATAACATTACGGGGTGGTGCACACTCCGCGGCAGGACGGCCGCGTGTTACATTCTGCTCCAATGGTTGTCCACCTGGTGAGTAGCACTCGATCAGCAGCTTTGTTTATGATAGGCAGGGACGAGGATCCGCTTGTAGAAGCTGCTCCGTAATGGAAATGCCTGACGCGTTTCGAAGCTCCATATGCTTCTCTTCAGAGGCTTGAACGGAGACAGTGTGTGCAAACGCTGAACCCACTTCGCCATTTTCATATTGCACACCCACCAATGGGAAGCTCGAATGAGACTGTGCATTGTGGGAAATGTGGTCCGGATAGCACACAAATCTTGTCCTGCATGGACTCTGCAAGTGGACTCGTCCTCAATCCTGTTTGCGGCTGCTGACCCACATAGCCGATATGATAGTTACCATGTCGGGTGGCCCCCATAACATTACGGGGTGGTGCACACTCCGCGGCAGGACGGCCGCGTGTTACATTCTGCTCCAATGGTTGTCCACCTGGTGAGTAGCACTCGATCAGCAGCTTTGTTTATGATAGGCAGGGACGAGGATCCGCTTGTAGAAGCTGCTCCGTAATGGAAATGCCTGACGCGTTTCGAAGCTCCATATGCTTCTCTTCAGAGGCTTGAACGGAGACAGTGTGTGCAAACGCTGAACCCACTTCGCCATTTTCATATTGCACACCCACCAATGGGAAGCTCGAATGAGACTGTGCATTGTGGGAAATGTGGTCCGGATAGCACACAAATCTTGTCCTGCATGGACTCTGCAAGTGGACTCGTCCTCAATCCTGTTTGCGGCTGCTGACCCACATAGCCGATATGATAGTTACCATGTCGGGTGGCCCCCATAACATTACGGGGTGGTGCACACTCCGCGGCAGGACGGCCGCGTGTTACATTCTGCTCCAATGGTTGTCCACCTGGTGAGTAGCACTCGATCAGCAGCTTTGTTTATGATAGGCAGGGACGAGGATCCGCTTGTAGAAGCTGCTCCGTAATGGAAATGCCTGACGCGTTTCGAAGCTCCATATGCTTCTCTTCAGAGGCTTGAACGGAGACAGTGTGTGCAAACGCTGAACCCACTTCGCCATTTTCATATTGCACACCCACCAATGGGAAGCTCGAATGAGACTGTGCATTGTGGGAAATGTGGTCCGGATAGCACACAAATCTTGTCCTGCATGGACTCTGCAAGTGGACTCGTCCTCAATCCTGTTTGCGGCTGCTGACCCACATAGCCGATATGATAGTTACCATGTCGGGTGGCCCCCATAACATTACGGGGTGGTGCACACTCCGCGGCAGGACGGCCGCGTGTTACATTCTGCTCCAATGGTTGTCCACCTGGTGAGTAGCACTCGATCAGCAGCTTTGTTTATGATAGGCAGGGACGAGGATCCGCTTGTAGAAGCTGCTCCGTAATGGAAATGCCTGACGCGTTTCGAAGCTCCATATGCTTCTCTTCAGAGGCTTGAACGGAGACAGTGTGTGCAAACGCTGAACCCACTTCGCCATTTTCATATTGCACACCCACCAATGGGAAGCTCGAATGAGACTGTGCATTGTGGGAAATGTGGTCCGGATAGCACACAAATCTTGTCCTGCATGGACTCTGCAAGTGGACTCGTCCTCAATCCTGTTTGCGGCTGCTGACCCACATAGCCGATATGATAGTTACCATGTCGGGTGGCCCCCATAACATTACGGGGTGGTGCACACTCCGCGGCAGGACGGCCGCGTGTTACATTCTGCTCCAATGGTTGTCCACCTGGTGAGTAGCACTCGATCAGCAGCTTTGTTTATGATAGGCAGGGACGAGGATCCGCTTGTAGAAGCTGCTCCGTAATGGAAATGCCTGACGCGTTTCGAAGCTCCATATGCTTCTCTTCAGAGGCTTGAACGGAGACAGTGTGTGCAAACGCTGAACCCACTTCGCCATTTTCATATTGCACACCCACCAATGGGAAGCTCGAATGAGACTGTGCATTGTGGGAAATGTGGTCCGGATAGCACACAAATCTTGTCCTGCATGGACTCTGCAAGTGGACTCGTCCTCAATCCTGTTTGCGGCTGCTGACCCACATAGCCGATATGATAGTTACCATGTCGGGTGGCCCCCATAACATTACGGGGTGGTGCACACTCCGCGGCAGGACGGCCGCGTGTTACATTCTGCTCCAATGGTTGTCCACCTGGTGAGTAGCACTCGATCAGCAGCTTTGTTTATGATAGGCAGGGACAAGGATCCGCTTGTAGAAGCTGCTCCGTAATGGAAATGCCTGACGCGTTTCGAAGCTCCATATGCTTCTCTTCAGAGGCTTGAACGGAGACAGTGTGTGCAAACGCTGAACCCACTTCGCCATTTTCATATTGCACACCCACCAATGGGAAGCTCGAATGAGACTGTGCATTGTGGGAAATGTGGTCTGGATAGCACACAAATCTTGTCCTGCATGGACTCTGCAAGTGGACTCGTCCTCAATCCTGTTTGCGGCTGCTGACCCACATAGCCGATATGATAGTTACCATGTCGGGTGGCCCCCATAACATTACGGGGTGGTGCACACTCCGCGGCAGGACGGCCGCGTGTTACATTCTGCTCCAATGGTTGTCCACCTGGTGAGTAGCACTCGATCAACAGCTTTGTTTATGATAGGCAGGGACGAGGATCCGCTTGTAGAAGCTGCTCCGTAATGGAAATGCCTGACGCGTTTCGAAGCTCCATATGCTTCTCTTCAGAGGCTTGAACGGAGACAGTGTGTGCAAACGCTGAACCCACTTCGCCATTTTCATATTGCACACCCACCAATGGGAAGCTCGAATGAGACTGTGCATTGTGGGAAATGTGGTCCGGATAGCACACAAATCTTGTCCTGCATGGACTCTGCAAGTGGACTCGTCCTCAATCCTGTTTGCGGCTGCTGACCCACATAGCCGATATGATAGTTACCATGTCGGGTGGCCCCCATAACATTACGGGGTGGTGCACACTCCGCGGCAGGACGGCCGCGTGTTACATTCTGCTCCAATGGTTGTCCACCTGGTGAGTAGCACTCGATCAGCAGCTTTGTTTATGATAGGCAGGGACAAGGATCCGCTTGTAGAAGCTGCTCCGTAATGGAAATGCCTGACGCGTTTCGAAGCTCCATATGCTTCTCTTCAGAGGCTTGAACGGAGACAGTGTGTGCAAACGCTGAACCCACTTCGCCATTTTCATATTGCACACCCACCAATGGGAAGCTCGAATGAGACTGTGCATTGTGGGAAATGTGGTCCGGATAGCACACAAATCTTGTCCTGCATGGACTCTGCAAGTGGACTCGTCCTCAATCCTGTTTGCGGCTGCTGACCCACATAGCCGATATGATAGTTACCATGTCGGGTGGCCCCCATAACATTACGGGGTGGTGCACACTCCGCGGCAGGACGGCCGCGTGTTACATTCTGCTCCAATGGTTGTCCACCTGGTGAGTAGCACTCGATCAGCAGCTTTGTTTATGATAGGCAGGGACGAGGATCCGCTTGTAGAAGCTGCTCCGTAATGGAAATGCCTGACGCGTTTCGAAGCTCCATATGCTTCTCTTCAGAGGCTTGAACGGAGACAGTGTGTGCAAACGCTGAACCCACTTCGCCATTTTCATATTGCACACCCACCAATGGGAAGCTCGAATGAGACTGTGCATTGTGGGAAATGTGGTCCGGATAGCACACAAATCTTGTCCTGCATGGACTCTGCAAGTGGACTCGTCCTCAATCCTGTTTGCGGCTGCTGACCCACATAGCCGATATGATAGTTACCATGTCGGGTGGCCCCCATAACATTACGGGGTGGTGCACACTCCGCGGCAGGACGGCCGCGTGTTACATTCTGCTCCAATGGTTGTCCACCTGGTGAGTAGCACTCGATCAGCAGCTTTGTTTATGATAGGCAGGGACGAGGATCCGCTTGTAGAAGCTGCTCCGTAATGGAAATGCCTGACGCGTTTCGAAGCTCCATATGCTTCTCTTCAGAGGCTTGAACGGAGACAGTGTGTGCAAACGCTGAACCCACTTCGCCATTTTCATATTGCACACCCACCAATGGGAAGCTCGAATGAGACTGTGCATTGTGGGAAATGTGGTCCGGATAGCACACAAATCTTGTCCTGCATGGACTCTGCAAGTGGACTCGTCCTCAATCCTGTTTGCGGCTGCTGACCCACATAGCCGATATGATAGTTACCATGTCGGGTGGCCCCCATAACATTACGGGGTGGTGCACACTCCGCGGCAGGACGGCCGCGTGTTACATTCTGCTCCAATGGTTGTCCACCTGGTGAGTAGCACTCGATCAGCAGCTTTGTTTATGATAGGCAGGGACGAGGATCCGCTTGTAGAAGCTGCTCCGTAATGGAAATGCCTGACGCGTTTCGAAGCTCCATATGCTTCTCTTCAGAGGCTTGAACGGAGACAGTGTGTGCAAACGCTGAACCCACTTCGCCATTTTCATATTGCACACCCACCAATGGGAAGCTCGAATGAGACTGTGCATTGTGGGAAATGTGGTCCGGATAGCACACAAATCTTGTCCTGCATGGACTCTGCAAGTGGACTCGTCCTCAATCCTGTTTGCGGCTGCTGACCCACATAGCCGATATGATAGTTACCATGTCGGGTGGCCCCCATAACATTACGGGGTGGTGCACACTCCGCGGCAGGACGGCCGCGTGTTACATTCTGCTCCAATGGTTGTCCACCTGGTGAGTAGCACTCGATCAGCAGCTTTGTTTATGATAGGCAGGGACAAGGATCCGCTTGTAGAAGCTGCTCCGTAATGGAAATGCCTGACGCGTTTCGAAGCTCCATATGCTTCTCTTCAGAGGCTTGAACGGAGACAGTGTGTGCAAACGCTGAACCCACTTCGCCATTTTCATATTGCACACCCACCAATGGGAAGCTCGAATGAGACTGTGCATTGTGGGAAATGTGGTCCGGATAGCACACAAATCTTGTCCTGCATGGACTCTGCAAGTGGACTCGTCCTCAATCCTGTTTGCGGCTGCTGACCCACATAGCCGATATGATAGTTACCATGTCGGGTGGCCCCCATAACATTACGGGGTGGTGCACACTCCGCGGCAGGACGGCCGCGTGTTACATTCTGCTCCAATGGTTGTCCACCTGGTGAGTAGCACTCGATCAGCAGCTTTGTTTATGATAGGCAGGGACGAGGATCCGCTTGTAGAAGCTGCTCCGTAATGGAAATGCCTGACGCGTTTCGAAGCTCCATATGCTTCTCTTCAGAGGCTTGAACGGAGACAGTGTGTGCAAACGCTGAACCCACTTCGCCATTTTCATATTGCACACCCACCAATGGGAAGCTCGAATGAGACTGTGCATTGTGGGAAATGTGGTCCGGATAGCACACAAATCTTGTCCTGCATGGACTCTGCAAGTGGACTCGTCCTCAATCCTGTTTGCGGCTGCTGACCCACATAGCCGATATGATAGTTACCATGTCGGGTGGCCCCCATAACATTACGGGGTGGTGCACACTCCGCGGCAGGACGGCCGCGTGTTACATTCTGCTCCAATGGTTGTCCACCTGGTGAGTAGCACTCGATCAGCAGCTTTGTTTATGATAGGCAGGGACGAGGATCCGCTTGTAGAAGCTGCTCCGTAATGGAAATGCCTGACGCGTTTCGAAGCTCCATATGCTTCTCTTCAGAGGCTTGAACGGAGACAGTGTGTGCAAACGCTGAACCCACTTCGCCATTTTCATATTGCACACCCACCAATGGGAAGCTCGAATGAGACTGTGCATTGTGGGAAATGTGGTCCGGATAGCACACAAATCTTGTCCTGCATGGACTCTGCAAGTGGACTCGTCCTCAATCCTGTTTGCGGCTGCTGACCCACATAGCCGATATGATAGTTACCATGTCGGGTGGCCCCCATAACATTACGGGGTGGTGCACACTCCGCGGCAGGACGGCCGCGTGTTACATTCTGCTCCAATGGTTGTCCACCTGGTGAGTAGCACTCGATCAGCAGCTTTGTTTATGATAGGCAGGGACGAGGATCCGCTTGTAGAAGCTGCTCCGTAATGGAAATGCCTGACGCGTTTCGAAGCTCCATATGCTTCTCTTCAGAGGCTTGAACGGAGACAGTGTGTGCAAACGCTGAACCCACTTCGCCATTTTCATATTGCACACCCACCAATGGGAAGCTCGAATGAGACTGTGCATTGTGGGAAATGTGGTCCGGATAGCACACAAATCTTGTCCTGCATGGACTCTGCAAGTGGACTCGTCCTCAATCCTGTTTGCGGCTGCTGACCCACATAGCCGATATGATAGTTACCATGTCGGGTGGCCCCCATAACATTACGGGGTGGTGCACACTCCGCGGCAGGACGGCCGCGTGTTACATTCTGCTCCAATGGTTGTCCACCTGGTGAGTAGCACTCGATCAGCAGCTTTGTTTATGATAGGCAGGGACGAGGATCCGCTTGTAGAAGCTGCTCCGTAATGGAAATGCCTGACGCGTTTCGAAGCTCCATATGCTTCTCTTCAGAGGCTTGAACGGAGACAGTGTGTGCAAACGCTGAACCCACTTCGCCATTTTCATATTGCACACCCACCAATGGGAAGCTCGAATGAGACTGTGCATTGTGGGAAATGTGGTCCGGATAGCACACAAATCTTGTCCTGCATGGACTCTGCAAGTGGACTCGTCCTCAATCCTGTTTGCGGCTGCTGACCCACATAGCCGATATGATAGTTACCATGTCGGGTGGCCCCCATAACATTACGGGGTGGTGCACACTCCGCGGCAGGACGGCCGCGTGTTACATTCTGCTCCAATGGTTGTCCACCTGGTGAGTAGCACTCGATCAGCAGCTTTGTTTATGATAGGCAGGGACGAGGATCCGCTTGTAGAAGCTGCTCCGTAATGGAAATGCCTGACGCGTTTCGAAGCTCCATATGCTTCTCTTCAGAGGCTTGAACGGAGACAGTGTGTGCAAACGCTGAACCCACTTCGCCATTTTCATATTGCACACCCACCAATGGGAAGCTCGAATGAGACTGTGCATTGTGGGAAATGTGGTCCGGATAGCACACAAATCTTGTCCTGCATGGACTCTGCAAGTGGACTCGTCCTCAATCCTGTTTGCGGCTGCTGACCCACATAGCCGATATGATAGTTACCATGTCGGGTGGCCCCCATAACATTACGGGGTGGTGCACACTCCGCGGCAGGACGGCCGCGTGTTACATTCTGCTCCAATGGTTGTCCACCTGGTGAGTAGCACTCGATCAGCAGCTTTGTTTATGATAGGCAGGGACGAGGATCCGCTTGTAGAAGCTGCTCCGTAATGGAAATGCCTGACGCGTTTCGAAGCTCCATATGCTTCTCTTCAGAGGCTTGAACGGAGACAGTGTGTGCAAACGCTGAACCCACTTCGCCATTTTCATATTGCACACCCACCAATGGGAAGCTCGAATGAGACTGTGCATTGTGGGAAATGTGGTCCGGATAGCACACAAATCTTGTCCTGCATGGACTCTGCAAGTGGACTCGTCCTCAATCCTGTTTGCGGCTGCTGACCCACATAGCCGATATGATAGTTACCATGTCGGGTGGCCCCCATAACATTACGGGGTGGTGCACACTCCGCGGCAGGACGGCCGCGTGTTACATTCTGCTCCAATGGTTGTCCACCTGGTGAGTAGCACTCGATCAGCAGCTTTGTTTATGATAGGCAGGGACGAGGATCCGCTTGTAGAAGCTGCTCCGTAATGGAAATGCCTGACGCGTTTCGAAGCTCCATATGCTTCTCTTCAGAGGCTTGAACGGAGACAGTGTGTGCAAACGCTGAACCCACTTCGCCATTTTCATATTGCACACCCACCAATGGGAAGCTCGAATGAGACTGTGCATTGTGGGAAATGTGGTCCGGATAGCACACAAATCTTGTCCTGCATGGACTCTGCAAGTGGACTCGTCCTCAATCCTGTTTGCGGCTGCTGACCCACATAGCCGATATGATAGTTACCATGTCGGGTGGCCCCCATAACATTACGGGGTGGTGCACACTCCGCGGCAGGACGGCCGCGTGTTACATTCTGCTCCAATGGTTGTCCACCTGGTGAGTAGCACTCGATCAGCAGCTTTGTTTATGATAGGCAGGGACGAGGATCCGCTTGTAGAAGCTGCTCCGTAATGGAAATGCCTGACGCGTTTCGAAGCTCCATATGCTTCTCTTCAGAGGCTTGAACGGAGACAGTGTGTGCAAACGCTGAACCCACTTCGCCATTTTCATATTGCACACCCACCAATGGGAAGCTCGAATGAGACTGTGCATTGTGGGAAATGTGGTCCGGATAGCACACAAATCTTGTCCTGCATGGACTCTGCAAGTGGACTCGTCCTCAATCCTGTTTGCGGCTGCTGACCCACATAGCCGATATGATAGTTACCATGTCGGGTGGCCCCCATAACATTACGGGGTGGTGCACACTCCGCGGCAGGACGGCCGCGTGTTACATTCTGCTCCAATGGTTGTCCACCTGGTGAGTAGCACTCGATCAGCAGCTTTGTTTATGATAGGCAGGGACGAGGATCCGCTTGTAGAAGCTGCTCCGTAATGGAAATGCCTGACGCGTTTCGAAGCTCCATATGCTTCTCTTCAGAGGCTTGAACGGAGACAGTGTGTGCAAACGCTGAACCCACTTCGCCATTTTCATATTGCACACCCACCAATGGGAAGCTCGAATGAGACTGTGCATTGTGGGAAATGTGGTCCGGATAGCACACAAATCTTGTCCTGCATGGACTCTGCAAGTGGACTCGTCCTCAATCCTGTTTGCGGCTGCTGACCCACATAGCCGATATGATAGTTACCATGTCGGGTGGCCCCCATAACATTACGGGGTGGTGCACACTCCGCGGCAGGACGGCCGCGTGTTACATTCTGCTCCAATGGTTGTCCACCTGGTGAGTAGCACTCGATCAGCAGCTTTGTTTATGATAGGCAGGGACGAGGATCCGCTTGTAGAAGCTGCTCCGTAATGGAAATGCCTGACGCGTTTCGAAGCTCCATATGCTTCTCTTCAGAGGCTTGAACGGAGACAGTGTGTGCAAACGCTGAACCCACTTCGCCATTTTCATATTGCACACCCACCAATGGGAAGCTCGAATGAGACTGTGCATTGTGGGAAATGTGGTCCGGATAGCACACAAATCTTGTCCTGCATGGACTCTGCAAGTGGACTCGTCCTCAATCCTGTTTGCGGCTGCTGACCCACATAGCCGATATGATAGTTACCATGTCGGGTGGCCCCCATAACATTACGGGGTGGTGCACACTCCGCGGCAGGACGGCCGCGTGTTACATTCTGCTCCAATGGTTGTCCACCTGGTGAGTAGCACTCGATCAGCAGCTTTGTTTATGATAGGCAGGGACGAGGATCCGCTTGTAGAAGCTGCTCCGTAATGGAAATGCCTGACGCGTTTCGAAGCTCCATATGCTTCTCTTCAGAGGCTTGAACGGAGACAGTGTGTGCAAACGCTGAACCCACTTCGCCATTTTCATATTGCACACCCACCAATGGGAAGCTCGAATGAGACTGTGCATTGTGGGAAATGTGGTCCGGATAGCACACAAATCTTGTCCTGCATGGACTCTGCAAGTGGACTCGTCCTCAATCCTGTTTGCGGCTGCTGACCCACATAGCCGATATGATAGTTACCATGTCGGGTGGCCCCCATAACATTACGGGGTGGTGCACACTCCGCGGCAGGACGGCCGCGTGTTACATTCTGCTCCAATGGTTGTCCACCTGGTGAGTAGCACTCGATCAGCAGCTTTGTTTATGATAGGCAGGGACGAGGATCCGCTTGTAGAAGCTGCTCCGTAATGGAAATGCCTGACGCGTTTCGAAGCTCCATATGCTTCTCTTCAGAGGCTTGAACGGAGACAGTGTGTGCAAACGCTGAACCCACTTCGCCATTTTCATATTGCACACCCACCAATGGGAAGCTCGAATGAGACTGTGCATTGTGGGAAATGTGGTCCGGATAGCACACAAATCTTGTCCTGCATGGACTCTGCAAGTGGACTCGTCCTCAATCCTGTTTGCGGCTGCTGACCCACATAGCCGATATGATAGTTACCATGTCGGGTGGCCCCCATAACATTACGGGGTGGTGCACACTCCGCGGCAGGACGGCCGCGTGTTACATTCTGCTCCAATGGTTGTCCACCTGGTGAGTAGCACTCGATCAGCAGCTTTGTTTATGATAGGCAGGGACGAGGATCCGCTTGTAGAAGCTGCTCCGTAATGGAAATGCCTGACGCGTTTCGAAGCTCCATATGCTTCTCTTCAGAGGCTTGAACGGAGACAGTGTGTGCAAACGCTGAACCCACTTCGCCATTTTCATATTGCACACCCACCAATGGGAAGCTCGAATGAGACTGTGCATTGTGGGAAATGTGGTCCGGATAGCACACAAATCTTGTCCTGCATGGACTCTGCAAGTGGACTCGTCCTCAATCCTGTTTGCGGCTGCTGACCCACATAGCCGATATGATAGTTACCATGTCGGGTGGCCCCCATAACATTACGGGGTGGTGCACACTCCGCGGCAGGACGGCCGCGTGTTACATTCTGCTCCAATGGTTGTCCACCTGGTGAGTAGCACTCGATCAGCAGCTTTGTTTATGATAGGCAGGGACGAGGATCCGCTTGTAGAAGCTGCTCCGTAATGGAAATGCCTGACGCGTTTCGAAGCTCCATATGCTTCTCTTCAGAGGCTTGAACGGAGACAGTGTGTGCAAACGCTGAACCCACTTCGCCATTTTCATATTGCACACCCACCAATGGGAAGCTCGAATGAGACTGTGCATTGTGGGAAATGTGGTCCGGATAGCACACAAATCTTGTCCTGCATGGACTCTGCAAGTGGACTCGTCCTCAATCCTGTTTGCGGCTGCTGACCCACATAGCCGATATGATAGTTACCATGTCGGGTGGCCCCCATAACATTACGGGGTGGTGCACACTCCGCGGCAGGACGGCCGCGTGTTACATTCTGCTCCAATGGTTGTCCACCTGGTGAGTAGCACTCGATCAGCAGCTTTGTTTATGATAGGCAGGGACGAGGATCCGCTTGTAGAAGCTGCTCCGTAATGGAAATGCCTGACGCGTTTCGAAGCTCCATATGCTTCTCTTCAGAGGCTTGAACGGAGACAGTGTGTGCAAACGCTGAACCCACTTCGCCATTTTCATATTGCACACCCACCAATGGGAAGCTCGAATGAGACTGTGCATTGTGGGAAATGTGGTCCGGATAGCACACAAATCTTGTCCTGCATGGACTCTGCAAGTGGACTCGTCCTCAATCCTGTTTGCGGCTGCTGACCCACATAGCCGATATGATAGTTACCATGTCGGGTGGCCCCCATAACATTACGGGGTGGTGCACACTCCGCGGCAGGACGGCCGCGTGTTACATTCTGCTCCAATGGTTGTCCACCTGGTGAGTAGCACTCGATCAGCAGCTTTGTTTATGATAGGCAGGGACGAGGATCCGCTTGTAGAAGCTGCTCCGTAATGGAAATGCCTGACGCGTTTCGAAGCTCCATATGCTTCTCTTCAGAGGCTTGAACGGAGACAGTGTGTGCAAACGCTGAACCCACTTCGCCATTTTCATATTGCACACCCACCAATGGGAAGCTCGAATGAGACTGTGCATTGTGGGAAATGTGGTCCGGATAGCACACAAATCTTGTCCTGCATGGACTCTGCAAGTGGACTCGTCCTCAATCCTGTTTGCGGCTGCTGACCCACATAGCCGATATGATAGTTACCATGTCGGGTGGCCCCCATAACATTACGGGGTGGTGCACACTCCGCGGCAGGACGGCCGCGTGTTACATTCTGCTCCAATGGTTGTCCACCTGGTGAGTAGCACTCGATCAGCAGCTTTGTTTATGATAGGCAGGGACGAGGATCCGCTTGTAGAAGCTGCTCCGTAATGGAAATGCCTGACGCGTTTCGAAGCTCCATATGCTTCTCTTCAGAGGCTTGAACGGAGACAGTGTGTGCAAACGCTGAACCCACTTCGCCATTTTCATATTGCACACCCACCAATGGGAAGCTCGAATGAGACTGTGCATTGTGGGAAATGTGGTCCGGATAGCACACAAATCTTGTCCTGCATGGACTCTGCAAGTGGACTCGTCCTCAATCCTGTTTGCGGCTGCTGACCCACATAGCCGATATGATAGTTACCATGTCGGGTGGCCCCCATAACATTACGGGGTGGTGCACACTCCGCGGCAGGACGGCCGCGTGTTACATTCTGCTCCAATGGTTGTCCACCTGGTGAGTAGCACTCGATCAGCAGCTTTGTTTATGATAGGCAGGGACGAGGATCCGCTTGTAGAAGCTGCTCCGTAATGGAAATGCCTGACGCGTTTCGAAGCTCCATATGCTTCTCTTCAGAGGCTTGAACGGAGACAGTGTGTGCAAACGCTGAACCCACTTCGCCATTTTCATATTGCACACCCACCAATGGGAAGCTCGAATGAGACTGTGCATTGTGGGAAATGTGGTCCGGATAGCACACAAATCTTGTCCTGCATGGACTCTGCAAGTGGACTCGTCCTCAATCCTGTTTGCGGCTGCTGACCCACATAGCCGATATGATAGTTACCATGTCGGGTGGCCCCCATAACATTACGGGGTGGTGCACACTCCGCGGCAGGACGGCCGCGTGTTACATTCTGCTCCAATGGTTGTCCACCTGGTGAGTAGCACTCGATCAGCAGCTTTGTTTATGATAGGCAGGGACGAGGATCCGCTTGTAGAAGCTGCTCCGTAATGGAAATGCCTGACGCGTTTCGAAGCTCCATATGCTTCTCTTCAGAGGCTTGAACGGAGACAGTGTGTGCAAACGCTGAACCCACTTCGCCATTTTCATATTGCACACCCACCAATGGGAAGCTCGAATGAGACTGTGCATTGTGGGAAATGTGGTCCGGATAGCACACAAATCTTGTCCTGCATGGACTCTGCAAGTGGACTCGTCCTCAATCCTGTTTGCGGCTGCTGACCCACATAGCCGATATGATAGTTACCATGTCGGGTGGCCCCCATAACATTACGGGGTGGTGCACACTCCGCGGCAGGACGGCCGCGTGTTACATTCTGCTCCAATGGTTGTCCACCTGGTGAGTAGCACTCGATCAGCAGCTTTGTTTATGATAGGCAGGGACGAGGATCCGCTTGTAGAAGCTGCTCCGTAATGGAAATGCCTGACGCGTTTCGAAGCTCCATATGCTTCTCTTCAGAGGCTTGAACGGAGACAGTGTGTGCAAACGCTGAACCCACTTCGCCATTTTCATATTGCACACCCACCAATGGGAAGCTCGAATGAGACTGTGCATTGTGGGAAATGTGGTCCGGATAGCACACAAATCTTGTCCTGCATGGACTCTGCAAGTGGACTCGTCCTCAATCCTGTTTGCGGCTGCTGACCCACATAGCCGATATGATAGTTACCATGTCGGGTGGCCCCCATAACATTACGGGGTGGTGCACACTCCGCGGCAGGACGGCCGCGTGTTACATTCTGCTCCAATGGTTGTCCACCTGGTGAGTAGCACTCGATCAGCAGCTTTGTTTATGATAGGCAGGGACGAGGATCCGCTTGTAGAAGCTGCTCCGTAATGGAAATGCCTGACGCGTTTCGAAGCTCCATATGCTTCTCTTCAGAGGCTTGAACGGAGACAGTGTGTGCAAACGCTGAACCCACTTCGCCATTTTCATATTGCACACCCACCAATGGGAAGCTCGAATGAGACTGTGCATTGTGGGAAATGTGGTCCGGATAGCACACAAATCTTGTCCTGCATGGACTCTGCAAGTGGACTCGTCCTCAATCCTGTTTGCGGCTGCTGACCCACATAGCCGATATGATAGTTACCATGTCGGGTGGCCCCCATAACATTACGGGGTGGTGCACACTCCGCGGCAGGACGGCCGCGTGTTACATTCTGCTCCAATGGTTGTCCACCTGGTGAGTAGCACTCGATCAGCAGCTTTGTTTATGATAGGCAGGGACGAGGATCCGCTTGTAGAAGCTGCTCCGTAATGGAAATGCCTGACGCGTTTCGAAGCTCCATATGCTTCTCTTCAGAGGCTTGAACGGAGACAGTGTGTGCAAACGCTGAACCCACTTCGCCATTTTCATATTGCACACCCACCAATGGGAAGCTCGAATGAGACTGTGCATTGTGGGAAATGTGGTCCGGATAGCACACAAATCTTGTCCTGCATGGACTCTGCAAGTGGACTCGTCCTCAATCCTGTTTGCGGCTGCTGACCCACATAGCCGATATGATAGTTACCATGTCGGGTGGCCCCCATAACATTACGGGGTGGTGCACACTCCGCGGCAGGACGGCCGCGTGTTACATTCTGCTCCAATGGTTGTCCACCTGGTGAGTAGCACTCGATCAGCAGCTTTGTTTATGATAGGCAGGGACGAGGATCCGCTTGTAGAAGCTGCTCCGTAATGGAAATGCCTGACGCGTTTCGAAGCTCCATATGCTTCTCTTCAGAGGCTTGAACGGAGACAGTGTGTGCAAACGCTGAACCCACTTCGCCATTTTCATATTGCACACCCACCAATGGGAAGCTCGAATGAGACTGTGCATTGTGGGAAATGTGGTCCGGATAGCACACAAATCTTGTCCTGCATGGACTCTGCAAGTGGACTCGTCCTCAATCCTGTTTGCGGCTGCTGACCCACATAGCCGATATGATAGTTACCATGTCGGGTGGCCCCCATAACATTACGGGGTGGTGCACACTCCGCGGCAGGACGGCCGCGTGTTACATTCTGCTCCAATGGTTGTCCACCTGGTGAGTAGCACTCGATCAGCAGCTTTGTTTATGATAGGCAGGGACGAGGATCCGCTTGTAGAAGCTGCTCCGTAATGGAAATGCCTGACGCGTTTCGAAGCTCCATATGCTTCTCTTCAGAGGCTTGAACGGAGACAGTGTGTGCAAACGCTGAACCCACTTCGCCATTTTCATATTGCACACCCACCAATGGGAAGCTCGAATGAGACTGTGCATTGTGGGAAATGTGGTCCGGATAGCACACAAATCTTGTCCTGCATGGACTCTGCAAGTGGACTCGTCCTCAATCCTGTTTGCGGCTGCTGACCCACATAGCCGATATGATAGTTACCATGTCGGGTGGCCCCCATAACATTACGGGGTGGTGCACACTCCGCGGCAGGACGGCCGCGTGTTACATTCTGCTCCAATGGTTGTCCACCTGGTGAGTAGCACTCGATCAGCAGCTTTGTTTATGATAGGCAGGGACGAGGATCCGCTTGTAGAAGCTGCTCCGTAATGGAAATGCCTGACGCGTTTCGAAGCTCCATATGCTTCTCTTCAGAGGCTTGAACGGAGACAGTGTGTGCAAACGCTGAACCCACTTCGCCATTTTCATATTGCACACCCACCAATGGGAAGCTCGAATGAGACTGTGCATTGTGGGAAATGTGGTCCGGATAGCACACAAATCTTGTCCTGCATGGACTCTGCAAGTGGACTCGTCCTCAATCCTGTTTGCGGCTGCTGACCCACATAGCCGATATGATAGTTACCATGTCGGGTGGCCCCCATAACATTACGGGGTGGTGCACACTCCGCGGCAGGACGGCCGCGTGTTACATTCTGCTCCAATGGTTGTCCACCTGGTGAGTAGCACTCGATCAGCAGCTTTGTTTATGATAGGCAGGGACGAGGATCCGCTTGTAGAAGCTGCTCCGTAATGGAAATGCCTGACGCGTTTCGAAGCTCCATATGCTTCTCTTCAGAGGCTTGAACGGAGACAGTGTGTGCAAACGCTGAACCCACTTCGCCATTTTCATATTGCACACCCACCAATGGGAAGCTCGAATGAGACTGTGCATTGTGGGAAATGTGGTCCGGATAGCACACAAATCTTGTCCTGCATGGACTCTGCAAGTGGACTCGTCCTCAATCCTGTTTGCGGCTGCTGACCCACATAGCCGATATGATAGTTACCATGTCGGGTGGCCCCCATAACATTACGGGGTGGTGCACACTCCGCGGCAGGACGGCCGCGTGTTACATTCTGCTCCAATGGTTGTCCACCTGGTGAGTAGCACTCGATCAGCAGCTTTGTTTATGATAGGCAGGGATGAGGATCCGCTTGTAGAAGCTGCTCCGTAATGGAAATGCCTGACGCGTTTCGAAGCTCCATATGCTTCTCTTCAGAGGCTTGAACGGAGACAGTGTGTGCAAACGCTGAACCCACTTCGCCATTTTCATATTGCACACCCACCAATGGGAAGCTCGAATGAGACTGTGCATTGTGGGAAATGTGGTCCGGATAGCACACAAATCTTGTCCTGCATGGACTCTGCAAGTGGACTCGTCCTCAATCCTGTTTGCGGCTGCTGACCCACATAGCCGATATGATAGTTACCATGTCGGGTGGCCCCCATAACATTACGGGGTGGTGCACACTCCGCGGCAGGACGGCCGCGTGTTACATTCTGCTCCAATGGTTGTCCACCTGGTGAGTAGCACTCGATCAGCAGCTTTGTTTATGATAGGCAGGGACGAGGATCCGCTTGTAGAAGCTGCTCCGTAATGGAAATGCCTGACGCGTTTCGAAGCTCCATATGCTTCTCTTCAGAGGCTTGAACGGAGACAGTGTGTGCAAACGCTGAACCCACTTCGCCATTTTCATATTGCACACCCACCAATGGGAAGCTCGAATGAGACTGTGCATTGTGGGAAATGTGGTCCGGATAGCACACAAATCTTGTCCTGCATGGACTCTGCAAGTGGACTCGTCCTCAATCCTGTTTGCGGCTGCTGACCCACATAGCCGATATGATAGTTACCATGTCGGGTGGCCCCCATAACATTACGGGGTGGTGCACACTCCGCGGCAGGACGGCCGCGTGTTACATTCTGCTCCAATGGTTGTCCACCTGGTGAGTAGCACTCGATCAGCAGCTTTGTTTATGATAGGCAGGGACGAGGATCCGCTTGTAGAAGCTGCTCCGTAATGGAAATGCCTGACGCGTTTCGAAGCTCCATATGCTTCTCTTCAGAGGCTTGAACGGAGACAGTGTGTGCAAACGCTGAACCCACTTCGCCATTTTCATATTGCACACCCACCAATGGGAAGCTCGAATGAGACTGTGCATTGTGGGAAATGTGGTCCGGATAGCACACAAATCTTGTCCTGCATGGACTCTGCAAGTGGACTCGTCCTCAATCCTGTTTGCGGCTGCTGACCCACATAGCCGATATGATAGTTACCATGTCGGGTGGCCCCCATAACATTACGGGGTGGTGCACACTCCGCGGCAGGACGGCCGCGTGTTACATTCTGCTCCAATGGTTGTCCACCTGGTGAGTAGCACTCGATCAGCAGCTTTGTTTATGATAGGCAGGGACGAGGATCCGCTTGTAGAAGCTGCTCCGTAATGGAAATGCCTGACGCGTTTCGAAGCTCCATATGCTTCTCTTCAGAGGCTTGAACGGAGACAGTGTGTGCAAACGCTGAACCCACTTCGCCATTTTCATATTGCACACCCACCAATGGGAAGCTCGAATGAGACTGTGCATTGTGGGAAATGTGGTCCGGATAGCACACAAATCTTGTCCTGCATGGACTCTGCAAGTGGACTCGTCCTCAATCCTGTTTGCGGCTGCTGACCCACATAGCCGATATGATAGTTACCATGTCGGGTGGCCCCCATAACATTACGGGGTGGTGCACACTCCGCGGCAGGACGGCCGCGTGTTACATTCTGCTCCAATGGTTGTCCACCTGGTGAGTAGCACTCGATCAGCAGCTTTGTTTATGATAGGCAGGGACAAGGATCCGCTTGTAGAAGCTGCTCCGTAATGGAAATGCCTGACGCGTTTCGAAGCTCCATATGCTTCTCTTCAGAGGCTTGAACGGAGACAGTGTGTGCAAACGCTGAACCCACTTCGCCATTTTCATATTGCACACCCACCAATGGGAAGCTCGAATGAGACTGTGCATTGTGGGAAATGTGGTCCGGATAGCACACAAATCTTGTCCTGCATGGACTCTGCAAGTGGACTCGTCCTCAATCCTGTTTGCGGCTGCTGACCCACATAGCCGATATGATAGTTACCATGTCGGGTGGCCCCCATAACATTACGGGGTGGTGCACACTCCGCGGCAGGACGGCCGCGTGTTACATTCTGCTCCAATGGTTGTCCACCTGGTGAGTAGCACTCGATCAGCAGCTTTGTTTATGATAGGCAGGGATGAGGATCCGCTTGTAGAAGCTGCTCCGTAATGGAAATGCCTGACGCGTTTCGAAGCTCCATATGCTTCTCTTCAGAGGCTTGAACGGAGACAGTGTGTGCAAACGCTGAACCCACTTCGCCATTTTCATATTGCACACCCACCAATGGGAAGCTCGAATGAGACTGTGCATTGTGGGAAATGTGGTCCGGATAGCACACAAATCTTGTCCTGCATGGACTCTGCAAGTGGACTCGTCCTCAATCCTGTTTGCGGCTGCTGACCCACATAGCCGATATGATAGTTACCATGTCGGGTGGCCCCCATAACATTACGGGGTGGTGCACACTCCGCGGCAGGACGGCCGCGTGTTACATTCTGCTCCAATGGTTGTCCACCTGGTGAGTAGCACTCGATCAGCAGCTTTGTTTATGATAGGCAGGGACAAGGATCCGCTTGTAGAAGCTGCTCCGTAATGGAAATGCCTGACGCGTTTCGAAGCTCCATATGCTTCTCTTCAGAGGCTTGAACGGAGACAGTGTGTGCAAACGCTGAACCCACTTCGCCATTTTCATATTGCACACCCACCAATGGGAAGCTCGAATGAGACTGTGCATTGTGGGAAATGTGGTCCGGATAGCACACAAATCTTGTCCTGCATGGACTCTGCAAGTGGACTCGTCCTCAATCCTGTTTGCGGCTGCTGACCCACATAGCCGATATGATAGTTACCATGTCGGGTGGCCCCCATAACATTACGGGGTGGTGCACACTCCGCGGCAGGACGGCCGCGTGTTACATTCTGCTCCAATGGTTGTCCACCTGGTGAGTAGCACTCGATCAGCAGCTTTGTTTATGATAGGCAGGGACGAGGATCCGCTTGTAGAAGCTGCTCCGTAATGGAAATGCCTGACGCGTTTCGAAGCTCCATATGCTTCTCTTCAGAGGCTTGAACGGAGACAGTGTGTGCAAACGCTGAACCCACTTCGCCATTTTCATATTGCACACCCACCAATGGGAAGCTCGAATGAGACTGTGCATTGTGGGAAATGTGGTCCGGATAGCACACAAATCTTGTCCTGCATGGACTCTGCAAGTGGACTCGTCCTCAATCCTGTTTGCGGCTGCTGACCCACATAGCCGATATGATAGTTACCATGTCGGGTGGCCCCCATAACATTACGGGGTGGTGCACACTCCGCGGCAGGACGGCCGCGTGTTACATTCTGCTCCAATGGTTGTCCACCTGGTGAGTAGCACTCGATCAGCAGCTTTGTTTATGATAGGCAGGGACGAGGATCCGCTTGTAGAAGCTGCTCCGTAATGGAAATGCCTGACGCGTTTCGAAGCTCCATATGCTTCTCTTCAGAGGCTTGAACGGAGACAGTGTGTGCAAACGCTGAACCCACTTCGCCATTTTCATATTGCACACCCACCAATGGGAAGCTCGAATGAGACTGTGCATTGTGGGAAATGTGGTCCGGATAGCACACAAATCTTGTCCTGCATGGACTCTGCAAGTGGACTCGTCCTCAATCCTGTTTGCGGCTGCTGACCCACATAGCCGATATGATAGTTACCATGTCGGGTGGCCCCCATAACATTACGGGGTGGTGCACACTCCGCGGCAGGACGGCCGCGTGTTACATTCTGCTCCAATGGTTGTCCACCTGGTGAGTAGCACTCGATCAGCAGCTTTGTTTATGATAGGCAGGGACGAGGATCCGCTTGTAGAAGCTGCTCCGTAATGGAAATGCCTGACGCGTTTCGAAGCTCCATATGCTTCTCTTCAGAGGCTTGAACGGAGACAGTGTGTGCAAACGCTGAACCCACTTCGCCATTTTCATATTGCACACCCACCAATGGGAAGCTCGAATGAGACTGTGCATTGTGGGAAATGTGGTCCGGATAGCACACAAATCTTGTCCTGCATGGACTCTGCAAGTGGACTCGTCCTCAATCCTGTTTGCGGCTGCTGACCCACATAGCCGATATGATAGTTACCATGTCGGGTGGCCCCCATAACATTACGGGGTGGTGCACACTCCGCGGCAGGACGGCCGCGTGTTACATTCTGCTCCAATGGTTGTCCACCTGGTGAGTAGCACTCGATCAGCAGCTTTGTTTATGATAGGCAGGGACGAGGATCCGCTTGTAGAAGCTGCTCCGTAATGGAAATGCCTGACGCGTTTCGAAGCTCCATATGCTTCTCTTCAGAGGCTTGAACGGAGACAGTGTGTGCAAACGCTGAACCCACTTCGCCATTTTCATATTGCACACCCACCAATGGGAAGCTCGAATGAGACTGTGCATTGTGGGAAATGTGGTCCGGATAGCACACAAATCTTGTCCTGCATGGACTCTGCAAGTGGACTCGTCCTCAATCCTGTTTGCGGCTGCTGACCCACATAGCCGATATGATAGTTACCATGTCGGGTGGCCCCCATAACATTACGGGGTGGTGCACACTCCGCGGCAGGACGGCCGCGTGTTACATTCTGCTCCAATGGTTGTCCACCTGGTGAGTAGCACTCGATCAGCAGCTTTGTTTATGATAGGCAGGGACGAGGATCCGCTTGTAGAAGCTGCTCCGTAATGGAAATGCCTGACGCGTTTCGAAGCTCCATATGCTTCTCTTCAGAGGCTTGAACGGAGACAGTGTGTGCAAACGCTGAACCCACTTCGCCATTTTCATATTGCACACCCACCAATGGGAAGCTCGAATGAGACTGTGCATTGTGGGAAATGTGGTCCGGATAGCACACAAATCTTGTCCTGCATGGACTCTGCAAGTGGACTCGTCCTCAATCCTGTTTGCGGCTGCTGACCCACATAGCCGATATGATAGTTACCATGTCGGGTGGCCCCCATAACATTACGGGGTGGTGCACACTCCGCGGCAGGACGGCCGCGTGTTACATTCTGCTCCAATGGTTGTCCACCTGGTGAGTAGCACTCGATCAGCAGCTTTGTTTATGATAGGCAGGGACGAGGATCCGCTTGTAGAAGCTGCTCCGTAATGGAAATGCCTGACGCGTTTCGAAGCTCCATATGCTTCTCTTCAGAGGCTTGAACGGAGACAGTGTGTGCAAACGCTGAACCCACTTCGCCATTTTCATATTGCACACCCACCAATGGGAAGCTCGAATGAGACTGTGCATTGTGGGAAATGTGGTCCGGATAGCACACAAATCTTGTCCTGCATGGACTCTGCAAGTGGACTCGTCCTCAATCCTGTTTGCGGCTGCTGACCCACATAGCCGATATGATAGTTACCATGTCGGGTGGCCCCCATAACATTACGGGGTGGTGCACACTCCGCGGCAGGACGGCCGCGTGTTACATTCTGCTCCAATGGTTGTCCACCTGGTGAGTAGCACTCGATCAGCAGCTTTGTTTATGATAGGCAGGGACGAGGATCCGCTTGTAGAAGCTGCTCCGTAATGGAAATGCCTGACGCGTTTCGAAGCTCCATATGCTTCTCTTCAGAGGCTTGAACGGAGACAGTGTGTGCAAACGCTGAACCCACTTCGCCATTTTCATATTGCACACCCACCAATGGGAAGCTCGAATGAGACTGTGCATTGTGGGAAATGTGGTCCGGATAGCACACAAATCTTGTCCTGCATGGACTCTGCAAGTGGACTCGTCCTCAATCCTGTTTGCGGCTGCTGACCCACATAGCCGATATGATAGTTACCATGTCGGGTGGCCCCCATAACATTACGGGGTGGTGCACACTCCGCGGCAGGACGGCCGCGTGTTACATTCTGCTCCAATGGTTGTCCACCTGGTGAGTAGCACTCGATCAGCAGCTTTGTTTATGATAGGCAGGGACGAGGATCCGCTTGTAGAAGCTGCTCCGTAATGGAAATGCCTGACGCGTTTCGAAGCTCCATATGCTTCTCTTCAGAGGCTTGAACGGAGACAGTGTGTGCAAACGCTGAACCCACTTCGCCATTTTCATATTGCACACCCACCAATGGGAAGCTCGAATGAGACTGTGCATTGTGGGAAATGTGGTCCGGATAGCACACAAATCTTGTCCTGCATGGACTCTGCAAGTGGACTCGTCCTCAATCCTGTTTGCGGCTGCTGACCCACATAGCCGATATGATAGTTACCATGTCGGGTGGCCCCCATAACATTACGGGGTGGTGCACACTCCGCGGCAGGACGGCCGCGTGTTACATTCTGCTCCAATGGTTGTCCACCTGGTGAGTAGCACTCGATCAGCAGCTTTGTTTATGATAGGCAGGGACGAGGATCCGCTTGTAGAAGCTGCTCCGTAATGGAAATGCCTGACGCGTTTCGAAGCTCCATATGCTTCTCTTCAGAGGCTTGAACGGAGACAGTGTGTGCAAACGCTGAACCCACTTCGCCATTTTCATATTGCACACCCACCAATGGGAAGCTCGAATGAGACTGTGCATTGTGGGAAATGTGGTCCGGATAGCACACAAATCTTGTCCTGCATGGACTCTGCAAGTGGACTCGTCCTCAATCCTGTTTGCGGCTGCTGACCCACATAGCCGATATGATAGTTACCATGTCGGGTGGCCCCCATAACATTACGGGGTGGTGCACACTCCGCGGCAGGACGGCCGCGTGTTACATTCTGCTCCAATGGTTGTCCACCTGGTGAGTAGCACTCGATCAGCAGCTTTGTTTATGATAGGCAGGGACGAGGATCCGCTTGTAGAAGCTGCTCCGTAATGGAAATGCCTGACGCGTTTCGAAGCTCCATATGCTTCTCTTCAGAGGCTTGAACGGAGACAGTGTGTGCAAACGCTGAACCCACTTCGCCATTTTCATATTGCACACCCACCAATGGGAAGCTCGAATGAGACTGTGCATTGTGGGAAATGTGGTCCGGATAGCACACAAATCTTGTCCTGCATGGACTCTGCAAGTGGACTCGTCCTCAATCCTGTTTGCGGCTGCTGACCCACATAGCCGATATGATAGTTACCATGTCGGGTGGCCCCCATAACATTACGGGGTGGTGCACACTCCGCGGCAGGACGGCCGCGTGTTACATTCTGCTCCAATGGTTGTCCACCTGGTGAGTAGCACTCGATCAGCAGCTTTGTTTATGATAGGCAGGGACGAGGATCCGCTTGTAGAAGCTGCTCCGTAATGGAAATGCCTGACGCGTTTCGAAGCTCCATATGCTTCTCTTCAGAGGCTTGAACGGAGACAGTGTGTGCAAACGCTGAACCCACTTCGCCATTTTCATATTGCACACCCACCAATGGGAAGCTCGAATGAGACTGTGCATTGTGGGAAATGTGGTCCGGATAGCACACAAATCTTGTCCTGCATGGACTCTGCAAGTGGACTCGTCCTCAATCCTGTTTGCGGCTGCTGACCCACATAGCCGATATGATAGTTACCATGTCGGGTGGCCCCCATAACATTACGGGGTGGTGCACACTCCGCGGCAGGACGGCCGCGTGTTACATTCTGCTCCAATGGTTGTCCACCTGGTGAGTAGCACTCGATCAGCAGCTTTGTTTATGATAGGCAGGGACGAGGATCCGCTTGTAGAAGCTGCTCCGTAATGGAAATGCCTGACGCGTTTCGAAGCTCCATATGCTTCTCTTCAGAGGCTTGAACGGAGACAGTGTGTGCAAACGCTGAACCCACTTCGCCATTTTCATATTGCACACCCACCAATGGGAAGCTCGAATGAGACTGTGCATTGTGGGAAATGTGGTCCGGATAGCACACAAATCTTGTCCTGCATGGACTCTGCAAGTGGACTCGTCCTCAATCCTGTTTGCGGCTGCTGACCCACATAGCCGATATGATAGTTACCATGTCGGGTGGCCCCCATAACATTACGGGGTGGTGCACACTCCGCGGCAGGACGGCCGCGTGTTACATTCTGCTCCAATGGTTGTCCACCTGGTGAGTAGCACTCGATCAGCAGCTTTGTTTATGATAGGCAGGGACAAGGATCCGCTTGTAGAAGCTGCTCCGTAATGGAAATGCCTGACGCGTTTCGAAGCTCCATATGCTTCTCTTCAGAGGCTTGAACGGAGACAGTGTGTGCAAACGCTGAACCCACTTCGCCATTTTCATATTGCACACCCACCAATGGGAAGCTCGAATGAGACTGTGCATTGTGGGAAATGTGGTCCGGATAGCACACAAATCTTGTCCTGCATGGACTCTGCAAGTGGACTCGTCCTCAATCCTGTTTGCGGCTGCTGACCCACATAGCCGATATGATAGTTACCATGTCGGGTGGCCCCCATAACATTACGGGGTGGTGCACACTCCGCGGCAGGACGGCCGCGTGTTACATTCTGCTCCAATGGTTGTCCACCTGGTGAGTAGCACTCGATCAGCAGCTTTGTTTATGATAGGCAGGGACGAGGATCCGCTTGTAGAAGCTGCTCCGTAATGGAAATGCCTGACGCGTTTCGAAGCTCCATATGCTTCTCTTCAGAGGCTTGAACGGAGACAGTGTGTGCAAACGCTGAACCCACTTCGCCATTTTCATATTGCACACCCACCAATGGGAAGCTCGAATGAGACTGTGCATTGTGGGAAATGTGGTCCGGATAGCACACAAATCTTGTCCTGCATGGACTCTGCAAGTGGACTCGTCCTCAATCCTGTTTGCGGCTGCTGACCCACATAGCCGATATGATAGTTACCATGTCGGGTGGCCCCCATAACATTACGGGGTGGTGCACACTCCGCGGCAGGACGGCCGCGTGTTACATTCTGCTCCAATGGTTGTCCACCTGGTGAGTAGCACTCGATCAGCAGCTTTGTTTATGATAGGCAGGGACGAGGATCCGCTTGTAGAAGCTGCTCCGTAATGGAAATGCCTGACGCGTTTCGAAGCTCCATATGCTTCTCTTCAGAGGCTTGAACGGAGACAGTGTGTGCAAACGCTGAACCCACTTCGCCATTTTCATATTGCACACCCACCAATGGGAAGCTCGAATGAGACTGTGCATTGTGGGAAATGTGGTCCGGATAGCACACAAATCTTGTCCTGCATGGACTCTGCAAGTGGACTCGTCCTCAATCCTGTTTGCGGCTGCTGACCCACATAGCCGATATGATAGTTACCATGTCGGGTGGCCCCCATAACATTACGGGGTGGTGCACACTCCGCGGCAGGACGGCCGCGTGTTACATTCTGCTCCAATGGTTGTCCACCTGGTGAGTAGCACTCGATCAGCAGCTTTGTTTATGATAGGCAGGGACGAGGATCCGCTTGTAGAAGCTGCTCCGTAATGGAAATGCCTGACGCGTTTCGAAGCTCCATATGCTTCTCTTCAGAGGCTTGAACGGAGACAGTGTGTGCAAACGCTGAACCCACTTCGCCATTTTCATATTGCACACCCACCAATGGGAAGCTCGAATGAGACTGTGCATTGTGGGAAATGTGGTCCGGATAGCACACAAATCTTGTCCTGCATGGACTCTGCAAGTGGACTCGTCCTCAATCCTGTTTGCGGCTGCTGACCCACATAGCCGATATGATAGTTACCATGTCGGGTGGCCCCCATAACATTACGGGGTGGTGCACACTCCGCGGCAGGACGGCCGCGTGTTACATTCTGCTCCAATGGTTGTCCACCTGGTGAGTAGCACTCGATCAGCAGCTTTGTTTATGATAGGCAGGGACGAGGATCCGCTTGTAGAAGCTGCTCCGTAATGGAAATGCCTGACGCGTTTCGAAGCTCCATATGCTTCTCTTCAGAGGCTTGAACGGAGACAGTGTGTGCAAACGCTGAACCCACTTCGCCATTTTCATATTGCACACCCACCAATGGGAAGCTCGAATGAGACTGTGCATTGTGGGAAATGTGGTCCGGATAGCACACAAATCTTGTCCTGCATGGACTCTGCAAGTGGACTCGTCCTCAATCCTGTTTGCGGCTGCTGACCCACATAGCCGATATGATAGTTACCATGTCGGGTGGCCCCCATAACATTACGGGGTGGTGCACACTCCGCGGCAGGACGGCCGCGTGTTACATTCTGCTCCAATGGTTGTCCACCTGGTGAGTAGCACTCGATCAGCAGCTTTGTTTATGATAGGCAGGGACGAGGATCCGCTTGTAGAAGCTGCTCCGTAATGGAAATGCCTGACGCGTTTCGAAGCTCCATATGCTTCTCTTCAGAGGCTTGAACGGAGACAGTGTGTGCAAACGCTGAACCCACTTCGCCATTTTCATATTGCACACCCACCAATGGGAAGCTCGAATGAGACTGTGCATTGTGGGAAATGTGGTCCGGATAGCACACAAATCTTGTCCTGCATGGACTCTGCAAGTGGACTCGTCCTCAATCCTGTTTGCGGCTGCTGACCCACATAGCCGATATGATAGTTACCATGTCGGGTGGCCCCCATAACATTACGGGGTGGTGCACACTCCGCGGCAGGACGGCCGCGTGTTACATTCTGCTCCAATGGTTGTCCACCTGGTGAGTAGCACTCGATCAGCAGCTTTGTTTATGATAGGCAGGGACGAGGATCCGCTTGTAGAAGCTGCTCCGTAATGGAAATGCCTGACGCGTTTCGAAGCTCCATATGCTTCTCTTCAGAGGCTTGAACGGAGACAGTGTGTGCAAACGCTGAACCCACTTCGCCATTTTCATATTGCACACCCACCAATGGGAAGCTCGAATGAGACTGTGCATTGTGGGAAATGTGGTCCGGATAGCACACAAATCTTGTCCTGCATGGACTCTGCAAGTGGACTCGTCCTCAATCCTGTTTGCGGCTGCTGACCCACATAGCCGATATGATAGTTACCATGTCGGGTGGCCCCCATAACATTACGGGGTGGTGCACACTCCGCGGCAGGACGGCCGCGTGTTACATTCTGCTCCAATGGTTGTCCACCTGGTGAGTAGCACTCGATCAGCAGCTTTGTTTATGATAGGCAGGGACGAGGATCCGCTTGTAGAAGCTGCTCCGTAATGGAAATGCCTGACGCGTTTCGAAGCTCCATATGCTTCTCTTCAGAGGCTTGAACGGAGACAGTGTGTGCAAACGCTGAACCCACTTCGCCATTTTCATATTGCACACCCACCAATGGGAAGCTCGAATGAGACTGTGCATTGTGGGAAATGTGGTCCGGATAGCACACAAATCTTGTCCTGCATGGACTCTGCAAGTGGACTCGTCCTCAATCCTGTTTGCGGCTGCTGACCCACATAGCCGATATGATAGTTACCATGTCGGGTGGCCCCCATAACATTACGGGGTGGTGCACACTCCGCGGCAGGACGGCCGCGTGTTACATTCTGCTCCAATGGTTGTCCACCTGGTGAGTAGCACTCGATCAGCAGCTTTGTTTATGATAGGCAGGGACGAGGATCCGCTTGTAGAAGCTGCTCCGTAATGGAAATGCCTGACGCGTTTCGAAGCTCCATATGCTTCTCTTCAGAGGCTTGAACGGAGACAGTGTGTGCAAACGCTGAACCCACTTCGCCATTTTCATATTGCACACCCACCAATGGGAAGCTCGAATGAGACTGTGCATTGTGGGAAATGTGGTCCGGATAGCACACAAATCTTGTCCTGCATGGACTCTGCAAGTGGACTCGTCCTCAATCCTGTTTGCGGCTGCTGACCCACATAGCCGATATGATAGTTACCATGTCGGGTGGCCCCCATAACATTACGGGGTGGTGCACACTCCGCGGCAGGACGGCCGCGTGTTACATTCTGCTCCAATGGTTGTCCACCTGGTGAGTAGCACTCGATCAGCAGCTTTGTTTATGATAGGCAGGGACGAGGATCCGCTTGTAGAAGCTGCTCCGTAATGGAAATGCCTGACGCGTTTCGAAGCTCCATATGCTTCTCTTCAGAGGCTTGAACGGAGACAGTGTGTGCAAACGCTGAACCCACTTCGCCATTTTCATATTGCACACCCACCAATGGGAAGCTCGAATGAGACTGTGCATTGTGGGAAATGTGGTCCGGATAGCACACAAATCTTGTCCTGCATGGACTCTGCAAGTGGACTCGTCCTCAATCCTGTTTGCGGCTGCTGACCCACATAGCCGATATGATAGTTACCATGTCGGGTGGCCCCCATAACATTACGGGGTGGTGCACACTCCGCGGCAGGACGGCCGCGTGTTACATTCTGCTCCAATGGTTGTCCACCTGGTGAGTAGCACTCGATCAGCAGCTTTGTTTATGATAGGCAGGGACGAGGATCCGCTTGTAGAAGCTGCTCCGTAATGGAAATGCCTGACGCGTTTCGAAGCTCCATATGCTTCTCTTCAGAGGCTTGAACGGAGACAGTGTGTGCAAACGCTGAACCCACTTCGCCATTTTCATATTGCACACCCACCAATGGGAAGCTCGAATGAGACTGTGCATTGTGGGAAATGTGGTCCGGATAGCACACAAATCTTGTCCTGCATGGACTCTGCAAGTGGACTCGTCCTCAATCCTGTTTGCGGCTGCTGACCCACATAGCCGATATGATAGTTACCATGTCGGGTGGCCCCCATAACATTACGGGGTGGTGCACACTCCGCGGCAGGACGGCCGCGTGTTACATTCTGCTCCAATGGTTGTCCACCTGGTGAGTAGCACTCGATCAGCAGCTTTGTTTATGATAGGCAGGGACGAGGATCCGCTTGTAGAAGCTGCTCCGTAATGGAAATGCCTGACGCGTTTCGAAGCTCCATATGCTTCTCTTCAGAGGCTTGAACGGAGACAGTGTGTGCAAACGCTGAACCCACTTCGCCATTTTCATATTGCACACCCACCAATGGGAAGCTCGAATGAGACTGTGCATTGTGGGAAATGTGGTCCGGATAGCACACAAATCTTGTCCTGCATGGACTCTGCAAGTGGACTCGTCCTCAATCCTGTTTGCGGCTGCTGACCCACATAGCCGATATGATAGTTACCATGTCGGGTGGCCCCCATAACATTACGGGGTGGTGCACACTCCGCGGCAGGACGGCCGCGTGTTACATTCTGCTCCAATGGTTGTCCACCTGGTGAGTAGCACTCGATCAGCAGCTTTGTTTATGATAGGCAGGGACGAGGATCCGCTTGTAGAAGCTGCTCCGTAATGGAAATGCCTGACGCGTTTCGAAGCTCCATATGCTTCTCTTCAGAGGCTTGAACGGAGACAGTGTGTGCAAACGCTGAACCCACTTCGCCATTTTCATATTGCACACCCACCAATGGGAAGCTCGAATGAGACTGTGCATTGTGGGAAATGTGGTCCGGATAGCACACAAATCTTGTCCTGCATGGACTCTGCAAGTGGACTCGTCCTCAATCCTGTTTGCGGCTGCTGACCCACATAGCCGATATGATAGTTACCATGTCGGGTGGCCCCCATAACATTACGGGGTGGTGCACACTCCGCGGCAGGACGGCCGCGTGTTACATTCTGCTCCAATGGTTGTCCACCTGGTGAGTAGCACTCGATCAGCAGCTTTGTTTATGATAGGCAGGGACGAGGATCCGCTTGTAGAAGCTGCTCCGTAATGGAAATGCCTGACGCGTTTCGAAGCTCCATATGCTTCTCTTCAGAGGCTTGAACGGAGACAGTGTGTGCAAACGCTGAACCCACTTCGCCATTTTCATATTGCACACCCACCAATGGGAAGCTCGAATGAGACTGTGCATTGTGGGAAATGTGGTCCGGATAGCACACAAATCTTGTCCTGCATGGACTCTGCAAGTGGACTCGTCCTCAATCCTGTTTGCGGCTGCTGACCCACATAGCCGATATGATAGTTACCATGTCGGGTGGCCCCCATAACATTACGGGGTGGTGCACACTCCGCGGCAGGACGGCCGCGTGTTACATTCTGCTCCAATGGTTGTCCACCTGGTGAGTAGCACTCGATCAGCAGCTTTGTTTATGATAGGCAGGGACGAGGATCCGCTTGTAGAAGCTGCTCCGTAATGGAAATGCCTGACGCGTTTCGAAGCTCCATATGCTTCTCTTCAGAGGCTTGAACGGAGACAGTGTGTGCAAACGCTGAACCCACTTCGCCATTTTCATATTGCACACCCACCAATGGGAAGCTCGAATGAGACTGTGCATTGTGGGAAATGTGGTCCGGATAGCACACAAATCTTGTCCTGCATGGACTCTGCAAGTGGACTCGTCCTCAATCCTGTTTGCGGCTGCTGACCCACATAGCCGATATGATAGTTACCATGTCGGGTGGCCCCCATAACATTACGGGGTGGTGCACACTCCGCGGCAGGACGGCCGCGTGTTACATTCTGCTCCAATGGTTGTCCACCTGGTGAGTAGCACTCGATCAGCAGCTTTGTTTATGATAGGCAGGGACGAGGATCCGCTTGTAGAAGCTGCTCCGTAATGGAAATGCCTGACGCGTTTCGAAGCTCCATATGCTTCTCTTCAGAGGCTTGAACGGAGACAGTGTGTGCAAACGCTGAACCCACTTCGCCATTTTCATATTGCACACCCACCAATGGGAAGCTCGAATGAGACTGTGCATTGTGGGAAATGTGGTCCGGATAGCACACAAATCTTGTCCTGCATGGACTCTGCAAGTGGACTCGTCCTCAATCCTGTTTGCGGCTGCTGACCCACATAGCCGATATGATAGTTACCATGTCGGGTGGCCCCCATAACATTACGGGGTGGTGCACACTCCGCGGCAGGACGGCCGCGTGTTACATTCTGCTCCAATGGTTGTCCACCTGGTGAGTAGCACTCGATCAGCAGCTTTGTTTATGATAGGCAGGGACAAGGATCCGCTTGTAGAAGCTGCTCCGTAATGGAAATGCCTGACGCGTTTCGAAGCTCCATATGCTTCTCTTCAGAGGCTTGAACGGAGACAGTGTGTGCAAACGCTGAACCCACTTCGCCATTTTCATATTGCACACCCACCAATGGGAAGCTCGAATGAGACTGTGCATTGTGGGAAATGTGGTCCGGATAGCACACAAATCTTGTCCTGCATGGACTCTGCAAGTGGACTCGTCCTCAATCCTGTTTGCGGCTGCTGACCCACATAGCCGATATGATAGTTACCATGTCGGGTGGCCCCCATAACATTACGGGGTGGTGCACACTCCGCGGCAGGACGGCCGCGTGTTACATTCTGCTCCAATGGTTGTCCACCTGGTGAGTAGCACTCGATCAGCAGCTTTGTTTATGATAGGCAGGGACGAGGATCCGCTTGTAGAAGCTGCTCCGTAATGGAAATGCCTGACGCGTTTCGAAGCTCCATATGCTTCTCTTCAGAGGCTTGAACGGAGACAGTGTGTGCAAACGCTGAACCCACTTCGCCATTTTCATATTGCACACCCACCAATGGGAAGCTCGAATGAGACTGTGCATTGTGGGAAATGTGGTCCGGATAGCACACAAATCTTGTCCTGCATGGACTCTGCAAGTGGACTCGTCCTCAATCCTGTTTGCGGCTGCTGACCCACATAGCCGATATGATAGTTACCATGTCGGGTGGCCCCCATAACATTACGGGGTGGTGCACACTCCGCGGCAGGACGGCCGCGTGTTACATTCTGCTCCAATGGTTGTCCACCTGGTGAGTAGCACTCGATCAGCAGCTTTGTTTATGATAGGCAGGGACGAGGATCCGCTTGTAGAAGCTGCTCCGTAATGGAAATGCCTGACGCGTTTCGAAGCTCCATATGCTTCTCTTCAGAGGCTTGAACGGAGACAGTGTGTGCAAACGCTGAACCCACTTCGCCATTTTCATATTGCACACCCACCAATGGGAAGCTCGAATGAGACTGTGCATTGTGGGAAATGTGGTCCGGATAGCACACAAATCTTGTCCTGCATGGACTCTGCAAGTGGACTCGTCCTCAATCCTGTTTGCGGCTGCTGACCCACATAGCCGATATGATAGTTACCATGTCGGGTGGCCCCCATAACATTACGGGGTGGTGCACACTCCGCGGCAGGACGGCCGCGTGTTACATTCTGCTCCAATGGTTGTCCACCTGGTGAGTAGCACTCGATCAGCAGCTTTGTTTATGATAGGCAGGGACGAGGATCCGCTTGTAGAAGCTGCTCCGTAATGGAAATGCCTGACGCGTTTCGAAGCTCCATATGCTTCTCTTCAGAGGCTTGAACGGAGACAGTGTGTGCAAACGCTGAACCCACTTCGCCATTTTCATATTGCACACCCACCAATGGGAAGCTCGAATGAGACTGTGCATTGTGGGAAATGTGGTCCGGATAGCACACAAATCTTGTCCTGCATGGACTCTGCAAGTGGACTCGTCCTCAATCCTGTTTGCGGCTGCTGACCCACATAGCCGATATGATAGTTACCATGTCGGGTGGCCCCCATAACATTACGGGGTGGTGCACACTCCGCGGCAGGACGGCCGCGTGTTACATTCTGCTCCAATGGTTGTCCACCTGGTGAGTAGCACTCGATCAGCAGCTTTGTTTATGATAGGCAGGGACGAGGATCCGCTTGTAGAAGCTGCTCCGTAATGGAAATGCCTGACGCGTTTCGAAGCTCCATATGCTTCTCTTCAGAGGCTTGAACGGAGACAGTGTGTGCAAACGCTGAACCCACTTCGCCATTTTCATATTGCACACCCACCAATGGGAAGCTCGAATGAGACTGTGCATTGTGGGAAATGTGGTCCGGATAGCACACAAATCTTGTCCTGCATGGACTCTGCAAGTGGACTCGTCCTCAATCCTGTTTGCGGCTGCTGACCCACATAGCCGATATGATAGTTACCATGTCGGGTGGCCCCCATAACATTACGGGGTGGTGCACACTCCGCGGCAGGACGGCCGCGTGTTACATTCTGCTCCAATGGTTGTCCACCTGGTGAGTAGCACTCGATCAGCAGCTTTGTTTATGATAGGCAGGGACGAGGATCCGCTTGTAGAAGCTGCTCCGTAATGGAAATGCCTGACGCGTTTCGAAGCTCCATATGCTTCTCTTCAGAGGCTTGAACGGAGACAGTGTGTGCAAACGCTGAACCCACTTCGCCATTTTCATATTGCACACCCACCAATGGGAAGCTCGAATGAGACTGTGCATTGTGGGAAATGTGGTCCGGATAGCACACAAATCTTGTCCTGCATGGACTCTGCAAGTGGACTCGTCCTCAATCCTGTTTGCGGCTGCTGACCCACATAGCCGATATGATAGTTACCATGTCGGGTGGCCCCCATAACATTACGGGGTGGTGCACACTCCGCGGCAGGACGGCCGCGTGTTACATTCTGCTCCAATGGTTGTCCACCTGGTGAGTAGCACTCGATCAGCAGCTTTGTTTATGATAGGCAGGGACGAGGATCCGCTTGTAGAAGCTGCTCCGTAATGGAAATGCCTGACGCGTTTCGAAGCTCCATATGCTTCTCTTCAGAGGCTTGAACGGAGACAGTGTGTGCAAACGCTGAACCCACTTCGCCATTTTCATATTGCACACCCACCAATGGGAAGCTCGAATGAGACTGTGCATTGTGGGAAATGTGGTCCGGATAGCACACAAATCTTGTCCTGCATGGACTCTGCAAGTGGACTCGTCCTCAATCCTGTTTGCGGCTGCTGACCCACATAGCCGATATGATAGTTACCATGTCGGGTGGCCCCCATAACATTACGGGGTGGTGCACACTCCGCGGCAGGACGGCCGCGTGTTACATTCTGCTCCAATGGTTGTCCACCTGGTGAGTAGCACTCGATCAGCAGCTTTGTTTATGATAGGCAGGGACGAGGATCCGCTTGTAGAAGCTGCTCCGTAATGGAAATGCCTGACGCGTTTCGAAGCTCCATATGCTTCTCTTCAGAGGCTTGAACGGAGACAGTGTGTGCAAACGCTGAACCCACTTCGCCATTTTCATATTGCACACCCACCAATGGGAAGCTCGAATGAGACTGTGCATTGTGGGAAATGTGGTCCGGATAGCACACAAATCTTGTCCTGCATGGACTCTGCAAGTGGACTCGTCCTCAATCCTGTTTGCGGCTGCTGACCCACATAGCCGATATGATAGTTACCATGTCGGGTGGCCCCCATAACATTACGGGGTGGTGCACACTCCGCGGCAGGACGGCCGCGTGTTACATTCTGCTCCAATGGTTGTCCACCTGGTGAGTAGCACTCGATCAGCAGCTTTGTTTATGATAGGCAGGGACGAGGATCCGCTTGTAGAAGCTGCTCCGTAATGGAAATGCCTGACGCGTTTCGAAGCTCCATATGCTTCTCTTCAGAGGCTTGAACGGAGACAGTGTGTGCAAACGCTGAACCCACTTCGCCATTTTCATATTGCACACCCACCAATGGGAAGCTCGAATGAGACTGTGCATTGTGGGAAATGTGGTCCGGATAGCACACAAATCTTGTCCTGCATGGACTCTGCAAGTGGACTCGTCCTCAATCCTGTTTGCGGCTGCTGACCCACATAGCCGATATGATAGTTACCATGTCGGGTGGCCCCCATAACATTACGGGGTGGTGCACACTCCGCGGCAGGACGGCCGCGTGTTACATTCTGCTCCAATGGTTGTCCACCTGGTGAGTAGCACTCGATCAGCAGCTTTGTTTATGATAGGCAGGGACGAGGATCCGCTTGTAGAAGCTGCTCCGTAATGGAAATGCCTGACGCGTTTCGAAGCTCCATATGCTTCTCTTCAGAGGCTTGAACGGAGACAGTGTGTGCAAACGCTGAACCCACTTCGCCATTTTCATATTGCACACCCACCAATGGGAAGCTCGAATGAGACTGTGCATTGTGGGAAATGTGGTCCGGATAGCACACAAATCTTGTCCTGCATGGACTCTGCAAGTGGACTCGTCCTCAATCCTGTTTGCGGCTGCTGACCCACATAGCCGATATGATAGTTACCATGTCGGGTGGCCCCCATAACATTACGGGGTGGTGCACACTCCGCGGCAGGACGGCCGCGTGTTACATTCTGCTCCAATGGTTGTCCACCTGGTGAGTAGCACTCGATCAGCAGCTTTGTTTATGATAGGCAGGGACAAGGATCCGCTTGTAGAAGCTGCTCCGTAATGGAAATGCCTGACGCGTTTCGAAGCTCCATATGCTTCTCTTCAGAGGCTTGAACGGAGACAGTGTGTGCAAACGCTGAACCCACTTCGCCATTTTCATATTGCACACCCACCAATGGGAAGCTCGAATGAGACTGTGCATTGTGGGAAATGTGGTCCGGATAGCACACAAATCTTGTCCTGCATGGACTCTGCAAGTGGACTCGTCCTCAATCCTGTTTGCGGCTGCTGACCCACATAGCCGATATGATAGTTACCATGTCGGGTGGCCCCCATAACATTACGGGGTGGTGCACACTCCGCGGCAGGACGGCCGCGTGTTACATTCTGCTCCAATGGTTGTCCACCTGGTGAGTAGCACTCGATCAGCAGCTTTGTTTATGATAGGCAGGGATGAGGATCCGCTTGTAGAAGCTGCTCCGTAATGGAAATGCCTGACGCGTTTCGAAGCTCCATATGCTTCTCTTCAGAGGCTTGAACGGAGACAGTGTGTGCAAACGCTGAACCCACTTCGCCATTTTCATATTGCACACCCACCAATGGGAAGCTCGAATGAGACTGTGCATTGTGGGAAATGTGGTCCGGATAGCACACAAATCTTGTCCTGCATGGACTCTGCAAGTGGACTCGTCCTCAATCCTGTTTGCGGCTGCTGACCCACATAGCCGATATGATAGTTACCATGTCGGGTGGCCCCCATAACATTACGGGGTGGTGCACACTCCGCGGCAGGACGGCCGCGTGTTACATTCTGCTCCAATGGTTGTCCACCTGGTGAGTAGCACTCGATCAGCAGCTTTGTTTATGATAGGCAGGGACGAGGATCCGCTTGTAGAAGCTGCTCCGTAATGGAAATGCCTGACGCGTTTCGAAGCTCCATATGCTTCTCTTCAGAGGCTTGAACGGAGACAGTGTGTGCAAACGCTGAACCCACTTCGCCATTTTCATATTGCACACCCACCAATGGGAAGCTCGAATGAGACTGTGCATTGTGGGAAATGTGGTCCGGATAGCACACAAATCTTGTCCTGCATGGACTCTGCAAGTGGACTCGTCCTCAATCCTGTTTGCGGCTGCTGACCCACATAGCCGATATGATAGTTACCATGTCGGGTGGCCCCCATAACATTACGGGGTGGTGCACACTCCGCGGCAGGACGGCCGCGTGTTACATTCTGCTCCAATGGTTGTCCACCTGGTGAGTAGCACTCGATCAGCAGCTTTGTTTATGATAGGCAGGGATGAGGATCCGCTTGTAGAAGCTGCTCCGTAATGGAAATGCCTGACGCGTTTCGAAGCTCCATATGCTTCTCTTCAGAGGCTTGAACGGAGACAGTGTGTGCAAACGCTGAACCCACTTCGCCATTTTCATATTGCACACCCACCAATGGGAAGCTCGAATGAGACTGTGCATTGTGGGAAATGTGGTCCGGATAGCACACAAATCTTGTCCTGCATGGACTCTGCAAGTGGACTCGTCCTCAATCCTGTTTGCGGCTGCTGACCCACATAGCCGATATGATAGTTACCATGTCGGGTGGCCCCCATAACATTACGGGGTGGTGCACACTCCGCGGCAGGACGGCCGCGTGTTACATTCTGCTCCAATGGTTGTCCACCTGGTGAGTAGCACTCGATCAGCAGCTTTGTTTATGATAGGCAGGGACAAGGATCCGCTTGTAGAAGCTGCTCCGTAATGGAAATGCCTGACGCGTTTCGAAGCTCCATATGCTTCTCTTCAGAGGCTTGAACGGAGACAGTGTGTGCAAACGCTGAACCCACTTCGCCATTTTCATATTGCACACCCACCAATGGGAAGCTCGAATGAGACTGTGCATTGTGGGAAATGTGGTCCGGATAGCACACAAATCTTGTCCTGCATGGACTCTGCAAGTGGACTCGTCCTCAATCCTGTTTGCGGCTGCTGACCCACATAGCCGATATGATAGTTACCATGTCGGGTGGCCCCCATAACATTACGGGGTGGTGCACACTCCGCGGCAGGACGGCCGCGTGTTACATTCTGCTCCAATGGTTGTCCACCTGGTGAGTAGCACTCGATCAGCAGCTTTGTTTATGATAGGCAGGGATGAGGATCCGCTTGTAGAAGCTGCTCCGTAATGGAAATGCCTGACGCGTTTCGAAGCTCCATATGCTTCTCTTCAGAGGCTTGAACGGAGACAGTGTGTGCAAACGCTGAACCCACTTCGCCATTTTCATATTGCACACCCACCAATGGGAAGCTCGAATGAGACTGTGCATTGTGGGAAATGTGGTCCGGATAGCACACAAATCTTGTCCTGCATGGACTCTGCAAGTGGACTCGTCCTCAATCCTGTTTGCGGCTGCTGACCCACATAGCCGATATGATAGTTACCATGTCGGGTGGCCCCCATAACATTACGGGGTGGTGCACACTCCGCGGCAGGACGGCCGCGTGTTACATTCTGCTCCAATGGTTGTCCACCTGGTGAGTAGCACTCGATCAGCAGCTTTGTTTATGATAGGCAGGGACAAGGATCCGCTTGTAGAAGCTGCTCCGTAATGGAAATGCCTGACGCGTTTCGAAGCTCCATATGCTTCTCTTCAGAGGCTTGAACGGAGACAGTGTGTGCAAACGCTGAACCCACTTCGCCATTTTCATATTGCACACCCACCAATGGGAAGCTCGAATGAGACTGTGCATTGTGGGAAATGTGGTCCGGATAGCACACAAATCTTGTCCTGCATGGACTCTGCAAGTGGACTCGTCCTCAATCCTGTTTGCGGCTGCTGACCCACATAGCCGATATGATAGTTACCATGTCGGGTGGCCCCCATAACATTACGGGGTGGTGCACACTCCGCGGCAGGACGGCCGCGTGTTACATTCTGCTCCAATGGTTGTCCACCTGGTGAGTAGCACTCGATCAGCAGCTTTGTTTATGATAGGCAGGGACGAGGATCCGCTTGTAGAAGCTGCTCCGTAATGGAAATGCCTGACGCGTTTCGAAGCTCCATATGCTTCTCTTCAGAGGCTTGAACGGAGACAGTGTGTGCAAACGCTGAACCCACTTCGCCATTTTCATATTGCACACCCACCAATGGGAAGCTCGAATGAGACTGTGCATTGTGGGAAATGTGGTCCGGATAGCACACAAATCTTGTCCTGCATGGACTCTGCAAGTGGACTCGTCCTCAATCCTGTTTGCGGCTGCTGACCCACATAGCCGATATGATAGTTACCATGTCGGGTGGCCCCCATAACATTACGGGGTGGTGCACACTCCGCGGCAGGACGGCCGCGTGTTACATTCTGCTCCAATGGTTGTCCACCTGGTGAGTAGCACTCGATCAGCAGCTTTGTTTATGATAGGCAGGGACGAGGATCCGCTTGTAGAAGCTGCTCCGTAATGGAAATGCCTGACGCGTTTCGAAGCTCCATATGCTTCTCTTCAGAGGCTTGAACGGAGACAGTGTGTGCAAACGCTGAACCCACTTCGCCATTTTCATATTGCACACCCACCAATGGGAAGCTCGAATGAGACTGTGCATTGTGGGAAATGTGGTCCGGATAGCACACAAATCTTGTCCTGCATGGACTCTGCAAGTGGACTCGTCCTCAATCCTGTTTGCGGCTGCTGACCCACATAGCCGATATGATAGTTACCATGTCGGGTGGCCCCCATAACATTACGGGGTGGTGCACACTCCGCGGCAGGACGGCCGCGTGTTACATTCTGCTCCAATGGTTGTCCACCTGGTGAGTAGCACTCGATCAGCAGCTTTGTTTATGATAGGCAGGGACGAGGATCCGCTTGTAGAAGCTGCTCCGTAATGGAAATGCCTGACGCGTTTCGAAGCTCCATATGCTTCTCTTCAGAGGCTTGAACGGAGACAGTGTGTGCAAACGCTGAACCCACTTCGCCATTTTCATATTGCACACCCACCAATGGGAAGCTCGAATGAGACTGTGCATTGTGGGAAATGTGGTCCGGATAGCACACAAATCTTGTCCTGCATGGACTCTGCAAGTGGACTCGTCCTCAATCCTGTTTGCGGCTGCTGACCCACATAGCCGATATGATAGTTACCATGTCGGGTGGCCCCCATAACATTACGGGGTGGTGCACACTCCGCGGCAGGACGGCCGCGTGTTACATTCTGCTCCAATGGTTGTCCACCTGGTGAGTAGCACTCGATCAGCAGCTTTGTTTATGATAGGCAGGGACGAGGATCCGCTTGTAGAAGCTGCTCCGTAATGGAAATGCCTGACGCGTTTCGAAGCTCCATATGCTTCTCTTCAGAGGCTTGAACGGAGACAGTGTGTGCAAACGCTGAACCCACTTCGCCATTTTCATATTGCACACCCACCAATGGGAAGCTCGAATGAGACTGTGCATTGTGGGAAATGTGGTCCGGATAGCACACAAATCTTGTCCTGCATGGACTCTGCAAGTGGACTCGTCCTCAATCCTGTTTGCGGCTGCTGACCCACATAGCCGATATGATAGTTACCATGTCGGGTGGCCCCCATAACATTACGGGGTGGTGCACACTCCGCGGCAGGACGGCCGCGTGTTACATTCTGCTCCAATGGTTGTCCACCTGGTGAGTAGCACTCGATCAGCAGCTTTGTTTATGATAGGCAGGGACGAGGATCCGCTTGTAGAAGCTGCTCCGTAATGGAAATGCCTGACGCGTTTCGAAGCTCCATATGCTTCTCTTCAGAGGCTTGAACGGAGACAGTGTGTGCAAACGCTGAACCCACTTCGCCATTTTCATATTGCACACCCACCAATGGGAAGCTCGAATGAGACTGTGCATTGTGGGAAATGTGGTCCGGATAGCACACAAATCTTGTCCTGCATGGACTCTGCAAGTGGACTCGTCCTCAATCCTGTTTGCGGCTGCTGACCCACATAGCCGATATGATAGTTACCATGTCGGGTGGCCCCCATAACATTACGGGGTGGTGCACACTCCGCGGCAGGACGGCCGCGTGTTACATTCTGCTCCAATGGTTGTCCACCTGGTGAGTAGCACTCGATCAGCAGCTTTGTTTATGATAGGCAGGGACGAGGATCCGCTTGTAGAAGCTGCTCCGTAATGGAAATGCCTGACGCGTTTCGAAGCTCCATATGCTTCTCTTCAGAGGCTTGAACGGAGACAGTGTGTGCAAACGCTGAACCCACTTCGCCATTTTCATATTGCACACCCACCAATGGGAAGCTCGAATGAGACTGTGCATTGTGGGAAATGTGGTCCGGATAGCACACAAATCTTGTCCTGCATGGACTCTGCAAGTGGACTCGTCCTCAATCCTGTTTGCGGCTGCTGACCCACATAGCCGATATGATAGTTACCATGTCGGGTGGCCCCCATAACATTACGGGGTGGTGCACACTCCGCGGCAGGACGGCCGCGTGTTACATTCTGCTCCAATGGTTGTCCACCTGGTGAGTAGCACTCGATCAGCAGCTTTGTTTATGATAGGCAGGGACGAGGATCCGCTTGTAGAAGCTGCTCCGTAATGGAAATGCCTGACGCGTTTCGAAGCTCCATATGCTTCTCTTCAGAGGCTTGAACGGAGACAGTGTGTGCAAACGCTGAACCCACTTCGCCATTTTCATATTGCACACCCACCAATGGGAAGCTCGAATGAGACTGTGCATTGTGGGAAATGTGGTCCGGATAGCACACAAATCTTGTCCTGCATGGACTCTGCAAGTGGACTCGTCCTCAATCCTGTTTGCGGCTGCTGACCCACATAGCCGATATGATAGTTACCATGTCGGGTGGCCCCCATAACATTACGGGGTGGTGCACACTCCGCGGCAGGACGGCCGCGTGTTACATTCTGCTCCAATGGTTGTCCACCTGGTGAGTAGCACTCGATCAGCAGCTTTGTTTATGATAGGCAGGGACAAGGATCCGCTTGTAGAAGCTGCTCCGTAATGGAAATGCCTGACGCGTTTCGAAGCTCCATATGCTTCTCTTCAGAGGCTTGAACGGAGACAGTGTGTGCAAACGCTGAACCCACTTCGCCATTTTCATATTGCACACCCACCAATGGGAAGCTCGAATGAGACTGTGCATTGTGGGAAATGTGGTCCGGATAGCACACAAATCTTGTCCTGCATGGACTCTGCAAGTGGACTCGTCCTCAATCCTGTTTGCGGCTGCTGACCCACATAGCCGATATGATAGTTACCATGTCGGGTGGCCCCCATAACATTACGGGGTGGTGCACACTCCGCGGCAGGACGGCCGCGTGTTACATTCTGCTCCAATGGTTGTCCACCTGGTGAGTAGCACTCGATCAGCAGCTTTGTTTATGATAGGCAGGGACGAGGATCCGCTTGTAGAAGCTGCTCCGTAATGGAAATGCCTGACGCGTTTCGAAGCTCCATATGCTTCTCTTCAGAGGCTTGAACGGAGACAGTGTGTGCAAACGCTGAACCCACTTCGCCATTTTCATATTGCACACCCACCAATGGGAAGCTCGAATGAGACTGTGCATTGTGGGAAATGTGGTCCGGATAGCACACAAATCTTGTCCTGCATGGACTCTGCAAGTGGACTCGTCCTCAATCCTGTTTGCGGCTGCTGACCCACATAGCCGATATGATAGTTACCATGTCGGGTGGCCCCCATAACATTACGGGGTGGTGCACACTCCGCGGCAGGACGGCCGCGTGTTACATTCTGCTCCAATGGTTGTCCACCTGGTGAGTAGCACTCGATCAGCAGCTTTGTTTATGATAGGCAGGGACGAGGATCCGCTTGTAGAAGCTGCTCCGTAATGGAAATGCCTGACGCGTTTCGAAGCTCCATATGCTTCTCTTCAGAGGCTTGAACGGAGACAGTGTGTGCAAACGCTGAACCCACTTCGCCATTTTCATATTGCACACCCACCAATGGGAAGCTCGAATGAGACTGTGCATTGTGGGAAATGTGGTCCGGATAGCACACAAATCTTGTCCTGCATGGACTCTGCAAGTGGACTCGTCCTCAATCCTGTTTGCGGCTGCTGACCCACATAGCCGATATGATAGTTACCATGTCGGGTGGCCCCCATAACATTACGGGGTGGTGCACACTCCGCGGCAGGACGGCCGCGTGTTACATTCTGCTCCAATGGTTGTCCACCTGGTGAGTAGCACTCGATCAGCAGCTTTGTTTATGATAGGCAGGGACGAGGATCCGCTTGTAGAAGCTGCTCCGTAATGGAAATGCCTGACGCGTTTCGAAGCTCCATATGCTTCTCTTCAGAGGCTTGAACGGAGACAGTGTGTGCAAACGCTGAACCCACTTCGCCATTTTCATATTGCACACCCACCAATGGGAAGCTCGAATGAGACTGTGCATTGTGGGAAATGTGGTCCGGATAGCACACAAATCTTGTCCTGCATGGACTCTGCAAGTGGACTCGTCCTCAATCCTGTTTGCGGCTGCTGACCCACATAGCCGATATGATAGTTACCATGTCGGGTGGCCCCCATAACATTACGGGGTGGTGCACACTCCGCGGCAGGACGGCCGCGTGTTACATTCTGCTCCAATGGTTGTCCACCTGGTGAGTAGCACTCGATCAGCAGCTTTGTTTATGATAGGCAGGGACGAGGATCCGCTTGTAGAAGCTGCTCCGTAATGGAAATGCCTGACGCGTTTCGAAGCTCCATATGCTTCTCTTCAGAGGCTTGAACGGAGACAGTGTGTGCAAACGCTGAACCCACTTCGCCATTTTCATATTGCACACCCACCAATGGGAAGCTCGAATGAGACTGTGCATTGTGGGAAATGTGGTCCGGATAGCACACAAATCTTGTCCTGCATGGACTCTGCAAGTGGACTCGTCCTCAATCCTGTTTGCGGCTGCTGACCCACATAGCCGATATGATAGTTACCATGTCGGGTGGCCCCCATAACATTACGGGGTGGTGCACACTCCGCGGCAGGACGGCCGCGTGTTACATTCTGCTCCAATGGTTGTCCACCTGGTGAGTAGCACTCGATCAGCAGCTTTGTTTATGATAGGCAGGGACGAGGATCCGCTTGTAGAAGCTGCTCCGTAATGGAAATGCCTGACGCGTTTCGAAGCTCCATATGCTTCTCTTCAGAGGCTTGAACGGAGACAGTGTGTGCAAACGCTGAACCCACTTCGCCATTTTCATATTGCACACCCACCAATGGGAAGCTCGAATGAGACTGTGCATTGTGGGAAATGTGGTCCGGATAGCACACAAATCTTGTCCTGCATGGACTCTGCAAGTGGACTCGTCCTCAATCCTGTTTGCGGCTGCTGACCCACATAGCCGATATGATAGTTACCATGTCGGGTGGCCCCCATAACATTACGGGGTGGTGCACACTCCGCGGCAGGACGGCCGCGTGTTACATTCTGCTCCAATGGTTGTCCACCTGGTGAGTAGCACTCGATCAGCAGCTTTGTTTATGATAGGCAGGGACGAGGATCCGCTTGTAGAAGCTGCTCCGTAATGGAAATGCCTGACGCGTTTCGAAGCTCCATATGCTTCTCTTCAGAGGCTTGAACGGAGACAGTGTGTGCAAACGCTGAACCCACTTCGCCATTTTCATATTGCACACCCACCAATGGGAAGCTCGAATGAGACTGTGCATTGTGGGAAATGTGGTCCGGATAGCACACAAATCTTGTCCTGCATGGACTCTGCAAGTGGACTCGTCCTCAATCCTGTTTGCGGCTGCTGACCCACATAGCCGATATGATAGTTACCATGTCGGGTGGCCCCCATAACATTACGGGGTGGTGCACACTCCGCGGCAGGACGGCCGCGTGTTACATTCTGCTCCAATGGTTGTCCACCTGGTGAGTAGCACTCGATCAGCAGCTTTGTTTATGATAGGCAGGGACGAGGATCCGCTTGTAGAAGCTGCTCCGTAATGGAAATGCCTGACGCGTTTCGAAGCTCCATATGCTTCTCTTCAGAGGCTTGAACGGAGACAGTGTGTGCAAACGCTGAACCCACTTCGCCATTTTCATATTGCACACCCACCAATGGGAAGCTCGAATGAGACTGTGCATTGTGGGAAATGTGGTCCGGATAGCACACAAATCTTGTCCTGCATGGACTCTGCAAGTGGACTCGTCCTCAATCCTGTTTGCGGCTGCTGACCCACATAGCCGATATGATAGTTACCATGTCGGGTGGCCCCCATAACATTACGGGGTGGTGCACACTCCGCGGCAGGACGGCCGCGTGTTACATTCTGCTCCAATGGTTGTCCACCTGGTGAGTAGCACTCGATCAGCAGCTTTGTTTATGATAGGCAGGGACGAGGATCCGCTTGTAGAAGCTGCTCCGTAATGGAAATGCCTGACGCGTTTCGAAGCTCCATATGCTTCTCTTCAGAGGCTTGAACGGAGACAGTGTGTGCAAACGCTGAACCCACTTCGCCATTTTCATATTGCACACCCACCAATGGGAAGCTCGAATGAGACTGTGCATTGTGGGAAATGTGGTCCGGATAGCACACAAATCTTGTCCTGCATGGACTCTGCAAGTGGACTCGTCCTCAATCCTGTTTGCGGCTGCTGACCCACATAGCCGATATGATAGTTACCATGTCGGGTGGCCCCCATAACATTACGGGGTGGTGCACACTCCGCGGCAGGACGGCCGCGTGTTACATTCTGCTCCAATGGTTGTCCACCTGGTGAGTAGCACTCGATCAGCAGCTTTGTTTATGATAGGCAGGGACAAGGATCCGCTTGTAGAAGCTGCTCCGTAATGGAAATGCCTGACGCGTTTCGAAGCTCCATATGCTTCTCTTCAGAGGCTTGAACGGAGACAGTGTGTGCAAACGCTGAACCCACTTCGCCATTTTCATATTGCACACCCACCAATGGGAAGCTCGAATGAGACTGTGCATTGTGGGAAATGTGGTCCGGATAGCACACAAATCTTGTCCTGCATGGACTCTGCAAGTGGACTCGTCCTCAATCCTGTTTGCGGCTGCTGACCCACATAGCCGATATGATAGTTACCATGTCGGGTGGCCCCCATAACATTACGGGGTGGTGCACACTCCGCGGCAGGACGGCCGCGTGTTACATTCTGCTCCAATGGTTGTCCACCTGGTGAGTAGCACTCGATCAGCAGCTTTGTTTATGATAGGCAGGGACGAGGATCCGCTTGTAGAAGCTGCTCCGTAATGGAAATGCCTGACGCGTTTCGAAGCTCCATATGCTTCTCTTCAGAGGCTTGAACGGAGACAGTGTGTGCAAACGCTGAACCCACTTCGCCATTTTCATATTGCACACCCACCAATGGGAAGCTCGAATGAGACTGTGCATTGTGGGAAATGTGGTCCGGATAGCACACAAATCTTGTCCTGCATGGACTCTGCAAGTGGACTCGTCCTCAATCCTGTTTGCGGCTGCTGACCCACATAGCCGATATGATAGTTACCATGTCGGGTGGCCCCCATAACATTACGGGGTGGTGCACACTCCGCGGCAGGACGGCCGCGTGTTACATTCTGCTCCAATGGTTGTCCACCTGGTGAGTAGCACTCGATCAGCAGCTTTGTTTATGATAGGCAGGGACGAGGATCCGCTTGTAGAAGCTGCTCCGTAATGGAAATGCCTGACGCGTTTCGAAGCTCCATATGCTTCTCTTCAGAGGCTTGAACGGAGACAGTGTGTGCAAACGCTGAACCCACTTCGCCATTTTCATATTGCACACCCACCAATGGGAAGCTCGAATGAGACTGTGCATTGTGGGAAATGTGGTCCGGATAGCACACAAATCTTGTCCTGCATGGACTCTGCAAGTGGACTCGTCCTCAATCCTGTTTGCGGCTGCTGACCCACATAGCCGATATGATAGTTACCATGTCGGGTGGCCCCCATAACATTACGGGGTGGTGCACACTCCGCGGCAGGACGGCCGCGTGTTACATTCTGCTCCAATGGTTGTCCACCTGGTGAGTAGCACTCGATCAGCAGCTTTGTTTATGATAGGCAGGGACGAGGATCCGCTTGTAGAAGCTGCTCCGTAATGGAAATGCCTGACGCGTTTCGAAGCTCCATATGCTTCTCTTCAGAGGCTTGAACGGAGACAGTGTGTGCAAACGCTGAACCCACTTCGCCATTTTCATATTGCACACCCACCAATGGGAAGCTCGAATGAGACTGTGCATTGTGGGAAATGTGGTCCGGATAGCACACAAATCTTGTCCTGCATGGACTCTGCAAGTGGACTCGTCCTCAATCCTGTTTGCGGCTGCTGACCCACATAGCCGATATGATAGTTACCATGTCGGGTGGCCCCCATAACATTACGGGGTGGTGCACACTCCGCGGCAGGACGGCCGCGTGTTACATTCTGCTCCAATGGTTGTCCACCTGGTGAGTAGCACTCGATCAGCAGCTTTGTTTATGATAGGCAGGGACAAGGATCCGCTTGTAGAAGCTGCTCCGTAATGGAAATGCCTGACGCGTTTCGAAGCTCCATATGCTTCTCTTCAGAGGCTTGAACGGAGACAGTGTGTGCAAACGCTGAACCCACTTCGCCATTTTCATATTGCACACCCACCAATGGGAAGCTCGAATGAGACTGTGCATTGTGGGAAATGTGGTCCGGATAGCACACAAATCTTGTCCTGCATGGACTCTGCAAGTGGACTCGTCCTCAATCCTGTTTGCGGCTGCTGACCCACATAGCCGATATGATAGTTACCATGTCGGGTGGCCCCCATAACATTACGGGGTGGTGCACACTCCGCGGCAGGACGGCCGCGTGTTACATTCTGCTCCAATGGTTGTCCACCTGGTGAGTAGCACTCGATCAGCAGCTTTGTTTATGATAGGCAGGGACGAGGATCCGCTTGTAGAAGCTGCTCCGTAATGGAAATGCCTGACGCGTTTCGAAGCTCCATATGCTTCTCTTCAGAGGCTTGAACGGAGACAGTGTGTGCAAACGCTGAACCCACTTCGCCATTTTCATATTGCACACCCACCAATGGGAAGCTCGAATGAGACTGTGCATTGTGGGAAATGTGGTCCGGATAGCACACAAATCTTGTCCTGCATGGACTCTGCAAGTGGACTCGTCCTCAATCCTGTTTGCGGCTGCTGACCCACATAGCCGATATGATAGTTACCATGTCGGGTGGCCCCCATAACATTACGGGGTGGTGCACACTCCGCGGCAGGACGGCCGCGTGTTACATTCTGCTCCAATGGTTGTCCACCTGGTGAGTAGCACTCGATCAGCAGCTTTGTTTATGATAGGCAGGGACGAGGATCCGCTTGTAGAAGCTGCTCCGTAATGGAAATGCCTGACGCGTTTCGAAGCTCCATATGCTTCTCTTCAGAGGCTTGAACGGAGACAGTGTGTGCAAACGCTGAACCCACTTCGCCATTTTCATATTGCACACCCACCAATGGGAAGCTCGAATGAGACTGTGCATTGTGGGAAATGTGGTCCGGATAGCACACAAATCTTGTCCTGCATGGACTCTGCAAGTGGACTCGTCCTCAATCCTGTTTGCGGCTGCTGACCCACATAGCCGATATGATAGTTACCATGTCGGGTGGCCCCCATAACATTACGGGGTGGTGCACACTCCGCGGCAGGACGGCCGCGTGTTACATTCTGCTCCAATGGTTGTCCACCTGGTGAGTAGCACTCGATCAGCAGCTTTGTTTATGATAGGCAGGGATGAGGATCCGCTTGTAGAAGCTGCTCCGTAATGGAAATGCCTGACGCGTTTCGAAGCTCCATATGCTTCTCTTCAGAGGCTTGAACGGAGACAGTGTGTGCAAACGCTGAACCCACTTCGCCATTTTCATATTGCACACCCACCAATGGGAAGCTCGAATGAGACTGTGCATTGTGGGAAATGTGGTCCGGATAGCACACAAATCTTGTCCTGCATGGACTCTGCAAGTGGACTCGTCCTCAATCCTGTTTGCGGCTGCTGACCCACATAGCCGATATGATAGTTACCATGTCGGGTGGCCCCCATAACATTACGGGGTGGTGCACACTCCGCGGCAGGACGGCCGCGTGTTACATTCTGCTCCAATGGTTGTCCACCTGGTGAGTAGCACTCGATCAGCAGCTTTGTTTATGATAGGCAGGGACGAGGATCCGCTTGTAGAAGCTGCTCCGTAATGGAAATGCCTGACGCGTTTCGAAGCTCCATATGCTTCTCTTCAGAGGCTTGAACGGAGACAGTGTGTGCAAACGCTGAACCCACTTCGCCATTTTCATATTGCACACCCACCAATGGGAAGCTCGAATGAGACTGTGCATTGTGGGAAATGTGGTCCGGATAGCACACAAATCTTGTCCTGCATGGACTCTGCAAGTGGACTCGTCCTCAATCCTGTTTGCGGCTGCTGACCCACATAGCCGATATGATAGTTACCATGTCGGGTGGCCCCCATAACATTACGGGGTGGTGCACACTCCGCGGCAGGACGGCCGCGTGTTACATTCTGCTCCAATGGTTGTCCACCTGGTGAGTAGCACTCGATCAGCAGCTTTGTTTATGATAGGCAGGGACGAGGATCCGCTTGTAGAAGCTGCTCCGTAATGGAAATGCCTGACGCGTTTCGAAGCTCCATATGCTTCTCTTCAGAGGCTTGAACGGAGACAGTGTGTGCAAACGCTGAACCCACTTCGCCATTTTCATATTGCACACCCACCAATGGGAAGCTCGAATGAGACTGTGCATTGTGGGAAATGTGGTCCGGATAGCACACAAATCTTGTCCTGCATGGACTCTGCAAGTGGACTCGTCCTCAATCCTGTTTGCGGCTGCTGACCCACATAGCCGATATGATAGTTACCATGTCGGGTGGCCCCCATAACATTACGGGGTGGTGCACACTCCGCGGCAGGACGGCCGCGTGTTACATTCTGCTCCAATGGTTGTCCACCTGGTGAGTAGCACTCGATCAGCAGCTTTGTTTATGATAGGCAGGGACGAGGATCCGCTTGTAGAAGCTGCTCCGTAATGGAAATGCCTGACGCGTTTCGAAGCTCCATATGCTTCTCTTCAGAGGCTTGAACGGAGACAGTGTGTGCAAACGCTGAACCCACTTCGCCATTTTCATATTGCACACCCACCAATGGGAAGCTCGAATGAGACTGTGCATTGTGGGAAATGTGGTCCGGATAGCACACAAATCTTGTCCTGCATGGACTCTGCAAGTGGACTCGTCCTCAATCCTGTTTGCGGCTGCTGACCCACATAGCCGATATGATAGTTACCATGTCGGGTGGCCCCCATAACATTACGGGGTGGTGCACACTCCGCGGCAGGACGGCCGCGTGTTACATTCTGCTCCAATGGTTGTCCACCTGGTGAGTAGCACTCGATCAGCAGCTTTGTTTATGATAGGCAGGGATGAGGATCCGCTTGTAGAAGCTGCTCCGTAATGGAAATGCCTGACGCGTTTCGAAGCTCCATATGCTTCTCTTCAGAGGCTTGAACGGAGACAGTGTGTGCAAACGCTGAACCCACTTCGCCATTTTCATATTGCACACCCACCAATGGGAAGCTCGAATGAGACTGTGCATTGTGGGAAATGTGGTCCGGATAGCACACAAATCTTGTCCTGCATGGACTCTGCAAGTGGACTCGTCCTCAATCCTGTTTGCGGCTGCTGACCCACATAGCCGATATGATAGTTACCATGTCGGGTGGCCCCCATAACATTACGGGGTGGTGCACACTCCGCGGCAGGACGGCCGCGTGTTACATTCTGCTCCAATGGTTGTCCACCTGGTGAGTAGCACTCGATCAGCAGCTTTGTTTATGATAGGCAGGGACGAGGATCCGCTTGTAGAAGCTGCTCCGTAATGGAAATGCCTGACGCGTTTCGAAGCTCCATATGCTTCTCTTCAGAGGCTTGAACGGAGACAGTGTGTGCAAACGCTGAACCCACTTCGCCATTTTCATATTGCACACCCACCAATGGGAAGCTCGAATGAGACTGTGCATTGTGGGAAATGTGGTCCGGATAGCACACAAATCTTGTCCTGCATGGACTCTGCAAGTGGACTCGTCCTCAATCCTGTTTGCGGCTGCTGACCCACATAGCCGATATGATAGTTACCATGTCGGGTGGCCCCCATAACATTACGGGGTGGTGCACACTCCGCGGCAGGACGGCCGCGTGTTACATTCTGCTCCAATGGTTGTCCACCTGGTGAGTAGCACTCGATCAGCAGCTTTGTTTATGATAGGCAGGGATGAGGATCCGCTTGTAGAAGCTGCTCCGTAATGGAAATGCCTGACGCGTTTCGAAGCTCCATATGCTTCTCTTCAGAGGCTTGAACGGAGACAGTGTGTGCAAACGCTGAACCCACTTCGCCATTTTCATATTGCACACCCACCAATGGGAAGCTCGAATGAGACTGTGCATTGTGGGAAATGTGGTCCGGATAGCACACAAATCTTGTCCTGCATGGACTCTGCAAGTGGACTCGTCCTCAATCCTGTTTGCGGCTGCTGACCCACATAGCCGATATGATAGTTACCATGTCGGGTGGCCCCCATAACATTACGGGGTGGTGCACACTCCGCGGCAGGACGGCCGCGTGTTACATTCTGCTCCAATGGTTGTCCACCTGGTGAGTAGCACTCGATCAGCAGCTTTGTTTATGATAGGCAGGGACAAGGATCCGCTTGTAGAAGCTGCTCCGTAATGGAAATGCCTGACGCGTTTCGAAGCTCCATATGCTTCTCTTCAGAGGCTTGAACGGAGACAGTGTGTGCAAACGCTGAACCCACTTCGCCATTTTCATATTGCACACCCACCAATGGGAAGCTCGAATGAGACTGTGCATTGTGGGAAATGTGGTCCGGATAGCACACAAATCTTGTCCTGCATGGACTCTGCAAGTGGACTCGTCCTCAATCCTGTTTGCGGCTGCTGACCCACATAGCCGATATGATAGTTACCATGTCGGGTGGCCCCCATAACATTACGGGGTGGTGCACACTCCGCGGCAGGACGGCCGCGTGTTACATTCTGCTCCAATGGTTGTCCACCTGGTGAGTAGCACTCGATCAGCAGCTTTGTTTATGATAGGCAGGGACGAGGATCCGCTTGTAGAAGCTGCTCCGTAATGGAAATGCCTGACGCGTTTCGAAGCTCCATATGCTTCTCTTCAGAGGCTTGAACGGAGACAGTGTGTGCAAACGCTGAACCCACTTCGCCATTTTCATATTGCACACCCACCAATGGGAAGCTCGAATGAGACTGTGCATTGTGGGAAATGTGGTCCGGATAGCACACAAATCTTGTCCTGCATGGACTCTGCAAGTGGACTCGTCCTCAATCCTGTTTGCGGCTGCTGACCCACATAGCCGATATGATAGTTACCATGTCGGGTGGCCCCCATAACATTACGGGGTGGTGCACACTCCGCGGCAGGACGGCCGCGTGTTACATTCTGCTCCAATGGTTGTCCACCTGGTGAGTAGCACTCGATCAGCAGCTTTGTTTATGATAGGCAGGGACAAGGATCCGCTTGTAGAAGCTGCTCCGTAATGGAAATGCCTGACGCGTTTCGAAGCTCCATATGCTTCTCTTCAGAGGCTTGAACGGAGACAGTGTGTGCAAACGCTGAACCCACTTCGCCATTTTCATATTGCACACCCACCAATGGGAAGCTCGAATGAGACTGTGCATTGTGGGAAATGTGGTCCGGATAGCACACAAATCTTGTCCTGCATGGACTCTGCAAGTGGACTCGTCCTCAATCCTGTTTGCGGCTGCTGACCCACATAGCCGATATGATAGTTACCATGTCGGGTGGCCCCCATAACATTACGGGGTGGTGCACACTCCGCGGCAGGACGGCCGCGTGTTACATTCTGCTCCAATGGTTGTCCACCTGGTGAGTAGCACTCGATCAGCAGCTTTGTTTATGATAGGCAGGGACGAGGATCCGCTTGTAGAAGCTGCTCCGTAATGGAAATGCCTGACGCGTTTCGAAGCTCCATATGCTTCTCTTCAGAGGCTTGAACGGAGACAGTGTGTGCAAACGCTGAACCCACTTCGCCATTTTCATATTGCACACCCACCAATGGGAAGCTCGAATGAGACTGTGCATTGTGGGAAATGTGGTCCGGATAGCACACAAATCTTGTCCTGCATGGACTCTGCAAGTGGACTCGTCCTCAATCCTGTTTGCGGCTGCTGACCCACATAGCCGATATGATAGTTACCATGTCGGGTGGCCCCCATAACATTACGGGGTGGTGCACACTCCGCGGCAGGACGGCCGCGTGTTACATTCTGCTCCAATGGTTGTCCACCTGGTGAGTAGCACTCGATCAGCAGCTTTGTTTATGATAGGCAGGGACGAGGATCCGCTTGTAGAAGCTGCTCCGTAATGGAAATGCCTGACGCGTTTCGAAGCTCCATATGCTTCTCTTCAGAGGCTTGAACGGAGACAGTGTGTGCAAACGCTGAACCCACTTCGCCATTTTCATATTGCACACCCACCAATGGGAAGCTCGAATGAGACTGTGCATTGTGGGAAATGTGGTCCGGATAGCACACAAATCTTGTCCTGCATGGACTCTGCAAGTGGACTCGTCCTCAATCCTGTTTGCGGCTGCTGACCCACATAGCCGATATGATAGTTACCATGTCGGGTGGCCCCCATAACATTACGGGGTGGTGCACACTCCGCGGCAGGACGGCCGCGTGTTACATTCTGCTCCAATGGTTGTCCACCTGGTGAGTAGCACTCGATCAGCAGCTTTGTTTATGATAGGCAGGGACGAGGATCCGCTTGTAGAAGCTGCTCCGTAATGGAAATGCCTGACGCGTTTCGAAGCTCCATATGCTTCTCTTCAGAGGCTTGAACGGAGACAGTGTGTGCAAACGCTGAACCCACTTCGCCATTTTCATATTGCACACCCACCAATGGGAAGCTCGAATGAGACTGTGCATTGTGGGAAATGTGGTCCGGATAGCACACAAATCTTGTCCTGCATGGACTCTGCAAGTGGACTCGTCCTCAATCCTGTTTGCGGCTGCTGACCCACATAGCCGATATGATAGTTACCATGTCGGGTGGCCCCCATAACATTACGGGGTGGTGCACACTCCGCGGCAGGACGGCCGCGTGTTACATTCTGCTCCAATGGTTGTCCACCTGGTGAGTAGCACTCGATCAGCAGCTTTGTTTATGATAGGCAGGGACAAGGATCCGCTTGTAGAAGCTGCTCCGTAATGGAAATGCCTGACGCGTTTCGAAGCTCCATATGCTTCTCTTCAGAGGCTTGAACGGAGACAGTGTGTGCAAACGCTGAACCCACTTCGCCATTTTCATATTGCACACCCACCAATGGGAAGCTCGAATGAGACTGTGCATTGTGGGAAATGTGGTCCGGATAGCACACAAATCTTGTCCTGCATGGACTCTGCAAGTGGACTCGTCCTCAATCCTGTTTGCGGCTGCTGACCCACATAGCCGATATGATAGTTACCATGTCGGGTGGCCCCCATAACATTACGGGGTGGTGCACACTCCGCGGCAGGACGGCCGCGTGTTACATTCTGCTCCAATGGTTGTCCACCTGGTGAGTAGCACTCGATCAGCAGCTTTGTTTATGATAGGCAGGGATGAGGATCCGCTTGTAGAAGCTGCTCCGTAATGGAAATGCCTGACGCGTTTCGAAGCTCCATATGCTTCTCTTCAGAGGCTTGAACGGAGACAGTGTGTGCAAACGCTGAACCCACTTCGCCATTTTCATATTGCACACCCACCAATGGGAAGCTCGAATGAGACTGTGCATTGTGGGAAATGTGGTCCGGATAGCACACAAATCTTGTCCTGCATGGACTCTGCAAGTGGACTCGTCCTCAATCCTGTTTGCGGCTGCTGACCCACATAGCCGATATGATAGTTACCATGTCGGGTGGCCCCCATAACATTACGGGGTGGTGCACACTCCGCGGCAGGACGGCCGCGTGTTACATTCTGCTCCAATGGTTGTCCACCTGGTGAGTAGCACTCGATCAGCAGCTTTGTTTATGATAGGCAGGGACGAGGATCCGCTTGTAGAAGCTGCTCCGTAATGGAAATGCCTGACGCGTTTCGAAGCTCCATATGCTTCTCTTCAGAGGCTTGAACGGAGACAGTGTGTGCAAACGCTGAACCCACTTCGCCATTTTCATATTGCACACCCACCAATGGGAAGCTCGAATGAGACTGTGCATTGTGGGAAATGTGGTCCGGATAGCACACAAATCTTGTCCTGCATGGACTCTGCAAGTGGACTCGTCCTCAATCCTGTTTGCGGCTGCTGACCCACATAGCCGATATGATAGTTACCATGTCGGGTGGCCCCCATAACATTACGGGGTGGTGCACACTCCGCGGCAGGACGGCCGCGTGTTACATTCTGCTCCAATGGTTGTCCACCTGGTGAGTAGCACTCGATCAGCAGCTTTGTTTATGATAGGCAGGGACGAGGATCCGCTTGTAGAAGCTGCTCCGTAATGGAAATGCCTGACGCGTTTCGAAGCTCCATATGCTTCTCTTCAGAGGCTTGAACGGAGACAGTGTGTGCAAACGCTGAACCCACTTCGCCATTTTCATATTGCACACCCACCAATGGGAAGCTCGAATGAGACTGTGCATTGTGGGAAATGTGGTCCGGATAGCACACAAATCTTGTCCTGCATGGACTCTGCAAGTGGACTCGTCCTCAATCCTGTTTGCGGCTGCTGACCCACATAGCCGATATGATAGTTACCATGTCGGGTGGCCCCCATAACATTACGGGGTGGTGCACACTCCGCGGCAGGACGGCCGCGTGTTACATTCTGCTCCAATGGTTGTCCACCTGGTGAGTAGCACTCGATCAGCAGCTTTGTTTATGATAGGCAGGGACAAGGATCCGCTTGTAGAAGCTGCTCCGTAATGGAAATGCCTGACGCGTTTCGAAGCTCCATATGCTTCTCTTCAGAGGCTTGAACGGAGACAGTGTGTGCAAACGCTGAACCCACTTCGCCATTTTCATATTGCACACCCACCAATGGGAAGCTCGAATGAGACTGTGCATTGTGGGAAATGTGGTCCGGATAGCACACAAATCTTGTCCTGCATGGACTCTGCAAGTGGACTCGTCCTCAATCCTGTTTGCGGCTGCTGACCCACATAGCCGATATGATAGTTACCATGTCGGGTGGCCCCCATAACATTACGGGGTGGTGCACACTCCGCGGCAGGACGGCCGCGTGTTACATTCTGCTCCAATGGTTGTCCACCTGGTGAGTAGCACTCGATCAGCAGCTTTGTTTATGATAGGCAGGGACGAGGATCCGCTTGTAGAAGCTGCTCCGTAATGGAAATGCCTGACGCGTTTCGAAGCTCCATATGCTTCTCTTCAGAGGCTTGAACGGAGACAGTGTGTGCAAACGCTGAACCCACTTCGCCATTTTCATATTGCACACCCACCAATGGGAAGCTCGAATGAGACTGTGCATTGTGGGAAATGTGGTCCGGATAGCACACAAATCTTGTCCTGCATGGACTCTGCAAGTGGACTCGTCCTCAATCCTGTTTGCGGCTGCTGACCCACATAGCCGATATGATAGTTACCATGTCGGGTGGCCCCCATAACATTACGGGGTGGTGCACACTCCGCGGCAGGACGGCCGCGTGTTACATTCTGCTCCAATGGTTGTCCACCTGGTGAGTAGCACTCGATCAGCAGCTTTGTTTATGATAGGCAGGGACGAGGATCCGCTTGTAGAAGCTGCTCCGTAATGGAAATGCCTGACGCGTTTCGAAGCTCCATATGCTTCTCTTCAGAGGCTTGAACGGAGACAGTGTGTGCAAACGCTGAACCCACTTCGCCATTTTCATATTGCACACCCACCAATGGGAAGCTCGAATGAGACTGTGCATTGTGGGAAATGTGGTCCGGATAGCACACAAATCTTGTCCTGCATGGACTCTGCAAGTGGACTCGTCCTCAATCCTGTTTGCGGCTGCTGACCCACATAGCCGATATGATAGTTACCATGTCGGGTGGCCCCCATAACATTACGGGGTGGTGCACACTCCGCGGCAGGACGGCCGCGTGTTACATTCTGCTCCAATGGTTGTCCACCTGGTGAGTAGCACTCGATCAGCAGCTTTGTTTATGATAGGCAGGGACGAGGATCCGCTTGTAGAAGCTGCTCCGTAATGGAAATGCCTGACGCGTTTCGAAGCTCCATATGCTTCTCTTCAGAGGCTTGAACGGAGACAGTGTGTGCAAACGCTGAACCCACTTCGCCATTTTCATATTGCACACCCACCAATGGGAAGCTCGAATGAGACTGTGCATTGTGGGAAATGTGGTCCGGATAGCACACAAATCTTGTCCTGCATGGACTCTGCAAGTGGACTCGTCCTCAATCCTGTTTGCGGCTGCTGACCCACATAGCCGATATGATAGTTACCATGTCGGGTGGCCCCCATAACATTACGGGGTGGTGCACACTCCGCGGCAGGACGGCCGCGTGTTACATTCTGCTCCAATGGTTGTCCACCTGGTGAGTAGCACTCGATCAGCAGCTTTGTTTATGATAGGCAGGGACGAGGATCCGCTTGTAGAAGCTGCTCCGTAATGGAAATGCCTGACGCGTTTCGAAGCTCCATATGCTTCTCTTCAGAGGCTTGAACGGAGACAGTGTGTGCAAACGCTGAACCCACTTCGCCATTTTCATATTGCACACCCACCAATGGGAAGCTCGAATGAGACTGTGCATTGTGGGAAATGTGGTCCGGATAGCACACAAATCTTGTCCTGCATGGACTCTGCAAGTGGACTCGTCCTCAATCCTGTTTGCGGCTGCTGACCCACATAGCCGATATGATAGTTACCATGTCGGGTGGCCCCCATAACATTACGGGGTGGTGCACACTCCGCGGCAGGACGGCCGCGTGTTACATTCTGCTCCAATGGTTGTCCACCTGGTGAGTAGCACTCGATCAGCAGCTTTGTTTATGATAGGCAGGGACGAGGATCCGCTTGTAGAAGCTGCTCCGTAATGGAAATGCCTGACGCGTTTCGAAGCTCCATATGCTTCTCTTCAGAGGCTTGAACGGAGACAGTGTGTGCAAACGCTGAACCCACTTCGCCATTTTCATATTGCACACCCACCAATGGGAAGCTCGAATGAGACTGTGCATTGTGGGAAATGTGGTCCGGATAGCACACAAATCTTGTCCTGCATGGACTCTGCAAGTGGACTCGTCCTCAATCCTGTTTGCGGCTGCTGACCCACATAGCCGATATGATAGTTACCATGTCGGGTGGCCCCCATAACATTACGGGGTGGTGCACACTCCGCGGCAGGACGGCCGCGTGTTACATTCTGCTCCAATGGTTGTCCACCTGGTGAGTAGCACTCGATCAGCAGCTTTGTTTATGATAGGCAGGGACGAGGATCCGCTTGTAGAAGCTGCTCCGTAATGGAAATGCCTGACGCGTTTCGAAGCTCCATATGCTTCTCTTCAGAGGCTTGAACGGAGACAGTGTGTGCAAACGCTGAACCCACTTCGCCATTTTCATATTGCACACCCACCAATGGGAAGCTCGAATGAGACTGTGCATTGTGGGAAATGTGGTCCGGATAGCACACAAATCTTGTCCTGCATGGACTCTGCAAGTGGACTCGTCCTCAATCCTGTTTGCGGCTGCTGACCCACATAGCCGATATGATAGTTACCATGTCGGGTGGCCCCCATAACATTACGGGGTGGTGCACACTCCGCGGCAGGACGGCCGCGTGTTACATTCTGCTCCAATGGTTGTCCACCTGGTGAGTAGCACTCGATCAGCAGCTTTGTTTATGATAGGCAGGGACGAGGATCCGCTTGTAGAAGCTGCTCCGTAATGGAAATGCCTGACGCGTTTCGAAGCTCCATATGCTTCTCTTCAGAGGCTTGAACGGAGACAGTGTGTGCAAACGCTGAACCCACTTCGCCATTTTCATATTGCACACCCACCAATGGGAAGCTCGAATGAGACTGTGCATTGTGGGAAATGTGGTCCGGATAGCACACAAATCTTGTCCTGCATGGACTCTGCAAGTGGACTCGTCCTCAATCCTGTTTGCGGCTGCTGACCCACATAGCCGATATGATAGTTACCATGTCGGGTGGCCCCCATAACATTACGGGGTGGTGCACACTCCGCGGCAGGACGGCCGCGTGTTACATTCTGCTCCAATGGTTGTCCACCTGGTGAGTAGCACTCGATCAGCAGCTTTGTTTATGATAGGCAGGGACGAGGATCCGCTTGTAGAAGCTGCTCCGTAATGGAAATGCCTGACGCGTTTCGAAGCTCCATATGCTTCTCTTCAGAGGCTTGAACGGAGACAGTGTGTGCAAACGCTGAACCCACTTCGCCATTTTCATATTGCACACCCACCAATGGGAAGCTCGAATGAGACTGTGCATTGTGGGAAATGTGGTCCGGATAGCACACAAATCTTGTCCTGCATGGACTCTGCAAGTGGACTCGTCCTCAATCCTGTTTGCGGCTGCTGACCCACATAGCCGATATGATAGTTACCATGTCGGGTGGCCCCCATAACATTACGGGGTGGTGCACACTCCGCGGCAGGACGGCCGCGTGTTACATTCTGCTCCAATGGTTGTCCACCTGGTGAGTAGCACTCGATCAGCAGCTTTGTTTATGATAGGCAGGGACGAGGATCCGCTTGTAGAAGCTGCTCCGTAATGGAAATGCCTGACGCGTTTCGAAGCTCCATATGCTTCTCTTCAGAGGCTTGAACGGAGACAGTGTGTGCAAACGCTGAACCCACTTCGCCATTTTCATATTGCACACCCACCAATGGGAAGCTCGAATGAGACTGTGCATTGTGGGAAATGTGGTCCGGATAGCACACAAATCTTGTCCTGCATGGACTCTGCAAGTGGACTCGTCCTCAATCCTGTTTGCGGCTGCTGACCCACATAGCCGATATGATAGTTACCATGTCGGGTGGCCCCCATAACATTACGGGGTGGTGCACACTCCGCGGCAGGACGGCCGCGTGTTACATTCTGCTCCAATGGTTGTCCACCTGGTGAGTAGCACTCGATCAGCAGCTTTGTTTATGATAGGCAGGGACGAGGATCCGCTTGTAGAAGCTGCTCCGTAATGGAAATGCCTGACGCGTTTCGAAGCTCCATATGCTTCTCTTCAGAGGCTTGAACGGAGACAGTGTGTGCAAACGCTGAACCCACTTCGCCATTTTCATATTGCACACCCACCAATGGGAAGCTCGAATGAGACTGTGCATTGTGGGAAATGTGGTCCGGATAGCACACAAATCTTGTCCTGCATGGACTCTGCAAGTGGACTCGTCCTCAATCCTGTTTGCGGCTGCTGACCCACATAGCCGATATGATAGTTACCATGTCGGGTGGCCCCCATAACATTACGGGGTGGTGCACACTCCGCGGCAGGACGGCCGCGTGTTACATTCTGCTCCAATGGTTGTCCACCTGGTGAGTAGCACTCGATCAGCAGCTTTGTTTATGATAGGCAGGGACGAGGATCCGCTTGTAGAAGCTGCTCCGTAATGGAAATGCCTGACGCGTTTCGAAGCTCCATATGCTTCTCTTCAGAGGCTTGAACGGAGACAGTGTGTGCAAACGCTGAACCCACTTCGCCATTTTCATATTGCACACCCACCAATGGGAAGCTCGAATGAGACTGTGCATTGTGGGAAATGTGGTCCGGATAGCACACAAATCTTGTCCTGCATGGACTCTGCAAGTGGACTCGTCCTCAATCCTGTTTGCGGCTGCTGACCCACATAGCCGATATGATAGTTACCATGTCGGGTGGCCCCCATAACATTACGGGGTGGTGCACACTCCGCGGCAGGACGGCCGCGTGTTACATTCTGCTCCAATGGTTGTCCACCTGGTGAGTAGCACTCGATCAGCAGCTTTGTTTATGATAGGCAGGGACGAGGATCCGCTTGTAGAAGCTGCTCCGTAATGGAAATGCCTGACGCGTTTCGAAGCTCCATATGCTTCTCTTCAGAGGCTTGAACGGAGACAGTGTGTGCAAACGCTGAACCCACTTCGCCATTTTCATATTGCACACCCACCAATGGGAAGCTCGAATGAGACTGTGCATTGTGGGAAATGTGGTCCGGATAGCACACAAATCTTGTCCTGCATGGACTCTGCAAGTGGACTCGTCCTCAATCCTGTTTGCGGCTGCTGACCCACATAGCCGATATGATAGTTACCATGTCGGGTGGCCCCCATAACATTACGGGGTGGTGCACACTCCGCGGCAGGACGGCCGCGTGTTACATTCTGCTCCAATGGTTGTCCACCTGGTGAGTAGCACTCGATCAGCAGCTTTGTTTATGACAGGCAGGGATGAGGATCCGCTTGTAGAAGCTGCTCCGTAATGGAAATGCCTGACGCGTTTCGAAGCTCCATATGCTTCTCTTCAGAGGCTTGAACGGAGACAGTGTGTGCAAACGCTGAACCCACTTCGCCATTTTCATATTGCACACCCACCAATGGGAAGCTCGAATGAGACTGTGCATTGTGGGAAATGTGGTCCGGATAGCACACAAATCTTGTCCTGCATGGACTCTGCAAGTGGACTCGTCCTCAATCCTGTTTGCGGCTGCTGACCCACATAGCCGATATGATAGTTACCATGTCGGGTGGCCCCCATAACATTACGGGGTGGTGCACACTCCGCGGCAGGACGGCCGCGTGTTACATTCTGCTCCAATGGTTGTCCACCTGGTGAGTAGCACTCGATCAGCAGCTTTGTTTATGATAGGCAGGGACGAGGATCCGCTTGTAGAAGCTGCTCCGTAATGGAAATGCCTGACGCGTTTCGAAGCTCCATATGCTTCTCTTCAGAGGCTTGAACGGAGACAGTGTGTGCAAACGCTGAACCCACTTCGCCATTTTCATATTGCACACCCACCAATGGGAAGCTCGAATGAGACTGTGCATTGTGGGAAATGTGGTCCGGATAGCACACAAATCTTGTCCTGCATGGACTCTGCAAGTGGACTCGTCCTCAATCCTGTTTGCGGCTGCTGACCCACATAGCCGATATGATAGTTACCATGTCGGGTGGCCCCCATAACATTACGGGGTGGTGCACACTCCGCGGCAGGACGGCCGCGTGTTACATTCTGCTCCAATGGTTGTCCACCTGGTGAGTAGCACTCGATCAGCAGCTTTGTTTATGACAGGCAGGGATGAGGATCCGCTTGTAGAAGCTGCTCCGTAATGGAAATGCCTGACGCGTTTCGAAGCTCCATATGCTTCTCTTCAGAGGCTTGAACGGAGACAGTGTGTGCAAACGCTGAACCCACTTCGCCATTTTCATATTGCACACCCACCAATGGGAAGCTCGAATGAGACTGTGCATTGTGGGAAATGTGGTCCGGATAGCACACAAATCTTGTCCTGCATGGACTCTGCAAGTGGACTCGTCCTCAATCCTGTTTGCGGCTGCTGACCCACATAGCCGATATGATAGTTACCATGTCGGGTGGCCCCCATAACATTACGGGGTGGTGCACACTCCGCGGCAGGACGGCCGCGTGTTACATTCTGCTCCAATGGTTGTCCACCTGGTGAGTAGCACTCGATCAGCAGCTTTGTTTATGATAGGCAGGGATGAGGATCCGCTTGTAGAAGCTGCTCCGTAATGGAAATGCCTGACGCGTTTCGAAGCTCCATATGCTTCTCTTCAGAGGCTTGAACGGAGACAGTGTGTGCAAACGCTGAACCCACTTCGCCATTTTCATATTGCACACCCACCAATGGGAAGCTCGAATGAGACTGTGCATTGTGGGAAATGTGGTCCGGATAGCACACAAATCTTGTCCTGCATGGACTCTGCAAGTGGACTCGTCCTCAATCCTGTTTGCGGCTGCTGACCCACATAGCCGATATGATAGTTACCATGTCGGGTGGCCCCCATAACATTACGGGGTGGTGCACACTCCGCGGCAGGACGGCCGCGTGTTACATTCTGCTCCAATGGTTGTCCACCTGGTGAGTAGCACTCGATCAGCAGCTTTGTTTATGATAGGCAGGGATGAGGATCCGCTTGTAGAAGCTGCTCCGTAATGGAAATGCCTGACGCGTTTCGAAGCTCCATATGCTTCTCTTCAGAGGCTTGAACGGAGACAGTGTGTGCAAACGCTGAACCCACTTCGCCATTTTCATATTGCACACCCACCAATGGGAAGCTCGAATGAGACTGTGCATTGTGGGAAATGTGGTCCGGATAGCACACAAATCTTGTCCTGCATGGACTCTGCAAGTGGACTCGTCCTCAATCCTGTTTGCGGCTGCTGACCCACATAGCCGATATGATAGTTACCATGTCGGGTGGCCCCCATAACATTACGGGGTGGTGCACACTCCGCGGCAGGACGGCCGCGTGTTACATTCTGCTCCAATGGTTGTCCACCTGGTGAGTAGCACTCGATCAGCAGCTTTGTTTATGATAGGCAGGGATGAGGATCCGCTTGTAGAAGCTGCTCCGTAATGGAAATGCCTGACGCGTTTCGAAGCTCCATATGCTTCTCTTCAGAGGCTTGAACGGAGACAGTGTGTGCAAACGCTGAACCCACTTCGCCATTTTCATATTGCACACCCACCAATGGGAAGCTCGAATGAGACTGTGCATTGTGGGAAATGTGGTCCGGATAGCACACAAATCTTGTCCTGCATGGACTCTGCAAGTGGACTCGTCCTCAATCCTGTTTGCGGCTGCTGACCCACATAGCCGATATGATAGTTACCATGTCGGGTGGCCCCCATAACATTACGGGGTGGTGCACACTCCGCGGCAGGACGGCCGCGTGTTACATTCTGCTCCAATGGTTGTCCACCTGGTGAGTAGCACTCGATCAGCAGCTTTGTTTATGATAGGCAGGGACGAGGATCCGCTTGTAGAAGCTGCTCCGTAATGGAAATGCCTGACGCGTTTCGAAGCTCCATATGCTTCTCTTCAGAGGCTTGAACGGAGACAGTGTGTGCAAACGCTGAACCCACTTCGCCATTTTCATATTGCACACCCACCAATGGGAAGCTCGAATGAGACTGTGCATTGTGGGAAATGTGGTCCGGATAGCACACAAATCTTGTCCTGCATGGACTCTGCAAGTGGACTCGTCCTCAATCCTGTTTGCGGCTGCTGACCCACATAGCCGATATGATAGTTACCATGTCGGGTGGCCCCCATAACATTACGGGGTGGTGCACACTCCGCGGCAGGACGGCCGCGTGTTACATTCTGCTCCAATGGTTGTCCACCTGGTGAGTAGCACTCGATCAGCAGCTTTGTTTATGATAGGCAGGGATGAGGATCCGCTTGTAGAAGCTGCTCCGTAATGGAAATGCCTGACGCGTTTCGAAGCTCCATATGCTTCTCTTCAGAGGCTTGAACGGAGACAGTGTGTGCAAACGCTGAACCCACTTCGCCATTTTCATATTGCACACCCACCAATGGGAAGCTCGAATGAGACTGTGCATTGTGGGAAATGTGGTCCGGATAGCACACAAATCTTGTCCTGCATGGACTCTGCAAGTGGACTCGTCCTCAATCCTGTTTGCGGCTGCTGACCCACATAGCCGATATGATAGTTACCATGTCGGGTGGCCCCCATAACATTACGGGGTGGTGCACACTCCGCGGCAGGACGGCCGCGTGTTACATTCTGCTCCAATGGTTGTCCACCTGGTGAGTAGCACTCGATCAGCAGCTTTGTTTATGATAGGCAGGGATGAGGATCCGCTTGTAGAAGCTGCTCCGTAATGGAAATGCCTGACGCGTTTCGAAGCTCCATATGCTTCTCTTCAGAGGCTTGAACGGAGACAGTGTGTGCAAACGCTGAACCCACTTCGCCATTTTCATATTGCACACCCACCAATGGGAAGCTCGAATGAGACTGTGCATTGTGGGAAATGTGGTCCGGATAGCACACAAATCTTGTCCTGCATGGACTCTGCAAGTGGACTCGTCCTCAATCCTGTTTGCGGCTGCTGACCCACATAGCCGATATGATAGTTACCATGTCGGGTGGCCCCCATAACATTACGGGGTGGTGCACACTCCGCGGCAGGACGGCCGCGTGTTACATTCTGCTCCAATGGTTGTCCACCTGGTGAGTAGCACTCGATCAGCAGCTTTGTTTATGATAGGCAGGGACGAGGATCCGCTTGTAGAAGCTGCTCCGTAATGGAAATGCCTGACGCGTTTCGAAGCTCCATATGCTTCTCTTCAGAGGCTTGAACGGAGACAGTGTGTGCAAACGCTGAACCCACTTCGCCATTTTCATATTGCACACCCACCAATGGGAAGCTCGAATGAGACTGTGCATTGTGGGAAATGTGGTCCGGATAGCACACAAATCTTGTCCTGCATGGACTCTGCAAGTGGACTCGTCCTCAATCCTGTTTGCGGCTGCTGACCCACATAGCCGATATGATAGTTACCATGTCGGGTGGCCCCCATAACATTACGGGGTGGTGCACACTCCGCGGCAGGACGGCCGCGTGTTACATTCTGCTCCAATGGTTGTCCACCTGGTGAGTAGCACTCGATCAGCAGCTTTGTTTATGACAGGCAGGGATGAGGATCCGCTTGTAGAAGCTGCTCCGTAATGGAAATGCCTGACGCGTTTCGAAGCTCCATATGCTTCTCTTCAGAGGCTTGAACGGAGACAGTGTGTGCAAACGCTGAACCCACTTCGCCATTTTCATATTGCACACCCACCAATGGGAAGCTCGAATGAGACTGTGCATTGTGGGAAATGTGGTCCGGATAGCACACAAATCTTGTCCTGCATGGACTCTGCAAGTGGACTCGTCCTCAATCCTGTTTGCGGCTGCTGACCCACATAGCCGATATGATAGTTACCATGTCGGGTGGCCCCCATAACATTACGGGGTGGTGCACACTCCGCGGCAGGACGGCCGCGTGTTACATTCTGCTCCAATGGTTGTCCACCTGGTGAGTAGCACTCGATCAGCAGCTTTGTTTATGATAGGCAGGGATGAGGATCCGCTTGTAGAAGCTGCTCCGTAATGGAAATGCCTGACGCGTTTCGAAGCTCCATATGCTTCTCTTCAGAGGCTTGAACGGAGACAGTGTGTGCAAACGCTGAACCCACTTCGCCATTTTCATATTGCACACCCACCAATGGGAAGCTCGAATGAGACTGTGCATTGTGGGAAATGTGGTCCGGATAGCACACAAATCTTGTCCTGCATGGACTCTGCAAGTGGACTCGTCCTCAATCCTGTTTGCGGCTGCTGACCCACATAGCCGATATGATAGTTACCATGTCGGGTGGCCCCCATAACATTACGGGGTGGTGCACACTCCGCGGCAGGACGGCCGCGTGTTACATTCTGCTCCAATGGTTGTCCACCTGGTGAGTAGCACTCGATCAGCAGCTTTGTTTATGATAGGCAGGGACGAGGATCCGCTTGTAGAAGCTGCTCCGTAATGGAAATGCCTGACGCGTTTCGAAGCTCCATATGCTTCTCTTCAGAGGCTTGAACGGAGACAGTGTGTGCAAACGCTGAACCCACTTCGCCATTTTCATATTGCACACCCACCAATGGGAAGCTCGAATGAGACTGTGCATTGTGGGAAATGTGGTCCGGATAGCACACAAATCTTGTCCTGCATGGACTCTGCAAGTGGACTCGTCCTCAATCCTGTTTGCGGCTGCTGACCCACATAGCCGATATGATAGTTACCATGTCGGGTGGCCCCCATAACATTACGGGGTGGTGCACACTCCGCGGCAGGACGGCCGCGTGTTACATTCTGCTCCAATGGTTGTCCACCTGGTGAGTAGCACTCGATCAGCAGCTTTGTTTATGACAGGCAGGGATGAGGATCCGCTTGTAGAAGCTGCTCCGTAATGGAAATGCCTGACGCGTTTCGAAGCTCCATATGCTTCTCTTCAGAGGCTTGAACGGAGACAGTGTGTGCAAACGCTGAACCCACTTCGCCATTTTCATATTGCACACCCACCAATGGGAAGCTCGAATGAGACTGTGCATTGTGGGAAATGTGGTCCGGATAGCACACAAATCTTGTCCTGCATGGACTCTGCAAGTGGACTCGTCCTCAATCCTGTTTGCGGCTGCTGACCCACATAGCCGATATGATAGTTACCATGTCGGGTGGCCCCCATAACATTACGGGGTGGTGCACACTCCGCGGCAGGACGGCCGCGTGTTACATTCTGCTCCAATGGTTGTCCACCTGGTGAGTAGCACTCGATCAGCAGCTTTGTTTATGATAGGCAGGGACGAGGATCCGCTTGTAGAAGCTGCTCCGTAATGGAAATGCCTGACGCGTTTCGAAGCTCCATATGCTTCTCTTCAGAGGCTTGAACGGAGACAGTGTGTGCAAACGCTGAACCCACTTCGCCATTTTCATATTGCACACCCACCAATGGGAAGCTCGAATGAGACTGTGCATTGTGGGAAATGTGGTCCGGATAGCACACAAATCTTGTCCTGCATGGACTCTGCAAGTGGACTCGTCCTCAATCCTGTTTGCGGCTGCTGACCCACATAGCCGATATGATAGTTACCATGTCGGGTGGCCCCCATAACATTACGGGGTGGTGCACACTCCGCGGCAGGACGGCCGCGTGTTACATTCTGCTCCAATGGTTGTCCACCTGGTGAGTAGCACTCGATCAGCAGCTTTGTTTATGATAGGCAGGGATGAGGATCCGCTTGTAGAAGCTGCTCCGTAATGGAAATGCCTGACGCGTTTCGAAGCTCCATATGCTTCTCTTCAGAGGCTTGAACGGAGACAGTGTGTGCAAACGCTGAACCCACTTCGCCATTTTCATATTGCACACCCACCAATGGGAAGCTCGAATGAGACTGTGCATTGTGGGAAATGTGGTCCGGATAGCACACAAATCTTGTCCTGCATGGACTCTGCAAGTGGACTCGTCCTCAATCCTGTTTGCGGCTGCTGACCCACATAGCCGATATGATAGTTACCATGTCGGGTGGCCCCCATAACATTACGGGGTGGTGCACACTCCGCGGCAGGACGGCCGCGTGTTACATTCTGCTCCAATGGTTGTCCACCTGGTGAGTAGCACTCGATCAGCAGCTTTGTTTATGATAGGCAGGGACGAGGATCCGCTTGTAGAAGCTGCTCCGTAATGGAAATGCCTGACGCGTTTCGAAGCTCCATATGCTTCTCTTCAGAGGCTTGAACGGAGACAGTGTGTGCAAACGCTGAACCCACTTCGCCATTTTCATATTGCACACCCACCAATGGGAAGCTCGAATGAGACTGTGCATTGTGGGAAATGTGGTCCGGATAGCACACAAATCTTGTCCTGCATGGACTCTGCAAGTGGACTCGTCCTCAATCCTGTTTGCGGCTGCTGACCCACATAGCCGATATGATAGTTACCATGTCGGGTGGCCCCCATAACATTACGGGGTGGTGCACACTCCGCGGCAGGACGGCCGCGTGTTACATTCTGCTCCAATGGTTGTCCACCTGGTGAGTAGCACTCGATCAGCAGCTTTGTTTATGATAGGCAGGGACGAGGATCCGCTTGTAGAAGCTGCTCCGTAATGGAAATGCCTGACGCGTTTCGAAGCTCCATATGCTTCTCTTCAGAGGCTTGAACGGAGACAGTGTGTGCAAACGCTGAACCCACTTCGCCATTTTCATATTGCACACCCACCAATGGGAAGCTCGAATGAGACTGTGCATTGTGGGAAATGTGGTCCGGATAGCACACAAATCTTGTCCTGCATGGACTCTGCAAGTGGACTCGTCCTCAATCCTGTTTGCGGCTGCTGACCCACATAGCCGATATGATAGTTACCATGTCGGGTGGCCCCCATAACATTACGGGGTGGTGCACACTCCGCGGCAGGACGGCCGCGTGTTACATTCTGCTCCAATGGTTGTCCACCTGGTGAGTAGCACTCGATCAGCAGCTTTGTTTATGATAGGCAGGGACGAGGATCCGCTTGTAGAAGCTGCTCCGTAATGGAAATGCCTGACGCGTTTCGAAGCTCCATATGCTTCTCTTCAGAGGCTTGAACGGAGACAGTGTGTGCAAACGCTGAACCCACTTCGCCATTTTCATATTGCACACCCACCAATGGGAAGCTCGAATGAGACTGTGCATTGTGGGAAATGTGGTCCGGATAGCACACAAATCTTGTCCTGCATGGACTCTGCAAGTGGACTCGTCCTCAATCCTGTTTGCGGCTGCTGACCCACATAGCCGATATGATAGTTACCATGTCGGGTGGCCCCCATAACATTACGGGGTGGTGCACACTCCGCGGCAGGACGGCCGCGTGTTACATTCTGCTCCAATGGTTGTCCACCTGGTGAGTAGCACTCGATCAGCAGCTTTGTTTATGATAGGCAGGGATGAGGATCCGCTTGTAGAAGCTGCTCCGTAATGGAAATGCCTGACGCGTTTCGAAGCTCCATATGCTTCTCTTCAGAGGCTTGAACGGAGACAGTGTGTGCAAACGCTGAACCCACTTCGCCATTTTCATATTGCACACCCACCAATGGGAAGCTCGAATGAGACTGTGCATTGTGGGAAATGTGGTCCGGATAGCACACAAATCTTGTCCTGCATGGACTCTGCAAGTGGACTCGTCCTCAATCCTGTTTGCGGCTGCTGACCCACATAGCCGATATGATAGTTACCATGTCGGGTGGCCCCCATAACATTACGGGGTGGTGCACACTCCGCGGCAGGACGGCCGCGTGTTACATTCTGCTCCAATGGTTGTCCACCTGGTGAGTAGCACTCGATCAGCAGCTTTGTTTATGATAGGCAGGGACGAGGATCCGCTTGTAGAAGCTGCTCCGTAATGGAAATGCCTGACGCGTTTCGAAGCTCCATATGCTTCTCTTCAGAGGCTTGAACGGAGACAGTGTGTGCAAACGCTGAACCCACTTCGCCATTTTCATATTGCACACCCACCAATGGGAAGCTCGAATGAGACTGTGCATTGTGGGAAATGTGGTCCGGATAGCACACAAATCTTGTCCTGCATGGACTCTGCAAGTGGACTCGTCCTCAATCCTGTTTGCGGCTGCTGACCCACATAGCCGATATGATAGTTACCATGTCGGGTGGCCCCCATAACATTACGGGGTGGTGCACACTCCGCGGCAGGACGGCCGCGTGTTACATTCTGCTCCAATGGTTGTCCACCTGGTGAGTAGCACTCGATCAGCAGCTTTGTTTATGACAGGCAGGGACGAGGATCCGCTTGTAGAAGCTGCTCCGTAATGGAAATGCCTGACGCGTTTCGAAGCTCCATATGCTTCTCTTCAGAGGCTTGAACGGAGACAGTGTGTGCAAACGCTGAACCCACTTCGCCATTTTCATATTGCACACCCACCAATGGGAAGCTCGAATGAGACTGTGCATTGTGGGAAATGTGGTCCGGATAGCACACAAATCTTGTCCTGCATGGACTCTGCAAGTGGACTCGTCCTCAATCCTGTTTGCGGCTGCTGACCCACATAGCCGATATGATAGTTACCATGTCGGGTGGCCCCCATAACATTACGGGGTGGTGCACACTCCGCGGCAGGACGGCCGCGTGTTACATTCTGCTCCAATGGTTGTCCACCTGGTGAGTAGCACTCGATCAGCAGCTTTGTTTATGATAGGCAGGGACGAGGATCCGCTTGTAGAAGCTGCTCCGTAATGGAAATGCCTGACGCGTTTCGAAGCTCCATATGCTTCTCTTCAGAGGCTTGAACGGAGACAGTGTGTGCAAACGCTGAACCCACTTCGCCATTTTCATATTGCACACCCACCAATGGGAAGCTCGAATGAGACTGTGCATTGTGGGAAATGTGGTCCGGATAGCACACAAATCTTGTCCTGCATGGACTCTGCAAGTGGACTCGTCCTCAATCCTGTTTGCGGCTGCTGACCCACATAGCCGATATGATAGTTACCATGTCGGGTGGCCCCCATAACATTACGGGGTGGTGCACACTCCGCGGCAGGACGGCCGCGTGTTACATTCTGCTCCAATGGTTGTCCACCTGGTGAGTAGCACTCGATCAGCAGCTTTGTTTATGATAGGCAGGGACGAGGATCCGCTTGTAGAAGCTGCTCCGTAATGGAAATGCCTGACGCGTTTCGAAGCTCCATATGCTTCTCTTCAGAGGCTTGAACGGAGACAGTGTGTGCAAACGCTGAACCCACTTCGCCATTTTCATATTGCACACCCACCAATGGGAAGCTCGAATGAGACTGTGCATTGTGGGAAATGTGGTCCGGATAGCACACAAATCTTGTCCTGCATGGACTCTGCAAGTGGACTCGTCCTCAATCCTGTTTGCGGCTGCTGACCCACATAGCCGATATGATAGTTACCATGTCGGGTGGCCCCCATAACATTACGGGGTGGTGCACACTCCGCGGCAGGACGGCCGCGTGTTACATTCTGCTCCAATGGTTGTCCACCTGGTGAGTAGCACTCGATCAGCAGCTTTGTTTATGATAGGCAGGGACGAGGATCCGCTTGTAGAAGCTGCTCCGTAATGGAAATGCCTGACGCGTTTCGAAGCTCCATATGCTTCTCTTCAGAGGCTTGAACGGAGACAGTGTGTGCAAACGCTGAACCCACTTCGCCATTTTCATATTGCACACCCACCAATGGGAAGCTCGAATGAGACTGTGCATTGTGGGAAATGTGGTCCGGATAGCACACAAATCTTGTCCTGCATGGACTCTGCAAGTGGACTCGTCCTCAATCCTGTTTGCGGCTGCTGACCCACATAGCCGATATGATAGTTACCATGTCGGGTGGCCCCCATAACATTACGGGGTGGTGCACACTCCGCGGCAGGACGGCCGCGTGTTACATTCTGCTCCAATGGTTGTCCACCTGGTGAGTAGCACTCGATCAGCAGCTTTGTTTATGATAGGCAGGGACGAGGATCCGCTTGTAGAAGCTGCTCCGTAATGGAAATGCCTGACGCGTTTCGAAGCTCCATATGCTTCTCTTCAGAGGCTTGAACGGAGACAGTGTGTGCAAACGCTGAACCCACTTCGCCATTTTCATATTGCACACCCACCAATGGGAAGCTCGAATGAGACTGTGCATTGTGGGAAATGTGGTCCGGATAGCACACAAATCTTGTCCTGCATGGACTCTGCAAGTGGACTCGTCCTCAATCCTGTTTGCGGCTGCTGACCCACATAGCCGATATGATAGTTACCATGTCGGGTGGCCCCCATAACATTACGGGGTGGTGCACACTCCGCGGCAGGACGGCCGCGTGTTACATTCTGCTCCAATGGTTGTCCACCTGGTGAGTAGCACTCGATCAGCAGCTTTGTTTATGACAGGCAGGGATGAGGATCCGCTTGTAGAAGCTGCTCCGTAATGGAAATGCCTGACGCGTTTCGAAGCTCCATATGCTTCTCTTCAGAGGCTTGAACGGAGACAGTGTGTGCAAACGCTGAACCCACTTCGCCATTTTCATATTGCACACCCACCAATGGGAAGCTCGAATGAGACTGTGCATTGTGGGAAATGTGGTCCGGATAGCACACAAATCTTGTCCTGCATGGACTCTGCAAGTGGACTCGTCCTCAATCCTGTTTGCGGCTGCTGACCCACATAGCCGATATGATAGTTACCATGTCGGGTGGCCCCCATAACATTACGGGGTGGTGCACACTCCGCGGCAGGACGGCCGCGTGTTACATTCTGCTCCAATGGTTGTCCACCTGGTGAGTAGCACTCGATCAGCAGCTTTGTTTATGATAGGCAGGGACGAGGATCCGCTTGTAGAAGCTGCTCCGTAATGGAAATGCCTGACGCGTTTCGAAGCTCCATATGCTTCTCTTCAGAGGCTTGAACGGAGACAGTGTGTGCAAACGCTGAACCCACTTCGCCATTTTCATATTGCACACCCACCAATGGGAAGCTCGAATGAGACTGTGCATTGTGGGAAATGTGGTCCGGATAGCACACAAATCTTGTCCTGCATGGACTCTGCAAGTGGACTCGTCCTCAATCCTGTTTGCGGCTGCTGACCCACATAGCCGATATGATAGTTACCATGTCGGGTGGCCCCCATAACATTACGGGGTGGTGCACACTCCGCGGCAGGACGGCCGCGTGTTACATTCTGCTCCAATGGTTGTCCACCTGGTGAGTAGCACTCGATCAGCAGCTTTGTTTATGATAGGCAGGGACGAGGATCCGCTTGTAGAAGCTGCTCCGTAATGGAAATGCCTGACGCGTTTCGAAGCTCCATATGCTTCTCTTCAGAGGCTTGAACGGAGACAGTGTGTGCAAACGCTGAACCCACTTCGCCATTTTCATATTGCACACCCACCAATGGGAAGCTCGAATGAGACTGTGCATTGTGGGAAATGTGGTCCGGATAGCACACAAATCTTGTCCTGCATGGACTCTGCAAGTGGACTCGTCCTCAATCCTGTTTGCGGCTGCTGACCCACATAGCCGATATGATAGTTACCATGTCGGGTGGCCCCCATAACATTACGGGGTGGTGCACACTCCGCGGCAGGACGGCCGCGTGTTACATTCTGCTCCAATGGTTGTCCACCTGGTGAGTAGCACTCGATCAGCAGCTTTGTTTATGACAGGCAGGGATGAGGATCCGCTTGTAGAAGCTGCTCCGTAATGGAAATGCCTGACGCGTTTCGAAGCTCCATATGCTTCTCTTCAGAGGCTTGAACGGAGACAGTGTGTGCAAACGCTGAACCCACTTCGCCATTTTCATATTGCACACCCACCAATGGGAAGCTCGAATGAGACTGTGCATTGTGGGAAATGTGGTCCGGATAGCACACAAATCTTGTCCTGCATGGACTCTGCAAGTGGACTCGTCCTCAATCCTGTTTGCGGCTGCTGACCCACATAGCCGATATGATAGTTACCATGTCGGGTGGCCCCCATAACATTACGGGGTGGTGCACACTCCGCGGCAGGACGGCCGCGTGTTACATTCTGCTCCAATGGTTGTCCACCTGGTGAGTAGCACTCGATCAGCAGCTTTGTTTATGATAGGCAGGGACGAGGATCCGCTTGTAGAAGCTGCTCCGTAATGGAAATGCCTGACGCGTTTCGAAGCTCCATATGCTTCTCTTCAGAGGCTTGAACGGAGACAGTGTGTGCAAACGCTGAACCCACTTCGCCATTTTCATATTGCACACCCACCAATGGGAAGCTCGAATGAGACTGTGCATTGTGGGAAATGTGGTCCGGATAGCACACAAATCTTGTCCTGCATGGACTCTGCAAGTGGACTCGTCCTCAATCCTGTTTGCGGCTGCTGACCCACATAGCCGATATGATAGTTACCATGTCGGGTGGCCCCCATAACATTACGGGGTGGTGCACACTCCGCGGCAGGACGGCCGCGTGTTACATTCTGCTCCAATGGTTGTCCACCTGGTGAGTAGCACTCGATCAGCAGCTTTGTTTATGATAGGCAGGGACGAGGATCCGCTTGTAGAAGCTGCTCCGTAATGGAAATGCCTGACGCGTTTCGAAGCTCCATATGCTTCTCTTCAGAGGCTTGAACGGAGACAGTGTGTGCAAACGCTGAACCCACTTCGCCATTTTCATATTGCACACCCACCAATGGGAAGCTCGAATGAGACTGTGCATTGTGGGAAATGTGGTCCGGATAGCACACAAATCTTGTCCTGCATGGACTCTGCAAGTGGACTCGTCCTCAATCCTGTTTGCGGCTGCTGACCCACATAGCCGATATGATAGTTACCATGTCGGGTGGCCCCCATAACATTACGGGGTGGTGCACACTCCGCGGCAGGACGGCCGCGTGTTACATTCTGCTCCAATGGTTGTCCACCTGGTGAGTAGCACTCGATCAGCAGCTTTGTTTATGATAGGCAGGGACGAGGATCCGCTTGTAGAAGCTGCTCCGTAATGGAAATGCCTGACGCGTTTCGAAGCTCCATATGCTTCTCTTCAGAGGCTTGAACGGAGACAGTGTGTGCAAACGCTGAACCCACTTCGCCATTTTCATATTGCACACCCACCAATGGGAAGCTCGAATGAGACTGTGCATTGTGGGAAATGTGGTCCGGATAGCACACAAATCTTGTCCTGCATGGACTCTGCAAGTGGACTCGTCCTCAATCCTGTTTGCGGCTGCTGACCCACATAGCCGATATGATAGTTACCATGTCGGGTGGCCCCCATAACATTACGGGGTGGTGCACACTCCGCGGCAGGACGGCCGCGTGTTACATTCTGCTCCAATGGTTGTCCACCTGGTGAGTAGCACTCGATCAGCAGCTTTGTTTATGATAGGCAGGGACGAGGATCCGCTTGTAGAAGCTGCTCCGTAATGGAAATGCCTGACGCGTTTCGAAGCTCCATATGCTTCTCTTCAGAGGCTTGAACGGAGACAGTGTGTGCAAACGCTGAACCCACTTCGCCATTTTCATATTGCACACCCACCAATGGGAAGCTCGAATGAGACTGTGCATTGTGGGAAATGTGGTCCGGATAGCACACAAATCTTGTCCTGCATGGACTCTGCAAGTGGACTCGTCCTCAATCCTGTTTGCGGCTGCTGACCCACATAGCCGATATGATAGTTACCATGTCGGGTGGCCCCCATAACATTACGGGGTGGTGCACACTCCGCGGCAGGACGGCCGCGTGTTACATTCTGCTCCAATGGTTGTCCACCTGGTGAGTAGCACTCGATCAGCAGCTTTGTTTATGATAGGCAGGGATGAGGATCCGCTTGTAGAAGCTGCTCCGTAATGGAAATGCCTGACGCGTTTCGAAGCTCCATATGCTTCTCTTCAGAGGCTTGAACGGAGACAGTGTGTGCAAACGCTGAACCCACTTCGCCATTTTCATATTGCACACCCACCAATGGGAAGCTCGAATGAGACTGTGCATTGTGGGAAATGTGGTCCGGATAGCACACAAATCTTGTCCTGCATGGACTCTGCAAGTGGACTCGTCCTCAATCCTGTTTGCGGCTGCTGACCCACATAGCCGATATGATAGTTACCATGTCGGGTGGCCCCCATAACATTACGGGGTGGTGCACACTCCGCGGCAGGACGGCCGCGTGTTACATTCTGCTCCAATGGTTGTCCACCTGGTGAGTAGCACTCGATCAGCAGCTTTGTTTATGATAGGCAGGGACGAGGATCCGCTTGTAGAAGCTGCTCCGTAATGGAAATGCCTGACGCGTTTCGAAGCTCCATATGCTTCTCTTCAGAGGCTTGAACGGAGACAGTGTGTGCAAACGCTGAACCCACTTCGCCATTTTCATATTGCACACCCACCAATGGGAAGCTCGAATGAGACTGTGCATTGTGGGAAATGTGGTCCGGATAGCACACAAATCTTGTCCTGCATGGACTCTGCAAGTGGACTCGTCCTCAATCCTGTTTGCGGCTGCTGACCCACATAGCCGATATGATAGTTACCATGTCGGGTGGCCCCCATAACATTACGGGGTGGTGCACACTCCGCGGCAGGACGGCCGCGTGTTACATTCTGCTCCAATGGTTGTCCACCTGGTGAGTAGCACTCGATCAGCAGCTTTGTTTATGATAGGCAGGGACGAGGATCCGCTTGTAGAAGCTGCTCCGTAATGGAAATGCCTGACGCGTTTCGAAGCTCCATATGCTTCTCTTCAGAGGCTTGAACGGAGACAGTGTGTGCAAACGCTGAACCCACTTCGCCATTTTCATATTGCACACCCACCAATGGGAAGCTCGAATGAGACTGTGCATTGTGGGAAATGTGGTCCGGATAGCACACAAATCTTGTCCTGCATGGACTCTGCAAGTGGACTCGTCCTCAATCCTGTTTGCGGCTGCTGACCCACATAGCCGATATGATAGTTACCATGTCGGGTGGCCCCCATAACATTACGGGGTGGTGCACACTCCGCGGCAGGACGGCCGCGTGTTACATTCTGCTCCAATGGTTGTCCACCTGGTGAGTAGCACTCGATCAGCAGCTTTGTTTATGATAGGCAGGGACGAGGATCCGCTTGTAGAAGCTGCTCCGTAATGGAAATGCCTGACGCGTTTCGAAGCTCCATATGCTTCTCTTCAGAGGCTTGAACGGAGACAGTGTGTGCAAACGCTGAACCCACTTCGCCATTTTCATATTGCACACCCACCAATGGGAAGCTCGAATGAGACTGTGCATTGTGGGAAATGTGGTCCGGATAGCACACAAATCTTGTCCTGCATGGACTCTGCAAGTGGACTCGTCCTCAATCCTGTTTGCGGCTGCTGACCCACATAGCCGATATGATAGTTACCATGTCGGGTGGCCCCCATAACATTACGGGGTGGTGCACACTCCGCGGCAGGACGGCCGCGTGTTACATTCTGCTCCAATGGTTGTCCACCTGGTGAGTAGCACTCGATCAGCAGCTTTGTTTATGATAGGCAGGGACGAGGATCCGCTTGTAGAAGCTGCTCCGTAATGGAAATGCCTGACGCGTTTCGAAGCTCCATATGCTTCTCTTCAGAGGCTTGAACGGAGACAGTGTGTGCAAACGCTGAACCCACTTCGCCATTTTCATATTGCACACCCACCAATGGGAAGCTCGAATGAGACTGTGCATTGTGGGAAATGTGGTCCGGATAGCACACAAATCTTGTCCTGCATGGACTCTGCAAGTGGACTCGTCCTCAATCCTGTTTGCGGCTGCTGACCCACATAGCCGATATGATAGTTACCATGTCGGGTGGCCCCCATAACATTACGGGGTGGTGCACACTCCGCGGCAGGACGGCCGCGTGTTACATTCTGCTCCAATGGTTGTCCACCTGGTGAGTAGCACTCGATCAGCAGCTTTGTTTATGATAGGCAGGGACGAGGATCCGCTTGTAGAAGCTGCTCCGTAATGGAAATGCCTGACGCGTTTCGAAGCTCCATATGCTTCTCTTCAGAGGCTTGAACGGAGACAGTGTGTGCAAACGCTGAACCCACTTCGCCATTTTCATATTGCACACCCACCAATGGGAAGCTCGAATGAGACTGTGCATTGTGGGAAATGTGGTCCGGATAGCACACAAATCTTGTCCTGCATGGACTCTGCAAGTGGACTCGTCCTCAATCCTGTTTGCGGCTGCTGACCCACATAGCCGATATGATAGTTACCATGTCGGGTGGCCCCCATAACATTACGGGGTGGTGCACACTCCGCGGCAGGACGGCCGCGTGTTACATTCTGCTCCAATGGTTGTCCACCTGGTGAGTAGCACTCGATCAGCAGCTTTGTTTATGATAGGCAGGGACGAGGATCCGCTTGTAGAAGCTGCTCCGTAATGGAAATGCCTGACGCGTTTCGAAGCTCCATATGCTTCTCTTCAGAGGCTTGAACGGAGACAGTGTGTGCAAACGCTGAACCCACTTCGCCATTTTCATATTGCACACCCACCAATGGGAAGCTCGAATGAGACTGTGCATTGTGGGAAATGTGGTCCGGATAGCACACAAATCTTGTCCTGCATGGACTCTGCAAGTGGACTCGTCCTCAATCCTGTTTGCGGCTGCTGACCCACATAGCCGATATGATAGTTACCATGTCGGGTGGCCCCCATAACATTACGGGGTGGTGCACACTCCGCGGCAGGACGGCCGCGTGTTACATTCTGCTCCAATGGTTGTCCACCTGGTGAGTAGCACTCGATCAGCAGCTTTGTTTATGATAGGCAGGGACGAGGATCCGCTTGTAGAAGCTGCTCCGTAATGGAAATGCCTGACGCGTTTCGAAGCTCCATATGCTTCTCTTCAGAGGCTTGAACGGAGACAGTGTGTGCAAACGCTGAACCCACTTCGCCATTTTCATATTGCACACCCACCAATGGGAAGCTCGAATGAGACTGTGCATTGTGGGAAATGTGGTCCGGATAGCACACAAATCTTGTCCTGCATGGACTCTGCAAGTGGACTCGTCCTCAATCCTGTTTGCGGCTGCTGACCCACATAGCCGATATGATAGTTACCATGTCGGGTGGCCCCCATAACATTACGGGGTGGTGCACACTCCGCGGCAGGACGGCCGCGTGTTACATTCTGCTCCAATGGTTGTCCACCTGGTGAGTAGCACTCGATCAGCAGCTTTGTTTATGATAGGCAGGGATGAGGATCCGCTTGTAGAAGCTGCTCCGTAATGGAAATGCCTGACGCGTTTCGAAGCTCCATATGCTTCTCTTCAGAGGCTTGAACGGAGACAGTGTGTGCAAACGCTGAACCCACTTCGCCATTTTCATATTGCACACCCACCAATGGGAAGCTCGAATGAGACTGTGCATTGTGGGAAATGTGGTCCGGATAGCACACAAATCTTGTCCTGCATGGACTCTGCAAGTGGACTCGTCCTCAATCCTGTTTGCGGCTGCTGACCCACATAGCCGATATGATAGTTACCATGTCGGGTGGCCCCCATAACATTACGGGGTGGTGCACACTCCGCGGCAGGACGGCCGCGTGTTACATTCTGCTCCAATGGTTGTCCACCTGGTGAGTAGCACTCGATCAGCAGCTTTGTTTATGATAGGCAGGTACAAGGATCTGCTTGTAGAAACTGCTCCGTAATGGAAATGCCTGACGCGTTTCGAAGCTCCATATGCTTCTCTTCAGAGGCTTGAACGGAGACAGTGTGTGCAAACGCTGAACCCACTTCGCCATTTTCATATTGCACACCCACCAATGGGAACCTCGAATGAGACTGTGCATTGTGGGAAATGTGGTCCGGATAGCACACAAATCTTGTCCTGCATGGACTCTGCAAGTGGACTCGTCCTCAATCCTGTTTGCGGCTGCTGACCCACATAGCCGATATGATAGTTACCATGTCGGGTGGCCCCCATAACATTACGGGGTGGTGCACACTCCGCGGCAGGACGGCCGCGTGTTACATTCTGCTCCAATGGTTGTCCACCTGGTGAGTAGCACTCGATCAGCAGCTTTGTTTATGATAGGCAGGGACGAGGATCCGCTTGTAGAAGCTGCTCCGTAATGGAAATGCCTGACGCGTTTCGAAGCTCCATATGCTTCTCTTCAGAGGCTTGAACGGAGACAGTGTGTGCAAACGCTGAACCCACTTCGCCATTTTCATATTGCACACCCACCAATGGGAAGCTCGAATGAGACTGTGCATTGTGGGAAATGTGGTCCGGATAGCACACAAATCTTGTCCTGCATGGACTCTGCAAGTGGACTCGTCCTCAATCCTGTTTGCGGCTGCTGACCCACATAGCCGATATGATAGTTACCATGTCGGGTGGCCCCCATAACATTACGGGGTGGTGCACACTCCGCGGCAGGACGGCCGCGTGTTACATTCTGCTCCAATGGTTGTCCACCTGGTGAGTAGCACTCGATCAGCAGCTTTGTTTATGATAGGCAGGGACGAGGATCCGCTTGTAGAAGCTGCTCCGTAATGGAAATGCCTGACGCGTTTCGAAGCTCCATATGCTTCTCTTCAGAGGCTTGAACGGAGACAGTGTGTGCAAACGCTGAACCCACTTCGCCATTTTCATATTGCACACCCACCAATGGGAAGCTCGAATGAGACTGTGCATTGTGGGAAATGTGGTCCGGATAGCACACAAATCTTGTCCTGCATGGACTCTGCAAGTGGACTCGTCCTCAATCCTGTTTGCGGCTGCTGACCCACATAGCCGATATGATAGTTACCATGTCGGGTGGCCCCCATAACATTACGGGGTGGTGCACACTCCGCGGCAGGACGGCCGCGTGTTACATTCTGCTCCAATGGTTGTCCACCTGGTGAGTAGCACTCGATCAGCAGCTTTGTTTATGATAGGCAGGGACGAGGATCCGCTTGTAGAAGCTGCTCCGTAATGGAAATGCCTGACGCGTTTCGAAGCTCCATATGCTTCTCTTCAGAGGCTTGAACGGAGACAGTGTGTGCAAACGCTGAACCCACTTCGCCATTTTCATATTGCACACCCACCAATGGGAAGCTCGAATGAGACTGTGCATTGTGGGAAATGTGGTCCGGATAGCACACAAATCTTGTCCTGCATGGACTCTGCAAGTGGACTCGTCCTCAATCCTGTTTGCGGCTGCTGACCCACATAGCCGATATGATAGTTACCATGTCGGGTGGCCCCCATAACATTACGGGGTGGTGCACACTCCGCGGCAGGACGGCCGCGTGTTACATTCTGCTCCAATGGTTGTCCACCTGGTGAGTAGCACTCGATCAGCAGCTTTGTTTATGATAGGCAGGGACGAGGATCCGCTTGTAGAAGCTGCTCCGTAATGGAAATGCCTGACGCGTTTCGAAGCTCCATATGCTTCTCTTCAGAGGCTTGAACGGAGACAGTGTGTGCAAACGCTGAACCCACTTCGCCATTTTCATATTGCACACCCACCAATGGGAAGCTCGAATGAGACTGTGCATTGTGGGAAATGTGGTCCGGATAGCACACAAATCTTGTCCTGCATGGACTCTGCAAGTGGACTCGTCCTCAATCCTGTTTGCGGCTGCTGACCCACATAGCCGATATGATAGTTACCATGTCGGGTGGCCCCCATAACATTACGGGGTGGTGCACACTCCGCGGCAGGACGGCCGCGTGTTACATTCTGCTCCAATGGTTGTCCACCTGGTGAGTAGCACTCGATCAGCAGCTTTGTTTATGATAGGCAGGGACGAGGATCCGCTTGTAGAAGCTGCTCCGTAATGGAAATGCCTGACGCGTTTCGAAGCTCCATATGCTTCTCTTCAGAGGCTTGAACGGAGACAGTGTGTGCAAACGCTGAACCCACTTCGCCATTTTCATATTGCACACCCACCAATGGGAAGCTCGAATGAGACTGTGCATTGTGGGAAATGTGGTCCGGATAGCACACAAATCTTGTCCTGCATGGACTCTGCAAGTGGACTCGTCCTCAATCCTGTTTGCGGCTGCTGACCCACATAGCCGATATGATAGTTACCATGTCGGGTGGCCCCCATAACATTACGGGGTGGTGCACACTCCGCGGCAGGACGGCCGCGTGTTACATTCTGCTCCAATGGTTGTCCACCTGGTGAGTAGCACTCGATCAGCAGCTTTGTTTATGATAGGCAGGGACGAGGATCCGCTTGTAGAAGCTGCTCCGTAATGGAAATGCCTGACGCGTTTCGAAGCTCCATATGCTTCTCTTCAGAGGCTTGAACGGAGACAGTGTGTGCAAACGCTGAACCCACTTCGCCATTTTCATATTGCACACCCACCAATGGGAAGCTCGAATGAGACTGTGCATTGTGGGAAATGTGGTCCGGATAGCACACAAATCTTGTCCTGCATGGACTCTGCAAGTGGACTCGTCCTCAATCCTGTTTGCGGCTGCTGACCCACATAGCCGATATGATAGTTACCATGTCGGGTGGCCCCCATAACATTACGGGGTGGTGCACACTCCGCGGCAGGACGGCCGCGTGTTACATTCTGCTCCAATGGTTGTCCACCTGGTGAGTAGCACTCGATCAGCAGCTTTGTTTATGATAGGCAGGGATGAGGATCCGCTTGTAGAAGCTGCTCCGTAATGGAAATGCCTGACGCGTTTCGAAGCTCCATATGCTTCTCTTCAGAGGCTTGAACGGAGACAGTGTGTGCAAACGCTGAACCCACTTCGCCATTTTCATATTGCACACCCACCAATGGGAAGCTCGAATGAGACTGTGCATTGTGGGAAATGTGGTCCGGATAGCACACAAATCTTGTCCTGCATGGACTCTGCAAGTGGACTCGTCCTCAATCCTGTTTGCGGCTGCTGACCCACATAGCCGATATGATAGTTACCATGTCGGGTGGCCCCCATAACATTACGGGGTGGTGCACACTCCGCGGCAGGACGGCCGCGTGTTACATTCTGCTCCAATGGTTGTCCACCTGGTGAGTAGCACTCGATCAGCAGCTTTGTTTATGATAGGCAGGGACGAGGATCCGCTTGTAGAAGCTGCTCCGTAATGGAAATGCCTGACGCGTTTCGAAGCTCCATATGCTTCTCTTCAGAGGCTTGAACGGAGACAGTGTGTGCAAACGCTGAACCCACTTCGCCATTTTCATATTGCACACCCACCAATGGGAAGCTCGAATGAGACTGTGCATTGTGGGAAATGTGGTCCGGATAGCACACAAATCTTGTCCTGCATGGACTCTGCAAGTGGACTCGTCCTCAATCCTGTTTGCGGCTGCTGACCCACATAGCCGATATGATAGTTACCATGTCGGGTGGCCCCCATAACATTACGGGGTGGTGCACACTCCGCGGCAGGACGGCCGCGTGTTACATTCTGCTCCAATGGTTGTCCACCTGGTGAGTAGCACTCGATCAGCAGCTTTGTTTATGATAGGCAGGGACGAGGATCCGCTTGTAGAAGCTGCTCCGTAATGGAAATGCCTGACGCGTTTCGAAGCTCCATATGCTTCTCTTCAGAGGCTTGAACGGAGACAGTGTGTGCAAACGCTGAACCCACTTCGCCATTTTCATATTGCACACCCACCAATGGGAAGCTCGAATGAGACTGTGCATTGTGGGAAATGTGGTCCGGATAGCACACAAATCTTGTCCTGCATGGACTCTGCAAGTGGACTCGTCCTCAATCCTGTTTGCGGCTGCTGACCCACATAGCCGATATGATAGTTACCATGTCGGGTGGCCCCCATAACATTACGGGGTGGTGCACACTCCGCGGCAGGACGGCCGCGTGTTACATTCTGCTCCAATGGTTGTCCACCTGGTGAGTAGCACTCGATCAGCAGCTTTGTTTATGATAGGCAGGGACGAGGATCCGCTTGTAGAAGCTGCTCCGTAATGGAAATGCCTGACGCGTTTTGAAGCTCCATATGCTTCTCTTCAGAGGCTTGAACGGAGACAGTGTGTGCAAACGCTGAACCCACTTCGCCATTTTCATATTGCACACCCACCAATGGGAAGCTCGAATGAGACTGTGCATTGTGGGAAATGTGGTCCGGATAGCACACAAATCTTGTCCTGCATGGACTCTGCAAGTGGACTCGTCCTCAATCCTGTTTGCGGCTGCTGACCCACATAGCCGATATGATAGTTACCATGTCGGGTGGCCCCCATAACATTACGGGGTGGTGCACACTCCGCGGCAGGACGGCCGCGTGTTACATTCTGCTCCAATGGTTGTCCACCTGGTGAGTAGCACTCGATCAGCAGCTTTGTTTATGATAGGCAGGGACGAGGATCCGCTTGTAGAAGCTGCTCCGTAATGGAAATGCCTGACGCGTTTCGAAGCTCCATATGCTTCTCTTCAGAGGCTTGAACGGAGACAGTGTGTGCAAACGCTGAACCCACTTCGCCATTTTCATATTGCACACCCACCAATGGGAAGCTCGAATGAGACTGTGCATTGTGGGAAATGTGGTCCGGATAGCACACAAATCTTGTCCTGCATGGACTCTGCAAGTGGACTCGTCCTCAATCCTGTTTGCGGCTGCTGACCCACATAGCCGATATGATAGTTACCATGTCGGGTGGCCCCCATAACATTACGGGGTGGTGCACACTCCGCGGCAGGACGGCCGCGTGTTACATTCTGCTCCAATGGTTGTCCACCTGGTGAGTAGCACTCGATCAGCAGCTTTGTTTATGATAGGCAGGGACGAGGATCCGCTTGTAGAAGCTGCTCCGTAATGGAAATGCCTGACGCGTTTTGAAGCTCCATATGCTTCTCTTCAGAGGCTTGAACGGAGACAGTGTGTGCAAACGCTGAACCCACTTCGCCATTTTCATATTGCACACCCACCAATGGGAAGCTCGAATGAGACTGTGCATTGTGGGAAATGTGGTCCGGATAGCACACAAATCTTGTCCTGCATGGACTCTGCAAGTGGACTCGTCCTCAATCCTGTTTGCGGCTGCTGACCCACATAGCCGATATGATAGTTACCATGTCGGGTGGCCCCCATAACATTACGGGGTGGTGCACACTCCCGCGGCAGGACGGCCGCGTGTTACATTCTGCTCCAATGGTTGTCCACCTGGTGAGTAGCACTCGATCAGCAGCTTTGTTTATGATAGGCAGGGACGAGGATCCGCTTGTAGAAGCTGCTCCGTAATGGAAATGCCTGACGCGTTTTGAAGCTCCATATGCTTCTCTTCAGAGGCTTGAACGGAGACAGTGTGTGCAAACGCTGAACCCACTTCGCCATTTTCATATTGCACACCCACCAATGGGAAGCTCGAATGAGACTGTGCATTGTGGGAAATGTGGTCCGGATAGCACACAAATCTTGTCCTGCATGGACTCTGCAAGTGGACTCGTCCTCAATCCTGTTTGCGGCTGCTGACCCACATAGCCGATATGATAGTTACCATGTCGGGTGGCCCCCATAACATTACGGGGTGGTGCACACTCCGCGGCAGGACGGCCGCGTGTTACATTCTGCTCCAATGGTTGTCCACCTGGTGAGTAGCACTCGATCAGCAGCTTTGTTTATGATAGGCAGGGACGAGGATCCGCTTGTAGAAGCTGCTCCGTAATGGAAATGCCTGACGCGTTTCGAAGCTCCATATGCTTCTCTTCAGAGGCTTGAACGGAGACAGTGTGTGCAAACGCTGAACCCACTTCGCCATTTTCATATTGCACACCCACCAATGGGAAGCTCGAATGAGACTGTGCATTGTGGGAAATGTGGTCCGGATAGCACACAAATCTTGTCCTGCATGGACTCTGCAAGTGGACTCGTCCTCCAATCCTGTTTGCGGCTGCTGACCCACATAGCCGATATGATAGTTACCATGTCGGGTGGCCCCCATAACATTACGGGGTGGTGCACACTCCCGCGGCAGGACGGCCGCGTGTTACATTCTGCTCCAATGGTTGTCCACCTGGTGAGTAGCACTCGATCAGCAGCTTTGTTTATGACAGGCAGGGATGAGGATCCGCTTGTAGAAGCTGCTCCGTAATGGAAATGCCTGACGCGTTTTGAAGCTCCATATGCTTCTCTTCAGAGGCTTGAACGGAGACAGTGTGTGCAAACGCTGAACCCACTTCGCCATTTTCATATTGCACACCCACCAATGGGAAGCTCGAATGAGACTGTGCATTGTGGGAAATGTGGTCCGGATAGCACACAAATCTTGTCCTGCATGGACTCTGCAAGTGGACTCGTCCTCAATCCTGTTTGCGGCTGCTGACCCACATAGCCGATATGATAGTTACCATGTCGGGTGGCCCCCATAACATTACGGGGTGGTGCACACTCCCGCGGCAGGACGGCCGCGTGTTACATTCTGCTCCAATGGTTGTCCACCTGGTGAGTAGCACTCGATCAGCAGCTTTGTTTATGATAGGCAGGGACGAGGATCCGCTTGTAGAAGCTGCTCCGTAATGGAAATGCCTGACGCGTTTTGAAGCTCCATATGCTTCTCTTCAGAGGCTTGAACGGAGACAGTGTGTGCAAACGCTGAACCCACTTCGCCATTTTCATATTGCACACCCACCAATGGGAAGCTCGAATGAGACTGTGCATTGTGGGAAATGTGGTCCGGATAGCACACAAATCTTGTCCTGCATGGACTCTGCAAGTGGACTCGTCCTCAATCCTGTTTGCGGCTGCTGACCCACATAGCCGATATGATAGTTACCATGTCGGGTGGCCCCCATAACATTACGGGGTGGTGCACACTCCGCGGCAGGACGGCCGCGTGTTACATTCTGCTCCAATGGTTGTCCACCTGGTGAGTAGCACTCGATCAGCAGCTTTGTTTATGACAGGCAGGGATGAGGATCCGCTTGTAGAAGCTGCTCCGTAATGGAAATGCCTGACGCGTTTCGAAGCTCCATATGCTTCTCTTCAGAGGCTTGAACGGAGACAGTGTGTGCAAACGCTGAACCCACTTCGCCATTTTCATATTGCACACCCACCAATGGGAAGCTCGAATGAGACTGTGCATTGTGGGAAATGTGGTCCGGATAGCACACAAATCTTGTCCTGCATGGACTCTGCAAGTGGACTCGTCCTCAATCCTGTTTGCGGCTGCTGACCCACATAGCCGATATGATAGTTACCATGTCGGGTGGCCCCCATAACATTACGAGGTGGTGCACACTCCGCGGCAGGACGGCCGCGTGTTACATTCTGCTCCAATGGTTGTCCACCTGGTGGTAGCACTCGATCAGCAGCTTTGTTTATGATAGGCAGGGACGAGGATCCGCTTGAAGAAGCTGCTCCTTAATGGAAATGCCTGACGCGTTTCGAAGCTCCATATGCTTCTCTTCAGAGGCTTGAACGGAGACAGTGTGTGAAAACGCTGAACCCACTTCGCCTTTTTCATATTGCACACCCACCAATGGGAAGCTCGAATGAGACTGTGCATTGTAGGAAATGTGGTCCGGATAGCACACAAATCTTGTCCTGCATGGACTCTGCAAGTGGACTCGTCCTCAATCCTGTTTGCGGCTGCTGACCCACATAGCGATATGATAGTTACCATGTCGGGTGGCCCCCATAACATTACGGGGTGGTGCACACTCCGCGGCAGGACGGCCGCGTGTTACATTCTGCTCCAATGGTTGTCCACCTGGTGAGTAGCACTCGATCAGCAGCTTTGTTTATGATAGGCAGGGACGAGGATCCGCTTGTAGAAGCTGCTCCGTAATGGAAATGCCTGACGCGTTTCGAAGCTCCATATGCTTCTCTTCAGAGGCTTGAACGGAGACAGTGTGTGCAAACGCTGAACCCACTTCGCCATTTTCATATTGCACCACCAATGGGAAGCTCGAATGAGACTGTGCATTGTGGGAAATGTGGTCCGGATAGCACACAAATCTTGTCCTGCATGGACTCTGCAAGTGGACTCGTCCTCAATCCTGTTTGCGGCTGCTGACCCACATAGCCGATATGATAGTTACCATGTCGGGTGGCCCCCATAACATTACGGGGTGGTGCACACTCCGCGGCAGGACGGCCGCGTGTTACATTCTGCTCCAATGGTTGTCCACCTGGTGGGTAGCACTCGATCAGCAGCTTTGTTTATGATAGGCAGGGACGAGGATCCGCTTGCAGAAGCTGCTCCGTAATGGAAATGCCTGACGCGTTTCGAAGCTCCATATGCTTCTCTTCAGAGGCTTGAACGGGGACAGTGTGTGCAAACGCTGAACCCACTTCGCCATTTTCATATTGCACACCCAGCAATGGGAAGCTCGAATGAGACTGTGCATTGTGGGAAATGTGGTCCCGGATAGCACACAAATCGTGTCCTGCATGGACTCTGCAAGTGGACTCGTCCTCAATCCTGCTTGCGGCTGCTGACCCACATAGCCGATATGATAGTTACCATGTCGGGTGGCCCCCATAACATTACGGGGTGGTGCACACTCCACAGCTGGCAGGACGGCCGCGTGCTGCAGTCTGCTCCAATGGCTTGTCCACCTGGTGAGTAGCACTCGATCAGCAGCTTTGTTTATGGTAGGCTGAGGACGAGGATCCGCCTGTAGAAGCTGCTCCGTAATGGAAATGCCTGACGACGCGTTCCGAAGCTCCATATGCTTCTCTTCAGAGGCTTGAGCGGAGACAGTGTGTGCAAACGCTGAACCCACTTCGCCTTTTTCATATTGCACACCCACCAATGGGAAGCTCGAATGAGACTGTGCATTGTGAGGAAATGTGGTCCGGATAGCACACAAATCTTGTCCTGCATCGGACTCTGCAAGTGGACTCGTCCTCAATCCTGTTTGCGGCTGCTGACCCACATAGCCGATATGATAGTTACCATGTTGGGTGGCCCCCATAGCATTACTGGGTGGTGCTCACTCCCGCGGCTTGGACGGCCGCGCGTGTTGCATTCTGCTTCCAGTGGTTGTCCACCTGGTGAGTAGCACTCGATCAGCAGCTTTGTTTATGATAGGCAGGGATGAGGATCCGCTTGTAGAAGCTGCTCCGTAATGGAAATGCCTGACGCAAGTTCAAGCTCCATATGCTTCTCTTCAGAGGCTTGAACGGAGACAGTGTGTGCAAACGCTGAACCCACTTCGCCATTTTCATATTGCACACCCACCAATGGGAAGCTCGAATGAGACTGTGCATTGTAGGAAATGTGGTCCGGATAGCACACAAATCTTGTCCTGCATGGACTCTGCAAGTGGACTCGTCCTCAATCCTGTTTGCGGCTGCTGACCCACATAGCCGATATGATAGTTACCATGTCGGGTGGCCCCCATAACATTACGGGGTGGTGCACACTCCCGCGGCAGGATGGCCGCGTGTTACATTCTGCTCCAATGGTTGTCCACCTGGTGAGTAGCACTCGATCAGCAGCTTTGTTTATGATAGGCAGGGACGAGGATCCGCTTGTAGAAGCTGCTCCGTAATGGAAATGCCTGACGCGTTTCGAAGCTCCATATGCTTCTCTTCAGAGGCTTGAACGGAGACATTGTGTGCAAACGCTGAACCCACTTCACCATTTTCATATTGCACACCCACCAATGGGAAGCTCGAATGAGACTGTGCATTGTGGGAAATGTGGTCCGGATAGCACACAAATCTTGTCCTGCATGGACTCTGCAAGTGGACTCGTCCTCAATCCTGTTTGCGGCTGCTGACCCACATAGCCGATATGATAGTTACCATGTCGGGTGGCCCCCATAACATTACGGGTGGTGCACACTCTGCGGCAGGACGGCCGCCGTGTTACATTCTGCTCCAATGGTTGTCCACCTGGTGAGTAGCACTCGATCAGCAGCTTTGTTTATGATAGGCAGGGACGAGGATCCGCTTGTAGAAGCTGCTCCGTAATGGAAATGCCTGACGCGTTTTGAAGCTCCATATGCTTCTCTTCAGAGGCTTGAACGGAGACAGTGTGTGCAAACGCTGAACCCACTTCTGCCATTTTCATATTGCACACCCACCAATGGGAAGCTCGAATGAGACTGTGCATTGTGGGAAATGTGGTCCGGATAGCACACAAATCTTGTCCTGCATGGACTCTGCAAGTGGACTCGTCCTCAATCCTGTTTGCGGCTGCTGACCCACATAGCCGATATGATAGTTACCATGTTGGGTGGCCCCCATAACATTACGGGTGGTGCACACTCCGCGGCAGGACGGCCGCGTGTTACATTCTGCTCCAATGGTTGTCCACCTGGTGAGTAGCACTCGATCAGCAGCTTTGTTTATGATAGGCAGGGACGAGGATCCGCTTGTAGAAGCTGCTCCGTAATGGAAATGCCTGACGCGCATTTTCGAAGCTCCATATGCTTCTCTTCAGAGGCTTGAACGGAGACAGTGTGTGCAAACGCTGAACCCACTTCGCCATTTTCATATTGCACACCCACCAATGGGAAGCTCGAATGAGACTGTGCATTGTGGAGAAATGTGGTCACGGATAGCACACAAATCTGTCCTGCATGGACTCTGCAAGTGGACTCGTCCTCAATCCTGTTTACGGCTGCTGACCCACATAGCCGATATGATAGTTACCATGTCGGGTGGCCCCCATAACATTACGGGGTGGTGGCACACTCCGCGGCAGGACGGCCGCGTGTTACATTCTGCTCCAATGGTTGTCCACCTGGTGAGTAGCACTCGATCAGCAGCTTTGTTTATGATAGGCAGGGACGAGGATCCGCCTGTGACTGCTGCCCGTAATGGAAAATGCCTGGACGCGCTCTGAAGCTCCATGTGCTTCTCTTCAGAGGCTTGAGCGGGAGACAGTGTGTGCAAACGCCGAACTCCACTTCGCCATTTTCATATTGCACACCCACCAATGGGAAAGCTCGAACGAGACTGTGCATTGTGGGAAATGTGGTCCGGATAGCACACAAATCTTGTCCTGCATGGACTCTGCAAGTGGACTCGTCCTCAATCCTGCTTGCGGCCTTGCTGGCCCACATAGCCGATATATGATAGTTACCATGTCGGGTGGCCCCCATAACATTACGGGGTGGTGCACACTCCGCGGCAGGACGGCCGCGTGTTACATTCTGCTCCAATGGTTGTCCACCTGGTGAGTAGCACTCGATCAACAGCTTTGTTTATGATAGGCAGGGACGAGGATCCGCTTGTAGAAGCTGCTCCGTAATGGAAATGCCTGACGCGTTTCGAAGCTCCATATGCTTCTCTTCAGAGGCTTGCAGACGGAGACAGTGTGTGCAAACGCTGAACCCACTTCGCCATTTTCATATTGCACACCCACCAATGGGAAGCTCGAATGAGACTGTGCATTGTGAGAAATGTGGTCCGGATAGCACACAAATCTTGTCCTGCATGTACTCTGCAAGTGGACTCGTCCTCAATCCTGTTTACGGCTGCTGACCCACATAGCCGATATGATAGTTACCATGTCGGGTGGCCCCATAACATTACGGGGTGGTGTACACTCCGCGGCAGGACGGCCGCGTATTACATTCTGCTCCAATGGTTGTCCACCTGGTGAGTAGCACTCGATCAGCAGCTTTGTTTATGATAGGCAGGGACGAGGATCCGCTTGTAGAAGCTGCTCCG